>CM046392.1:39938750-41375000 GCA_025413875.1 Rhododendron molle
CCTTGGACTATAGCATGTAGCTCGTTGGTAATCATTATTCTTTGGATATATTTGTCATTATTCTCTCTCTCATGGTGCATGATTTATCGCATATCCATATAGTTTGAGCATAGAATTCTCTATTTGGCGTGTGTTCGCTCAGACCTATTATCATTTCAGGTACAACACAAGGGTGCAGGCATGGAGTGTTTGGTGTGCATGCGAACGTCACAATCAAAAGCAATTTTCAAGAGTTGAACTAGTATCATTGTAAAATAGATCGTTTTGCACTGTATCGATTATTTTTGGAATGTTGTAATGTTAAACGAATTTGCTGAATTAGGAAACTATACTGTCTTTTGGGTTATTATTTGTTTTATTGTGAGGACTTTTAATTATCTAAAGCTATATTTAATTATGTTGAAAATCGAGGGTGTGACAGATTTTTTTCTTTTTTATAAATGAAGTGATACGTCAAGATCCAATATTGCTCTAACTATCAAATTTCTATTCCTTCATTCAACTCCATTAACAGTTTAGTTCCAAAAATACGTATTAGTCTTCATGATGCCTTCCTACCATTCATAATTACGAACCAACAGAAATACTTCCACAAAAATCTCTCTGATACAATACTTGATAAGCACCCGATAATGCAATGTAGGGTGCGCTAGTATCTAGATTTGGTTAATTTTATAGCTTAAATTAGTTGTTTTAATGGCTTTCTTGCTCGAGTGGTATTTTGGTTTTATTTTGTAGGAAATCGCCTAATAACGGAGTCTTGAGGCCCGTTGGTGTGCAATGCCCGAGCAACGCCTAGGCAGGCCACTAGCAAAGCAAGCCGACGCCAAGGCAACGCCTAGGTGTGGCAAGCAAGCAAAGCAAGCCAAAGCACCCGAAGGCAAAAGCTGAGGCGTGGCCAAGGCAAAGCTGATCAAGAGGCAAGGCAAAGCAAGGCATGGCCCAAGGCGCGGCCAAACAGCGGCCAAGGCGTGGCCTAGGCAGGACTCGACGGCTCGCCAAGGCGTGGGCAAGGCAAATACCAAAAGTCAAAGTTTTGGAGATAACCACATCGGCATCGATGCACTATGATACATTGCATCGATGCCTAAGAGGTTAGCATGAAAAGCAGCTAAGGGGTTCGGCATCGATGGAGGAAAATACATTGCATCGATGCTGAGGGGCTTAAGCAGCTCGGCATCGATGCACTCTAATTTATTGCATCGATGCCGAAGGCCATAGTCGAGATTTTTTTTGGATCTTTATGGAATATTCCGTGCGCGTGCTTAAGGACTATAAATAGGAATATTCTCACATTGTACAAACAAGTAAGTTTTAGATTTGCTCACGTTTTTAGGATCTAGATCTAGTTTTTGAATTGTTCTTGGTGTTCTTCATTGCTCTTTATTTTCAGCACTTTTAAATTTTATTTTCTGCTTTACTTAGTTAGTTTTTGATAATTTCGTCTTCATTAAAGTTGTAGCTCGTACTTTTAATCCAATTTCCTTCTAGTGTTGTTATGTCAAATTTGCTAAGTAGATTTTTGCTTGCTCTTAACTTCATAGTTATGTGTGAGTAGTTTTTCAAGGTTGGGTCATGGGGTGATTAGCACCTCATGGCTTGAGTAAAATTGCATTTTTCACCAATAAAGTTTGAATCTTTGGGTCGAAGATTGATGTGGGGCTTGGATTTGTTTGTCAAATTGCCGAGGTGTTAACCTCCTTGATCATGTGTAGGTAAGAGCATCGCCTACTTACCACACATGATGCTTGGAGCTCTGTCGCTCGAGGTGTTTGCTAAATGAATTCTATAGCTAGCTTGATTTTCGAACCATCTTATCTTCCGGATTAGGAGCCTTAGTTGAGCATCTTAAACCGTGTATTTGGTTGAAAAATGTAATTTAGCTCGAGTCGTGGGTGTTAGTGATTCCTAGACCTAACCTGCTTTTTAATCTAGTTTATTCTCGTTAAATTTAGCCTTTTTATTTTCCACCGCAAACGAAAAACTAAGTTGGCTGTCTAAAGGCCGAAAACCAGTACTTGCATCTACAAATCCAGCAAAGCCATATTAATTATTCCCTTGGGTACGATCCCGGTCTTCCGGATTATTATGCTTCAATTGGACGCTTATACCCTACGCTTGGGGTGATCTTATTATATATATCGACGAACGAAGCATATACAAATCGATAGGACCATAAGGTTTGCTTGGAGGTTCGACACACCATTGTGAGTATTCCGCCTCTTTCTTTTAGTAGTTTAGTAGCTTAAGTAGTTTAGTAGTTTTTTTGCTCATAGGTCGTACTTAGCTTGGTGGATACCTCTAACCTGGTCTTATGCCAAACTTGAGGTGAAACGAAAGTATTGAACTATCTAGTTAGTTAGTTAGTATTTCTTGCTTTATTTGATTGCATTGCTGAGCCGAGGTGGTGGCATAACCCCTCGCATTTTCTGTTTGCTGAGTTGAGGTGGCGGTCTAGCCTCTCCAAAAGCTTGCCGGTAGCGTTAATTAGTTAGTTAGTTGGTAGATTTTGCTTGTGTATGTTCACTGTGTACCAAGCCCAACTTCCAATCGGCATCGTCGTTTCGCCTCCGAGTAGCATTGTCAGGGCGTATCCTGCCCACTCTCCGCCTCGTAGATTCAATCGAAATCGCAATCGCAAAGGCCCAATGGCCGACGAAGCTCCAGTTCGTACTCTTCGTGATTATCTAAATCCAGAAAGGGCTCCACAAGTATCTCCTATCGTTATTCCGGTTCCAACTGCTGGCAACACATTCGAATTCAAGGCCGAGTATCTTCGGGTTATTCCAGAGTTTCGGGGGCGAGAATTGGAGGAGCCTTATTTGCATATCCGGGAGTTCGAAAACATCTTGCATTCCTTTGTTACAGTTCCGGGGCAACTTGAGCAAGCTCGCTTGAAGTTATTCCCATTTACTCTCAAGGACAAAGCGAAGCAGTGGTTCAATTCTCTCAAACCTCAATCGTTGCGCAACTGGGGAGCAGTTCAAGATGCTTTTACTACGAAGTTCTTTCCAGCCAGCAGGACGAAGTTACTTATTGATCAGATTCAAAGTTTCAAGCAAATGGATGGGGAGACTTATCACAAGTATTGGGAGCGCTACAAGGATTTGCTTATGTCGGTTCCTCACCAAAACTTCCCGTTGTATCTTCGAGTGAACTATTTCTACACAGGGTGCTCCCAAGAAAGCAAGCAGCTTTTAGATACTATGGGAGGAGGTGATTTCTGGGAAAGACTCCGGAGGATGCTTGGGATTTCTATGAGCACTAGCTGAGAAGACTCAGACTTGGCAGTTTGCAGATCTAGGAGATAGGGCGATGTTCAATTAGGGGGCCTTCTGGATCAGGAAAATTCTCGATAGCGGAGCATACAACTTTTGAAACCCGTTTGAGATTGTCTGTGTTGATAAGGAACTTAAGAGTGCTCGCCTCAAGAAGTGAAAGTGTTCGCCAAGTTCGAGGAAGTTTGTGTTATTTGCGAGATGGTGGGGCACACTACTGATGTTATTCTAATATTCCAGCTTTGAAGAACGTAATCAATGGGATTGCTCCAGAAGAGGTACAGGCAGTTCAACGTTTTGATCCCTATTCTCAATCTTATAATCAGGGGACACGTCAACATCCAGCTTTCCGTTGGAATCAGTCAAATGAAGGGAGTTCTTCTCAAGTTCAACCTCCCGCTCCTCAATTGCCTTGGAAGCAACCTCAGAATGCTTTCCGTTTCCCTCAAGCTCAAGGTCCGCCAGGGTTTGCTCCTCCTGCTCCATTCCCTCATGCAAGCCAAATTCAGCAACAACCTGGACAATTTCAACAACCCTCTCAGTTTCAACAACAACCCCCTAAACGTTCTTGGGAAGATCAATTCAGTGCTCTCTTGCAAGGCCAAACTGCTATCAATGAGCAACAAACTCAGATGATGAATGATATCAGGAATCAGTTGGGTAAATTGACAACAACTGTGGGGATGTTACAACAGGAGAGGGGGAAATTCCCAACACAACAACCTAATCCCCAAACGACTTCCACTCCGACTTCTCAAGGTGTTCACTTTGCTAGCTCTTCGGTAACTTTCCCCGAGCAAGCAAAGGCTATTATTTCTCTTCGAAGTGGGAAGGTTGTGGATAATCAAGTGAAGATGCCTCCGGAGCCTACTTTGTTACCTACTCCTATTGATTGTTCAGTTCCAACACCAATCCTTGGGGAATCTCCCAAGGAAGATGCAAGTAAGGAGGATTCAGAAGACAAGGAGAAGGAAAAAGGGTAAGAAGAAGGAAAGTGTACCGGATCCTCAAGTTGTTCCAACATCGCACTTTATCCTCATCAAGCCAAGGCTTTGACTAAACCGAATCTCAATGCGGAGTTGCATGAGCTTGTTCAATCAAGTCAAGATCAACATTCCTTATGGATGCCATCAAGCAAATTCCGCCTTATGCTAAGTTTCTAAGGATCTATGCACTGAAGCGAAATTGAATGTCCAAAGTTAAGATATTTCTGACCTAACAAGTGAGCTCCATCATTCAGACAAACATCGCACCGAAGTACAAAGATCCGGAGTCCTACTATTTCAATTACCATTGGAGAAGCGTATCGAGCAAGCTTTGCTAGATCTTGGTGCAAGTGTCAATCTGCTTCCATTTTCTATTTATCAAGAGCTTGGGTTGGGGGAAATGAAGCCTACTCGAATCACTTCAGTTAGCTGACCGGAGCATCCGTACTCCAAGAGGGGTAGTAGAAGATGTTTTGGTACAAGTGGGTCAATTTATCTATCCAGTGGACTTTGTGATTCTTGATACAAATCCGACTGATTCTTGTGTTGCTTCTACTCCGGTGATCCTTGGGAGACCTTTCTTAGCCACGGCGGATGCAGTTATCAATTGCCGGAATGGAATGCTCAACATGACCTTCGGTAACATGAAGATGGAGTTCAATGTATTCAATGTGAGCAGTCAGATAGGAGATGACGAGAATGTGAATGAAGTGAGCTTTATTGACTCTTTGGAGGAGGAACATGTGGATGAGTTGCTTTATAGTGATCCTTTGGAAGTTGCTCTTACAGCCGAAGAGGCTGAATTTCTCGAATCTTCTGAAGTCAGTTATTTACATGCGTTGCTTGATGGGGATGAAGCTTGTGCTATGAACGCTTGGACCCTAAAGTTTGAGGAGCTACCACCGATCGAGAAGAAGGTTCTTCCCTCTCTTGTGGATCCCCCTCTATATGATGATTCCGGGGGAAGATGCCTCACCGCTGAAGTTGTCTCTTCCGATCTCCCGTATTTTGATTCTTCCCCGGAGGAATTACTTCTTGCTCAAGAGATGAACATGTTTGAAATGTCGGGCATCTACTATGAAGATCCGTTGGCAAAACCTCTCACCGCTAAGAGTGGATCACTTGTATGCGTTGTTGGCTAAACAAGATGCTTATGGACCAATCTTTGAAGAGTTGGAGCCCATGGAAGCTAAAATTGTCCCTTTGAGTTCTCCGTGCCTCGATCTTCTCACTACTAAGAAAATGGATGGTGAGGTAAATTCTTTATACTCTTTGTTAGAAAAACAAAATGCATGTGGGCCTATTTTTGAGAAGTTTCCAATCATAGAACGAATTGATTTTCTTGGTGTTGATAATTTTCTTGTGGTTTATCATCCTTATATTGTAGATTTTGTCAACAACTTGAAAATTAATTTTGTTTGGGCTATGCACTTAGTGGAACTTAAGTTTTTAAAACGAACTCAGCAATTGCTTTACTCAAAATATCTTATCTTGTGGCATGGTAGAGTTCAATTTTTGGCAAAGACTGTAGTTTGGAGTGCTCTGTTTCTTTTAATAATTCTCAATTGCGTGCTAATTATTCGAAACCATCATGGTGTTGTTGATGTTATGAATCCAAGTAATGGTAAATCTTTTAAAGTGAATGGACAGAGGCTTAAACCATTTCTCGGCAGTTTCGAGGTTGGAGAGCCGGATGAGGAGCTAGTCGATCCAGTTTACACGGTCGATTAGCTTGTTTCTTTATGTTTGCACGGGGAGCGAAAGCGTAACCACTTTATCGGACCCGGCCCCCAGGTAGGGGTACCCACCATTGACTTGGGTATATGTAAGCCGCGACGCCGCTACTAAAGAAGGATCGTGTGCCAGCTCCGGTTCGAAGGGCAAAACTTGTAAATATTGTACATACTTGTCTTTCTTTCTTGCTTTATCATGTTTTAGTTAGTTATGCATGTTTAGTTTTGTTTTAGCTTGTTTGTTTGCATGTTTGTGTTGTTTGTTTTTGTTTGTCATGTTTTGAATAAAGTCTTGGAGATGTTTCACATGAAAAGATTTCACCTATGTTAGTGAAAAAAGGGCTTTCATTAGCTTTTCTTGGTAATAGTTTATCGGTAATGATCCATGCTCTCCGAATATGCCCTTCATCGGTGGCAACTTAGGTCAGGGTGAGGTGTGATATTGCCCTGAGTGCACGCTTAGGTTGTATTCTATCTTGCTTTGTTTTGATCGGAGACGCTTGACTTAATTGTTTGGCGAGGTCGAGCGATAAATTTTATTACGGGCGCTAGCATAACACATTTTCAACGGTCTAGTATAGCCACCCATTTCATACCTCACCGGTAAGGAATGGGAAGAAAAGTATGACTCGTTTGATCGCGTGATGATCGGGTGGTGCATTGCATTTCATTCTGTCTTGCATGATTTACTTGATTTTTGTTCGTGCTTTTTGTCTTCTGTCTTTTACTTCTGTTTTGTTTTGAAACCGGATAACACGGGCCGGTGGTTCTAATGTCATTTGTCTTGTGGAAAGTCGTTCTCTTAAGTCTTCTGCAGGGTTTATGTGCTACCACACCAGCCTTGGTAGTTTGGACCTAATGCCGGAGTGAGTGAGGCATTCAGGAGCCCTAAGCATGGGTGCGGCTATGTGCCGCGGTTATTAGTCCAATAAAGCTTTGGATATGGTCCTGTGTGACTAGCTGTGGTTCCGAATTGGCAGAACCGAATGAATAAGCCCTCGAAGCATCTAATCTGGCTGGAACGAGACATTGACATGAAATCCTCCAACTTGGTCGAGGTATTTAGGGGTTGACATTCCCCTTGGATGGTACATTCGCGCCCTCTTTTCTCTCTTTGCTCTTGTTCTTTATGCTATGAGGGCATAGCATCGCTTTAAGTTGGGGGGAGGGGTTAGCTTATGTGCTATTTGCTTGCTTTTGTGTCATTTTGTGAGAAATTTCAAAATTCAAAAACAATAGAAATTGAAAATCCAAAAAAAAATGAGAAAATAGAAAATTTTAAAACATAAATAAAGCTTTTTACTTGCAATTCTTTCCTTTTGTCACGTTTTTAGTTCTTTTTCATGACTTGTTGCATGCTCAATAAATGTTAGTTGGCAAGAATTCGTAGCAATTCTAAGAAATTTTGTGATTCTCGTTTGCATGCTTAGTTGAAAATTGGACGAGTTAAGTTTTGAGCAAGTTTTTGACCAAGTTTTGGCCCATATCCCCACCTTTCAATAAAATGCTCGTAGTTAGGTAAATAATCGCATGTCCATCTCTAATTGTGTGTAAATGTCGATTTTCAATCATTTTGGAATCCAAAGCGCACTTAGGGGAAGATACAAGGCATTCTTTGCATGATCATACCACAAATGAGTCCCCTTGTCCTATTTTGCATCCCCGATTATTTTCCCGCTTTTTGCTTAACTTAGGTGACCGGTGTTTTGGAGGGTTGTGTGAAAATGGTTTTCAATGATTCAAGGAGATTTGGGAGTGGTGTGAATGTGATAGAAGTGGTTGGAATGCGAAAAGGCAAAGAATTGTTACGTGATTTTTTTTATCTCTTCTCTCCCACTACAAAAGCAAAAGTCCCAAATTTTCAGCTCCCTCTCCAAAAATTCCAAAATTTGGCTCCAATATCTCTCTCATTACAAATCTCACCTCAAATGACCCTATTGTATTGCAAAAAGAAGAAAAGAAAAGAGATCAAAGAAATACTATGAAAAAGAAAAAGTGAATTCGAAAGAGGGTTGAATACTTTGATATGAGAGGATTGTTTTGACATATGGACTAGCATACATTCTGGATGAGAAAGAGTTCAATGAAAAAAGGAGAGCTTGAGACACAATACCATGAGAAGCCGGAGGATGATGACTTGGTGTGATTGAGTTAGTGGTAGTAGCTTTAGTAGGACTTATCTAGTAGTTCTCTCAATTCGTACTTTTGTTTGGCTGGGTTGGCCCTTGACTTGGTTGATCTTTGTGTGTTGGCGGCGGTCATTTGGGTAGATGACCGAGCTAGTATAGACCGTCGCCCTTTTTGTGCTAATCTTTTCTTTGTAACCAAGGTCATTACAAGCCTAAAAAGTCCTTAGTTGATCTTTTGTGCGCATGGATTCCATCTTGATTGACTGTCTGATAGTTGCATAATTAGTTGAATGGCATGCTTTCCTTTCGTTATCCAATAATCATCTGCTAGTTGTTAACTCTGTTGAATAAGTGCTGTAGTTGTTGAGGCATAGCTTTCCTTGTTCGCTATTGCCTGTTTGTTAAGCACTTTGTTGGTGGATATGGTTTAGATTGAATTCGCAAGGTCTTGTGTCCCGTATCGTCCCCTTGTTCGAGGACACAAACCTTTTTAGCTTGCTCTTAGACTTGCTTGTTACTTAGCCTGTTTAATTGGATGCTGAAATTGTGAATTGTAGAAATGAAATAAAAAGCAGGATTGATTAAAACTCTTGCTAGTTTACAATGTTGAGCATGTTTTAAGTTGTGATAGCGGAATGAATTGCAAGTTGCTTGTTTCTAGTTTTTCATGTTTTATTTGCTAGGGACTAGCAATTCTAAGGGAGTGTGATAAGCACCCGATAATGCAATGTAGGGTGCGCAAGTACTAGATTTGGTTAATTTTATAGCTTAAATTAGTTGTTTTAATGGCTTTCTGCTCGAGTGGTATTTTTGGTTTTTTGTAGGAAATCGCCTAATAACGGAGTTTTGAGGCCCGTTGGTGTGCAACGCCTAGGCAGGCCACTAGCAAAGCAAGCCGACGCCAAGGCAACGCCTAGGCGTGGCAAGCAAGCAAAGCAAGCCAAAGCACCCGAAGGCAAAAGCAAGGCGTGGCCAAGGCGTGGCTTAGACAAGCAGTGGGCAAGCAGGTGCCAAGGCGCAGCCAAGCGTGGCCAAGCAGCGCCAAGGCGTGGCCTAGGCAGGACCCGACGGCTCGCCAAGGCGTGGGCAAGGCAAAGACCAAAAGTCAAAGTTTTGGAGATAACCACATCGGCATCGATGCACTATGATACATTGCATCGATGCCTAAGAGGTTAGCATGAAAAGCAGCTAAGGGGTTCGGCATCGATGGAGGAAAATACATTGCATCGATGCCTAAGCACTTAGAGGGCCGGTCTTAAGCAGCTCGGCATCGATGCACTCTAATTTATTGCATCGATGCCGAAGGCCATAGTCGAGATTTTTTTTGGATCTTTATGGAATATTCCGTACGCGTGCTTAAGGACTATAAATAGGAATATTCTCACATTGTACAAAGAAGTAAGTTTTAGATTTGCTCACGTTTTTAGGATCTAGATCTAGTTTTTGAATTGTTCTTGGTGTTCTTCATTGCTCTTTATTTTCAGCACTTTTAAATTTTATTTTCTGCTTTACTTAGTTAGTTTTTGATAATTTCGTCTTCATTAAAGTTGTAGCTCGTACCCCGATCTATCTTTTAATCCAATTTCCTTCTAGTGTTGTTATGTCAAATTTGCTAAGTAGATTTTTGCTTGCTCTTATCTCTATAGATATGTGTGAGTAGTTTTTCAAGGTTGGGTCATGAGGTGATTAGCGCCTCACGCCTTGAGTAAAATTGCAATTTTCACCAATAAAGTTTCAATCTTTGGTTCGAAAATTGATGTGGGGCTTGGATTTGTTTGTCAAATTGTTAAGGTGTTAACCTCTTTGATCATGTGTAGGTAAGAGCTTCGCCTACTTACCACACATGATGCTTGTAGCTCTGTCGCTCGAGGTGTTTGCTAAATGAATTCTATAGCTAGCTTGATTTTCAAACTATCTTATCTTCCGGATTAGGAGCCTTAGTTGAGCATCTTAAACCGTGTATTTGGGTGAAAAATGTAATTTAGCTCGAGTCATGGGTGTTAGTGATTCCTAGACCTAACCTGCTTTTTTAATCTAGTTTATTCTCGTTAAATTTAGCCTTTTTATTTTCCACCGCAAACGAAAAACTAAGTTGGCTGTCTAAAGGCCGAAAACCAGTACTTGCATCTACAAATCCAGCAAAGCCATATTAATTATTCCCTTGGGTACGATCCTGGTCTCTTCCTACCATTCATAATTACGAACCAACAGAAATACTTCCACAAAAATCTCTCTGATACAATACTCCAACTTCACCCAAAAGAACCTAACTAAGGACCTAACTTGAAATTAACAAATAAGATAATCTACCAACTAATCAATCACGGTTAGAATTAGTAGCTGAGGAAAGAATCAAAATAATTACCGCTCAAACCAAGTAAGTCAAGCTCTAAGAATTGATCTTCAATCTACAATCCCATTACTCACAAAAACCCAAAGTCTACTAATGAACTCCTTAGATCTCAAAGCTTTAGATATTGATTATAGTATCACAAGTTCTATGACCTAATAGATCACCTCTTGTTATCGATTGGTTTACCAATTAGCTACACATCTTACACCGATACCCTCCAAACCATTTCGTTGAATCATGCTCAAATTAGTCTTCATTAGAGTCCAAACAAATTAACAAATTCAAATTAAAATTTTAGGTAACAATATGCCTCACAAATGTCATTGTCTATTCCACATATCCAAACGAGCTGCAAGACAAGAATTCTTCAATACATGCAATCTAATCTTCTCACCTCAACCAAAGTTTCAAGACAGTTAACAATAATATTGCTGAAGTATAAACAAGATTTTTCTCCACTGAATCATCCAAAAATTTCACGAGCCATTATACATATATCTGCAGCCTTTATCAATTACCCAAACTCAATGGTGTCTTCAAAACTAATAATCGAACTAACTAGCCGCTAGTCTCTCTCCCCATACTAACGCAAAATACACATCACCGCCTAAAGATCCTAAAATTCACCAACCCAAAATTTAATACCTCCGAATATTCCCTTGTCATTCCAAAACCATGTCTCTAAATTATCCCCAAAAGTAAGAGTTTTAACGTTTCGCAGCAAATAAACTTAGAACCCCAAAACTACTAATGATCAAGTCAGTAACACTCCATATTTACTTCAAATGGCACGATAACAACTCTAATCACATACGTTTACCCACACAAATTTTCTCCTTCCTAAGCTTCCCATAATTCCAAAATAGCAATATCATAATGCATTAAAATTTCAAAGCACCATCAGTGCACTCCATAACCTCCTTGTCTAATCACCAAACATACTATAACAATCCTTTTCCATAGACTCAAACCAACTAAAGCACTCACATACAGATACAGTCATAGCCTAATGCATGCCAATAACAGCTAATATTAGAAAAAACCCTTTCAACGATCAACTACTCCCACTTTATATCCACCTAGCTGTCTAAGTTTTTTTTGTTTTTGAACTGAAGCGACGAAACACAGGAATACTAACCATCAATGAGTTCATAGGGTATTCACCTAATAATCATCAAGGAATTCATGGGATAGTTCCTCAAGCAAGCATAATTATTGACCTTTCCTAATAGAACATAACCAAACCACTACTAGAATCTCAAGCATAGGAACGAAGGACCGATAAATCAACAACAATTCAAGTATATCCGGGATGTACTGAGTATTACAAGTAAGAAAATCTTAGCACAAATTCACACAATTACACTAGCCATCCTCAATATACCAACTTGTGGCAATCCTATAAGTTACATACTTAAGTCAATATTCTCCAAGTAACTACCACCAACACTAATTCTTCATATTCAACATCGTCATACTCCAACTACATTACACCACCAACGTATTTGTAAAATAAGTGTGATGATCTAAATAACAAATAAAATTACGTATGGCACATTCTACTCCAATATCCTATCCAAAGTCTACAGAAAAATAATGTTACCGCAACTGTGTCACCCAAAGACTACCTTAATACTATGTGGGTACCAATACACAGCAAATAACAAAAGTTCTTACAAATGGCAGTAGGACTCTGGGGACTCGGACCTATATTAAATGTGCATCATAGAAATGAATGAGAAGTGACCAGCCATAAACCACAAGACCAAAGCTCGTAGAACATGCAGCCTAAAATGAAATTTAATTAAATTCCAAAGCAAAGAACTATCAAACAACCAACCACTTTTTCTTATTAAGAACAACTCCAACCATCTAAGTTCAACAAAAAGCATAGGCACAAACATCCCATGAACCAACCAACATCAAGTGATCCAACAATAATAAAAAGAATCCATTATTTGACAAATGTTTCGAATGCGGAAGTGACAATTAAAATAAAAGGATGAGACACCCTAAGGAGGTCAAACAAAAGAGATCCTCAAGATGCCACTAGAGTCTTATCCTAACTCCCCAACTTGCCTGAAAAATAAGTTGGAATAAATCCGTCAGCTGACGAGCTCAGTGAATGGCGAAGCATGTATATTAAATACAATTCTAAAACAGGGATCAAAATAATTTACATAAATTTGGCATACATGTGAACAATAAAATAATCAATTAATCCAATAAACAATTCATCTGATAAATCTTACTGGTGATCTCAATACAATCTCCAACAACAATGGGGAACCACAACCTATATTAAATAGTACCAAGTGCCAGTGAATAAATCTCTCAAAACTTGGATTCAATATCGAAACTTTGAGTCACCACGAGTAGGCAACCCGTGGAACTTTTTCCTAAGAATGATCCAGTCCATAGCAACCGTTGAGCATTAGGGTTACCTATTCTGGTCTCTTCCCTAATGGCCAGAGTCACCCGCACACAGAGAATTAATTTCCCTGGACTTCCAAACTATGTTCCCATTCGATATCCACAAAGTTCTCACCAAAAGATTATTCGATCAACAAAAGGTTGCACCGATACCGCATGCCAATTTAATATAATCAAATATAAACAATATTTGTTTCCAATTTCAATAATAAATTTTCCAAAATAATAATTTAAGAGACACGGGGAAGTTTGAAAATATGTTACATGCTTAACCACTGACCTGGGTCCAAAGCTAATACAATCGAACAACACAGAACGAGTCTAACCTGAGCAAAGAATCATGTAGCACTATTCACTAATTGTATCAATGTAATATAATCTGTAGCAACATGGAACTCACTAAGAAAAATACTCTTCGAACCTAGGACTAAGCCAACTTAACTTCAATTACAAAAACCCATCATTGTAATTACAAGTCTCAACTTCCACATCCACAACCCATGGCAGTCTACCATGTGCCAAACTCTCCTGTTCCTTAGTCCCAAAATTACTCCAATTACACTACAACAAACCCTTTGTTATTTTAGTACAACTCTTAGATTTTATTAGCACTATATAGCCACCACAACCCCATATACATACAGATCATTGATCACCTTCACGCTTCACCACGCACACTCACCGCACAAACCACCAATAAACCCAAATCAATCTTTTACTCCACACCCTCAGTCACAGTTATAGCCCTAACCTGAGAGAATCAAAAAGAAGGGAAAGAGAAATAGATATGAAGAGAAGAAGAATCACTTACTTGAGGCTATCTCCAACCAGACAAAATCCTTTCAACTATGGCTGTTGTTGCTCTCTCTCTCTCTCTCTCTCTCTCTCTCTCTCTCTCTCTCTCTCTCTCAATCGATCGATATACCCCAATATAAAACCCTAGTCTCATATTAACCACTGAACAAAAGTACTTAATACGATACAACACCAAATACTAAAACTTTTTAGACTTGTACCTCAGCGCTATAATAGTACCGACAACAGATATACTATGTGGAGAGAGTAAATATCAATTACCATCCAAACCATAAAAATCTTTTTTTTTTTACAGAAATATAATTATTAGGAATTAGAAAAGACGGGTGTAACACAAGCCCTCTGCACAGCCGCCTCGCCGATGGGCCCGTCCGCACTAACTTCAGGCTTCACAGCCACCACCTGCGGAGCGAATCAACTGGCAACTGATCGACAATCGCATGGGAGAGAGAGAGGAAGGGGATTTGACACGGGAGCTGATCGACCACCGCATGATCGAAAACATGTCGGACCGGATCGGCTTGCAGAGGCAGTTGAGCGGTAGCAGCTTGGGCGACAATAGCTTCCTCTCCAGCGAGTACTACCTGCCGTCCTCAGAGAAGACGGCGCTCGATCCCGACGATTTGCTCTGGGTTGGGTTGAAGGCGGCGGATATGTCAACTAGTAATTAGAATTTAGGCCGGTTGAATTTCAAATTGAGGAGAGTATTAGCTGCCATCTATCTCTCTCTCTCTCTCTCTCTCTCTCTCTCTCTCTCTCGGTGTTAAGAAGAGTAAAATACTTTATTTGAGAAAGGGTAACATGGTCTTTTTACTTCTACCATTAACGGAGTTAGTCATTGCACTTTAGTCCAAAATTACAGAGAGGCGATGGGGTCATTAATGAATCACAATGGGTCATCTGCCAAACGAAAAAATCTCACGGAGGTAATCCGTACTTTGCCCTTTTTAAAATTCTAAGGGGTTGATTTATTGGTGAAAGTTCAAGAGTCTTGATGAAACCCTCTATATACAGTGGTTTAGAATATCTCCAACCCTCTCACTCATTTTCGTAGTTTTTAAAATTGTGACTCCAACGCACTCCTCAAACTTTATTCATGTAATTCCTTCATTTTTTTAAAAATATTTTTGCTATTGTACTCTTGAATTGCTCATTTGAGGAGTCACTTTATTTGAAGAGAGAGAAAGTATCACCAATTTTGACGCTCACTTTTGATATGCAGGTTGGAGAATTTTTTTTCACCATTGCTCATATAAGAACTTAAGATATAGTGTTTGATGAGTGGGTTGGAGATGCTTTTATAGGACATGCAAAGAGCATATTCTTCATTAATGGGTGTGGGCCACTTTCCATTAGGTTGTGGGGGGAGGGGGGGCATTTTACTCCAACATGAGTAGCGGGGCCAAAGAGTCAATTTCTAAAGTTGTCGGGATGTAAGTGAAAAGTGATTTTTGCTCAAAATAAAACGGATCAAAGTGATTATCTTTCGCCGTCATGTGGGCCAAGCCTAATCACAAAATCAAACCCATTATCACTTCAAAAGCTATAAGAACACAACTTTAGGATACAACTACGTCTAGAGCCATTTGATATATGTAGGTCCGTCTGTATCCAACTATTTTGGATATAGTTGTATTCATAGTTGTGTTTTAAAATAGCGTTCGTAGCATTGCTCCTATCCCTTTACCTCAACCCTGAATCTTGACTATCTTTCATCCACCAGTCATCTCATATTATCGCCACACTTTCTCTTCTTTTTCCCCTCCCTCCCCCTTAAGTTTATGCCCAACTTTGGGTGGAGGGAGGGGAGGAATCAATCTCTACCTTCAAATCAAGTTTCCCCTTCCCCTTCTCTACCCAAACCGCTTGCCGTTCGTCACCACTCCACTCGCAGCCGATGGCTTCTTGAGTCATCGGCTTCAGAGCTTTGATTGTTAAAGGGCTAGACAAGAGAAAGGCTGCTTAATGACAGAGGGGAGTGTATATTTTGTTTTGTTTTGTTTTTGTCCAGATTCAGTCCAGTTTCTATTCGGATTTAATCCGGTTGGTTGTTGATTTCCATCGATTTTTTATGTTGTCTTTGATATGGAGCTCTGCCATCCCAAGACGTCTGATGTCTAAGTACTATAGCTCCACTTATGCCGATTCTTGTTGACAACGGTGTGAAATGAGTGATAGCTCTTACTTAGGCGTTAGACATCAATTTTGTCTCTTTGAATTTCTTATATATCATATCGTTAGCTTTTGGGTTTGGCGGTATCTCTGTATTCGGGTGTATATCAGTTACGGCCATATGACTGGATTTGTATTTCGATGATAATCTGTAGATGCCGTATGACTTTTATAAATGGGTATGCTTCATCCGTTGAAAAAGAAAAGGGTTATATCTCAATACTATCAATTTTCACCCTCCCAGTTCTTGCCTCTCACCTTTTTGCCTCTTTTCCCTCCTACGATGAAAACTTGTTCATGTCTTCCCATCTTTAACTAAGAATTGCCCAATAGGGCCAATACAATGTTGTCTTGATAGGTGATGATTAAAAGAAGGGAAGTGATAATGTCAAAATTGTTTTTGTTGGTACCAAAACTCGAGTACATATATTTCTTGTACACTACACATGATACGAGTCTTTTATACACTAGAGTTTTAACACCAACAAAAACAGTTTTGACATTATTATAGAAAGGTAAGAGAAAAAGTAATTTCTATGTGAAGCAAAACTGGAGCTGCCATACCTTTGACAATGAATTAATCATTGAATATCCCACGAATGCTACTTATTGAATCTATCTCTATTATAAAACACAACAATGTGTGGACCACACAAACACAAGTTAAAAAAAGGGTTGAAATTCATTTAATCCAATGACTGATGTGTGCTCCCAACTCTCTTAAAAAAACACACATTCTTACAAATATATTACAAAAAAGTCTCACTATCAAGATTCAAAAGGGAAATTTCAAATTCCAATTAAAATGGATAGTGCCGTAGACACGGACAAGCACTAGTCATATATACGTCATTAGTGAGTACTGTGAGAACCCATAAAGAAAATATCAGCCACGTCACATTATGCAGGCAAATAAAGCACATACCAAAAATGGTTACAGAATGAAAGACTTTGTTACAGATTACAATTTCATTACTCATTATGAAGGGCCGATGGCCCGATGCATAGTATTTGAGGAGGTCCTCTATCCATCCATGACAGAAAGTTTCCCTTAGGCTCATCACGTCAACTTAAATAAGTCTGATCATAAAGCTTAAAGTTTAGGGGTTTTCTGTGCGAAGAACATGGTACGAATTCTACACAAAATATAAAATTCAAGCACCTCGAATAATTAATTTACAAGATGCATTCTGATCTGTCAAGATGATGATAAGTTGAAAACAAACCACAAACCTCTTGGCAAGTTTGAATGCTGAGAACCAAGAACTACCCAAAAAACTAAATGCATTCCTTCCGGGAATGTCTGCTAAGTCAAGTTCCTAAGTAGAAGGCTACATGATAACATACCCAGCCATCCCTTCCAAACACACCCAAAAATTAGAAGGGAAAATTAAACACAGAACAGGCTGGGTATAAACCTTCGGAACTCAGCAGTTCATTAATATACCAAAACAACCTAGTGGTCAAGACACGTTTTGAATCACAGCCCAACTGGATAGAGTACAGACAACAAAACAGTTCTTCACCAGAAAAAGGAGTCCTCGGAGTTGATACAGAAAAAGGATGCCTTTTTATCACATTCATCTACGACTTTCTAGCTCTCGGCCCTTTTTTCCTCCCTTTTTTCTTTACGTCTTTGTTTTCTTCTTTCAGGTGGCTGGCTTCCTCAGTTATTGGAGACCTATGGATCAGAATAAGACTTAAAACTCAGCAATTATGCTAGTAAGATAAGAAAAACAGCAGTAACATCAGCAGATTTAGACAGTCAGCAAACAGCTGCAACAGCAATTGTAGGGAACATAAACATGCGGCTAAAATCCCCACAAAGATCGTAAGAGACAAGCTAAGACAAAAAGCATGGCTTATATTTTTTCCCAAAAACGTACAACTTTCCATCACTACACAACCATTTACTATCATTTATTTTTCTCCCTCTCACATAGTTAGCAAATTCAAGGCTCATTATCCAAATCCTACGCAGGCAGACCGGACATGGACTGTTAGGGTCACCCATAGGTTTGGCATGGGTCATGTTATTTATTTGCTTTGTAGTTATGAGTATCATTTAGTATCATAAGTTCTAGAAGTCAATTAATTAACACTTCCCTTTCGTGTAAAAGCCAATAGTTTTATTTGTTTAGGAAGTCCAAACCTTAATAAGCAATGTAATGCTTCAAATTTAATAGAGTTGAGACTTCAAAGTAATTGAAGTAGATTTAAACCTCTTTCATAAGGTACGTTACGCAATCAACCCTAAGATGTGATGCCTAAGGCTTCATAGATCTATCCTCTTCTCTTCTTTCTTTCTCATTTTTCAACATAAGAAAATATGAATCAGCCTCCAAGGATACTGTTCACAGCACCAAGAATCATGCAGTACCGATACAAATACAGATAAGGTTGCAATCAAGCCAAGTTGAGCTTTATAGTGTTCGAACTCGGCTTGCTTACTAAAAAAGCCAAAAACTGTCAAGCTCGGCTCGTTTGTGAAGGAGCCTAGCCTAGATAATTTCCTTAAACGAGCTAAGCCGAGCTTTTGAGTGTTGTGCTCAGCTCTTTTACTAGAACTCAAGCTCGACTCAATTACTAAACGAGTTGAACCGAGCCAAGCCAAAAGTTGCTCGCAAGCAACACAGTTCGTTTGCAGCCCTAATTATACAAGCCATTAATGCGCCACAATACGAATTCAATGATACAGAAAAACTTTTTTTTTTTAAAAGGACACATATATGGAAGGAATAAACCTATAAAATAATACAATTTTTAATTATGAGTTTCCCGATCGAATTCGATGATCCCAGCCACTCAATGTGATCAAAACGTGATTTTAAAGATCCTCGCGAGAAATCAGTAAAAAAAAAAAAAAAAAGAGACCGGCAAGAGCTTCATTCGAGCAGTTTTCATTGAGCGGTTCCAAAATAATTTTGCTCGGATGGAGGCCTTCCCGATCATTTCTTTTCCCGATTTCTCGCGGTTACTCTTAAAATCACATTCCAAATACATTGAGCGGCTCGAATCATTGAAATTTGATTAAGAATGGGGACATCCACACTTAAAACGGTGTGGACGCCTTATAGTAAAGCTCATGTATAACATGGCTCTTCTAATAAGGGTGACCTTATTCTTGTAAAATGTGAACCTCATGAGTTTGACATTGTTTCAGATCAAATTTTGATGATCCAAACTGTTCAATGGGCTTAAAACGTGATTTTAAGGATATATACAAGAAATAATAGCATTTTTATGAAAAATTGCTCGGATCAAGCCATTTTCGATCATATTTTTGACCGATTTCTCGCATATACCTTTAAAAACACGTTTTAAACACATTGAATGGTTCGGATTATCGAAATTTGATTGGGAAAGTGGACTTTCGCACGAGGTCTAGACAGTACAAAAAATGAAGAATCCCCGACTTGATAATAACTATGTATATATATAATGGCAAGCTCCCCTCATAAAAAGTTTAACACAAATTCAAACAAAATCTCAAGCATTGAAACCAATATCTGAGATTAGAACACACTCTCACTCTCCATCTCCTCACAGGATCCCTCCCTCTCATTCCCCACAAAGTTCTCTCTCTCTCTGTAACACGCCACACACTCCCTGGCTCGTCCATCTCCTGCAGCAACTTTAGAATGTGTGCTTTCTCATGGAAAATTTTTCATTTTACAATCTATGTAGCATGGACACGGATACAAACATGAACACAGGACATGGCAATTCTAAAAAGATGGGGACACGGACACAACGGGAGACATGCCACGTATATAAACAAATATATATGTATATATATATATATATATATATATATATATATATATATATATATATATATATATATATATATATATATATATGTATATATATATATATAATGGTTCCAGGGACATTTAAAAAAAATCCAAAAAAACACTCCAAATCTTAATCTCATAATTCCAAATCAAATTTTGATAATCCGAGCCGCTCAATGTGTGCAGAATGTGATTTTAAGGGCACAAGCATGAAATCGGCAAAAAAAATTATCGGGAAGTGCTTGTTTTGAGCAATTTTTAATAAAACTGTTCAATAAAAAACTATTCGGATCAAGCCCTTCTCGGTCATTTTTTTTTTTTTCGATTTCTCTTATGTACCCTTAAAATCACGTTCTGATCACAATGAGCGGCTCGAATGATTAAAATTTGATCGGGAATTATGAAGTGTTTTTTTAGATGTTTTTATAAATGTCCCCGAAACCGCCCCAATATATAAATGTATACATACATATATATTTTTTCTTTTCTTCCATGTCCATGAACGAAGACATGTCCTATATGAATGTATAAGATTACCATGGTCAAAATATTCAAATATTTGTTTTGCTTGGGGAAATTGATGCAGTATTTGGGAGAAAGGTTGGATATGCAATTGTTTGAGTCTAACGGTGGGTTTAAGTTGTTGAAACCCTTTATGATTTAGGGAGATAGGGTGAGGAGGGAAGAGGAGAGAGAGAAGGGTGAAGACAATGAGAGAAATTGCAGAAATGGAGGCCAAAGACATTGAAAGAAGAGTTTGCGAGAGATTCTAGTTTTTGGGGGATAGATATGGGTGGTGGCAGCCGGTGGCGGCAACGAACACTGCTGCTGCATAGCGTTGCTTTAAAAAAAAGGGTCGATAGGGCCAAGTAGAAAGAATGGGTCGCCAGAGTAGGGGATCGCCAGAGAAGGGTATCGTGATTTAGGTAGCCAGAGATGGGCCTGGCCGATAACTGAGGTGCTGGTCAAAGTGGGATGGGGGATAACATTTTTGGGAAGGAGAGGGGGGATTGTGTGTGTTCAAAATTCTCAGCCATAGATTTTAATCGCTAAGATCTTGTGTCAAAACCCTCATCCCCCCACCACACACATACTTACAACACTATAATAAGTGGGTGTACATATATATATATATACACACGCACACACAGAGTCAATCTCTCATGAGGGATTCCTCATTTTAGTTAAAATGAGGATCTCCTCATTTCTCTCATTCCAATGTCGACGTGGGTGTAGGCACGGACAAAGCCTAGTAAATGTATAATTCTTGATTCTATTATTATTATTATTATTATTATTATTATTATTATTATTACACTCATTATAAACTACAAACAAAGAAAGGATCAATATGTAAATGATATGTCATCTAGTGTGATTGTGCAACAAACTAACAGTGCACATAAATTATGCTAGTAAGTGTCACTAAGAGAGAACTGCGAAGCCAATGAATGAACAAATGACTGGTAGGTCTAGGGTTTGCTTACTCACTTCATATTCTATTTGTACAACATCTAATGGTTATTTATTCACTATATTTACGCTCTACCCCTTATAATCATTACTTTACCCCTTTCATATCCCTTTAGTATACCATGGGTATCCAAAAAGTACCCAAAATTACAAATATTTAATTTTAATAACAGTTACTACCGTCGTCGCAATTTGCATTTTCCCAATTGTTTGTTCATTAGACTTTTTGGATGATGAAAATTCCCTTTTTACCCTTGCTATATATCTTTTCAAAAGAAGATGAAATCGTTTGAAAGTTGAACATTTCTACGTTCAATGATTGTGTTTTCTTAAAAAGTTAGGTTCCCAAAAATGGACAAACAAATTGGGACAGACGAAGTACTTATTTGTTGTATCTGATATGTACCGAGGCATATTGGGAGTGTATCGGTATCCAATACATATCCGATACTCAAACGTGACTAGTTTTTGAGTATCCATTCTTCAAATTCAGAACAACCTTGTTTTGAACTTGTTACTCCTAGTTATTACGAGCGAGAGTTGCGCTGAGGTATAAAGGTCTGTAGGCGTCTAGGCATGAGGTTCAAGCCAAGCACAGGAATTAATAAAGCTAAGCACATTAAGGCAACAAAATACCAAAATAGAACACATAAAATAGTTCAGATAACAAATACTAAGCCAATACATAAAACATCGATGAATGTCAAATAGCCAACACTCCTTGCATAGAGAAGAAATAAATGACAACTTTCACCAAAAGACAAGCTTCCAAAAGCTGGAAGATATGGGTTCATCATCTCCATTTAATTGTCCATCCATCCTCCCATGTAACCACGCATTACTTTAGCTATCATCCGTTAAAGCTATGGGATCTCAGATATCATAATGTTTTTGTGCCCTAGTGTACTTGATATTTGATAAACACAAGATCATTGATGCATTTTTGTTGTAGCCTATTTCTTTTCTATTTTGCTATGGAGCAGCAGGAAGTGCCAAGAACATTGAAAAATATTATTTTTTACAAAGAAGTAGAAAGAATTAGTAGAAAATCAGAATGTTCAAAATTTGTCGTAGCTACTCACATATTCAAACACATTCCAATTTTGTTAACAACCAGAGGAAATACAAGAAAAGCTAAAAACTCTTCAAAAAATTTTTGACAATTAAGAGTCTAAAACCCATATGCAACCCACAAATAAGCTGTGAAATGCAACTAAAGCTCCGTTCCGTTGTCGTGAATGTTATGAGGGAAATTGGGTCACAAGAAAAGTGAAGCGAGGTGGGAAAGTAGAAAAATCTTGCAAGAAAACAAGAATTCCTTCCTTCTGGGAAGACATGTTTTGCAGGAAAGTGTTTCACAGTGGGAAAGTTGACATTGTGAGTCATACAACTTTCCCGATAACTGAACACGCAGAAAGTCCCATCCTTTCTGTGCAACTAAAAGGGGCCTAATTAGGCATAATGTTATGATAAACATAGGTTATTTGACTGAATATATCATTTATATGGATTACCTGGTGCCATAATATTCTTCGCCGAACTACTGGTGGCACTCCAAGAGTCCCTCAGCTTTCATGTAAACATCATCTCAAAAGTGATTCTATTTTGAGTATCTTGGTCCCCAAGCATCTTTGTCATGCAACTATTCATCTTTGTCAAATCCTCACAATCTGGCTCAACTTCTGGGATTTAGAAAAAGAACTCTGAATTCAAAAAATGTCCAGCAGCATGCCAAGGACAATGCCACTAGATCTCTTCCTGACGGTCAATGATCTCAAAAGATGTCAATATTTCACAACTTTTCCATACAATAATTTAGTAATGCTTTCTCTCGCCCTACATAGCCTCATAAATATATCCCATGGCAGCCTTTTTCTCGTATCTACCAAGCTCAACACCTCAACAATTAGACCTCCGACCGTAAGAGCGCTTGCACGTTATTTCCAGCACAAGGCATCAACAAATATTTTGCCACATTTTTCTATCAATTTGCTAGTTGTCCATTCTTCCAAAATTAACATCTTAATCATAGATGACGTGAGGAAAGGAGTTGCAAATCTCATTTTTACATGCCTAACCATTTCCCTTCCTCCTATAAAACGCCTCATCATATTGAGTAGGGCTAAATAGGCATAAATAAGACCATCCTTGGACTAATACCCCTTTCAAAAACCACCTTAAAATGTGCTATATTAAAAATATTTTCCAATATCAAGTCAATGCAATGAGCCGCACAATCTAGAATGTAGAAACTTTAAGTAATGAAGAGAAGATTCTTATCAACCAATATACTTACAATGCTGCTACCCACAAAGATTTTGTGCACAGATCACGATATGGGGTCCACTAAGGATCCCACTCAAATAATCTAAGTTGTCCATTAAATGTATAACACATTTTCAAGGGTTCCTGCGAAAAATCAACTACATCCGATACCTATAAGTGCTCGATCCAATCATCTAACTTTTCATTCAAATTTCAGATAATGAAAAGTTGGATGATAAGATCGAGCATATACAGGTACCGGATCGAGCTGATTTTTTGCAAGAGCCTTCAGGAAAATGGTTTACGTTTAATGAATAGCTCGGACCGTTTCTGTGGAACATGGAGTGGGACATGGAATCAACCCAACACCACGATCTGTGCAAATTTGTTGTGCAATTAGACTTTCTAATATATTTAGCTAAGTGATGTTCATGATAACTTGGACCACATTAGATTTCACCAGCGAGTGCAACATACTCGTCAAGCAGTCCTCCTTCCTTAAATAGGTTGAGGCATCGATGACATTCCTCCCTTTGGACAAAGCATGAAGAAATTAATTAAGGTTCTCCCATTTCTATAAGCAATAAACAGTTACGAGGCCGGAACAATCTGTTGGTGTGTTTGGTTCCTCACTCTCCCATCTAAGGGAGAGATCTTAAGCTTCAGTCCTCAAGGAAGAGGTGCTTGGCTCCCGTCATAAACCAATAACCCTCTTACATCTACTAACATCCTATTGTCCGGCCAAAAAAAAATTAGTTAAAAGGCCAACAAAGCCCGTAATGAGAAATATATGAACGGTTGGTTCCATCAACAAAGAGCACTGTGCAAGCAAGGACGGGACACGAGTAAAGAGTAGAAACCAACAAAGCCTTAAAAACTTACGAAGTTCTTTCGTTGACATAAATCATCAAACAATTAGAGGCCCAAAAGGGGGAACAAAATAAGGCCAACTGTTCATCCACGTTCCATGCACACACAGTGAGCAAGAGAGAGCGAGGGAGAGAGATGAAAAAATAGCAACTTATTCAATGATTTATTTTGAAAGAAGAAGACGTCAGCCCGATTAAGTTTATTGAAAAAATAAGAGGTCGACCTTTTCACGACCAATTGACCGGCTTGATATGAACCTCCTACACCAACCAACAGGTTTATTCGGTTTAAGTTTGCTGCTTATTTGGACCGCACTTATCGCACAAAAAAGTCGTAAAAATCATGGATCCATAGCAAAGAAAAAGGAATATCGGGCTCGTTTGGGCTAAAAAATCCTATGCAAACCCTTAGGAATGAACAAACTAGAATGATTTTTTCTCCAAAAACCAATTACACAAACTACTAGGAACATTTCTCAAGTTTTTTCACGTCCCTTCTTCACTTCAAGTCATATACAATAGATCATTGAACTAAGATGAAACAAAAACGCTCACAAATTGTATACTGATCAGGACAAATAAATCCTCAAAATTGCCAGGGAAAAAAAAAGCCCAAAAATTTGGGAATCTTGGGATCAATCTTCAAGGGCACACCAAAGAGAGACGAAATTATAACTACAATGCTTCAAAGGTTGTGTTCCTGCTAGTGCTTGTAGAGAGAGGGAAACATTATACAGAAGATGTCTAGAAGGGGGAGGCGCTAAAGTGAAGACTTAAACATCTAGACATGAACTTTAGTAAGAGGATTTAAAAGGTAGAGATTCCACTGAGATATCATAGGTGGACGGACCAAATCTAAAGGATGTATATTATTCAAAACACAAGGGTGTAGGCCCCACCAAAAGATAAGTTGTTGCAATGGTTGAGATTAAATAGATCCAGTGGCTGATGTGCGTTCTACTTTTAAGAACGAACCCACTCTTTGAATATATTACACAACCAACATAAGCTGCACAGATCTCCTTCCTGCAACCCATTTGTTACGCAATTTGAATGCTCAATCTCTCGAATCTACACCACCGCACACTTTCTCTTGGATTCACACCGGCAAAATCCACCGCCAATCAAGTCCCGTTGAGGCCTCACTTGATGATCTTTAAGTTTGGACCACGAACCACATTGAAAAGATGCGTGAAAGGTAAGAAACTGTAGTTTGATACCCATGGCTCTACGGATCAAGGGTTTCTTTGGGTTCCCTATGTTCCATAGATAGGGCACACATTTGTTTGTTTCCTTCCTCGACAATATAGGCATTATAATTGCTACATTTCAGTAACAGTTCTAAGCCCAAGTTGTGTGGTGGGCTTAAAATAGGGATATGGGTGTCCATGATGTGAAGCTCAAGCAAACATCGAGTACCACTGCCGATCATGCCAAAGAAACACAAAGCCCTTGTTGGATTATGGGTTTTGAGTAGTGTTTTTGAATAAAGATAGAGAGAGAAATGAGAGTAATGATTGTTGAGAGAGGTAAAAAGTAGAGAGAGATAGAGTGAAAAATGAGAATAATGATTGAAAAGTTAAATAGAGAAAAAGTAAAAAAGTTACTTTTTCCAAAATTTTGGGTTTGGAATTCCAAACCGAACAAGGCCAAAGTGGTGAAAACTCACATGCCATTGGGTTCATTATTCATTAGTGAGTTCTTTGAAAATTTTTGGGGTTTGGAGTGATTTGGGTATGAAATGGTGTATAGGATAATGAAGGGTTATTATTTTGTTTGTGTTGAATGGTGCCCTATTTTTGCTTTGTGTTTGTTTGATGAAATTAAATTAAAATCAAATTATCTTCTGAGTTTCACTTTTTTTTGGCATTTCAATTCAAAGATAAAAGCATGAAGTAAAGAGTAATAATACCCCACCAATATTTCTCTTATGGACCTGATTCCATGTGTATCCATAAGGCATGGATGATAGTCAGAAGTGTTCAAGTGTTTTTGGATAGGCACAGGCAATGCTCAATGGCTCTTTGTCCTCAATTTTTTTGTAACTGTTTAACTGGTAAAACTTTGCTCTTTCTATGGTAGAATCCAGATGGTGTCAAATTCTAAATTCGGTCTCCATTTGTTGTTTTCACCAGGAGATTAGTATTCCTTTTGTTCAATTTGATAGGTGTGGGAGCTTAATTATGTAGTTGTGTATAATGTCAAGTTGTCTTTGTAGCAAATAATGTAGTTGTATGAAGGGGAAGTGACGGATTTGGAATATTGAAGCTGACTTCTCTGGTTGTATTTGGTGATTTTGAAAGCCTTCTTCATGGAAATTGAAAAAGAGAGTTTTAATACCTAAGTACTTTGTACCGGGTTAACTTTTTACCTAGTATTTAGTTGGACCCCATAAGCAAATTGATATATCTTTGTCGATCATATTCCGTAAGCAATTTGTAGCTACCTCAAAATTATAGTCGGGGGAGTGCCATAGGCATGGGTATCCTCCCAAGTGATTCTTTTTCGTGCCACCAAGAAGTGGATCACATACTACACACGAATGAATCGATTTAGTGTTTTGAGCCATTATCAAGATTCAAAAGGTAATCCCAATCGAGGTGGGTAGTGTCGTCGACATGGGCAATTCGCTAGTATTTACCTTATGTCAATTTTGGTTCGATATGGATCGTATTGGTTCTAGACTCTTAAAAACAGAGAACTCAACCGAATACGTTATGCAAACTAAACTAGAAATTATATCGGTCAATTTGATTTTGTCAGGCCGTTTGGTTTGGACGGTTAAAATTTCACCCATACTTCCTACAAGTTCACTTTCATACCAAGGAGTGGGCAGATTAGGTATTTCATGGTATGATGATGTCAAAGAATGGAATTTGTTTGCCTTACAAAAAGTATGTTTTGGAGATTTGAAGACTAGTTCCCTATGGATCCCAAAGTCAGACTTTGTTTTGATCAAGGAGAGTTACTTCCTAATCCTAATTAGTATCGTTGCTTAGTAGGTAAGGTGAACTAATATTTCATTTTTCTTTTGCTCGGCGAAAGTAAGTATTTTTAGATGTTAAAAAAAACCAAATGCATGAGAGTATATGATGTCTACCACTGCATTACCCGTCCTCTTGCAACGTCTATACATTTCATTTGCCATTTGTATGGCGAATCAATCTATGTATGCACCTCGACTTCCACATTGGAAAGTTGTTCTTAGAATTGTTAAGCATCTCAAGGCACATCCGAGATGTGGTCTGTTTTAGTGTGCAAGTGGTCATTTGCTTGTTGAGAACATTACTCCTTCAGATTATGCAAGAGGACTACCTAATAGAAAATCTACTACTTAAATTGTGTATTCGTTGGTAAAAATTTTGTCACGTGAAAGAGCAAGGAGCAAATTGTTGCTATAAGGTTTAGTGCAAAACTAGCATACAAAGGTATGGCTCACACTCCATGTGAGATTGTATGGATGTGATCCTTCATTGAAGAGATACGTTTAAGTGTGCAAAGCACATTGAGGTAGATTGCTAACTTGTTCAATCGAAAGTTGGATAGTGGTGTGATAGCTACTTTTTTGTGTCCATTAGTGCTTGATTAGCTGATGTTTCCACCAAACCATTGGGCAAGCTATGGTTATACTTCCTATGTAACAAGCGAGGTATTTGTGCGATCTACTTGCCAGCTTGACAGAGAATGTTAAGAGTTGTGTGTTTCATACTAGTGAGTGAGGGTAGGTTAGTCTTGGTTATTTACACTCTCCATCTATATGTATAAGCCATATGTGTGTGTTCAGGATAATTAACACCTTAAGCATTTTTATCCCCTCTGACAACGCATATCCTTTCTTGGCTTCGGCCCGACGTGCAAATAATTTAGTGGATTTCCGAATTACCTTCAGCTCTTAAGACTATTTCAAGACTCATGCATTTTATCTTTGGACATCCCCTTATAACTAACTAAAAACAAAAATCTTAGTACAAACAACAAAAATCCTGGCTATGTGCTTGCATAACTAATGAATTATAGACAGAAAAATCAATTTCTAACAAGCAAGAATTGAAAAAGACAGGGTCAAAAGTTTTCCACATTAGCAAAATCGTGAAATACAAAAAGCCCAAACGTTAAATTTCCTTCCAAATTGCTGCAAAAACATGAAATACTCTTAAGTTTGGCTTATGAGACCAAATCATTTCAGTCTATTTTTCTCAAGTTTTCTCCAATTGTTGCTAATTCTATCTCTGAATCTTGTCAAACTTACGAGGGCCCTTTATAAAAAGGGTCAACAAACTTAAACAGTTGAACTCAAATAAAACAACCCCCGAAGACTTGGCTGACCATCAATTGTGATCGGCAACACGATATTTTCTTCTTTTTTCCCTTAGCTCTGCCAAGGGTAATTACTTTAAACAAAATTTAATGGATTTATATCTAACATCTCATGCCAATTTATGTCCTACACTACTACCCCTAATCCAACTCACACTTCCATGTCAGAACTACTAATCAACTTAGGGGTTGTTTGATAAAACTGAAAGCTGAAAGCTAAAAAATTAAGTACAGAAAGTTGAATGCTGAATTTTTTAAGCTGAAAAACTGTTTGATACACATATTAAGTATTGAATTAAAAATGATGTAATAATTTTAGTTCCGATTCTCTTAATTTACAAATGGTCACAGTGTGCTTATGGTGATGGTGGAGTGGTGATTGTGGTGGTGGGGTGGTGGTGATGGAGTGAGGGGGTGGTGGTGGAGTGGTGAGGGTGGGGATAGAGTGGGAGGGGTGGTTGTGTTGGAATAGTGGCAATGAAGTGATGGTAGTGTAATAATGGCAGTGAGTGGTAGCAACGAAGTGATGGTTGTGCAATGGTGGCGTGGTGGTGATGTTGATGGTTGCGACGTGGTAGTGGTAGTGGCATTGTGGTGGTGGGCTAGAACGGTGGTGGTGGTCGTGGTGGAGTGGTGGCGGTGGTGGATTAGGAGTGGTGGCGGGAGTGGTTGTGGTGATGGTATGGTGGTTGAATCCAAGTACACAAGAATTCAACCAAAATTAAGTAGCTATTTTTTTAAAACTTTTTAGCCTATATTTTAAGGGGCACTTAATTTGTTAATCAATGTAAAATGTGATTCCTACTTAATCACTTATTACTTAATTGATTCAATTTCAAGAACTGAATTTAGGTTATCAAACAACCCTATATGTGACCAAACTACCATAAGGCCATTTTTCTCCGACTTATCTTCCATTGCTACTATTTGTATCTCTGCTTCTCTCCTAATTTTACCACACATCCATCCTACCATCCCTACGCCCGTGTAGGTTTTTATCCTAAGAAAGCACAAGAATCTCCGCACAGATGGAGAAGAAAGTATAATGCTGGAATGTAATCCCTTTCCCATTTGGAAGTTGCTGAATTAATCTAGAGAGTAGGAAAATCGTATATTCTCAATAATTTGACTTCCAGATATGTGAGGCATTGCTCAAATAACTAAAATCTCCCAACAGAGCATCAACATCACAAACAACCATTATCTGACAGTCCAAGACATAGATGTTATTTCATGCTTTCTAAAAACATAAATGCACGTGGAGGTGAGAATCAGGCTATGCAGACAGATACATAAACTACAACCAAAAAAGCAACAAACACATTTCTCATAACTTACCCACTCAAAATCTTCACAGCATCCTTCATTGCATGAAGACTCATTTTCTTCACCTGTCCCAAAGGCTCAAATGTTTAGCACTTACACAACATGAACATACAAAATATGCAACTACAATCCGCTAATGACATAGTGCGACTACCAATTTCAGAAGAAGGCATACCGCATACCTTATCAAAGTAATCAAACACATTATCAAGCATAGGTGTCCAGTGTGTTCAGGGAAGTGGGGCATATCCATGCATAGAGAATTTTTTAAAGGTGGTATTCCAGTCTTATAATGCAGTAATGAATTTAGTTGAGGGCCTTAGCTGTTAACAGTGCAACAAAAGCCACATGATGACCAGTGGTCATGATGGATAAATGGTGGCGGCGATCATCAGGGTAAACCCAAAATACATAATGACATAATACAGATGCCATAGTGGACCCAAATACAATAAACGATACACATTACACAGAGTTGCATTCCAGTTTCAGAATCAAACTGTGCAGTTGTCTCAAAAGACAACCACCTAGAACCAAACCAAACCAAACCAATCCGAGCCTTATGTCCCACCTAGAACAAGAAATAAAAATTTTCTTACTACTGAAAGGAAACTTGAAAACCAAACTAAAATTTACAGAACGAGAATGCATACCTCCAACTTGTCTTCTTTAGCCCTATGGTTCTTTGGAAGTATGCGGAATTCCTCTGTCAAACGGACGCACTCTTGAACATTTTCAGGTGACACAAAGTCAAGTGCAACCTTTATGCATGACTGTAAAAATGCAAAGATAGGAAATCAGAAAACCATTTCAGAAATGTATGCAAATGCAAAACAGGTTCATGGAGAATACAATTTAAACATATGAGCTCTCTCTCAACTACTGGCAGAAAATTGAATAGTAAGGATAAATTTCCCCGACTTGATTGCTTGATAGTTTATTCTTTCAATTCAAGAGGTGCATAACAATTCTCAACGCTCGTCCATGCAAGCTTAAGGACAGAAATGGGACAGGTTCAATATTCTTTTGCGCAACCCCACCCTGCTCCCCATAGAAAACTCCTCCCGCACCTTCCCAAACATGACATGCTACCCCCGTATTCAGCAAAAGCCCACACCTGCCCTGCTTACGGCTATCATACAATAAAAGAGATGAATCTGGGCATGCGCAAGATACCCATATACAAATCATTCAGGGTAGGTACTGACACAGCATCTAAATCCGACGAAGTACTAGTAATAAGAGGAAACCACTAACCCTACGGTCTTTTTCATCTCACCAATTCCCACTGAAATCCTCCAACCACCAAATTCCAAAGTGCCGTTAAGTCATATGCTGATCCCAAAGGCAAATGAGGGTGGCAACACTTGTAAGGAGAGGGGAAAGGTTTGACTTATTGCCCTTTTGTGCCCTACAAGAACGCTTTGGTCAAGAGCTCAAATGGAGGAAATCGAAGAAGAACGACACAGAGCCATGTTGACTGCAGATTTATTGGTTTGTTTTTTCTTTTTTTATTTGCTTTGAGGGGATTAGTTTAGGGTGCTTCAGGTGGGTGGCGTCATAATTGTGTTGGGGTTTTCGTAGTTCTATTTTGGGCTGTTTTGCGGTGATTTTCTTTGGTTTTGGGTGTTCTTAGGTATTACACGGTCTTGAGTAGAACTCAACCCCAACGGCTAGCTAGTGAAGTGAGGGTGCCCTCACGGCTTACGCTTAACATACTCATACTTCATATTACTTTCATACCCATTAGAAGCTAAGAAACATGTTAATAAGATGAGTGTAACCAAAACGAGAATGTTGAGATGGATGTGTGGTAAAACTTTGCGAGAAATAATTAGAAACGAAAATATTCGTGGAATGCTTGGGGAAGCACCATTAGAAGCTATGATGGGAGAAGATAGACGAACATGGTTTGGTCACGTCTAGCATAGACCTGTCGACACAATAGTCAAGAGGAGACCACAAAGGGGAGAGGTCCGAAAGTGACCTTAGAAGTGGTAGTGCACAAGGATCTACGCTTACTGGAAATTAAGGAACATGATGCCCTTGACAGATCTCATGTAGCCGAACCCAAGAGATGTGAGACAAATTTCAACACTACCCCAAACATCGAGATGTCAACAAATGATCCAGAACATAAGAACAAACAAAAGTGTAACTATGTGGGACGCAATCTCAGGTAAAACTCAACTCCAAAAACGAGCCATTGAAGTGAGGGTGACCTCACGGCTCTCTCTTAATATACTTCATATTCTTTGGTACCGAAGCGACATGAGAGTTCGCTTCACATTAGGTGTTTTGAGGTCTCTCGGTTGGCTTCTTGCCATCCTTGCCCCTTGTATATTGGGCCCCGGGTCCTTTTAATCTCTATATTTTATTTATAAGATTAATAAATTTTCCTTTTTTCCTGTTCAAACACGCCTAGCAACCTTTTTGTAATTTCTTATGGTCAGGTAACGGTATGGTTGGATAACGGGGAAGGTGATCTCACACATGGATCCTCTTGTTTATTTGTAGATTTCCCACACCATTAGATGGAATAGGTCTTTTTGCTTGAATGGCCACCTTTTGTGATGGGCTTTGCATTTGTTATAAATTTGTTCAAAAACAAAGAGTTCCTTGCATTGTATACAGTTTGCATCATGCTCTTTCAAAGTGGCAGGTACTATAATCGGGACAACAAATGCAAACCTACAAAAAAAAAAAAAATTGGAAAAGAATAAATTTTACATGCTAAAACAAAAGCTTAAGTATTCAACTTACCCAACTCTCCCACCCGTAAGATTGAAAATTAGGATTACATAACAGCATAGCCTTTCTATTCAGTGGAGTTTAGGTTCAAATAATTAAAGATTTACAATGCACCACATGCAGACAGTCCAAATCTAAGGGCCTAAGCTTAAGACATTAAACATTGTTCTGCTTCTTTCCTCCATTCAATTACCATAATTAAATGTAGGACCCTTTGAGCTTTAGGCGACTATCAATGACACCATGTCAACTACATAAGTGGACACCCGCACCATAAAGCTCAATTCTCCTTAACTTTTTGGCCTTCTTTGTTTGGTGGGTTGTGTCTGTTTTCTCCTTAACTATAGTTTTGGTTTAATCACTTGTCTCAACAAAAGGAGTCTACAGAGAAAAAATTATGACCAAAAGCAACAAAAAAAAATTTACTAAAAGACGAAAAAAATATGAATTGGCTGTCTTTTTTGTTTCAAGTGTCATCCTAAAGGAACTTTTTTCAACCTCGGTCCACATTTCCATAGTTTTCAGATTCATCTTGTTAGGACAAATGATTAACCCCAAAAATTACAAAAAAGAATTAAACAAAAAAGTTTAAAAAAAGTACACGTTTTAAACAAAAATGTTCAAAAGAATGGAGCCTTAAACTCTCAACTTACATGAGACTACGGATGCCACTTCCAAAAGTGTCAAAAAGAAAACAAATCATATTTTAGTCTTTAGCAAGCATATGCAAGCAGGACTTGTACAGAAAACTTAAACAAAATGACGTGGCATTCCAACTACAGCCGAATCAGTTGAAATCAAAAAAACTAAAAGAAATTAATTTTAGAAAAACTAAAGAGAGTCTATTCCAAACATTGTCATGAAACAACCGTATCACAGGGATGTCCATCTCTGTTGATGAGTCCGTTTCACTCTGGCAACCGGTAAGAGAAAGTGGCTGTCATAGTTAGCCTCTTCATCTGCTTCAGACATTGACGACAATGTTGTGCCATCTTTTCCCAGATCTCAGACACTATGACCGATTCATACGGGAAAATATAAGTCTAAGATATTGAACAGCTTTCGGCATCTTTGATATCAAGGTGTTAAAAAAATTTATAGAGTTTCCATGTATGTTGTTGACTCCAAAAACAAGACCAATATATATAGACAGAGAGAGTCAGTTAATTTAAGGAGATACAGGTGACCAATCCAGTTTGATCCCAGGTGGTGCTTGGCATGGTACCAAGATGTGCAAAGTACGAGGCTTTGTTGACTTGGTATAGAAATTGTCTCGTATTGATTCGATTGACTCATAGCTGCACCTATCTATCTAATCTTGATTTAAGACCTTCAATTCTCGCCGTATACTATACTTAACCTGCTTAATCTATTTTCCGACACAGAGCAGATATAGTGGCGGGTATTAGAGACTTTTTTAGAAGTGCCATCTATTCGGAGACTACACCTCAATTAATAACGGGCCCTGCAGTTGTAATTTTGCAGACTTCTTTATGTCATTCCGTTGCTTTGTAAAAATTCGGCTCATCAGAGAAAATCTATATTACCTTCAGATTTCTAACTTGATGCGGACAGCCAGCTGGAATAAAGACTGCATCTCCAAGTTTTTGCACAAAAGTCCACGGCTCAATTCCTTCAACACAAAAAATAAAAGAAAAAACTTACCTGAGCAAAGTAACTAAAATTATCAATTCAACACCATTGCTGAAAACATGAGAAACAAACCATATTCCTCCTTGAGCCTCCGTTTGTGTTCCAGCGTCAAATAAAATGTTTGGTCGTGAATCGGGTGCACAACCTGCAAGATAAAATGAGTCAATATAATTTTAGAATGTCTGACAATGATACAGGAATTTTAGAATGTCTAACTACTTCATAAAGAATGAGACAAGAGAACAATGACAGCACATGAACAAACATTTAGTTATTGCTAAGAGGCCTTTGGCCCGACGGCAGCAGGGGGTGCATTTAGTTGCGAGGAGAAACGAGGTCAAGAATTCAACTCCTCTTCCAAGGTGCTAATCGAACTATTTAAACCATACTAACATTCACCGATCAATAAAAAAACATATTTACACCCACAAACTATGCATTTCTTCCAGTAATCCATTTCACGTCTAGTTTTAAGATTTCGAAAAAGGAGAAGGTTCAAAAAATGCCACCAATTTATGATGCAAGAGAGAAACGGTTCACATCTACCAACAATTTTGAGAGCTCCCCAACTACCCACATTCCTTTCATATTAATATTCCTTCTGTTCTATGTACAAAAAGAAAATATGATATGTACAGTTTCGGATGAAATACAACGGAAATAACCTGCTGCAATGGATAACAATGAATATGCCTGAACTCCCTATAGTGTCTCCTAAGATATTCCTGTAACTTGGGAACATCTTGTCGTCGGAAGATATCCCAAACAGCACCTCCATCTGCATCTTCCAATCCTTCGAAATCCTTTCCAAAATATGCCACCCCGCAGCTATCCACAACTTCATCACAATCCCCTTTTGCCTTTTCAGTTGTGTCAGAAGCTTCAGATATACTTTGCTGGACAGTAGGACCCATCTCAGCCGTACTCTCTCTCACTTTTTCCATTTCACTATTTCCTTCGATTCTTTCACCACTGAAAGTTTTTTCCCCTATTTGAGATTCTGTAACAGCAATTTCAGCACTTCCCTTCTTACGCTTCCTCGCCAAACCTGCATGAGATTTTCCACTGCTCCTCTTTCTACCACGAAGACTTATCTTGCTCCTTGAGTAGGTAGAATGAATACTAGTGTCTTTGGCTTCTTCCTTCGCACCCCTAAAATCTTCTACCTTTGATTCATTTAGCACAGATGTACCATTTTGATCATGTTGCTGGCAAGCTGTGTCAACAATTCCTTCAGTAGCTTCACAACCCTCCTGGATATCACGACTATAGTGTTCACCATTTGCAGGAGTACTATGCGCCCCACCAGTATCTAAGGTGGACACTTGTGAATGGCTGAACAATTCAGCAGTAGAAGGTGTATCCAACTCAATTTCAGAGGAAATTGGAACATGGTTCTCCATACATGGTGGCGCGTTCTCCTCAACTGTCTGGTCCAATATCTGACCATTTTCATAAATTTCCCTTTGATCCTGGGCAATATGCTGTTGCTTTAACTTCTCCATTGTGGCATTATTTTCCGGTTTAAGCATCACTGCCGCAGTATGCGTCAAGACATTCACCTGATACAGAGAGCTCCAATATTAGTGAACTCCCCCTAAAACAAAAATCAAGACTACTCTACTACGGATGAGGTCAAGCACTATGCGGAAAGTATTCTCGCCCATGTTTTCAGGTTCTTTTTTATGGGTTGGGGTGGAAGAAACTGCTCGAGCCCAAAAAGATGACATTTACCATTTCAGACCACAGAGACCGAATTCTTGTTAAGCAAGAGAATTTATAGATAACTGAGTTTAACTACATTATCTTTCAGGCTCATATAACATCAGGATTAAAAAAATCCTTGGTCCCACAGGACCTACACCGAGCATCGCGTCCACACCAAATACGGTCTGCTACACATTCTTATTCAACTCTTTGTCGTGTCGAAGCATGCATGAATGATCACTGAGGTTCAATAAATTCATCTCCTTACTAAAGCATCTCACTTTAATTTAATTATTCCCTCCCCTACCATTGCATCTAGTATGAAACGTTCTCTTGACGGGGCCTACTTACTAAGATCATACCAAAACCTCACTTAATATTCCTTTTATTTCAGTTGACCATCTCTCATTAGTGCTCCCACATTCGAAGCAATCTTTCAATTTATGGTTGGACTGTCCAAAACGGGAACGGTTTCTATCACATGGCTGCTTGGTGTAACAAATGCTGTGTCACGACAACGACAATTCAAGGCATGAATTTTTACCATTGCACACTTTTAAGAAATTTTTACCATTGAACAAGTTACTTCAAAATAATAGACAATAGACTTTAAACTGGACTTTGATAGATACAGGCATGCAGATTTCAACAAATAATGAATCGCTGTATGCCTAATCATTCGGCCTCAAAAAAAAAATTACAAGACCACCTACGAATGGCCACCCATGAAGATTATGAATGGGTACAATACATAAAAGGTAAGATGGTATGGAAACCAAGAAAGAAGCCAGTTGCAAAAAAAAAAAAACATTCTTGAAATTCATAATGTGCAACAATTATTAGACAACAGAAGGGGGGGAGACTTGGTAGATAAAGGATCCAAAACGCAAATCACAGCTTTACAATAAAAAGGTACAAACCAGAGTATAAATTTAGAAAATAACATTACAAAATAGCCTGATAAGCTTAGGAAGCATTCTCATCAAACTAACCTCATCTGCCTACAAGCAAAACATACAGGTATAAAATTGAGATGCTAAACAATATTTGGGTGATCATGAGGGAGGATAAATATATTTGGGAATTGGGGCCAGATTATAACTCTACAAGGAAAAACAAAGGTAATGTTAAAGGGAAGGCTTTTCATGAGATTATCAAGTGGCACCTCTAAAATGTTGGTTAACCATCTTACGAGATGTTAGATATATGTGCCAGTGGATAAAATAGGAGAGAAATGCTCAAGTGGAATTAATCCACTGCGAGGTGCATGTCTATATTGTATCATGGGTAGGAAAGTTGTGTGCAAAGTGACAAAAGAACCAGAGAAAGCTATGACATGTAGTTATTTTACGTACCTAATCGTATAGATGGTCACATGTAAAGAATGTCAGTGTCATCAAGTTGAAAAGCCTAGGGCAAATCAAATCAAGCAACTTGCCTACAACTAAAAAAAATTAATATTCCCTCAAGTCAACTTTGACTTGGTGCGTTCAAAAAGATACTCGTATAACGCATTTATCTCGTTGTTTTCTCACGAGTCTCCATCACCCACAACTATAAATACGGAACTGAGTAACCGCGATTCAAACTCAATGTCCAACATATTGGTTGACTGGGAATTGGCTGGATTGTGTTTGGCCAATGCTGCTTGGGTTTTGTAAGGACTGAGTCTCACACCTTACCCAGTTTAAACAATTTGATTTTCAAATTCTTAATATATCGAAAGGGAAAAAACTAATGGAGTAATAGTTAAAAAGAATTTTCCATGCATGTGAGATAGCGATTTCATACTTTCCTTAATATATTTCATTTCAAGTACTTCCAAATAATTCACACCACAGGATTTCTGAAAACTGTATAAAGTATAACCCCAACAAGTGTTCACGACATGTCCCTGTACCCATAAAGACATCCTAACAAACATCACAAAAGGTCAAACGCTTGGACAATTACCAGCAACTTATGTTAGTACCTGAGCCCATGTCACAAGTGCTGGTAACCACACATACTGTTCCTTAACAAAGTACTAACATACCCCTAACAAAGAGGTTACTCTGAGCCCATTTCCCCCCTGTACTTCGTTGTCGAGAGTCTTGAGACTACTGCAAACTTATATTTGACGCTACACCATTTACATTTCTGTCCATACCCCTGTACGGCCAACTAACCAGTAACCAGCACTGTATCCAGCAATGGTTCATGATCCAGGGACAGGATAATTCAAAAGTGCATAATATCAACCATAACTTGTCCATTATATAGTCAACCTCTGATCCAACAACCCATTTATCCAGTTATGTATGTATATTAATACAAGGATTTCAAGAACTTCCGGTAAAGGTAGTACCACCTTGGGCCTCAGTTCCCTGCGGAGTGGGATATTTTCCAAAACATAACATGAGGCCACGTTTGTGGATTGACTTTTTCAGAAACCAGCCAAAATGAAAGGCTAAGATGACATTCTTAATCTAACTTGTTCAGATATAGAACCATTCTATTTCCAAAAGTCAGCAAGAACATCCAAGCAGCACCCACCCTACAAAGAATTTGCAACTTTGAATGATAACGAAGCATACAAAGAATAAAGCATACCGCATCAGACATATCGCAGTGAAGCTTGGTGACAGAGTCCCCACGACCCAGCTCCTGAGCAACTCCATAGGCAATATACGTCTTTGGTCCCAAGTCTGGCTTCAAAGAATTCTTGGGTAATTTGGTGGAAAGATTTAGAAAGCCATCGCGAGGATGTGAATAGTGTTTAAATGGCAAGCAACTGATGAACTCAGCATTATGTCGAGGCAAGCGTTCCTCAAACAAGTTAGACGGGGGCCAATCTTTCAACTTAAGAATCTGAGGCCACCCTTCAGCATCAAATGAACCCGCTAAGTAGCCTTGAAAAAATTTATGGACATTAACCTCAACCTGGATATTAAACCAAAGTCAACAAAAATTTACACAAGATACAAAATACAAACGGTAATTCATCAAAAAGGAAAGTCAAACAATCAAAAGAATACTAGTGATTTGTAACATGCAACAACATTAGCTATTTGCACGTTCACCATTGATCTCCATTATTTGTGTTATCACCTCTATCACAGTTATTTTATCAATTTTGCACAATTAGTGTTTTGCGTCAATAATCACTCTGTTACCTCCATTTCCTAATCGGTAACGCCACGAATACTCATCATGTCTTTCACCACGCGACCTCATAACCCAGGTGAGGTGGCACAAGAAACTCCATATTTGATGTTACCATAAAAACTAGATGCATGGCACACGCTTAAGGACGCGCATACATGTACGTGACTGTCCAAAATCCAATGTACTACTTCTGTAAGGCATTTTTTTGTTCCGCAAAATCTACCCAGTAACCAAGTTTCCCTACTTTCAGATTATCGGAAACCTTCTTTCTCCGTTCAACTAGTCCACTAAAACTGTAATTAATAGGTCACTCCCCTTTATTTATTGTTTGTCTCATGAATCTATACAGAAACTTTCAACTATCTTTATACAATGAAGTAAAACAATCAAGAATATAAACTATCCAAAAAGGAGAGTATATGTGATCTGTAGTGTTACAAACTTGAGGTCAGTGGAATACATAAAACATTGTGAATAATCAACGAAACTGTCACTTAGCAATTTGAAAAGTACTTCCCGCAAGTTACAATATTAAGAACCTGTGTTCTTAATTTTGTAATCAAATCACCGATGAATCAAACCACCCTAAGTGTGTTTATGGACAGTTACTTGTGAATTGTGTTTTTGAGTTCTTGCCCATGTGGTTTTTGGTAGTTTTGCCAAACCCATGGAGATGCTCTTTACTAAATCCTACAAATAAAATCAAATAGACAATAAAATTTCATCGCTAAATCAGTTATATTTAGCATCTAGTTTACAAGCAGTACCAACGTAGAAAAAGAAAACTGACCTCGCACCAATCCAAACAATTAAGGGCAGTCACATCTAAAAGCGTGTCATGTTTGACATTTTTAATCTGACGGAACGCACGCCACATAACCATCGGATCCCAGCTCAAACCAGAAGTAGTTTCAAGCACGTCTCCGACAATGACAGGTTCACCTTTACGCCAATGCCACTGGAAATGTTTCAAATCCTCACACTGGATATCTCGGGCAGCTGGACAGAACAAATAGTTGTCAGCAGAATCTTCTCGAGAAGATGCTTTCCTTAAATTGTTATTACACACATCAATTTCACCAGCCTCATTGGAACAGGGGCACACTAGTGATGAGCTTTCAGGCTCGTCAGTAAGGTCATTTGAGTTGGCTATCTCTTCTACCTTCATCAACAACCCAGCGACCCAATCTTCTGGATACATACACTTCAATTCCAAGTTTCCACAACCGCAACCACCCATATTTACTGGAGGACAAGGAATGCTACCATTTTCATTGGCTTTCCACTCAAATGTTAACTTAACATCATCCATGCTGCTCGGCCTGGCAGGTACATCTGAAGTTTCTGTTTTCCGTAAAGATGGCAAATGACTACCCTCAAGGTCCTCACCACTCTTCTGGATACCCTCAAGGTCCTCACCACTCTTCTGGCTACCCTCAAGGTCCTCACCACTCTTCTGGCTACCATCAAGGTCCTCACCGCTCTTCTGGCTAACCTCAAGGTCTTTGTATTCACCCCTCTTCCGCCTACCCCTCTTCCGCCTACTACTCTTCCGTGTACCACTCTTCTCTTTAACGTTCCCACCATGCAAGTAAGACAGTCCATGGTCAACGTACTTCATGATAACTTCCTCCTCACCTCCCCGTAGGTTGCCATCACGGAACTCCCGGCAACAAATAAGACACAGGTCATAATAACAGTGAGGACAGCTTCTGTGAAAGTCAACGATGGAAGTTTGGCAATTGTTGCTGCACAATAAATGCAATTACCTTAAGCTAGCTACTAATTAATGAAAACAGCTCAAGCATTACTAATTTAGTTCCTGACAACCTACCAATAGGCACGCTCATCTTCAGGGCAGTTGGCATACTGTACCTTCGTGTCTGACAATGCTAAATCTGCTCACGCAAACAATAAATATCAAGCTGATAAAGAATATACGAGGATTTTATTCAGACATTGAAACATTAGACATTCACATTAATCGATACACCAACTCTTGATTTAGAACTTCATTACTAGGACAAAACAGAATATCCAAATTCCGTGGATGATTATGTAACTCAAAGAACATTTCTCTCCATCTCAAGATCCCTTGAGTTCTCTCCAAGAAAAATGGCTTTCACAGTTTTACCTAAGAAAAAAGATAACAGTTACATCCAACAAGATAACAGTTACATCCAACAAACACCAGCACAGCACATTCTTACAATAAATGCATAGGTAACTCAAATTGTGTAAAAGATACACCTTGTCAGTGCATTGCATTCCAACAAAAGGTAAAAGCCTAAAAGGTATCAAAATCAGTTACTCTTTTAGCATCCCAACTCCCAATAGAGCCCTATAGCCATCTAAACGTGAGAAAACAAAATCGTAGCTCCAAAAAACGTACTTATCATTCAACACCACAAAATTGTCTCAAATGACGCACACAGGTCAAGAGTAACTAAGATGCTAAAAAAAGAAGCTTGCATCCCACTCAAGCGGGATGCCCACCACATCAGAATTGTAGGTGATACCTTGAATCTTAGCCTCAATCTCCTTCTCCCTCAATTGTTCCCTGTGGAAATCTCTGAGAAAAGGAAGTAGTGCCCGTAAAATGTATCTGGAGTGCTGAATTTTTTCTTCATCCTCAAGCTTCAGATCTGACTTCTTCTTGAACTACACCATAAAGAGAAAAAGATGTGAAGATTCATTAACATACATCCGGAAGAGACAACAATAAAGCACACATGAGTACGCTGAAGACGCAGACTTTGATTGGCACTTCTAAACGCAAGCATGACTTGCAATTGCACTTGTATTGACAAACTGGACAAGCAATGGCAAAATCCTCCTCAGTCATCTTCGGATACCTACATACAGTTAACTAACCAATGACAACCACAATCACAATTTCCGCAACAGAATATCTTCAAGAGAAAGAATACTTGACAAGAGCTTTACTTTCAGATGGAAGTAATAATTGCTAACTAAAGAAGAAATGGCAATGCCAGTTTTGCACTGCAGACTCCGTGTTGCTAAGAGCATCGCCAGCACATATATCAAAATTAAGTACCAAACTTGCACTTCGATACTTTTGCATGGTGAACTGTAACTTATTAAAATATGTGGTTGACTCTAAAAAGTTGGGATTTACAAATAAACAGGAAAGGCAATGTACATTAAAAAGTGGTAAAGACCAAATAAAAACTAGCATTACTTAAAAACTTGAAGGCCGCATCTCCCACTACAAATTTCGTGAATGAGAGCACCTCCAACCTGTGTCTGACATGCAAAATATAATGTCTAATTCAAAAACATGGGCATTGAACTTTCTACTCATAACTCATCCCATCTTCAAACACAAATCTCAATCATCCGCTTCTGACTCCCTGTTTTAATTTACTATTAACGTCACCCGTTCCCCAACTTTTCAACAGAAATTTTTTCACATTCCAGTTGAAATCTGGAGTATTTTACAAATCTACCTCCAAAATTCAAAAATATATTCAACCTTTGTTTATTGTAGTCAGACTTGGTCGCATTTAAAAGTTATGTTCGACATAACTTTAACAATACTGACATTCTATCATTGCACAACAAATAATTTAAAAGTCATATTTTTCACTATTTTAGGAGCATGGAGAAACAAAAGAATACATTTTGGAGTTTTGGAGAGTGGTCGGAAAGGCTTTCAGAAAGAAAATTAACGCAAGAGTTGGGTATTTAAAACATTTTTTGGGGGCTGTACGTCATAATTTCTAAGAGCAACTCCACCTAGTGTCATTGAAGGTGCTAATTTGACCCCACAAAAAAAGGCAAAATTCAAGTCCACCCTACCATTAGTTTTAGTCAAAATACACATTTGGCAAGTTTCAGGCCAACTTACGCGCACCACAACTAATTCATGGGGTCCACACCTACCGTCTACTAGCGGGAAGTCCAAATAAAGCCGGGGCAAAGACCATGACGCTTTGGCCCCATAAGAGCTTTCGCCCCATAAGAGTTGGAATCACCTAGGAAGTTTCGAACATGAAACTTTAGGAGGTAGCAACCCCTAACTCTTATTTTGACACCAATGGGTGAACTTGCTCTAAGTTGAAATACTTTAAGTATCTGTTATGGATATGATACAAGTAACCGCAGACGAAATTCAAGGAATAAGAGCAACCATAGATAAATAATTAAGTGAATTATGACAAATAAAAACTAGCCCTAAAATAAGAAAAATAAATCATTATTACCATGTATTCATGCAGGGAACACAATATCTCTTTGTCTTGCAACCGTGGCACCGAACAACCCGTCCTTTGTCATTCCTCTGGCACTGATGACACATATTTGACTCTATCAAAACCCCCTAAAACGAATCCAAAAAGATCAGAAAAATAGTCAGCAAACCAGAACTAACCAACCATTTAGTTACCCAAAAAGGACTATAGCAAAGAAAGCAAAACATTCTGTACTTGTTCATCAGTCGTCCCACCAGCCCTGACTCGATTGGTATCCTTCTTTTCTTCCATTGAACCTTTTGAAACCCTGAGACGATACCGATTCTGTGTGCCACTCCCCGTTGCAGGATCAGAGTTTCTATCCTCTTCCTCATCTCTTGCTTCTCTTTTTGCCTCTATCAAACCCACCTAATGAATTAAAACAATGTCAGAAGGTCAGAACTACCCATCCAGTTATTACTTAAACAAGCAATGCTAGGTGACCATCTTTGGTGACCACATTTTGATTTTGATAAACATGTCACCATTTAGTAGCCATGACAAACAGTCATAAAAACGAATTACCAAAACAAACAAAAAAACAGTCATAATATCTAACTACAAGTAACCATTTTAGTTACCCAACAGAGTCATATATCATGTTTTGATAATCATGAGATCTGTCATCATACAATTAATAAATGTGCCAAGTCCATGACAACTGGAGGACCTTCTACCAATACTTCAACTTCAACGACAGATCGCATGATATAAAAAACGCGGTCCCCAAATGTGTTTACCAACTTATGAGTGTACCCAGGGATTGCACTGAGTGTGGGGGAGCCACAGTGAATGCGAGTGTGTCAGTGTATGTGGGTGTGGGTGTGGGACCTATAGTGAATGTCCAACGTGTGCACGTTTAAATGTGAGCCCCACAGGCCCACGCACAATGCGGGTGCAGTCTATGTGGGACTCATCGTGAATGTAAGTGTGTTAATGTATATGCTTGCGGACTTTGTTATTGGTACCGTATATATCTAAAAAGCACAATATCACAAATAAAAACAAAAACAAAATTCTGTACATGTTCATCCGTAATAAAAACAAAAACAAAATTCTGTACATGTTCATCCGTCTTCCCACCACCATCCTCTTTCTCCTCACCGTCCCTTGCTTTCTTTCTTGAAACCATATCCCCACCGTTCGACTTCTTTCTCCCCCTCTTTTTCTTCTTCCCACTCCCCTCATCATCACCACCATCCCGGGCTTCCTCATCGCCTCCCGCTCTCTTCTTCGGTCTCCCCCTCCTTCCCTTCTTCCCACCCCCCTCATCCTCATCATCCTCTTCATCAGCACCATATCCTGATACATTAACCGTAACCCTAGCCCTACTAGACCTCCTTACCCCCGTATTGCCGTTCTCCCCTCGGTCTTTCCCTCTCATCGACGGCGTGTCACTATTGACCTTCTTCACCCCTTCTTCTTCATCATCATCCACTAATTGATCACCCCCTTTGTCTCTCTCATCCGAACCGCCGTCTCCTCTCTCCTCCATCTTTACATTGGCGTCTCCGCCAACTCCTCGGTCTTCCTCTCCCATCAACAGCGGGTCGCTATTCTCCCCCTCCTTCACGCCTTCTCCGTTATTACCCACTGGTTCACCACCCCCCTTGTCTCTCTCATCCAAACCGCCGGCTTCTTCTCTCTCCTCTACTTTTACATCAGCGCTTCCATCCATTGGAAGAACCAAATTTGGGAAACAGAAGTTAGGGTTTTCTCGAGCAATCGAATCGAAAGTTATTAGGGTTTTTGCGAGCGATAAATATTTTGGGGGAGTAAAGTCTGGTTCTTTGGGTTTTATATTATATATAAAAAAAATAAACTGGACTTACTGGAGTGAAGACACGAGCGGAGTGGCCTGATCTAACGTGCGCCGTGGTGCGCACGTGTGTGTTCTGGAAGGGTACTTGGACAACTGGCGCCGTTGGATGGGGGAAGGGGTTTGCCTTGGGATGGGGAAATTGGGCGGGAAGGGAGTGGTGAGCCGAAAGGGTTTTTAAATTTTTTTAATTTTTTTGATGGGATTTTCAATATTTAATTCGAAACCATTGTTTTGGTTTTGGTGATGAATATACTACTGAAAGGATTTCAAATTTGCATCAGAACCGCCAAAAGGGATGTTTTTTTCTTTTATTTTAAAAAAAAAAAAAAAAAACCATTTTGGTGTTGAATTGGGGGGTGCTTGCGATATTGTAAAATTTGTAGGAGTAGTTGAGAATTTGTTATTGAGAATAAGTTTTCGGTAGTGAATAAGTTATTGAGAAGTGTCAAGTTATTACCGGTAGTAAATAAGTTGTTGATAGGCTTATGAGTAGAGTTACTGTAGTGAGAAAAGTTTTTGTGGACAATTTTTTTGTTAGTCGAAACGAGATGGTAAAATGTTTAAACTTTTTTGTTAATGGAAACGATAGGGTAAAATGCGTTAAAGTTTTAGTGTATTTTGTTAATGAAAATACCCCCTTGGTACTAGTATTTGAAAGGATTTCAAAATGCAAACAAAAATACTGGAAGTAGGGTTGCAAACGAATCGAGACGAGCTTTGTCGAGCTTGACTCGTTTACAAGACGAGCCAAAAATTGAGGCTCGATATCGGCTCGAGCCTTTAGGAGCCGAGCTTAATCATTTACTAACCGAGCCTCTTAATCAAGTCAAGCCTCCCTTAACAAGCCGAGGATTAACGAGTCGAAGCTGATTTGACCTCGTGAGCCGCTCGATTCATATGTAGCCCTAGCTGAAATAATGTTTTTTCCCGAGTTTTAATCCGAAAACCAATTTTGTGTTTGGCTGCTGATGACACCAAGTTAGGACTTAGGCCAACGTAACGGGTGATAGCAGGTTGGATCGGATATGGCTTGAATTTTTATCCGAACAATGAACAGCTAGGATTTATGGGAGCTTGGATTAAATCCAAGCCGTGCGTGTCAAGATAGACGGTCGGATCAGCCGGTGTAGTGCGGTGTGTGCAATACAGCCAAATTGGAGCATACCAGCTATCCAAGTTGATCACTGTGGGTTGGACATATTATTGTCATCCACTTTACAACCGGAGAGTATCGAAACTTAAACACATTGACTCACTTGGGTTTGATGTCGGGTTGAGTCAAGTTAGTCGGTGCGACAACAATTGAAGAGCAAGAGAAAGAGATAAGGGTTTTACGAGTGAGGCAAATCGTAAAAGACAACCAGAGAAGACTTGCAAGTATGCGTGTAGTCATCCTTGTGTGCGTGTGTTGATCCGGACCAAACCTTTCCCACCCCTTTTAAATTGGTTCGGCTGAGAGAGGGAACAAAATCCCTCATCTTCTCCCTAAATCCCTCCCGTTAAGACACCACATAATTGTCCATAAGCTTTTAACCCCCATGCAAACCCCAACCAATTTTTAAAACCCATGCCTTCCATTGTTTTGCCCACCTCGGGAGAGAGAGATTGGCAAAGAGAGAGAGAGAGAAGAGAAACCAGCCAGGCCTCCATTTTCTGTTCCCAGCTATGTACCTCCATCACCAACTCTATTTCCTTCTCTTCTTCCCACCACCACCGAACACCTCTCACTCCTCCACCACAACCGGTTCACCACCACCAGCCATATACCACCGAGCTCCGCCGCCGCTCCGAACCACCACTAAAATCCCTCCGTAAATCGTTTCGCCGGACAAGAGGTAGTTCGGAACTCACCTCCCTAAATATATATCGTGTTCTATATTGATTTTAGCGTTATGTGTGATTGTATTCGGTGCCAACATTGCTAGTCGAGTCCGGGTCGAAACCCACCGCTTTTTCCGAAAATCATAAGCCACTATTTTTTAAAAAAAAAAGGGAAAGAAAGACAACTGCTGGAAAGATTGAAAAGTTTAAGAATAATTACTGTTTAACCCTTGCGTTAGAATAGCTTTTAAAACCACCCTAAAGAATATGAAATAATAATTTAAGTCCTTACGTTAAATACCTTCGGTTCAATGTTAATTTAGTCATATGATAAATTCTATGGCATGATAAATTTTATCGCATGATTTGTTATTATCGTGAAATTAATAGTTGTTAGCCTGTTAACATGTATCGTAAAAATGTTGGACTGCGTGATATATTGTTGCACTGATAGAATAGACAAATAGGTTCCCGGAGTGGTTGCGGTGTATGGATTTACCACCTCAGATGTGAAAATAGGATTTATGGAAAATGGAATAATGTGAAAGGTTGTGGGCTTAGCAAGACCTCGGGGGTAGCCTGACAGGACCTCGTGTTATTGGGGGTAGCCTGGTAGGACCTTGAGGGCAACCTGAAAGACCCGGTAGGTGTAGCTAGGGTGGCCAAGCAGGACCTCAGGGGTAGCCTCGCAGGACCTCAGGTATAGAAGGCAGCCGAGCAGGACCTTGAGGATAGCCTGATGGACCTAGAATTGTGAGAGTAGGACCTATAAAGTATGTCAAACGAAATTCTGAGTTAATGGCTAGTAATTGAAATTGATCGTTTGCTGCTTAAATTGCCTTTTAATTTAATTGTATTGTACATGCCTTTGTTTGTAAGTTATGGGTTTCGGGTGGGTTTGGCTATTGAGCGTCATCGCTCACGGTACTATGTTACCCTGGTAACTCAAACGTCAGGTATTGAAGACGGAACAGAAGGGTCATAGGCAAAGAATGATTTGATGACGACCAACGAAGAGATTGTCAGATTCTGAATCCCGTCCTTTATGCTGTGTTTGGTTTAGAATTTGAAAAGTTTTTTGAAAAATAGTAGGGGTAATAAGTGGAGAGAGATAGAGAGAGAAATGTTGGAAGTAGGGAGAATCTAGGAGGAATCTAGGTAGAATTTTTTGAAAAATGCTTTTTGAAAAGGGAAGAGAACAAGGCATTAGTTACTTTGACTAATTTAAATCAACTTTATTTTGGGAGCTTTCTAGTTTATTGGGAATTGTAATATTTTGACAAATTCAAGAACTTAAATTACTTTCGATATGGTTGTAATATGGTGACACGGGCTTTTGGAACAATGGCGTAGTAAATCTATGGATTTTTCTTGGAAAAATTGTCTTGGAAATTTTAAAGCCTGGAAAAAGAAAAATATGATTGGAAATCTCTTTTCAATTATTATTTTTTAGGGTAAATTTCACTTACCTCCCCTGGGGTTTCTGACAATGACAGACACCACCCCTCACGTTTCAAAAATTGCACTTACCTCCCTTCTGCTTTGCTTGTCGGCTGCAGATTCCCCCAGCCATTAGTCAATTGTCACTAAAAGTGACGGAAACTGGTGAGGTCAGCCAAAAGTGAAGATTCATTTCCCATTTTGCCCTCATCTCTTGTCTTTAGCCTTTTATACCCTCTTTTTCATTCCAAAAAATGCAATAAACATATACCGAAACACCATATGTTGGTGATATATGTTCACTGAATATGAACAATATAAAATACATGTTCAACATTTTGGGCTAGCCAAAAGTGAATTTTTTTTTGTTGTCTTTTCTAATTTTTTTAATTTTAATTTTGGGAAAAAATTTATTACTTCTTTTAGTTTCTCTACATAAGAGGAATCTACGAAGTAGAAAAATATGGACCAATTTGAAAATTTTAATTTAACACAAAATAAATAAAATAAACAAGATAAATCAACTTATTTTAATTATTTTGGGTTTTTTTTTCTAAAGTTTGAAAAATAAGGTCCATGGTGTTTTAATTTTTTTTATTCTACTCGTTGAGACTAACCTAAAAATTAAAAATGGGTGGTTCTAAGATACGCTGTGGTTGTTAATTATTCTACTCAAAGTTTAAAAAGGTTCACTAATGACGGAAAAAAAACCAAGAAAAATTGGATCTATAAATTTGTAATAAGTGAATGGGTGGTTCTAAGATACGTGGTGGTTGTTAATTATTATTCAACTACTTATTTGGTTTTTTGGTTTCAGGCTACACATAAACATGTATAAACACATGTATAAATCTTTGGCATTTAAGTGAAATTAAGCTTAGTTTGGCATGAAAGAACATTTATTTCTTTGTGTTTTAAGGAAAAAAAAAAACTTGCTTGTATTCTCAACTTGTATAAATATAAATAAGTCTCCAAATATAACCCAACATAACTCTTTTAAACCCACCTTAAAAGCTCTCCCTAAGTATGTTAACTTTTATGAGCCAACGAAAAAACGAAAAGAATATTTGGCATCTCAAATTAATTTTTGCCACAAAGACATAAAAAACCACTACAAGAAAATCGAGATCTCCCAACGGTTTAGCTAGCAACGGTTCGAAAAACCGTTGGTATGGACGGTGTGTAGCAACGGTTTATAAACCGTTACTAGAAACAGGACTATAGCAACGGTTTTCATGCAACCGTTACTAGATTATAAGACTATAGCAACGGTTTTCCATAAATTACTAAAAAACCGACCTCTACAACAGCGGTTTTCCATAACTTAGTTACTAAAACTTGAGCCTATAGCAGCGGTTTCCATAACCTGTTACTAAAAACCGACCTATAGCAACGGTTTTCCATAACGTTACTAAAAACCGGACTATAATCGAGACCATTGATTTTGTTTTCCTTGTTTGTTGATTAAATCATTCTCATAAAAATTTGGCTTGATCGAGTTTAGAAAACTTCTTTATTGAGACAAAATTTCATTAGTAAAATAAATTTTTCTGCCCGATCAAGTATGTAACGATACCGATTAATTTCATTTTTCGTATGAAGGATGTACTCTTTACTATGTAAAAAATAGATGGTTCTAATCGGGAGGAAAAAAAAGTAGGTGTTTATATATAGAATAAAATGAATTTAAAAACTTGGGTTAAGAATAAATCGATAAAACTCAAATGACATAAGCTAACCCAGTTGGTTTGCATAGTATAAATATTAGTAGTCCATTGATATTACACAAGTGTTGGGCTGGCCGGTGGTTTGCACTCGCGTCTTGTCGTGCGGGAGGAGTCTGAGTTCGATTCCCGAGGAGGAAGCGAAATTGTTGTGTTGCCCGCAGCAGATTGGAGGTACCTATCTCAGAATATTCGAGTCACATTATGCGCACATCAACAAATTTTTTGAAAGACCAATCCCAACGTCAGGACAAATTCTTGTATGAATTAACTAAAAAAAAATCAACAACTCCTTGTTTCATGCCTAAATCTTAATTGGAGACAAAGTTTTAAGTTTAAATTCAAGTGAACCACCCTAAGGTCCTATATTGGTCTTTAGCAATGCTTTTTAACATCTCTAGCAACACTTTTGACCGTTGCCATTGAACGATTTTCTTGTAGTAAACTACTAAACAAGTTTTTTAACTCTATAACTTCTTCTTTTTTTTGGATTTTTTAGTTAGGGAACTTTTACTATCTTTGGTTCAATTTTATACTTGTCCATCGAATGATTTAAAAAATTGGTAAAGAACTAGACAAGAATAAATGAAAATAAAAAGTTTCAAAATTTTAATTTTTAAGATCCCATATAGAGCAGACCTGACTGGTCAAATGTTGAGGTGGTTAGCCTTATTTTTTTGAGTTATTTATTTAGTCAAATAGACAACAGTATAAGAAAATTTGCAAAGGGGTAAAAAAGTAAAAGCCCAACTTCTGTTAGGAGAAGTTACCTGACAACTCTGACAAGGGAGGTAAGTGGAATTTTAGAAACGTGAGGGGAGGTTTGTGTTGTTGTCAGAAACCTCGGGGGAGGTAAGTGAAATTTACCCTATTTTTTAATGTCTTCGAGTTTTCGGGGCGTTACACATTTGGTGTCTCCCCCTGTCATGCTTTTTGTTTTCCATAATTACCCTGAAAAGAATCCCAATATTAAAGACAGAGAGAAATTAACTGTTAGGATTAAATTGTCATTTTAACAAAAGTAACTACCCAAAGCAGTTACCAAAATCCACTCCCACTAACTTTCTTTCTCATTTCACGAACACTTCATCTTCCTGAAAGTGCAACCTTCATTTCGAGGTCCCAGTTACCCTCTCAACTGCAATTGGTTCCATTTAATGTAATCCTCTCTGCAATTGGTTTGCCATTTCATGAAACTACCTTCACATATTTGGATTACTTAGCAGTAGTGTTTCTAATTAATTGTGTTTGTATCTTTTCTTCACACATAGTTCTATTTCCTTCAAGTTTCAAGCTGTAACTGCCAAAAGGTTTTGTCCCTGCCTGCTTCTTCGTCCTCTCCCTCGCTGCTTCTTCCGGCAAATTTCATCAAATCCCCCACCTTTCCACTATCTCAGGTTTGTCCAGTCTCAATCTTCTCTCCCTTATTTGTGTGCTACAGTAGACTTATGGCTTTGCTAGAGTAAACTATTTGAATTTGGAATGGCTTAAAAGGAGGAGTCGAACACAGTTCTATTTTTTTTATACTTGATTTGGACATTCAAAGCCATAATAGTGAATTGGGTTGGGAGACACGGAGGAAAGGGTCTACCTTTCACCACGGTAAGCTCTTTTTTTTTTGCCCTTCACCACGCTCGGCTCTTTTTCTTTTCTTTTTTTGCTAAATGTCATAATTTACTGCATTTGAGCTGAGAGAAAGCAGGATGAGCGGGGGAGTAAAAGAAGCATATGCGGGGAGAGGGATGTGAGTTTTGTCAAATTCAAATTGTCAAATGGATCCTCTGTTTGATCCATGGATTGTCTTTGACGTGTTCAATAAAACGCTTCAGTGAGTTCTAGAGGCTGAGCATACGTAATGCGTGTGCAAGTCGAATTTTCACAACATTTTTGTAAAAATACTTCCCACTTATTATTTGATCAAATTTTCACAAATGTTATGAAAATCTAACTTGCACACGCATCGCGTGTGCCCCAGCCTCTAGTATATATAATATATGTCTATATAGGCAAAGATTTTTGGGATTAAAAAGTAATTTTGAAGGTCCTCTAGCCTAATTTTAAGATAATCAACCCTAACAAATCCCAAAAATTTGACAAAACCATTTAAACCCACATTTCGGCAAAATCTTATTGCCATTCGCAAGTTTTGGAGAGAGAGGCGAGCAGCCCCTCATCACCATCCCGTCGTCCATAACATCGGCCTCACACGTCGGCATCAACTGGTGTAGACACCCCAATCTAGACCTCTGAATAATCTTTAAGTTTCCCCGAAGATGAAATAAGGAAAAATATACCTTTGAGGCTTGGATTGTTGCTCCTTTACTACTCCTTCTCTAACCTCAAGAAAACCCCTTTTCAACAATGTAGGGTGGCCCCCGGTTCAATTGCAAAAGAGAAAGATGCGTTTACTTTGTAAAAAACAACTTTTTCCATGACACACTGAGGGTAAAATGGGCACATATTTTAATGTATAAAATGGCTTTGAGTGAAACCAATTGGGTTAGAAAGAGGACTTGACGAGCTTTCCAACGCTTCGAACCGCGTCCAAATCCGAGCTCGGGAGTGTCCGGGACGCCCTCGCGAAGTTCGATGTGTTGTGTTGACTCACATATCGCGCGGCACTTCAAAAGGGCGCACGGCACTTCAGAAAATTCAAAAAAATCACTCTGCCGCACGAGACTTCAATGTGTCGCACGGCATCTTGGGTAAAGTTCTGACAGTCGCATAAAGCTGTCGGCCACGCCTGCAGGAGGAGCGTCTGTGCCCGAAAATGAGTTTTATTCGGCCCAGAAGCCACCTCCCCTCTTTTAGTGATCATTATTGGCTCTCTTGCCTATAAATACACCCCCCTCTAGTTGAGAAGCACCCCTTCAACTCCAAGTAAAGTTACTCTGCCATTTTTTTTGCTCCCACACTCTCTCTCTAAAAATACTCCCTTTTGATTCTCTCTCTACAACTTCTTACACCCATCACCACTATACACATCTCTCTCTACATCCATTTGCTCTCAAGTCTCTCAAACTCAATCCAAATCAACTTTCATTCCTCCACCTTCAAGCACATCCAAATTTCGATCAAAAGGTATAAATCCATTTCCTTGGGCTAAACTACATTTAGTCTTGAGGGGAGCCGATCGAGTTTCTCGGTCTTTCTATACCAAGTTTGGGTCTCAAACGAGTTTTACATTCAAAATCTTTCTTTTTTTTTTTCTTTCTTGCTTTTTCTTTTCATATTTCGGCTAATATTGCTTAAAGATCGTGCGTGTACATTCTAGATTCAAATTTCATGTTAAAAGTCCTCTTCTTTTTTTTTTTACTTCATGAGATCTTTCAACATTCCAAAAAAAATTTTAGCATTATTTTACATGATAAGATGAACAAAAGGGTCCGGTAAATCATTTTTTTTTAGATATTCGGAAAATATAAAAAGCTATTTTGCGGACCTATGGTTTATTCTATCATGTAAAAGCAAACTTATTCTGAAATGTGCAGACAGGTGTACTGCACGGTACTTTGGTTGTACCGTGCGATGCATCCGGTGTATCGCGCGACACTTCATGTGATACTGGCAGCCTGCTGTAATGTTGTTATTTCACTTTCTGTATATTGCTCATCCATTTCATACTGTACAGTTCGCATCAGAAGCACGTCAATGTGTTATATTAATCCCGTGTTCCTTTCCCGTACATGTTTTAACGTTAAGTTTTTCAAATTGTATTAAATCCCCCATTTAAAATGTTTAGTAGAGACCGGTTTTTACCGGGCGAGCGTGGTGCTTTTCAACAAAACCTTCTCCGTTCGTAACGTGGTTCCCGGATCCAAAATTTCAACGTTTTCGTTAGACCAAAAGCCTTTCTTTTTCAAATGAAGCTCTTGGTTTCTCGGATCATCCATCTCAAAAATTCGGGTGGCGACTCTTCGAGTTAGCGCTTTCGGGGGCGGGAGCCCACAGTGGCGACTCTGCTGGGGAATTTTATTCAATACTTTACTTGTGCTTTTAAAAAAAAAAGAATAAAAAGTATTGAATAATCAAAAGTGCCAAGGTTGAAAGACATTTTTTTTGGAGATTTAATATCATTTGAAACTTTTTTTTTTTACACTTTGCACTGCATAAGTCTCGCTAATGTGTTTCGGCTATCTTGCCCGGTTTACCGGTGACAAGCTCTCCCGGAGTGCCTAGCAACCCTCGACCGCGATGAGCCATCGTGTTGTTCGACCATTGTCTTGCAATACATTTGACATGGGGTAGTACATCGGCTCTAGTCTAGGGAACCCTTTTGAGACCAAAACCGGCCTTCTGCACTTGTACATAACCGCAGAACCTTCCCAACTAGAACAGGAACCCATGATTAGGACTTATGTGCTATATCCTATTTATGTGCATTTTTTTTCTTCTGTATATGCATATCATTCATACATCATCGCACTTATGCAGGCTAGATGACAAGCCCCACACAAACCGGTAGGCTAATCTGTCTTTTAGAATAATTCTAGGTTCCCCGATCTTTAGAAAGTTGCTAACACCCAATGAAGAGTCGTGCCCCCTGGGACGCACGTTGCTTAATACTAATTAGTCCTTAAAATGACGCGTTTGAGGGAAATCAATTCTTACTAAGTTTTCGATACATTTTTCAATCAAATGTTCAAATACCAAAAAAATGGAATGAAGAAAGTATTAATGATGTGATACTTACACCATTTAGGCTAATAGCGCCACATCGCTCACGTCACCTGGTTATAATGCCGCGTCATTTTTACCACGTCATTTCAAAAACAAAAATTGAACCTTTGAAAAAAAGAAAAGAAAGAAGACTTAATTTGTTTTGACATCTCTTAAACTTCGTTGTTTATAAAGGATACATTATCAAAAGAAACTTTGAAAATCGATGCAACTTTTTTAAAACCATTTTTCTGTGAGTCTAAGAGACTTAAAATCTATGGAGTTTGAGATACCTCCTGTGTTCGCCGTGCTCGAACGGCCCCTCTGGTCTGGATCTAGCCTTAGGATGTGCTTGCATCTAGGTTTCGGCAGTCTTATTGTTTTGTCTCGGATGGTCAAGATAAGGAGATTGACTATGATTCCGAAACATTCGGAATTTAACCTGTCTGACATGACTTACCCGTGGCTGCTGAAACCCTTGGTACAGTCATATCCTGAGTGAGATTTGGAGCTGAGGAGGTCTGCAGGAAGTTAGGACGGTGACAACAACGATGACTTATGTGCATAGAATCTTCCAAAGTTGAGACAGTGGCTCGTTTGTCAGAACTATGTGTTATATCTAGCTTGATGCATTTTCGTGCCGTATCATCGCACTTCAATGCACATGGTCTGTTAGGCACTCGTCTACTTGTCTTCTGGGACTCGCACACACTCCTGCCTCGTCCTTTGCCATTCTCTCCTTCGCCCTGTGGTCTGAAAAGATTGCCAAGACCCGATGAAGAGTCGTGCGTTTGATTACATGCACGTTGTCTAAATCAAATGATCCTTAGAACAATAAAGCCTTGGGGATGTCAAACTTTGTTAAGTCGTTAATACATTTTGCAATCAAGAATTCGAAGGAGATTAAGGAAACAATTGAGCTACAATGCTGTGATACTTACACCACCCAGGTTACTGTGCCAAATCACTTGCACTGCTTAGGCTAATGGCGCCATGTCGCTTACACTGCCTCGGTTACAGTATCACGTCATTTATGCCAAACGATTTCTAAAACCAAAATCGAAACTTTGAATGAAAAATGTTAGGGACTTAATTTCTTTTGCCAGCCCCCGAGACTTGTCATTCCTGATCAAAGGATACATTGTTAAAAGAAACACTGAGGATCGAGACAATCTTTAGGGATCGCGCTGTCGTTCTAGAAGACCTTAAATCCAAGGAGTTTGCGATACCTCCGGCGTTTGCCGTGCCTATACGGCTCCCCTGGTTTAGTCTAGCCTAAAGGAACATTGGTATCTGGATTTCGACAGTCATATTGCTCTGTCTCGGATGGTCAAGATAAGGAGATTGACTCTGATTCCGAAGCATTCAGCATTTAACCTATCTGACATGACCTACCCGGATTGTCAGAAGTCATCTGTGCCATGTCTTAAGTGAGATTTGAACCACGGTGGGTCCATTAAGATAGTCTAGGAGACTTTAAATCCACGGAATTTTCGATACCTTCGGTATTCGCCATGCCCAAAAGGCCTCTGATCTGGGCTACCCTTAAGAACACTAGCATCTGTGTTACAACAATCTTATTACTTTGATGCATGATAAAGGCATTGGGTCTATCCCTGCTAAACAACCTACCCGTGATTGTTGGAAGCCATTTGTGTAGTGCCTTAAGTGAGACCAAGCCAGATTAGACCTTAGGGCAACATCAAGATCGATGACACGTACATGACATGTTATTTCTTTTTCAGAAAAGCGTCTAGGACTCATCTAAAATTCAATTTTTTGCTTTACTATCAGTATTGAGCCACCCATCCTACACAAAACCACACCGCATTCTCCGATCACCTCAATGGTAGGGCAAACAAAACTGAATGAGTTGAAAAAGACTGTGGAGGAAATGAGTCAAAAAATGGACAATATGCGAACTCTGGTCCAAGGGCTGGTCAACCTTTTCACCTCCATAATCCCGAACACAAATGTGGGATTGAATGATGATGTTGGGGACCTATGGGCTGACAGGGCTGACAAACTTTTCTCAAAAGTGAAGCTCTCAGAATTGTTCAAGGACCTGGCGGAAATTCATGATACTAGGGCTCACTTGAAGGAAGATACTAGACCCTTGATCAAAACCAGTGCTGACATGCATATTGTCTCAACAGAAGTACGTGAGATCAATCCCAGAGGCAAAAGGGTTTGTCCCGTTGATAGCAGAAGGCTATACAGTTGCAAAGCAAGTAGGGGCACCACGGGCGCCACCGTGAACCCTTAACTCAGTCACAGAACCAAACCAAAGGCCTTCTCCCATTTCTCTGAACCTCAATCCCTGGTTTATGAAAAGCTCCTTAAAACTGGTCTCATCAAGCCACTTCCTCAAACTCCTTTTACCTCAAAAGCTTTCAGCAAATCACAACCCAAATGCCTTCTGCACCTTCCATCAAATGTCCGGTCATGTTACCGATGAATGCAATCGTCTCCACCATGAGATTCAAAACCTCATCGATGACAGAATCATCCCTCCACCACAGCCAGATATCATGACCAAGTGCAATCCTTGTATCAACTCCGCCTTTTTCAGCAAAGAAAGGTAAACCATCAAGAGTCATGCAACGGTCCGACCTTCCACGAGTCTGGGAGTTTTCAAGCTTCGAGTCCTTGTCCTCTAAATAACCATCTTCATGTTTGAGTCAGTTTGTACCTCGAGTCTTTCATGCTTTCACTATTGTGTTTGTGTGTTTTCAATTTCAAGTCTGTAAGAGTCAAAAAAATAAAAATAAAGGGTCAGTTTTGTGTGCCTGAACTACGTTGTGACCTGATTCTTTTATAGGATACGTAGGCAGCCTCATCCCGAGGCCCGGTCACAAGCAATCCCAATGTTCGATCATGGTCTTTTGAGTAAACCCCTAGTGGATCGATCACTGTCTTTTGAACGTCACATTTCTGTAATAAACTCAAGGTTTCGAAATTATCTTCTACCATCAGTTGAAAATCATGATAATCACTTCAAAACACGAGATGATTTTTGATTGAACCCCCACCTCAGGAAATAAGAAGAATTTTAAGGCACCACTTCCCGATGTCATATCCATTCTAAGAAGCAATGTCGTGAATCTGAAAAGGCTCGCTAGGTCAAAACTTCAAAATCTGACCTAGGCAAAAGTTAGAGCATGTAAACAAAAGCCTCTCAATGGAGCATCTAGGATTCAGTTGTTAGGTTGCACAATCCAAAATGAAGAAAGGCCATCGTTTCTTTCATCCTACGCATAAAAATATATCTTTTGATACCCCTTTTGAGCCCCAATCAAATTCTTTGAATCCCAGCTAGCCAGCTATCCCCCGCATCGGGGTGAAATGAAAAATAAAAGTGTCAGAAGAAATATTGAAATTCAAAGCATCAAAAGAGTGAAAGTGCCAGACACATCGAGATTCAAAGCATCAAAAGGATGAAAGTGTCAAACACACTGAAAGGCATTGAAGGCATGAGAAATCAAGAGAAAGCAAATGAAAAGAAGGCACCTACAATTCAAAGATAGCTGCTAGCTTTGAAAACCCAAAAGAAAGTGAAATTTTTGAGCCAATTGTCCTTTCTTTGTTAAGTCCAAACCATGACCCACGTTACAACCCAAAAAGTCCTTTCAGATTGGAAAGCGCAACTTGATAGCAAGAAACCTAGGCGTTAAGAGGCATGACCGAAAATCAATACATGGAGAAAAATCAAAACATTGCTCAAAGCAAAATTCAAATTGTGGTCATCGTCAACAACCTGGGGCACAGTTCATGATAAAAACTCTTGTATTTTGAATAAAAATCAATTGATGGAGTAAAATAATTTTGAAATTCCAAAAGGAGAATTCCAGCCTGGGCTTGTCTATCATTTCAAATAGTCAAACTCTCCATCCAATCAGGGGCCACCATTCGAAAGTAGCTTCGTCTTTCTCTCCCTCATTTCCGTCAACGTAGTCTTGGCAAAATCCGCCCCTTTTGCCAAAAGTCAAAAGAGTCATCCTGGTTTGGTCAATTCTCGACTCATGGAAGTCATTTCAACGCATGGAAGAATACCACCCCTGAGAGAAGCTCATTGGGCTGAAAACTGCAAGGGCGGGCAGACCCAAGCAAAAATTAGAGCAAAAGCCTACTAGGTCGAAAACCCGTAAGGGCGGCCTAGGCAAAAGTTAAGGTAGTTAATCAAAAGAGCTCGCTAGACCGAAAACCCGAAAGGGCGGTACTAGGCAAAATTTAGAGCGCAAAAGGAGAGTGTTAATAACCGAGCGAAACCACAACCCGGACTGCGCTTGGACAACTGTTTGTCAAAACCTTCAGAACTGGGGTTCGTCTTTCACTAGGGCACAACAACTCGATGTCATCTACCGAGACTAGCATATGCCTAACTTCAAAACTCGGGCACAAACTTCAGCCCAAAGCTCAAGCCTTGATCAAAGGAAAGTTTCAGTCCAAAGCTCGAGCCCTGACCAATAACAAACTCCAGCTCAAATCTAAGCTTCGACCAAAAAGCAAACTCCAACTCAAATTCAAGCCCTTACCGCAGGCGAATTCTAGCCCAAAATCCAAGATACCAGTCACCGGCGAAAGGTAGTAAAGCAAAAAGGATAATTAGATGTGTCCCTTATTTTTCAAAAAAACAAAAGGAATGTTGTCATTGTCGTCGAGTGCCAAATCGCGAATCTCGAATGTTGTCCAAAAGTCAATCAACCGGGCTACGGTCTAATTGACCTAAAAGCCTCTTAGTTTCTCGGGTTACGGTCTAACCGACCTAAAAGCCTTTTAATTTCTCGGGCTACGGTCTAACCGACCGAAAAGCCACTTAGTTTCTCGAGCTACGGTCTTACCGACCTAAAGTCTCTTCGTCTCTCGGGCTACGGTCTAACCGACCTAAAAGCCTCTTAGTTTCTCGGGCTACAGTCTAACCGACTTAAAAGTCTCTTAATTTCTCGGGCTACGGCCTAACCGACCTAAAGGCCTCTTAGTTTCTCGAGCTACGATCTTACCAACCTAAAGTCTTTTCGTCTCTCGGGCTACGGTCTAACCGACCTAAAAGCCTCTTCGTCTCTCAGGCTACGGTCTAACCTACCTAAAAACCTCTTAATTTCTCGGGGTACGGTCCAATCGACCTAAAAGCCTCTTAGTTTCTCGAGCTACGGTCTTACCGACCTAAAGTCTCTTCGTCTCTCGGGTCACGGTCTAAAAGCCTCTCAATCAATCGAGCTACGGTCTTACCGACCTAAAGTCTCTTCGTCCCTCGGGCTACGGTCTTACCGACCTAAAAGCCTCTTAATATCTTGGGCTCGGTCTAACCGACCTAAAAGCCTCTTAGTTTCTCGGATTACGGTCTTACCGACCTAAAGTCTTTTCGTTTCTCGAGCTATGGTCTTACCGACCTAAAGTCTCTTCGTCTCTCGGGCTACGGTCTAATTGACCTAAAAGCCTCTTCGTCTCTCGAGCTACGGTCTAACCGACCTAAAAATCTCTTAATTTCTCGGGCTATAGCCTAACCGACCTAAAGGCCTCTTAGTTTCTCGAGCTACGATCTTACCAACCTAAAGTCTCTTCGTCTTTCGGGCTATGGTCTAACCGACCTAAAAGCCTCTTCGTCTCTCAGGCTACGGTCTAATCGACCTAAAAGCCTCTTAGTTTCTCGGGCTACGGTCTAACCGACCTGAAAGCCTCTTAATTTCTCGGGCTACTGTCCAACCGACCTAAAAGCCTCTTAGTTTCTCGAGCTACGGTCTTACCGACCTAAAGTCTCTTCGTCTCTCGGGCCACGGTCTAAAAGCCTCTCAGTCAATCGAGCTACGGTCTTACCAATCTAAAGTCTCTTCGTCTCTCGGGCTACGGTCTTACCGACCTAAAAGCCTCTTAATTTCTTGGGCTCGGTCTAACCGACCTAAAAGCCTCTTAGTTTCTCGGGTTATGGTCTTACCAACCTAAAGTCTTTTCATTTCTCGAGCTACGGTCTTACCGACCTAAAGTCACTTTGTCTCTCGGGCTACGGTCTAATTGACCTAAAAGCCTCTTCGTCTCTCGAGCTACGGTCTAACCGACCTAAAATCCTATTAATTTCTCGGGCTACAGTCTAACCGACCTAAAAACCTCTTAGTTTCTTGGGTTACGGTCTTACCGACCTAAAGTCTCTTCGTCTCTCAGGCTACGGTCTAACAGACCTAAAAGCCTCTTAGTTTCTCGGGCTATGGTCTAACCGATCTAAAAGTCTCTTCGTCTTTCGGGTTACGGTCTAACCGACCTAAAGTCTCTTAGTTTCTCGGGCTACGGTCTAACCGACCTAGAAGCCTTTTTGTATCTCAAGTAGTAGTTCGTCCTCTGGGACTGCACTCTATCTCGCATTTTGTCCTCTGGGACTTCACTCTGTCTCGCACTCGTCCTCCGGGACTTATTTTTGTCATACTTGCATTGATTTTGCATGCTTACGTGACATTCATTGACATATCAACTTGCATCATCATTCATGTATTGCCTTAATTGAACGTCAAGCTCTTCAAGTTCAAGCCACTTTCGCAAAATCAAGCTCTTCAAAATTCCATTTCCAGTCTCTTCGAAAATTCAAGTTTCTTTCATTCAAACTCAAGTCTCTTTTAAAATTCAAGCTCTTCAAAATTCAAATTCAAGTTTTTCAAAATTCAAGTCTCTTTCAAAATTCAAGCCATTCAAACTCAAGTCTCTATTCAAATTCAAGCTTTTCAAAACTCAAGTCTCTTTCAAAATTCAAACTATTCAAACTCAAGGTCTTTTTCAAAGCTCAAGTCTCTTTCAAAATTCAAGCTATTCAACTCAAGGTCTTTTTCAAAGGTCAAGTCTCTTTCAAAATTCAAGCTATTCAAACTCAAGGTCTTTTTCAAAGCTCAAGTCTCTTTCAAAATTCAAGCAAATCAAATTCAAAGTCTCTTTCAAAATTCAAGCTATTCAAATTCAAGTCCCTTTCAAAATTCAAACTATTCAAAATTCAAGTCTCTTTCAAAATTTAAGTCTCTTTCAAATTCAAGCTTCAAGCCCAAGTCTCTTTCAAAATTCAAGCTAAAGTTACTTCCAAAACTCAAAATTCAAGCTTTTCAAAATAATCAAGAAAGCCGTGTCTAGATTAAAAAGCTCATTTTAGTCCCCCAGGACTCGTCTCATTTTAGTCCCCCGGGACTCGTCTCATTTTAGTCCTTTAGGGACTGGTATCATTTTAGTCCTTCGGGACTTGTCCTGCTTTAGTCCTTTAGGGACTCGTCTCAAGGAATTTCACAGCACTTGGCACTTCAATCTTCTCAAGTTTAATGCATGATTTTCGTCCCCTGGGACTCGCTTTACTTGCATTGCCCGATTGAACTACGTTGGTCTGATCCCAACAACAGGGTACGTAGGCAGCTCCATGAGCGCGACCACCTTTATTGCATTCTTGCATTTAACTTAAAGACTTTGGAGTAATGGATTGGGATGTCTAATCTTTAATGTCACTTATACCAAGCAATGGTACCTAAGTTCCGTTAAAGAGGGACTACTGTAGACACCCCAATCTAGACCTCTGAATAATCTTTAAGTTTCTCCGATGATGAAATAAGGAAAAATGTACCTTCGAGGCTTGGATTGTTGCTCCTTTGCTACTCCTTCTCTAACCTCAAGAAAATCCCTTTTCAACAATGTTGGGTGACCCCCGGTTCAATTGCAAAAGAGAAAGATGTGTTTGCTTTGTCAAAAACAACTTTTTCCATGACACACTGAGGGTAAAATGGGCATATATTTTAATGTATAAAATGGCATTGAGTGAAACCAATTGGGTTAGAAAGAGGATTTGACGAGCTTTCCAACGCTTTGAACCGCGTCCAAATCCGAGTTCGGGAGTGTCCGGGACGCCCTCGCGAAGTTCGGTGTGCTGTGCTGATTCACATATCGCGCGGCTAGAAACATAACAACGTGAACAACATGCCTATGTGCCCAGTCTTTTATTGGCAACTGAATGAATTGCTGGTTTTTGACTCCCAACAAGACACTGCCACCGATGCATAAGGCTGAAACCGGTTCCGTTCGGTTCGGTTCTTGGACATTTTTGTGCGAATCAGGAAAATTCGGTTCGGGGGGTTCATTGAACCGAAACCGGTTATATTGATCCCGGTTCGGTTCGGTTTCGAAGTCGTTCAGGAAAAGCAATTAATATATATATATATATATATATATATATATATATATATTAAAAGTATTTAATATATTTAAAAAATATTTAATATATATATAAAATATATTAAAATATTTAATATATTTTAAAAATATTTAATATATATATATATATATATATATATATATATATTAAGAAATTTTAAAAATATTTAATATATTTAAAAATATTTAATATATATATAAAATATATTAAAAATATTTAATATATTTTAAAAATATTTAATATATATATATATATATATATATATATTAAACCGATTCGGTTCGGTTCGCCGAAAAATTTTAAAAATCGAGAACCGAACCGGTTTCAGAAATTTTTTACCTCTAAGGTTCGGTTCAGTTCTGGGCCGGTTCGGTTCGATTCTTCAATTCGGTTCGGTTCGGTGGGTTTTTTGTACACCCCTACCTGCAGGAGAAGCGTCTGTGCCCGAAAATGAGTTTTATTCTGTCCAGAAGCCACCTCCCCTCTTCTAGTGATCATCCTTGCCTCTCTTTCCTATAAATACACCCCCCTCTAGTTGAGAAGCACCCCTTCAACTCTAAGTAAAGTTACTCTGCCATTTTTTTTGCTCCTACTCTCTCTCTAAAAATACTCCATTTTGATTCTCTCTCTATAACTTTTTACACCCATCACCACTATACACATCTCTCTCTACACCCATTTGCTCTCAAGTCTCTCAAGCTCAATCCAAATCAACTTTCATTTCTTCACCTTCAAGCACATCCAAGTTTCTATCAAAAGGTATAAATCTATTTCCTTGGGCTAAACTACATTTAGCCTTGAGGGGAGCCGATCGAGACCCTTCTCGGTCTTTCTATACTGAGTTTGGGTTTCAAACGAGTTTTACATTCAAAATCTTTCTTTTCTTTTCTTTTTTTCTTTCTTGCTTTTTCTTTTCATATTTCGGCTAATATTGTTTAAAGATCATGCGGGTACATTCTAGATTCAAGTTTCATGTTAAAAGTCCTCTTTTTTTTTTTACTTCATGAGATCTTTCAACATTCCAAAAAAACTTTTAACATTATTTTACATGATAAGATGAACAAAAGGGTCCGGTAAATCATTTTTTTTTAGATATTCGAAAAATATAAAAAGCTATTTTGCGGACCTATGGTTTGTTCTATCATGTAAAAGCAAACTTATCCTGGAATGTGCAGACAGGTGTACCGCACGGTACTTTGGTTGTACCGTGCGATGCATCCGGTATATCGCGCTACACCTCATGTGATATTGGCAGCCTGCTGTAATGTTGTTATTTCACTTTCTGTATATTGCTCATCCATTTCATACTGTACAGTTCGCAGCACAAGCACGTCAATGTGTTATATTAATCTCGTGTCCCTTTTCCGTACATGTTTTAACGTTAAGTTTTCCAAATTGTATTAAATCCCCCATTTAAAATATTTAGTAGAGACTGATTTTTACCGAGCGAGCGGAGTGCTTTTCAACAAAACCTTTCCCATTCGTAACGTGGCTCCCAGATCCAAAATTTCAACGTTTTCGCTAGACCAAAAGCCTTTCTTTTTCAAATGAAGCTCTTGGTTTCTCGGATCATCCATCTCAAAAATCCGGGTGGCGACTCTTCGAGTTAGCGCTTTCGGGCGCGGGAGCCCACAACTGGTAAAGAAGAAGGAGGCGAATCTGACACGGAGTGAAAAAGGACTCTCCTAGTGGAGCTTCATTGTATAGCTTGTTGAATCGATGGTGGGTTCATTACGTTAGTTTTTCTTTGCTGGTTGATCAGGAGGATGGTAATCTTCATGTATTTTATTGATATATGGTGGTAATTAGTGTTACCACATACTTCTTGTTTATATATTTTTGATTTGGTTGCCAAAAACCCAAACCACTATGAGAATCGAAAGTTTTGTTGGTGTAATTTCATGGTGTATTTTGTCGTGGTGTATATTACTCCATCAAACATATTTCATGGTTTATGTCTTCGTTTGTGGTGTATTTTATCAATCCTATCTCATGGGGAATTTTATATATCGGATTTTATGGTGTATTTATCAAGCAAATTAACTTCATGGTGTATTTATCAAGCAGATTAATTTCGTGGTGTATTTTTTCAAGCGGTTTTCATGGTGTATTTATCAAGTAGATTTTATGGTGTATTTTTGTCAGTAGATGATCGGTTTGAATATTGTCTAAGTTCCGAAATATTTTTTTATGGTAATCATGAAAAACATAGTTGATTCCACCATGTTTCAAAAAAATTCATGATAATACATGGTAGTTGGGGAACAATAAATATGGTTTTCGAATTTAAATTGGTGAAAAATAAATTGGTTGGATTTGGTTATTACAGAATTTTAAAATCCTCTTTAAATTAGGAAATGGTTGAATGACTTGAAACCCACTAAATTAGGAAATGGTTGAATCCCAATAATTTAGGAAGTCAATACACACACATGTAGATATTTTATTAAAAGGGTAAGATAGGTAATTCACCATCTCAAAAGGATGAAAACATAACCCTTCAAAATACCCTGAATGAATACTTACGTTGGATGAGATTTGAAGATGAATATTTATGTCTCTCGAAAAGAAAGTCAACAAGGACGTAAACAAGAATAGAATCCACACAATTCCCATACCAAACCACCCCCCCCCCTCCCCCTTTACCTAAAAACAAAAATAGAAAATTAGAAGCCGGTCCTGGTTCTTAGGCTTGGTTTGATCCCAACCCTGAATATTATTTCCAAACCTGCATAGGCTCGGATGTATTATTTCATGACTTGTTTGCCCTTTTTATTCCGTATCGTCAATCCATCTGGACATTCCTTCTCTCTCTCTCAAAACGACCGACCTAAACCCATCTTAAGAAATTCTCTCTCTCTCTCTCTCCCCCCATGGACCGCCGCCGTCAGCCGAGTTGGGGAAATCTAAGATTTTAGTTGAAAAAAACACGTAGGTGAGATCAGTGCTTCTGCGGTGGCGGCGAAGTTCTTCCTTTTCCGGCGTTGATGGCGGTTGAGCTGTTGATTACGAGTGCAACACAGCATCGAGGCCGCTCCAACTGCTTAAGCGTCGGATCGTCAAGGGCTCCAGTGGTTTCTAGCTTGAAGTTGAGTTGGTAAGTCTTGATTGTCGACTCGAGATCATCGTCGAAATCATCAGAGGGATCCTTGGAGTTGTTGGTGATGTAGCAGAAGTTTTGAAAGTCGTATTGATTGCCGATTGAGGTGCTGTGATTAAGTGATTGTATGCGAGGCACGTGGGATAATCCAGATGATGTTGTTTTCTTCTGGTATCTTTAATTTTTCAATGGTAATTGTTGATTTTCGAATTCTAATGTAGTGTTTGACTACAAGTCAATGAATCTGATATTTCTCCGATCTAATTTCAGAACACAAATTTTTTGAGATACAAGTCGGAGATGCCGGAGCGAGGGTTGAAATCTTCGTTGATTAGATATTTTGTATATTTTTGAAAAAATTATCTATAATTTCTAATTGATAATACTTTCAAATTAGAAGTGTTTTCGGTTATGTGAATTGTGTGATGAGTTTTTTTCGTATATTTTTATGTGTGTATTTTTTATAAGAACTGTATATTTTTTATAAGAACTTTGTGGTTTGGTTATGTGTATTCTGTATGATAAGTGTTTTTTTTTATGATAACTGTGTTTTTGCTATGAGAAGTGTGTATTTTTTGTATGAGAACTGTGTTTTTACTATGAGAAGTGTGTATTTTTCTATGAGAAGTGTGTATTTTTGTATGAGAACTGTTTTAAAACATATGAGAAGTGTGTATTTTTCTATGAGAAGTGTTTATTTTTGTATGAGAACTGTTTTAAAGCATATGAGAACTGTATATTTTTCTATGAGAAGTGTGTATTTTTCTATGAGAAATGTTTATTTTTATAGGAGAACTGTTTTAAAGCATATGAGAACTGTGTATTTTTTATGCGAAGTGTGTATTTTTCTATGAGAAGTGTGTAGTTTTCTATGAGAATTGTATATTTTTCTATGAGAACTGTTTTAAAGCATATGAGAAGTGTGTATTTTTCTAGGAGAATTGTGTATTTTCTATGAAAAATGTGTATTTTTCTATGAGAAGTGCGTAATTTTTTATGAGAAGTGCGTATTTTTGTATGAGAACTGTTTTAAAGCATATGAGAATTGTGTATTTTTCTATAAGAAGTGAGTATTTTTCTATGAGAAATGTTTATTGTATGAGAACTGTTTTAAAGCATATGAGAACTGTGTATTTTTCTTTGAGAAGTGTTTAATTTTGTATGAGAAGTGTGTATTTTTCTGTATGAGAATTGTGTTTTTCATATGATAACCGTGTATTTTTCTACGAGCACTGTGAACTGTGTATTTTTGTATGAGAACTGTATATTTTTCAATGAGAATTTTCTATGAGAACTGTACATTTTGGTATGAGAACTGGATATTTTTTAATGAGAACTTTGTATGGTCCATGAGAACTATCTATTGGACCGTGTATTTTCTATGAGAACTGTTTATTTTCTATGAGAACTGTGTATTTTAGTGTGTGGTGAGGCTATGTGAACTATTTATTTTTCAGTTCACATAGCCTCATTCTCATAGCTAGTTCTCTATGAGAATTGGCAATTCACAAAACTAGTTTTCATAACTCAGTTCACAAAGCCAGTTTTCTATGAGAACTGAACGGTTCTCATAGAATTGATTATGAGAAAATGGATATGTACACAAAAAGTTAAGAAGAATTAATTATGAGAATTGACAGTTTATATAGCCGACTCTCATAACTCAATTCACATAGCCATTTTTCTATGAGAACTGAGCGGTTCTCATAGAAAGGACTATGAGAATTGGCAGTTCTCATAGCCCACATAGTCAAGGGTATTTTTGTCCGAAATAATATGGATCACATAGCCAATTTTCTATGAGAACTATAGAGAACTGAACAGTTCTCATAGAACTGACTATTAAAATTGGCAATTCTCATAACCCACATAGCCAAGGATATTTTTGTCCGAAATAATATGGGTCACATAGCCAGTTTTCTATGAGAAATGAGCAGTTCTCATAGAACTGATTATGAGAATTGGCAGTTCTCATAGCCCACATAGCAAAGGGTATTTTTGTCCGAAATAATATGGGTCAGGAATTGATTCTAAAAATATAAATTTTACTAAAAATGAATATGTACACAAAAAGTTAAGAAGAATGGGCAAAATAGAATTGACAGTTCACATAGGTAACTCTCATAACTCAGTTCACATAACCAGTTTTCTATGAGAATTGAATAGTTCTCATAGAACTGACTATGAGAATTGGCAGTTCTCATAGCCTACATAGCCAAGGGTATTTATGTCCGAAATAGTATGGGTCACATAGCCAATTTTCTATGAGAACTGAGCAGTTTCCAGAGAACTGACTATGAGAATTGACAATTCTCATAGCCCACATAGCCAAGGGTATTTTTGTCCGAAATAATATGGGTCACATAGTCAGTTTTCTATGAGAACTGAGCAGTTCTCATAGAACTGACTATGAGAATTGATAGTTCTCATAGCCCACATAGCCAAGGGTATTTGTGTCCGAAATAATATGAGTCACATAGTCAGTTTTCTATGAGAATTGAATTGTATAGAATCACTATGAGAATTGTGATTCTCATAGCCCACATAGCCAATGGTATTTTTGTCCGAAATAATATGGGTCAGGAATTGATTCTAAAAATATAAATTTTATTAAAAATGGACATGTACACAAAAAGTTAAGAAGAATGGGCAAAATAGTAAAATTGTATGGAGAGTCAAGAAAAAGGACTGAAGAAAAGAAAAAATACTTTTGTCAGGACCATTTGAAGTCCGAAGCAAAAAAACGGGGCCGACCTAAAAATTCCCCAAACAAAAAACCTATGTCCAAAAGCTTTATATAAAAAGAGCCACCAATTCGGTGTGCCATCTTTCAATTTCGGACCGACATACCTTTTAATTTCGCCCATTCTACGGATTGCTCAGGGCACTAGGGGTCGTTCCGTCATTTCGCCCCCACCTGCGTCCATATACAGCTGTCGCGGGATTCGTGATGAATTTGGTGCGTCGATTTCGCCTGCTTCCTTTATTACGTTTTCTTTTCATCTCCATTCACAGAATCTCCATTCTGCTCATCTCTCGCCTCCCTCTCTGTTCTCTCTCTGTGCACTCCCTCTCTGGCCCTCCGATCCACCACCACTGCACCGCTCCACCACACGGCCTCTCTTCTCCATCCACGGCATCACCATCAGGTATCTGTCTTTCTCCCTCTCTCTTCCCCCTCCCCCCCTCCCCCCCTTTTTTTTTTTTGGGGGGGGGGGGGGGGGGGAGATATTTTGCTTCTAGGTTCCGTCGATTTGTTGATGTAGTTGTTTGCCCGTTCGCTCAATGCATTGCTGCCGTTTTAGTGGGTCTTTATTGTTTTTGTTTTTTGGTTTGGTCCGTGTGTGTACTCTGTGCATGTCAAGCTATGTTAGGGTTTTGGGTTTTGGCCTGTGCATGTGAACCTATGTTAGGATTTCGGGTTGTGGATTTTGGGTTTGGCCATTTATTTGTTGGTCATCTGCTCAAAACGGTTTTGGGTTTGGTCGTTGGCTTACTGGTTAGTGTGTTTGCCATTTATTTGTTTCACTTTGGGTCTTCTCTGCTCGTAATGGTGGTACGTCGGAAAGGCATCGAGAAGACCCTATTTTTTTGGACCGTAATATCCAAGAGCCTTATATATCCAAGAGCCTTATATAAGAAGAGGGAGGCTTTCGTTGTGCCACTTTTCAATTTGGGATCAATTTACCCTTTAATTTCACCCATTTTACCGATTGCCCAGGGATGCCAAATTCAATTTTTTTCCCGATTAAGCCCCCCGTGTGTTGCCCGGCCTGTGGTCTGCCGGGGGATACTTCAGCAGATATATTCTTTTTTCCCCGCCAAAGACAAAACATAAAGACATGTGCGTTGGTGTCGAATGGTGTTGAGGCCCAGTTTAGATAATTGATAAGTAATGATAACATTAAGATTTGTTCAGATGCCATTTGGCTTTGTGGATTCTGGTTTGGGTTGGTGCATGTTTGGTTATGTCGTTTCCCTTCCCTGTTTGTTTATAATAATATTCATCCTATTTGACTATGGGTATGATATTTATAGCCGAAGTCTTACTTTTTATGTTAATGATTGTGTTTATCTTGATGCTAGAATGTTGTGCATGCACCGTTAGATAGGTTGCTTTGCCGTATGCAAGCCAAGCAATTAAATTGTTATGCTGCAGGTTTAGTTTATAGCTTTTTCTGTACAAGGTTGAAGGGCATGGTGGTGACATCCATAAGATGGGCCCAGTGTATCCCCAACTGCGTTTTGCATGCTTGGTACTATGGGTAATTAAAGTAGGAAGTCTCGAACGGGTTTCACTCTGTATCATGTTTTTGTATTCACCAATGTGCAAAATCTGTGGCATGATAAATCCATGATTAACTCTGATAGCTTTGCACTCACCTGAAATTATAAGATGCTACCAGTCAACTTTGGACGAGATATCTTCGTTGATTTGGAAGCTTTTTTGATCATCCTGTGTAGTAACCTCTCTAAATAGTTATGATGGATTCAAGTGCTCGATGGTGAAATAGTGAGCAAACTTGGCACGATATTTTTGTTGATGGCTACTTGATTTTTTTTCCCACAATAGAGCTATGATAGGCCGTTTTCATTGTTTACTAGGAACAACTTGAGCAGAGGAATTATAGAAGAAAAATATTAGAGTTCAAATTATCTCACATTGTTTAGATTTGATGAGCTTAACTGCAATTCAACGTTCTCCCTTTCCCTACTAATCTTTCCATATTTTCTATCTGCAGTGGAGCGGCTGACATTCGGAGAGTTTTTTAACCACCCTTTTCTATCTCAGAGGCAGTCAAATGAATTGTTGAGGTAAATGAGGCAAAGTGTTTAACTTTCGTGCTTCCAATATGAAAATGTCTGATCGTTTACTCTGACATTGCAAAATTCTTCTATGCTATGCAGGAATAGAAGGTCATCAAAAACAATAGTTGGTAATGCAGTCCATTGAGGAATGCAGGAAAAGGTCCCCAAGAAGATAATCTGCCTTTTAGTCTCGACGATGTTTCCAATGGACCTGATAGGAGCCCATCCTTTGTTAGGAAGCCCTCGATGAAGTCCACTGTTGGATTTTCTTCAGGGGGATTTGTTTGAAGCTCAAGTTAGGGCTTGAATACCTTTCTTGATTGAGGTAGGATTCACTACTAAACCTCTTGATGTTTCTTGATGTTTTTATGTTTATGTAAATGTTGTATGTTCAGCAGAGAGGACAGCTAGAAGAAGAAGAGCTTGTCCGAAATCATTCAGTTTCTGCTCAATTGGCGATTCGGATACAACATGGGCAAGACTCGCTAGGCCAACATCTCTTATGACATCACCAGATCAATCTCTACAAGGTCTTTATCTCTCTTACATGCACATGAATTTGTACAGATGTATTTGCTTGTGTGGGAAATGTGTTTTTTGTTTATTCTTGACGCTTTATGTGATGGTGATTTTTTTACAATGGTTGCCATGGCAAAGGCTTACGATTTTTACTGCTTTATACGTTTAGGCTACTTTCAGAGTGGAAGAGATTAAAGGACCATGAAAATTTGGATTTCTATTGCTTATGTTATTGTTTCAGATTCTCATCTAAAAATGGTAGAAAGAGACGTGAAGAGGCATAGAGAACCGGGAAGAAAAATTGACCACCAAAAGCCGAACAGTTATATGCAAAAACAAGAACTTCGGTTTATCATCGAAAGTTCGTAGGCAGAGAAAGCAAGTAATAAGGTTCTGTTGGGCTCAGTGACGAAGAGTTCTTCACTTTTTGAAGTCTCAAATTATTTTTTTTATGTCTCATGATAGGTAGAGGGATTGTAGTTGCTGGATCATAACATACAATTGTACATCTGCTTAAAATAAGAATGAATAATGGACTTAAAAAATTGGGCAGAGTTCTGATTCCATTTTTCCCTTCTTCCCCCTTTTTTAATGACTGATTATCCATTGTAATTTGTTCAATTTTATTATAAAGCAACATGCACTTCAAAACATTAAGTGGAATAATTGTGCTTTCAGCGATAGCTTTGGCAGGAAACAATTTGACAAATTGGTGTTTGGTCTGTATCTCCCTGGACTGATGTCTGTACTAGCATTGATGTGATTGCAGAAATACTATTAATGCGAAATGAGAATTGACGTGTTGCATGCAGTGCTGTTTAGCATAGAATTGAACTCCTTTCCTATTTCAACATGTGAATGCTGTTTTTTTAGAATCCTCTTATCTGTCCATTGATCGAGTGAGATTCCAAAACTTTGCTACATTCAGTTGATGATTGTCCTAGCTCTTAATTCCAAGAATTATACTAATGCCTCTGCATAACTTTCCCTCTAACTTTTATATATATAAGCATTCATACCTTCTTGCTGCATACTTACATAATGGTCTTAGTGTTATTATTAAGCAAGTTGATTGGACTAACAAATTCAATGAAACAATGTGGCCTTATTTGGACAAGGTACGTTTACTTGGGCTTGTTTTAGACCTTTTTAAAGGTTATTGTAGACATCCCAATCTGGGCTCCCAGATTAGTTTATGGTTTCTTGTTTCCCCGATGATGAACCAGATCGAAAAGCAGTCTTGAGGTTGGAAAGGTTTGAGCTTAGTATGTGCGGAACCCCCTTTGAACCCCAAGAAAATAGAAAATTGTCAACCCTGGGTTTGGAGTTGACCGTCGCGCGAGGAAGTCACTGCCTCGCACGAGAGTCTGCTTTGCCAGGTGTGGTCAAAGTCAAACATTTGACTGTTGACCCACGCGCGACAGGTGGAACCCTCGCGCGAGAGTCTTACTGTCTCGCGCGATGGTTCTGAGCAGTCCCTTTCACCTTTTGCCAGCCACTTGGTTGCTTGCCTGGGGGTCTACAGGGCTATTTGAACCCCGTTTTTCTCCACAGGCCAGTGGCAGAGCTGTCCTTGGGGCTATACACTCACACAACCCTTCCCATCACCTTTCCACCAAGCTTAGCCACCAAGTTTGGTCCTAAGGGGGTGTTTGCCACCACCTTTAACCCTTACCTTCTCCTATAAATACCCCCTTGTTCTTCCACTACAAGGGCCACAAAAACTCACTAACTTTGAAAGTTTAGGAAATTGAGAACTCTTGCAAGCACAAAAGCTCTCAACCCTAGCTCGCTTCCCGTACATTTCTTCACTCCATTTTCCATCACAAGCTTCTCCAATTTGTTCAAACCTTTCCAAAACCTTCCAAGCAAAGGTATGAACACCATTTCTGCTTACTGTTTTAATCCCTGAGGGGGGTTGTCAGGGCCAGGATTGGTAATCAATACCAGTTCTGGTCTTAAAGTTAGCAAAGTTACAAGAAACTAGTTCGAGCATACCCTCGCGCGAGTGACTCAGACTCACGCGCGACAGTTCACTGTCTCGCGCGACAGTCCTCGTGGGGTTTGGGGACGCTGGGTTTTCTTGTTTTATCATGTTATTACCTCTTTTGTAGTATGTTAAGCCTTAGATCACTGTTTTGCATGATAAAATACATAGTCTAGCTGGTTATTGCTTATTTATTCTGCTGGAATGCTTCTGGACATGTGCCAGAGCCCAGAGCAGTCAGGACACTCGCGCGAGGGACTCACTGTCTCGCGCGAGGGTCCTGCTGATTCCAGTGTTTGCCCTTGCATGTGCAACTTGACTCTTCGTCTTTGCTTTAACACCCCCAAGTTTAGGGGTTGTATTTCCATTCATTTAAGCTTCTGTTTGTAATAATTAGTAATATTTGTTTACTTTCAGCCCATATAAACTGCTTGGTTTGCCTTCTGGGTGTGCACTGGTCCTTCCAGAGCCCAGAAGAGGATTAAATTCAACCTGTGGTGAAATAGGACCCTCGCGCGAGTGAGTGAGTGTGTCGCGCAATGGTCTGCTTTGCATGCACGTTGATTCATGCATGCAAAGGTGGCCATGGCGTATGGCACATCCATTTTATGAGCAGTCTGGTTTATTTCTCATTAGAGAGCTGGATTTTATCCTACTCTTATCATTCCATCCATCCATGCCATATTCAATTACATCTTGCAAACATGTTACAGTTCTATTCTCCGATTAACTGTTCCCCTGCCCTAACTGGCTTAAAATCGATTAAAATAGAAATCGAATCACAATGTTTTTTTTTAAAATGCCTAAGTAGAGACCGATCTCCGGATTGGGCGAGAGGGGTGCCTTAAAAACCTTCCCCTCTCGTAACCTGGCTCCCGAACCCAGATATGGTTATGACGGACTGGTTCCTTCACTTTTTCAAATCAAATGGCACAGCAGGTGCTTCGAAATACGGTTCCTTGGGTGTCGGACCTTCAAACCCAAGTGGCGACTCTGTTTTCCGAGCGCTTGCTTCTCCGCTCGCGCTCCCTCGATTATGGGCCCGTGCATTTTGGAATCCGAAAATTCTAGGGCATGCTGCCCACAGTTATCTTCTGATTACTACTCTAGCAAGACTGCAAAAACTATATCAAACCCTATCAATGCCGAAGAATTCCCAAAATACAAAATTGAGTTGAATTGGAAACACTTACTTTGGGCTTCTTACCTTGTACTTTTCAGGATTCTCTCTCTCTCTGAATGCTTCTATTGTATCTCCGATCGTCCTCTTCGCTTTGAGAAATAACTGTGGTTTATTCCGACCATTCTTGTTTGAGAGCATACATAAACTACTGTTATAAGGCCATCTCTCTGTCCTAAAAAAAGAAAAAGAAATAGGCCATCTCTAGCCAATTACTCCAATTTCTATTCAACTGAAGTAAAATCTTGATTTCATAGGAAGCACTCCATTTTTTTCCCCCTTCTTCTAATAGAAAGCACACTCCAATCAGAAAACCCAGGTTCAAGCATAACTGTAACTTTTTGGTAAAGCTTTAATACAGGCAGCGTAGTTAATCTTGAAAACCCCAAAATAGCCTTGAAAATTTTGAGCAAGGAAAAGAAGAGTAAAATTTATTTTGATATGAGTTTAAGTGAAGAACTAAAGAAAGGTTTCAATTAAATTTAATTTAAAGATTTGTTCTTCCATACAGGTGTCTCCCTGGGAGGAGATGTCACTGCTTAAACTAAAGAGTCTATTCTTTATAGTTGGTTTAGCTAAGAGTCTATTTCATCAATTCCTTCACATGTTGCATTTTCATAGCTTATTATAAAAGTTGTGTTTATGTCATGAATTTTAGCCTCTAACCTCATTTGTATAGAGGCATAAATTCACTTGGTGGGGGATGTACGGATTTCGGAGGAAATTGTTCAGCTGTATAAATATGTCAAAACGGTTTAGGTTTTGATTTGTTGATGACTTCATGGTTTAGAGCAATAATTCAAAAGGCTTAAGCTCAAGCTTTGACCAAAGCACCCTGATTGCATTTTTCCTCCTTTTTTCACAGCCTCTTTAAGGTAAGTAGAGCCAGAGGCCTTGGACCAGGGAATTTTTATTTTATTTTATTGTGTTCATCATAGCTATCTAGCCAATGAATGCTCTGTTCAAATCTCTGAAACAACCAATATTTATAGTTTGTTGATTAGGAATTTCGTCTCTGAAAGTGTAGAAAGGGTGTTTGTTTGTTTAAGAATTTGGTATGATACGACTTGAGATAAACATTTTGATTTCCTAAATGTTTGTTTTATATAAAAAATCTTAACCTAGAGCACAGTTAGTTGATTTCAGTTTAGCTTGGAGCAAATTAGGTTAGTTTATAAACTCTATTTTATAAAAACCATAGGAATGCTTTGTAACTCAGCCTTATTTCTTTAACCATTCATTTGTTCGTATTAATGGTGTGGTCATCCCTTTCTTTTGTACAAATTTCTCTGAAATCTTTCCATTTATTTGTCTGCCACTTTTTAGTAAGAAAATTATATTCGATCATATTTCTTTACAGATTTGAAATCTTCTTCAAGAGAAAAACGATGGTGTTGTGATTTGAGAGCAACGAGACCTTCAAATGATGCAAGCAAAGTCCAAGGGAGAAGACAAATTAATCTATGCAAGCAAGGGGAAAAAAGATGCATTGCCTGTGGTATGATTCTTTAGCCATTTTTTCGTTTTAGGTTCAATATATTGGAAAGAGAAACAACAATATTACACTTCAAAAAGAATGCGATCTGAATCTGAATTTCTAGATGTATTCTCTAGATTTAGTCTGTTTTTAAAAGCTGGTTGTTCCGACCATTTTCCTAAATATCTCGATTGTGCAGTGTAGTAGTTGTTGCAACCCTTTTCCTGTATCTATTCTCATAGGTTTTTGCTAGAGGAAATGAGGAATAGATGTAGATACTGTAGTTTTGATGGCTGTGAGAGCCTCCAGAGTGGAAAACCAAGATGCAATAGACACCGCTATTGTAGGAACATTGGTTGATCCAAAAGAGGCATGTAGATGCCATTGGATTTGTTTTTCCTTTTCTAAGAGCAATGTGAAACTGCAAAAGCCTGCGAGAAAGCTCAATACACAGGCAGAAAATGGTCAGTAGCTATTTCATAACATTGCACCTTAGCCCGGAAGTGGACCACGCTAACGGAAGCCCCTTCTTCTTCCACGTTCACCACCACGACCCCTACCCCTGCCGCTGGTTCTGCCGGCATGACATAAACCCTTCAATGCCCAATTCACCAGTTGATTTTGCTCACCACCCGCTCCTCTGCCCTTTTTGACTGTATAATTGCCAGACGGCCCAGACCCATTTGCACCAGCAGCTGCACGTTTATTGCTGTAGTCGTTCAATTATTTGCCATTATTAACGACAACAAAAAGGCTGGTTTACTGGAATGAAGTTAGAATGGAAAATGAAGTTTGAATGGATTATCATGGTATTCAAATGCTCATCACTCACACACACACACACACACGTATTTGCAACTTGTTTGACGATATCATTGGAACCGTTTGATTAATGGTGGTTTTGCCAAACTGGCTAAATGCTCATGTACAACCTCAAAAGTGCTGATAATATTTGGTGTTGAAAGGATGGTAGGAAGTCATCGTGATTACCATTATAGGTATTTCGCTGACCAACCACACAGCGGCCCATTTCGAATTATGCAAATGGGTGCATTTTTTGTACAGTGACTCATGATTGAACTTTTCTTCAGTTGGGTTTTAAATTTTATTGTTGAATTAGATACGGTAGCTATATAGATCTCTCTACATCTGTTTACATGGTGTTCTGATTTTAGTTTGTTCTGACCGTTCTTGTTTGCACACAGATTTGGACACAGGTCTTAGTGTGGTGCAAGTGTGTCCAGTGTGTGCAGGTTTTTGTGATCTGCTTGTGCAGGTTTGTGAGTGAAATGCAGGTGTTAATGAAGGTTGGGCCTTGGTAGGTGCGTGTGGGTTGAGGAATTAGCCTTGTACCCTCATACTTTGATGCGTTCCCATATTGTGGCATATGTGGTTGGCTATGAGCCAGAATGAGAAATTACATGAGTTTCCTTCCAGTTTTCAGCTATTTTTATGTGTATGCAGGTCTGGACTTGTACTTGAATGACATATATTGATGGGTATTGGTGGCAATGATGTGAATTTCATATATTCTTAGCTATTGGTGGCTATCTCCATACCTACAATCACAGCTTTTGGTGTTAATAGCTTCCCTAGCAAATCTTTTGGTGTGCATGATTTGCTTTCCCTGTGCTTTTGAACTGTAATTCCGTACTTTCCCTTTCTGCAGCTTCTGCTTAGCCTGCTCTAATAGCAGCCCTTTTGACATTGTAAATAAAAACCTACATCTGATCCTTTGGCCACTAGTAAATAACTAATCCTTGGCTGTTGTGTATGTCTAGCCATTTGCACCCCTGCTCATATGGTGATGTCTATTTTGACAAGGTTGATCCATTGCAACCTAAAATTCTAAAGAGAATGTATTCCCAAATGGATCTGAAATACTTTTCAGAGCATTTATCTATTTTTGGCTTATTAGAGCTCTGTACTTTCCTGATAGAAGCCAAATTGTTTGCAGGTATGTATGTGGCACTACCCACGCCAAAATGGTGCAATTTCGTTTCTAATGTACCACAACCAAATTAACAAATTCATAGGACTGTCTTTACTGCAGATAAAGCAAAAAATATAGGCATAATTTTAAACTATTATGTTTCTCCTATTAGGATCTGCTGATATTTTGGCATATCGTTCTCCTATTTTATTATTCTATGTATATCCGACCTCTTTAGCATTCTTTACTACACCTAACTACTATATAAAATATAAAGAATCCTTCTTCCGTTACCCTAGATCCCCTTGTTTTGAAATCAATGTTCCCCCACCCACATTTTTCCCACGCCGAACTACCATTTCGATTTTTCCTCCATAAAAAACCACAAACACCATCAACATTTGATCCTTCATCCTTTGCTTACTTATAATTCATTCACACTTGATCCTTTACTGAATTTGTTCTAATTTATCATGTTTAAAGAAATCAACATACAAACAACAATTACTGATAATCATTAACTTCATAGAAAAACACCCAACTCAGCCTTGAAAACATCAAATTAATTCCTGCAACGGGCAAAAAACACCCTGTTTAATGGGCATGATTCTCGTGCCTTGCACGAGGGCGGACCTAGTTTGGTAATAAGAGGAATCGTTCCTTCATCCTTTACTTTTTTCCTTCCAAAATCTGCACAAAGAAATGAAGTAGAAAAAAGATGTATTTTGAAATTCCAAGTCGTATACAAATCACTTGTATTGGTTACAAAAAAATATAAGCTACGTCTTCCCTCCATTAATTGTTTTGCTAAACAAGGATATCAAAATTTATTTCCCTCCAAATCTGCACAAAGAAATCTTCATTCCATATAACCTTGTTAGGAATTGGCTGGGCGTAATTTTTTGGAAAGTTTCAGAAATGGAAAACGGGAAAATGTTGAAAAATGTTTCTGTTTGTAGTACACCTTAACTTGTGCCCCGAGGCTATTGGTAGCATTTGCCTTTATATATAATCACAGAATCTTCTAAAATTATTGTGGTGGCAACCACCACCACTTATCCCCTTGACTCCATACTTGACTAGTTAGCACATTGCCACCGGCACCACCATCCAATCACCTCCCCCAATGCTGCTATTGCCACCACCACCACCACCACCACCACCACCACCACCACCAATAGCCATCTGTCTTGTCTCAGCTCTTCTCTTCTTTTCCTTTCTTCATTAGGAGAAATTTTTAGGTGCCGGGTGGGTATATCCCACATCGTACCCACTCGACACATTTGGACCGTCCAATATATTTTTGGACGGCTCGGATTGAAACTCTCTCTCTTCTCTCACCCCAACACTTTCTCTCTCCAAATAAGAGCTGTCCAAATGGACGACTTGAATTCGCCGACCGGGCACCAAATAGTACCCACTCGACACTGAATTTTTTTCCCTTCATCAGCACTCGAAAAAATTGCCTCCACTACTTGTAACCCAATGATTCTCCACCACCCAGGATGTCCCTCTCAAAAATGTGCAAAACACTAGGGCCCATTTTAAAACCTAAAACAATGTAGGGGTTCTTACCACCCGGCCTTGTTTTGTCCTTGCGTGCCCGTCCAGCCCCATTCTGCGTCGCACTCTTTCTGCATAAGCCCTGTTTTAAGTGATCTGTCCAAATTACCCCCGTTGTCATCTTCACCTGCTCAAATCCTTCTTCGTACAGCATGGAACGAAGTAGAGATCCCTAGAATTCTTTCGTCTCCTTCGTCGCTGGAGTTCAGACCTTCGTTTAAACCTTCTGCCACTATACAACGTGGTCGCCGGAGTTCGCCTCAGTTCGCACTTGGTTGACGACGTGCGAGTATACCTACAAGGAACGAAGGAGAGTTGTTCTTCATTGTGGGTGTTGGCGACTCGGCGTTGAAGTAGAGTTGTTTTTCATCGGCATGGAGAAGTGATCGAAAATCAACTTCGACACTAGAAAACAACATCGTCTCATCAAGACGATTCTTGAGAAGCCTTTCCGTCTCCGGAAAGATCTCGGTGTGGCCCTCACACGCTGCCCGAAGAGCTGCTAAAAAATGGAGCTGTGTAGCCACCACACGGGTAGTTTGACGCTAGTACGTGAAACTAGCGTGTCTTTGACGAAGAAAAAGCAGTAGCACAGCAGAGTTGCGTTGCAGGAAAAAGAAAGCTCTGTATGCTAAATCTTCTTTTTATGAGAAATAGTGATAATAACTTATTTTAATCTATTATGGGCAGACGATGACCTCTTTTTTTTGGGTGTGAATTCTTGGATTTTTTGGGAATTCACACCAAGAATTCAAATTCACACCCAGGATTCACACCAAGAATTCACACCCATAATTTACCCAAAATTCACACCAAGAATTCACACCTCAAGTATTCTGGGGGTGTGAATTCTGAAATTGGTGTGAATTCTGAAAAGAAATGTGAATTTTAGGGGGTGCGAATTCTGCAAATGATGTGAAGTCTGAAGGTGTAAATAGTTACAAAGGCAAAATAGTAAGAACATCTTTAAAAAAGGTCTAAATGGAATAGTACTTTAAAAAAAGGTTTGGATGGAATAGCTGGCAAAAAATGAGACCGGCCAGGAATTTCCCGTAATAAGTTAGCCCACGGGAAATCCAAATACTGCCTATAGTCCTAAACCCATAAACACTTACAATAGGACTCGAACCCTGAGCCTAAACTCCAAAAAGATTTGTTAAAAACAGTGGGTGGCGTTTAAAACAGTGGGCTACAAACAGGAAATACCATTGGGGGCTACAAGCTGGCAAACCAAAAAGATTAGTTTAAAACAGTGGGTGGCGTTTCCACTTAGAGGATAGCCTAGGGAAAATTCCCCATCAGTGGAAAAAAGAATACGTAATAATACCACATGCATGGTAAATTGAAAATAACACCAAAGACGTGGAATCCATCCACGATACAACGAACCAATATACGCCTGAGCGTAAACTCCCACCCTCATGCGGGCCAAGCCTAATCACAAAATCAAATACCCATTATCACTTCAAAAAATCCAACACAACTTCATAACACAACCCTATACACAACGTTCGATGTATATGGATCCATATGTATCGAACGACTCTAGAAATAGTTGTGTCCGGAGTCGTGTTTTAAAATAGCGTTCATAGCATTGCCCTTTATCACTTTACCCCGAGCCCGAATCTTGACCATCTCTCATCCATCAGTCATCTTATACTATCTACTTTCACCCTCCAACCTCTTCCCTCTCACCTTTTTGCCCCTTTTTCCTCCAACCATGAAAACTTGTTCGTGTCTTCCTATCTTTAACTGAGAATTGCCCAATAGGGCCAAATACAACGCTGTCTTGATTTATGTAAAGCACATACGAAAAATGGTTGCGGAATGAATGATATTGTATAGATCCAGATTACAAGTTCAATTCTCATTATGAAGGGCCGATGGCATGCATAGTATTTGAGGAGGTCCTCTATCCATCAATAACAGAAAATTTCTGGGGTTCTGACTAGCCGGTCCTGTTTGAACATCTACTGGATGTTTAAACCCAGCGCGCGTCATACCCCTTCAGTCAAAGTCCTTTTTCCCTTGTGCTCATGCACTTTCAATTTAGGATTTGGAAAAACTATTTCAATTTAGGATTAGGAAAAACTATTCAATGCAGATGGAATATTAGAATCTAATGTCTCAACTCATGCATCATTGGTTAATATTGCAGGACCCATTACTTTTTGTTAGTGATTTGATAAACCAATTGACATTTGACATTTGATTAAGTGGTGGAGCATTGTTTAAAAACCACCAAATAATCTTCCATTTCTAATCATACATTTGTCCACGCATAATCATACATAAACATATATAGCTTATATATAGTTAAAATTTTAAACAATTATAACTTTTGCTGTGCATACCCAATTTTGAAAAAAAAAAAAAATTTCGAAATCTATTCGATGAGATCTTTCAAACAAGATCCATTTTGAATATGAAATTGTGTACACATAAAAATGTTATTTTATACCATTTAATTAAGAATTCACACTCATTCTAAACAATTCACACCATCCAAAATGAAAGAATTCAAACGTCCTCTACATAATTCACTCCTCAAAATGCATAATTTACACCCCAAAATGCAGAATTCACACCCACTATAATAGGCAATTCATGCCCTCCGTTATACACAATTCACACCCCTTATTATACATAATTCATTCTCCAAAATGAAAGAATTCTCTCTCATTAAATGCCGAATTTATACACCCTCTACACAATCCACTCTCCAAAATAAACAATTCACACGCCAAAATGCAAAATTCACCCCCCCCCCCATCCCATAATAAGCAATTCACATCCTCTGTTATGCACAATTCACATCCCCTATAACAGACAATTCACACCCATATAATAGACATTTCACACCTCCTTAAACTCATGTTATACACAATTCACCCTTAAACAATAACTCACACCCCGTGCAACAGACAATTCATATCTCTTAAACTCTTTTGTACAAAATTCACACCCTTACAGCCTGTTTGGGTGGGTCCTTAAGACCCCGCATACCTTTTTCCTGGATAAGGAGTCCAGGCCCTACTCTATCTCCTGTGTTTGAGAAAGGAAAAAAGTTCCTTCGACTCTCCCGGATTTGGCCGTTGTCGGGATTACTACCCCTCCGCCCGGATTTGTAACGATAGGGGGTACCCCCATTTTTGGATATACGACTTTGGTGAAAGATTGTGTTGCCCTTTCTTTTAGTTTTGACGCTGAGTTTTGCTTAGTTTCGTAACAACGGCTCTACACCGACGGTAGGAGGTCGCCGTTCTGGTTTCTGGTGACTCCACTTTCTACGCCGATGGTACGACTCTCAATCTCGTTTTTCCTGGCCTCCATTGTTGTACGGTTCGTTGAGGTTTTGGAAGGTGTTGCGATCTATGATTGCATTGTCGATTTATTGGTTTTTCGATCTGATTTGTTGATTGATACCAACGATTTGATGAACGATGAAACCCTTATTTTGCGATCTGAGCCCTAATTCTTGAATATTATGAATTTTGCAGATTTTTTTTTATTATGAGCCCTAGTTTTTGAATATTTCGGATTTTGCAATAATTCTCGAATATTTGTTCAATATGGCTATGATTTTGTTTCGAATTTTGTTGCAATTTCTGATTTTGCAGTAAATTTGATTCTTCAATTTGCCCTAATTTTATCTATGCCCTAAATAGAAGATTTTGTCTTAATCCTTCAATTTTTGTTGGGTTTTATGGTTGAATTTGGTGGCTGGTTTTACTATTTTCTGGGCAGTGTTCTTGTGTGTGTTAATAGTTTTGTTGGGATTTTGATTGAATTAGCTGGTTGGTTTTTTGGCAATTTGGGCTATTTTTCTGGGTTGAATTGGCTGAAATTTTGGTGGATGTTTTTGCAAATTGGTTACGAACCGAACATAATCGCCCCTTTTAACGGTTATGATGATATGAAAGAAACATTTTAAGGCGAGGCAATCGTCTTGGCGGGACAACTTATAAGGGCCAATAGTTTAGTGACCGTTCGGCAACATAAGTTGTAGCCAAGTGTTATACTATGTGTTGGTTAAACAAATATCTGAGCCAAGTACATATATACATTTAACAATAAAAATAAATTTTCTAATAAAAAATAAAGTTTAAACATTTATTGAATTTATTTTATCCCACAATTAATAATAAAGATGTATTTATTTTAATTATAATGAAATTAACTCTTTTTGTCCATTAAATTATTAAAGGAAGGGCACTTAAGTCAATTGACATTTTGTCCCTTCATATCTACCCTGTAAATCTCCATTCTCAATAAATCATCCAAACACCTCATTACAAATCCACTCTTCTTAGGAGGTGGGTCCACCATTCTTACTTATCCACCCTCCTTCTATATCTACCCAAAATCACATCCTCCATCCAAACGGGCCGTTAATGACACACAATTCACACCCTTATAATAGGCAATTCACATCTCATGTAACAGACAATTCACACCCCCTTAAATTATGTGCAAAATAAAAGAATTCACTCTTCAAATGCAGAATTCATATCCCATCTATCGCACAATTCACATCCTTTATATCATACAATTCATACCCAAAAAAACAAACAATTCACACCCCCTTAAAACTCTTGTTGTACACAATTAATAACCCATGTTGTCCTCAATTCACACCCTATATAACAATTCACACCCAAATACAAAGCACCCCTATAATAGATAGTTCACACCAAAAAAAGAGAACAGTTTACACCTCAATAATATCCAATTCACACCCAAAAAATTAAATTTTACACATAATTTCATATTCAAAATGGGTCTTATTTTATAGATCTCGTCGAGTAAATTCTAAAAAATTAAATTTTACGAAAAGAGGATATATATATATATATATAAAATAAAAATATTACATTTTAAAGTTTATAATGCAAAAAGTAAAAAATACATTCACATCAATACATGTCTAACATCAAACACATACTTAATATATTCTTCACATGCGTCAGGGCCTATGCGGAAGGAAAATTCAAAAAAGGGTCTGCAAGGAACAAAACACTAAAAGTAGGGCTGGCTTGAAATTTCCCAAAAACTTCCCTTAGGCTCATCCTGTCTGCTTAAGTAAGTCCGAACAGAAAGCTTAAAGTTTAGGGTTTTTCTATGTGAAGATCATGGTATTATGAATTCTACACGAAATACGAAATTCAAGCACTTCGAATAATTAATTTACAAGACGCATTCTGATCTGTTGATATGATGATAACAAACTACTAAACGCATTCCTTCCGGGAATGTCTGCTAAGTCGAGTTCCTAGGTAGAAGGCTACATTACAACATCCCCAGCCATCCCTTCCAAACACACCCCAAAATTAGAAAGGCAAATTAAACATAGAACAGGCTGGGTATAGACCTTCGGAACTCAGCAGTTCACTGATATAACAAAACAACCTAGTGGTCAAGACATATTTCGAATCACGGCCCAATTGGATAGAGTACAGACACCAAAATAGTTCTTCACCAGCCAAAGGAGTCCTCGGGGTCGATACAGAACAAGGATGCCTTTTTATCACATTTCATCTATGACTTTCTACTTCTCGTCCTTTTTTTCCTCCCTTTTTTCTTTACTTTCTTTTCTTCTTTCTGGTGGTTGACTTCCTCAGTTATTGGAGACCTATGGATCAGAATAAGGAGTTAGACTCAGCAATTATGCTAGTAAGATGAGAAAAACAGCTGCAACATCAATTGTAGGAAAAATAAACATGAAGCCAGAAGTTCAAATACGAATCACTTAGCTAAAATCCCCACAAAGATCGTAAGAGAAATGCTTAGACAAAAAGCATGGCTTCTATTTTTCCCAAAAACGTACAACTTTTCTCTGTCTCTACACAACCATTTACAAACATTTATTTTTCTCCCTCGCATAGTTAGCCAATACAAAGCTCATTATCTCAATCCTTAGACTGGACATGGGCTGTTAGGGTCACCCATAGGTTTTTGCATGGGTTAAATAATTTATTTCCTATGCAGTCATGAGTATTATTTAGTATCATATAAGTTCTAGAAGTCCACAGAATTAACACTTTCCTTTTCGTTTAAAAGGAAACAGTTTTATTTGTTTAAAAACTCCAAACCTATACAAGCAATGTAATGCTTCCAATTTAATAGAGTTGGGACTGCAAAGAAATTGGAGTACATTTAAACCTCTTTTATAAGGTATGTTACGCAATCAACCCCAAGAGGTGACGCCAAAGGCTTCATAGATATTGGAGTACATTTAAACCTATTCTTTCTTTCTCATTTTTCTACATAAGAAAATACTTATCAGTCTCCAAGGGTAGTTCACAGACCTAGAATCATGCAGCACCAATACGAATACAGGTAGGGTTGACGTCGAGGCAAGTCGAGCTTTATAGTGAACGAGCTCGGCTTGTTTTTGGATGAGTTTTTAAGAAATTTTGTAGGATTATGAGTGGAGAGAGAAATGAGAGTAATGATTGGAAGTAGAGGTAATAATTGCAGAGAGATAGAGAAAGAGATAGAAATGACAATAATGATCGGAGATAGGGGTGAGTAATGATTAGAAGTAGGGGTAATGAGTGTTTTTTGAGTTGAGAATTTTTTTTCAAAAAACAATCCAAACAAAGCATAAATGAGCCAAAAACTCGAGCTCGTTTGCAAATGAGCCGAGCTTTTGAGTGTTGAGCTCAGCTCGTTTAGTAAACGAGCTTGAAAACTCGAGCTTGAGCTCAACTCGGTTACTAAACGAGTCAAGTTCGTTTGTAGCCCTAATTATATAGGTTATAAATGCACCACAATACAAATTCGGGGATACAAAAAAACATCATAAAAAAAGACACAGATATGGCGGGGATAAAATCTATAAAATAATATAGTTTTTAATTACTCCCTCTGTCTCAAATTCTTTGGTCTTGTTCCATATTCGCGCCGTTCTTTAAACTCGTATGTCTCCCTATTTATGATATTTTTTTATAAATTAGAAAATTTGGTATTATAAATCTAATCTAGAACTATCAAACAAGATCCATATTGCATTTTTTTGGAGATTCATATTGGAAGACATAAGAGTTTAAAGAATGGCAAAAATATCGAAAAAGTCCAAGGATTTTGGGACGGAGGGAGTATGAGTCATGTACTAGGCATAGTAAGAATAAAGTCAGAAGAAATAAAAGAGTAGCTGAATTGCTAAAACAAGCATTTAGCCCATGTTAATAACCAAAAGCTAGTCAAAACAAAAAGAATACAAACAAACATATACTTCCGAGAAGTCATTATCCTAGGAACTTGAAATTTGCAAAAAATAAATAAAGATCAATATGTATTATGCATTGTGTAATTAATATACTATGTGGATTATAAAGAATATATCTATACATATATACATACATACACACACTACTATACCATTTATTTAGTACATAAATACAGCAGTATATATACATATATCTAGGGTTTGTAAACGAGCTGAGCTGAGCCGAGTTTTAATTGCTCGAGCTCGGCACGCAGAAAAATATGTTGTCTCAAGCTCAGCTTGAGCTCAAAACGACCTATAAAATCTAGGTATGAGCTCAGCTCGTGATTTTATGTTGCAGCTTGAGCTCGGTACTCACGTGGAAAACAAGTTGGTAGAAAAATGGGCTGAGAGCTCTACGTATGGAGAATTCTTTGCATGCCACTTATGCATTTTCCCGATGTGGGACTCATGTAAAAGAGGAACTCTTCACTTGCATTTACTCTTCGGCTTGTCCCACATCGAAAATATAAGGACTCCTCACATTCACATTAATACAAACCCACCTCTTCCCTTGTACATCAAGCATGTAGTGCCCTTGCACTAAAAGCAACACCTGGTAGTTGAACGTGTTGGGTAACTAATTTTAGAGTACTTAAGTCCAAACCTCGCCAACTACGAAAAATATTAGTAAATATTACAAAAATGGTCCAACTTGTGAGCTCATCCGAGCCGAGCTCTAAATGGCTCGTGTCAGGCTTGTTTATCAAACGAGCTTGGGAAGTAGGGCTTGAGCTCGTTCATTTATATTCCGAGTCGAGCTTGAACAAGCTTTTCTCGAGCTGAGCTCCGAGCAGCTGGCGAACAACTCGGCTAATTTGTAGCCCTACATACATCTATACGTCTATATGTAAATATATCTATTATTCTCCTTTTCTTATTATTATTACACTCATTATTATAAACTACAAACAAAGAAACAGTGAATAAGTGGTATGTTGTCTAGGGTGATTGTGTACCAGTGCATATAAATTATGTCAGTATGCGTGGTACAAGTACATAGCATCACTAGGAGAGATTTGCAAAGCCGATGAATGAACGAATGACATGGTTAGGTCTAGGGTTTGTATACTCAGTATTTCATCTAATGGTTATTTATTAACTATATTTACACTCTGCCCCTTATAATCATTAATTTACCCCTTTCTGTATCCCGTTAGTATACAATGCGTATCCAAAATTACAAATATTGAGCTTTAACAGCTGATATTCCCTCCGTAGCAATTTGCATGTCCCAAATTGTTTGTTCATTTGACTTTTTGGATGGTGGAAATTCCCTTTTTATCCTTGCTTTTCTAAAATAATGTAACTTATCCAAAAAAAAATTGAGAGGCCATTGTAGGAAAGTTGAACATTTCTAGGTTCAAAGATTGTGTTTCCTAAAAAAGTTGGGTTCCCAAAATTGGACAAACAAATTGGGATTGACGAAGTACTTCTTTGTTGTATCCGATATGTACCGAGGGATATTGAGAGTGTATCGGTATCCAATACATGCCCAATACACACACATGACTAGGGCTGCAAACTAACACAGCCGCTCGCGAGCCACTCAAGGCTCGTCTCGAAAAAAGCTCGTTTGAGCTCGGCTCGTGACCTAATTGAACAAGTTCGAGTCTGGTCTACTTGTAAACGAGCCGAGCCTGAGCCAATAGAGGCTCGGCTCGAGTTGGCTTGCAAGCCAAGACTCAAAGGATTTAAACTTTTTTATTACTATTGGTAATAAATTATTGCTAATATGGGTTAATTAGGAATGAAGTGCTTTGGCTCATTCAACCAGTTTGGAACTTGGAGCAAGAAGGCTCCTTGCAAAGGAAAGGGATGCCTTTGTTCTCCGCCTTTACCGATGTGGGACAAAGGTGTTTTTCCTCTTCCTCTTTGGCCTTTAGTCCAACATCGGAAGTTTTACTTACATGATGAAGCCACCTTTCCTTTATAACAAGAGCCCAAGCAACTCCTTTGTATCATGCCATGTGCTAATGCGTGTGGGACTTCAACCGAGTCAGGCTGAGCCAAGCTCAAGCTAATAAGACACCTCTCGAGCTCGAGCCTAACATTTAGAGCTCGAACCAAGCCAAACTATTTTCTAGCGAGCCCTACACGTGACTAGTTTCTGACTATCCATCCTTCATAGATTTAGAACAACCCTTTTTTGGTCCTGTTACTCCATAGTTGTTACGAGTGAGAGCTTTGCCAAGGTGCAAAGGTCTATAGGCGTCTTGGCACGAGTCCCAGCTGAGGCACGGGAATTAATAAAGCGAGGCACATTAAGGCGAGAAAATAGCAAAATAGCATACACCAAATACTTCAGATACCAAATAATAAGCAAAAGCATAAAACATCAACGAATGTCAAATAGCCAACACTTATTGCATAGAGGAGAAATAAATGACAAACTTTCAACAAAAGACAAGCTTCCGATAGTTGGAATAAAATTAAGCAATAGAGTATCCACTTGCACTTCCATTCATCCTAAGGAGGATTTAGTAATCATCCTGACTATAAACCCCTAGTAAATCCACATCTACTTCATCATCCTCCACGGATTTGTATCCTTCCCCATCTTCGGTCTCTTTAGAATTTAACTCTTTTTATCTACCAATTGAAATGTATTTGATGTGGCAAACCTTGATCTTGCTCATGGTGTTGCTCTAGTAACTTAGTTAGAGCATCCACAATGGGTTTAGTAACTAGTGTTTTAATTGTGTGTATTAAGACTTAGCAAATAAAAATGTATTTTTTGTGCCATAATGCTTGTATTAGTGTGTGTGCTAGAGTGTGGTAAATCTAGTAGTGTGCTAGCATGTGTGCCAAGTTTGCCAAAGAAGCTAGCAAACAATAAGTGGGTCCCATCTCTATAAATACAAACATCAACTACAAAACATAAATGCCCACTACTTCTAATGCACACTTGTGGGACACATTTTTATCCTTATACATATTTTAACACACAAATATATCAAACTCATTGTGAATGCTCTAACACACTCATAAGTTAGCAATGTCTAACACACACTTGTGGGACTTATTTTTATCCTAATACACACTTTAACAAACATTTCGACACACAGATATCACACACCTATTGCGGATGCTCTTACAATCTCATGCTCTAGAAGCTCCAGCCACATCACCCCATGTTAAAGTATCATATCACCTTACACTTGGTTCATCATCTCCACCTAATGGTCCATCCATCATTCCATCCTCTCACGTAACCACTCATTACTTTCATTATCATCCGTTAAAGATATGGGATCACACATATCATAACGTTTTCATGCCCTATTATACTTGATATTTGATAAACACCAGATCATTGACACATTTTTGTTGTAGCCTATTGCTTTTCTTTTCTGCTGTGGAGCAACAGGAACAATGAGAAATATTATTTTTTGCAAAGAAGTAAAAACAATTACCCGAAAATAAGAATGTTCAAAATTTGAGGTAGTTACTCGCATGTTCGAACACACCAATTTTGTTAACAGCCGGAGGAACGGCATGTAAAGCTAAGAACTTTTTGAGAAATTTTTTGGGAGTCTTAGAACCATATGCAACCGTTACCCACCAATCAGCTGTGAAATGCAACTAATTAGGCATAATGTTATGATAAATATTGGGGTTTTGATTGAATATGTCGTTTATATGGATTTCCTGGTGCCCTAGTAGAGTCACTATGAGTTAAGTTCCTAGCGGGTTATTTTTGGAAAAGCTAGTTATTAAGAGTTGGATCTTAATAGACTAGTTTTGTTTCGAAAAGCCATTAGTTGAGAGGCTTTGTTACAACTTGAAGAGAAATTAGTCATTGGGAATTAGGTCCCAATAAACTCTCCAATTTTTTTTTAGAGGAAAAATTAGTTATTAAGGGTTAGACCTTAAAGAGCTAATTTTTATTTGAAAAAGCTAGTAATTGAGGGTTAGATCTCAATGAACTAGTTTAATTTGGGAAATTATTGACAAGATCATACTTATGGCTTGATTTTGATTTTCCTTAAGGCTTATAACTCCCAAGGAATTCTGATTGAAACAAACATGCATTTTCCAACATGCATGACTTTTCATTGGTTGTGGCAATTCTTTTAAGCTCGTGTGACAGGCGGGAATCTAGGGTCAAACTAACATGTGCATGCAGCATGATGACAGCATATAAAGAAAGTAGTTAGACACATAGACAAGATATAAGGAAAGCGGTAAACACGTAAGCAGGATATATCATGTACTCCTAACGTGAAGTACCTATCTTAGTTTGGCAAAAGTTCTATGGCTTTCTATATGCAAAAAGCTGATTTTGGTTTGAAGGGGTCCCCAGACTAGAGCCAATAATTTTGCCTTCTAATTGCCAAGTGTACTGCATGGCAAAGGTCAAACGGTAGGCTGACTCATCACAGTCCAGGGTTGCTGAGTATTTTGGGATAATCTAGTACCAGCAAGCTGTGAATGTATATTTTGTAAATGTTATATTATTTCTAGGGTAGTTTAGTCGTAACGTTAATTAGGGTTTCTCCGTTTTCTATTTAACCTAGCTTGTTATGTTATTCTTGTAATCAATTGGATTATGCAATAGAACATTACGTTGTTTCACGTTCTCTCTCCTTTGCAAGCTATCATGGTAACAGAGCCCGATAGGGGCTGATCGCATCTTTCTCTCTATCCCTCTCTACATATATCGACAACTTCCAACGATCACCTTACTTCCAACGATCACTTACGGCCGCCGCCAACCATCGACTTGCAAAGCCTAGTAGTTGCCTACCACCGGTGGCTGTTTTCTGACCCTTGCTGACCACCGGCGATTATTTTCCGGTCACTAGCGACCTTCATTGGCACTCGAAACTTCTCTGAAATTTTTCTGACTCCTATTTCGGCACTATTTGAAGGTATTATTGTCTCTGTTTGGCCCTAATCAGCAGTTTTTGAGCACTATTTTGGGGTGTTATTGTTCCTTTTGATTCTTTGAAGCTCTGTTGAAGTTATTGGTGCCTTTGTTAGGTTTATTTTACCTACTGTTACGCCTCTGATCTGGTAACTGAGTTTGAGTTGTCTATGAGTATTGAAATATTCTTGTTCTATTACTATGGCTGAGGATAGAGGGATAAGTATCGTTTGACTGGTGATAACTATGCATATTGGGCAAGTGTTATGAAGAATTTTGTCGTTGGCAGGGGTATGTGGGGCCATGTTACTGGATCTATAGTAAAGTCTTCTGACCCTAAAGCGGAAGGTTATGCAGCTGCTTTTACTAAGTGGGAACTGGAAACTGGAAGAGTGCTCACGTGGTTTCATAATTCTGTCGAATTAAGCATTGGTATGAACTTTTCCAAGTATGATACGGCTAAGGAAGTTTGGGATTACTTGCGGGATTTGTACCTTGAGTCAAACTTTGCAAAGCAGTATGAACTTGAGATGTCCATTCGGCATGCCACACAGCAGGATAAATCCATTCAGGAGTTTTACAATGAGATGACATGGTATTGGGATCAATTAGCTTAAATGGAACCAGCTGAATTTCAGAAACTTCCTTCTTGTATGGAGTACTGTGAGAGACGGCGTCTTGTACAGTTTCTCATGGCTCTTCATGGGCAGTTTGAGCCCCTTCGTGGGGCTATTCTCCATCGTTCTCCCTCACCTTCAGTTAATGGTGCAGTTCGTGAACTTAGAGCTGAGGAAACTCGATTCAAGGTGGGGTCTATTGCATCTTCTTCTCAATCTGTGTTTGCCACTCCACCTGCTCCACATATTGTGCATTCAACACCGCTCTTGCCCACTCCGGCTTCACACTTGATTCAGGTTACAAGCAAGCCTAAGCGTCGCATTGCTGTGGATGAGTGTAGCTTCTGCTGTTAGAAGGGACATTGGAAACATGTGTGCCCTAAACTTTTACAGATGAACAGACGTAACTCTCCTCCAATGTAGGCCTCCTCCTCTCGACCCCCACAGCAGTATCCTCGCTCTCCTGCTGTCCTTGCAGCTCCTACTAGTGCAGGTACTCCACCATTTCCCTTATTTGATTAGTATCAGGAGTATCGTGCATTTGTGGCTGCCACTCAAGGGGGTCATTCACAAGCTTCTACCCTAACCACCACCAGTCAGTCAGGTTTGCATGGTTCTTATACCACAAGTATCTTATCTACCACATGGATATTCGATTCTGGTTCTTCCCATCATATGACTCCTTGTCTGTCTTTACTTAGTAATTGTGTATCTCATGTCTCTTCAATTAGTATTTCTACTGCCAATGGCTCTCTTATGCATGTGGTTTCTGTTGGTACTGTTCTTCCCACCTCGTCTTCTTCACTATCTATTCCAAATGTGTTTTATGTTCCCCAATTATCTCTTAGTCTTCTTTCAATTAGTCAATTGTCTGACTCTGGGTTTGATGTATTCTTTTCCTCTTCTGGTTGTGTTGTGTAGGATCGGACGTCCAAGAAGCAGATTGGGACCAGGTGTAAGGTTGGAGATCTTTATGTTTTGGAGACTTTGCATGTTCCCATTGAGACTACCACCACTGCCATGTCGTCTTTTCGTTTAGATCAATAGTCTTCTCCTTTTTATCTTTGGCATTCTAGATTAGGTCATTTATCTAGTGAACGTTTGAAACTTTTGCTTAAGTCTGGTAGTTTGGGAAACATTTCAGTGAGTGATATTTCAGAATGCAGTAGTTGCAAGTTTGCCAAAATGTCTGCATTACCTTTTAATAAAAGTATTTCTGTCTCTACTTCTCCTTTTGAACTTGTTCATACAGATTTGTGGGGACCTTCCCCCAGTGCAACAAAAGGTGGTTCTCAGTATTCTGTTTCGTTTGTGGATGATTTTAGCAGGTTTACATGGGTCTATTTGTTGACACGCAAATCTGATTTTTTCGCAGTTTATCGTACTTTCCACGCAATGGTTCATTTTTCAATAGAAATCAAAATCCTTCGCTCCGATTTGGGCGGGGAATATTCACAAGGTGAATTTACTGATTTTTTAGCCACTCACGGGATAATTCATCAATCTTCTTGTACTGACACTCCCGCTCAAAACGAGCGTGCTGAATGCAAGCATCGTCACCTTCTTAACACTGCACGGTCTCTTCTTTTGTCTTCCCACATGCCTGCTGTATTTTGGGGCGAGGCTGTCCTTAATGCAGCTTATCTCTTGAATCGGATGCCTACTCCTCTTCTCTCTAGGTCGTCTCCGTATGAAGGTCTTTATGGTCAGGTTCCTAACTATTCTCTCCTTCGTGTGTTCAGTTCTACCTGTTTCGTTCTTCTTCCAAAGCGCAATCGCACTAAGCTCAGTGCTCGTTGTGTTTTATGTGTTTTCGTGGGGTATGGGCTCCAGCAAAAGGGCTATATTTGTTATGATCCTATGTTCAAGAAACTGTATGTGTCTAGGCATGTCACCTTCCTTGAGCATCTCCCTTTCTTCTCTATACCATCCGCCCCTGCTACAGTCACTAAAGAGGATCTTTTGCATATTGACCCATTCCCATCAGAAGTCTCTGTCGAGGAGTATGTTCGTGCTATGGCTCATGCCACTTCTGAGGTTGTTTGGCTGCGTTGGCTTTTATCGGATATGGGTGTCGCTCTCTCTTCTCCTACACCTCTTTATTGTGATAATAAGAGTGCCATTCAGATTGCCCACAATTCAGTCTTTCATGAGCACACCAAACATATTGAAATTGATTGTCACTATGTTCGCCACCATCTTCAGTCTGGCACCATTGCTCTCCCATTTGCCTCTTTTACTCTTCAGTTGGCTGACTTCTTCACTAAGACGCACACCTCTACTCGCTTTCGTTTCCTCCTTGGCAAACTCTCGATGCTCTCCGGCCTCGCATCATGAGTTTGAGGGGGGGGGGGGGGGGGGGGGTTGTGAATGTATATTTTTGTAAATGTTATATTATTTCTAGGGTAGTTTAGTCATAACGTTAATTAGGGTTTCTCCGTTTTCTATTTAACCTAGCTTGTTATGTTATTCTTGTAATCAATTGGATTATGCAATAGAACATTACGTTGTTTCACGTTCTCTCCTTTGCAAGCTATCACAAGCAGGGTAGGTTAACAAAAACGTAACAACCAGGCTATCCCAATATGATGGAAAAGTTAAGCAATAAGATGGAAAATCCCACAAAAATTTTCAAGCTTGGCTGTCGTATTAAATCATATTTTTAAGAAAAATTACACCAATGAAATAACCAAAAAGTCCCAGGCCGGGTGATCGGGCGAGGCCCATTTAGAGTCACCACACCATTCTTAGATAGCGCAAGGCGTATCTTTTTGACATACTTTTGAGAACGGTTATTTTCACAAGTGTAATAATCTTTAATAATATGAATTAATAAAAGTCCCCAGCAGAGTCGCCACTGCAGGCTCGCCGCCCAAAAAAATGATTTTTTTTCCTTTTATCGCTCTTTTTGTATTTTTAGTTTACAAAAAGGAAAACAATGTTGGTTTGAGAGTCGCCACCTAGGTTTTGAAAAAGGATTGTCACCCGAGAAACCATATTTGAGAAAAATGTGACTCTTTTGCCCTTGATTTGGAAAAAGGAAGTCTATCGAAAACAGAGAGTTTTGGGTTCGGGAGCCAGGTTACGAGAGGGGAAAGGTTTTACGGCACCCCCCTCGCCCGATAAAGTTGGTCTCGACTAATACTTGTGGGATTTGAAAAATCATTTTATTGCTTAACTTTATGCCACATAAACAATTTATAACACACAACAGTTTATATTTCATATCAAAAGAGATATTAACAGGCATGCTTGGATATAAACACTTAATTGCAGAAAATAACTAAAACTAACATTCTGTTCCACGAAGAACTCCACCGTACGGCAAAGGGTTGTGCCGTACGGCACAGGGCCTTGTGGTTTGTAGCTTCATCAAGGTCAGTTGACATACGATAATCTGAATCAAGCATATATGCTTATGCAATAAATGAACAATGTCTGTTTCAGGGAATAACATAAGACCGATATGCTTTGTAAATCCAAAAATGGTTTAGCATGGCATATAACACTCCAAAACAGAAAACAACATTTCACTTTATATTGATTTTAATAATAAAAAAAAAGTAGAGAAGAGCTTTAGGCAAAATCTGTCCCCTGGATGACCTTTGCCGTATGACAATAGTATGTACCGTACGGTAGAAGTGTGTGGGGTACAAGGTTTGATTTTCTTGAAACGTTTAAACCATTTAAACCCATAATTGGTATGAGGAACCAGTCTGAGCTTAATGGTTCCCCTTAGAATACAGGGACAAAAGTTTTATACCTTTTGGAATGAAAAGCCTTCTTTGGATGGTTGTGATTGATATCGTAGCCTCTGGTGTGAATTTGGGTGAGTAGGTAGTGGTGTGCAAAGGTTGGTTGTGATTTGGATGTCTTTCGAAGGGTTTTTGAACTTGGCTTTGGAGTGTTTTGGTGTTTCAAGGTGAGGGAGAGTGAAAAATGGCTTGTCCTCCGAAATGGGGAGAGGTAAGGATATTTATAGAGTGAAATTTGCTTAGGAATCAAGCAAACTTGGTTTGCAAGCAATTTTAACCGACATATTGACCACCGTACGGTATTGGACACTACCGTACGGCACTAGGGTTCCACCATACGACACTAGGGCACTTTATTATGGCGGTTTACTCGGTCAACGAGGCGGTGGAGAAGTTTGACTGCCGTGCGGCACTTCCTCCACCGAACGGCACTCAGGTCGATTGCCCAACGAGCCGAACTTTGCGAGGCCGCCTCGGACACTCCCGAACTCGGATTCGCTCGTGGTTTGAACCGTTGAAGAGCTTGTCAAGACTACTTTCTAACCTAAGTGGTTTGGATCCAAAATATTTTGTACATCAAAAAGATATGACGATTTTACCCTCAGGTGGTAGAAAAAGAAGTCGTTTAGGCAAAATCCTTGTATCTCCCTTATTTCAAATCGGATTAAGGCTTATCATATATCGATGAAGAGGGTTTTGAATGTATTAGAAGATGGTGGACTCCAACCATAAAAATAAGGAAGTTTGATTATGAAAAATGGGCTGAAAGCAGACTAAACCGAAGACCGTTTGTGCCATGATGGCCAAAACACGTACTCACTCATTCTAAGTGTCACTTGGCACTCTCATACCTAGTTCTAAGGTGTTTCCACACTCCTTTGGGTGCAAAGAGCATTGTTTGAAGCTTTCAAGGCATGTTTTCATTATTGGGGAGCTTATCGGCCACTAGTCTACGGCTTTTGAAAGGTAGTGCTCCAAAAAGTTAAGATCAATCCAAAGGTTTAAATCATGCTTGTTCATCATCATTGGGAACTTAAAAGGTGTCCGGGATTTCCAAATTGGGGTGTCTACAGCCACATTTTCTCCCTATTGCTCTTCTGCCAATTTGCTAGTTGTCATTCTTCCAAAATGAACATCTTCCTCAAATTGTTATTTTGAGGATGAATCATAGATGAAGTGAGGAAAAGAGTTGCAAATCTCATTTTTACATGCATAACCATATCCCTTTCTCCTGTAAAATGCCTCCTCGAGTAGGGCTAAACAGGCATAAATAAGACCATTCAAGAGGTAATGCCCCTTTCGAAAACCACCTTACGATGTGCTATCTTAAAAATTTCTTCCAACATCAAATCAATGCAATGGGTCGCACAATCTAGAACGTAGAAACTTTTTGTTATGATTCTTATGAAGAGAGAAGATTCTTACCGGCCTATATATTTAGAACGCTGCTACCTACACAGATTTTGTGCTCAGATCACAGTGTCGGGCCACTACGGATCCCGCACAAACGATCCCAACTGTTCATTAGATGTAAACAATTTTTCGAGGGTCCCCGCGAAAAATCATCTCAATCCAATACCTATAGGTGCTTGATCCAATCACCTAACTTTTCATTCAAAATTTCAGGATAATGAAAGGTTAGATGATTGGGTCGAGATTCTATAGGTGTCGGATTTAGCTGATTTTTCGCGAAAGCCCATGAAAAAATATTTTACATTTAATGAACGGCTCAGATCATTTGTGTGGGACCCGGAGTGGGCCCACACAGCTATCTGTGCACAAAAACTGTGCGGTTAGACTTTCTGATATATTTAGCTGAGCATTGTCCATGATAACTTGGACCACATCAGATTCACCAACAAGTTTGACATACTTGTCAAGGAGTCCAAACAATTATATTCCATCTATACAATAGGTTGAGGCATCGATGATGACATTGCTCCCTTTGGACAACGCACTAAGAAATTGATTAAGGTCCTCCCATTCCTTACGCCCATGTAGGTTTTTATCCTAAGAAAGCACAAGAATCTCCACACAGATGGGGAAGAAAGTACAATGCTGGAATGTAATTTCTTTCCCATTTGGAAGTTGCTGAATGAATCTAGAGAATAGGAAAATCCTATATTCTCAATAAAAATGATTTCCAGATATGTGAACCATTGCTCAAAGAACTAAAATCTCACAACAGGGCATCAAACATCACGAACAACAATTATCTCATAGTCCACGACACATGTTATTTAATGCTTCCTAAAAACTTAAATGCACATTGAAATAATTTCAACATTCCAATAAACCTACATGAAAACAAAAGGCGTCACGTAATGCAATGGAGGTGAGAATTGGGCAATGCAGACACATACATAATCTACTACCAAAAAAAGCAACAAAAGCATTTCTCATCACTTACCCACTCAAAATCTTCACAGCCTCTTTCATTGCATGAAGACTCATTTTCTTCACCTGTCCCAAAGGCTCAAATGTTTAGCTCTTGCACAACATGAACATACAAAATATGCAACTACAATCCTCTAATGTCATAGTGGGACCGCATACCTTATTAAAGTAACACATTATCAAGCATAGGTGTGCAGTGTGTTCAGGGAAGTGGTGCATATCCATGCATAAAGTAAAGAATTTTTGAAGGTGGTATTCCAGTCTTATAAAACAGTAACGAATTTAATTGAAGGCCTTCGCTGTTAACAGTGCAACACAAGCCACATGATGACAAGCGGTCATGATGGATAAATGGTGGCGGGGATCATCAGGGTAAACCCAAATACATAATAACATAATACAGATGCAATAGTGAACCAAAATAAAATTAACGATACACATTACGCGGAGTTGCATTCTGTTTCAGGATCAAACTATACAGTTGTCTCAAAAGACAAGCACCTAGAACAAGAAATAAGAATTTTCTTACTACACAGGAAACATGAAAACAAACTAAAATTCATATAAAGTTTACAGAATGAGATTGCATACCTCCAACTTGTCTTCTTTAGCCCTATGATTCTTCGGAAGTATGCGGAATTCCTCGGTCAATCGGATGCACTCTTGAACATTTTCAGGTGACACAAAGTCAAGTGCAACCTTTATGCATGACTGTAAAAATGAAAAGATAGGAAATCAGAAAACCATTTGGGAAATGTATGCAAATGCATAGAGGAGACAATTTAAACATATGAGCTCTCTCTCAACTCCTGGCAGAAAATTGAATAGTAAAGAAAGATTTCCCCAACTTGATTGCTTGATAGTCTTTCAATTCAAGAGGTGCATAACAATTCTTAATGCTCGTCCATGCAAGCTTAGGGAAAGAAATGGGACAGGTCTAATATTCGTTTGTGCAACCCCACCCTGCTCCCATAGAAAACTCCTCCCCCACCTTCCCAAACATTACATACTACCCCAATATTCAGCAACAGCCTACCCCTGCCCTGCTTACAGCTATTATACAATAAAAGAGATGAATCTGGGCATGTGCAAGATACACATATACATATCATACGGGGTAGGTACTGACACATCATCTAATCTGACAAAGCACTAGTAATATGAGGAAGTCACTAACCCTTAAACCCCTAATGTCTTTTTCATCTCATCAATTTCCACTGAAATCCTCCAACCACCAAAGTCCAAGCTACCTTTAAATCAAATGGTGATCCCAAATGCGAATGAGGGTGATAACATTCGTAAGGAGAGGGGACAGGTTTGACTAATTCCACGTTTGTGTCCTACAAGAATGCTTTGGTCAGAAGCTCAAATGAGGGAAACTGATGAAGAACGATACAGAGCCACGTTTTCTGCGGATTTATGGGTTTTTTGTTCTTGTTTTTCTTATTTTCATTTGCTTTGAGGGGGTTAGTTTTAGGGTGCTTCAGGTGGGTGGTGTCATAGTTGTGTTGGGGTTTTCATAGTTCTATTTTGTGCTGTTTCAAGGTTATTTTCTTTGGTTTTCAGTGGTCTTTGGTGTTACACGGTTGTAGACACCCCCATGGCTAGAGGCAACGCCATTCAGTGATCAGCTAGGCATCGAAACACTATGGCACTGCGGACACCCCCATGGTTAGAGGCATCGCCACATAGTAACCATCACAATCTAAGAGTCGCCACTTGGTTTTAGGAACCAAGAAATTGGGTAGAGATTCCACGTTCAGAAGCCAAAGGTACAGTGAGGGGAAGGTGTTAGGCAGCCCTCTCCGCCCAACCAAAGGTTGGCCCATACTTGTTCAACTAGAAATTAATTATTATTTTATTTAATTCCGCAAGTAATCCGATTAATTAAGCCATTAAACAACATGTATAATAATAACAGAAAACAACACACGGGATACCAGGGGATAGGATCATGCATCTCACACAATAAAATATAAAACAACACTGTCCCAACAAATACATCTGTCAGCCAGCAAATAGATCTCGCGGCCAGCAGATGTCACTGGATAAATATACCGGCCGAGGGAACGAAGTCCCGGCCGGTGTTCCTCCCCACACCAAAATTCAAACAGTCAGATTAATGCAAAAATATTAACTATGAATTGACATACAGAAATTAAACAATACCGAAGGCCGGTTGGCCTTCCCACCTTGATCCCTCAGTGGCCTCGGGGCTCGGATTGATGTGATTGTTGTTGACTTGCTTCACAAAACCCTAGGACGATGTGGGTTTTTTGGGGTGTGATCCCTCGAATTACGACGGCTCACGGGGAGTTAGGGCTTTTGTAGAGGGTGATTGTGAGAGTGTATGGGCGAAATTTGGGAGTATGGAGTACTATGAGCTATGGGAATTCGGAGGTGGAAGTATATGAATGTGTCTTGAAAGCCTAGGCTTAACCCCTTTAAATAGGCCACACGAATCAATCACAACCATTGGATTAAGAGTATTAGACATGGAAAACTAGGTCAAAGTGATAGCTTTCATGCGCACAAAGTATATTCGGCAGGGTGTACAAGCTAGGGTTTGGATCAAACTCCGACAGAACATTCCCTGGAGCAAGCAGATCTCACGGCTGTGAGAATGAAGTGGCGGCCGAAGGAAACATCTCACGGGTGAGGAAACAAACTCTCAGGGAGATTTTAGCAACACAGATTCCACAGGGGAAGAAAGGAAGTGGCGGCCAGCACAACAATCTGCAGGCCGCGGGATCTATCTTACTTTGAACTTGATTTTTGACACTTTAGGCTTTTTGGCTCTGGATTCGGCATGCTACGGGGCATCAAAGACATACAAAGTCCTTCGGGCTTACGTGAAGTCAATCACAACAATTGTGATCCATCTCATCATCAGTCCCCAAGGTGGGATCCAAAATATCTGTCGAGCCAAATTGGGGTGTCTACAACGGTCTAAGGCAGAACTCAACCCTAAAAGCTAGCTATTGAAGTGAGGGTGCCCTCACGGCTCATGCTTCTCAGTTATGTGGGATTTCGCTTAACACTCCCTCACACCGAACGTACTCACTCGCCAACACCCGACGCATGCAGGCTAGAGACACGCACAGTACACATATCTAGTACCTAGCACTGACACCATGTTAAAGCATCCACCTCAGGACCAATTACCAAAGGGGGGGGGGGGGGGAGGGTCATATACTAGTTTTTGAGGTGATAATTAATCGATGTGGGACAAGCTTCAACACTCCCCCGCACGTGTGACCCCCGACTCGCACACGGAGAGGTCAACAAATGATACAAAACATATGGATCATAACAAACCAAAGTGCAACTATTGCACAAACAAAGGAGAAAAACATCCGAAAATCTAGCACTGATACCATGGTACACGATCTTGGGTAGAACTCAATCCCAAAAGCTAACTATTGAAGTGAGGGTGGCCTCACGCTCATGCTTAATACATTTCATATTGCTTTGGTACCAAAGCGATGTGGGATTTCGCTTCACATTAGGTGTTCAGGTTTCTCAGTTGGCTTCTTGCCATCCTTGTCCCTTGTGTTTTGAGCCCCAAGTCTTTTTAATCTTTGTATTTCATTTATGAGATTAAAAAAACAAGAGAGGACCAATACCTCTACCAACCCAAAATTATGTTTTTGGTAATTTCTCATGGTCGGGTAACGTTATGGTTGGATAACGGGGAAGGTGATCCCCCATATGGATCCTCTTTCGTAGATTACCCACACCAGATGGAGTGGGTCTTTTCGCTTGTATGGCCACCTTTTGTGATGGGCTAAAGTTCCTTACTTTGTGTTATAAATTTGTTCAAAAACAAAAACTTCCTTATATTGTATATAGTTTGCATCCCCCTTATGTTCTTTCAAAGTGGCATATGTCGGGATAAAAAAGGCAAACCCGCAAAACATGGAAAATAGGAATGGCAACGGGGTGGATATTGGGACATCTGTGCCTGATACCTTAAAATTCTACGCTGCCTGAATCCGCTCTGATAACCAAACAAGGAAAGGAAAGCTATTCCATAACTGAACCAAATGGGTTTGAGGTATCCCTGAATCGATAAGGTACCCGTCTGGGTATAAATACAAACTAAAGCAGAAGACAATCATGTTGTTTGGAGAGGAAAAGTGTGTAGGGTGTTAAATTAACCCCCACACATAATCATTTATTTATACAAAGCGATAGTTCGTTACACAGTGTAACTAAGCAATGTGGGACAAAACACAATATACTAAACCAACACTCCCCCTCAAGCTGGGAAATAGATATCACACAAACCCAGCTTGTCACAGAACATCTCCAACCGAGGCTTAAATAATGACTTGGTGAATACATCAGCCAATTGAGCACTTGTAGACACGAAGGGAGCTGCTATAACACCATCAGTCAACTTCTCTCGCACCAAATGACAATCAACTTCGATATGCTTAACCGCTCATGAAATACGGGGTTGGATGCAATGTGAATTGCTGCTTGGTTATCAAAATACAAATTCATAGGCAATTGCACATTGAATCCTATCTCCTCAAGAAAAGATCGCACCCACACAATCTCACATGTGGTGTGAGCCATGGCTCTATATTCTGCCTCTGCACTAGACCTTGCAACCAAGATCTGTTTCTTACTCTTCCAATTAACAAGATTGCCACCAAGAAAACACAATATCCAGTGGTTGACCTCCTGTCAGATGGGCCTCTTGCCCAATCAGAATCAGTGAAAGCCTCAATACGCAAATCGCCATTAGCTCTATAAAATAGACCACGTCCGGGATGAGACTTGAGATACTTGACAATTCTAAGAACAGCCTCCCAATGTGGCAAACGAGGAGCATACATAAACTGACTCACAATGCTCACTGCAAATGAAATGTCAGGACGTGTAATAGTGAGATAATTCAGTTTACCAACCAATCGGCGATATTGATCAGGATTAGACAATGCCTCCCTCTGATCAATGCACAGTTTGACATTGGGATCCATAGGAGTATCAACAGGTTTCGCTCCCAACAAACCAGTCTTATCTAAGATATCCAACACATATTTCCTCTGCGATAAACTAATACCATCTCTAGATCGTGCCACCTCGATACCTAAACAGTATCGCAATCTACTTTAGTATGAAATTGGCTCTGCAGAAAGACCTTCAACGCATCAATTCCTTTCTGGTCGTCACCCGTAATAATAATATCATTAACATACACAATCAATAACACTTTGCCTCGAGTAGATGTGAGAGAGAAAACAGAATGATCAGATTGACATCGACTCATACCAAATTTCAAAACTGCATCACTGAACTTGCCAAACCAGGCCCTGGGAGACTATTTAAGCCCAAAAAGAGTTTTACGAAGGTAACATACTTGAGAACGCTCCCCCTGAGCAACAAACCCGGGTGGTTGCTCCATATAAACCTCCTCAAGAAGATCACCATGTAAGAAAGCATTCTTGATTTTCAACTGGAATAAGGGCCAGCCAAGATTGACTGCAAGAGAAATAAGGAGAGGACATAACCAAGCTTCGCAACCGGGGAAAAGGTCTCAGCATAGTCAACACCATAAGTTTGGGTGTAGCCTTTAGCAACAAGGCGAGCTTTGTAACGCTCAACAGACCCATCAGGATGATATTTCACAGTTAACACCCAGGCGGCACCCCACAGTTGACTTTCCAAAGGGCAGAGGAACCAACTCCTAAGTCCCATTATCATATGGAGCGCAGAGATCTCCTCCTCCATAGCTGTCCGCCACTCAGAAATATGCAAGGCCTCCTGAATAGTTGTAAGAACAAAGACAGATGAAACAGAGGTAGTAAAAGCACGAAGAGTGGGGGACTGGTGATCCTAAGATACAAATTTAGCAATAGGATGAGAGATAGTACAAGTGCGAATACCTTTACGAAGAGCAATGGGAGGAGAAGGTGGAGCAGTAGGGGCCAAAGGAGGTGGACTTGGATCTCGCAACGGAGGAGAAGGCTCAGCGGCAGGCGGGGGTCTTGGTGGTGCAGCTTTGGCACGGCGAACATATACCTGCATTGGGGTTGACTGCTGTTAAGGCTGTCCGGAAGGAACCAAAATATGCATATACTCAGACTGATCCCCATGGGAGGAAGTCGTAAAATAGGATAATGACTCATAAAACGTAACATCAGCACAGACAAACTCGCGATGCAGAGTGGAAGAATAACACTTATAACCTTTTTGAGTCCGAAAGTACCCCAGGAACACACATTTGGTAGAGCGTGGATCAAGGACATGAACATAACACGTGCACCCAAAAATTTTAAGAGGTAAAATATATAAAGGACTATCAGGGCGCAAAATACTATAGGGAATCTGCCCCCAAGAACTCGAGAGGGCATACGATTCACAAGATAACCTACAGTAAGAACGGCATCGCCCCAAAAGGATTTGGGTACATGCATCTTAATTAAAAGGGCACGGGCAACCTCTGTCAAATGACGTATCTTGCGTTCGGCAACCCCATTTTGTTGTGGAGTGCGAGAACACGAAGATTGATGAGGAATACCATGCTCATGGAAAAAGTAGACAAAACATTATAGAAGTATTCACCAACATTATCAGAACGAAATATACGAAGAGAAACGTCAAACTGAGTTTTTATTTCCATATAAAAAGATTTAAAAATGGAGTACAAGTCTGACCGGTTTTTCATGAGATAAACATAAGTAAGCCTAGAGTAGTCATCCACAAAAATAACGAAATACTGAAAACCACGACGTGATGGAACACGCACAGGACCCCAAATATTTGAATGAACCAAATGAAAAGGACGAGACACTCGACTCTCTACTCTAGGGGGAAAGGAAACACGATGATGTTTACTGAACTCATAGACCTCACATGGTAAAGACACAAGACGACGACACGACGGAACTAGCTGTTTGAGATTCTGAAGAGATGGGTGACCAAGACGGCAGTGATGCTCATATGGAGATATGGAAGTCTGAACAGCAACAGAGGTAGGAAGTTCGCCAGTGTCAAAGTAGTACAAACCACCACGCCCAACACCGCCACCAATCTTCTTCCCCGTCTGGAGATCCTAAAAAACACAATAACCAGGAAAGAATGTAACCAAACAGTTTAAGGATTAATTTTACTAACAGACATAAGACTATGGGGAAAACGAGGATCAAGTAAAACAGAGTCTAATTTAAGAGAAAAATGTAAAATAACAAAACCCAAACCAGCAATATCAGAAGAGGAACCATCGGCCAAGGCGACACGAGAAGGTTTCGCAAGAGGTCGACAAACAGAGAGGTGGATGGAGTGAGCCGTCATATGATCGGTAGCACCAGAATCAATAACCCACGGATTATTAAAGGCCAGACTGACAAAAGTGGAGCCTTTTCTGAGCGAACGTAGCAGTGGAGGAGGAAGGCACGTGAGAAGTTGGCTGGGAAATCAGGCGATGGTACTCATCCTCTGGAATAGTAACAACACGTGGGGCTGAGCTGGTCACAGAACTAGACACGGATCCATCATCCTCAGAAACTGTAGCCTGATAAGCAGATGGCGGCCATGAAGGATCCAACAGTACTCAACAGTATGATTAGTACCACTGCAATATGTGCAGTGACGAGGCCCACGACCATGACTACTACCACCAGAATCACGACCCCCAACAGGCAACACCCGACCACCGCTACTGGAATCACGACTAAATCCACGACCAAAAGTACCACGACTGCCTCCCCCTGTCTCTCGACCACCACAGTCAAAACCACGAGAAGAAGCACCACCACGAGAGACCGTGATAACCAGAGCCGAGCGGGCAGCAGGTGTCAAATCAACACTGGTGTCAGAAACAGATGCCTGGCGAACGCGACTGAATACCGCACTGAGGGAAGGTAAATCTTTATCACCTAAAAGCTTAGACCGGATAGAATCATATGCTGGAGAAGGTAACCCAAACAGAAATCGAGCCACCTGCAAGCGTTCACATTGGCGCTCCATAACCTGAATATCTGAAGAAATGGGCTCACAAGTGTTGAGCTCCTCACAAACACCGCAAAACTTCGCATAATACTCCTCTAAGGATAAGCTGCCAAGTTAAAGAGAAAAAAATTGTTGATGAAGATCATATGTGCGACGGAGATTATCAGCCCCAGAAAACATCTCCTTAACCTTCATCCACACCTTTTTTGCTGTAGGTAAGAAAACCAGAGTATTCTTAATATTGTCCTCCATACTATTCCATAACTCAACCCAAATCTTAGCATCCGCAGGAACCCAAGCACCATATGATGCGGCAGTTGCCGCGGGAGGATCATCAGTAAGGTAATGATATTCTGACTCCCCCAAATAATAAACTTCAACAGCCTTAGCCCAAATAGCATAATTTCGACCATTCAACAAGGTGGAGGTAATGGACAACCTCTCACGAGATCGAGAAGAACAACTAACAACGGAAGTCACAATAGAACTAGAAACAGATTCGGTGCCGGATCCCATTGTAAATATACCAAGTAGCCAAAAGATGCAGCAAACAACAATAAACTAGGCCAATTACACAGAGGCAGCCACAAACAACAACAACCCACGATTACCAGCAGACAAGATCAGTAAAATAGTTGGACCAATAATAGAAAAGGGGTCCAAAACATCAAGGCATGGAGAAGGGCAGCCGAACAACCCAAAAAAAACAAGGATAAATCAGAATACCAACGGCAAACTCATACCATATAGACAGAAGCAAACATCAGAAGCAGCAATGGAGAGAAATCAGCAACTAGAAGAGTCGCCGGAGGATCGCCGGAGACAGACGAGGGCCGCCGGTGGCAGGGCGAGAGCCGGTGAGTGGTCGGCGATGATGGGTTGACGTCGGCGATGGCTGGTCTTGGGTCGCCGGTGATCGACGAGCACTCGATGTGCGTTTTCAGAGGTCATCGGAACTAGGTAAAGGCTACCGAGATCTGGGTGGATGATTTCGGGACTGAAAAAGGAGTGGTGAGGTCTGGGTTGATGACGGCAAGGATGGTGGTAGGCTAACAGCAAGGTGATGGTGGCTGACGTGATGGTTGTGGCTATAATGGTGGTTTAAGATTAGGGTTAGGGTTGGCTATGGTGGTGGCTGTCGGCTATGGTGGTGGCTGTCAGAGGTGAGGGTTTAGGGTTTCAAGGGCGGTTTAAGAACCCGCTCTGATACCATGTTGTTGTTTGGAGAGGAAAAGTGTGTAGGGTGGTAAATTAACCCTCACACCTAATCATTTATTTATATAAAGAGATAGTTCGTTACACAGTGTAACTAAGCAATGTGGGACAAAACACAATATACTAAACCAACATTCACCACATCAAACCGTGGGGAAAATTGATGATCTTGTTAAGTTCCTCAATAGCTCCAACCGAAACCCGATTCCCTTTCACTCTCTCCATCTTTTTATTGGGAAGTCGAAGTGGCTCTCATCATCGAACATAATCATACAGTCCACCATGTCGACCGCCTCCGCGGATGGCCGAGCCTAAGACATATCCTCCCGCCGATGGGCGCTAGGTGAATGCAACGTAAACAACGAGCGGCCCTCGGCTAGGGCCGAGCCCTAGATTAGATATGGCCACCAACAGACTCGGATTGATTCGTACATGGTGGTACGAGTATTTACGTTCGGCCTGCTACACAAACCGTTCAACTTGTTTAGAACATATTTTTAAAGATAATCGCGACAAGTTAGCTCAAAATATGACCAAAAAGTGCTTGATCCAAACAATTTTAATAAAGTCCGCATATAACTGTTTATGAAAAATTGTTTGGATCAAGCACTTCCCGGTCATATTTTGAGCTGATTTCAACAAGTTGAATGCTTTGGATCATCAAAATATGACCCGAAAAAGAGAAGCCCTCATTTTGTTGATCCCTCATTAGGAGCTTAGTGTGTGTGTGTATATATAGGGGTAGTTTTGTATTATTATTTCGGTTTGGTTCGGGTATCGATTCAGTCCGGGTAACAGTTAAACCATAACCGAACTGATACCTGTTCGGTTATCCAATACCTCAACCATACCCATATCTACAGGGAAAAATTCGGTGATGGTTCGGGTACCCATCAGTTCTGTCAAGATTGCCATCCCTAATTAAAAAAAACAAATTTTACGCACCAACACAAAAGCTTAAGTATCCAACTTTCCCACCCACAAGATTGAAAATTAGGATTACATCCTAAATGCAGAATTGTAATAGCATAGTCTTTCTACTCGGTGGAGTTTAGGTTCAAATAATTAAAGATTTTACAATGCACCACATGGAGACAGTCCAAATCTAAGGGCCGAAGCTTAAGACAGTGTTAAAAGATTGTTCTGCTTCTTCCCTCAATTCAATAATCATGATTAAATACAGGACCCTTCGTACTTTACGCGACTTTGAATGACACAACGTCAACTACAAAAGTGGACACCCGCACCCTTAAGCTCCATTCTCCTAAACTTTTGTCTTCTTCGTTTGGTGTTTTGTTCGTTTTTTCATGAATTTTTGTTAGATTTGTGCTATATTAGGATTAATCATTTGTCTCGACGAAAGGAGTCTAAAAAGTAAAAATCATAAACAAAAGCAAAAAAAATTCATTAAAGGCAAAAAAATATGAAACGGCTATCTTTTTTGTCTTATGTGTAATTATATGAACTTTCTCCAACATCTGTCCACATTTCTATACTTTTCTAATTCATCTCGTCATGACCAATGATTAAACCCAACAATTACAACAAAAGACTAAACGAAAAGTTTAGAAAAGTACAAGCTATAGACAGAAAATTTAAAAAGAATGGAGCCTTAAACTATCAACTTAGGTGAGACTAAGGATGCCGCTACCAAAAGTGTGTGTGTGTGTGTATATATATATAAAACCAATCATATTTTAGTCTTTAGCAATGATATGCAAGCAGAACTTATACAGAAAACTTTAAAAAAAAATGACATGGTATTCCAACAACAGCCACATCAAGAGAAATTAGGAAGAAAAAAATTAATTTTAAAAAAACAAAAGAGAGTCTATTCCAAACATTGTGATGGAACGTGTCCTGTTAATCTAGGGTTTTAGTGTCTCTTGTTATATGTTATTATTTTAAGGATAGTTTAGTCCTTTTGTTATATTAGGTTTGTCTAACTTTATTAGGATTAGCCTATATAACCTCTTTATTATTCTTGTAATCATTTATCTTTAAGGAATACAATACGTAGTTCTCTTCTCTGAAGTTTCATGGTATCAGAGCAGGTCTTCTTAGACCCACCAGTTGTCATTGCCGGTGCTGCACAGTAGCATCTCTCCTTTTCTCTCATACGACAGCAACATCCCCCTCTCTCTCTAATACGGCACTCTCTCTCTCTCTCTTGTACGACACACTCGATCTAACAAGCACCACCACCAACATCTCTTATCACCAGCGACCACCTCCGATCACCTTCTGACCATCGCCAACCATCGCAGACCTTGTTCCAGTCACCGGCAACACGGGGTTGTTCTTGAAAATCCCACAATCAGTTGTTCAGTGATAACTTTGGGTGTTTCTCTTACTGGTTGGGGTCTCTCTCTCTTCAGATCAGTTTTGAACCGGATTCAGGTTACCGCAGTTATCTCTCTATAATTCTCTTCAGTACAGCCCTGAATTTTCTTATCTGTTTATCATCATGGTTGACGATAAAACTCAAGCTATCAGTGTGCGTTTAACTGGTAATAACTATTCTTACTGGGCATATGTTATGAAGAATTTTATTGTGGGTGAGGGACTATGGGGACATGTAAATGGTTCAGTACCATGTCCTCTTCTAGATAGTAAGTCCGAAGGGTCTGCCACCCCTATTGAAAAACAGAAGATTGAAAATGCACAGATACTTGGATTCACAACTCTGTTGAACCAAGTATTGGAATGAATTTCTCGAAATATGACACATCAAAGAAAGTGTGGGATTATTTGAAATCTATGTATCTTGAATCAAACTTTGCTAAACAATATGAGCTTGAGATGTCTATTCGCAGTGCTACCCAAAAGGATAAATCGATTCAGGAATTCTATAATGAGATGACAAATTATTGGGATCAGTTGACTGTTATGGAACCCTTAGACTTGCAATTACTTGATAGTTATTTGCAGTATCGTGAGAAAAATCGTATTGTTCAGTTTCTGATGGTTCTTCGAGGTGAATTTGAACCCCTCCGTGGAGCTATCTTACATCGGTCTCCCTTACCTACAATGGATGGTGCAGTTCGTGAACTTATTGTAGAGGAAACTAGGTTCAAAGTATCCTCCATTGCTCCTCCTACTCAGTCAATGTTTGTCACTCCAGCAGCTCCCCCTATTCAGCACTTGGCACCCCTTCTACCCACTCCAGCTTCACATTTGATACAGGTTACTGGCAAGCCCAAGCCTCGGGTTGCCATGGATGAGTGCAGTTTTTGCCGTCAAAAGGGACACTGGAAGCATGCATGTCCTAAGCTTTCACAGCCAAAAGGATGTAATTCGACAGCACCATCATCTTCTCGGCCACCATCACAGGCTCCTCGACCTCCAACAGCCTTTGCAACTCCTACCGCTAGTGGAGTCCCACCTTCTCCTTTATTTGATCAGTGGCAGCAGTTTCAGGCATTTATAGCTACCCAAGGGAATCATTCACAGGCTTCTGCTATGACCACTACCTTGCCAGGTTTGCACAGTGCTTATACCACAGCTATCTTACCCACCACATGGATTTTTTATTCTGGTTGCTCCAATCATATGACTCCTAATTTGTCGTTATTTGTAATTCTATCTCCCCTGTCCCTCCCATTAGTATTGCTTATATTATATATATATATAGAGAGAGAGAGAGAGAGAGATCATATGCATGTTGTGCTTGCTAGGTGTATCCTTCCTACTGCTTCTTCTTTATTGTCACTTCCTAATGTCTTCTATGTGCCCCATTTATCTTTAAGCCTTGTTTCGATAAGTCCAGTGTTCTAAAACAAGGAATTAATCGGCGATTAATCACCGATTAATAGTTGGCAGGGCCTATCCGATTAGGTTCGAGTAAACAATTAATCGCCGATTACTAATTAATATGCACCGATTAATCCGATTAATTGCTCGAAGGTGGCTAACCGCCCGACCAGCGCCGAGCGTCTTTTAGAACATTGGATAAGTCAGTTGTCTGACTCTGGTTTTGACGTCTTGTTCTCTTCCTCTGGTTGTGTTGTGCAGGATTGGGTGTCCAAGAAGCAGATTGGGACTGGCCGTAGAGTTGGTGATCTATATGTGCTGGAGAGCTGTTTCTATGGAGTCTACTCCCATTGCATTGTCGTCTTTTCGTATGGATGAAAAATCCTCTCCTTTTTATCTTTGGCATTCTAGATTAGGTCATTTGTCTAGTGAAGCGATTGAAACTTCTTGTTCAGTTTGGTTTTTGGGTAACATTTCTATTAGTGATATTTCTGAGTGCAGTGGTTGTAAGTTAGCAAAGATGTATGCTTTACCGTTAAATAAAAGTACTTTTTCCACTTCACCTTTCCAAGTTGTTCACACAGATTTGTGGGGGCATTCCCCGATTGCATCCAAGGGTGGTTCTGTTATTATGTCTCTTTTGTAGATTATTACAATCGCTATACATGGGTCTATTTGCTTACACATAAATCTGATTTTTATAAAGTCTATCGCACAATTCATATGATGATTCAAACTCAATTTTCTGCCACGATTAAAATTCTTCGTTCTGACTTGGGTGGGGAATACTCTTTTATAGAATTTACAGATTTTTTAGCAACTCATGGAACAATCATCAATCCTCGTGTACTGATACACCTTCCCAAAATGGTCGTGCTGAAAGAAAACATCGCCATCTCCTTAACACTGCTCGATCTCTTCTTCTATCTTCTTCTGTTCCCGCTATATTCTGGGGAGAAGCTGTTCTCACTGCAGCTTATCTATTGAATAGGATGTCTTTACCCCTCTTCTCTCTGGTGCTTGCCCTTACGAGCGTCTTTATGGTCAAGTTCCTAATTACTCCCTCCTTCGTGTTTGGTTCTACTTGTTTTGTCCTTCTTCCTAAGAAGGACCGCACTAAACTTAGTGCTCGATATGTCCTCTGTGTTTTCTTGGGGGATGGTATCAATCAGAAAGGCTATCGCTGTTATGACCCTGTGACAAAGAAGCTGTATGTGTCGAGGCATGTTACTTTTCTTGAGTGTCTGCCCTATTTTTCCCTTCCTCCCAAAATTGCTCCTGTCACTAAGGCAAACTTGGTTCATATTGACCCATTTCCTTCTGAGGTCCCTTCTGAAGAGTACATTTCTACTGTCAAAGTGTTCGATCTTCCTGTGGCGTCTTCTGCTCCCTCTCGGTCTACTCTCATTCCACACTTTCCATATGCATACTCTCGGAATCGACACAATGCAGTCTCTCCAGCTCCTCCTCTCAGCTCTATTGATCCTCCTGCTGCCTCCTTGGACCCTGGTCCTGAACCTCGGTATCCTACTCGTGAACGTCGCCCACCGGTAAGACTTGGCTTTACTAATACCTGTTTCCCTTCTACCTTCTGCTCTTTTCTCTCTCGTATCCATACTTATGTTGAACCCAGGTCATCTAAAGAAGCTTGTAATGATCCCAATTGGGTCAATGCTATGAATGATGAACTCACTGCTCTTGCTAAGACTCAAACTTGGGATTTGGTACCTCTACCAGATGGTAAGAATATCATTGGTTGTAAGTGGGTTTATAAAGTCAAAACTCATTCGGATGGTTCTTTAGAGCGGTATAAAGCTCGACTTGTTGCAAAAGGCTTCGCTCAAGAATATGGGATTGATTATGAGGATACCGTTGCTCCTGTCGCAAAGATGACCACGGTCCGCAGATTGATATCTGTTGCTGCGGTGCACCAATGGTCTCTCTTTCAGTTGGATGTCAAGAACATTTTTCTCAATGGGTATCTATCTGAAGAAGTGTATATGCGGCCCCCTCCGGGCCTTTCTCAATCTCCTGATCTTGTATGTCGTCTCCACCGTGCTCTTTATGGCCTTAAGCAGTCTCCTCGTGCTTGGTATGAGCGGTTTCATTCTGTTGCACTGCAAATTGGGTTCCGCCCTAGTCAGCATGACTCAACTCTCTTTATTCGTCAGACTTCTGCAGGGATCGTTTTTCTTTTATTGTATGTGGATGACATGATTATTACAGGCTCTGATTCTGCAGCTATTACTGAGGTTAAGTCTCATCTATTTCGCGAGTTCAAAATGAAGGATTTGGTTCTGCTTCGCTATTTTCTCGGTATTGAGGTGGCTTCATCCCCCAAAGGTTACTTGTTATCGCAAACTAAATATGTCTCTGATATTCTTCATCGTGCTCATCTCACTGATGACAAGATTATTGATACTCCTCTTGAATTGCATACCAAGTTCAATCCTTTTGATGGTGTTCCTCTAGATGATCCTACCCAGTATCGTGAATTGGTTGATTGTTTAATCTATCTTAGTGACTCGCCCGGATATCGCTTATGCGGTTCATATTGTCAGCCAATTTGTTTCTGCTCCTCGGTCTACTCATTGGGCAGCCCTCTTACGTATTTTGCGCTATGTTCGTTGCACTACCTTTCAGTGTTTGTTGATCTCTTCCACTTCCAGTTTGACTCTTCGGGCCTATGCTGATGCTGATTGGGCTGGTGATGTTTCTGATCGGAAGTCTACCTCAGGTTTCTGTGTTTTTCTCGGGGATTCTCTTCTCTCCTGGAAAAGCAAGAAACAATCGGTTATTGCTGCTCTACTGTTGAAGCTAAATATCGTGCTATGGCTTCGGCTACAGCTGAAATAGTTTGGCTACAATGGCTTCTGTTTGATATGGGTGTCTCTTGTGTATCTCCCACACCTCTTTATTGTGACAATAAGAGCGCCATCCAAATTGCCCACAATTCCGTCTTCCATGAGTGTACTAAGCATATCGAGATTGATTGTTATTTTGTGTGCCAACATCTACCGTCAGGCACGATTGACTTGCCATTTGTTCCATCCTCGCTGCAGTTGGCTGATTTTTTCACGAAAACTCACACTGCTACTCGTTTCCGTTTTCTTCTTGACAAACTCATGATGCTCTCTGCACTCACCTCCTGAGTTTGAGGGGGGGTGTTAATCTAGGATTTTAGTGTCTCTTGTTATTTGTCATTATTTTAAGGCTAGTTTAGTCCTTTTGTTATATTAGGTTTGTCTAACGTTATTAGGGTTAGCCTATATAACCTCTTTATTATTCTTGTAATCATTTATCTTTAAGGAATACAATACGTAGTTCTCTTCTCTGAAGTATCATGACTCCATCCATCTCTGTTGATGAGTCCGTTTCACTCTGGTAACCGGTAAGGAAACTAGAGCAGACCTTACTATTTCTTTGCTGAAACTGCCTCACTGGCAGAAAGAGAGTGAGAAAGTGGCCACCCTAGTTTTCATCTACTTCGGACATTGACGACCATGTTGTGCCGTCTTTTCCCAGATCTCAGCCACTATGACCCGATTCATAGGAGAAAACATACGTCTATGCAGATCTGAAATTGAACAGCTTTCGACATCTTTAATATCAAGGTGTTAAAAAAATTAGGGAGTTTCCATGTATGTTGTTGACTACGAAAATTAGACCAATATATATAGACAGAGAGAGTCAGTTAATTGAAGGAGATACAGGTGACGCTTGTACTTTGATCCCAGCTGGTGCTTGGCATGTTACCAAGATTTGCATAGTACGAGGCTTTGTTGACTTGGTATAGAGATTGTCTCACAATTCGATTGACTCATAGCTGCACCTATGGATCTTATCTTTATTTGAGACCTTCAATTCTCATCGTACTCTATACTTCACAGCATAATCTATTTTTCCTACACCGAGCAGATTTCGTGGTGGGTATTTAGACTTTTTTAGAGGAACCATATATTTCGGAGACCACATCACCTCAATTAAAAACGGACCCAACTTCTTTGTGTCATTTCGTTGCTTTGAAAAAATTCAGGTCATCACTCGTCACAGAAAATCTATATTACCTTCAGATTTCTAAATTGATGCGGACAGCCAGCTGGAATAAAGACTGCATCTCCAAGTTTTTGCACAAAAGTCCACGGCTCAATCCCTTCAACACAAAATAAAATAAAATAAAAGACTTGCCTAAGCAAAGAAACTGAAATTATTAGTTCAACACCATTGATGAAAACATGAGACACAAACCATATTCCACCTTGAGCCTCCTTTTGTGTTCCAGCGTCAAATAAAATGTTTGGTCATGAATCGGGTGCACAACCTGTTACATAAAATGAGTCAATATAATTTCAAAATGTCTGACAATGATACAGGGATATTAACAATAACTACTTCATAAAGAATGAGACAAGAGAACAAAGACAGCACATGAACACATATTTTGTTATTGCCAAGCGGCCTTTGGCCCGATGGCAGCAGGGGGTGCACTTAGTTGCGAGGGGAAACGAGGTCAGGAATTCAACTCCTCTTCCAAGGTGTTAATCGAACTATTTTAACCATACTGACTCTCACCGATCAATAAAAAACATATTACACCCACAAACTATGCATTTCTTCTGATCCATCTCATCCATTTCATGTCTACTTTTACAATTACGAAAGAGGAAGGAGAAGGTTCAAGAAATGCCGCCAATTCATGATATGTACAGTTATGGATGAAATACAATGCAAATAACCTGCTGCAATGGACAACAATGAACATGCCTGAACTCCCTAAAGTGTCTCCTAAGATATTCCTGTAACTTGGGAACATCTTGTCGTCGGAAGATATCCCAAACAGCACCTCCATCTGCATCTTCCAATCTTTCGAAATCCTTTCCAAAATATGCCACCCCGCATCCATCCACAACTTCATCATGATCCCCTTTTGCCTTTTCAGTTGTGTCAGAAGCTTCAGATATACTTCGCTGGACAGTAGGACCCATCTCAGCCGTACTCTCTCTCACTTCCTCCATTTCGCTATTTCCTTCGATTCCTTCACCACTGAAAGTTTTTTCCCCTATTTGAGATTCTGTAACAGCAATTTCAGCACTTCCCTTCTTACGCTTCCTCACCAAACCTGCATGAGATTTTCCACTCTTCCTCTTTCTACCACGAAGACTTATCTTGCTCCTTGAGTAGGTAGAAGAAATACTAGTGTCTTTGGCTTCTTCCTTCGCACCCCCAAAATCTTCTACCTTTGATTCATTTAGCACAGATGTACCATTTTGATCATGTTGCTGGCAAGCTGTGTCAACAATTCCTTCAGTAGCTTCACAACCCTCCTGGATATCACGACTATAGTGTTCACCATTTGCAGGAGTACTATGCGCCCCACCAGTATCCAAGGTGGAAACTTGTGAATGGCTGAATAATTCAGCAGTAAAAGGTGTATCCAACTCAATTTCAGAGGAGATTGGAACATGGTTCTCCATACATGGTGGCTCGTTCTCCTCCACTGTCCGGTCAAATATCTGACCATTTTCATAAATTTCCCTTTGATCCTGGGCAATATGCTGTTGCTTTAACTTCTCAATTTTGGCATGCTTTTCCGATTTTAGCATTACTGCCGCGGTATGCGTTAAGACATAAACCTGAAACACACAGCTCAAATATTAGTTAACTCCCCCTAAAACAAAAATCAAGACTAATCTACCATGTGATGAGGTTAAACACAATGTGGAATACTGTCGCCCATGTTTTAAGGTTCTTTTTTATGGGTTGGGGTGGAAGAAACTGCTCCTGCAAAGAGCTTATTCTTGTTAAGCCAGAAAATTTATAGGTAACTGATTTTAACAACATACCTTCCAGGCTCATATAAATAAAAATCCTTAGTCCAGGAGGACCTAAACCGAGATTTGTGTTTGCACCAAATACGGTTTGCTACACATTCTTTTTCAACTCTTTGTCGTGTCCAGGCATGCATGAATGGTCACAGAGGTTTAATAAATTCATCTCCTTACTGAAGCGTCTCACTTTAATTTAAGTATTCCCTTCCCCTAGCATTGCTTCTAGTATGAAATGTTCTTTTGATGGGACCCCACTTCCTTAGGACATACCAAAACCTCACTTAATATTCCTTTTAATTCAGTTGACCATCTCACGTTAGTGCTCCCTCATTCGATGCAATCTTTCAAGTTATGGTGGGAGTGTCCAAAGGACCAAAATGGATCTGGTAATTAAAACACGGATCAGAACAGATACGGATTATATCAGATTAAATCCGTTAACAATCTGATCCAAACTTTATTTTAAAAGCCCTATGCATAACCCCAATCTAACAATCCGATCGAGCTGCGGTTTTCTCCTTCTTTTGATTTGTATTGTTAAAGGATAAAGGGAAACTACTCAATATAGTAGATTTGTGAAAGTTTTTAATTTCTGTTTGTTTTTAGATTTGTTTTCTGGGTCTAGGTCTTGGATTTGTGTACTTCACAATCATGATGATCAGAGATATCAATCAAAGCAATCAAATTTATCTTCATAGAAATTGATTCGATCTACTGTCTGGCCAAATAATTGATGGTCTCAATTGTGAAATATTAACCGTCTCAATTTGAAGCTCCTCGAAAGTTCGAAATTTTTTCCCAGAAATATCATAGCAGCTGGTGGTGAAAATAGGTTTGCCTTCGATTTTTGCACACCAGTCACCAGAGCTTTAAGAGAGGAGAGGGGTTTCAGCCTTTCAGGTGGGGATGAGAGGAGGAGGAGGTGGATAGCGGTGGCGGTTGTGATTGGTGGTGGTGTGGGGGATTCCCCCCTTCCCCCCCCCCCCCCATTTTTAGAAAAAAAAATTTACCTTTCTGCTAAAATTCTGGAAGTAAAAAAAGTTCGGATCGGATTCAGGCAGTTTCGAATTCGGATCCAATCCGGTCCATTGACAAGCCTAGGTCGAATACATTAAAGGCAAGCTGGTCCGGAAAACCCAAAAAGAAGCATGGTATGGATACAATAGGTATATGCCTGTCGAAGAAAACAATCTTGGAATTCATAATGTGTAACAAATACACAACAAAAGAGGGGAGACTTGGTAGATTAAGGATCCAATATACATATCACAGCTTCACGAAAAAAGGTACAAACCATAGTATAAAATAAAAAAATAACATTACAGAAAAGCCTGATAAGCTTAGGAAGCATTCTCATCAAACTAACCTCATCTGTCTACAAGCAAAAGATACGGATATAAAATTGAGATGCTAAACAATATTTGGGTGATCATGCGGGAGGCTAAATATATTTGGGAATTGGGGCCAGATTATAACTGTACAAGGAAAAACAGAGGTAATGTTAAAGGGAAAGTATTGCATGAGATTGACATGTGGCACCTCTAAAATCTTGGTTGACCATCTTACGAGATGTTAGATAGATGTGCCGGTGGACAAAATAGTAGAGAAATGCTTAAGTGGAATTTATCCATTGCGAGGCGTGAGTTTAGACTAGCGCATGTCTATATTGTCTCATGGGGATTTTACATACCGATTCTTATAGATTGTCACACGTAAAGAATGTTAGGGTCATTAAGTTGAAAATCCTACGGCAAATCAAATCAATCAACTTGCCAACTAGTAACAAAATGAATATTCCCTCAAGCCAACTTTGACTTGGTGCACATTTATCTCTTTAGGATAAATGAAGATAGACAACCTAATAAAACATTTATGTTTTCTCACGAGTCTCCATCACCCATAACTATAAAAAGGGAACTGTGTGACCGCTATTCACGTTTAACGTCCAAAATATTGGTTGACTGGGAATTGGCTGCATTGTGTTTGGCACTTGCTGCTTGGGTTTGGTTGCGTCCTTACCCAGATTAAACAATTTGATTTTAAATTCTTACGTCATTTAAAGAAAAAAAAAACTAAAGGAGTACTAGTTAAAGAAGAAACATTTCAGACATTTTCCATGCACGTGAGAAAGCAATTTCATAATTTCCTTAATACATTTGATTTCAAGTACTTCTAAATAATTCACACCACAAAACTGTATACAGTATAACACCGTCGTGTGTTCATGACATGTCCTTGTACCCATACAGACATCCTAACAGACATTATGAAAGGTCATATGCTTGGACAATCACCAGCAACTGATATTCGTACCTGAGCCCATGTACCAAGTGCTGGTGGTAACCACACATACTGTTCCATAACATAGTACGAGTATTGCCCTATTAAAGAGATCACCCCCCTAGTTTGTTGTTGAGACTACTTCAAATTTATATTTCAAGCTTACACCATTTACATTTCTTTCCATATCCCTGTACGGCCAACTAACCAGTAACCAGCATAATATCCAGCAATGGTTCATGGTCCAGAGACAGGATAATTCAAAAGTGTAAATCATCAACCATACCTTGTCCATTTTATTGTCAACCTCTGATACCACAACCCATTTATCTAGTTATGTTACAGGGATTTCAACAACTTCTAGTAAAGGTAGTACCACCTTGAGCCTCAGTTCCCTGCGGAGTGGGATATTTTCTAAAACATAACATGAGGCCACGTTTGTGGATGAACTTTTTCAGAAACCAGCCCTGATCCTAATTGTTACGTCAAGTTCCAGTTAACCAAAACGAAAGGCTAGGTTGACATTCTTAATCTAACTTATTCAGATGCAGAACCATTGTGTTTCCAATAAATCAGTAAGAAAATCAAAGCAGCACCCACCCTACCTACAAAGAATTTGCAACTTTGAATGATAATGAGGCACACAATGAATAAAGCATACCGCATCAGACATATTGCAGTGAAGCTTGGTGACAGAGTCCCCACGACCCAGCTCCTGAACAACTCCATAGGCAATATACGTCTTTGGTCCCAAGTCTGGCGTCAACGATTGCTTGGGTAATTTTGTGGCGAGATTTAGAAAGCCATCGCGAGGATGTGAATAGTGTTTAAACGGCAAGCAACTGATGAACTCAGCATTATGTCGAGGCAAGCGTTCCTCAAATAAGCTTGACGGGGGCCAGGCTTTCAACTTAAGAATCAGAGGCCACCCTTCATCATCAACTAAACCCCCAAGGTAGCCTTGAAAAAATTTATGGACATTAACCTCAACCTGGATATTAAACCAAAGTCAACAAAAATTTACACACAAGATACAAAATACAAACGGTAATTTATCAAAAAGGAAAGTCAAACAATCAATAGAATACTAGTGATTTGTAACGTGCAACCACATTAGCTATTTGCACGCTCACCATTGATCTCCATTATTTGTGTCATCACCTCTATCATAGTAATTTTATTCAATTTTACAAAATTAGTGTTCTGCGTCAATTATTACACTCTGTAACCTTCATACATAATTGGTAACGCCACGAATACTCATACATGTCTTTCAACACGTGACCACATAACCCAGGTGGCACAAGAAACTCCATATTTGATATTCCCATACAAACTCGAGGCGTAGTGCACGCGTAAGGGCATGCATACATGTACGAGTTCCACAAGCCAAGGTACTACTTCTGAGGTGGCACAAGAAACTCCATATTTGATGGTCCCATACAAACTCGAAGCATGGCGCACATGTAAGGGCGTGCATACATGTACGAGTGTCCACAAGCCAAGGTACTATTTCTGTAATGCATTTTTCCATTCCGCAAAAACTACCCAGTAACCAAGTTTTCCTACTTTTAGATTATCGGAAACCTTCTTTCTCCGTTCAATTACTCCACTAAAAGTATAATTAATAGGTCACTCCCCCTTATTTATAGTTTTGTCTCATATCTACACAGAAACCTTCAACTATCTATATGCAATGAAGTAACACAATCAAGAATATAAATTATCCAAAAAGGAGAGTATAAGTGATCTGTAGTTTTACAAACTTGAGATCAGTGGAATACATAAAACATTGTGAATAATCAAGGAAACTTTCACTTAGCAATTTGGAAAGAGCAACTTACAAAATTAAGAACCATGTTCACGGCTAGACAAATTAGTGATGGGGGCATCAAATGTAATCAAATGACCGATGAATCAAACCACCCTAAGTGTGTTTATGGACAGTTACTGGTGAGGTGTGTTTTTGAGTTGTTGCCCTTGTGGTTTTTGGTAGTTTTGCTACTCGCTGGAAAGGCAAGTAAAAATGTAAAAAATGGTTTTCAATAATGTTCTAAAAATTGCTAGGCGCTAGTCGGGCGAAAAAGGGGCGCCTAGTACATTAGTCGCAAACTAGACAGCTTCCTACTCTAGGAATTGGACCACCGCCTAGCACATAGGCTGGGAATAGGCGGCCTATTGGACAATTTTGGAAAGGCAAAATTTTGACAAAAATGGAATTGCCAAACTGGGTTCCGCTTTCTAGAATTTGGAATAGATAACATGCTAAATTCATTCTTTTGTTCTTTAACAGATCTTTTAACTTGCTCTACAACATATTTTAATTTACATACCTCGTCATCCATACCCAAGTCATTAATAGTCTCCAATTTACCACGAAGAACAGTTTCATATGAAGAGACATTCGAAATGTGTAACACTGCTCTTCCGCGGAAATTAATGTAGTAATCATCTTGGTCTAATGGTTTTGATGCAGGAGATATGGCAGTGACTTAAGTTGTCAAGAAATATACAAGAGTGGGCTATGGTGAATAATGAATATTGTTAAACATTTCCTCGGGCTAATGGTGCTGACAAGGTATGCCCTATGAAGCACAGATACTTCTAGAAAGGTGTTGCGTCCATATCACATACCCATAAGAAATACCAATAATTGTCAGATACTCATAGCTTAGTATTTGATACTTTTGCATTGTCCACAACAACAGAGCCCATGTAGTCCCCAACCATTGGGGGTATGGGCGGGGGAGGATTGAAGACAGACCAAACCTTTGGAAATATGCACAAAGTGGCTGCTCCCAGAGCCGCACTATACCTGTTTTGCTGTGGAACCATGCCCCCAAATCAAAGCCAAATGGCATCAGAGAGGGCAGGTCTAGAGATCCAATTCAATTTCTGTGCACATTACCATGCTTCCTTCATTGATAGTTCAGAGCAACGGTATGCACACTACTTCTACATTGTCCATAATTACAAGATAATTTTCTTCCTAGATTAGGCATGAAATTAATGGGTTGTTTAGATGGGGTTTTGAAAATTTTTGGGTATGGTTTTTAGGGTAATGAGTGTAGAGATAAATTAGGGTAATGATGGAAGATAGGGGTAATGAGTAGAGAGAGACAGAGACATAAATGAGAATAATGATTGGAAATAGGGGTAATGAGTGGAGAGAGAAATGAGATCAATGAATGAAAGCAGGAGTAATGAGTGTTTTTGGAGTTGGAAAATTTTTTCCAAATCTTGATGCAAACAAGGCATAAGGCATTTCTAACCTAACATCAAAGTACAACACATGCTAATCAATAAAAATAGACGAATTACCAATTCTTTGTTTACTAGCTATCCCTTAGAGAAGAAAAAAACTGGTACTATTTTAAAAACAATGCCTGAATTAACCTAGTCATTTGTGTTCTATAGCAGCATACATTCTAGATATTCCACTATACAGATTGTAGATCTAATACCAAAACTAACACTTATATACAACATAATAAAAATAAAAAAGGGGCCGGTTCCGCTCCACAACTTTTGACACAAATTTTAACACTCAATCTCAACCATTGAATTTTATATTAGTTTCTTATTTGCACTATTGAATTCAATGGCTGAGATGCTATTGCACTCTCTCCCCACTATCTCACTCGCACCAAATCTCTCCCTCCCTCCCCTCCCCACTCCGCCACCTCTATCTCTGGCGAACCCACCATTAGTGTTTAGATGAAATCCTGACCTTTATGTCTCTGGATAAAATAGAGAAGGCACCGCACAAGCTATCAAAATACCCAAAAGCTACAAAAATCCTTCAAATGCATCTTGAATTCTTACAGCAAAGGGTGAAGGAAAGAACTTTCCACTTCTAAAAATTAGATATCTTCAATAAATTACTTGTCAAGAAAAGACCTTAACCCCTTAAAACCCAATGCAATTATTTGTCAGGTCTCTGAATCTAAAGTGGGTGAAATCAGAGATGGGCCTACAACCCATCTAACGCGTCATACACGCGCTGTAGTTGAAGTGTTGAACAGCTCGTGTGGTGCCAACGTTGCTCCGTTTTTTGACAGGTTGGGTACCAATCTCTTCGTCTTGTCGAGAAGCACAAAACTCGGAGATCAGAAAGATTTTTTGACCAGATTTTGTCACTGTGAATTTACGGACAGAAAAGCAGCACCTCCGTCGAATGGCGCAAGCGACCTCTGTACACCTCCATTGTCGATGGGTCTTGATGCGTTGAAATCTTCTCTCGAAGCCACACAAGACTCAGCAATCAGAAAATGGTTTTGATCAGATTTTCGGGTCTGTGATTCTCAGACAGAACTCGAGCCCAGAGCGGACAGAATAGGTGGGGACGGTGGGGGAGTGGAGCTGGTCGAGCGAAGGTGGGGTTCGCGGAGATGGGGCTGGCTGGAGTTGGGGTTGGCCAGAGATGGAGGTGCGGAGTGGAGAGGGGAGGGAGGTAGGGAGAGAGAGAGAGAGATAAGGCATGAGTGAGATAGAGGGGAGACAGTGCAACATCTCAGGCATTGATTTCAATGGTTGAGATAGAGTGTCCAAATTTGAGTTAGAAGTTGTCGAAGTGGAACCAGACCCAAGCAAAAACAAGGCACATAAACTATTACTCAATTCTTAAAAACATAGTATTTTGCATTGAATATTGCAATCATTTATCCCCATTAATAACAGCTTTTGTGTAACACCAATACTAAAACATCATAACCATGTACTTAAATAAACATCAGTTCCAAAAAAAGGAAATACTCAAATAAACCTATAATAGTTGTACCCGTCTCCTATATTTTAGGTTTTCCCTTGACAAGCAACCAGAAACTGAGAACAAAAATACGTAAAAAGAAACAAAGAAAGAAACTACCAACTAAATAGGAACAAACTAATGATTTTGCCATCAACAGAGGAAGGCTAGTATATTTAAAACAGATCATACCATTGGAAATTAAAAACTTTATTCCTTAATGTTGGTTGAATATTAGGAATTCCACCTCTTAAAGAGACATGTAACCATTGCACCTAATAAAATCTTAAGGCATCATTTCTTTTATGGCCCCTTATTTTAACTCAAGAAATACAAGCACGGGTACTGATGAGATAGGTTACAACACCTACCAGTTTTATGGTTAGAATTCCCAAGACAGGTTAACCACAGTTATTTAGGGCGGCGTACAGTAGCGCAAAGTCTGCAAGCTCTAGGCACAAGGCGCGGGCTTTACTGAAGAGAGCCAACTAGGCAAGGAAAAATAGCAATAGCAATATAGAACAAAAATAGTATACACAAATACTTTCAAATAACAAACACTAAGACAATAAAATTTACTGAACGCACCATTTAAAAGGCCATAAAAACATCTACTTTTCTACAAATCAAAAATCACTTTGCCCTGACAGTAATTTACCAAAAAGAAATCTGTTCTTCTACACATCAGAAAATACAATTGACATAAATTTTGTGTTTAGGCTGTTAGAAGTGAGAGGGCATACAATAAACCAAATAGAAAACACAGAAAATACAAAGTGAAAAAGGTAGAGTAAAAAAACTAGGCTCCAGTAATATTCCAAGGTCCCAAAGCATATACAGTCGTAAATCTAAACTGTTAACAAAACTTGGAATGATTTGTAAGTTTCGATAGTATCATAATAACGGCAGCGAATCCAATACACCTAAAGAGCTGGCCTAAAAAAGGGAAAAAAACAAAGAATATGCCCAAAAGGCCAAAACAGAGAACAAACAATAGTTCAAAATGAAGAAGAAAAGAACAGACCAAAGTCCAAACATAGAAAGAGGAGAGGAAGAAAGAGATCAAAGAAGGAGAAGAGAAGCTTGGAACATAAAATCGTCAAAGTAACTGGTTTAACGGTAGAGTTCACGTCACTGGTTAGGATCGACTGGAGGAGTCAACAGTAGTTGGTTACCATACTAGGGTTTTTTTAAGCCCTTGTCTTGCAGTTTTGCAAGATTGAAAAAGGTGAAGAGATGTGCTCCTCCCATTCGTCCTATCTGCATCACCTTGTCTGGAATCCTAAACAGCACCATTGGTGCGCCTGGTTGAGCTTTGCGCCTAGCCGCCTAGCAAAGCCTATAATAACTATGGGACTAACATTTGGAACATCTCAAATGGAATAGTGGGCTAACAATTAGAAACGGAGGGAGTATGTTGAGTATGTTCAACTGAAACATAAGACAGAAATGACACTATAATAACAATCAGCACGGAAGTTCAAATTGCCGCCAAATCTCAAATTTACTGTTGCGACTGACATGAGGCAATCTTTTTGCATGCAGAAAATAACATTTCGTTGCGTGGGTTTACCCACTTAGGATGTAAAGAATGGAAGGCAGAAAGCAATAAGCTGGTTCAGATTTGAAGCCATGGTAAACTGGTTGGCATATCCTTGTGAAATATCAAATACGAAACAATTACATAGCATAAAACCAATTAGGCCTGACCAATGCACCTTCTCGTATTAGGATTTTGTCCCAGTAGCCTTAGAGCATCACAATGGATAAGCCATTTCTCAAGTCAAAGCCATGATTTGACATGACGCCTCAAAAAAACGACCTCTAATGGTCGGCCATTTCTCAAGCCAAAAAATAGCTTTGCCAGTTCTCAAGCAAAAAATTGGCACAATAAATGGCAAAGCCATTCATAGCCATATCACCAGTTGTGGGTTGCTACAATTTTTTTTCAAATCTCTATGTAATGATTCAGGTGATCCAAAAGCCGTGATGGTTTAAGGGAAAAAATAATATGGCTTGGGACCCATTGGAGCAATTTTGCCAAATTTTGACAAAATACAACTGTACCAAGCTAATAAATATATTTGACTTGAAAAATAAAAAGCTCAAACCCGTGAAGATGCTCTTACTAAATCCTAATAAAATCAAATAGACAATAAAATCCCATCGCTAATCAGTTATATTTAGCATCTAGTTTACAAGCAGTACCAATGTAGAAAAAGAAAACTGACCTCGCACCAATCCAAACAATTAAGGGCAGTCACATCTAAAAGTGTGTCATGTTTGACATTTTTTATCTGACGGAACGCACGCCACATAACCATCGGATCCCAGCTCAAACCAGAAGTAGTTTCAAGCACGTCTCCAACAATGACAGGCTCACCTTTACACCAATGCCACTGGAAATGTTTCAAATCCTCACACTGGATATTTCGGGCAGCTGGACAGAACAAATAGTTGTCAGCAGAATCTTTTCGAGAAGATGCTTTCCTTAAATTGTTATTACACACATCAATTTCACCCGCCTCATTGGAACAGGGGCACACTAGTGAAGAGCTCTCAGGCTCGTCAGTAAGTTCATTTGAGTTGGCTATCTCTTCTACCTTCATCAACAACCGAGCGACCCAGTCTTCTCGATACATACACTTCAATTCCAAGTTTCCACAACCGCAACCACCCATCTTTACTGGAGGACAAGGAATGCTACCATTTTCATTGGCTTTCCACTCAAATGTTAACTTAACATCATCCATGCTGCTCGGCCCGGCAGGTATATCTGAAGTTTCTGTTTTCCTTAAAGATGGCAAATGACTACCCTCAAGGTCCTCACCACTCTTCTGCCTACCCGCAAGGTCTTCGTCTTCACCACTCTTCCGCCTACCCCTCTTCAGCCTACCACTCTTCTGTGTAACACTCTTCTCTTTAACGTTCCCACCATGCAAGTAAGACACTCCATGGTCAATGTACTTCATGACAACTTCCTCCTCACCTCCCCGTAGGTTGCCATCACGCAACTCCCGGCAACAAATAAGACAAAGGTAATAATAACAGTGTGGACAGCTTCTGTGAAAGTCAACGATAGAAGTTTGGCAATTGTCACTGCACAATACATGCAATTACCTCAAGCTAGTAACTAAATAATGAAAACAACTCAAGCAAAACTAATTTAGTTCCTGACAACCTACCAATAGGCACGCTCATCTTCAGGGCAGTCGGCAATTTGTACCTTCGTGTCTGACAATGATAAATCTGCTCACGCAAACAATAAATATGAAGCTGATAAAGAATATATCAGGATTTTATTCAGACATTGAAACATTAGACATTCCCATTACTCGATACACCAACTCTTGATTCAGAACTTTATTACAAGGACAACAGAATATCCAAATTCCGTGGATGATTAAGTAACTTAGAGAACATTTTTCTCCATCTCAGATCCCTTCAATTCTCTCCAAGAAAAATGGCTATTACATCCAACAAACACCAACGCAGAAACATTCTTACAATAAAGTGCATAGGCAACTCTAATATGTGTAAAAGATGCAGCTTCCTTGTCAGTTCGTTGCATTCCAACAAACCGTAAAAGGTATCAAAATCAGTTACTTTTTTGGTGTCCCAACTCCCAATAGAGCCCTATAGCCATCTAAACTTGAGAAGAAAAAAAACCCTACTTCCAAAAAACATACTTATCATTCAACACCACAAAATTGTCTCAAATGATGCACGCAGGTCAAGAGTAACTAAGATGCTAAAAAAAGAAGCTTGCATCCCACTCAAGCGGGATGCTCTCCATATCTCAGAATTGTAGGAGATACCTTGAATCTTAGCCTCAATCTCCTTCTCCCTCAATTGTTCCCTGTGGAAATCTTTGAGAAATGGAAGTAGTGCCTGTAAAATGTATCTGGCGTGCTGAATTTTTTCTTCATCCTCAAGCACCAGATCTGACTTCTTCAGGAACTACACCATAAAAGAGAAAAAGATGTGAAGATTCATTTACATACATCTGAAAGAGACAACAATAAAGCACACATGAATACACTGAAGACAGACTTTGAATGGCACTTCCAAACGCAAGCATGGCTTGCAATTGCACTTGTATTGACAAACAGGACAAGCATTGGCAAAGTCCTCCTCAGTCATCTTCGGATACCTACGTACAGTTAACTGACCAATGATTACCGCAATCATAATTTCCGTATCAGAGAAAAAAAAAAGATAATATCTTCAAGAGATAGAATGCTTGACAAGAGCTTTACTTTCAGATGCAAGTTATAATTGCTAACTAAAGAAGAAATGGCAATGCCAGTTTTGCACTGCAGAAATCCGTGTTGCTAAGAGCATCGCCAGCACATATATCAAAATTAAGTACCAAATTTGCACTTCTATACTTTTGCATCGTGAACTGTAACTTACTAAAATATGTGGTTGACTCTAAAAAGTTTGGATTTCCAAATAAATAGGCAATGCAATGTACATTAAAAAGTGGTAAAGACCAAATAAAAACTATTACTTAAATACTTGAAGGACACATCTCCCGCTTCAAATTTCGCGAATGAGAGCACCTCCAACCTGTCTCTGACATGCAAAATATAATGTCTAATTCAAAAAATATAATGTCTAATTCAAAAACATTTGCATTGAATTTTCTACTCATAACTCATCCCATCTCCAAACACAAATCTCAATCGTCCGCTTCTGACTCCCCATTTCAATTTACTATTCAAGTTCACCCGTTCCCCAACTTTCCCTCAGAAATTTTTTCACATTCCGTCAAAAACTAGTTTACAAATCTCCCTCAAAAATTCAAAAATATATTCAACCTTTGTTGATTGTAGTTAGACTTGGTCGCATTTAAAAGGTATGGTCGACATAACTTTAACAATACTGACATTCTATCATTGCACAACAAATAGTTGAAAACTGATATACTTAGAGCGGAGAAAATAAATACAGAGAAAAAAATGGAGGACAATTCTCTCAACCTTTTTCACTATTTTAGGAGCTTGGAGCAACTAAAGAATACATTTTGGGGTTTTGGAGAGTGGTTGAAAAGGCTTTAAGAGATAAAATTAAAGCAAGATTTGGGTATTTGAAACATATTTGGGGGGCTGTGCTTCATACTTTCTATGAGCAAGTCCACCCAGTGTCATTGAAGGTGCTAGTTTGAAAAAAAAAATGGCAAAATTCAAGTCCAACCTACCATTAGTTGATGCCAAAAAATACATTTGGAAAAGTTCCGGCCAACTTGCGCGCACCACGACTAATTCATGGGGACCAAACCCACCGTCCACTAGCGGGGAGTCCAATTAAAGCCGGGGCAAAGCTCCTGATGCTTGGCCCCATAAGAGTTGAAAGCACCTAGGAAGTTTCGAACATGAAACTTTAGGAGGGAGCAACCCCTAACTCTTATTTTGACACCAATGGGTGAACTTGCTTTTAAGTTGAAAAAAATATTTGAAGTATCAGTTATGGAAATGCTACAAGTAACCTCCAACGAAATTCAAGGAATAAGAGCAACCACAGATAAATTACAGAGTGAATTATGACAAATAGGAACTAGCCCTAAAATAAGCGAAATAAATCACATATTACCATGTATTCATGCAGGGAACACAATATCTCTTTGTCTTGCAACCAGTGCACCGAACAACCCTTCCTTTGTCATTCCTCTGGCACTGATGACACATATTTGACTCTATCAAAACCCCCTAACAAACCCAGAAAGTTCAGATATACAGTCAGAAAACCAGAACTAATAACCCTTCAGGCTTCAGTTACCTAAAAAGGACAATAGCATAAATGAAAGCAAAACATTCTGTACTTTCTCATCAGTCTTCGAACCAGCCCTGCGTCGCTTGGTATCTTCCTTTTCTTCCATTGAAGCTATTGAAACCTTGCGGCCCCACCGACTTGTCGCGCCCCTCCCATTTGCAGGATCCGGGTTACTATCCTCTTCCTTTCTTTTTTTGCCTTTATATAAAATTCCCCTATCGAATTAAAACAATGTCGGAAAATAGTCAGAAAACCAGAAAAAAATTCACAGTTACCCAAAAAGAGATGACAAAAAAAGTAGCCCAAAAGAGATGATAAAAAAAGCAACTACACTCAGCTAGTGTTAGCCCGTTTGGCTCAGACTTATTTTTTTGTTTTTATTTAATTTTTTTTGTAATTATTAGTTTTTCGTCAATTTTTTAGAGAATATTACATCGTCGATGAATCTAAAAAGTAAAAAATTATAATCGAAACTTAATTTTTTTAATAAATACAAAAATAAACCAATAAGCCAATTTTTTCGTCTTTATTCAAAAAAAATTAGATTTTGATCATAATTTTTTACTTTTAAGATTTCTCTCGTCATGATGATGCAATAATTCTCAAAAAATTGACGAAAAACTAACAAATACAAAAAGAAAAAAACGAATAAGGACCCGAAAAAAAAAAAACCAGTGGCTTTATTTAGCCAAACAAGAGTAGTTGATTATGTGATCATGTAATTTGTCACCATTGCATCAGTAAAATGTGCTTCATTTGTCATGAAGCGGCAAATAAAGCACATTCTACTTCTACATATCTCCATTAATGACGCGACATAAATAATCAGAAGACCAAAAGGTCTGGAACTAACCATTATAACGATATGGTGACAATATTTGAGAACCACATTTTTACGACTCTCCAAGGCACATGATCTCGTTGGTATCAAAATGTGGTCCCCAAATAACGTAGTATAACCAAAAAAGGACAAAATATCACAAATAAAAAAAAAACATTCTGTACTTGTTCATCTGTCACAGTGAATGTGCAATGTGTTTGTATGTGTGGGATCCATAGTGAATGTGCAATGCGTGCAAGTGTAAAAGTGAGTTTCTACGGGTAGGGGTGTAAACGAGCCGACTCAAATCGAATCGAGATCGTGAAAGCCTAGATGGCGACAGTCGTTAAAGCTCCAACGCCTGCAAATCTATGGCAGAGAGTGAGAACCGAGTGAACAGTGCCTCGCCCCTTGTGGCAATGTAATGTAGCTCCCTATCAAAGTACCGAGCTCTAAGCTAGTGTTTTGGGTGAGAATTTTTGAGGGTTTGGCTCTCCTCTCTGGTGAGAATAAAAAAGAGAGGATGCTATTGGAGATGCTCTAAGGAGCGGACCTTTTGGGCTACTTAGCCCAAGGCCAACCTTGGGTGGTGGAGAGTGCGTGGGTTATGAGTAATGGAGGCAGTTTTTCCATGTAGTGGTGAAGGAAGAAAGAGAAGAGCCGAAGTGTAATTTTGTTCATCTTTTATCTTATTGATTAAAATGATGTTGGTCTCATCCTTGCAATACACTTGATAAATTGTTTTTTTGCTTTTTGGTCGTAATTTTATTTTAACAATCTATTTCATCACGATGCATCTGGTACAAAACAGAGGGGAGGGGAGATGATTGGGATCATATAAAAAGGCGCCGTCTAAATACAACTGCGAATTTACTGCATACAACTCTTGCTGCATAAAACACCCAAATTTTATATAACAATTTGCTACGTACAGCCCAACAAATACCCATACAACATCAACAAAACCCATGCAGTTCTCAATCATTGGGGGTATGAGCAGGGAGGATTAGAGATAGACCTAACATTTGACAATAAACTTCCCAAATTATCCTTTCCACCTCACCAGTCATCTTCCTCCTTCTCCACCCTTTCCCCCTTCTCTCTGTCCCCGTTCTCTCTTCTTTAATAAATGCAAAAAAAATTCAAATAATGATAAAATTTTCAGATTTAAATTAAGTCTGTGTTATTATGAACTTAACTTAAATCTGGAAATTGTCTTTATTTGAAATTTTTTTGCATTTGTTAGTTTTGCGCCAAACTTTTATAAGTTATTGATTCGTCTCGAAGAGAGGATTCGAAAAAGTAATTTTTTTTTCTTTTACCTTAATATTTTGAGAAATAACCACTTTTTAGAAAAGGCTCAATCCGGTTTCTATAGGTACTCAATCAAATCATTTTGTTTTTCATTATCCTGAAATCCGAATGAAAAGTTAAATGTTCATTTAATATTGTAGGAGTAATATATTACTCTTTTTTTTCGGGATTCTTCCGCATTGAATTGAATACATGCATTTGATTTCGAAATTTTAATTTATTGACTTTTTATTTGATTTTCGTAAACATTTATTATGGACCTACTTTTATCAAAGTTCGTCTCAGGCCCTCGAAATATCTTTGTGTGCCCACCAGATCTTGCAACACGTGCACGCGAGGTTTAGCTTAATCAAGTATGGTATGCGACTCTTCTGTTTTTGGCTGAAGGCTTGTTTGGGAAAATGTTTTTGAGCATTAGAGAATCGGTACTTGATCAAAGACTTTCTTCAGACATCTCCAATCTATTACTTAAGGAATCTCAAATTGGGATGTATTGTCACGACCCACTATCCCTAGACCCACTTAATAGGGGATCACGGCTCGTGACCGGCCAAGATTTATAATTTACTTATACTTAATATATAAAGCATGATCAACGTAATTAAACACCTCAGGTGTTACATGTACTCATGGCTCCAAATGGTGCGGTTATCTTTCTTCGCCGTGGACCTTAGAGTGAGCAACAATGAAGTTGAACTAGATCTGGAGTAGTTCCTGTCCTTGCTTGCTTCTGATGTGTTTTTTTGGCTTGTCTGTAACTAGTTTTGTATATTAGGGTATGGGAGAAACTTTTTAGCCCTTGTTCGGTTGTGGGTTTTGAGTAGTGTTTTTGAATAAAGGTAGAGAGAGAAATGAGAGTAATAATTGTTGAGAGAGGTAAAAAGTAGAGAGAGATAGAGTGAAAAATGAGAGTAATGATTAAAAAGTTAAAGAGAGAAAAAGTAGAAAAGTTACTTTTTCTAAAATTTTGGGTTTGGAGTTCCAAACCGAACAAAGAGTATCCCGGGGATACCAAGAGGATGGTATCCCCCTCCGGTCCATTTCCCATTTTCCGACCATTTTCCGATCACATTTGGATAATCGGCTCCGTTCATTTTGTAGAGTTCGGCGAGAACTATAATCATACGAAAATCGTATTCATCAGACTTTAATACGTACATGATCGGCACATGTGAAAATTGAAGAAAATCAAGACTGGGTCCAAAAACACACTGAATCGACACCCAGTTTTGGTTTTTTTCTCATTTTCACGTGTGCCGATCATATATCAAATAAAGTCTGATGAACACGATTTTTGGTATGATTATAGTTCTCGCCGAACTCTACAAAATGAACGGAGCCGATTATCCACATGTGATCGGAAAATGGGAAATGGACCGGAGGGGGATACCAACCCCTTGGTATACCCGGGATACTTAAAAGTTTCTCTAGGGTATGGTTGTTTTTTTCTCAATGAAAAATGAACTTATCCAAAAAAAAAAAAACAACAATGAAGTTGAAACGAAGGCAAGTTATTGGCCTACCGCCGTTAGTACCAAATTTGATTCAACGCCAAGCTCTGTAGCTCTCGGTAATAACTGCCGTGGGCGTTGATCGATTGATCTGCTGCTAGCAAGGCTTTTGGTGATTTTGGCCAACTTAGAATTGAATGCTTGAAATTCTTTCGGGAAGTCTTCCGTTGCTTGAAATCCTCGACGGTTGTGATCAAAGCTGTACGCGAAATCGTGCTAAAAATAACTATGCGATGATATTTTTTTATTTTGAGAGTTTATCGATGTTCTGTTTTTGAAGAATAGGGTTAAACCCTTTCATCCAAACATTCAGTTTTGCAGACTTTTCTGCTTCTATAGCAATAACTGTTGTTACCAAAACAACTTCAAACAAAATCACTTAATATTGGAATACGAACTCGTGGACTCTGTAGTGAAACCGCAGGGGTGCGCTACAGAATCCCCGGATCCACTGGAATACATACGTCCTGACCTCGTCACCAAAACCAAGCAAATACACTGTCCAGTTATCATATTCCATTGCTTGCACTTGTTCATAGAGACACGTACCCAATTTGGATAATCACAATTTTTCCTCATAAATTATGCATTATCCATCCATCACAATCATAACAGTTCCAAACAAGTACTTTCTCAACATCCACAGGAACAAAAGACCCAAAAAAAACCTGGAGGCGGCCTGATTAGGCTTCTAGACAAATACAATTGAATTCGAAGACCAAACCACGAGTACTATTCATTAAAAACAAAATGATAGCCATATTTATGCAATTAAAAACCACACCCCTTTAGTTTTTATCACATTCTAGACCAAACAAACCAACAAACAACATATGAATAGGAGGAAAAGATCACTCAAGAGATAATAGCAATGGAGCAAGAATTAAGAGTGGGAGAAATAGTTGAAGACAACTAGGCGTTGGAGTCCAAAGCCAAGATGGTGCTGAGGTTCATCGGGTTCATGTACTTGGACGAGCCGGTCAGGATCTGGGACACGATGATTCTGTTAGCCCTCTCGGACGGATGGAATGGATCCCAGAAAGCGTAGATGTCTCGGTTGGGGCACAAGTTGGAGAGGGGCGTGCAAAGCCCGATCCCGTTGTACGGGCCTTGCCCGCAACATGCTACCTTTGATGTAACAAACCCTGCACAGTCATTATAATTCATGTTACTAAATTTGGGTAGCCAATCATCAAAATTTTAAGTATTTAAAGTTAGTGGAGAGAGATAAGTTGTTAGTGCAAGGAATAAGCACAGGCTACTTAAACTTAACTTAAATTTGGAAATTTTGTCCTCATTTAAAAATTTTTCAGGTTTGTTAGTTTTGCGCCAAATTTTTGTGAGTTATTGATTCGTTTTGACGAAAGGAATCGGAAAAGTAATTTTTTTACTTGTACCCAAATATTTTGAGAAATAACCACTTTTTAGCACCAAAATGTCTTCTTCTTCTTCTTTTCTTCAAAAAAGTGGCTCAAAATACTTGGATAAAAGTGCCAAAATTTTATTTTTCCGATTCCTTTTGTGGAGACAAATCAATAACCCATAAAAATTTGGTGCAAAATCAACAAATGTGAAAAAAATTCAAATAAGGAGATTATTTTGAAAATGTAACCTATCGAATCAATGGAAAAATATGGATAGCCCAGGACTTTGTATAATCGCCGTTATGTATCGTAGCAGACATTACATAACAGTTGTTACATAACGGGATTTTAGACTTCCGAAATTGCTATCTACTTACATATTAGTAGATACGGCCCATACGGACAGATACAGTCCGATATATGGCCGTATCACCGACACCGCTACGTTGCCTAATACAACAAGTTAAAACTCTGGGATTGACTCATTTCTCAAAAGATAATTCTCAATTGAATAACAGGGCATAGAGAAGCCTTGAAGCTGCAATAATCCCTGTCAATTAATTTGCAGTAGTTGCATGGGGTCCATATTGTTCATATGGAAGAGACATCCCTAAGATAAAATGACATAAAATCCCGTGGTCCCTCTTCTCTTTTTCTGATGGCCAATCAATTATTACCCCTTGGTTAGGTATCCAGATCAGGTCTCAATAAATTGGCCACCAGTGCGATCAAAAAACAAAACAAAACAAGATAAAGGGTGCGTTCTACCCCCAAAAAAAAGAAGTGAGAACGCATCCTAAACATCCTTATTTTCGTAAAATCGTGTTGATTTTTTTGTCCGATAGTAGGTTTCCATCGAACATGGATCCACTTTCTCCTTCCTTTTTTCTTTTTACAAGGTAGACTATAGCTCCTTATTTGGATCGGGGATGTAAGACTACGATTCTATGTCGTCAAATTGATACCTGTCAGTGACGAGAGTGCACAGATCCAAACAAATGTGTCTGTGACCAAACAATGTGTGTGACTCCACAATTCTCGTGTGGAACTCATGTGTATCGAATAATTCAGTTAACATCCAAATCGTGTAGTGATAGAGAGAAATGAACTGCATACCATATGCTGCCGGATTAGAGATGAAATCGGTGTTCATCTGCCTTGTGTTTGCAGCTATGAAGACTTGACCTCCAATTTCGTTGTTGATTCCACTCAGCATCTGATCAAGTTGCGGGTTGAACAAGGCCGCGGCTCGCATCAATTCCACGGCGCACTCACCGGTCCTGCTCCGCTGCGCCAATTCAGCCGGCACACATCCCATCGGCCCCGTGCCCGTCACCAGAACCCGTCGAGCCCCCAGTTCATACAGCCTCTGCAGTTTTCAAGACTTAAATAACAAATGTTGGGCGAACGAAAGTAGTACGCTTGTATCGCTAACATAAAGTACCGTGCTGGCCTGGGCATTTGAGTTATAAAAAAAAAAAAAAAAATCCCTTTTCTATGTTAATCCACAATTGAGTCTTTTCACTGCGGGCCGGTGGACGTTACAATTAGTTCTTTAAATTGGTGAGGGGACTTGTTAAGAACAGTAACTAGTCCCAGTTCTTCCCTTCTACTAACATTAAGTATCAAATCCAATTGGGCTTCTATCTGATTTTGTACTTTCCATTATCCAGTTGGAAAATGATATTGGGACTTTAAAAATTGATAGAGACACTTCAAAATTAGTGTAATTCAAAAGCCACTTTTCTTTATTTTTTGGGTGCCTCCATCAATTTTTGGACTGCCAATATCATTTTCCTATGCAGTTGTTACCTATCTACATGTGCTTTTTCATTAACTTCACAAAGCTTCGGTAGGTAAATTTAACAGATTTGGAGAGAGAGAAACTTTCATAAATGTGTTAATTAATGAGTGGTACTCCTGTCATAAAATTTTTATCCGGCCTGTAAAACGAAAATTTAAAAAAAAATTCTAAGCAAAAATCAAACTTTTTCTTGAAAATAGAAGTGGATGTCTAGTAAATTGGTATCTACATAACCCATCAATATCTAATAAATCATTGACTATTTCCGAATATTTCTTGAAAAAAAAATGTAACATTATTATTTCACGTTTTTGTTTTGCATACCGAGCAAGCATTTCGGGATGGAGACAGCACTAAATTAACCACGTGAAGAAGCAGTGGAAAGCAACTTTCCCTTCCCACCCACCAACCAAAACATGCACAAGTGAAATGGCAAAACCAGTACTGCCTCGAGCCTGACATACATACATGCCAAACACGCTTTCTACTTAAATACACAGTGGGGGCAAATTTTAAAAATTCTTTGCCATACTGGATTGGTCCCAATGCCTGGTTGTTAAGGAGTATTAATTTTGAGTACTGTACCAGTCATTCAGTCAAGGGACAACCTTATCCCTGCCATGACATGAAGAAGGTTGGCAATTAATCACTCGGAACAATAAGTTTCGGGTAAGCTAGCCCGAAAACTCTTGACCGTCGAGCCAAAAGAACTATATTGGGACTTGGGTTGTTCTCGCTATTGCATTTTCCCCACAGATTTGTGAAGGAAAGAATGGTGAAATTAAGTGATAAGGAAAATGCATATATACCACGAGGACTTTTCGGTACTCGGAGATGACGTAGCGGACGTAGTCGGGGAGGGAGAACTGGCGGGACCGGGCGGAGAAGGGAACCAGGTAGTAGTTGTTAACGAAATCGTTGCCGCCGAGGGTGATGAGTACGAGCGCTTGGTTCACGAGCCTCTGAGTCTGATCGGCTCCGATCAGACCACTCAACCTGGTCTGGTACTGCTGGAAGTACTCCAGTTGCTTGTAGATCCTGATTATGTTCAGCTGCATCCATCACAACATCAATAATCAATTCGCGTATTCAATCGATGTCCTTACTTGGTTTTGTCTATGTATATGTCTCGTGCATGTATTTAACAAGTTTAGAGTCCTACTATTGGTACAATACGAAAGGGTGTACATTGCCGTGTGGGGCCACTGTACTCTTAGCATTAGAGAAATGGCATGTATCAAAGGGAGGGAATAGTTTAACTTGAAAAGACTAATGGCATTGCATTGGGGAGCGATCCTACCATTTCTACGCCAATATTGACTTTGTCTTTTTGATCATTTTTCAAAGAATTTTATCACATTCGCATCGACTTCATATTGAAATATTTTCCTATCTCCACACCCGTAAAATTTTTATACCGGACTCGAGTTGATCATGAGAAAAAACAGTCAAGCAAGTATTAGGTTCTAAAATCAAAAAGAGGTTGGGACAACACATACGCGCTGGCAGTTACCACAATTGGTGATCATGTTTCGGGTATCATAATGACAGATCTGTTCCGTGAATTCATAATGACATGTCTATTCCAAATATGCAAACGTAGTTAACATAATAAAAAAATCATCGTTTTTCATAATGACAGGTCTATCTTTTTTGGCACGCGGGAAGAAATCTTTCTTTTAAAGTTTTTCTCTCTCATCAGTCTTTTCCAAAATTTAAGAAGTACTAATCCAAAAATATCCAAGAAAGCTGGAACATGAAATGAAGATAAAAATATATATTAATGGCGACATGCGTCGCTTTCGTATTGGGGGTCTGAGACTAGTAAGTTTGAATTTACGTACAAACTGAATTCCGGTGTCGTTGAGAACTCCGACCCCGGCCGACGCGAAATTGGCACCCACGAGTAGCCTCTCCCCCGTGAGCTCAGGACTCAAGTACGGCAATGTAGATTCTGCTCCCAATTGCTCACCTGAAAGTAGTCACCAATGTTACTCTACTACTATTTATATATACAACAAAAAAATGTGGCTTATCGGTGTAAATAAATAAATCAAAGAACAGGGTAATTAAACACCCTAGCTAAGAGAACAAACACTATTAACACGAAACTTAACTAATAAGGTCGGGTATGTTAAGGCCGTTAGAGAAGCGGCCGGTTGGACGGTGACTCGGGTAGTCGATGCCATAAGGAGGCGAGTCGGCACGGGCAGAGGTCGCCAGGTAATTGTTGTTGCCGTTATCGACCAGCGAATCTCCGAAAACGAAGAAAGCCCTGGCTTCAACATGAGGGGCAAGAGTGCCCAAAGCCACCACCACCATGCATAAAACCATCCAAGAGCTGAAAGTCATTGAACCCTCCATTTTAATTGGACTGGAGATATAACCCTAGAAACAGCTCTTGCAAAACAACTTTTTGTAATGAGGGTGTAACAAGGGGGGGGTGCCCCTTATATATAAGGTTTGGGTTGCAAATGAGAGACCATATATTTATTGCTTTTCCTACCTCCAGTGCAGGGGTTGTTTGGCAGACTTAAATTCATCACCATGACAGACTCGTGTAGAGGGCAACTTGCTTTTGGAAAATGCTATCAGGTCAGATGTGGCAAGGCCATTACAGAAGCAAATGGACCAGGCTTTGATTTGTGTATAACTATGCTATGATAAACGATTAGTCGGTCCGTACAGATAGATAGATGCCTCTACCTATCTACCACATTGGAAATAACAAACGAATGTGCATTTGTTCTAACCAACGTGTAAGCGCCTCATAGCTATAGACCAGAGTTACGGTGGCTAATTTCGATAACAGAAATGTAGATATACCTATAGTACTGCTCGAGATTTTCATTGAATAAAATTCTCCAAAAGCAACTTTAACTATGCATATTCAGCAGCTAATAAAAAATATAGAGAGGTCAAAACCATTCATCCTCCTTCAAGGACGCATTTAGATGGAGTATTTTTCTCTTCCGATAAAAAATTGACACATTTAGATTTTCCTTAAGAACAATAATGGTAAAATTTTCAAATTGGAATTCTTGAGAATTTTTGTTTTATATATTTCTCCTTTTGGAGAGAACCATAATACTCCCTTCATCTCAAATTCTTGTCCACTTCAATTATTCCGGACAATTTTATTGTTCGTATCTTTAGAGTCATATTGTAGTTTTATATGCAATACGGATCTGATTCAAAATCATGAAAGACATTATAAATGAAAATATATACTCCTTTCGTCCCCATTTTTACTCCTAGTTGTCATTTTTGGATGTCCCAAATTTTTGTCCCACTCTAAAACTAGATGTGTCATAGTCAAGGAATTTCCCATTATACCCTTCGTCTCTAATTCCAAGGGCAACCTTGAATTTAAAAATGACCCGTTTTTTCTCTTTTGGTGGCGCCTTGATTTTCAGATTGAGAGTTTCATCCTATTGTAGGCTCCTATTTTGGCGCCTAAATGGCTGAAAAATCAACCACTATCACTTTTGGATGTCCCAAATTTTTGTCCCACTCTAAAACTAGATGTGTCATAGTCAAGGAATTTCCCATTATAACCTTCGTCTCTAATTCCAAGGGCAACCTTGAATTTAAAAATGACCCGTTTTTTCTCTTTTGTTGGCGCCTTGATTTTCGGATTGAGAGTTTCATCCTATTGTAGGTTCCTATCTTGGCGCCTAAATGGCTGAAAAATCAACCACAATCGACCAATGTCAAAAAGGCATAATTTTGCATCAATGTACTCCCCAAAAGATCGAAGGATAAAATTGAAAAATCAACTGACCAACGCATGCAATAATTATGTCCCCTTATTAAGTTGAAATCCCAAAAAGAAACTAAAAAATCGGTGACAGAGGGAGCAAGTAACTTACAAATAAAACCCATGTCGGACGATGGACAAGACATGAGGCTCGGAGGGAGTGTAGTCTTTAGTTGACTTGGTCTTGAACCCTTCCATCTGATCTTGTAGGGCAGATTTGAGGTCTTTTAGATAATTGCAAATTGCAAGGTCAGAAGCTTGTTTAATGAATACTAGTATTGCTTTGTGTTTGACAGCTCCATTTTGTGACACAAAACCTGCTTGCTTTATTAAGCCAAAAAGGTGTTTCTTTCAGCATTAATTACTCTTGACTGTTTTCATGATCTTTCAAATCATTGTTATTACCAGAAGCTAAAAGGAATCACTTGTCTAATAAGAGCCTCATTGATGATTGATAGCCCAGATTTGGAATATGATAGCTCAGCCTAGATCTACACTACACTAAAGGAAGGGGGGCGGGGGGCCCGGGTGCACCAATCCGGTCCATTTTGAACTCTTCTTTTTGGTTCCCAGCTATATTAAAAATAAAAAATAAAAAAGAACTCTTAAAATTTCTAAATTCTTACTATAGGGATAATTGGAATAATTCATGATTTTGGATTAAATTTCGCTGAAAACAGAATGAGTACTATATACTGCTTCATAGAGTTGTTTGGGGGATTTTTGGTTTTTGTCCTTATTTAAAAAAATTTCGCGTTCGTACTACAATTTATTTACTTTTGTGAAATTGTTCATACTGTACTATTTTTTTATTTTTTTGTTTTTGTCATCCACTAACCCCAACAAATTTTATACAATTTTTAGTTTACTGAAAACAACTTGAATACAAATAGCTACAAGAAGTAGTTGACTTTTAGTTTAGCGGGAACGCTCCCTAAGTCTCGACGAGGTTGACGTTCTGGTATGGATTCTCCCTCTCTCCTCCTTTTTTCCGACCCATACCCTATGTCTTTTGGGATTTTTCTGTCACCGCATCTCCTCGTCGCGCTCCTTTCACGTATCGATCTCCGGTCGGTTTACTCCTTGACTTTCTGATTTTTTCCTAACGGCAAGGTAGATTTGACAGTGGGGTGGCACGGCCTGCGTGGCTCCTGCCCGGTCGTTGTTGGGCGCCTCGGTCTTTGCCTAACGGTTTGGATTGAGACGGCGGTAGGTTGGATGGTTTGTGGCTTTGTGCACTGAGGGTTTTCTCCGTTCGGTTGGCTAATGGCGGCGGCGTGGTTTTGCGTCCAGAAAAAAAGTAGGAATATACACATACATATGAAGTTATAGAAACAATCATTTGTCGTTTGTTTTCACTTTAGGCCCTCGAAAAATCACGGCCGACCCGGCACGAAGGACATGGTTAAATGACACGTCCAACATCCTCTCTGTACAGAAAACAAGTTATATATTCGTCCATATGAAATAGTAATAATACTAGTCATTTTGAATACTTTAATTCACGACTTGTGGAGTAATAGTTGTCATTTTCATAGGTAAGGTTTTTTTTTCCAAAGCAAGTAAATGAAGATTTTGACCCTACTACGCACAGCTTCCCCTTAAAGAGAAAGCGTAATTATACGCACTCAGAGGTTGCTCCAGTAGTTCGGGCGGATGTACAAACTTTGGAATCGTACTCCTCAAGGTCTGGGGTTCGAATTCTCACAGGGTAAGTACCTTGCACTCTTGAGTACAGGGCCGTGACTGCTGTGGCCGAACTAGCTCCCCTGAAAATTTGGGTTACTCAATCGGGTCAAATTAGTGCCTTGGATGTAAGGTTTTTCCTCCGTTTAAAAAAAAAAAAAAAAAAAACTGATTTATGAGTGAGGAACTTATAGGAGGCCCTTGAATAAAGATGCCATGTGATCCAAATAAATGAGGTGGGGTTGGATTTCAGCTACTCCCGAATCAGTCTCATCACGTTCTACTAGTACCATCTTACCGCCGGAATGGAGGGGTTGTAGTGAATCCGCCGCACTATACCGTGTAGTGCGGCAAAGGCAATATTAATGTTTGACAACTCGGTGTTCAGATCAATTTACGCATATTTCAATTAATTCTGGAGGTAAATCCCACCGTGCCCGGCACGATATTGGTTTGGGAGATCTGTAGTGCAAAGTACTGCTTTTCATGGTGTTGAAGGTGGTACAAATCTAAGAATTAGGCCCCGTTCCAGAAAAGAAAATAAGTACTTATTTTTTAAGAAGATAATTTCAAGCTCAAAAATTATGTACTTACGCAAATAATTTCAAAAATTATGTACTTACGCAAATAATTTCAAAAATTATGTACTTAATGCAAATAATTTCCTATCAATATGGATCTTGTTTGATAGATCTCATTGAGATCTTCAATACGGTGCAAAAAAAAAATTCATTTACATTATTTTTGAGTTTGAAAATATAAAATAAGTACTTATTTTTTAAGAAGGTGTTCTGGTGGACCAACTTGTCACCGATTTTTAAGGTATCATCTTTTCAATTTATTTCTTAATTTTTATTAAAAAAAATGCTTAATTCACAATTCTTATGTCACATCATTTGCACAATGTGAAAAATCGAAAAGGTTTAAAGTATAGACTAAAGTTGGGAAAAAAAAAATTCAGAGAAGATCATCGGTAGTGAACTTTTTTCAAATTTGGTATATGTCTCTATACTTTTTCAATTTTCCTCATCGATTATATCCAATTAAATCAACCAAAACTCTACCGTACCAAAAGGACTCTTAAAATACTAACCCAAAATCTTTATGTTCAGTTTGGATATCGAGGGCCGTACGCAAGAGATCGATTTGAGACCCAAACGAGCAAATACCCCCTGTTCACTCCCTACACAGTTTCTAATACATTTTCTCTTCACGTATTACTCTTATCTCTCTTACTGTCTCTAGGGTTAGTTTTCATTTTTGCTAAAAGTACTAAAAGCATTAAAAGTGTTTTTTTAATCAGTAAATGAGCTCTCTTTTTTCGATACTATTATAAGATAACTTTTAGCATTTTTAGAAAACTACCCTTTATCATCCAAAAAGCCTCCCATAAAACATTAAATTTATAAATCTGGTAGTGCAGCCCGCACTACATAAGCTGTAGTGCAGGCTACGCGGAGGCGGGTTATGCGGCTTATGCCTCCAATATGATATTTTCCATCACCAAACTTTGAACTAAGGTTTTAAATGGTGTTCTTAATTTGTCTCCCCCAAAACATCCACCAATAAGTCCCCCACCAGGTTTATTGCATTTAATTTGAACTTCTTAACATTTTTTTTTTTTTTGAAACCAGTCAATTTTATAAAGGGACTAAGCCCAACACTCAAGGAGATGGCCTTGAGAAACTCAGGACAAATACAACCAAAACAAACACCAAACAAAGGTCAACCTGACCAAGCTACTATACAAAGGACCAAAACTGAAGCAAAATTAAAAACAGACTCCGGAAACCCCCATCTAGCGCAAAATCTGGAATTGTCAGATGACTTCACCATCCTCCTCCAAGAGCACACACATGCCTTGATTTCTCCCATGATCAAAGCCACAACTGAGGAAGAATCATTACCCACTTGATGAAAGATTCTGGAATTCCTCTCCCTCCAAAGATAGTAAATCGACGCAGACAAACAAAGCTTGAACGTGGTTGCTTGAATCGACGTGAGATCGACAATTCAACACCCCCCACTGAATTTCAGAGGCCAAATCCCAGCCATGAGAGGAAAGAAATTTCTGACTTATTTACCCCAAAAAAAATAAAAAATTTCCCTGATTTTGCCACCTACGAAAGGCCGGCATTTTCCGAAGCACCTAAAAAAAAAAAAAACTTCGCCGTTGTTCACGTGATTTATATCTATTTGAAGCTAACTTAGATTTTGTTTTCGTGATTAATAAAATCCATGTCGCTACGATAAACTCTACGTCGTTCCCTGTATAACACTTGAAATGAAATATGTGTTTATTTCTCCAAATTGTGAAATTGATGAACCCAAACTACAAAGCCCCACACTGAATTTTCCAATTAAAATTGGAAAAGTAAAGTAGTAAGAAATTTTTTGGGAATTACACCCATGTAAGATAATGTAAAGTAAGTGAATCATAGAGTTTGGTGGGGGGATATGAAGCTCAACAATAATGGCAACTACTCTTACAGCAATGGCTTTAACATAACACTACCCCCCCCAAAAAAAAAAAAAAAAAAATTGAAAAAAAAAAATCCAATTGTATTTTTCCCAGAACTAAAGACTCACCCCCCTAGAGTTGTCAAATTTGGTTCTTCAACCATTTGTTCAGGCTCTTAAATTCCAATAGTTGTATGAGAAAATTGAAACAGACATTTGTACCTTTGGTCTCTATTTTGTTTTGCTGACAAGTACTACTACAGGGAGGGCTGCCTGGAGAGTTTTTTTTTTTTAAAAATTTTCAGTTATACTACAATCCCACCCATTTTACACGAAAAAATTATTACTTGCTGGTAGAGTAACCGCCACGTGGCGCTTCAAAAGCATTTTCACCACCAAATTTGTGGCCCTCACGCCAATGAGTACGTGGTGAAGAAGGTCCTGGAACAACACGTGAATGTGCTCCAGAAGCACTGAATAATCGCTCCATTTTACACACATTCGAACCGGTGTGGGTCCCATGCGCACTTAGTTGCGCAATGTATGTGGGACCTTATACTTTTCTTAGTATTTGTGCACTTGTGTGTATATGCAGCAATGCTACCAATGCAGCTTTAAAACATCGCTCCAGACACAACCAAATTCGAAACCGTTCGATACACATGGATTTGCACTAGATTATACTTACGGTCCAAACCGCCTCAATCTCGCTAGGAAATGCTATCTTTATTAGATCCGCGATGCCTCCTAACCGCAAAGGAAGGGCTTTTTGAATGTCCACATACATCAAACTTATGTGTAACACCTTGTCCCATATCAAAAATCTACATGGGTGATCCTGGGTATATAAGGAACTACCTAAACTACTACTAGTACCTTGAACTTAATCATTTTGGGTGATGTGGTGTGGCCTATGGATTCATAATCAAGTAATTGGGCCAGGCGGCTAGTTGTCCGCACGGGGCATTCCGAAACGGCTTCGGCCATAGTTGTGTCCAGTATTGTGTCGTGGACTTTTTGGCATATAAAAATGGGAGTGGTTTTCTGAGAAAATTCTCTACTTTTCACGGTAAGCAATTGGTACAAAGGTTCACTTGACAAGTAGTCCTACTGCAGAGTACAGAGCGGCCGAGGCTGCCTTAAGGCACCGAAATGAATGGAGTGAATTTTCTCACTCTGCTACAGAGCTACTACTGTGGACCAGTTAAAGATTTTGGCCCCATTGGCTAGGAGAAAACCACCTCTCTCTCTCTCTCTCTCTCTCAACAAAAAGTGGTGGGTTTTTGGTGCTAAATTTATCGGGAGAAGTTACATGAAGTACCTAATGTGCACCTGAAAGATGAAATCGTAGAGTAGGGGGGGCGCCACTGTAGAAGTTGTTTGGTAGAGGTTTTGAGCGAGATTTTTTAGATAATAAATGGAAATAGATAGATACAGTAGATAGATAGACAAAGAGATGAGAGTAATAAGTGAAGAAAAAACTTATTGAGGGGTGGTTCCCAGAACATCAAGCGAACAAAGTTATTATGTGTTTCGATATTGGCTCACCCACTACAAGAATATTGACTTGTATAATGTTAACGAACCAGTCTACCGGTACAAAAAATCTGTACAGATTTTCTATACAGATTTGTTGTGGGCCCACTAAGGGTCCCACACAAATGATCCGAGCCGTTCATTAAATGTAAAACAGTTTTTCAAGGGCCCCCGCTAAAAATCAGTTCAATCCGATACTTATAGATGCTCGATCCAATCATATAATGTTTTATTATCCGGTAATCTAAATCAAAAGTAAGATGATTGGATATAGCATTTATAAGTATCGGATTGAACAGATTTTTCGCAGGGCCCTTGAAAAACTGTTTTACATTTAATGAACGGCTCATATCATTTGTGTGGAACCCGTAGTGAGCCCCACAACAAATCTGTACAGAAAACCTAGTAGACTTTCTGAATGTTAACCATACAGGAACAAAGCGTCTTGACGGCACCTCTCCTGCTTACATTTGGAAATTCCACACAAAAATATGGAGTATTGATATCATTCATCTCGTAAGCTTGATTAGAGGTGTCAAATGGGCTGGGCCGATACAGACACGACCAAGTTATTTCTTTAGTTACTGCACGAACCTAAGACTCGAGTTCGAGCTCAATTACTAAACGAATCGAGCCAAACTTTGAAATGCTCGTGAGCAGTTTTGTTCGTTTGCCGCCCTAATTGATACAATCTTGCTAAACAACAAGGAAGTTTGGGGACACTTTATAGTTTTTGATTTGTGACGAACATTAATTGAATTCATAAAGTTGATTCCATTATCCATCAAAGTGGGTTTGAATTGACCTAGACCTAGGTTTGCCATCACAGGGGACACTTATTTCCTCACACACTTCCCACCAAAATACTTATATTACAGTACTAGTTAGAGTTCCAATGGGGATGAAATTACTCTGAAAGTATATCCTGTTGGGGCACGCCCAAGACTTCACCAACGAAGCACACACACTCAATCAAGCCATGGATGAGCACGAAACACACACGAAATGAGTAGGAAAAATTTCACTATATTAATTACACAATATAGTTACAAAAACCCTCTCTTCTCTCTCAAACCTCACACTCACACACAAAACACCCACTAAACACACTCTAACCACACACTGCCCTTTGGCAGTCAATACAAAAACAAAACACATGGGGAATAATCCCCTACATCTCACACACATACACTTGGATGTACCCAACATATCCTTGAGTTTCTTGCGTAAGGGAGTTTTTGGACAAACTTTGTAGGGTTTTTTTATTTTGTAAAAGTTGTCTTTGAGTAGAACATAAGCTGCTTGGGCTGACTTCACCTATTTGATAAAAACAAGGTGTGTGGATAATGCATAGGTGATTAGGTAATGTTCGGCTTCTCTAGTTCTCTTGGCGGTTGAGAAAGATCCAAACTTTGACGGATATGACATCTAGACAAGCTATCTGCATGTAGTCCAAACATTCAGTATTTTGGGACGCTTAAAAAGCCCAAAAAGGTAGCCCAAAAATTTATCCACAGGTAGCCTAAACGTGTCTACTTTGCTCATCATGTCCCACACTGGAATTTAATTTGTTGGATGGTTGACTTTCCTTGGCAGGTTATCAACCAAGGATAGGCTCATTAGCTAGCAATAGATTTGCCATTAGGCCAAGTTGTGGAGGAATCCCATTAGTATATGCTGTCAAGAGTGTGGGTTTTCTTATCTAGTCTGGGCCTACATGGTGGGAAAGAAAAATATTGAGGAAAGTGGAGTTAGTTTGTGGTAGGGCTGCGTAGGGTGCCCAAAGACGGTTTTGGGCAGTTCGTCATTTTCTCTATCCGCACCCGTCCATGAGTGTTGTCGGGTTCGTCCGGGTCTATTGTGGTTTGGGTGGTTTCGGCTGTTTGCACAGTAGAAAATTGCACAAACTGAATTGAACCCGATCCACCAAAATTCACGTATTAGAATCCGTACCATACATCGGTTCGGTTTGGACGGTTCGATTTGCCCGCTGAGAGCACCCCTAGTTTGTGGCCACATTGAGGGAATTTCAGCTCTAAATTACATTCTAAAAGTTACCCTTGGCTGCAGCTATTTATTGATGTGGAGGCGGGAGAGAAATAAAGAGACAATGTTAAAGGCTGCCGAGGCTTTGGAGAGATTAGAGCTTGCATTTGCTATTGGAGGAGTCTGAAAGAAATCTGATGAAGGTACTCACTATTGACCGGTAGGAAAATAATTTCACTGCCACAAAGTTAAAAGATGTGATAAAAACTAAAGGCACAGCCAGGCTTGTAAACGAAGTACGTACTCCTGCAGTTTCAGATTTCTAACTATTTACTCGAACGACGAAAATTATTCAATACTCTCCGAGTATATGAACAGTATGCTCCTTTCTCTCACATTACACGTGGAGGGACACATGTGGGCCCTACATGTTATGTGAAAAGATGGAGCATACTATTTATATACCCCGGGAGAACCAACTTTTTTCTTTCTTTTTTGGATCCAAGGGGTTGTATTCGGGCTACACGCATCTTAACTAATCTCCTCCCCGGTGCAGTCAAAGGCAAGCCATCCACGCCGATACTAGAGAATTCGCATAAAATTATTTTCTTGACCCCAATAATCAAACTCCAGTCAATTGTGTGGTGATCAAACTCACCAACCAACCATCCTGTTCAAGCAAACTATAAGACGGAAGATACAGATTGAACATATCGTGGAGCGTAACCTGAAGGGTTAGCTCGGGTGGCTCTCCACATAGTTGCCCAAGGTTCGACTCTTGGGCACAAGTCGAAAGAGATTAATTTTTATGAATTTCCTATTCTGCTCGAATGACCTTTCTTGAACTAGAAAAAAATTAATCAATATGTGGATAACTTTGGCCTAGACACCCTTAGAGCCCTGGCCGTCCTCTCCTACCCCCAAATAAACGCGGTGTGCCCAACTCTATTTTTCGGCCATTGAATGCATTTAATGTTTGGAATATTAGATGTAGGGCTTTTATTGGTACGCAATAACACTACCAGACCAACCCCCCACCCCCCCCTTTTTTTTTTTTGGGTCAATGGGAATAGCAATTAATTCCAATTCCAACGAGCTTTGCATTCTCTTTACTTTTTCTCCAACTTCAGAACTATACCTATTCAAATAATTGAGTTGACTTGTCTCACCGGAGATCAGAAAGTTCGAGTTTTCAGATCTGCGTGTGAGCGTTATTTCGTTAGGATTATTTCTTTCTCTGATGGGGGCTTGTAGTTGGGTTGGGTTTACAGTGACTGAGTTGTTAGGTGTAGTTTTATCGTAGACTCTCACACAATTGACATAGCGTTTCGTGATTTTTATTTTATAATTCATATATGTTGTAATGATTTTTTCATATTGAGTTGACTTGTCTTTTCTTTCTTTCTTTTTTATTTATGTATGTGGTTAGTTGACTTCGTTGAATTTGGTTGACCAATGTCAACCTGATTTGGATCCTAATCCTCTTCATCTTATTATATTATTTATAAATAAAAATAAATAAGGGCGATGCTGGGAAATTGTGGCAAAATACTCCTTCCGTCTTATTTTCTTTGTTCATTTTTTATAATTCTGTCACTTTCAATCGCTTACATCTTTTAATATAGATCTTCAAAATCAATATGTTTCTTGTTTGATAATTCCCGATCAGTTCTATTATACAAAACTTTTAAAATCATGAAAAATATTATCGATATAAGCAATTGAAAAATGACATAAACTGCATTAATGGGCAAATAAATTAGGACGGAGTAGAAGGAAAGATCACAGCAATTTTAAGCTTTGAGGCACGATGGAATCGTTTTCTTTAAGTTGATATTTGCCCCCGCTCGAATCGAGTTTGCTAACCCTATGTATTTGTAATAACCCGAAAATTTAACTAATAAAAATATTCAAAAGAATTATTTATTTATGATAATATTATTTTCCTTATTTAATAATTAGTAAATAATTACAAAAAAATAAGCTATTCTATCTAATTAAGCTTTTAAAAATTAATTTAGCATTACATACATACATATAATTACATGCATGCACGTTTATCCTCTCCCTCACTCTCCTACTCAAATTCTACCTCCTCCTTGACCCAAAATTCGTGCGTAATTCGTCCATGCAAAAACCCGATACCGATAGGACTCGTTTTAATTCGAAACTCATCCAATTCTCCTATATATATACACTACACCGACCCTAGGGCACGCACATCACCCCACCACGTTCCACGGAGCCAGAGAGAGAAGAAAAACCAGAGAGAAACCAATTACAATTCATAGATTTTTAGAGAGAGAAAGAAGAAGAAGGAAAAGTGGGTTTCGTGGTTCCGTGCCCCCGAGACTCAAATTGATCGGTTGAATTACTTCACACGCCTCCTAGCATCCCCGAAGATCAACCAATTCGAGCCCAAGGTCCCTTGATCGAAGGAATTAAAGTCGTCTTCCCCAAAATCACGTTTTCGATCGAAAATGAAATTTATCCGAACCGAGGTACTATAATTCAATCCGAGCCCTCTCTACGTATATTTATGATTTATAAACGTAACCCATAGTCCCCCGTCACCCCATGCATCGAAAACCACGTTGAAAAACCAAAAAAACCGAATTGGAGTTCGCGGCCACAACCTGCGGGTTGCTTCAGCCGCAAGAACCAGGCCGCGTACCTTGCGGCCGCGTGGTCATGCCCTGTCAAACCTTGCGGTTTGACCTGTTTTGCTTCGAACCTCGTTTTCGACACACCGAACCTAGTTTTCGACCCCCGAACTATTTTTCCTAGGTTACCCACACTCTAAAGATCATACCTTGTTAGTTTCATATTTTTTTTATTTAATCTACTATTTATTTAATTTTTATTTGTAATCGTGAGATCGTTTACAAACTAAAATTCGTTACGACCTTTTAAATTACTCTATAAATCCCCAAACTATTTTTCTTAGATTCCTAACTTATTTAAGATCATAAGTTGTTGATTTCATAACTTTTTAATGTTATTTGCTATTTATTTTATTTTTAATTAAAGATATAAACGAAAATTAATAACGACCTTATAAAAAATATTTTTAACATCGAAAATATTTTTCTTAGATTCATGACAGTTCAAAGGTGATATTTTATAAAAATAAAATTTTATTTATTTGAATTACTATTTATTATTATTTAAGCATTGTTTCGTAATAATAATATCGTAAAATATTATACAGAAGGTTTAAAAATCCGAATAATTTTATTTAGACTATTTACAGCCCTAGAATGATATTCTGTAAATATAAAAATATTTCCAACTATTTAATTATTTATTGTTTATTTATGCTTGTTTAGTCTATTAATTTAATTCTTTTATTTAAAATAATTCCGTGAGCATCCAAACCCAACTTTTAGCACTTGAACTTATTATAGGGGACTGTTAGGACCTTTATTAAGGTTACGATATTTATTTTAATATTTTTACCTAATTAATGAATTTAATTAGTATTTAATTAGCTTAATTACTTATAATTAATTAATAAAGGTTTAGAAAATTATTATTTAAGCTTAATTAAATAAATCTTACATTCTTAATTACTTCGTGATCATACGAGATTAAGGGCAACGGCCCAGTCATAAAAGGTTACGTGATTGCATTGCTTAATAACTGTTTGATCCGTCTGTTGTTCGTTTTTTTTTAATTATTATTGAGATTGATATTGTGCCGATGCTTCATTTGACTGTTAGATTGGACCCTAGAGACATGGGGTGGTATGCGAATTAGAAATCACGTAGACGATGTTAAGTAATGGATAAATTGTGAAGTTATTTTCTGTTTAGAGGTTGCCTGCAGGCGTGATGTTGTGATATGATGAGATTGTGATGAGAATTGATACTGGCGGGTGTCCAGTGATGAATTGATAGACTGGCGGGTGTCCAGTGATGATTGTGAAAAGAATTGTGATGTGGTTTATAAGATAGGCGAACCCTAGTCGTGATAAGGCATGATAAGCTTACCCTTGTTGTAGTTATTGGGTGCACACTCGTTACATAACTTAGGTGTTCCTGCGACAACAAAGGAAGTGATCTCATGGGACTGAGCATGGCTAGTGGTTGGGGAGGAAAGATCTCGTGGAGAGATCTTAGATTTCAGATTAAGTTAATGGATAGTAATGAATCAAGTTGTATGGATTATCTCTGTTTTACTTTTTCGCACCATATATATTCTGTTTGCCTGCTAACTGTATTGTAAGAGGGGTATTTGGGTTGGATTATAGTTCGGGGTGAACTCTTTCACTCAGGCACGGATTTTCTGGCATCCGTGTCAGATTTTGCAGAAAACCAGGAAACACAGGATCCCGCGGGCGAACAGTTTTATGCTGAGGAGAATCCGGAAGTGGGAGTTGAGCCAGAATACGCTTGGGACCCATATCAGACTTAGAAGATGGCTCTTTTTACTGTTTAGCTTATTTCCTCTTAGATTATTTTATTAGTTTCACAATGGTTTGTAATAAGTGAATCCTTAGGATGAATTATCTGTTTTAGATTTCAAATTGGATTTAATAAGTTTTTCAAGAATTAGTATTTAATACCTCCGATTTTACCTTCGAAAATCGGGGCGTTACAGTATTCTAAAGAGACAGCAATTCTGAAGAAATCCCAGCTGAATTTCTTTACGAATTTATATGAACTGGTTTGGAGAGAAAAAATAATGAAGGAATAATAATTGTTGGTAAAAAATAAAAATGATTGCGTAGGAGAAGAATAGGTTTTTTTAGATGGTTTAAAGGTGCGATTGAAAATTTAAAACTTTTAATGTAAGGTTACAATTAAAAGGTCACAACTTCTCTCTATTAATAATTAAATTAATAGTTTTTTTTTTTTTGAAATGTAATTAATAGTGATGTCTTTTAGTAATTAAAAAACATGTCCCCTTTTTCTCAAAGCATTTCCCTTAACATTTTTGTGTTTAATTTCAATTGAAAGTTAATTTACTAGTTTCATGGCCTTTCTTCTATTTTTTTTTTTATATTTTTGTTAGATTCTTGTCATATTTTTTGAATTAATCAATTGTCTCGATGAGAGGACTCTAAGAAATTAAAAATTATGACCAAAAGCAACACACAAAAATATCACCAAAGACGAAAAAATATCAGAAAGTTAGTTTTTTTGTCAGTGTAAATAGGCTCTTAATTATGTGGGGCTGAATAAAAATTTGATTGGACATTTAATATTACTGCCATGCTTATAAGCAATACTAAAATAATAACTGAGTAATAAGCAGTAGAGGGAGCCGCTTGTTCATTGAACAGTTCTTTCCTGGCCATTACTCTACTGCAATAGTTCTCGCTAAGAAAAATGCCCATTCTTGAGTGTTCGAGTTTATTTGTGAAATGAAACAACTCGCATTGAGAGGAAAGAATCTTTTGCTCATGTGACTACAGGTCTTTTGGTCGGAGGCAATATGGCTAGGAACAAAAGATTGGAGTTAGCAAATTTTCCATTTCGGTCTGCATTTCTATATACTTTTTTACTTGTAGAAACGATATGATTAACCCTAAAAGAACTACAAATGTAAACAAAAAAATTACGAAAAGTAAAAATATTTAAAAAAAAATAACAGGCCAAAATTTAGGGAGAATCAATAGGAAATTTTCTTATAAAAAAAAAAAAAAAAGAGGAAATTTTCTAGACATTTAAGTAACAGATTAGGAAATTTTCTAGTCCTGGCGTGGATGAATTACCTTTGATCGGACCGGAAAAGAGAATAATCGTGATACAAGTAAGCTAACCCGAACATCCAACCGTAAAAAAAAAGAAAGAAAGAAAGAAAGATACTAGAAAAGAAATTACGTGAGGTGTGTAATTGGAAGCGGCTATGGATAGCTTCTGGACTTCGTACTAATTCTAACACCTCCACTAATCCCCGATGTATGACGATTGAAAAAAAAAAAAGGTGTGTAATTGGAAGTGGCACGCCACTGAGGCAAATAAGCCTATAACTATCAAACCCAAAATGCAGACCCAACCTAGATTACGACCCAAATCCAACCCATACCATCACCATAGGCCCACTTACCCACGACACTGGTGCAGATTTGGCTGCAGATTTTTGGGAGATTTACGGGCCGCTCCATATTTTGGACCCAAATCCGCACCGACTCCGGCCGAATTTCAAAAAGTACGTGCAAGGATCTCACATACTTCTCTACCTCAAATACCCCACCGCTTACGCGCACCACTCCACCGCCAAAACCATCCACCTCTCTACGCACCACTCCACCGCCCCCTTGTTCACCTCGACTTCTCCCTCTGCCCCCGCGTCGCCGATGCCTCCCTCTCCGCCGCCCGCCCTATTTTGAACTCCAGCCCGCAGATATATTGAGCACTCGTGCGCCTTCGGCTTCTCCAACGTCGTCTACGATTGGAGGAAGTCTCCATCCGCCGCCGTCAATTTGGGCTTCTTGTGGCTGGCCCGGTGGTCGCCGAGGGCTTGGAACTAGGGGCACTCCCGGTTGCACGTCTTGTAGGTGAAGACGCGACAGGGGTGGTGCGGACTCGTGAGATCAGGAGCATGAGGCTGTTGGCCATGGCTAGTGCTTCTACGTCTCTGTCTTGTTCTCTGCTTCTTTTCAGTATAGTCATGGTTCTAAAAAAAAAGTCACTAATTTTTAGTGAATTTCACTAGTTGGATTTTGTGTTTTGAGTTCTATTGAAATTCTAGCATTGTTTTGAATTCTAGTGAAATTCACTAGTTTCGTATTGATGATGATAGTTTATCTGTATGATATTGATGTTTAGGTTAGCTAGTTTAACTCGTGAAATTTGAAATTAATGAAATTTGAGAAGTAGTGACATTTAAAAATCAGTGAAATTAAGAAATAGTGAATTTTACTAATTTTTCGAAGTAGTAAAATTTCGCCGCAAAAAGTCGCCAGAAAAGTTACTGACCGGAGGTGGTCACAGAAAAAGCTGTCAGGCAAAGGTGGTTGCCGACCGAAAGTACGTAGTTGTGCAATGGAGGTGGGAGGGGGTGGTTGTATTTAATGAAGGGTAACCTCATGGTCCTCATATGAGATAATTCTTAGAGGTAAATAGAAATTGAGTTCATCCTTAGTGGGAATTTAGTCTTGGTTTTCTAGACCCATAGATAATTTTCTGATTTTTGCGCTCCACTTTTGACTTCAAGTTAAAAGTAGAGCGTGAAAATTAATTTCCTTTTGTTTTTTATCAGAAGATGTCTAATTAGTTATTAATTTTTAAATAACAAAAACTAGCATTGGGGCACACTTTCCCCCACAAAAGTGGACTCGGGGGGCTTGCTCCCCCCAAAGGGGAGCAGGAAGCTGCTGTGCTCAAAATTGTACCGTTTCATGTGTCTATAATTTTTCTGATTCCTAACTTCTTATTCCTTGTTTGTCTTGTAATAAGTCCAACACAAAAGGTGGTCTAGTAAAGGCGGGAAAAATAAATTACAGTACAAAACAAACAGCTGTGCATATTTGGAACAAACAAAAAATAGGCATCTCTCCATATTCATTGCAAATCACATAAACCTTGGTCAAACACGTCTATCCGCTCAAAGTATGTTCGACAACCATCCACAAAATATTGTACAAGCAAAAAAAATTGTATGAGTTCAGCGTTAACAAAATAAACTACCCCATACATTACATATAAGCCGAATCGGATGGTTGCGAATTGCGTAACAAATCAAAAAAACTATCATTCGCGAAGAATGGCTCGGTCTCGCTTCCATTGTGACTCGCTTCATTCATGAAAGTGTGCTCCACTTGCTCAAATGCTATTCCCTAGAAAAAGTCGGAAAATGATTAGAATAAGAAAAGTAAGTTAACTTTGTTCTGAAAAATTATGTACATCAAACACCTGAGAAAACTGTGGAGTATAAGATGCTTGGGAGGATGACGGCGCCATTTGTGGGAAATAGGGTATCTCATCCTAATGCATAAAACATTGTTACAAGCAAATGCACTAAAAAAATATCAAGCGTGAAGTATATACTTTAGTCTCAAATAACAAACTCTTACTTGTGGCTGATCTTTAGATGGAATAGGTACACTTGCAGGGTCCTGTAATTTTTCAATACCATACAGTTGTAAAACTTATAGTATAAGTATTGCACAAACCAAAAGTTATAGACAACTTGTTATCAATACTCCAAGTAAGAGAAATACCTTACTAAGGCGTGATCGTGAAACAACTTTTTTCCTCTTTGCTATCCTCTCACACCAAGGTTTTAGTCTAGCCCGACCCTTCACTGCATTGGCTTTTTTCTTAAAGCCCTTCGCTCGTTTTAGATTAGGATCAACCACATCTAATTCCACATCCATGTGACCTTCACTACTTGAATCACCAAAAGCAATTATCATATTATCCACTTTCGTGCACAAATCTCTGATAGTTTCATCCACCAACTTGTATGCCGCATCATATTCGGATGACCGGGCTGCTAAATTCACCATTCTAGGACAAAGATTCCTATTATAGGTCCCGTTGTCTTTTACCACGCAAGTAGGTCTTGTGGTCCTCAATTGTGAACCCTACAAATTCGGGCCCTCCTACTTGAGCACTAAGAAAATCATGTAATAACTTGAGTGATAACCCAGCAGCATTAGCTATTTCAATATTCAAAGCCTGACTTTCACTCAAATTCCTTTGTGTTGACATCAAATAAGTAGTTTCAGGAAGATGCAATAGGTGATTGTGGACATCATCAAACTTTTTCACCTCCCATTTCATCGAATCCCGATTAAATGATATATACAAATTTGCAGTACACTTTGTTCTCGTCTCTTGTCTAGGTTGTAGGACTATGGAACACCGCTTATCCTTTTCCTTGTCTCCTTCCTTACGACAAACAAACTTTCTATTAATCATGAGACCATCTTTTTTGCTTTTCGTATGGGTATCTCGTCTAATACTGAATCCCCTAATCCCTCCATATTCGTTATAGAATTGAAAAGCAACCTCCTCCGACTCAAACTCCATACCAATACGTGGTGTGCGCTCATTTAACAACTCCCCATTATCTTCTATATCCCCTCAAGCCCGTCATCGTCCATTCTACAATAAAGAGTTGAAAAAAATCTAAAACAGGGCACAATGGGAACAACGAAAAAAGAACATATGAAAGTAATTCATAAACAATGACAAAAAGCTTTGACCAAATTAAGCCTTTGACAAAAAGCTTTCATTAAGTGCTTTGATTAATCTGGTGCAATGATTAAATAAATGCAACAATCTACCATTTCATTCTACACGACAAAAAGCTTATACATGGACAAAGCAAATTAGATTTTGGAATTTGGACCCACCGACTTCTTGTTAACAGAGCATACCTGGTGCAATGGAGCAAATCTTGTGGTTAAAGAAAGCAATACCAATGGAGGAGGTGATCACAGCAACAGCGCACAGTTCTTGTGGAGCGCGGCGAGGAACAAACACCGAAGCCAGGATTTAGTGTAATCGCTTTTTACTTGATAGATATGTTTTCCCCCGCTTTTTTCCCGCCTTTACTAGACCACCTTTTGTGTTGGACTTATTACTAGACAAACAAGGAATAAGAAGTTAGGAATCAGAAAAATTATAGACACATGAAACGGTACAGTTTTGAGCACAGCAGCTTCCTGCTCCCCTTTGGGGGGAGCAAGCCCCCCGAGTCCGGGGGGAGGGGGGGGGGTCTACAAACCTTTGTACGTATTTGTTAAATAATCATTTCGTTTCAATGTTTAAAAACCATTTGATTCTTTAGTTTAAGTACTTATTTTCTGCTTTACGAGACAGATCATTCTCTCACAATACATAACTTTTAATTCAAAAAATAAGTACTTATTATTTGAGAAATATTTTCTTTTACCTAAATATATATATTTTAAAATTTCTAAGATAAATCCCAAAAAACAGACGAATCAGTAATCTACAAATATTTGCTACAAAATGAACACGATTTTTTTTAATAAGGACAACTTTTTAAAAAAAGCAAAAAACTTAGCCTTATTTCCTTTAGCGGTATGGGCCTAGTGCAAAATAAATAGAAAACATATTGCGTGGAAGTAGCTTACTTAGATCCTGTTCCAGAAACCTTCTTAAAAAATAAGCAGTTTATTTCACATTTTTAAATTCAAAAATGATGTAAATGAAAAATAATTTTTCAATTTTTTTTGCACCATATTAAATATCTCAATGAGATCCATCAAACAAGATCCATAGTGGTAAGAAAATTATTTGCGTAAGCACATGATTTTTGAGCTTGAAATTGCCTTTTTAAAAAATAAATATTTATTTTTGTTTCCGGAACGTACCCTTATAATCTGGAGAAGGGTATGACATTTCATATAGAACTTAAATTATGGGTTGGAGGGTGCACTCACCATATTGATGATGTTTAACAAACACTTCGATTGGTAAGTGCAACCATAGTAGGTCTCATTTTGCGTCACATGAGGATTGCACTGATAGGGATATAGACAACCTTCATTAATAGTCTAGCTTAGGAGTGTGGAAACGGAGCCCTCGGCCCCTCACGGTTCTTGTTCTCCAAATTTTAATTATAGTGGACTGGTGTGATTCCTGTGGTTTTATTCCGCGTTGAGTTTTTTCATGTATATATGTGTGTTCTTTTTTTTTTCTATTCTTTATGCACTGTTTTTTTTTTAATTTCCTTTGCGATTTCTGAAATTTTAGTTTCTAAGATCCGTACAGTCATTGTGGATTGAACGCGTAGTTTGATTCTTAACACGCACGCGACACGTGTTTCATGACACTTCAGATTTTGACCGAGTTCTTAGAACATCTCCAACACATCTCTATTTCTCCAAAATAGAGGATGGATCAGAATGTAACACATTGAGGAAAGATTTTTGTAATTTATTTCCTCTTTTCTTCATTTTTTTGTACAAATCTTCGAGGAATCCATTATTCTTTTGACAGATTTGGTCTCCAATTTTACTTTTGGTCCATTATATTTAGAGGATCAGAATATTTTTAGACCAAATTTTAAAAAAGACGAGGGAACCTCCAAGATTCTCCCAAAAAAAAAAAAAACACTGCACACAGCCGATCTCTAGCCGTCCATTGCTGTAATAGATGATCAGGATTCATTCAAACGCTGTTCTCAGAAAAGTTAAACTTTTTCTTGAAAGAGTTTTTTAAAAATTTAGACCGTTCACATACATCTGGATGGTCAGAATTACGCACATAACTGCGCATAGCATTTGTGAAAAAAAAATTGAGAAAAAGAGATGGGTTCGGTTAGCTGCAGGGGATGATGCTATCCTCATACAAACGGATGTTGCGCTTACGTGGCATGCTTCTAATGGTGGAGTCATCGATCTAGCATTCCATTGGTCCTACAAAAAACTATTTTCTAAAACCCCAGAATCTGTGCAAACATCCCAAAAAAGATCTCATTCGATTCCCTTTGCGTTATCCCTTGCTTTTTGGAGTCGTCTGAAGCCGACCATTCAGAGAGAGTTCATAGATAGACTCTGCTAGAGATAGAGAGAGAGAGAGAGGAGTGACCATGGCTACCTGCAACATGGCATCTGCTGCAGCTGGGTTTATGTTCTCCTCGTCGTCATCTTCTAGTTCTCTGATGATCACATCAAACACTTCGACCTCTTCTAAAAATTGCGTGGCCTTTTCTCCCCAGAACAACAACAGAAACGGTTTCAGTGCTGTGTCAAAGAGGCTAATTGTGCGGGCTTCGGAGGAAGCGGCGGCGGCACAACCGTCTGCTACCGCTGCCCCTGCTAAGCCGCCTGCCGCTGCCCCTGCTAAGCCGCCTCCGATCGGACCCAAGAGGGGCACAAAGGTATGTGATCCTTATCCAATTTTAGTCTCCAATTTTGACCACACATATTACTATATACATCACTGGCGAAAGTCAGTATTGTTAGGATGATTAGATTAGAGTATTGTTAGAATGATTAGATTAGCACATTAGAATATGAGTTGAATTCTTGACCCCATCATTCATAGCACCTAAGTGCATTTCTGATGCCGTTTTGCCAAAGAACTCTTGGGTCTTGGCCTATTGACTAATATATTTGATCTCTTGGGTCTTGGCCTATTGACTAATATATTTGATCGGACTTATAGTGAATTGATCATACATAATAGCGATTGTGCTAATTATATCATCACATCTTTTTGAAATCGCATATTCTCTATACTTTGTAGGGTTGTGTTTTGGAGACTTGTGTAATTCGGGTTATGAATATTTTAATCTGTCACTTATACAATTGATCATCTTCGATATAGAATTCAATCTGATCATCAAAGTCTTATCTATCATCACATCTTTTCTGAAATCGCATATTCTATACTTTTTAGGGTTGTGTATTCGAGACTTGTGTAATTGGGGTCGTGAATATTTTAATCAGTCACTGAATAATTGATCATCTTCGATACATAATCCAATCTAATAATCATATCTGATCATCAAACTCTTATCTAATCCTAGTGGCAATAACCCATGGGAAGGCAGAGCTACAGTACTGTTATAGAAGTTGAAGTGACATGTGGTGTTCTTTCGGAATCCATTTTTTCTTACTAGTTGAAGTAGTCTGTTTTCATGATTTTGTATTTCGTGATTTGTAACATTGATTGATGTGTATTACACATTTAAACTTTTATTTATCGGGCAAAAGTCAATATTGTTAGTATAATTAGATTAACACCTGAAAAGGGTAGTTTTAGGGACTGTTCAGACAAAAAAATGAGCCGCTTTCCCGCCAATTCTGGGTAAATAAGCCACAGTGCTTTGGCTAAAAAAGCCAACCTAAAAAAAGCCAAACTGCAGAGGACAAAAATTACCAAAATACCCTGGATATTTGTCTTATCTGACTTCCCAACAGAACCCGCATGATTGGTTCTGGGGCGGGGGTATTTTGGAAAGAGCGGGGTGGGGTCAGGGGGGATGTGTGTGTCAGGAGGGGTAAAGCAAATGGCTATTTTTAGGATAAGCCAATAAGTCGGCTCATTTTTTTTGTCCAAACAGCTCTTTAGTCCTGGCCTCCTTACTCATAGTTCAGTGTAGTGTTTAGGGGTTATTGCTGTAATTGAGAACATAATGAGTGCTCGTCAACTGCTGCCACCTGGTGCTCTATTTGACAGCTGACCAAATCAAATTAAACCGCGTCTTGTGTCCCAATCAAAATTCTGTTTTTCCATTGAGCTATGTTTAGGGCTACCTCTTCACTTAGATTTAGTAAGCCCAAGTCCTTCCGTATCACGGTATCCAAAGTCAGTTTAAGTCTTCCTCTTCTCCTAGTCTGACTATCCACTACTACTATTTTGCTCTTCTTGAATACGGCGACTGCAGGTCTATGATAAATATGTCCAAACCACCTTAATTTATTTTCTCTTAATTTATCCTGTATAGGTACAACTCCTACCGTCTCACGAATAGCTTCGTTTCTAATTCTATCACTCCTAATTGTACCACATATCCACCTCAAAATCCTCATTTCAACTACACTCGTGTTACTTACTTGTTGCTTCTTGATCCTAGAGTACTGTGATTGAAAATTATTTTTTTGGTTAACTTAGCCATTTATTAAGGCAAACAACCACAAACTCTGGGCATAGCCATACAAGAAGCAAAACAATGGAGTTCACAATTCACAGCACCAATGATTCTAACACCCGCTCCCCAACCTCTGGCCAATATTCTGTTCTCGTCAGTTGGTTTCAAATTTCTCCAAGAGCAGATGCAGTCCCTAACTTTTTCAACAATTCTCGAACCCAAATTATGAGCAGCGACACAAGAACGTTTGAAATGTCGATTATTCCTCTCCCACCGAGTCGGCCGATGAATGGATGCTGCCAATGACTCATAAATCCTGCTGGTGCATATGGGCACGCATCCAATCCACCTCTCTTGACAGACCAAAACATGGTCTGTCAATGTTTCTTGTTGCAAGCAACATCGGCCGCAAACAGCCTCAGAATATTCACGAAGTAAAACAAATGATTCATATTTCCCACGATGACAGAGCATGCAACTTGCATCCACTCCCAAACCGCGACTGACGACTGTGATACGTTATTTATGTTTTATTTTATAGTGAGGATTAAGCCTACACGAGCAAATATTTATGTTTTATTTTAGCTTCCCACATTACTCCTTAGCTTTTCGCTGCTGAATTTGATAGGTGAGAATTCTGAGGAAGGAGTCTTACTGGTACAAAGGCGTAGGATCTGTTGTGGCAGTGGATCAGGTTCTCTCTCTCTCTCTCTCTCTCTCTCTCTCTCCTGAGCATCCACATCCAAGCTAAATTTGCAATTGTCATCACCATGCCATTTAGCAAAAAACATGGCAAGGCTGTTGCACCCATGCTTTTCCATTTCCATTGCCATGGGCTGCAGCCCCCTGCATCAATTCACCAAATGACGATTTTGCGAAAACCTTTGCCGTATATGGCAGAATTTTCGGCATTTTCCAAATTCCGGAGGGAACTGGGTGATATATAGGTGTGGCATCCATTTTGCCGTAACTTCTGCCATAAAATGAAAATGCTGGGAACGGTGCCATTTCATAGTGACAGAAGCGCAGATGCTCGTAATCGTGTCCTAATATCAAGCTAACGCGCGTTTAATCGATACGGTGCAGGACCCGAAGACTCGATACCCTGTCGTGGTTCGGTTCGACAAGGTCAACTACGCTAATGTATCAACTAACAACTATGCACTAGATGAGATTGAAGAAGTGAAGTGAAGTGAAGTGAAAGTGAAATATATATTCTGTGTGTGCATGGCTTAAAATTTGTATAAAAATACTTGAATGCTTTCCTCTATTAGTTCTATCCCTTTGCCATCTTCTGATAGTTAATTTTGCTCTTGCTTCTGAAGACTTGATTCCGATTACGTATCTGCTTTGGGTTGGCAAAGGTAGCAATCCAAAGGGATGAATTAGGTTCTCAAATCAGTTTGGGATATTAAAACTGAGGGCATGCTAAAACAGATTGAGCTGACTCGGGGGACCAAAGGATCCTGTGCGCAGTGCAGCCCACACTGTAGGGCGGCGATCCGGCCGTCCATTTCGGCGATGGAACAATGGACGACTCAGATCAATAGGAGCTTGGATTAAATCCAAGCCGTCGGCGTCAAAATGAACGGCCGCCCTACAGCCGCTGCAGGATTTCCCATTCCGACGGGGGATTTGTTCATATTTTTCCTTTTTGATTTCTCCAGTTGAAATAAAAACATAATTCAAAACAAATTCTTTCGTACTTTTGCTCTTTTGATTAATTTCTCTTGTTGAGAGTTATACAAAATTCACAACAAATTGACGTAAAACTAAAACAAGTTTTACAATGAAAAAATCAAAGTAAATAAGTTGGTCACACTGTCACGCCCCAATTTGTCATAATCCGTAACAGGAATCCAAGTTATTATTTTTTCTTGAAAAATCTTTGTAAAAGAGTATTTTTTACAAATGAAAAAGAATCGAACCAACTGTGACAAAATGTCAGCTCAAAAATCAAAACATAGAAAGCAAGATTTCAAAGGCGCTGCAATATAAAATTCAAAGAGTTTATTTTTGGACTTGCATTTTGTTTTTGTTTTTGTTTTTCTGTGGTTCAAAAAACGAAAACAAAATGGAAGTCCAAAAATAAAAAATAAAAACTTTCTCAAATGATGGATCTATCAAGAATCTATTTTCAGAGGCGTTACTATGCAACTAGGTCTATCAATATACCGGATCCGGCTCCGATTCGGAAAATTCGATCCGAATCCAATAAAGTTAATCCATAATTTGATAATAAACAAATGGATTGGATCGGAATCGGATTGTGTCGGATTAAATCCGATAACAATCCGATCTTAATGTTATTTTTAAAAACCCTATTTCCTCTCATCGATTAAAATACCCAAGAGTTCTCACTTCTCTGTAACAAACTCATCTCCACCATCGACTAACACCACCGGCGACCACACCCACCGGAGGTGCCTCCACCTCCACCTCCGGCGACCACTGCAAGAGGCAAAATTTGCTCGGCCCAGCATTGGCGAGTAGCCGAGTACAACCGACGGCCACCACAACTGATGCCACACCAAGCTAGGTCTCTCTCTCTCTCTCTCCCGCATGGGAGGGCTAGTTATTGTATGACTGCTATATTTTGGTAATTGTATAGTCTGGATCTCCCCCTCTCTCCTCCCATTTTTTTGGAGAGAAAAAAAATGTATTTTCCCATTTTTTAAAAAAATTCTGAAAGTTAAAAAAAAAAATCAAATCGGATTCTGATCGATTGACAAACCTACATGCAATGAGCGATATAGATCATGCTTAGATCATGATTTATGTCCAAATCAAAATGTACATTTTAGCGAAAGGGTACCTTCAGGGCCATTAAATTCTAGACAAGTTTTCTAATTACAAAAACCTTTTGGGATGCAACTCGGTTCTGCTCTTGAGTCTCTGGTACGGGTCATGCCGGATCAAGACCTTCCTAGCTCTGTTAAACCTTTCCAAGCCTACAAGATGAACCAACCACTAGCCTAACCGGCCATACGTAGCCGGAAGGCGCAGCAATGCCTAAGTCAGTCTCAACTCAAGAGAGGAAAAAGTACGAAGCATCAATTGTGATGAGTAGATAGAAGCCAATCAATAGATCGGGCATACTGGATTTCTAACCCCTTGCCACTTGTTAACGTAGTCCTCATGCCTTAGATCAGTCTGTGGCGATGTAAAGATGAAGCATTTCCATGGAGTCGTTGTATGACTCATACACCTAAACCAAGTGCGTCTCCGAATCTTTGTCGATAATTGTTGTATTAAGGGCCATGAACATGAATTGAAGGAGGCCTTCAAGTCACAACTAGTTTGGCAGTGTGGTATCGTACTCTAATATGCGAGCATAATAGGATAGTCATTTTGGGTGAACACACCTCCTCGCACCCTCAGCGACTGAGATGAGGGACGCAATCCCTTATAATCTCACATACCGATTTGAGAACAAGTTCCAAAGGCCGATCTCAAATATGATTTGAGAACAACCTTTGGAGCCCTTAAATCAAATCCATCAATCTACCATGCACCCTTTTTTCAAGTAAATTATATTAACATCTTAAATACCAATTTGCATGAGATCAAGCTCCAAAGTACTCAAATCAATATCCAAAAATTCACCACTTTTCAATTAAATTGGAGAAAGATTAATTAAGCGATTCAATTTGAGAGAATGCCGTGCATGAAGCCCTCAAGTCAAAATCCATCAAATTTGCCATCATTTTCCCAAAGTCTAAAAAAGATCTTGCAGTTCAATTTGAGAAGAACAATCATTATCTCTCGACTCAAAACTCTCAAAGAAAAGAATCAGATAATTAATTTCTTGAATTGAAAATTTACCATAAATTATATTCCTTTTTATTAATCTAATAATAATAAAATTATAATTACGCTCGCTAGACTCATTGTTTGTGTGTGCACACACCAGCGGCGATGTTTTTTGTTTACCATTTCAAAGAAGTAACTGATTGACCACATTTTCATCTTGGCATTATTAATTGTTTTTTCTTTCTCAAGACTCAACCAGAAAAAGAAAAGAAATAAAAAGGGACGTAACGTACCCTCCATGCAAGTGAACATCTGGCTCCGCCCCCTCCCTCCTCCTCAATGCATGACACATTAAGAGAGCTTCTCTCTCTCTCTCTCTCTCAATGCATGACACATTAAGAGATCTTCTCTCTCTCTCTCTCATCTGCGTAAATGACAACTTGACCTGGAAAATATTAAATATCCCACTTGCTTAAGGATGAAGTACTCCAACCAGATACCTGACATGTGTCAACCTTAGGAGAGGACAATTAAGCGACACCCAAGCTCTGGGCTTTACACTTGTCCGACAGGTCTGTTTGTTTGGATTTATGTCTCCTACTCATTTTGTAACAATTCCTAACCTTAGAGAGATTATATTGAGTGTTATTGGAACCATGTTCAGGATTATATATGTCAATTTGTCTCTTAAAATATCAACACAACAGTCACGAGTTTAGCCGCATTCGCTAATCGCATCGCGTTTGGAGCGTCACGTGGCCTTGTTCCAACAGCTTTGTATAAGTTTGCCAAACTTTAATTGCCTCGTCGCCAACCTTTCTGTGCGCCACAAACGGAACACGAGAGAGAGAGAGGGAGATGGAAAAGGGGATTGGAAAGAGAAAGGCATCAGAATCAATGGGTAGGTCAAGAAAAGGGTGCATGAAAGGGAAAGGAGGGCCGGAGAATACGAGCTGCAGCTTCAGAGGAGTGAGGCAGAGGACTTGGGGGAAGTGGGTGGCCGAGATCCGCGAGCCCAACCGCGGTGCCCGGCTGTGGCTCGGCACTTTCAACACCTCCCTCGAGGCCGCCTCCGCCTACGACGCTGCCGCTTTGAAGCTCTACGGTCCCTCCGCCAAGCTCAACTTGCCGTCTGACCGCCACCACCACCCTCCAACCGGTGACGCCGTGGAGCCGAACCACCCGAGCGCAAGTAATATATCTCCTAAGCGCAGCCTATGGTACATACCCCAAAAGAGTATTCGTACCATACACTAAAAACACGCAAGCCGCCGCTAAAGATATGCCCACCGCCCTCCAAAAATTATTTGTATCGTATAATCTCAAAGTACGCCCTTTCGTAACTAACCAAAAACATGCGTAGCATATGCCAAAATCAAGCATAAGATACACCAAAACAAATACAGTACGTTACAGTTTTATGGTAGTACACCGCAGCTTTCTCCTATATTTCCTACTTATGTGGCAGTAGCAATTCCAGGATTTGTCATAGATCCTGTTTGGTCTGTCATTTTCTTGGGTGGGGGATGAAATTTTTTCCTCTTTGCTGGCATCTTTGTTTTTACCCAATTTTTTATTTCTTGATAATTTTCCAAAGAAATTTCAGGTTGTCGAGACTTGAAAACTGTTAAAAAGTGCATAAAATGATGGAAACAAAAAAGAAATTGTCTTTTTAATTTACTTACTTTCGACGTCAATGTTCCAAATATACACTACAACACGAAAGGCCTATAGCGAGGATTTAATTTCCTCGCCGAAGCACCTAATTTCCTCGCAAAATGCATTTGCGAGGAAACAATTCCTCGCCCGTTTTCCTTGCAAAAGCCTTGGCGCAAAAAGTATTTGCGAGGGAAAAAAAATTTCCTCGCCTATTTTGACACAATTAGCGAGGAATTTTTTCCTCGCTAAACTAATGCCAGGTTTACAAAATAGGCGAGGAATTTTTTCATCGCTAATTATAGTTTAGGCGAGGAAATTTTTCCTCACTAAATCTCTTAAAACAATCCAATTCCCAGCGTGTCCTCCTCTGCGGAGGCATTTGCTCCATCCATCACACCAACTTCCTTTCCAGTTCAAACATTCGCCTTCTTTTATATATATACCTTTTGGACGTCTTCTCACCTCTCTAAATTTGTTTCTTTAAACTTTTCTCTCTAATTTTAATCTGTTTGTACTGTTTCTTTAAATTTGTTTTTTAAATCTTTAACATTATTCTCTTTTAATGAATTTTTTTTATAATTTAATATTTTCTTATATATCTTTAATAAATCTGTATACCTTTCTAAATTTGTTTATTTTATACTTAATTTTAATTCTCTCCAAGTTTAGTAACCTTTTGTAGTGCCTAAATTAGTTTGAGCACTTTAATTTTTGGCAAATACAACATTGTTTTTTGGTGGGTGAATCTGTTCTTACTGCGTATACGTGCATCCATAACAATCTTAACTCAACTATATTTCACAATGATACTTTGTTATGTTTATTTTTAAATGGGGTTAACCTTGCATATTTTGAAAATAGATTAGTGACGATCTAATTTTGAGATAGTTTTTAATACAACATCACTGCATCGATTATTAAGTACTTTATCTTTTGTTTAGCTTTTCATTAATTTTTTTGTATGAATTAATAATCAGTTATCTCTAGGAAAAGCAATCCATAGTTCCCATTCTTTTTATGAAATGCATATCATTCATCCACAAACTTATAATCCCTATGTCCGGTCTTTTTTTTGGGTTTATAACTATGGGATGAACTTTTTTTAGCATGTCCTTAAAATGTTTTTATTCAAACAATAAATTTTATTGCAATTTGAACAAACTGACATCGTTAATAATTAATTTTGTTTGAGAAAAAGTGAATTCATATAATTAGTGAGAAACATATATTTCATTTCATCAATTCAATGCAATGGGCGAGGAAACTATTTTTTCCCGTTTTATCACTTTTTTATTTTAATAAATTTGATAATGATATTGAAATATGTAGTTGATTATCTCTTACCATCGTGATATTACAAATACATGAACATAATTAATAATGACGGCTAAAAAAGGTGATGAAATATTTTCTCATAGGTAATTTTTAGCAAGGAAAAACAGATTTCCTCGCAAAAGGGTTACATTTAGCGAGGAAAAAAGATTTTCTCGCTAAATGTAACCCTTTTGCGAGGAAATCTATTTTTCCTCGCTAAAAATAGCGACGAAATTGAATTTCCTCGCAGATTGTGTACTTTTAGCGACGAAATTTAGTTTCCTCACCATATTTCCTCGCAATAGGCCTTTTGTGTTGTAGTGATATATGGTCTACTTTTTTTGGTTTTTTACTTTCTATTTGATAGTACTACATTTTCATCATAATATAGTTTGGCTGGGCTATAAGTTTATAGAGAAAATCTTTTTCTACGGCTGTTTCCGTGAAAAAGAGTTTTGCGGAGCACCGTTTAAAAGTGTATTTGGACAGTCTAGATTTAAATCGGAAAAGTTTTATTTAAATCTAGACCGTTCAAAACTGAAACGGACGGGCACGATCGCTTATCTCTCTTCCTCCGTGGAAGAGACAATCTCAAGTTCATAACTTGTTTGCATGTGTGTTTAACCGAGGTGTTCAATTTGATGGGTTAAATCTCGAATATCGTTGCGTGTAGATAAGGGTGTTCAATTGAACACTCTCCCACAAGAGTGCAGGCCACGGTGCCATGGAGAGGAAGAGTCTACGAGTGGTGATATCGTAGCTAATTCCGCGTTCAGTGACGCACAAAGCGGAGGAGGAGGGTATTTGTGGGAGAGTGGCTTGTGTCCGATTGAGGATGCGCATATGATTCCAGATTGGCCTGATGTAATGGTTGAGAGTGATTTCTACTGGAATAGTACTACTAGTGATCTTTTGGGAGCTTTAATGGAGAGAGATGAGGAGATCATGGACTGGGATGGGTTGCAAGAAGTTCCATGGAGCTTATGATTGATGCAGAACAAAAAAACTCGGCTGCGGATACTTGCTTTGTATTTGTACTTGTAAGGTACTAATTTTTTTTAATTTTATAAACGGATGTCCAGGTCAACTTATGCACACATTGACGAATCTCTGGTCGGCTTGATGTACTGAGTGGGAGGGATTTCTACAGGAATAGTACTAGTGGTTCGGGAATTTTAATGGAGAGTGATGAGGAAGTCATGGACTGGGATGTGTTGCAAAGAAGTTCCATGCAGCTTCTGATTTCTGCAATGTGGTATAGTAGAAACTAGAAAGTAATTCGTGTCAGGGTGGTTGGCTCTTGTTTTTGCCAAATGGTTTTTAGGTTTTTTTGGTTAGTTACGAAAGGGTGTTTTTGCGAGCCGCCACTAAAGATATTCGTACCGTCCTCCAAAAATTATTTGTATCGTATAATATCAAAGTACACCCTTTCGTAACTAACCAAAAAACACGCGTTACATATGCCCAAAATCAAGCATAAGATACGCCAAAACAAATACAGTACGTTACATTTTTATGGTACATCACAGCTTTCTCCTATTTCCTACTTAGGCCCCGTTTGGACAAATAAACCACTCTGGCTTATTTTTTGTCCTTATTCATTTTTTTTTTGTATTTTGTGTCTTATTGTCAATTTTTTGGGGATTATTGTTCGTTATGACGAGAGGAATCTAAAAAGTAAAAATTTTGGTCGAAATCTAAATTTTTTTAAATAAAGACGAAAACGTGGCTTTCCCGCCAAATTTCGTCGAAATTCTAAAAAAATTGGATTCCGATCAAAATTTTTTACTTTTTAGATTCCTCTCGTCATAACGAAGCAATAATCCCCAAAAAATTGACAATAAGCCACAAAATGCAAAAAAAAAAATTGAATAAGTACAAAAAATAAGTCACAGTGACTTATTTATCCAAACAGGCCCTTATGTGGCAGTAGCAGTTCCAGGATTTGACATAGATCCTGTTTGGTCTGTCCTTTTCTTGGGTGGGGGATGAAATTTTTTCCTCTTTCCTTGCATCTTTGTTTTTACCCAATTTTTTATTTCTTGATAATTTTTTTCCAAAGAAATTTCAGGTTTTCGAGACTTGAAAACTTACAAAAGTGCAAAAAAATGATGGAAACGAGTTTTGCGGAGCACCGTTCAAAGGGTATTTGGACAGTCTAGATTTAAATCAGAGAAGTTTTATTTAAATTTGAACCGTCCAAAACTGAAAATGGACGGCCACAATTGCTTACCTCTGTTCCTTCTCGAATAAGACAATCTCAAGTTTATAACTTGTTTGCATGTGTGTTTAACCGAGGTGTTCAATTTGATGGGTTAAATCTCGAATATCGTTGCGTGTAGATAAGGGTGTTCAATTGAACACTCTCCCACAAGAGTGCAGGCCACGGTGCCATGGAGAGGAAGAGTCTACGAGTGGTGATATCGTAGCTAATTCCGCGTTCAGTGACGCACAAAGCGGAGGAGGAGGGTATTTGTGCGAGAGTAGCTTGTGTCCGATTGAGGATGCGCATATGATTCCAGATTGGCCTGATGTAATGGTTGAGAGTGATTTCTACTTGTAATAGTACTACTAGTGATCTTTTGGGAGCTTTAATGGAGAGAGATGAGGAGATCATGGACTGGGATGGGTTGCAAGAAGTTCCATGGAGCTTATGATTGATGCAGAACAACAAAACTCGGCTTCGGATACTTGTTTTGTATTAGTACTTAAGGTATTAATTTTTTTTAATTTTATAAACGGATGTTCAGGCCGACTTACGCGCACTTTTGACGAATCTCTGATCGGCTTGTGTCAGGGTGGTTGGCTCTTGTTTTAAACGGATGTTCAGGCCGACTTACGCGCACTTTTGACGAATCTCTGATCGGCTTGTGTCAGGGTGGTTGGCTCTTGTTTTTGCCAAATGGTTTTTAGGTTTTTTTGAGCTGCTCTATTTTGGGGGTCTGATCTTCTCTCTGTCCCGAAAACCCTTATGTCTCTGTCCGTAGGATGAGAGCTTCGGCCATAGATCCATACTATAGGGACTTATAATGTAATAAGGACATTAATAAGTTTGTTGCTGCCGCCAGGACAATTGGACCCGGTTTCCAAATATGCCCTTGTTTTGAATCAAAACGGCACACTTCCCCACTCTCTTCCCCACTTTCTGTTCGATCAAAAAGGTTTCCAGAAGAGAGAGAGAGAACGGTTGCCAAAGTCGCATCCTTCGTCGCCCGCCAAAGTTTCCGTCGTTGTCGCCGTCGCCGTCGCCGTTGTCGTCGTCCCCTACAACGTCGTTGTCGTTCCTTCAACTGGTAAATCGTTCCTCACATTTCCGTATCTCTTGCTTCTCTGCTTATTGCTTCTCTTTGCTTCTCTGCTTTGCTTTTTGTTTCGTTCCACATGTTGTTATCTGTTGTACATACTGCGTTTGTAGTCCATTTTGCAAGGTCAGAACTCTGCATTTTGTAGTCCAATAGATTTGTAGTCAATTTTGCAGTCCAATGGATCTGTAGTCCATTTTGCAGTCTGTTGGTACTGATTAGGGTTTACTTGTTTAGGATTTGTAGTCTATTTTGCAGTCTGTTGGTAATGATTAGGGTTTCTTAGTTTAGGATTTATAATCTTTTGCGAGATAAGTACTCTGCATTTTGTTTGTTCTTTCAAATCACATAACAAATGTTGTCATCTGTTGTATATTATGTGTTTGTAGTCCATTGGTTAGGGTTTCTTTGCTTCTGATTATGGTTTTATTTAGGGTTTGTAGTCCATCTGGTTAGAGTTTATTTGTAATTTTGCAAGATCAGGACTCTGCATTTTGACAAGTGTGGCCAGCTTCTTTGTTCTTACAAATCAGATGACAAATGTTGACATCTGTTTGCATACTCTGCATTTTGACAAGTGTGCCTGGCTTCTTTGCATACTCTGCGTTTGTTGTCCGTTTGTTCTCCATGAAACACAAGTTGACTGATGTATTTGTTTGTTTAATTGAGGAACATACATAGAACACAAGTTGACAGATGTCTTTGTATGTTTTATTGAGGAACATCCATAGAACACAAGTGTGCCTGGCAAATGTTGACATCTGTTTGCATACTCTGCATTTGTGCCTGGCTTCTTTCCATACTCTGCGTTTGTTGTCCGTTTGTTGTCCATAAAACACAAGTTGACTAATGTATTTATTTGTTTAATTGAGGAACATACATAAAACACAAGTTGACTGATGTATTTTGTTCACATTTTGTGCTGTTTTGTTACAGGAAATGGTGAAACCGAAGAAGTCTAATAAAGAATTGGTACTTGTGGATCCTATGAAACCATTACAAGTTGTTTATCCTCCAGAGAGGATGAGAATGAAGCAGTCACCACGGAAAAAAATAGCAGTACAAAGTCGAAAAATGATAGCTGAAAGAATGCCTTCTTCTCAAAAGAGAACTAGAACAACAGAAGATGAAGCTGAACAGAGTCCGACAAAGCGAATGCCAAGATCTGTCATGCAACAAGAGAGAGATTCTCATGAAATGGACAAGAAGGAGAAGAAGAACGACAACAAAGAGAAGGATAAAAAGAAGAAGATACAACATGAAGAAGAAGAGGATGAGGATGAGGGAAAGGAAGAAGAAGAACAAGAACAAGTTCACAAGCCAACGACAAAGGAAGCCCATCAAAAATCTAGGTATGGTTTATGACTAGAATACTAAAGATGATAAAATCTGTCAAACAGATGATGAAATCTGTCATATTCTGTTCTCTGTATTTTGGGAAGAACACATACAGGACTGCAAATCTGTGAAAGTTTGTATGCTTTATTACACCAACTAAACCAACAAAATCTTATCTATCATGCGAACAATACTGACCAAAACTTTGAAACTTATGCAGGTCTAGTCCAAAGACGAAGCGACTTAGCCCTATTAAACAACAAAAGAAGGAGAAAAAGAAAGAGAAGGACAATGTGAAGAAGAAGGACAACGAGAATAAGAAGATACAAGAAGAACAAGAAGAAAGAAGGCCTTCCTCTCAAAAGAGAACAAGAACAATAGAAGATGAATTTGAACAGAGTCCAACAAAGCGATTTACAAGATCTGTCACGCAACAAGAGAAAGATTCTCATAAAATGGACAAGAAGGAGAAGAAGAACAACAAGAAAGAGAAGGACAAAAAGAAGATACAAGAAGAAGAAGAGGATGAGGATGAGGGAAAGGAAGAAGAAGGAGAACAAGTTCACAAGCCATCGAAAAAGGAAGCCCATCAAAAATCTAGGTATGGTTATGACTGGAATACTAGTGATGATGAAATCTGTCAAACAGATGATGAGATCTGTCATATTCTGTTCTCTGTATTTTGGCAAGAACACATACAGGACTGGAAACAGATGATGAAATCTGTCATCTATCATGCAAACAATACTACAACATATGGTTACTTTGTGATAATCTGCATATATGTATTCATTCATATACTGACCAAAACTTTGAAACTCATGCAGGTCTAGTCCAAAGACAAATCGACTTAGCCCTATTAAACAAAAGAAGGAGAATGACAATGTGAAGAAGAAGGACAAGAAGAATAAGAAGATACAAGAAGAAGAAGAAGAAGAAGAAGAAGAGGATGAGGATGATGATGAGGAAGAAGAAGAAGAATAAGATACATGATGATGATGATGAAGAAGAAGATACTGATGATGAAGAAGAAGAAGAAGAAGATCTTCTCAAGACAATAAAAAAGGCTGGCCATCACAAATCTAGGTATTGTTTATGACTAGAATACTACAACATATGGTTACTTTGTGATAACTCTTTGCATATATGTATCCATTCATATACTAAATAAAATTTTAAACTTATGAAGGAAGCAACAGAAGCTTGTGGCAAAAAGGAAAGCAGTGAAGAAACAAAAGCAAAAGGTGCAGAAAAAAGTCAAGAAAGAGGTGACGAAAGAGGTTAAACCTAAGCCTAAACAAATTCAGTTCAGGTAATCTAAAAATTGCGACATTTGTCTGTTTTGTTAGGCAACATTCATATAAGAAAACGAATTTTGTCTGTTTTATTGAGGAACATGTTATCATTTGTTCATGTCTGTCCTATACCAACTTCTTCATATTATTTTGTTCAAATTTCACGCAGGTCGAGTTTTCAAAGTCTTGTGAAACTCTTGAAGGACATAAACTTCACAAAGCTCCAGAAAGAGAAGATTAGAAAAACGCCATTTGCTAATCTTATATTTGCTGTGGCTGATGAGTGCTTGACTGAGGCATACCTGATGAAAAGCGACCTGCATGCTCTTTCACTGATAAGACGATATGAGGGATCGGGAGGGACGTTCAACCTAGGAACCAAATCAGTCAAGATAACAGCACAAGAGTTTGCACTTGTATTCGGCATCCCATATGGGCCCAACCGAATTAAACCATCAACAAAACCGAGGATGCCAGAATCAACGTTTGCTTATAAAGTCTGTGTTCAGGGAGGTAGGATAATGACGAATTCAAGTCTGAAAGAGTACTTCCAAATAGCTGTGAAGAAAAAGGATGTACAAAGTGCAAACGACGTAGCACATGTGCTAACACTGTATCTTATCTCGATGGTGTTTCTCCCAAGCACAGTGTCAAGGGTGAGCTGGAATTTAATCGAGTTCATTGAAGACTTGGATAAGATCAGCTCCTATGACTGGGCAACATTCTTTACGGACGAGCTCATAAGGCAATTGAACGACAACACTGAAACACCGGCATCAACCGGGGGCTGCATAACATTTCTCCTGGTAAAATTCTACCCTCTTGTGACATCAACTTTTTGTCTGTGATAAACTAGCTACATATACTGGAAGATGTGGTTATAAGATGTCGTTATCTTTTCATAATCTGCCTACATGTATGCTAATAGATGTCGATATCATTGGTATTCTGCGTATTTTGTATTTAAACTAATTTGTAGTTTTCATGAAATACAGTATTGGTTTTGTGAGCACGTCAAATTGGTAAGCCAAGGAGATCCAACAAACTTCCCGAGGTTCGTCAAGTGGAGGCTTACCGACCTTAGTGTTGGTTTGGCAAATAACCCGTTGGATGTTCTTGATCCGTTAATCGTGAACGACTCAGAGTTGGAGGTAACGGAATCCGAGAAAGAGTTGCTCAGATTTGTTGAGGTGCCGGAAGATGATCAAGTGAAGCCAGAAGATGAGCAGGGTAAAAATGGTGATGACCCAAAGCATGATGATGCATATACAAAACTTCAAAAAGAAAATGAAATCCTCCGAGAAAGAATCAAAAGGTTGACCGAGCAGAATGAGCAAATCAAAAGGTTGACCAAGGAGAATGAGCAAAAAGACGCTACAATTGCCCAGCTTCGGAGAAGAATTTCAGAGCTTCAAGACGAGACATATGAGGAAACAGTTGATGAACTCAATTTTGAAGTGGAGACTGCTCATGTTGAGAGGGATTTTTTTGTGCAAGAGGTTGTGCATAAGGAAATTGAGATATGCAACGTGCTCGTAGAGAACGACATTATAGCTGAAAAGCTAGACAGAGCGGAGGGAACCATTGACGACATGGAGACACATTGTATTACCCAACAATTCAAGGTATAATCTAAACCACAATTGACTAAACGTTTCTGTTTTTTTTTCCCCTTTATCTTTCCATATGAACCACACAGATTACCTAATCTTATTTCTTTATGTGGAAAATAGACAAGTGAAAGTGTGGACAAAGAAGCAGAGGGTAAAGATGAAGAGGAGGAAGAACAAGAAGAACAAGAAAAAGAAAGGACAAATATTGAAGAGGAGGAAGAAGAACGACAAGAAGAAGAAGAATGTGGTCCTGAGCATCAAATGGTGCAGGATGAAGTATTAGAAAGGACAACTATTGAAGCTTTCACGGGTGTACTTGCTGAAAACAGTCCAAAACCAACCAAGAAAAAGAGGAAACAGGTGGACCCTTCATCTCTTGTAAAGAATGTGAAAAATGAGACAAGAATAGAGAAGAGGGAGGAAGGTTTTGTATATGAAGACCTGAAGAAGGTGAAGAAGATTACACAGAAGGAGATGGATGTGATACCAAAATGGAACGTTGAAAAAACAAAATTGGGTAAATTGCTGGAAGAAGAAGACAAAGCGTTCCTGAATCTATTTTATGACCTAAACCAGGGGCAAGTCAAGTAAGTAAAGCTACACTTTTTTCATTAATTCCCAATTCCTTTCTAACAGATGATAAAATCTGTCATATTCTGTTCTCTGTATTTTCGCAACATAACATACAAGACTATGACTGTTGGCTATGATTGTTTACTGTGATGATAAAAGGCCTGATGTGGGTTTATTTGTGAATGTTAATTCTTTCCTTTTGACATCACAGTGAAGAAGTCTGGACAGATGAAGAAACACGTTATACCATAACTTTCAAGTCAATAATAAAGCTTTTGGATGACCTAGACATGGGGAACGAGGTAATAGACGGGTACACATCAATGCTGAAAAGGGAGCAGCAAGTTAAACGACTGATGCATGGAAACAGTGCATTCTTCACATCCAGCTGCTGGGTAAGTACATTGCCCTTTCCCCACAACAAACTGTTATGTTCACATTGTTTTGATGTCATTATTTGTTAATGTCTGTGCTATACCAGAAATGCTACAGATGATGACATCTGTCATATTTTGTTCTCTGTATTTGCCCTTTTCCCCATAACAAAATACTGTTATGTTCACACTGTTTTGATGTCATTATTTGTTTATGTCTGTGCAATACCGGAAATGCAAATTTTCACATATGTTTGTGTTTATCTAACTAAGATATTTTATTCCCACAGACACTTATCACAATGGCAAATCAGTCCCCCAAAAGTACCTCCTTGATAGCAAACTTGAACAACTCTACGGCGAAATACATGATAAGGGCTTAGATTACTTTCGGTACCTTGTTTTCCCAATGAACTCTTCAGAAAATAAGGCGAACAAAAACAGTCCATATCATTGGACTGTGCTTGTTTATGATATGCAAGAGGAGGAATGGAAGCATTACAATTCATTGAAACCAAGAAAGAAGGAGAAATCAGGGGACCCTTACCTTAAAGATGCTGCAATAGTGGTAAAAAACCTTCTACCTCTCTCTTAGTTGCTTATTTAATTGCTTATAATCAATGACTGCAACTAATATAAAAAATTTACTTTGAAAACAACATAGAAAGATGCTGTTGAGAAATACATGAAGGAATTGGAAGCAAGAAGGAGTGATCAGCCACAATTCAACTTGCTAACTCCCATAAAGTCAATCTTCAAAGATGGTGCTCAACTAAGAACAGTGCAAGAAGCACCACAACAGAATAGTGCTTCGTAAGCTTCAATCAAACTTTCCATACTTAACCATATGATGACATCTATTGCAATCTACTAAACTCTATCTCTTGAATATATGCAGGGTTGATTGTGGACCCATTGTTTGTTACATCATCAAAAAGATCGCAGCGTTTGAAGAAATACCACAAAAGCTTGAAAAAGAAGATGTTTCAGCTTTTAGAGTGTATTTGGTCCACAAGATTTTACATGATGAGACTAGATCATGGACGGAAGAAAAGTGGCAAGACAAACAACTGGCTCATGATTTGAATTCTGACAAGTAGAGAAATGGTGGTTGGTTTAACAGTTTGTAGTTGGCAAGACAAACAATTAGTTTATGATTTGAATTCTGACAAGTAGAGAAATGGTGGTTGGTTTGAATTGAATTCATGATTTGATTTGAATTCTGACAACTAGTTTGTAACCGCTGACAATCTGAATTTTGATAGTAGACAAATGGTGGTTGGTTTAACAGTTTGTAGTTGGCAAGACAAACAATTAGTTCATGATTTGAATTCTGACAAGTAGAGAAATGGTGGTTGGTTTGAATTGAATTCATGATTTGATTTGAATTCTGACAACTAGTTTATAACCGGGGACATTAATCTGAATTTTGATAGTTACATAGAACTTGGTATTTTGGCTATGATTGTTGACTGTGGTTGTTAGATATGATTGTTGGCTATGATTGTTCACTGATGATAAAAGGCCCGGTGTGGGTTTACTTGTGAATTTCGATTATGAATGGTAATTTATGATGAGAAATGCCCGGAGTGGGCTGATATACACTGTTGTTTGCTGCACATTTGCTGTAGATTGAGACGCAACGCGTCAGGCTAGGCCATAAAGCAAGGAAACCCTGTCAATTTTTTTCCTTGTTTGTTGCACATTTTCATCTCAAAAGTAATCAACGCAAGTATTCTGTTCTATGTATTTTGGCAACAAAACATACACGACTGATTTGCAAACAGATGATGAAATCTGTCAAACAGATAATCAAATCTGACATATTCTTTTCTCTGTATTTTGCCAACAAAACATACAGGACTGAAAATCTGTGAAAATTACTACGCTTTATTACACCAACTAAACCAACAAAATCTTATTTATCATGCTAATAATACTCTTGCAATATCCCAAGAACAATTTCAAATTGAAGAAATCAAAGAATAGTATGCAATATCCCAAGAACAAGTTCAAATCAAAGAAATCAGACAATACTCTGCAGTATCCCAAGAACAAGTTCACTCAATTGGCTCTTTACATCTCTTCCTATTGTGGTTTCCCAACTTTCCACACCTCCCACACCTTATTTGCCTCACTTTCTCTCCCTTTGATCGAATTCTTTGAACCTTAGGTCTGCCCTGCGGCCTTCTTGTCTTTGGAGGAAGAACTACACGGTTTTCTTTTGTCACTTCTGGAGCTCCGAGAGTGGGAATAGGATTTATCATACTCTCATACGTCAATCGAAAAGCTTCAACGGTGTAAAAAGGATCTATGTAGTCTGATACTTGTAGGCCAACCTTTTGAATAGCCGTCACTGCATGCACACAAGGAAAACCGTTCAACTGCCATCGACAACATGTGCACGTCCGTCTCTGAACATCAACCACAACTGTCGGAAGGGAGAACACTTCAAAAACATCGTCACTTGCCTTTGCCACAGTCCACGACCGACCTTTGTTGAAACTTGTGACCAACTTCTTATCCATTTCAGGACACACGATGCCGTTCCACTTCAATGACTGTTGCCTCCTTTCACACATTTGCTCCATCAGTTTAACCCTTATCGTGTCAATGGCATTCAAAATTGGCAAATGACGGGCTGCCAAAATCCATTTGTTGAAAGACTCAGCTGGATTTGAACACATGTCCCCATATCTTCTACCTTCAAAATATGCATTTGCCCACTTGTCAAGTGGCAACGATTCAACAAAAGCCTTAGCTTGGGGACCACCAACATCGCAGAGTTCTTTAAAAGCTTCTTCGTAATCAGAAATCGATGGTGCATATGCACAATAAGAAAACAACTCGACTACTCTGTCCCTAAAACCATTAGACAATCTGCCCTTAAACTTGTCCCTCAAATTACCCTTCAGATGCTGCAAACAATACCCATGATATCCATTGGGAAAAACCTCTGGAATACCTTTCAAAACCTCAGAATGACGATCTGTTATGAATGTTATTGGATGAGATGATAGAATTGTTGACAACTTCCTCAAAAATCAAAGCCAATTCTCGTCATTTTCAGATCAGCAATGCCAAAAGCCACTGGAAACAGTCCTAATCCAAAAAAAAAAAGCAACACGCAACATTAATCTATATAATTCTATTCATGGTATAACATAATCAATGCAAATTAAGTCATTTGTATCTTAGAATCTAAGGGAAAATATAACGTAATCTGTATTTATTTATGAATCTGCTCTGACAGTATATCAACAGAAAACAATAGATGTTGTTATCTATATTAAACTTGTCTCCCAATCTTCCAAAAAACTTAAACAGAAAATCAATATTGAACACACAAGAAGACGAATAAAAATAACTAACCTTGATCGCCATCTTTTCCTATAGCTCCGAAAAGGGTTCCTGTGTACCTCCCCTTCAAAAATGTCCCATCAAGCGCCAACAAAGGACGACAATAATTGAAGCCTTTGATACACGCATCAAATGCTACAAAAATCCTTCTAAAACAATTAGTTTTGTCACAATACTCAACATCAATAACACTTCCTGGGTTTTTCGCCTTCGCTTCCTCAGCATACCACCTCAGTAGGTCAAAAGACAGTGCATAATCTCCATACAGCTCATCACCTGCCTTCTCAACCCCAAACCAAGCATGGTGATAACTGATTTTACTCCCATAGTACTTCTCAAAAAATTTCACTGCTTCTATGGGAGCATAGTTTGTCTTAGTTCGAACTTCCTCCATAATCTCTTTAGCAACCAACTTTGAACTCATCCGAGGATTCTTCGAACTAGCAAAAACACCAACACAACTGTGATTCTTCTCAAACTCCCTAATACGAAAGAAACGGTTAGATCTCTCAATGGTTGCGTGAATAAACCATTGACAACCAGATTCTGTATGTTTTTTTGAACACTCCGCCGTTACTCTATTCTTGTCATTCTTCAAAAACTTATATACAAATCCAACTTCAATAGCATACATTGCCAGACAATCCCTAAATTCTTTTACTCCGCCTCTAAACTCTTGGCCAACATGAGTAATCAACTTAGACCAACCAGCAGAAAGACGGACAGTCTCGTGGTGCTGACAAAACCTCTCAAGTGGATCTTCTTCTACTTCATGCATAGTACTACTTTGATCGACTTCAAAACTTCTTCGACATTCAACACTTTCAACAACAATACTCCGATTATTACGATCAGCACAAGAAGAAATCACTTCAACAACTACATCAATGCAACTAACCCCATACGCACCAGCCAATGCAAACATATTTACAAAATCGGCATCATTATCTAGAATGCAATTGTCATGTCCACCTACGGCATACAAAAGTTGAAAACTAGAGGTTTCCAAACTTGGCCACTTCTTAACCAGACTACGGACAACATCATCAAAGCAGAAATCTCTCCTAAGTGATACGACAAGAGTTTTTGAACCATATTTGCACAGAAGAACAATAGAAGATTCCATACTGGAAATTTAACTCCCTCTGCAAACAAAAAATGAAAACAAAATGTCATTATCTGTGTCGATATGCCCTACAAATCTGCTCCAAAAAATTGAAAAACATTGATCTGTTCTATAAAATGTGTAGTGAGAACAGAGAGAGAGACCTTCAACATTGATCTGTTCTCTCAAATTTAGTCCACAAATCACACAAACAGAGACAGAGAGAGAGAGAGAGAGAGAGAGAGAGAGACCTTCAACATTGATCTGTTCTCTCAAATTCAGTCCACAAATATGCACACACACTCAAATGCATAAAGAGAGACATTCAAATCGCAGTAAAGAAAATAAACGAGAGAGAGAGAGAGAGAGAGAGAGAAACCTTCCAATCTTAACCTTCAAATCGCAGTGACAAACCTTCGTCAGATCCAAGTGACAAACCTTCGTCAGATCCAAGTGACAAACCTTCGCCAGCAATTCAAACCTAAATCTCCAAACCAAACTCGGGGGAGAGAGAGAGAGAGCTCAGCAATTGAAACCTAAACTGTGAGAGCGAGAGAGAGGAAGCATTGATCGTCCAAAATTCACGACAGTAATGACATGGCCAGATTCAATCTTGCCGTTATATATAGTGAGGGTAGATTGGTCCGTGAATGGACCTAACACTGCATAGAACTTATTATGATGGATCCGCAGCCTGTTAAAAGAATAACCTGGACTATAAGGCCCAATAAGTTTAGACTGTGGACTCTAGCCCAATTTTTTGCCGTAGGATTGTGTGATTTGTGTTTTTTTTTCCTTATATTTTAAATTCAACAGTCGGAAAGTTTATCAATAGCCATGAATCCAAAACTTGCTCTCCGTGGGACTCGAACTTTGATCACCACTAGAGCGAGAAGTGAACATTCCACCTCTGCTAGCGTGGAAGTTCATTAAAAAGTATAAATTACGACCATAGGTTAGTGAGAATCACTAAATACAAAATAATTTGAAATAACAGTCCTTTTTTAGTTTAATGTTGTCTTGTCTGAATTTTTTTCAAACTCGGTTCATTTTTTTATACTTTTCTAATCTGTCCACTTGATATGACTTAATAGCTCTTGAAGACACCATTCATTTAAGAGTTTTGAATTTTGAATTCTAATCATTATCCTATTTTCCTTCAATCGTTACTCTTATTTTTCTCTCTAATCATTACCTTTATTTTCAATTATTACTCTATTTATCTCTTCATTCATTACCTACAAATCTAAATACCAAAACAAACTGGGTCGAAATGTTTTGACAATAAACTAAACAAAAATTGTTGATTTTCACTCTTTTTTTTTTTGATAAATGCACCCCATTTTTTGCCATTTAGTGAAACATTTATATGTAATTTTCTTAATATAAAACAATAAATGAAGTGCATTTACCAAAAAAGGTAGTGCAAAAATTATTTTCCAACAAAAAAGGAAAATAATTTTTACACCCCTCTTTTTACAATCCACTCCTTTTTTTAATCTCAATCAATGTGAATTTACAATATCACCATTGGATTTGTGTTTACATCCTAAAATATGTCACCCATCGATAAAATTACACATGGGACCAAACAGTATATTATCTAATCAGAACACGTCCTGATCAAGCCTAAGATCTAGAGGATTAGGAGGTTTAGTGACGGTGTTATTTTAGTACCATACGGTCTCATTTTGATTGGAAACGACCGCATTTGGACATCGAACAAGGGTAATTAAGATGATAATTAAATTTAGCCGTTGATTAATCCTTAAAGCCATCGAACGGTGCCATTAACCCTCCGTTTCATAAAGGAAATCAATCGTGGTTATATTGAATCATCTGAATAACCTATTTTGTAATGCTAAAACACGTTGCGAGAAAGCAGGAACCCCGTTACCCAGAAATCAGCCATGATCAGCATCAACAAATGTGGAAGGAGAAGAATTCTGAGGGGACCAATTCGAGCAACCGTTCGAAGGTCCTTCTCAACCGTTTTTTGGAGGGAACAATAAGCAATTCAAACGAGGACGCGGGCATCAGTTGAAAACGTGGAGAATGAAGATCGAAGGTAGACTTATTATCGGGCTCAGAGATCGATCTATCCTAGCTTAGGACTTAGATTAGATTAGTGTAGTCATTTGTAAGTTGAAGGTTTATTTGCATGTAAGACTACTTTCGATTAAATTCAAGTTATCTTATTTCTTTTTGTCTTTTTCTTACTAAGAAAATACTCGATTATAGATTTACTTTTGATTAAATTCAGTGTGCCTATATTTCTGTATTATTTTTGTCGAAATCTTAAGAGTATTTGTATATAAACTTACCTTTGATTAAATTTAAGTTTGTTTATGTTCAATTATCTTTTCTAATTGAACAGCGTCAATCAATTGTTTGGTTCATACCTTGAGGAAAAAACCTCTTAGTTGAGGTAAGCGAACGTATAACACAATTGCCTGATTTAAATTAGTTGTTTTGAATCAATCTGAAAAAAATAATTTCTATCGTTTTTCTGGCACGTCCACACACAATCATTTGTCATAGATTAAGCTAATTCGGCCCAAACAATGTGTGAAAAAGTGAATTGAAAAATATGCAGAATAGTAAATTCACGTGGATAATAGTAACAAAACAAGAATGGATTATAAAACAGACGTGCTATTCACACAAATGAATAGAGCACAAATTGAGATGTGGGGCTCACTACGAGTCCCACACAAATGAGACCCTCGTAAAAAATCAGCTTAATCTGATACTGTAATAATCCGAAAATTTAAACTAATAAATATTAAAAGGAATTTATTATTTATGATAATATTGATTTCCTTATTTATTAATTAGTAGATAACTACAAAAAAAAAAAAATAAGTATTCTATCTAATTACCTCTTAAAAAAATTATTTTGTCATTAAATACATACTTATAAATGCATGCATGCACGCCTATATTCTCCCTCACTCTCCTACTCAATCTCTACCTCCTCCATGACCCAAAATTCGTGCGTAATTCGTCCATGCAAAAACCCGATACCGTTAGGACTCGTTTTAATTCGAAACTCATCCAATTCTCCTATATATACACACCACACCGACCCTAGGGCACGTACACTATTCTACCACCTTCCACGGAGCCAGAGAGAGGAGAAAAACCCGAGAGAACCGAGCTTTAATCCATAGAATTTTAGAGAGAGAAAAAGAGAGAGAGAAAAGTGGGTTTCGTGGTTCCGTTCGTCCGAAACCCAAATTGATCGTTCGAGTTGTTTACTACAGTCCCAAGGATCACCGTAGATCAATCAATTCGGTCCGAAGATCCCCGATCGAAGGAATTGAAGTCGTCTTCCCCAAATTCAAGTTTTCGATCGAAAACGAATTAAATCCGAACCGAGGTACTATAATTCAATCCGAGCCCTCCTCTACGTATATTTATGTTTATAAGACATAACCCAACGTCCCCCGTTCCCCCATGCATCAAACCGAAGCCGAAACGACAAAAAAAACGAAGGCAGCGCGCGACCTCGCGGCCGCAAGGTTCGGGCGGCCCAGCCGCTAGAACCAGTGTAATGGAGTTCGCGGCCGCGAACTCCGTTCTTTTCCAGCCGTGCGGTTTTGTGGCTTTGAGATCGAATTGATTTTGCGACCTGTTAAAAATAGATTTTGACCCCGAGATAAATTTTCCTAGGTTCCTAACATTCTAAAGTTCATAACTTGTTAGTTTCATATTTTTTTTATTTAATCTTCGATTTATTTAATTTTTATTCGTAATCGTGTGATCGTTTGTAAACTAAAAATCGTTGCGACCTTTTAAATTATTCTATAAATCCCCAAACTATTTTTCTTAGATCCCTAACTTCTTAAAGATCATAAGTTGTTGATTTCATAACTTTTTGATGTCATTTGTTATTTATTTTATTTTTAATTAAAGTCACAAACGAAAAATAGTTACGACCTTACAAAAAAATATTTTTAATATCGAAAATATTTTTATTAGACTTCTGACATCTCAGAGGTGATATGTTATTAAAATAAAATTTTATTTATTTAATTAACTATTTATTATTATTTATGGGTTGTTACTTGATAATAATACTTTAAAATATTATAAAAGACAGTAAAAAATTATGAATAATTTTTCTTAGACTTTTTACAGTCCTATAATGATATTCTGTAAATAAAAAATATATTTTCAATTACTTAATTATTTATTGTCTATTTATTCTTGTTTTGTCTATTAACTTAAACTTTTTATTTAAAATAATCCCGTGAGCGTTCAAACCCAACTTTTAGCACTCGAACTTATTATAGGGGACTGTTAGGACCTTTATTAAGGTTACGATAATTATTCTAATATTTTTACCTAATTAATGTATTTAATTAGTGTTTAATTAACTTATTTACTTTTAACTAATTAACAAGGGTCTAGAAAATTATTTTTAAATCTTAATTAAATAATTCTTACATTCTTAATGACTTTGTGACCATACGAGATTAAGGGCAACGGCCCAGTCATAAAAAGTTATGTGATTGCATTACTTATTAACTGTTTCGATCCGTCTGTGATTCGTTTTCAATTATTATGGTGATTGATATTGCATCGATATTTCATTTGAATGTTAGATTGGACCCCAGAGACATGGGGTGGTATGCGAAATAGAAATCACGTAGACGATGTTAAGTAATGGATAAATTGTAAGGTTTATTTTCTGTGAGGTTGCCTGCGGCGTGATGTTGTGATATGATGAGATTGTGATGAGAATTGATATATTGGCGGGTGTCCAGTGATGAATTGATAGATGGCGTGCGTCAAGTGATGATTGTGAAAAGAATTGTGATGTGGTTTATAAGATAGGCGTAACCCTAAGTCGTGATACCTGCATGATAAGCTTACCCCTTATTGTAGTTATTGGGGGTGCACACTCAATACATAACTTAGGTGTTCTGCGACAACAAAGGGAAGTGATCTCATGGGAGTGAGCATGGCTAGTGGTTGGGGAGGAAAGATCTCGTGGAGAGATCTTAGATTTCATATTAAGTTAATGGATAGTAAAGAAACAAGTTATGTGAATTATCTCTGATTTACTCGTTCGTATTGTTATCTCTTGTTTGATTGCTAATTGTATTGTAAGAGGGGTAGTTGGGTTGAATTATACTACGGGGTGAACTCTTTCACTCAGGCACGGATTTTCTGGCATCCGTGTCAGATTTTGCAGAAAACCAGGAAACACAGGATCCCGTGGGCGAACAATTTTATGCTGAGGAGAATACAGAGGTGGGAGTTGAGCCAGAATACGCTTGGGACCCATATCAATCTTAGAAGATGGCTCTATTATTTGTTTAGCTTATCCCTTCGAAGACTATTTCTAATATTTTTACAATAGTTTGTAATAGATGAATCCTTAGGACGAGTTATCTGTTTTGGATCTCAAATTGGACTTAATAATGTTTTCCGAGAATTAGTATTTAATACCTCCGATTTTACCTTCGAAAATCGGGGCGTTACAGATACCTATAAGTACTCGATCCTAATCATTAACTGAATGAAAAGTTAGATGATTAGATCGAATACTTATAGGTATCGGATTGAGCTGATTTTTACTTAAAGCCCTTGAAAAGTGTTTTAAATTTAATGAACGGTACGGATCTTTTACATAAAATCCGTAGTAGGCCCCACATCTCAATCTATGCACTATTCATTTATGTAGGTATCATTTCTCTCTGATTATAAAAAGGTGTGTGTAAAAATCACTTTCGAACAATAAGAGAGCTTTGGCCAGAAGGACATACTATAGGGTTTAATAATGTAATTAGGACATCAAAAAATTTCAACCAGGCTCCAGGACATTTTCCCCCGCCTTCCAAAAATACCCCCTTCTAAAACAAACACGAAGAGGGCAAATCCCAAAACCGTTCCGTCAAACCCCAAATGTCACTTCTCTCTCGTGATAGCCTACAACCTCGAACGATTGAGAACTCTGTGATTTTCTCCACGCCATCTCCAGCAACAACCTCCGGCAATCGACGCCGGTAATTTTCCAGCGCCATATCCGTGGGTGTAGCAAGAGTGGAGTAGAAACTCACCAGAAAGTATGGTGATCGGTGGTGGTAGCTCTTAGCAATTGCCGAGTTAAGTTGATCCATTAGTTGACTGAATTTTCTTTTGGGTGGCACCGGCGGCAAGGGGATGCTAGGCGCCGGAGATGGGAACTCGGAGGGGCTCATGGCAGGGGCGGGGATCGGGTGTGGATCGGAGATGGGAATGAATTCGCAACCACCGGTGCCAATGAAAGTGTGGTGGTGGGTTTTGGGATATAGAATTTGACTAGAATCCGTGGTACTTTACAGCTTTCATTTGTTTTACTTGAATTTAATGTTCTTCCTTTATTTTTGTCACCAGAGATGGCATTTTGCTCGGGAAGAAAATGTTGTAGTTGTGGGACGCAATTACCATTTACCAAAGACACACAATGTGGGAGAGGTGGGACACAGTTACCATTTACCAAAGACACACACACACTTTACAGCTTTCATTTGTTTTTCATGGGTAGAAAATGCGTTACTCTATCATCTTAATAACATAAAGACACACACATATTGTTATATGTGTGATACCCAAAGCACACGGATAATCTTATATGTATTTATGAAACATCTATATCTTCTAAAAAAGTGTTAGATAACGTTAACTCTGTCAATTTATTCTTTTATTTTTCTAAAATAAGGTAACAGATAAAGTTATCTGCAAAAATATTTTCTTTGCATCTTCCAAAAAAGAAACAAATAACGTTAGCTATGCAAATCTATTTTTTACTCTCCAAAATAAGGCAATAGATAATGTTATTTGTGTAAATATATTCTTTGAATCTTTCAAAAAAAGAACAAATAACGACAAATCTATTTTTTCTCTCTTTAAAATAAGGCAACAGATAACGTTATTTGTGTAAATATATTCTTTGGATCTTCCAAGGAAAAAAAAAGAACAAATAATGTTAGTTGTTCAAATTAATTTTTTCTCCAACAGATAACGTTATTTGTGTAAATATATTCGTTGGATCTTCCAAAAAAAGAACAAATAACGAGCAAATCTATTTATTTCTCTCTTTAAAATAAGGTAACAGATAACGTTATTTGTGTAACTATATTCTTTGGATCTTCCAAAAAAAGGACAAATAACGTTAGCTATGCAAATCTATTTTCTTCTCCAAATTCACAAAACACATAAATTCTACCCATGAATTGATCATGCACACACCACACTGTTCAATGCACGCCCCCCGTATAATTGACACGTATTGCTCCATGCAACTACCATAGTTTTGTTCCTTCTCTTTAATACAGGCACTCAAAACTAGTTTGATCATCTTATATTTAGTTCCTAATTAATCCTGAAAAAAATAGTTAACAACAAATATCAATTACTTCCATTTTAATTATTACATATTAAAATTTTTTTGCAACAAATATGGTTATCTTTTTAAATTCATACTCTATATTATATCAAAAACAAAATAGATAATGTTATATTTGCAAAATCTTTACTCTTTATAATCACAATAACAAAATAGATAATGTTATTTTTGCAAAATCTTTACTCTTTATAATCACAATAAAATTAATAGATGTGATTATTTGCCTAAATCTGTAAAATTAACACATAATGTTATCTTTGTGAATTAAGTACTCTATATAACCGCAGTGAACAACAAGTATGGTTATTTATAAAAATCTATATTCTGTATTATTCCCAAAAGACTAGCAGATATGATTATTTACGCAAAATCTATAATCTATAAAATGAATAAAACCTACAAATATTGATATGATTATTTGTCCAATTCAAAATCAATGTTTCATTTTTTTGACTTTAGCCAATTTTTTGTTGTAAAAAAAATCATTTTTTTGACTTTAGCCAATTTTTTGTTGTAAAAAAAATTGAGAGGTGATTTTCAAATGACTGAAATGTGGTCGTACTCATCTATCTAATTTTGATATTTTTTTTGGCATTATGCTGAATCAAAAGAAGAACACTACACGTCTTGCATAAATTTATGGAAAACTCTGAACACTATAGGACTATCCACTCGAAAGACCAAACATTAAAAAATTATTATGCAACAAATTAAGTTTGTCACAACTCTGAGATTTTCTCATAAATTGCTGCTCGTGCGATTCAAGAAACATCACTGATCTCCGGCGAGCTCCTTCTCTCTCAGCTCCATCTTGGTCTCTTTCTTTCAAGGCTAACAAAAAAAAAGAAAGGCAAAATGGAAAATGGAAACCAGCGTATGGCAGCCATGGTCGCTGGGTTCCATCACTGCCACCACCTCATCTCACTTCACCTCTCCTCCCTTCCCTCTTCTTCCTTCTCTCTCCTTCCCTCTTTTCCTTCCCTACTCCTGTCCCCTTCTCCTTCTTCCCGACCGAACCGTTGCCGCCACCGTCACGGTACAACTATGTGCAACTGCTGCTGCCGTGGGCTACTGCTCTCTCTCTCTCTCTCCGGTGAACTCGTAGGTGGGGTCTGGGTATGGTGCTGCGGCTACCATTTTTGTCGGGGACAAAGAGAGACAGCAAGACACAGGAGAGGGCCACACGGCGATATAGGAAGACAGGAAAAAACAACCGTCAATCATTCCAAGGATATTTTTGTCCATTACTGGACCTTCGGCACTATAATTGTTATATCAATGGACTCTACACCCTTTACAAACTTAGCGTGGGCTAGTCGGCCCAATAGACTCGTATTAAGGAGTTTAGACCAATCTTCTGTAACAATAAATATCATAAAAATTGAAAAAGAAGGCCAAGGTTGCATTCCGAACAACATGACAGCTGCCAAACACGCTCACCTCACTGCTAAAAGTAGCAGCCGGTAAAACCCTAAATACGAATACGTCAGTCATCTCTTTCCCCTCACAACCACAACAACATATATATAACCCCTCCGACTCCCCATACCCGTTGCAGCTCTCAGCTCTCTCTCTTGGGAGCTTTCCGTTTGAGCCCCCGTTCCATTCATCCCACCCCCCATCATTCCCTCTCTCTCTCTCTCTCTCTCTCTCTTTGCGATGGCGATGGATTCAGCAGTGGAATCGCTCGCGGCCGTTGCCGAGTCCGTTTCAACTCCCTCGACCAAGGCGCGTGTTCGGATCTTCCGCGACAAAATTCCGTCCATTCTCGATAATACGGGTAAGATACGGAGTGAATGTACGGTGCGGAGAGCTCTCAGTTTGACTAGTCTTTTTACTTGACTGCTTTGCTTGGCTTTGTTTGATAGTATTTCTGTAGTTGTCCGAACGACGTCGTAGAATAGGAAGTGTGATAATGCGTTTGGTCTGGGATTCACTTTGAAGCATGGACACGGATATGGATAGGGCTTGACACGGATACTGTGATACGAGAAAACCTAAAAAATAAAATACGGATACGTCTGTGGAAATCATACATCTTTATGATTACACGTGTGCAGTGTTCCAAAAGTCGGCTGCCTAGGCCGACTAGTCCCTGCTTAGGCGCTAGGTGGTGGTCCAACTAGTCGGCGCCTGGAGTTGGCACCTAGGCACCCCTTTTCCGCCCGACTAGCACCTAGCGAATTTTAGAACATTGCATGTGTGATTTGTGAAGCTCTAGGTTTAGGGACGTGAATTGCAATGACTCGAAATGTACAATGTCATAGATGCATCCCGAAACTCTCTTGAATATTTAGCATGGATATCTTCGTTAAATAGACAATAAACTGCCAGAAAACCAATCACAACCATATAGTGAGTGAGATATTGCGATACAAACCAGCTCCTTGGATAAGATCTTTCCATGCTCTAAGCAACTCTGAAACTTGCCTATGCTTCTCTTCATGTTCTAGTGGACTCATGAGGCAATGTTTGATAAGATCTATGCAATGTTGCGATGTTTTATATCCCTCATGGGAGGAAGTCCATCAGTTCAGGCGGAGCAAGATCCCTAAACTCATCAACCAATTGTTGGACTCCCCTAGGTAATTTTGACTCTTGTTTGACCTTCTACATACTAAAAGACATTAAGACAGACAATTGTTCCACCTTCTTGTTTGGGATCTTTGCATTCCATTTCTGTTGTTTGGTAGCTCTTCTTTTTCTTCTTTAGGATTCATATGTTTGATCGATTCTATCATAGTTGGGAACACCCTTCTGTCTCGATGGAAGCGAAGTTACTAGGAGGTTTTGACTTGGGAGTGCAGGAATGAGGTTTTGAGTGAATTTGTCATTGCGATACGGGGATTAAGGACATGCCACATGTACAAAATGGCCTGCCCTTTTGGCTGTGAAAGTTGTCCACAAAGTCATCGAAAGGTTCAAGCACCTGCGAGGTTAAAGTCAGCTTCATGTACTTTTTGTCTCGAAGATAAGGAAATTGAAAGCTTATGTACGCAAGGAATATGGCACATTGAAACGTGTGAGTCTCTGAAGAGGAAGCATGATGGAATTACAAGGTTGAATGCTGATCGCCGAAACAAAGATCCAGAAACAAGCTGATTGCAAATCAGCCTCAGGAAACCAATTAGGGAATAGTGAACGTTGATCTTGATATGTGGGACTTATTTTGGCACACCTTGTGGAAGTCTATATGGGTTTATATGATAAATGGTGTGGTCTACTACTTAGTAACTTGGGTATAAGTATTTTGGATCATGTTGTTCGGCTTCAACAAGTTACTAGGCTAACGGTTTACATGGGGCGCTATAAGTGGTATTTGAGTAATTTGTGTACATGACCAATGGGCTCGAGAAAGTTTAGAAACTTGGCATCGGCGGTGAGTTTGAGGTGAAGCACAAGGCAAAGCCCATGTTAGGCTAATGGTGACTCTGGCCAATTGGGAAAAGTTTGGGTAAGGCTGTGGTGACTCTATTGCTCAACCTCTCGGGGACGCATGGATAACAATGTGAGGAATATGTAACACCCCATTCTACATTGGAAGTCTATATGCGTGATCTTGAGTATGTGGTAAACCATGTGGGCTTCTGATAGATACTGAAGATTAAGTATTTTGGCTCTTGTAGTAGGTTCTAACAAGTTACTACGCCAGTGATCTACACGAGGGGCTATAAAAAATTATAAATTTCGGATGAATCGATGTGCCAAGGACAAATTGCGTCACAGAACCATCGGTTTGATTTTGGATGTCAAATATTTTAAGCCTTGGCATCTCACACTAGCTAACCTGACCATCCAACCTCAAACTTTTTCATGCTACGTTGCTTAAGAAATGCCAAAATTCAGCAAACTTTCTTTGATGCTCTAAATGCCATTTCTTCCTTGGTTGTCAAACACAGGGTGTTTTTGTAGACTGAGAGAAGCCTCTTTTCACAACTTGACAGGTTGACATACAAAATGCCATATGCTTTGGTTGTTTCTCCATGTTGGCCTTTTGCGATGGATTTGAGAGCTTTGAAAGTGGGCGGTTGTTTGTTGCATTTGGCTGTTTGTTTGGCCAATGCAGTGGAGTTGCTGTTACTGGTTCTATGGCTTTCATGTACATTTGTGTTTGCTAAAGAAGCTGATCAATTTCAGGCTGCCAAACAAAATGCCAAATACGGCTTATGCTTTGCCCGTTCCCACATTTTGGCCTTCCTTTTGCCATGCATTGGGGTGCTTTAATAGTTAGTGGTATCTAGTTTTTGAATGGCAAAGAGTTTGGCCAAAGCAACATAATTGCTCTTAGTGTGTCTATAGCTTTCACTGGGTACTAACTTGTTTGCACTTTGCTGTAGAAGCTGATCGATTTCATTTCATGTCTGTAACGACTAACTGAGTTGAAGGTTTACCACTCAATTTTGAATAGCATCTTGTCCACTAATTTAATAACTCCTAGCCACCAAATCTGGATATAGAAAAAAATGGGAACTTCTTGCCGCCAACCTTCTTCCTAATCCATTTGTTGTTGAAAATGATTTAAATTGCTCTGAAACTAGTTAATGCTCTTTTTCAGACACTCTAAATGATGAATGCCCTCCACAATTTGTCTTTTAAAGTTTGAAATCATAGACAACGCAATGTTCAAAGTACACTGAAGGACGGAATTTAGATTACATTCGTCGATTAGAGGAGTGTGAAAATCATTTTCGATATTTTCTCAAGATTTATTTACTTTAAACTGTTATTCTCGCACTTTTGCTCTTAGTTTCGTATGACGTTGTCATTTTTGACCTGCAGAGATGTCTGCTGAACTTGCATCAGTAGTGGTAGGGATAATTTTCAAAACATTGTATATTTATGACGATCGAGGATCAAGGAAAGCTGTTGATGATGTGATAGCAAAAGCTTTGTGTGAGGTTACATTTATGAAAAGTTTTGCGGCAACCATTGTACAGTTCATGGAAAAGCAGTTGAAGTTCCAGTCTCATGTAGGATGTTACAGACTTCTGAAGTGGTCTTGTCTTCTATTAAGCAAGAGTCAATTTGCCTCAGTATCGAAGAATGCAATGTGCAGAGTAGCTGCAGCGCAGGCATCTCTTCTTCATCTTGCTATGCAAGGATCTTTCCGTGAGCGAAGGGCTTGCAAGCAAGCTTTTTTTCATTTGTTCTCAGAGGTCTATTTCTTCATCTTTTCCTGAGATTTGATGGAATTATGTTAATGGGGTTTTAATCTTGAGTTTCTCTTGTATTCTATGTTTTTTGCTTTCAGTCACCGGATATCTCGAAAACCTACGTTGAAGAACTAAAGGACATGAGAATCCCATATAATGATAATCCAGAACTTTTGGGGCTTCTACTAGAATTTTCAAGCTCTGTTCCTTCTTTATTTGACCGGTGGAAGGTAGAAATGCTTTTCTTTTAGCTGTTGCATTATAAAACATGTGTTGTGGGCTGTTGATGATCCTACTTGCTGGTGGAAAGTGCTAATTTCTGGCCGAGCCAAAAAGAAAATAAAAGCAAACGAAACTAGAAAATAAATTGGTAAATATTTGGTTCTTCAATTTACTCCAATTTGATATGTAAAATATTTAACTGTAACGATTGAAATTTACTAAACTTGTTTGTTACCTTTTCTGTTCCATTTCCAAAGGATTTCTATAAAAGGGGTGTTTGGATGACCCTGATTTTGTAAATTGAATTTCCAAAACAGGGCTAAGGATTGTCAATCAGGAAACTCCTCTTGAGGACTTTTGCAGTCCAAGTTTAGATAAGAGCTCATATGTGAAACATGGGCTCACAAGTTTTGAGGAAATATGTGTATAGTCAGCATCAGTTCGGTTTTTGATTCGGTTACTAATCGAAATATTTCAGTCTAATTGTGATGCTCTGGTGTTTGCATGTCTCAGTGTGTCTGATCTGTCATATTTGGCTCATTGATTTCTTTGGGGCTCATTCTTGCCTTGACGGTGGTTTTGTTATCTTGAGGGTGAATGTAGATTAAATGACATAAATAAAATGCAATATGAAAGGTGAACGGATTAAAAGTTAAGCGGCAATGGAGATTTTAATGGGATGTTAGACATGTTCTATAATAATTTTATTACGAAACACTAGCCACTAGGCAAGTGCAACATGTTTCAAATCATACCCAATATCGGGTTTTACTTCCAAACACTGCTAAAATTCTGATACATAAGTGCTCACTTGTAGTAAAACAGAGCTAATCTATCTTATAAGTGCTATCAAACATGAAAATGGTATTATTCTTGATCTGGTCATGCAGAGGTTATATTCCAGTGTTTATATTTGACTTCCATCTGGTAGTATTTTGATTCACTGCTTTGTGTTCCACAGCCAACGTTTCTTGATATATATGTTAAAGCAGTTCTAAATGCAAGGGAAAAACCAGCAAAGAGTCTCAGTGAAGCTTTGCTTCCATTGTTCACCCATTTGGCGCATGAAGATTTTAGAAGTATTGTGGTTCCATCATCTGTTAAAATGTTGAAACGCAACCCAGAGGTGGTGTTGGAATCTGTTGGGATTCTTTTGAAATCGGTCAAATTTGATCTGAGTAAGTATGCCACTGAAATTCTTTCAGTGGTATTACCACAGGCTCGCCATGCGGACGAAAGAAGAAGGCTTGAGGCCTTAGCTATAGTTGGTTGTTTGAGTGAGAAATCTAGTAATCCAGATGCTGTAGAAGCAATGTTTAGTGCTGTCAAATCTGTCATTGGAGGTTTGTGATTACTTGTTTGGAAGTTGTTTTCGTTGTAGCATCTGTCAGTTGATTGAATATTTCTTAATCTTGATTTATGAGGTTGATGCCATTACTTCATGTTGGAACAATGTAGCATTGTGTTTCTGTTTTTTTGTTGTTGTTGTAAAGTTATGTAATTTGCGCTTGAATCTGAAACAGGCTCCGAAGGAAGACTTACATTTCCATACCAGAGAGTAGGAATGATAAATGCTGTGCAAGAACTATCCAGTGTCCCTGATGGGAAATATCTCAGCAGCCTGTCACAGTCAATTTGTAGCTTTCTTTTGTCCTGTTACAAGGATGATGGTATCTAGTTAAATGTGTTTATTTTCTTCTATTTGCTCTGCTTCTGCCATACCCCATTATTTTTACTCATAATCTGCATAAACTGGTTTCCGTTCTTGATGGTCCGATTTACAGGAAATGAGGAGGTAAAGCTTGCGAGTTTATCTGCTATGGCTTCATGGGGAGCAAGATGTCCAGATGCTATTCAGCCAGATGTAGTTTCTTTTATTGGTTCTGGTCTCAAGGAGAAGGAAACTTTGAGAAGGGGTCATCTTCGCTGTCTTCGGGTGATGTGCAAAAATGCGGATGCTGTTGTAAGGGTAAGGAAACTAATTTTGTTTATTTTCCAGATTCCTGTCTGTGGAATTTTTGTTGGGGTGCACTCCAAAGTCTCCACTTAATTGAATGTCTGTATTGTATTCCTTCAGATATCGTCTTTATTGGTGCCTCTGACGCAACTAGTAAAAAGTGGTTTTACCAAAGCGGCACAGCGTTTGGATGGTCTTTATGCATTGCTCTGCGTTGCTAAAATTGCTGTTATTGACATCAAAGCCGGTATTTTTCCAAGGGTTCATTTCATTTCAGAATATTAAGTGTAAATTTTTGTGTTTTTTTTGTACTATGCTTACTTGAGTCTCTTCTCTCTCACAGATGAGATTCTATTAAGGGAAAAGATTTGGTCATTGATAGCTCAAAGCGAACCTTCACTTGTACCAGTTACGATGGTAGGTATTTGTTAGTTCTCCTTGGTGTTCTGTGAGTTTTTTTTTTTTGAACCATTATTTAGTTTACATTTTGGGTGTACATGTCAGAACAGTTTTGCATGACTCTCTGATTGTGTATGTATATATGTTGCTATTTACGTGTGTGTTATTATACATGTGTTTGCTTGTGTTGACATTATGCATTCATTTTTGCGGTTGCGTGAAGTTATAAACAAACTAGCAAACACATCAGATATGATTTTTTTCGCAAAAAGGTTATGATTTTAAGCTAGATCTGGTTGGCTCGACTTCAAGCTACATCTGTTAGCTATAATGCTACACTTTTTTTTTTTTAATTTTATACCTTACCCAGCTTTTCTAGTCATTGTTGTTGGTGGAATAGGTTTAGGATTCCAGGTGAGAATAGGCGGTTGCTGTAGGGTGGGAAACTGCTTCGTTAGGAAAACCATGCTTTTGTGATGTTTCAGTGCCTATCCATCCTCCAAGTTCTATTGTATTTTTTGCATATGCCTGTGCTAGTTATTTAATGCCATTCTTTGCAGGCCTCAAAACTGTTGGTTGAGGACTGCTTGGCATGTCTTGATCTTCTTGAGGTGCTGCTGGTGGATCATCCACAGAGGTTTAGATTTACCATAGAGAAAATATTCAAATATATGTTCTTAACTACCAGTGATAGTTATTTTTTAGTTCACTCCAAAGTTGCAATTTTATTTTCAAACTTATCCCGAATGGTTTCTTTTTCTTTTGTCTCCAGAGTGTTGGAGTCTTTTCCTGTCAGGTTACTGTTACAGGTGATCAAGTGTTTTCTAGAATTTTCATCTATTATTTTCTGCATGCATTTAAACTGATTTCGGAACTCATGCAGTTTATCTTCTATTTACTATGCCATCCAAGTTGGGACATCCGAAGAATGGCATATGATTCTACCAAGAAGATTATTGCTGCTGCTCCACAATTATCTGAAGCAATTTTTCTTGAGTTTTCGTGTTATCTTTCTGCCGTGGGCGAAAAAGTTGTTCTTCTGAAATCAAGGTAGTATCTTGTTTATGATGAGTCTATTTATTCTTTTCTTTAGCGCGACTATCTTATGCATGTAGTGAGCTTATGATTTGCTTTGTTTGATGGGTCATATGATTTTGTTGCTGATCAAAAAGTGAAAACACTAGATGCACAAATGTTATTGTGCTTTTTGTTGCTGATCAAAAAGTGAAAACACTAGATGCACAAATGTTATTGTGCTTCCTCTCAGAATTTTTGCTACCCTTTGTTTTACTGTTTTGTTTCCCGTGGGTTGATTCTTAATAGTTGATCTGCAGTGACGCAGAAAGCACATTGGACGCTCATGTTCCCTTAGTTCCATCCGTGGAGGTTTTGGTGAAGGCTTTAGTTGTTTTGTCCTCTGCAGTATTGACTGCTAGTCCCAGTGCATTTGTGCAACTTATATCCTGTGCACATCATCCATTCTTAGTTGGCACGGCAAAAAGAAATGCAGTGTGGAGGGTAACATCCTTTTTACTATATACGGTGATAGTATACTGAAAGAACATAACAATTAAAAGAACTCTTAACGTAGTTGGTGTTATTTAGTTGCATTATCTTCTCTTTATGTGATTGGTTATTCTGACATGCTCTTAATTTTCTTGACTGTAAAATTGTATTTTATGCCCATCTTTTGTCTTTTATGTTATCAACATGACCTAGGTACACTTTCTGCTTCTTTAGAATTGTTGCCATGGACAAGTAGCCACCTCCCAACTACATGAGAGCACTTTTTGCCAACTTGGTACTCACACTACCTCAAATCACGAGAACACACATCTCAATCACCCCTGTTCATCCTTTGCCAGTAGTATCCTTCAGGAAAAAATATGTGTCCATTGAATCTGGGAAACCGCTGCTATTGGAACCTCAAACCTTAGTTGCAGGATGCTTCCTTCAATTTACCTCAGAACCGCGCTCGCATGACAACCTCCTTGGAACCTCGCTTCCATCAAGAAAGAAGCACATTCCCAACTATGATGGAACCTCTTAAGCGTATGAATTAAGATTAGAACTACCAAGCAATAGAAAATATGGAGAAATGTACAGATTCTAGAATAACAGTTACTTGAGTGTAGTTTAGTTTTTAGTATCAACATCAGAGGCGACGCCACATTCAAAGCTGTGGGGTCGCCTGACCAACCAAACTGAACCCACTAAAATGAACCAACTAAGATGGAACCTCCTACTATTGTGTTCAATATTGGCTTGGATGAAAAATGAACCCACCAAAATGTAGCATTGACCCCATCATGAGGTGCAAAACACCCAATAGTTTATCCCATTACTAAATTTGAGTCATCCATTGATTAAGCGTACCCTGTCTAGCCACTAATTCAGTTGGCTCTCCTGATTCGGTTGATGCAGAGTACCTATAAATAAGGATTTTCTAGCGTTTTTTTTCTTTCGAATCAAAAAAATATGGGCACTATTCTTGAAAAAAAAGACAGGCACGATGCGAAATTCATCATTTTAGCAGTTGTGTTAAATAGTTGTGCTTGGAAAAGTCATATCAATTTGAACGACTTCCACTCTTCAAGTAAAAGGAAACATTTTAACTTTTAATTTGTAAATGACCCCGTACTTGTAAATTCCTGGAGTCGCCACTAATCAACATAAGTAAAGTTGGGGAAACCAAGATTTGCAATTGACTAAATTCTTAGTTGCGGCGATTGCCCGAACAAAGAGCTTTTATGGTTAGTAATTTATAAATCAGGTAGTACTATATTGGTTTATGATTTTATGAATTGTTCCTAAATGCTCCCATGTCATTTAGGAACTAAGCCTCAAACCCAGCAATAGACCCCATTACTAGTTATCACCCTAGCCATCTTATGACTCAGAGCTCTATCAAAGAAACAGCGATAGAGAAAGAGGGTCCCCTTTTCTCAGGGCCATAGAGGTTGCAGAAAATCCCCTTCACAACCTCAGTACTATTGAAACCGGACAAAAGACAGACTTCACATCAATTGCTTCAAGACCACCTAAACCTAATTTTTTGTTTCCGGAGAAGATCCCATCAAACATGGCTGTCAACTTCTGCATGACTTTGGAGACATTCTTGAAGACACCAGCAAACAAACTGATTGGTTCGAATTCTATTATGGCTGCAACACCCTCTTGTATGTATAACTGCAATGAAGGATGTATTAGAACTTGGTCCAAATGCCCATAATTGGATATAATGCGAAACTTTCATACCATTTGTAGGAGCTACATTCACTCTACTTTAGGAAAAACCAAGGTGAAGCTCTGCGGTCTTGGAGCCCTTTTCTTCCTTGAAACTACTCAATGCCTCCACCCTTTAACTACCCAAGCTAACAATGTAACTATGCTAACCTCCCCATGCTTATTATTTTTTTCTAGAATCCTGTTCACTACCCCAAATGTCGTTCTATTCCTTCCTCATTACAGCTGGAAACTCTTCCTTTGTTGCAGCTTTTCAAGCCCTATTGTTGTTCCACTAGCCTCTATATACTCTGTATATTCAGCATTTCAGCCTGAGAAGGCTCTTAGTTGCTGCCTAATATTACTTTCTACTCGTGTTTGTGTAGTTGTGTTTAATCATCATGCAGAAATTCAGTTCTTCACCATGGGTGTTGATGAGTGTGCATGAGAAGAAATAATAGAATTTGTAGTTTTAAGTAGCAAGAAAAGTTATCCACTTGATAATGATTGAAGAGGAGCAATACTACAAACGCAACAAATTGAGCAACATTGTGCGCAACATGTCAACGTGGCATTGCCTAATCAGAAATGGAACAATGTCAACCTACTCAATTGCCTAGGAAACAGTGCCACCTTGTCATGCTGTGCAAAATGTTTTGTTTCTGAACTTTTTCATTGGAAAAAGCAACCTTGAATATTTGACTTTTTGCAAGCTGTAGTTAGAGGAGGATATAATCAACTATGAGCATGTTCCAAGCTGGGATTACCGCAGGGAAATAATTGAATTACCATGTACTACTGGCTTCTAAGGACAGAACTGGAAACATCTCGTGTGCCATAGCCTAAATGTGATTTTCTTGAGCCCGTCCCTCTTTCTCTGGATATGGAGAGAATGATAAAGTTAAAAAACACAATTGGGAATAAGAAAGTGGAAGCTTAATCATTGGCAGAGTACTCTAGGGTAATTAGTATATGATAGGCTCTGCTATCGATGAGTTTGTCATTTAGACAGGGTGATATCCTTGTCTGTATTATATCTGTATGATGATGCTTTAGTAGTACACTTTAATATCTGTATTGTGTTCAGTAGTGTTGGTTGTATACATCAGGTTATCATTGTTTTTCTTAAATCATTTTGGTAAGAGAACTGAGCATCATTTGTAGGGAGAAATATTGGACATGTGATTTTTAGCATTTGGTGTTTTAAGTTTGTGGGAGATATTTTTTTTTCTTCTCTCTTTTTGGCTGTTAACTGCTTTCTGTAGTCCTCACATGGAAGGCAAAGCAATTGCTTATAATTACCAGCATATTACTGATGGATCTACTTTGGCTATTATACCTCTTTCACAGAGGCTACAGAAGTGTTTGCAGACAAATGGTTTTGATGTCATTGGGCTAATTAGTGCTGATGTGGGTAATATGTGCAAGGTATATTTTGAGTCTTATGCTGGCTTTTTGTAGGCATACCATCTTTGACATTCTTTGTGCTGCAACTGTCAGGTGGTCTGCAATGTTTGTCAGTAACTGCAAGATCTCCTATTTTGTTTTTCGAGTATGGTTTTTTTTTTTTTTGTGTTCTGATATAATCACCTGAAAGTATTGATGAGTACTAATCCTTTTAACAGGGCTTGCTAGGACCAACAGGGCTGATGAGTACTAATCCTTTTAACCAAGATGCAGCAATATATTCGTTGTCAACCTTGATGTCGATTACCCCCAGAGACACCTTTGTAGAGTTTGAAAAGGTTAGTTTCATATGTTACTTTCAGCAAGTTTCTGTGAAGCAATATGCCTATAATATTTTTCTTAACTCTAATTCTCTTTATTTCTCTGCCAGCACTTACACAATCTTCCCGACCATTCTGCACATGACACTCTCTCTGAAAGTGACATTCAGGTTAGAACTTAGTGAACCTAATCTAGCGTATCTTTTATAATGTGTATTGCTGGGTTTTGGAATGGCAAACCACTAGTATGTATTGGTTCTTCACATGTTAGCTGGCATAGCTGCTCACTTTTAGTTACCACGTTAAGTATATGATATTGTTATATTTGTTGGGCAAAGGTATAATGCTACTTTCGGTTGGCAAGGTCTTGTTTTCAGTGTACGTATTGGTTACTGATCTGTGAGAAATATTTCCATGTTTCTTGTTGCCCTGACTATCCAAGTTTTTGATCCTCTCTGTGTGTCATTTTAACAAGCTATCTTCCGTAAGAAAACAGGTTGTTTCCCCAATATGCAGTGACGGTTTCCAAGTTATGAGGGTTTGGATCTTTGTCGTTGAGATTCTAAGTTAGTTAATGTGCTTTCTTTCCTTGTTACTTCAATGGTTCAACCAAGTTTATGAAATTGTAAAATTTCTTGTTTAAGAGCGTGATTGGACAGGGCATTTTTCATTTGTGAATGTCCATTGTCCTTATCATAGGTAGTAAATGAAGGTATGGGATGTGGACATTTGATACGAGATATAGACCATGCAATTTGAAGCTTGCAAATTTAGACTAATGATGTAAATTTATACTAATGATTGTGCTTATATAAAGCTATGCCTTAGGTTTGTTTTTGTTAATGTATGCATTCTCATGCAAGTGGTCTAAAAGATTCATGGTGCTTAATACTAGGTTTCACTGTTGGTGTGCAATTTTGAAAAAATGTACTAAATATGTTTGTAGGGTTTAGTTAAGAGTTAATTTCAGATATCCTGCCAAAGGATTACTTATTAAATTCCAACTTGGCGGTCCATAAATGATTGAAATTTTTAGCGTTATTGTTTCCGTGGAATGATAAATTGGTGCTGCAGATGATTTTTTCTAGTGTCTCTATAGGATTCTAGTTTATGATTTTCATCTTGTTGAAACGTAAGCTCCTCTTTCCGTTGGCAAGTACATTAAATAGATCATCATCTCCTTGAAGTTTATTTTCAGTGCTGTCTAGTCTTCCCACTTGGAGTGACCTATCGTCCACTGTATATTTTTCGAGCTTGTCAACATCTCTTTATTCACTAATCATTGCACAATTGTGTAGGTTGTACTTGATGATCAATTTCTTACCTATTATCTGCTCCTAGGTACTACGTTTTGTAAGTTTTTAGCGTTGTCCTCGGCACCTTTGCAATTCTCCAGTTCTTGCAGCATTGGTTACCATATGATGTGCTTCATTGATTTGGTGTTATGACATCAATTAATGCTAAGAGTATACCGCTTGAAGTCGTGGACTCCATACGTGTAGAATGGACCAATGGTCAACTCATTCAAGGGAACAATCAAGTGTGTTAAGGACTGAAATGAACTCAGCTTAATTTTTGAGGTGGAAAATATTAAACAAAGGAACAATCAAGATTTGTTGTGGCTGACGTGGTACATGTGGAAAGTTCAAATGAAAAGGCGAACACTTGTAGGAAAAGTAGGATGTCTAAATAGTTGTTGCAAACTCAAATCTCTAATCTGCCTCACTAAAGTAACTTGTTCAAATGGCAGATTGATACTGACGCTCATTTCATCCTTTCTGAAAGGTTTGACAGTTTCAAGTGGAAAACCAAAATCCCCATTGTCATCATTGATGTTTCTAGCAAGCATTTTGAAATAAGTCAAGACAACCGTATCTATCCACTGTTGAGTAGCCGATGGAGAGTTTCATTTGGTAGGATGGACATTAAAAATTTTCAAAATATGCAAGTTCAAAAAGTTTGGACTACTGTGTTTGTCATTTGAAAATAGGAGCATAGTGCGATCAGTCCGAGGCTTCTTTTAGTATTAGGGCTTATTATTGTGGTTGGGAGAAAGTCAGAGAGAGATTTTGAATTAGTTTGTTTTGGTGTTTTTTTTAATGTAGAGAAAGGTCTGGTTTGATTATATTCTTCCTGCCGCTTTTCATTTTCGGACTTTTTTTCTTTCTAAGATACGGTTGGGGTTGCCAATTCTGGTTGATTTTGGGATGTACACAGGACATTGTAGTACCCTTCTTGAATTGTTTTTTTAATAAAGAGCATATATTAGCAGGGGGTTTGTTGCTTTGTTTTAGGTTCAACTTCATTCCAAATTAGCTACCTGGGGACAAAATGTTCCAAGTTTTTCTTCAACTTAGGTCGTAGTTATCTTGGGTATGAAAAACTTTTTCTGGTCATATATAGATAACTACAGTGGTTAATAAGTACTTTGAATAGTTATGTAGCATTGACACGCGACACGAGATAAACACGACACCGACAATTTGACACTCAATTTTAAAAAATGGAGGATAAGACACGCTGGATACACATTTGCATTATATATATCTCTATTCAATTAGATGAATATGTAGCACATTTTGAGTTCATTGAGTTTTGATGATGTTCTGGTTGTGTGATCCTTCTACTCCTGGGTAGAGCTGTAAAAGAGCTGAGCCAAGTTTATTTGTGTTTGAGTATGTTTCTTTTTTTGGTTTGAGGTTGTCCATGCTTAGCATGAGTCAAGATAACTTGGCATAGCTTGTGCTCAGCTTGTTGAGATAAATTTTTTTTGGCTCGCAATAAAGCTAGGGTCCTGATCGAGCAAGACGTAGTCCTATCTATCTACCTCTCCAGACACAATATCTTGAGTACCTATGATGGTGACCACACCTGTTGGCATGTGATGTTTGGACATAGAATCGAGTCCTTGTAAATGGGCAGAGCCAGCTGGTCTTATTGTACGACGGTAGGGACGATTAAAGACACCAAACTCTCCTTTAGGTGCTTCAACTAATGATTGAGCTTGGCTCATGCTGGCTCGACGTGAATATGGCATTGTTGAAAAGCTCAATTGAACCGTAGCACAAAGAAAACCTTTCTTGGTGGATTGAAAATGCCCCGCAGCTGCAGAAGTTGTTGGGTCATTCTTTTTGCTTTCTCCAATTGTTCTTGTTCGTTGGATCTATTAAATGCATTCCAAGATATGGGATGGCTATGTTAATGCGAAGATGTGACCATTTTAATAGATGGCATCATACGTTGTTTTCTGTGATATCCTTTTGTTCTCCCTTAACCATGGAAGAATTTAAGGGACATGACTCGTTCCATTCTTTATGAAGTTCTCTCACATCATACAAAGAGCAATGCTTGAGGCATCTCATTCGTTATACTCCTAAATCATTATAGTGGCATTGAATGTGTAGTGACTTGTCAGCATAATCCTTAAAGTAATGAATGGTTTCTTGAATGGTTCAAACAGAAACAAATGACAAACGTATCTATTAAACGAAATTGGATTCAAGCCCAACCAATTCAAGCTCACCTTAGACCGAGTTCGGGTTGTTTAATAGTTGAGCTTTATAGTAAACTTGAGCTCTACTGCTCTACTGAAGTAATTAGTTCAAATGAGCTGAAAAGTGCTGAGCATCAAGACATTTGAACAACTTGATTCGTTAGCAGCCTTATTAATAGGTCAAATTATCCTTCATTTTTAACTTATAATTGCCTATGGTGTTATGGATTTTTGATGCTTGGTTATTTATTGCCGTACAAGTTCTCACACTCCTGCATTTCTTCAGATTTTCCGTACACCTGAAGGGATGCTTTCTAGTGAGCAAGGTGTTTATGTTGCTGAGTCTATTGCTTCTAAGAACACGAAACAAGCTAAAGGCCGGTTCCGGGTGTATGATGACCTTGAGGTTGTGGTAAATTTTGCGTGCCTTCTTTTTTATTTGTTTTTGAATGATGTGTGGTGCAAAAATTAATTCTGATAAAACGTATTTTTTTTTGTTTCTTTCCAGGATGAAGTGAGTTCTAATCATTCTGTAAAGCGAGAGCATGCTAGTGTTGGGAAAAAAGAAAGTGGAAAGTTAGCAAAGAAGGCTGGTAAATTTTCATTGCTGTCTTTGTCTGCTCAACCTGTATTTTTCTACTGCTTGGTAATGCAGTAATGTTTTCTTTTGATGAACTAGACAAGGGAAAGACTGCAAAAGAAGAGGCACGTGAGATGCAGCTTAAAGATGAGGCATTGACACGTGAAAAAGTCTCGGTCATACAGAATAATCTATCTTTGATGCTGAGAGCCCTAGGGGAGATGGCTATAGCTAATCCTATTTTCACACACAGTCAACTTCCTTCTCTGGTCCGTGTTTCATGTTGTTTTGTCCAGTCTTATGAATTATCACAATCCATTTTCAGGTTCATATTAGACATCGAATGCACTTTCAAAATATGTTTGGATATGTATTTATTCGAGTGTTTTGATGTTTTTGTTTTGGTTTGAATTTCCCTAATATTGAACTTAATTTTATTTTATTATCTTTGTAGTACATGTATATCATGGTTTTAAGGCAGGATTGTATCATTGTAGTATTTGGTTCATAAGTTGTACAAGTACCTGCACGAGACAGTGACGTTTTACCTGACATTGTTTTTCTTTGTCCTACACCTTGTCATTGTCAATTTTTGTCGCTGCAAATATGTAATGAGGAGTATAAATATGTGTCCTTGTGCCCTTGATGAAGGAACAACAGAAAATTATGTCTCCTGAACAATAGCAAGGAACTTGTATTTGATAGCTGTCAGCTTGGGCAGCTTCAATCATATTTAGCAGTGACAGGCCAGGCAAATTTAAATCTTAACAACTACTCTCATATTGAAGACAATCTGTCTCCTCTAACTCGTTAAGACATTAAACACTTAATAACACAAAATGTCACTTCTGTGTAAACATTTGAGAGCCTGTTTGAGTACACGACCTTGGATTGCTGCATATTCAGCTCCTATTGCAGCTGCTAGTGCAATTTTCTTTATCTACCCTATTTCTCAGGGGACTTTTTTTGATGGGATGCCTCCAGGGAAGAAGTAGTAGAGCCTAAATTCAGTTGAACAGATTCAAACTTAAGAAGGATCTTTCTGATTCTCAAAGAATGAGGGGCAGAGGGATTGATCGAGAAAGATCTCTTGTTTCTTCTTATAAGATTGGATCCACAGTTATTTTTCTGGTTAATAATAGTATGTTTTGGTTAATAGTTGTCACAATATTGACTGCAGTTTTATGGTTACGTTTACTTTTCTCTTCTGTTATTCTTTTTATATTCTCATTCTAAGTTCTTTAACTTTCTTAGTGTCTGTACCTTCATTTAAACCGTGACAAAGTAAAAAACAAGCTTGTTTGTTTATGTTATGTAATAAGATGCGATGAAGCTCAATGGTTTGTTACTTTACTGAAAATTCTAGCTTTTCTTTATACTGCGTTTCAAATTTTGAATATTTTCTTTTTTATATTCTTATATCAGGTAAGTTTTGTTACCCCTTTACTACGGTCGCCGATTGTGAGTGATGTGGCGTATGAAACCATGGTGAAGCTTTCCAGTTGTACTGCTGCTCCTCTGTGTAATTGGGCCATTGACATTGCCACCGCTTTACGCCTTATCTTGTCTGAAGAAGTTACTGTTTTATGGGATCTAGTTCCATGTATTAGCAATGGGGAGGCTAATGATAGGCCATCCTTGGGTCTTTTTGAGCGAGTAGTTAATGGGCTATCCATTTCTTGCAAATCTGGACCTCTTCCTGTTGACTCATTTACTGTTATTTTCCCTGTAAGTTATCCTACTTAATCTGTTGAATATCATTTTGTTGACTTCAACTATGTCACTGACTTTGTCTTGTAACATGCTGTATTAGATAATGGAGAGGATACTGTTGTCTTCCAAGAAGACTGGACTTCATGATGATATTCTTCGGATTCTATTTCTACATATGGATCCAGTTTTGCCCCTTCCTAGGCTTCGCATGCTATCAGTTACGTCTAATTTTTATTTTGGCATATAATCTTCAGTAGGTTTTTTGTTTGTTGTTTTTTTTAATTTATTGTGTTTCAATTTTTGTTACTATATCTCTGTCTTATATTCCACAGGTTCTTTATCATGTTCTTGGTTCTGTTCCTGCTTATCAAGCGTCTATCGCGCCAGCATTAAATGAGTTGTGTTTGGGTCTACAGCCGAATGAAGTCGCATCTGTATGTACTGTTTATGTAATTGTTTTTGCAAATGTTTGATTTTAAATCTCACGAGGTTTCCTTTTGTGATTTCTGTAGGCTCTTTATGGAGTTTATGCCAAAGATGTTCACGTAAGAATGGCCTGCTTAAATGCTGTAAAATGCATACCAGCTGTTGCTAGCCGTTCTCTTCCTCAGAATGTTGAGGTTGCAACAAGCATTTGGATTGCTTTACATGATCCAGAAAAGGTGGAGCATGCTCATTGATATCTTACTTATATTGAACTTAATCTTCTTAATGTGATGAATATCTTGACAATAGGAGTGAACTTATCCATGGTGGCTAGTACATTGAATGTTACTTATTGTTAGTGTATTTTGTTTTCCTTGTTCTCTTTTTTACCTTGGTCTTGTCACTTCTCTCCATTCCTACGAATATGTCCTCCCTCACTTAGATGTGTTCACCCTGTCCATGCAGAGAACATGAAATATTATTTCCGATATGCTAAGTGCCTTGCTATACATAGTTGTGTCAGTTGTGGCTTTAATTGTTTTCATGGCATTGGTTCAAAGTCTTCAAGTAATTTGAAAATTTGCCTTCTGGATGGTTGATTTATATTTGCTTTTCTGTTCTTACCGTTATGGGCTCTGTCGTCTTCTTAATTAATTGAGAAAGGAAACATTAATATTTCCCATCATGAATCAGGGGTTAAATTGGCCAATGTGACAAATTAAAAAAAGTATGCCTTGTAGAAGGTTTTTGGGAGGAGTTAATAGGGGACAAATGATAAAAATGAAAGGAAAAAGTGTCATCATGGTATCATGTTATATTGATATGGACTGCTATTCATCGAGCCTTAGACTAATGATGCAAACCAAATCAAATGATAGATTCATAAGAGATAAATCCCAAAATGGGATATAAGATGCAAAAGCTCTCTATATTCTTTTATCAATACATGAAAAAAACTAACTAATGAGGGCACAAGACACCTATTTATAGACTCAAAACCCTACACACACAAACAATACCCCTAAATCCTACTGCATCAATTTCGCTGGCTTCTTGTCAGCCTGATGTGTCTTTCAACATGTTTGTTTCGGAATGGATACCTGTTGACTGAAGGGGAATATGGTTGTGTTTTGAGGAGCTAGCATTCTTCGTGTGTATAATCAAATGGCATCTGTCGTACTTTTTTTTGGCAACTGTATGAGTTGATATGTTCTTGTTGTTTGGATTTCAAATTCGTGTTGCACATATTTTTTGTTGTGTGTATTTGATTGGAATTCTAAAATCACTTGTGATGACTAGTCTAAGTTATTTAAGCTTGACCTCATCAAATGGTAGTGGGCGGTCAATTTAATGAGTGGCCAATTGTAGTCTGAAATGGTGTTTTTTGGCTTCCAATATGCTTGAAAGAATACTTGAATTGGGACCAGGTCTTGTTAGAAGTTGGCATATGTAAAATTGTTAGGGTCCAAGAGTTCTGTGGATAGTTGGTGGTGAGGGGGTTTGCGTTGTGGTCCGTTGCATAATTTTGGTTGGCAACAAGATGGTGCTAGGCTTGTGAAGGTGGAAGGCCAGAGAGCGAGCACACTTGGGTCAAGATAAGAGGGCAGGTGGCATGAAAATACTCGGAGGACTCCATGCTTGAACAGTAGAGTGTACAAGGAGGTATGAAACACCTCTCCATGTTTTGTCGAGAGCTATGTCGCACTGATACAGACATGTGACGCGACACCGACACTCAAGTTCTAAAGAACTGGAGGACACGACAGTGGGGACACGTTTTAAAAATACTTAATGTGTTTAACTATATGAATAAAAAGGCTCTAAATTATATATGTAACACCATGTATACCATCATGTCACTCAAAAAAGAAAGATTTTTGTAAGCTTTAACAAGAGTCGCCGATAAAAGAAAAAAACAGCTTTAACAAGAGTCTACTATTTCGTTTGACACCCCCGATGTGTATTGCGTGTGTCCCGAGAGTGTCTGGAGCGCTTTTTTAGATTGTCCCCGGTGTGTCCAAACAAAAATCGTTGGAAAAGAATAGGACAGTTCGCATTCGATCGTAGGACTCGCGTCCAGAGAGTGTCGGGGTCCGACGCCGGTATGGGGCCTCCGACGAAGTGTCCGTGCTACATAGGTTGAGATGGTTAGTCTTTTTCAATTATCATCTTGTGGAGTTTAAAGGTTTTAACTCAACCCCTAGAACTGACTCCATGGATGTTGTGGTAGGTTTATGACACCCCTTGACTGGGGCTCCATCCTCGAGTTTTAACTCAACCCCTAGAACTGACTCCAAGGATGTTGTGGGAGGTTCATGACACCCCTTGACTGGGGCTCCATCCTCGAGGGGGTCGGTAATTCGTTCCTCAACGGAGCTGCTGCCTCCATACTGGAGCGATACTGTTATTTCTTTGATTCTAGCGCTGGAGCCGGAGATTGAACTTCTGCAGTTTTCGCTGGGTTAGAAGACTACAGGGGTTTAACTTCTATATTCTAGAATGTGCTATTTACACATTGGATTGTACTTCCAACAGATTGAATTAGGCAAATACTCTCTTTTGCTTTTGTTTGCTTTGTTTACTTGCATAATGATTCATATTTAGCGAACTTGATTTCCCCCCAAAATTACTCTGCCTTTGCGATTGGATATATAAGAATGTCCTTCAGGTTCATCTCATTTACCTATCTGATGTTCCGTTATCCCATACCTCTATGTTAGTCTTTTAACTGTTCGGTATAACTTATTTCATTTACCACGATAAGTTAAATTGGATATAGCGCCTGTTCTATTACTTGCTTATTCTCCAGTTTTGACCTTTTATTTTGTATGAATCCTTGTTTCTGGATTGTTTTAGTGCTTTACCTTATTCGTCTAATGGTGCTGCTGCAATCTCCTCTGTGGTATCATTTGTTTAATTTTTCTCATCTTGCTTGCTATGTTATTCTTGCTTACATAAAATTGTCATTTATGATTTTCCGGCCTGTATGGGCTCAGTCAGTTGCAGATGTGGCTGAGGATGTATGGGATCGCTATGGCTTTGACTTTGGGACAGACTATTCTGGGCTTTTCAAAGCACTTTCACATGTTAACTACAATGTTCGTTTGGCTGCTGCTGAGGCGTTGGCTGCTGCTTTGGATGAAAACCTGGATACTATACAGGTGGTGATAAATTTGACCTGCAAACTTGTAACAAGTTCCTGGTGTATGTTCTTTTTTTTTTTTATGAAGCAATAAAAGTTATTGAAAAGGCATCAAGGGGATGCCACCCACGCAGAAAATGAAGCAAGGAATGAAAAGGAAAAGGTCAAATAATAAAAAGCCTTATACACCCTTCTACACGTCAAAAATATCTAACATATCAAAGAATTGACTCAACCAAATACCTGGTGTATGTTCTTCATGGATTAATTATATTATGCAGGAGTCCCTTTCAACTTTATTTTCATTGTACATCCGTGATGTTGGCTTCGGTGAGGACAACATTGATGCTGGTTGGATAGGTAGACAAGGAATTGCGTTAGCTTTACATTCGGCGGCAGATGTACTTAGAAACAAAGACCTGCCTGTTGTAATCACATTTCTGATATCACGAGCTCTGGTAAGATATGTATTGGTATTATGGTTGCATTTTCTTGGAAAATGTCATTTCCTTTTGCTCTGCTTTACTTTACTTTGTTAGTGAATTAGAAATGTTTGGAGATGGGTTGGTAAACGACAAGTACTTGTTCTTGGTGTTGCTTTGGCACCAGATTTTGATTTGCAGTAAACCTGTGCTTTGCAAAAAATTAGGTTCTCGTATCTCCCTTACACTTAGAAGATGGTTTACGAGAAATTAATGCTGGTACCGCCAACAATGCTCTGTCTTTAAAATGGAGCCCCAGCAAACATCTTACCCTATCCCAAACACAACACTCCATTTCCTTTTCCCTCCCGTTTTCTGACAGTTTCTATCCTTTGATAAGTCAAAATTTTCCCGATGCAACTAGTGAAACAAACTTATGTTTGGATACATCATACAAGCAAGAAGCACTACCAGACGTTAAGTGGTTTGAAGTAGAATGATTGTATTGGGCCAAAGAAAGGAAAAGATAGTACTTCATGAATTGATGACTTGTTATATCTAGGTAGCGGCATACACTAACTGGTTTGATTGTTTATTTACATGAAGCTTGATTGGGATACAGCTATGTATTTTCAATTGTAATCAGTTTGTAGAAACTTGCGGAATGCAGGCTGATACTAATCTTGATGTTCGAGGAAGAATGATTAATGCTGGTATAACGATTATTGATAAGCATGGAAGAGACAACGTGGCTTTGTTATTTCCAATTTTTGAAAACTATTTAAACAAACAGGTTAGTATTATTTTACGTGACAAGCTTTCAGCTCAAATTAAGTTCAGCGTGTATTTTGTTTTTGTTTTTACTGTGGGAGTAGAAAGTTACCTTTGGGTATTAATATTGCCAGAAGACGGGTTCATTATTCTTATTTGGCTTGTGTTCTTTGGTCAGGCATCTGACGAAGAAAGGTACGATTTGGTGCGTGAGGGTGTTGTTATCTTTACTGGAGCTTTGGCGAAGCATCTGGAAAAGGTTGAACTTATGATCCCTAATTTCTTTAAAGGTAGTCTAGCATTTCCAGGACTATTCCTGTTAGCATTGATAAGCATTATTTTGGAACAGGATGATCCGAAAGTCCTCACCGTTGTTGAGAAACTATTGGACGTGTTGAATACTCCATCTGAATCAGTTCAACGGGCAGTCTCAACTTGCTTATCTCCACTAATGCAGTCAAAGCAAGTATGTTTGAAGTGTTAACTATGAACGGATTCAGGATAGTGAATGTTTTTCTTGTTATATTCCTATCTTTCTGTCTGTCCAAACAATTTGGATGCAGTTGAACTTGTCACCAGCTTTTGGGAACAAGTATCAGGATCTCTTCCGAGGAATTACTGAATTCTGCGGGTTGGTGATCCTGTTCGTAACTTGTAGCTATCTTCTCTTAGTCACTAAGAAGAGCCGACAGACTGTGGAGGCTCACATATACGCATCCCAGACGTTTGGGACACACACATTTGTGGAATCTGGATATGTCCCAGGCCCATGTGGATATGTCCTGGATGCGCATTGGTCAAACTTGATATGTGTTTGATCTTGTTCCAGTTTTATATTCTTAGGTTGTGCCAGGAACACGAATCTTTTTTCTCATGCACAAGAGAGAGAGAGATGGCATCTTCTTAACTCATAATTGGTTGAGTCCTGATGCTTTTTCCGATCCCAAGATCACCAAAGAAGGAGAAACAAGTGAAAGCGCAAGCATTCCACTTCTTAGATACTCATTAATGTTGTGGTGATGTCAACATTGGTGTACTTTTCCCCTTAGTGCTACCATCTATTGTGATTATCTCACTCCACCTGACCACTTCGGTCGATTTATGATAGACATGGCCAAACCACCTTAATCTATTAATTTTCATCTCGTCTTCTACCTGTCCTAACCCGACCATTCAATGAATGTTTTTGTTTCTAATTCTATCTTGCAATTTCTTTACCACTCACAAAGACAAATATAAATATTTTATGCCTTCGTAAATATTTGCCAACCTTGGAAGAACCTGAATACTTCACTTCCAATTTTGTTCGACATCTATGTAACACGGACGCTTTGTCGGAGGTCGCATAACGGGGCCAAACATTTGCCGGTCATCAATGCTCTTCAGATAAGAGTCAGACACTCAAATCCCAAGTGTCCTATTTTTTCTCAACTTTTTTAGTTTGGAGTCTTTGGGCACTCTGGGACAATTTAAAAAAATGCTCCGGGAACTTTTGAGACACTCACAAAACAAGCCGAGAGTATTAAAAGTTTAGGAAAGTCGTATTTTTTTATGTAATGGATGATGGTTTATATTCCCTCTTCAGGTATTTCAATTGATGTACCCATAAATGGTATTTTCCCTGGAGATAGTATTCTTGTTTATTTCGATGATCCTCGATACAAAAGAAAGAGTTAATAAAAAAGACACATGCATTAGGAAATAGTTTTTGTTTGAATACTTTTCTAAATGATAAATTTGATTTAAGGTATATATGGTTTGTAACATGTTAAGTATGCATAAGTATTATTAATGAGTCCTCCAATTTTTTAAATTTAGGTGTCGGTGTGTCGTGTCAAGTGTCCGTGTTACATAGTTCTAAATTCATCATTGGGGTTACTAGCATGTTCTCGTTTGCGGCATTGAGCTATTGGAGATGGTTCTTTTTTGCACGTAGTTGAAATCTCGGTACATACCCTGTTTATTTGGCCAACCCATCTATAGTATCTATTACTCCAACTGAAAATGAGTCACGATATGTGATCGTGTTGTTTCCGTATCTAAATATATTTATAAAACCCAGAGTTAGCTACTACTACGTCAAATAGTGGTTAAGACCAGGTATTATTCCAAAGGGGTTAAAGAGGTTAAGTGTACATTAATTCCCAATTAGTTCTTCATTTCATTCAAAAGTTAAAAGGGAGAACCTTGTACGAACTAAGGCGAACTAAACTAATACAATCTAATTAGAGTGTTTTGAATCATAGAAGGGGTCTAGGGCTTCAAATCCACCATGAATTGTTTCTGACTTGCTGTCTAGGGATTTATTACTGAATTCAACAATGATCTGTCCGTGGCTTCAAGTCCTAACATTATCGCCTAGGCCATGTTTGCAGATTAGGATTATCTACCTTAGGCTTGGTACAAATATTTGCAAAGGCATGGACTTGTCTTATCAGCAAGACTCGTCTCTCCTGACATAGCCTATCTTAACTGTGCAAAAGCAGATCAATGAAAGCTGCCATGTAAGCATGAATTGACAATCACAGAAAGTAAACACATGTGGTGAGTAGGAAGATTCAAAGAAAATTAATGCTATTAAAAAGCTGATCTCATACAAATGTTGAAGGCAGCGATAAAAGAAATCCTTAACATAATCTATACCTAGGAAAGGTTCCTTAGCTACACTTGTCTTCGTAGCCTCCGCTTTCTCTCCCTAGAATCAGCCCCCCTAATAATGAATAGTGTATGTATTTATTGGCATAGGAGACTTCTAAGTAATCCTAAATAGGCTTGATTCTAAAAATAATAAGGAAATTCTGATGGAATAATCTCAGCATTTTTAACTCATCTTTCGGGAACAGTTTCACCTAGTTAACCTCTGAATTGGGAAATTCTTATTTCACGCAAAGTTGTGGCGAATGAAATTATCTTTCCAACCCAACTTCAATCATCTCAATCGGACATCGGAAGAGAGATACATCCAAAAGACTGATTTGTTCTGAGCCAGTTCCAACCGATATTGACTTAAATCCTACTATATTTTCTCCAAAACTATATTTGGTTTCCTTGATTAATTCAAAGTCTTCCAAGTCCTTCAAGTATTTTAGGAGTGTACTTATTCCTTTATATTTCTCACTTGGGCTTTTCAAAATGCGACCTGGTCTGTCTTAGAGTCCTTAAACCTCCAAATTAAAGCCCAATTCAGGCAAACTTCTCTGGTGATGTATAATCATAAAATAGCCGAACGTAAGTCAAGTAAGATGGGTTAAGGACTCAACAGATAAATTAACAGGATTTGTGGATAGGGAATCAGCTTACATATGTGGATATGGACATGTGTGTTAGTTACACTGGCAGCATCCGGTGCTAGATTATGTTCCATGCTGTCCCGTTTGGTACCGATCAACTTTAGTTCCTCTGGTCAGGCCAAATATCTTTTCTTCCTTGCCAAACTAAATGTTGTATCATAGCAATTACGACGGTAACTGTTTCTGGGTGCTTGCGCTATGCAATCTGCATGACTCTTCACTTGTTCTCTCCTAACAAACATACTTTGCTTTCTAACTATGAACTTTTATCATGTGTACGTGTATATACTTCGTCCATATGCAGATATGCTTACATATTTGACGTATTCATCAGAGATTTTTAGTATAGACTTGTTGAGTTTGAAGACTCTAAATTATATTGGCCCAAAGATGTGGTGTGTTACAACTTGGCATGCTTTACTCCATCCATCCATTTTGGTCCAAGTAGACCTAAATTGACATTAGATGCTGTGGTGCGCAAAGATTTGAGTATAGTAGGTTTGTGTGAACTAGTGGCCCTTGACAGAGCTCAATGGAGAAAAAGGATTCATGTAGTCGACCCCAAGTGATTGGGACATAAGGCTCGGATTGGTTTGGTTTGGTTAGTACTACTCCTTTTTGCTGATTTTGTGGACTGAACTTGATAGGCAATTTTAGATGTTTTAGAGGGTGTGGTTCCATTGTGTTACTGTCGTTTACGATTTTCCATGATCTTATGTTTCTTACTTGCCCACTCAAGGGCCAATACCAAAGAACCATGGTTATGCACTTGATAATCCTACAGATTTTAGGTGGCATTTATGTTGGCTTTGTGATTCTGTTGTGTTTGGTTTTTCTAGATTTCTTTTGATTATATTAGACGTCTGTGTCCATATATAATGTGCTGCACCATCTTTTTCTTCTCTTATTCGTTTCATTGTGTTGACTTAGGAAGATGCGCCGGCACTTGTTTCTAGGCTGTTGAATCAGCTAATGAAAAGTGATAAATATGGGGAGCGCCGTGGAGCAGCATTTGGTCTTGCTGGGGTGGTAAAAGGATTTGGAATTCCATGCCTCAAGAAGTATGGTATTGCCACAGCGCTACAAGAAGGTCTTGTTGATAGGTTTGTTGTATTTTAAACTTACTTAGTTGAATAACTTTTGGTCAGTTTTTCTGCTGATTCATTCAACAAAGAAAGATCTTACCTTACATGCATTAGGCATGCATACATACATGTAACTCTGGGTGCATGCTTGTATATGTACATACATTTGCTGCAATTGCTGTTTTTTGACCTTTTCTATGTCAAATATTATCTGAATATGTATGTTAAACTTGTGCTACAATTTAGAACCTAGTTTTCATGTTCCCTTTGTTAAGTTCTCTTTAGTGTTTGGGCTCCTAAGTTACTTATATTGGTTCGAGTGAGTGTAATATTATATGAGAGTTATCTGTCTAGTTACATTCAGTGGACAATGGTTTGTTATTTGAATTTAGACTGTTCTTGGAATCAATATTCAATCAATTTGCAGATTTTTGCATTGAAACTATTGTTGGCCCGGATCCCTTTGATTTGATGTCATAACAAAGCTTTTTTGGCATGCATCCCTTACAGATGATAATCTGCAAGGAGAAGTTGTATTGATGCGTTCACTTATTGTCAAGTCTTGTCAACTTGCGTTTTTCTATATAGTGCTACTTGAATGCATTCTCTCTACCAACTCCAACATGTTGTGGAAAGCGGAGTGATGGTAAGTTAGGAGATCAGCAAGAAGCAACATATCCTGTCTTGGCCCAACTAAGGAAGTAAGCAGGGTTACTCGCGCAACATTCTGGTGCGAGTAATAGAGTAGTCTTACTTTGCTGAATTACTCAGAATGTAAGAACCGTTATGGTCAGAGGATGGAGAATAAGGAAGACTCACCTAAGAAAAACAAAGTCAATACGATTATACACGTATATACCTCTATACTCCCCTACCACAAAATAACGATAGGCCCACAAGTCATCTGGGTACCCCTAGAGGGCCAGCGTCCATCCTCTATTTTTTCTTTGGAATACTGATGATAGGATATTACTTTAAATGACTTTCTAAGATAAATATATAGGCAGGTATAGAGTACCCAGACGATAATATCTTTTGCTATTTTATGAAGGCGTCTAAGGTTATTAATACACTCTCAGTTTTGATAATTGTTCAAGTTGTATGTATCTAAAGACCAATCTAAACATACCTTCTGTTGCGGGTATGAATGTTAAACTTTATTGAATTTGCAGTTTGGCAGGAACCATAGGATGTCCCATAGAGCACATACCTTCATACCCTGTAACTTATTCTGGAGAATCCTTTTGCAGATTCTTTATAGGCTCCATCTTAGTGAAGATCGGTGAAAGGCGGGTTATAAAAGTTTTTGTTTTCAAGAGGAGGAAGATATACTCTGGTCCAATCTGTTTTGTGTAGCATTTGCACGATTAGAGATATTTTGGGGTTGCAACTAAAATAGATAAAATGATGAGAGATATTGTGGGATGGTTGTGATTAGGGGAAGCAAAATCATTGGGTGAGTTGGTAGGCAGTTTATCTCCCAAAGAAAAACATGGTCTTTCTACAGGTAACATTCTTGCAGAAAACATTGTTTTCTCTCGGTAGGTGATTATGGAGATTCCAAATTGAGCATAACTTGTTATGGTGTTCTTTTGCTTTGAGTACAGATGGGTTAAAGACAATGGGAAGATCCTTTTATGGCTAATGCTGAGAATGTTCAGTTGGGGAATGATGTGAAGAGGCTGATTCTGCTTTTTGTGTCAAATTTGTGTCTGTTGGTTGGACTAATAATGTTATTCCTTCCATGGCTTAGTTTCTTAGTATGTCAAGTAGTTTAGAAATGTTAATGATCGAGAAGCAATTAAATTAACATCGTCGTACCACATTCTTGATGATTTTTCATTTTTGAGGTCTATTGGTTACTGGTCACTTCACTCTTCAGGGAGTTATCTTTTTGTCGGTCTTTATTTGGAAAAATAGTTGATGATTATAATTTGCTTCCTTTTCGTTTTAGTAAAATATTTGCAAAAAGGTTGTTCTTCCTAAAGTTAAGGTTTTATGTGGTCACTGGTCAGTAGTCTAAAGACTACTGGTCAGTAGTCACCTTCTAAACAATAAGACCTAATCGCAATATGTCATCAATGGTGCATGATGTGTAGGAAGAATGAGGAGTCCTTGTATCTTTTATTTTGGCCTTTGTTCTTTGGATATGACCATGTGACACATTATTTTGATTTGTGGATTCTTGTTTGGTGCCTGTGGCTTGTAACAACTGCTTTTGATGGACTATTGGGGTTTTGATGCCACAACAAAGCGGAAGTGTTATAGAATTCATCCCCTTTCTTGCTTTTTTTGGCTTGTTTGGTTGAAGCCTGCCTCCCTATGCTATGCTCCCCCGGCGTAGGTTTACCACGCTTTGTGCCAACGGGGTTTTCACCAGACGGTCTTTGCGAGTAGTGCCATCCTCCCTGCTGGCTGTTGCCTAATGCTAGGGTTTGAGGACACAATTGAGGATGTAGGAGCATCATGGGAATCATGGGATATTGTTTGTCATTTGTCAGTTTTTTAGGCTTCAATCTCTTCCCCTTTTGAGGTGTACAATTTTTTTTTTCAAGACAATTTATAGAGATGGAGGGTAGTGAGTGATTTGTTAAGTCATCCTTAGGTGGTTTTATTTCTTTGGTGGTCTTTGGTGGCTCCTTTTTCTTGTACTTCTCTTCAATTTAGTAGTAGAATTGTGTTGCCAATTAATAAAATTTTGTATCCAGGGAGTTGATTTCTTCGTCTGTGGCTTTATTGCTGATGGAAAATAGACTCGTTAATTATGAAATTGCAGGAATTCTGCAAAAAGCCGTGAAGGAGCGCTGCTGGCATTTGAATGCCTTTGTGAGAAACTTGGAAGATTGTTTGAACCGTAAGTCCACATATACAATTGTCAAACTAGGATTTTCACGCTGCTGGTAACCGTGTTGAGCTAATCCGCCCCACCCTCCTCCCCCATTTTTCCCTTTCGCTTCAGGTATGTAATTCAAATGTTGCCATTACTCTTGGTTTCGTTCTCTGATCAAGTTGTTGCTGTTCGAGAAGCTGCTGAATGTGCTGCTCGTGCAATGATGTCTCAGCTCAGCGCTCAGGGGGTGAAGCTTGTCCTTCCGTCACTTCTGAAGGTTCTAATCTCGAATAGCCTTTTATAGTATCTGACCTTGTAACTTGTGAAGATGTGTATTCCAAAGGTCCTTACGATTTAACAATTATTGTCTGCATGACCATAGTATATCTCAAGTGATGATAGTGATTCTCAATGAACGGTTAGTTCTGTCATTGCATGAAAGTTTTGTTTGATTGTGCGTGAACATTTTATTCTGTCATCTCTTATCACCTGGACTATCTGCTCAAACCATGCAGTGCTGCCCTACATGTCATTCATGGTGAATGGAACTGAACTGTAAAAAATTGGGGCAGGAATTTAGGATGAAGGAATTGCGGCAAAGGGGAATTCAATTAACTCCTTAATTACTGTGGTTTAGAGACTTGGGAAATATCTATGCTTGTGGAGTCAATACAAGTTTCAAGTTGTTTAGGTCTATGTGATGCAGGACAATCACAAACAAGAACAAGATATAAAGGAAGAACCCTAGGTATCCTTGTGCCTAAGTACTGATATCTCTGTAATCAACTATACTTCATTAACTAACTGAATGGAATGAGTATAGTCCTTTAAATAGGGTTTTCAAAACATAACTAAAAGATAAACATAGCCTAGATTCCTATGTAGGATAGCTGCCAAAATAAAGCCAAAACTACCAAGTAAAATCCTTACATGTAAATAGATCATGATAGCAACTTAAACTCCTGACATCTAAATAGATAACAATAACAAAAATCAATGTCCTCCCGGATTATATACAAATAGCTCATGGGCCAATGGAGCAATTCTTCCTGCCCCTATCACTATGCATATTTAATAGTGGATTTGTATAGAAACGTTTTCCTTGTTGCACTTATGGATGACAATGTAAAGGTTAAATTTTAGTGCTACAATAGTGTGGAAAACAGTCATGTTTCAGTTATAAGATTTTTTGTTTCATGGTGTAAAATATGATTTTTAAAGGTTTAACTTAATAAAAAAGAGATCTATTTAAGTATTGGCAAGAAATAGGGGATGAATTCTTGTGTAATACAAGACAAGCGATCCCTGCTTCCCCGTTATCTTTTATACAGTGCTTTTTTTCATTATTCGTGTCTTTTATTAACGAGGAGGTCAACACAACAACAGGCACAACATTTTGCACAACATGAGAATGTGGCGGTGTCTCATTGGTGGTTGAAAACTAGCAATGTCACGCTCGGAACACGCAACCTAGAAATAAATAATACCGTCGAACACTGAAGAACCTAATTTTAATCAAACAGACTGAAAACCAAATAGGTCTCAACCATAAAAATGGGGAACAACCATCCCATGAACCAACTAATAAAAATGTATCTCCAGAAGAGAAGAAAAACGGTTTCAATTTCTACCAAAAGTTTTGACAAAGTGCGGAAGTGATGATTGAAATCTAATACTAAAATGCAAACATCCTATGGAGGTCAAATACAAGAAATTCCCAAGATGTTGCTAGAGTTCTCACCTAACCTCTCGACTTGCTTGGAAAAGATTATGGAATTAATCCGTCAGTTAAAATCTCAGTGAATGGCGAAGCACATATATTAGAATAAGTTTCCAAAACATGGATTGAAATATGGTTGACAAAAATATGGCATACGAAGTATACAACAAAATCATAAAGACCAATGAACCATTTAACCAATAATGAATCTCAATGGTGATTACAACATGATATCCAACAATAACGGAGAAACACAGTAATACCAAATAGTTACTACCAACTGCCAGTGAAAAAACATCTCAAAATTGGATCCAATATCAAAACTTACAGCATTAGGGTCGTAGGTCTCACCCGGGTCTCTTCCCTAATGGTTGGAGTCGCCCGCACCCAGAGGATTGATTTCTATGGACTTTCAAAAATGATTGTTTCCAACAATATCCATAAAGTTCTCACCAAAAAGAACGTTTTGGAGCAGTGATTGAAAAACGCGAGGCAAAGGTGAGGCGACAAAGCCCGTAAAAGCCTAGGCGATGAGGCGCGAGGCGAGTGCCTCATTGAAGCGAGGCGAGTGCTGTTGAAAAAAGAAAGATATACTACATAAATGAGCAATATTCACTCATAATATCAAAGCTAGAATACTGACAGCTCCTGTTTTCACTATTTCTCCCCTCAATCAGTCTTCTATGGCACCAATCTGCCTTCTGCACACCTCACCGGCCTTTGTCGGTCTGTGGTGACACTCGCCGGACCCTTGCCTGTCCCCGGCAATCGTCGCTGGACCGCTTTTGTCTCCATAGACCCGGGCAGACCTGTGTTTTCACTATTTCTCCCCTGAATCAGTCTTCTATGGCACCGATCTGCGTTCTGCGACACTCGCCGAACCCTCGCCTGTCTCCGGAGACCCTTGTCGGACCCCCTTTTGTCCCCGGCGACCTTGCGGAGCGGAACTAGATTGACAATGAGATTCACCCTGGATTGACTTTCTTAGTGCTCTCTATCTGATCTGTCTGTCTCCTATTGTTCCGAGAAATCCCTTCCTTCCGGATCAAATCAACCCGAGGTAAAAGTGATTCTTTCCCTGTCCTTCGACTGTCTTTCTTGCTCTCCATCCAATATATCCAATCTATGAGAAGGTATTATTCCCCAAAATCTTCAATAGCATATTTCTGGGGGTTGTTGTGAGCAATTGTTTTGACTGTTTTGATCTCATATTTGCAACACCCAGCCACCGGCGACCATCGTTGGACTCTTTTTTGTCGCCACAAAGCTTCTTCAGACCTCTGGAAGCTTCCAGCAGCCTCCTGACAGCTTTGAGAACGTTATTGGATGTTATTTAGCCACCGGACAGGGTCGCCGGACTTCCTTTTATTTCCGAGAAGCTTGAACAGTCTTGATTTGTATCAGTTTTTGACCATTGCATCAATTTTTTGACCTCTGACGCCTAGTTGAGCTTTTAAGTTGCCTCACGCCTCACGCCTAGTTGTTCGCCTTATGCAACCTCGTCTCATCTCACACCTCTTAGGCGAGACAGGGTCGCCTCACACCTAGTCGCGCCTAGGCGATCGCCTACTCGCGCTTTTTTAATCCCTGTTTTGGAGCAATAAGTGATTTCACTAAATGGTGACTGCATGCCAAGAACCAAATATAATCAATTATGCGTTTCCAAACATCGATTATGAGTTTTCTAAATGGATAATTTTAAGGGTCATAGACATTTCGAAAGTACGTAACATGCTTAACCAATCACCTGGGTCCTAAGGTGATGCAATCGAACAACGCAAAATGAGACTAACCTGAACAAAAATGGAACATCTATAATCACTTACTATGATAAGTATAGTGTTATATATTGCAATCTTCCACCATCTACGGCCACTCTGGACCACTACACCACAACAGCCACATCTAAGGGGACAAAGGCGCAGGTTGCAGAAGACGAAGCGCGAGCATCGGACCTGATCCACTCGCCATTAGGGTAGACCGAGATCACCCATTAGTGAAACGGGAGGGATCACGCAACAGCACCCACTTGAAACTCCACCCCCGAGCAGAACCCTAGCAGGCGAAGAGACAAGAGAGACGGGGAGAATGTTTCTAGAGAGAGAGGGAGGGGAAGCTTCATCTACTATTGTTTTATAGTTCCATGTACTCATAAGTTCATAACATCGACTAAACGCTAAAACACACTTGTTCTTTTACACAACCACCAAAACACATAATCACTACATTTATATAATAAATATAAAACTATTTAAACTACAAACAAAAGATGCACATCAATTCAACATACACAGCTGCACACCACAAGTCACAGCAACCTGCACCGCTACCCATTTTATCAATATACCAAAAAGGTTCTGTCCAACCTACCAGTTCTATGAAATGAAATAGATGAAAGGTATTTTATTTGATGGAGATTAATTTTCAATCCTATATTAGAGAACCAAGGACAGAACACAGAAGGTCTAAGACCACCTCGAAGAACATACCCTGTTGCTGCTCTATCCCCCAAAAAGTTATCTCATAGTAAAACCCTAGTCTAATATAATTGTACTTCAAGACCACTATCACCCACGTAGCCACTTGCACTTTGCCCTTATTGTCAACATGGCTTGTAGTGTTTGAGACAATATGTAAAGTTGTTAACGCAACTGCTCTTTTTCTGTTATTTTTATATTGGACCTAATGATCTTTGATAGTAGTCCCCCTGTAGAATATCTTAGAGCATAGATCTTAAATGATCTGGTAGGATCTTTATATTTTTTGACCTTTTAGAAACTGGGATACTTCTCTATCCAAAAGTGTTGCCATTTTCTTCAAGGAAGATTCAAGATTGCAGAGCATGCTATCAGATGTCATTTTACTGTTGGTACTATCCCAGGGCCTTGACGATAAAGCTTGGCGAACGAAGCAAAGTAGTGTTCAACTTCTTGGAGCTATGGCTTATTGTGCCCCACAGCAACTCTCTCAATGCCTTCCTAAAGTTGTGCCAAAATTGACAGAGGTACCTCCATCAAAACATGATCTTGTCGTTTCCTAGTTTTGATTGGTAATTTTTCATTTCAGGTAACATAGAAGTTTAACATTGAAGTTACTCTTTTGATTGCAGGTGCTAACTGACACGCATCCTAAAGTTCAGTCAGCGGGGCAAACTGCCCTTCAGCAGGTGGTACTTGGTGTTTTTATTTTGTTGCGTATTTTGCCTTGCATTCTTGTGTAATTTCTTATTGTTTTGAGTATGTGCCCTATTCCTAGGTTGGTAGCGTGATAAAAAATCCTGAAATCTCTGCTCTTGTTCCTACTCTTCTAATGGGTCTTAGTGATCCCAATGACTACACAAAACATTCCCTTGACATCCTCCTCCAAGTAAGGATATCCACTTCATGCTGTCAATTATTATGCATCTATTCCTTGTTATGTATTCAACTGAAGAATCCGTAAACGGTACTTTGATTTGTTGCAGACGACATTCATTAATTCTATCGATGCTCCTTCGCTCGCACTTTTGGTACCAATAGTTCATAGAGGGCTGAGAGAAAGGAGTGCAGAGACTAAAAAGAAAGCTGCACAGATTGTTGGAAATATGTGTTCTTTGGTTACAGAACCCAAGGACATGATTCCTTATATACGTTTACTACTTCCTGAAGTTAAAAAGGTTTGATTTAACTCTTGGGTGGCTTGTGCATTGCCCAATCTGATGATAGCTTGTAATAATTCATGACCGTTTTGAAATACAGGTTCTTGTGGATCCAATCCCTGAAGTTCGGTCAGTTGCTGCGAGGGCCATTGGTTCTCTCATACGAGGAATGGGAGAAGAGAACTTCCCAGATCTTGTTCCATGGTTGTTAGATACACTCAAGTCTGATGGTAGCAATGTAGAACGTTCTGGAGCCGCTCAAGGGCTAAGTGAGGTTAGAGTTTGTGGACTAGTGATTATTGTGTTCTTTCTTTTTGGAACTCTGTTGTCCTCAGAAGTGTTCTGGTTCTTGGTGGAGAATTTAATATTATCTCATCAGCTACCTACTTGAATGAACTCATTGATTTTGCTTTTATACGCAAGTCACGTTTATATTTGCAAAACAATACTTGTATTAACCTATGGTGGGCATTCAAAGTGTCTTATAGACGTCATGACAATACTGGATCCACAAATGTCTCCAGAGTCCACTATTAACACTACAATTACTCACCTCTAAAAATGTACGAATTTAACTTTGTGAGCTCAAAGCCCAACGAGTGGAAATCATACCACAATTGGATAATACGGCATAGTTCCATATGAGTAAAGGCGATGATATAAAATTTATAGCAACTTTGATTTATATCTCATTAATACGAGTGTGTGCAACAGTATTCAACAAGCTCCAAGTGGTGAAATTCCTGTTGGATTCAACATTGTGCTTAATGTTACCCTAGGATGGCAGCATGGCGCCCTAGTTGTGACAATCTCAATGACGTTCGAGTTTCGACGAGAGAATATAGAGAATATCCAAACAAGACATAATATGCATCAGCATGCTATCAAATGCGTAGAAAGGTTCGTCTCTAAGGTAGATAAGCCATAGGTGCAATCATCCCAACAAGAGGTAAGGACCAAGTGGAGACCAAGGAAAGGAAAGCATGTTAATCCACTCACCTAAAGTTCGAAGGAAGCACGGTGAAAAAGGTTCCGCAAATTGGAATTGATGAAGAGTCGTCGACAAATAGTGAGAAGTCACTGATCCCCAGTCCCTGAAGCGCTCTCTCTCTCTCTCTCTCTAATGTGTTTGGTTTCCTGGATCGGGTGCACAATGTGGCATTCTCCAATTTATAATTCTGGAATTTGTACACATGTCAACATTCCATGCGTCAATATTCTAGATTCATCCACCACCTCCTTAGAGCATTCTAGATTATGTAAGATGTTATCCACACAAAAAACTCTTCTCCAAAAGACTTTATCCGTCATTATTCTATTCCTGGTAGATTTCTCTTTAACGCTCCAAGATGCCCTGCTCTATGTTCTTTGAGGTTCTTGCTTCTTCTATTATCTTCCAGGGCATTCTCAAACCTTCTATAACATTCTAGACTCTTTTAAAGTATTCAACAAATTTTTGGTATCCTATAGAACTTTATGAAATCCTATAGTACTTTCATGAATTTCGTTTGCCAAATTCTTTGCAACCTTATTTGTTTACCACATATGTCACCTGCTAATTTGTTAATGTGTTAGCTTAACTTCAATTACGAGAATTCCCATACGTTCATCAAAAGTTACTACCATGCCACTAGGCAAAAGTAGCTCAGGGTATTACAGGCTGCGTCTAAATGTATTGAAGACGGTTCTTTCCTATGAAGATGTTCAATGGAGAACAGAAGTCAGAATACACTCTCTTATCTGTACTTTGTCTCCTATGTGCGTCCTTATCTCAACATGGCAGCAAAGACCAGAGGAGTTCTGATTGTTGTCTTCATTGCCCCTCCTTTCAGGTCTTTCTAACCGTGTTGGCCACCTGTTGTACTAGAGGCAACTAGGTGTCTTTTAACCTCCCACTACAACGATAAATTTTACTGTTGAGCTCTTACTTGCATGAAGCAGAAGCGTGGGAGAGGAGTTAAGTAGAAGCGCCTATGGTTAGGAGCGCCAAGAGGAGCGTATATGTTCTACATATACTTTTTTTCTTTTTAGATGGAATATAAGCTCACATATGAAGCCCGTGATTAAAACAACCCAAACAATATATAATAAAGTAGCCGAAACAAAATGAATAGATAAGCTCCGTAGAATATTATAAGGCCCAAATTGAAGCCCCTTTTAATATAGTAGCCAAACAGACCCATCATTTCTTCCATTTAATAAAGAAGCCCATCTATAAACCCAATCATTTCCAACATTTTCTTCCTTCTATCTGCTGGTGCTGTTTGTCTGACCTTGTGGTGCTGCTCCAATCTGTTACTGCTGTTGTCCTGGTCTAAGACTTCGCATGGGCACAGCTCGCTCCCATCATGTTTAAGATTGCGCTCCTATCTAGATTTAGTCGTGTTCCAGTCATGAATCTCACTATGGAGCGCAAATTTCACTCCTGTGCCTGGACTAGGAGCACTCAAGTAGCAAGTAATTAGGCCAAATTTTGAGGTTCTATCTCCTCTTAAGTGAGTAGAGCTTTTGGCATTAAATTTTTTTTGGAATTGGATGAACTAATTGAGTTCAAACTACATCTACATGGACTTTTGACCAAAGCTCCCTTAGTTCAATATGATTGGGAGTTTTAGATAATTATGAAATTTTATTGTATTTGAAAGCGCTCAAAGATTAACCACACAGACTTAACGTTTTCATTGATGTTACAGTTGGGAAACGTCTCCCCTTCCAATGAATGATTAACTTTTTAACTTTTAAGAAACAGAGGTCATCTATATGTTCATAGGGAGCAACTTCCTGAATACATATATGCATTAGCATGGAATGATCAAGTAAAAACTATATTAGAGAGCTTGGAAAAATATTATTTCCAGTGCTCACCACTTGAAGTTAGACACTTTTCTTATTGAATAGATTCCTGGATATTAGTAGAGTACTTGAGTGTTGTGTGATTATAGTGTTGATGATGGATATGTTAGGTTTGTCATTTTTCCAGCTATCTGTAGTTAAGATTATTATAGATGATTGAGAACTGTCCCTTTTCTCTAGGTTTTGGCTGCACTAGGAAAGGTCTATTTTGAACAGATACTTCCTGATATCATTCGCAACTGTTCTCATCAGAAAGCATCCGTGCGTGATGGTTATTTGACACTTTTCAAGGTGAGGAGGATAAAATGAATATTTGGGATATGCAATGGCAGTAATTGCTTCATGAAATTTCTTTTGTTATTTGTTTCTAAATGTATTTCTTTTGTAGTATTTGCCAAGGTCATTAGGTATCCAATTCCAGAACTATTTGCAACAGGTGTTACCTGCTATCCTTGATGGTAAGTAATCTTTTTCTCCTTGTCTTTGTGTTTTGTATCTCTGTGTTCAGTTATTTTTTCATTTGTACTCTCCATCATAATCCTTGCTCCTGCTTTGAGATGTCATCTGGTTGTACCATTGTACAGGCCTTGCGGATGAGAATGAGTCTGTACGTGAGGCCGCACTCAGTGCTGGGCATGTCCTGGTTGAGCATTATGCAACAACGTACGTGCTTTTAGTTGTGCATCTAATTTTTCCAAATTTCCGTGCTCTACATAATTCTGAAGTTGATCTAGGCTCTAGGGATTACAAATTCATGGAGGTAATTAGTATCATGTTGGTAGCTTAAGCTTGTAATAAAGTACTTAAATATGCATGATAGAAGTTGGTTAGTTATCATGAAAATGATGGACGTATGTTTAGGGAATCAGTTTGCTTTGTATTAACACGTTTTTCTGACCATGTCAGGTCATTGCCCCTGCTCCTTCCAGCTGTTGAAGATGGTATTTTCAGTGATAGTTGGCGTATTCGACAAAGTTCTGTTGAATTGTTGGGTGATCTCTTGTTCAAGGTACATGCTACTCATTGTTGTCAAGGTTATCTTCAAGGAATATATCTTTCCTATTATCTTAGATGGCCGATATCTTTTAGGTAGCTGGAACTTCTGGAAAAGCACTTCTTGAGGGTGGTAGTGATGATGAAGGTGCAAGTACCGAGGCACAAGGACGTGCTATCATTGAGGTTCTTGGAAGAGAGAAGCGTAATGAGGTTCTTGCTGCATTGTATATGGTTCGAACTGACGTGAGCATAACAGTGCGCCAGGTACTTATCGTGTTAATGAAATGACTTGATCTGCTGTTAGTATATTCTGTCCCCTTTTAGATTTTTCTTTTTGGTCATGTAGACTGAAGTCTCTTCCCTTCCTCTTTCAGGCTGCCTTACATGTGTGGAAGACCATAGTTGTAAATACTCCAAAGACTCTGAAGGAAATTATGCCAGTGTTAATGAATACTTTGATTACTTCTCTTGCATCGCCTTCCTCTGAAAGGCGCCAGGTCTGCCATTGCTCTTTTAGTGTTTTTTGGCTATCATGGGGCTTCCACAGTAGATACTGATATGTATATTTTTTCAGGTTGCTGGGAGATCACTTGGTGAGCTTGTTAGGAAGCTTGGAGAGAGAGTGTTACCTTTGATCATTCCAATTTTATCACAAGGGCTAAATGACTCTAATGGAAGTAGAAGACAAGTGAGGGTTTTTCCCCTTTAAATTCCAGTTTACAGATCTTAGCTTTCCTTTCCGCTCTGGCTCTATAAATATCTCTTGGGGATGTGGCTGACAAATATGCTTCTTTTTTTCTTTTTTGGCAACTGTTGTGAGTCGTGACCGACTAATTTCACATTATTATGCGACTCACTAATGCAACAAAAATATAAGGCTGGTGGAAATAATAAGCTTTTTCCTTTTACACTCTTATACTGTTATGAATCTTGTTGTTGTCCATGTTTGTGCCCAAGCGCAACTTAGTTAGATATTTTTGGTAGGAAACTTGGTTTGGGGTCTAATGATATTCATAAGCTCGTGGTTGATGGGTGCTCAACTTGTAATACAAAAGACAATACAGTAGATTTTCAACTTCCTCCTTTTAAATTGTTTCGTAAAATACTATATCTTGAGTATATAGAGTATTGTCAAATCAGAATACATTTCGTGTTTTTATGTTTCGTCTTTTATGTATTGAACTGGGATGTGTGTCTCGTATCAGGGAAAGTAAGTATAAGTTGGAGAGTTAGTTACACAACATAAAATACATAATCTATTCCATATCTGAAAGGCAAATTTGAGGATAGAAATTTTATGAATTTCTACCGTACAAGATACGAGACAAAAAGATATTAGGGGTATCTTGGAGTTCAGTTCCACTCTTCATCCATCAAGTCAATTTAATCCTCCCATGTAACATTAGTAAACCAAACCAAACCGAGCCTTATGTCCCAATCACTTGGGGTCGGCTACATGAATCCTTTTCCTCCATTGAGCTCTGTCAAGGGCCACTTGATAGTAACATGAGTGGCTTTAATTTATCCTCGTCATATTTCTTTTCCTTAAAAATTGCATGTTACGTTCTCTATATTTTCTTAAGACATCATTATGGTTTCAATATCTCCATCTTTTATGTTTTCAAATGAGTTGCCAAGAAGGAAAAAAATGCTAGGTTATAGCTTTCCCAAATAAGTTCGATTACAGTAATAGATGATGTAAATCCTAGGTAATAAATACCTTTTATATGCAGCCAAGGTAACAGCAGGTTATACTATTAAGATGGTATTACCGTAATACCACTGTCTTGGTATGAGTGAGTATGTAGGAGAAGGTTTAATCATTAGAGACTTAGGAGGGGTAAAAAGTGATTGGGGAGGTAGTTAGTCTTGTTGTTTTGTGGAGTTTTTACTGATTTTCTCTTATTATTCTATTTGCATGTAAGGTAATTTGTAACCTATGAAGCACAGATACGAGATACGGATACGACACGATACGGAGACGGCGATACGGAAAAACCTAAAAAAATAGGATATGGATACGTCTGGGATACGGCTGTATAAATTATACATTTTTATAATCATTAGTCTCCTAGGCATAAAAGTGAAGACATAAGAAATAAAAGAGTACTTGAATTGCCAATACCAAGCATTAAGTACATGTCAATCTCAAAAGAGTAGGAACTTATCATCCAAAAGATTAGAATTTTGTAAAAAAGAAAAGAAAAAAAAACGAATTAGTAGGCAATAGACTAATAGGAATGCATATTATAATATGCGTCATATATATATATATACACATATATCTATGTCCGAGTGTATTTATTAGATATAATTTATTGTATATGTAAACAATAGAAATCCACACTAGTAAAACAGAGAGAGAACCTTGTGAATCAAAGGTTCAAGCGGTCTAGGGTAGGAAAATATCGACCGGTTCAAGGAATGATCTATCGAAGTGCATAATTTTCTAAGTTTTATATTTTTAGTGATGCTATTAATACAATTTCCCCCTTTTAGTTTGTACTTGATTCTTTAAAAAATTTCACTTTAACCCCGCCGTATCCTAAACGTATCCTGCTGTATCCCCCGAGTATCCCTCGCGAATCCGAAATAAAAAATATTTAATTTAAATGTAGGATACTTATTTGCCGTATCCGATACGTATCCCTCGCGTATCCGATACTCGTATGTGACTAGTTTCGGAGTATCCGTGCTTCATAGTTCATAACTGCTTTGAATCTAAGCCGCCGACTCTGCAAATGACTTTTATCTCATCTGATAGTGAGCATTAGTTGTTTTGTGGAGTTTGTACTCATGTTCTCTTATTGTGGTTATTGTAAATTTGTAATATTCTATCATTGTCTCACATCAGTGGGTTAGGAGAAGATTCAGTGATTTAGAATGCATCACGATGTACCACCAAATAATTTGGGGTTAAACATTTTGGGCCACACTGTTATGTGGGCCGGTAAAGTGTGAATCTTTACACAAGTTTTATGAAAATGTTATGCTTTGTTTGGTTTGTGTTTTGAAAAGTTTTTTGAAAAATAGCAGGGGTAATAAGTGGAGAGAGATAGAGAGAGAAATGTTAGAAGTAGGGAGAATCTAGGGGGAATTTTTTGAAAAATTCTTTTTGAAAATGGAATGAACATAAATAAGAACTTATCAGCAAAAAGGTGGTGTTTTCCAAGAGAGAAGGGATATAAAGGAATATGAAAAGGGCGTGTCCAATGCACGAAGCTCTCGTATATGCGGAATCAGAATCTGGGGAATGGAAATTTCATTGGAGAGTGGTTAGAATGTCTTATGTCATGAAAGTGTGCCAGTTGATGGTCGTGATAAATGTTTAGTGCAGGATTTTCCTTTTCTATTGTTTGTTCTTTTATTCCTCTTCAGCCCCTTTCTTCTTGGTTTTGTTTTCTAGGATTTTTTTTTCTTCTATTTGTTGGTTCAGAATAGCAACAAGTATGAGCTTTTCTTTATAATCTTGTCAATCTGTTGTGTTAGTCTGCAAGTCTAATTTTCACTGCACTTACAGGGTGTGTGCATTGGACTGAGCGAAGTGATGGCCAGTGCTGGCAAGAGTCAGTTATTAAGTTTCATGGATGAGCTGATTCCTACCATCCGTACAGCTCTTTGTGATAGGTATGTTGATATCTTCTTTGTATGTGATGTTGCCCATAGTAGATCATATTTCTTTCTTGGTGAATGAGATCTTATGGTGCTTGTATTTATTTAATAGCATGCCCGAGGTTCGTGAGTCAGCAGGCTTAGCTTTCAGCACACTTTATAAGGTGCTCTTCTGATGTTTTAAAATTTCAAGTTATCTTAGATGTTTATTCTGCCTAGCACAAATCTGCAAATGAACTCAATTATCATGATGTAGAGTGCTGGAATGCAAGCAATTGATGAGATTATCCCAACACTTCTGCATGCTTTGGAGGATGATCAAACCTCTGATACAGCTCTTGATGGCCTCAAACAGATCTTAAGGTTAGGATATTCCATGTCTTGCATTAACTGCTGCACTTTTTTAGATGTTTTGTTGTCCTAAAAGTTCTTTATTCGTAAATTTTAGTGTCAGGACTACAGCTGTTTTGCCTCATATTTTGCCAAAGCTTGTTCATCTTCCACTGTCGTACGTATACAGATCTCCGTTACCTTGGCATTGGTATATTTTTGATCTTTATGCCTTGTGCTAAGACTTTTGGTTTTGGTTCTAGTGCATTCAATGCACATGCTTTGGGAGCTCTTGCTGAGGTTGCAGGACCTGGTTTGGACTTCCATCTCAGTACTATCGTTCCCGCATTACTTGCTGCAATGGGTGATGATAACATGGTATGGAAAATTTTAAGTTTACTCTCCCTGACAAATGGTAATGAAAGTGGCAATGTTGGATATTAATACCTTTCTAATTTGAATTTGAGTGCCTTGTATGCATGTCCCCTCACAAAGTTAAAACTTCTAAAAGAGATGGGGGTTGTAATTTTTTAGTACTCATCCGTCCCATTTTGTTTGTTTTTTATGGGGATTCCAACTACTCTTTAAAATTGTTGAGATTTCCATGAGCACCCTTCAAAAAAAAAAAGGCAACCCCATGCACTTTAATTAAACTTTTCATGGGGTATAATTAGAAGGTTGCTTTATTTTGGTTGCTATTTTCGGAAATGAAGCAAACGACGGCCCAAAATGGAAAGATAAGCAAACAAAATGGGACAGAGCAGTACTTGCTTGTGATGAGAATATTTTTGATATGATAGTCATCGAGTTGTTTGATCCTTTTACTATGGTAATAGACATTGCTTGGCTTCTGTTTGGAAATTTAGGAAGTTCAAACTTTGGCAAAGAAGGCTGCAGAGACTGTTGTATTAGTCATTGATGAGGAAGGCATAGAACCATTGATTTCAGAGCTTCTCAAAGGAGTTGGCGATCATCAGGTATGTTTTTGCTGTGGAATATTTGGTGATCTTCCTCCCTCCCTCCCTCTCTCTCTCTCACTTCTTTTTGGTTGCAGGCTTCTATTAAACAAAGTTCTTCATATTTGATTGGATACTTCTTCAAAAACAGCAAGTTATATTTGGTCGATGAAGCACCAAATATGATATCCACCCTGATCATTTTGCTCAGTGATTCAGATTCAACTACTGTTGCGGTAATTCCCTATAATTAATTTTGTTTTGCTTTTCCTATTCTATGTTGCAATTAGGGTCTTATCAAATACCCGACAGGTTGCTTGGGAAGCTTTGTCGAGAGTTGTCACTTCAGTTCCGAAGGAACTTCTTCCTTCGTATATAAAGTTAGTTCGTGATGCTGTTTCTACATCCCGAGATAAAGAGCGTAGGAAAAGGAAGGTAAGTGCATAGTTGCACTGCATAAGGATGACCAAAATGGAGGATGCTGTGAGCATGCAGTCAGTTTCTTGGGTCTTAGACTCTTGTGTAATTTGAGTGTCCTCAAGTTTGTTTTCCTTTTTTCTTTTTGTTAAACGACATGCAGGGAGGGCCAGTTGTTATACCTGGGTTGTGTCTCCCGAAAGCTCTTCAACCCTTACTTCCTATCTTTCTCCAGGTATTCCTGCTTATCACAGTTGTATTCTCTACCTGACGATGCTTTTGGATAATTTTATATTTCCTATCGTAATTTCATGCCTTTTCCATTTGCTTAGTTTAAATGTTGAAGCAATGTTCCATGCTTTGATGAACTTACTCGTGGTCTAAGGACTTTCTTGCTTAGTTTAAATGTTGAAGCAATGTTCCATGCTTTGATGAACATACTTGTGGTCTATGGACTCTCTTAAATGTCTTGAGTCACTTGATTCTCGACTCCAGGAATGTGTCTGTCATGTATCTTTGGGCATTCTTTTGTTTAAATTCTATTATTATTATTGATGAAACAGTCTGAAGCACGTTATAAACAATATTTTACCCTGGACAAGAAGCACATATAGGCTAAGAAATATTATTCCATTTTCCTGTTCTTGGGCGCCTGAGAAATAAGAAAAGCACTAAAACCGTGGACATGGATTTTGGCAAGCTTTTGACATGCAAAGATGGTACAAGAAAAACACAAGAAAATCTAGATGGAGGTCTGGGTTATAATCTGTGTTAGGTAAGTGTGCATAAGTTCAAATGCAAGCAGATTCATTCATCCAACTTGAAATCATTTGTTGTACTACAATACTACTTTTATATGGGGGTCAGGTGATGCACGATACAGTTAAAATAAATAAATAAAGGATCTGTTGATGGGCAAATATTTTGGTTTTGAGATGATTTATTGCATTATGGTCACGTTATGTTTTCTCCTATTTAAAACAAATGCAGCCATTTCATTTTTTGAAATTGAAAATTTTGGTATATTTGACAACAGGATCTGTGTCCTTTTCTGACTATCTTTGTCCGAATATTTTGGATTCTGAATTGCTGTTTCATCTCTAGGGTCTTATGAGTGGATCAGCAGAATTGAGAGAGCAGGCAGCTCAAGGCCTTGGGGAGTTAATTGAAGTGACAAGCGAACAGGCACTCAAGGAGTTTGTTATTCCCATTACTGGGTATGAATGACGATTTTTTTTTTTTGTTGATGAGAATTCAAGTTGTATGTCAAATGTTTTCATGTCAGTTAATAGAACCATCTATTGTGACTTTCATGGAAATCGAGATTTCAATAAGCTTAAGAGCAGTTTGAGGATGCTCTGTCAAAGAGTTGGTAAATTTTTTGTTTTGAATACTAATCTTTGTGATGCATTATTTTTATTTGCAGGCCTCTTATCCGGATAATAGGTGATCGGTTCCCTTGGCAGGTGAAGAGTGCTATTTTGTCAACTTTGAGTGTCATGATATCGAAGGGTGGAATGGCCCTCAAACCTTTTCTTCCGCAGCTTCAAACAACATTTATCAAGTGTCTGCAGGATAACGCAAGGTAGGTTTGAAAGTGTTCTTTTTAGCATTTTTTCGCCAAACAAGAGGGCCTTCGCTGAGTTTTAATTACTGTCCGGATGTTATTTGGTCACTTTCTTATTGCATATGGACTATTGATTACTTTTGTAGACTTACTCAGTGGAACTTTTGTTTGCTTGGTTGTCACTTGCGGAGTTTTGGTTGTTTGACCCCGATGCATTAGTTGCTTTTTGCTTATACATAGTGCAGCCTGCTTGGCCCTTTATCTCCTATGCTTATGAAATGCCATGCCATTCCAGGACTGTTCGCTCGAGTGCTGCCCTAGCATTAGGGAAGCTTAGTGCACTGAGTACCAGGGTTGACCCTTTAGTTGGGGATCTTTTATCTAGTTTGCAGGTGATACTCGTACCATTTGACCTTTTCACTCATTTGATTTTATGAGCTTCACATTTTAACTCGTGATATTTGTTTATCAGGCATCAGATGGTGGTGTCCGAGATGCTATTTTGGCTGCCTTAAGGGGTGTCCTCAAGCATGCTGGGAAGAGTGTGAGCAGTACATTTAGAACTCGTGTCTACACTGCCCTTAAAGATTTAATTTATAATGATGAAGACCAAATTAGAGCCTCTGCTTCAAGTACGTTGGGCATCCTTTCAAAGGTTTGTGCAATTTAGACTGATATTTTGTTCAAGTACAACAGTTAAACGCTGAATTAATTCTTCCTCTTTTATGCATGCTCAGTCTTAGAATGTGCTGATTTTGGTTCAGGCATAAGATTCAAACAATGACTTTGGGTTGTACAATGTCAACCAAAACTTTGTTACTCAAGTTATTTAAATTGAGACGTGCATTCTAAAATGTGATTCAGAGAGTCCACAATCATTGATATAGTGATCGAGATTGATCCCAAAACTTTTTATCTTTTTCAAAGGTTCCCTTTGGAGAGAGAATAAAACATATCTAAGGAACAATCAAGAGAGTGGAGTGTTTATTCAGAAAATATAAAATAAATGGGCAATATTGCTGCTAGAAATATGTTATACATGATGTAAGACATTAATGTTGTGTATCTTTTCTTGTCAGAACAAAACCTCCAAAGCACCTTTATTCGAATTTCGCTGACTTTTACCACATTCTAGAGCATGCGCATACTTCGTTAGCTGTCTCATTACATTTCCAGATAGCAAAGGGATTGCATTTTCATGATCCTAGGACCTCTCTTGATTTGTTTCAGAGAATAAAGTTTTAATTATGTTTTTATTCCTTTTAAGTTATCAACCTAACTCTCAATTCCTGATACGGCAGTACATGGAAGACAGCCAACTCTCGGAGCTGCTTGACGAACTCTTAAATTCAGCTTCGTCTTCTAGCTGGTCTGCTAGGCATGGCTCAGTACTTGTAATCTCTTCCATGCTTAGGCATACTCCTTCGATGCTTTGTGCATCTCCAAAGTTCTCAATTGTTGTACATTTTCTTAAAGAGAGCTTGAAAGATGACAAGGTATTACCATCTTTTCGAAATGTCATTTTGTTTTGTTAATTTGCTTGGCTTCTGATGAACTTTTCATATAGTTCCCTGTTCGTGAATCATCAACGAAAGCATTAGGAAGGCTTCTACTTCATCAAACTCGGAGTGAACCCTCGAACACCATTGCACATCTGGAAACTCTTATATCCTTGGTAACAGCAATGCAAGATGACTCAAGTGAAGTCAGAAGAAGGGCATTATCTGCACTGAAAGCAGTTGCCAAAGTACATGCTTTACCATTTGCCTTTTGAACTGTAATGTACTTCTTGAATCTCGTTAAAGAATTTTGAGGTAGTTTAACATTGGAGCTATATGCCAGGCTAATCCTACAGCAGTTATGAACCATGTTGCGATATATGGGCCTGCACTGTCGGAATGTTTGAAAGATGGAAATACTCCTGTGAGACTCGCTGCAGAAAGATGTGCATTGCACTCCTTTCAATTGGCAAGGGGTATATTCTTTTGCTGCATTTCTGTTGTGTCTGTGACTATATATTGATCGATTCCCCTTCTCTATGTAATCTGATACATGGATTTGACCATTTTTAGTGCGAATTTATATATCTTTGAACAAATAGAATGGGCTTTGACATTTTTATTCCCGGTTTTCCAGGCACTGACAATGTTCAAGCTGCTCAGAGATATATATCAGGCTTGGATGCAAGACGATTATCGAAGTTTGCAGAACACAGGTATGTAATCACCTGTTCCTTTGTTTTGATTATGTAGCTTCCCTTTACCTCGCAAGTTTGCTACCCTTGGATGCTCTATAACTACCAATAAAATACATGCACAACAGCAGAATATTTGCATATGTGCCTGTGCATATAACCGCACATTTAAACACATGGGAAGAAACTGAAAAACAAACTTAAAGGAGTAAGCTCAACCTGGTCGCATCGTTGTGGACCATACTAACTCCTGTGGTCTGTAAACGTAAATCTGGTTTATAAATAGTATGGATTCCCATTTTGGTTCGATCTACACATGAATAAATGACAAATGTAAACGTAAATCTGGTTTATAAATAAACAAACTAGCGACCGGAAAATAATTGGTTAGTTTTTGAAAATTTCCGTATACAGTTCAAAATCTACCATGGTTAATTGGTTAATGCTTGTCTTTTTAAAAGCTATTTAAGTAGATTTTTATTCCATGGTAAGAAATGTATGTATGTTATCTCTAAAAAAGAAATATGTTCATTAAAGTAGAGAAGAATAAAGGAGGAAAAAAAGGGAGACCAGCTTCTCCATTTGTGGTATGACATACATTTAAAGAAACCAGAGTCGCACCGCAGACTTTGCAATTCCATAGAGATGGGACACATTACATGTGTTTGAATAACCTGTACAGAGGTAATGCAACATAAATCTAACTAACGTGAAAAGTTGTACATTTCTTAACATACCATAATAGCGTATTATAGTTATTGTAATAATGACATTCTAATCAATGAAATACAATTGTAAAATATTGCAATATTTATGATGTGTATGTCAGTTGCGTTCCCTATAGTGGAGTGTCTATAAAGTGCCCTTGCATTTGTACTGCTTTCTTTGAGTCAGTCCGGTTGTTTAAAAGAGTGGGTTCCCCACTTTCTCTGACCTCGTGTCGAAGATAAAAGGGATTTTATCCTTCTCTGAGTTTCATAATTGGCATTCCACAATTACCAACACGGAGAGGGAATTCATGAGGAAATCCAATCCCACAGCATCAGTTATTCCTACTTGTTGGATTGTGTAGATCGGTACTTTGAACACGTTAATAAAGTGTCGGACACGCTTTTAGGGTTGTCTGTGTCCGTCACGACATGCCTCTTTCATAGAAATGTCTGCTTCATAGACCACCTCTCTACCACTTGACTACCATGAGTTCTTATACAGCCACAACCGATTTATCACTGCCTATAAACCACCTCCCCAACAGTGACACCCCAACTCCACTTCAATAATCACCACTCCACCGGTGTCGCCAGTCGCCACCACCTTCACCTGGCGTGTTGGTTCTTCATAGGGCCACCACTGCCACCACCACCACCAACTATGAATAGTAAATACCTGTTTCAACTTCATATCAAGCACTTTGTTCCAATTCAGCACTTTCATTAGTATCACACTCCATTTTCAGCTTAAGATGCTCAATATTCAGTTTCGAGTACTTAAATTTCAGCTCTCAATATTCGACTATCAGATTTATAAACAGCAGTATACTTGATAATATGGTGATCCCATAATCGAATTCTGGGTTTCTTAAGCCATTTGTGGGATATGTTTATGCAGCGATGATAGTGAAGACAGTGAAGATGACTTGGCGAGTGGCTGATAAAATGTTGGTTCCATGGTCGGTACTAATTTTGGTTCTTCCACAAGGATGGAAATCTTTGTTCAGTTCGAAATGATCAAGAAGCTGCAGCCAAAAGTCCCGCAGCAGTTTTGTGGTAATTGAGAGGAAATTGTGTTGTACAGCGATAGAAGAGGATTACACCCATTTTTGCACAGGGTCCTCTTTTCATAGTCATTTAATCACTATATCTGACATCACAAGAGTTGTATTTGACGGATGAAGGCATAGAATTGTCCTATTTTTTGTGTGGCTTTTGTCTGGAATTTTGGTTGCTTAAAGTGAACCCCATAGATAAAACCAAGATCATGTTGTGATTGCATTATCGTAACTCTATAATAAAACTTAGGCTGATTGTTGAACAATTCTCTCTATCCCCTAACTCTTTAACTTAAGCAAACCCTAAACTTTGCATTCTATCCTGTCACTACCAACTGCCACTACCCTCCGGCTGTTCCGTTTTTGAAATCCCAGTCTTATCGAGGAATACTATGACAACAAATTAGGGGCACTGAATGTTTCATTTGATTCATTATATATATAGAATACATATGGTGAATTGCGTAAGTGGTCCCTATATATATTTGGAAACAAGATATTTGACTTGTGTTTTTAATTGTCGTGAGAAAACCTACATGAGTTAGACGATAATAACATATATCAGTCATTGAAAGACGGAAGTAGTCATATGAGTTCTGCATGTTGTAATATCTACTCAAGTTAATACTATCTTTTCTCCAAAATGTTTGTCCGTCTGGTCTGTAAATTAAGAATTTGTAAACGATATTATTATTATTTTTAAAATTCTACGTTTCCCCATCAATAAAAAAAACTAACACTTTGTAGTCCAATAATATAGCGGAAATGCAGAGTCATTTTTTGGGATTAATTCAATAATATAGCAGAAATGCACAGAGCTTTCCTTTTTGAGAGTGAGTTGCGGAAACCGTGGGGTTTCTGCCACCGCTGTTTGTGGGCCATGGTGTGCTTTTATTGAGGTAATTTGAACTGTTCATCTTATAGAGTTCACAAAATAGTGTATTCACTCAAAAAATTAGCTTTATCAGATATTCATAAGTATATCAAAAATTATATTTTGATTTATAAAACGAACGGCCTAGAATTTATCAATGAGTTAAAATGCGCATCCGTCCGTTTTATAAACCAAAATTCAATTTTTTATATAACTATGAATGTCCGATAAAATTGATTATTTGCGTGAATACACTATTTTGCGAGTTTTACAAGATGAACGGTTTAGATTACCGTAATGAACCTACGGAGGGGCCCATATGGGAGGAATCCGGAAATAAATTTTTCTCTTCCTTTTTCTATTTCTAGTGAACATTTATTTTCAACCAACAACCAAAAAATCTCTCACAAGAGAGAGAGAAGAGGCGTTCTGGTAACTTTTACAGCACACTACACCTACCGCACGGTTTTAGCGCTCTGTTTCACGCACGTTCAATCTTACCGTACGTCTCGACAATCAATGGACAAAGAGATTGAGATCAGTGGGGGAGCGAAGAAACAGTGGGGTGGGGGTTGACTTTTGGTTGCTTTTGTATGTGATTGCCAGTCATTTTCTGGGTTTCTTTGTCTTCATTGGAGGGCACAGGCCAGGCTCTGAGATTTTGGAGGCCCTAGGCGGGGTTTCGAAAATGAGGCCTCTTATTTGGTTGTATAAAAATTTGTTGTTCACTATTGGGAACAAACCATCTCTGTAGCTTGGTGGTAAAGTGGTTGTACCACTTACATTGGTAGCTTAGGTCGCGAGTTTGAGCTAAGAATGGCCATTTGTTGAAATTAAAGTTGAAGTTGCCAAGGATCGAACTCGCGATTTCTCGGTCAAAACACACATACCTCTACCACCGAGCTACATCAACCTATTTGTAAAATAATTTGCATACATAATATTTAATACATTCAACTATTTTGGGGCCCTATTATTGGGCCCAAAACGGAAGGCCCTAGGCGACCGCCTAGTAGGCTTATGCCTAGGGCCGGCCCTGGGAAGGCATGTGCTAGGGGTGTGCTGGGGGTTGACTTTTGGTAACTTTTGTTTGTGATTAGCAGTCATTTTCTGGGTTTCCTTGTCTTCATTATAGGGCATGTGCTAGGGGAGGGCTAAGGTATTAGGGGCCTCTGTGTCTGTGATTTCTTCTGCTGTGAAGTTTGTTCTTTCCTTGTAGTTGGTACTGAATGCAACAACATGGGCATTATTGTCATCAAAAGGTAGAGAGGGGTTTCAACTCGACATCTTCTTCTTCTTCTTCTCCATTTTCTCTTCTCCTCTGCCATTTTCTCTGGAAAAATTGTGGGTTTAAATTACAGTACTACCAAGCATACAAGGAAAGTTGGAAGCTAGCTTGAGACTTTCCTGGATTCAAAGGCACTTGGCGAAGATCAACAAGCCTCCTGTCTTCTCCATTGAGGTACTGAAAGTGTATATATAGATGAATCAATTAGGATTTAGTTTTTTTTTTATATGATTTTTGTTTTCTTGATTAGTTGGCAGTATTTTTAATTCGTCCTATTTGCAACACACAGGAAGATTCAACTCTTCACTCTATCCGGGATTGCCCCGAAGCAATTACACTTCGGACACTTGTGTCAATCCCTCACAATCTGAGATCTTCTCTCACTTGTAATGTGGCATATTGGCTAAAAACCAATGCTTTGTCTCGCTGTACACCCCCCTCCCACCTTGACCTTCATTAAGCGGACGCCTCCGGCCACCGTCCAGATGTATGTTTCAGACTTAACATTGATGGTAGAAGTAGCTCTATCTCCTCTGAGGCTGGTGCAGGAGGTATCATCCGAGATGACAAAGGGAAACTGGGCCACGGGTTTCTCTTGCAAACTCGGATTGATTTCTAGCTTAGCAGCCGAGATATGGGCTCTCTATCATGGACTTCGATCAGCAGCTTCTTAAGCAAAGAAACGTTGCTCCAGTTCAAATAGAAACAGATGCAATGCGTGTTGTCAATTTGCTCAACTCGGTTACAACTGATCACCACCTCTATAATATGATTACTATTTGCAGGTCCCTTCTCCAAGAATTGGGCCAGGCACTAGCGAAGCACACATTGCACGAGAGCAACAATGCGCGGACTTACTCGCAAAAGATGGCAGAGAGCATCTGTAACACCCCGATTTTCGGAGGTAAAATCGAAGACATTAAATATTAATTTCAAAAAAACTTCACCTAATTAAGGTTTAAAATCCAAAACAGAATTTTCAATATCGAGATTCATTTATTACAAACCATTGGGAAAATACTAAAATTGTCTTTAGGGAAATAAAATAGACCAATTAACAGAGCCGACTTCTAAGTTTGATACGGATCCCAAGTGTACTCGGGCTCGGCTCCCCCCTCTGGATTTTCCTCCGCATAAAACTGCTCGCCTTCGGGGTTCTGTGTCTCTTCTTGGAACTGTACCTCCCCTCCATTGAATCCTGCGTCCTCTAGCAAATTGACCCCCGAATCAATCGATTTACCAGGATACGAGCGTATCCGTGAGTGATAAATCACCCAGTAAAATAATCCAACCCAACTACCCCTCTTACATTACAGCTAACAAACAAACAGGATAATAATGATATGAATAAGTAAATCAGAGATTTTTCACATAAACCAGTTCATTACTATCCATTAGCCTGACGTGTGATTTAAGTTCTCATCCACGAGATCTTTCCTCCCATAACCACTAACTATGACCGTGTCATGGAAAATCCCCCCTTACTTGTCCTGCACACGGGGTCCTAAATGAATTCACCTCAGTTATGTACTTCGTATGAATTCATTTACAACCATAACAGGGGGCACGATTACCCTTTGGAACTTCCCATGGCGTACCATACATTAGGGTTGCACCATTACTAAGCCAATAACTATGATCGTGTCATGGAACAATCCCCCTTACTGGCCCTGCAAGGCACGATTACCCTTTGAAACTGCCCATGGCGTACCATACATTAGGGTCACAACAATCTCATCACCGGGCCCCTCAGGTAACCCATTTCAACACAGGGCCCAACAGGTCACCCTTGCCATAGCCATCATAAACCAATCTCAAAATTCCAACACTTTACCATTTCCCAATAACTTAGCATCGACTATGTGAACTATATTCGCATACCACCCCATGTCTCTAGGGTCCAATCTAGCATTCAAAGCAAATAATGGTACATCGTACAATAAATCCAATAATAAACAAAACAAAATAATAAACAATGCAATTACATAATATTTTATGAATGGGCCGTTGCCCTTAATCTTATGACAACAAAATCATTAATAAAGTAAGAACTTTTATAAAAGATTTAGAATTAATTTTCTAGGCTTTTATTAATTGTTAATAAATGATTAGATTGATTAAATACTAATTAAATACATTAATTAGGTAAAGATATTAAAATAATTATCGTAACCTTAATGAGAGTCCTAAAGGTCCTCTATAACAAGTTCGAGTGCTAAAAGTTAGGTTTGGAGGTCCGTGGGATTATTTTAAATAAAAGAATTAAGATAATTGACGAAAGAAGGATAAATAAATAATAAATAGTTAAATAATTAAAAATATGTTGAGATTAACAACGTATCATATTTGGACTGTAAAGAATCTAAAAAAAATTAATCGGACATTAATAATATATTTTATAATGTCGTAAAGTATTTTTATTTAAAAATAATGTGTGAATAATAATAAATAGCTAATTAAATAAAAAAATATTATTTCAACAACATATCATCTTTGAGATTCAAGGAGTCTAGGAAAAATAGTTTGGGTGTTAGAAATATTGTTCGGAAGGTCGTAACTATTTTTCGTTTGTAAACTTTGCTAGAAAACGAAATAAAAATTTAATAAATAGATAATAAAATTAAAAAAATATGAAATTAACAAGTTATGATCTTTGGAGTGTTAGAAGTCTAGGAAAAATAGTTCGGGGATCAAAATCGGTGTTCGAGACGTCGAAAAGTCGATTTGAACCAAAACAGTCCAAACCGCAAGCTTGGACTGCCGTTGCGAACTCCGTTTCTCTGGTTCTTGCGGTGGAGGACCCTGAAGGTCGCGGCCGCAAGGTCGCGGCTGGATTTCGTTTTTTTGATTTTTTTGATTCGGTTTGGATGCATGGGGTCACGGGGTCTATTGGGTTATGTCTAAAAATATTAAATATACTTAGAGGAGGCTTCAGATTGAATTATAATACCTTGGTTTGATCGGATTGGATTGAAAATCGAAAACTTGATTTTTGTGGAAGATGACTTCGGTTTTGGCAATTCGGGGACCTTGGGGCCGAATTGAATGTTGCTTAGGGATGCTCGGGGTTATAGGAAGCGATTGGAATGGTTGGATCGGACCTTGATTGGATCTACGCACGAAACCCACGTTTCTCTCTCTCACTTTCTCTCTCTAAAATTCCATGGATTGGAGTTTCGATTTTTTGTAATTCTCTCTTCTTTCTGGACTGGTAAGGTGTGGGAATTTTCGTGGGGAACCCTAGGGTCGGAGTATTGAGGTATATATAGGAGAATCGAGGAGAGTTTCAATTAAAATTGAATTAAAGAAGTCGTATCCTTATAGGACTCGGATTGGGACGAGTTGTGAACGAAAATATGATCACGGAGGAAGTAGAATTGCGTAGGAGAGTGAGAGTCAGGAGGAGGAGAGTTTATACGCATGCATGCAACTAAAAAAAAATAGGTAATTTGAAGTAGGATAATTATTCTTTTGTAATTATCTAGTATTTACCTAATAAGAAAAATAATATTATTAGGACTAATTAATATTTTTTTTTGTTTTTATTAATTAGAAAAATACGGGTTATTACAACCTATCCCCCTTAATAAAATTTTGTCCTCGAAATTAAGGTGTACCTTTAGGAGGAAACAGATTCGGGTAGTTGGCGCGTATAGTATCCGCTCTTTCCCAGGTAGATTCCTCAATTCCTCGATGTCGCCAGAGGATTCGGACGAGTTGAATCGTTTTGCCTCGAATGCACTTCTCACTATAGTCTTGGATTTCCACTGGCTGTTCCTCGAGAGTGACGTCATCGTTGAGTTCGATGTTTTCCCAATTGATGACGTGGGAAGGATGCGTCATGTACTTGCGGAGCATTGACACGTGGAACACGTTGTGAACTCGATCCAATTGTGGTGGTAGCGCCAGGCGGTACGCTACTTCTCCCATTTTCTCGAGGATCTCAAAAGGGCCAATGTATCGTGGTGATAGCTTTCCCTTCTTTCCAAATCGGATAACCCCCATTCGTGATCTAATCTTTAGGAACACATGTTCTCGAACTTGAAAGGTCAATGGTCTAGTCCTTTTGTCGGCGTAGCTCTTCTGTCGACTTTGAGGGGTCAGGAGCCGTTGGCGAATGGTTATGATCTTTTCCGTTGTCTCCTGGACTAACTCTGGTCCTAGTAACCTTGCTTATCCCAGTTCAGCCCAACAAACTGGCGATCGACAAGGTCGCCCATACAAAGTTTCGTATGGTGCCATCTCTATGCTTGATTGATAGCTGTTGTTATAGGCGAACTCGACTAGAGGTAGGTGTCGTTCCCAGCTTCCCTTAAAGTCCAATGCACAAGCACGGAGCATGTCCTCTAAGATTTGAATTGTTCTTTCGGATTGTCCGTCCGTTTGCAGGTGGAATGCGGTGCTGAGACGAAGGTCGGTTCCCAAAGCTTTCTGTAGGCTATCCCAAAAGGTTGACGTGAATCGTGAATCTCGATCACTTACAATGGATACAGGTACTCCATGTAATCGCACGATTTCTCGGATGTAGAGTCTACTGAGAGAGTCCATTGAGTCTGTCATCTTCATGGGTAAAAAGTGGGCGGATTTGGTTAAACGATCGACTATCACCCAAATGGCGGTATTTGTTTGTGGAGACTTAGGTAATCTTGTCACGAAATCCATGGCGATATGTTCCCACTTTCATCCGGGTATAGGCAAGGGTTGCAGGGTCCCACCGGGTTTCTGATGTTCCGCCTTTACTTGTTGGCATGTGAGGCATGTCGAAACGTATTTAGCCACGTCCTTCTTGATTCCAATCCACCAGTACTGTCGGCGGAGGTCTTGGTACATCTTGGTGCTCCCTGGGTGTACGGCAAAGTTGGAATGGTGGAATTCCTTAAGTACTGCCTCCCGGAGGGTACCGATGTTTGGTACAAAGATTCTCCTTTGGAAGCGAAGGCTCTTGTCAGCGTGGATTTCCCATCCGGCTGCTGCTTTTCCATTTGAGAGTTGGTATCTGAGGAAATCACATTCTTGTTCAAAGGTTTAGGCTAGAAGGATTTCTCGGTATAAGGCTGGGGTTGCGATTATGGCGGTGAGGCATGCGTTAGTGTCTTCTGCAGTTGGCTGCAGTTTGAATCCGTTAAGATCTTCTATCATCTTCCACTCTCTTACGGCTAAACTAGCCACTTGTCCTCGGTTCTTGCGACTCAGCGCATCAGCGACCACGTTTGCCTTTCCAGGATGATAGGACATCGTGAAGTTAAAATCCTCCAAGTATTCCACCCATCTCCTTTATCTCATGTTTAGCTCTTTCTGGGTAAACAGATATTTCAAACTTTTGTGGTCCGTGAATACCTCGAACTGCACTCCGAATAGGTAATGTCGCCAAGACTTCAGGGCGAACACTACTGCTGCCAGTTCCAAATCGTGTGTCGGATAATTCCTTTCATGCGGCCTCAACTGTCGGGATCCGTAAGCGACGACTTTCCCGTTCTGCATGAGTACAGCTCCCAATCCATCTTTGGATGCGTCACAATACATGGTATACCCTACGTCTCTTTCGGGTACGATCAATATAGGAGCGCTAGTCAATCTCTTCTTAAGTTCTTGGAAGGATCTCTTACATGCTTCGTTCCATTCAAACTTAACCCTTTTTTGGGTCAGTCGTGTCAATGGTTTTCCCAAGATAGAGAAATCCTGAATGAATCTCCTGTAATAACCGGCTAATCCCAAGAAATTTCTTATCTCGAATACCGAAGAAGGTCTTTTCCAGTCCATGACTGCTTCTACTTTGCTGTCGTCGACTGAAATCCCTTTTTCTGACACCACGTGTCCTAGGAATTTGACCTCCTTCATCCAAAATTCGCACTTGCTGGCCTTCGCATACAAATGGTTGTCTCGAAATACTTGGAGGACAATTCTTAAGTGGTCTTCGTGTTCTTTCTCCGTTGGAGAGTATATAAGGATGTCATCAATGAACACCACCACAAACTTGTCCAAGTACGGAGTGAAAATCTGGTTCATCAGACACATGAAAACGGCAGGAGCATTGGTTAGACCAAACGGCATGACTACGAACTCGTAGTGTCCGTAACGTGTGCGGAACGCCGTCTTAGGTATATCACAATCCCGAATTCGCAATTGGTGATATCCGGACCGTAGGTCAATCTTCGAGAAATAAGTCGACCCTCTTAATTGGTCGAACAAGTCGTCTATTCTCGGTAGAGGATATCGGTTCTTGATGGTGACTTTGTTGAGTTGGCGGTAGTCGATACAAAGTCGGAGTGTTCCTTCTTTCTTTTTGACAAATAGCGCTGGAGCTCCCCATGGTGCGGTACTAGGTCGGATAAAACCCTTTTCTACAAGTTCTTGTAGCTGTGTCTTCAACTCCCGTAGTTCTGCTGGAGCCATTCGATACGGGGCCATCGAGATTGGGGCTGTGCTAGGTTGTAGCTCGATGGTGAAGTCTAATTCCCTTTGCAGCGGTAGCCCTGGTAATTCCTCTGGAAACACGTCCTTGTACTCGCAGACGACGTGAGGGAGGCTTAACTCCATTCGGTCCGTTTCCTCTAACTTAAGACTCGCTAACCATCCGCAAGTTTCCTATGCCACTTCGTTCTATGTGCGTTGGGTGCATAAGGGTCTTGTCTATCCCCCTTAAACTTGAAACACGTCCCATCTGGCGCATAAGCTGTCACCATCTTTCGATGACAGTCTATGACAGCTCGGTGTGCAGTCAACCAATCCATCCCGAGTATGACGTCAAAGTCTTCCATTTCAATTACTCGCAAGTCGCATATTAATCTTAAGTTCGATACTTCTAGTTCGCACCCTTTACAGATTAGTACTACCGGAATCTTACCCCCTAATGGTGAAGTTACATGCATAGTTGTCTGTAGGGGTTCAGTTTCTAATTCAAGTGTAGATACACATGCAGCAGATATGAATGAGTGCGAGGCTCCGGAATCAAATAGTGCTTGCACGCATGTAGTATAAAGAGTGAGGGTACCTTGGATTACTGCAGGTTCCATCTCCTCTTCGGTTCCTTTCAATGCAAACACCCTCCCTGCAGCTGGCTGCATCTGTCCCTTTGCCCCGTTGTTCTGAGGTGGGTGAGATTGTTGTTGGTTCCAACCGATACGGGGTTGATTCTGACCTTTGAATTTGTTGCCAAACCCAGTTGGTTTGTTTTGGTTCTGACTTTGTCCTTGATATCCAGAGCTTCCAGATCCTGCGAGTTGAGGGCAATTATTCCAGAAGTGACCCTCCTGGTTGCAATGGTAGCATCTAAGGTTTCGAGTTTGGGGTGGGTACTGATTCTGTATCGGAAATTGCCCTTGGTTTGGGTTAGGGTTGGGATTGGGGTTGGAATTTCTCCAGGGTTGGTTGTGTTGTTGTGGACGAGGGTTATTCTGAGAATAGGGTTTTGGAGCAACATACCCTTGGTTGTTATTTCGGATGGGTCCTCCTTGCTGTGGAGTGGTCCTTTTTGCGTTCCCGATTCTATAGTAGTCATTGAGTTCTCTCTCATTAATCAAAGTGGTCTGCACCACTTGCGCATAAGTTGGGAGTCGCAACCCAACCACCTTTTCTCTGAGTGCGTGATCCAGTCCCCATTCGAATCTTCTAGCCTTAGCCGATTCGTCAGGTATGTACTCTGTGGTGAAGCGCGACAGTTCGTCAAATCGGGACATGTATTGAGTCACTGTCATGTCTCCCTTACGTAAGGACAAGAATTTTTGTGCCATTTCATCCTTCATAGGGGCTGGAAAGTACTTTTCCAAAAAAATAGCTTCGAATTGCACCCACGTAAGTGTGGCAAGGTTGACAGTAGTTTTGGTGGCTTCCCACCAATAATCCGCCTCTCCTTCAAATTGGTAAGTGGCCAGAGCTATCTGGTCAGCACTTTGCTGGACTCCCAGGGCATCCAACATCTTCTTAATTTGCCGGAGCCAGTGGTTGGCGACTAGAGGGTCAGGTGTTCCTTGGAAGGTTGGGGGTCTTTGCTTCCTAAATTCAGAAAGGAAGTAAGCGCGGTTTTGGGTTCTTGGTTGCTGCACAGGTGGGTTAGAGACTAGGGTTTGGAGGATTTGCGCAACATTGTTAAGGGCATTGGTAATGAGTGGTTCTTGTGATTGCCCATTCTGTTGACCGCTGTTCCCAGATTCCTCGTGAGTTCCCACCATCCAAGGCACATAAAATAATAAATTTAGGGGGGGTTTTCTACAAATATGGCACTATGCTAATGATGAAATAAGGAGCATATCACATATAAGTCAATTACATAAGATCTATGTTATCTCGCGGTACATTCTCGAAGTCTGAGTTGGATGTCAACCAAGTAGTATTATAGGTTAGACTTAAAGGTAACATAAGTAATAATTAACGACTCAGGTTTACGCTCTCAAAAGGTGATCTACCCAATCTACCCAAGGCCGAGGGGTTGAACCTAAGGCTCTGATACCAAATTGTAACACCCCGATTTTCGGAGGTAAAATCGAAGACATTAAATATTGATTTCAAAAAAACTTCACCTAATTAAGGTTTAAAATCCAAAACAGAATTCTCAATATCGAGATTCATTTATTACAAACCATTGGGAAAATACTAAAATTGTCTTTAGGGAATTAAAATAGACCAATTAAAAGAGCCGACTTCTAAGTTTGATACGGATCCCAAGCGTACTCGGGCTTGGCTGCCCCCTCTGGATTCTCCTCCGCATAAAACTGCTCGCCTTCGGGGTTCTGTGTCTCTTCTTGGAACTGTACCTCCCCTCCATTGAATCCTGCGTCCTCTAGCAAATTGACCGCCGAAGCAATCGATTTACCATGATACGAGCGTATCCGTGAGTGATAAATCACCCAGTAAAATAATCCAAACCAACTACCCCTCTTACATTACAGCTAGCAAACAAACAGGATAATAATGATACGAATAAGTAAATCAGAGATTTTTCACATAAACCAGTTCATTACTATCCATTAGCCTGACGTGTGATCTAAGTTCTCATCCATTTCCTCCCATAACCACTAACTATGACCGTGTCATGGAAAATCCCCCCCTTGCTTGTCCTGCACACGGGGTCCTAAATAAATTCACCTCAGTTATGTACTTCGTATGAATTCTTTTACAACCATAACACGGGGCACGATTACCCTTTGGAACTTCCCATGGCGTACCATACATTAGAGACGCACCATTCCTAAGCCACTAACTATGATCGTGTCATGGAACAATCTCCCTTGCTGGCCCTACAAGGCACGATTACCCTTTGGAACTGCCCATGGCGTACCATACATTAGGGTCACAACAATCTCATCACCGGGCCCCTCAGGTAACCCATTTCAACACAGGGCCTAACAGGTCACCCTTGCCATAGCCATCATAAACCAATCTCAAAATTCCAACACTTTACCATTTCCCAATAACTTAGCATCAACTATGTGAACTATATTCGCATACCACCCCATGTCTCTAGGGTCCAATCTAGCACTCAAAGCAAATAATGGTACATCGTACAATAAATCCAATAATAAACAAAACAAAATAATAAACAATGCAATCACGTAATATTTTATGAATGGGCCGTTGCCCTTAATCTTATGACCACAAAATCATTAATAAAGTAAGAACTTTTATAAAAGATTTAGAATTAATTTTCTAGGCTTTTATTAATTGTTAATAAATGATTAGATTGATTAAATACTAATTAAATACATTAATTAGGTAAAGATATTAAAATAATTATCGTAACCTTAATGAGAGTCCTAAAGGTCCTTTATAACAAGTTCGAGTGCTAAAAGTTAGGTTTGGAGGTCCGTGGGATTATTTTAAATAAAAGGATTAAGATAATTGACGAAAGAAGGATAAATAAATAATAAATAGTTAAATAATTAAAAATATGTTGAGATTAACAACGTATCATATTTGGACTGTAAAGAATCTAAAAAAAATTAATCGGACATTAATAATATATTTTATAATGTCGTAAAGTATTTTTATTTAAAAATAATGTGTGAATAATAATAAATAGGTAATTAAATAAAAAAATATTATTTCAACAACATATCATCTTTGAGATTCAAGGAGTCTAGGAAAAATAGTTTGGGTGTTAGAAATATTGTTCGGAAGGTCGTAACTATTTTTCGTTTGTAAACTTTGCTAGAAAACGAAATAAAAATTTAATAAATAGATAATAAAATTAAAAAAATATGAAATTAACAAGTTATGATCTTTGGAGTGTTAAAAGTCTAGAAAAAATAGTTCGGGGGTCAAAAACCATGTTCGAGACGTTGAAAAATCACTTCGAACCAAAATAACAAAAAAACGCACGGCTGGGCTAAAGGGAGTTCGCGGCCGCGAACTCCATTTCTCTGGTTCTTGCGGTGGAGGACCCCGAAAGTCGCGGCCGCAAGGTCGCGGCTGGATTTCGTTCTTTTGATTTTTTTTGATTCGGTTTGGATGCATGGGGTCACGGGGTCTATTGGGTTATGTCTAAAAACATTAAATATACTTAGAGGAGTCTTCGGATTGAATTATAATATCTTGGTTTGATCGGATTGGATTGAAAATTGAAAACTTGATTTTTTGGGAAGATGACTTCGGTTTTGGCAATTCGGCGACCTTGGGGCCGAATTGAATGTTGCTTAGGGATGCTCAGGGTTATAGGAAGCGATTGGAATGGTTGGATCGGATCTTGATTGGATCTACGCACGAAACCCACGTTTCTCTCTCTCACTTTCTCTCTCTAAAATTCCATGGATTGGAGCTTCGATTTTTTTGTAATTCTCTCTTCTTTCTGGACTGGTAAGGTGTGGGAATTTTCGTGGGGAACCCTAGGGTCGGAGTATTGAGGTATATATAGGAGAATCGAGGAGAGTTTCAATTAAAATTGAATTAAAGAAGTCGTATCCTTATAGGACTCGGATTGGGACGAGTTGTGAACGAAAATATGATCACGGAGGAAGTAGAATTGCGTAGGAGAGTGAGAGTCAGGAGGAGGAGAGTTTATACGCATGCATGCAAGTAAAAAAAATAAAATAGGTAATTTGAAGTAGGATAATTATTCTTTTGTAATTATCTAGTATTTACCTAATAAGAAAAATAATATTATTAGGACTAATTAATATATATATATATTTTATTAATTAGAAAAATACGGGTTATTACAGCATCCATTTTTTTCCTTATTTGCTTTATCTTTCAGTACCGTTTTGTATTAAGTTCCAACTTTTGGAAGACATGAGGGGTGTTAGTTACCCCAGAACTATGTATTCGTAAGTTATTTATGCAAACATTGCCGGTTTACAAAAAAAAAAAAAAAAAAACAAAAACTAAGTCTAACTAGTACAATACATACCTTAATAATTAAGTGTGTATTGTACCAAACATTTTAAACCTTAGCGCAACTAGAGAGTTTGTCAGGTTGTTAATTTTAGGGCTCCGGGTTAGACAAGACTTATTTTTATACATGGGGGGAATGCATTTTAATACTTGCTGATTTATATTATCTTTTTATATTCTTATTATATATATGGAGTATAATATTATGGACTTACTGATTTAATTGATTTTTACACCCCCTTTTAATCATTCACACTCCTTTTTTTTTTTTGTTTTTATCTACTTGAATTTACTATCTTGCCCCCCATTCAATACACTTTTTCACACATTCAAGGACAATATTGAAAATTCATGTGGATATAAACAAAAAAGAAGTGTGGGTAGCTAAAAGAGGAATGTGAAAATCATTTTTCTTTATTTATTTATTGGAATGAAGTCGATGGCACGACGGAATTTGTTAAATACGTGTGGAAACAACCGTTTGACTTTTTGGCATTTTGATTGTGCTAAAATTTATTAGTCCAAGAAAGATACAGGATTTGATTTTTCCTACCTATATTTTTTCAAAAATTTGAATATGAAATTTCATTTAACTGCCGAATGAGGTTGTTTGATAAAGATTTTAAGAGAATTTTTTTGGATAATAAGTGGATAGAGATGAATAGAGAGACGAGAGCAATAAAATGGAGAAAAGACTTACTGAAAACCGTACAGAATGGGGGTCCTCAGAGGCCCAAAATAAAGCAAGACTTAAAACTTTTGGGTTCCTTATCTCTTAGGTATATAGTTCAAAACGTCGTAGGTGCTATGAACACTTCAAAAGGGTGTTTGCTAATAGATGGTAGAATTGGCATATAAATATTAGATGAGATGCGAGTAAGCCGGAACAAACACTCTTGAAATTTCTGAGCATTTTGAACCTAATTCGTGGTGCCAGTCCCGGCTATCGATCTATCTGGATTTCTAGCTATCTATACTCAAGAACATATAGTTAAATATGAGGTTTCATATCGTTAATTTAGTAATGTTCCGTTATAACTCTATACAACAAACTCTCATGATAAATACTTAGGAAAAAAAACTCTCATTGTATTGATAAGAAAAATTACGAAGGAAAAAGGAAAATAAAATTGACCTTTTTTTGTAATAATTATATAAAAGTTTAAAAAGCGTATTGAAAAGGAGCAACGAAGAATAGACCAAAGGATATACGTACAATCTTCACGTGTGACAGTGCTATGTATAAGTGTTTATAAACACATTTTGGTGCAACCTCCTAATTTTTTGTTAGTACACGGGGGCGGATGGTGCACACCACCATCCAAAACACTTTTGAACGGTTGAGATTGCAAAGCACCGCCCCCGCATTCATTTTGTAAAGTTGAATGGCAGAAGTTAATACCTTCGATGCACTTTGTTTTGGGTAAGCTCTTGATGTTGGCTGTAATTAAGCTTAAGTAATCATATCAGTTTTCTCTCACTGTTGCCTAATTTGAATTCCTACATATGTTGCTCTACAATACGTATATTCAAGAATGACAAATTTGGGTAGTTTTGTTTTACTTTGGATGCATGATTTGAATTATAGGAGCTAATTCTTATTACGAATAATTTTTCCACGCGACGTTAAGTAATTCATTTATATATTCCAACAGCACAAACAAGAGAAAGTAAACCAAAATTAAAAACCACACTTCCTGGGCTGACAACAAACACAAGGCACCATGGCCAGAGAAAACCAAGTACTGTCAAGCCAATTGAAAAAACATCAGTAGATTTGTCAACCCGTATTTGAGTATCAGTTCCAATGAATCAATATTAATTTTTCCCGTTAGAGTTGTAAATGTTCCTATTTGGCTAAAGGTTCTATTCTTGGTGTGCAATCTCAAGAACTCATGAGGATGGAAATCGGAGCAAAAGAGCAGGACAGAACAACATTTCCTGGTTATAACTCCAACAACCATTCTTCTTGACCAGTTTCCTTATGAATCCAAAACCCTCAAATTTTATGCTTTATGGTTCCTCTTGGTATATAACTTGTATTTACTGCTTCTCAATTTGGGAATTGTCCACCTTATATAACTCGCCAAGAAATTTTTTAAGCTTGAAATCAGCCAATGAGTACAACAACCCAACGAGCACAACAATGAGCACAAAACGACGTGCGATCGAGCACGTTGCACCTTTCCCTAGTTTGTCCAAATATTGGGTGTGCTGCAAGCCTGCAAGTGGGAGTGGTGCATGTGGTGTGAGCAATCAATTTGTGGTGTGTGCAATGTGCATGACAGATGCACAAGTTCCTATATATGTCATCCATGGAACTAATTACAAAGGGAGACGGGTACGAATACGGAGAAAAATAGAGAAACGAGGGGAGGAAATATTTTTGTTTCTATTAGGAAGTCATATATAGTACGCATCAGGATCGGCCCTAAGATTTACGAGGCCTTAAGCCAAATTACAAAATGGGGCCCTTCATCCTTATGACCCAAACTTTAGCTGCTACAGCTAAATTGACGCAAATTCTACCAAAAATTGCGAGGCATTCTTAAGCCATTATTAGATTGACGAAATTACCATATTATCTCGATCGGATTTAGAAAGCTTTTTTATTGAGACACAATTCATTAACAAAATGGATTTTTCTATTTGATCAAGTGTGTAGTGATACCCTGATTAACTTCATTCTTGATACGAACGATGAACTCCGCAATATGTAAAAGATAGACGGTTCGGATCAAAAAATAAAGACTCTGATGGGGATCGGGTCTTACAATCTAATACTTTAATGCCTCAGGATGCATCAAATGTTGTCCGATTAGGCGGTCGCCGATATCCGATGATCTCCGATTTTGGTGACAACGATGGAATCAGTGAGACATAAAATCCTAACGATTCAGATCGACCACTATAAAAATTGAGTAGGTAATTACCTTTAAATTCTATACGTTCAATGTAATTGTTGACAAACTAAGTCTTGTGCTATACTTGAACGTATGGTAACCATTCGACTGCGACACAATTACGATGATCCAGATCGTTGATTTTGTTTTTCTTGTTGATTATATTATTCTTGTAAAAAATTATCTCGATCGGGTTTAGAAAGGTCTATATTGAGACACAATTTCATTAACAAAATGGATTTTTCGGTCCAATCATGTGTGTAGCAATATCCCAATTAACTTCATTCTTGATACAAATGATGAACTCCGCAATATGTAAAAGATAGACAGTTTGGATAAAAAAAATATAGACTCTTGTGGGGTAGGGACGCATCTAATACTTTAACGAAATTTACAAAAAAACAAAGAGAATGAGGTCAAAACACTTACAAATATCTTATTGAGTGATTTTTTTTGAAAGGCCATTGAATAAATTATTTTTAAATTAATAAACAACCCAAATAATTTGTGTGAGACCTCAAAATGGACCAATACACATATCCACTGTTACATTATCGGTAACTCGTTGGTATTATGGAAGAGAGAAACTTACTGTTCACGGAAAAATGCACAATTTCATCCGTTCGTTTGACAATCAACGGTTGAGATATATTTTTAATATTTAACCGATAATATATATCTCTTACCATTAATAGTTTGCCTTTAATCGGAATCTTCCAAAACATTTCTGAATGACTGAGATTGACCTCCGTAAATAAATATTTTCCATTACGGAAAAGAATGCAACCAAATTCATTCCCATACTCTATTTTAAAATAAGAAAAGGGTGGCCCCTCCAAAGGAGGAGTCTACAGCCGAAGCACAACCCACGTCCTGTTAAACTTTAAATCACGATCGTCTGTAGCAGCAGGCAAGAATTGTGGCAGAAGATCAACAACTTTGGCGGCTTCATTCGTGCGCTTCTCTCCCTCTCTCTCATTCTCTTCCGATTTTGTTTCTCGCCTTAACTGGAGTCCTCTCCGAGGTCTCAGATCAGGTCCTGATTTTTCTTCGATTTCTTATCCGATCTTTCATTTGAATTATATATAGAAGCGCACATATGCGTATGTAGATTAGGTCAATTTTGATGTGTTGATTGCAGGAAGAGGCGAAAGCGGAGGAGGAATTGGAGCGACAGCCGAAGAGGTTACGCGTGGGGAAAGAAGTTGGAGATGAAGGAAATTCGGGTGCATAAGCGACCGCGAGTGTGGAGTGAAAATAAACACAATTGTGGAGTAATTTTCTGATAATTTCATTCATCGTAGTTGTACAATATATATATATATATATAGTACAAATATTAACGAGGAAAGAATACAAGATTACAGAGAAATATCCTACACCTACCGAATAAAATAAGATTACACAATTAAGGCTCCGTTCCAGAAACCTTCTTAAAAAATAAGCAGTTTATTTCATATTTTCAAATTCAAAAATAATGTAAATGAAAAATAATTTTTCAATTTTTTTTGCTTCGTATAAAAGATCTCATCAAGATCTTTCAAATAAGATCCATATTGCATATTTTTAGATTTCATTAAACCCATAATTTTTGAGCTTGAAATTGCCTTCTTAAAAAATAAGGACTTAAAACGAGTTTCGGAACGGAGCCTAAGGATATTGACGAAATCAAATATTGACCAAATCATATTCTTAATTTTAGCACTCCCCCTCAAGTTGGAGCACGTATATCCTAACTTGTCTAAAGAGTGGCTGAAAACATTGCTGGCAACAGCTTTGGTAAGGACATCGGCTAGTTGGTCTTCAGACTTCACAAATGGAAAAATAATGATCCCGGCTTCAAGTTTTTCTTTAATGAAGTGTCTATCAATTCCACATGCTTCGTCTGATCGTGTTGGACTAGATTATGAGCAATCTCTATAGCAAAAGTGTTATCACAATACAACTTCATTGTCTCCTGAGATTGAACACTCAAATCCTTAAGCAAGTTCCTCAACCATAGTAACTCACACACTCCAAAAGCCATGCCTCTATATTCAGATTCTGCACTTGACCTTGCTACCACCGGTTGTTTTTTACTCCTCCAAGTCACAAGGTTGCCCCCTACAAAAGTAAAGTATCCTGATGTAGATTTTCTGTCGTCAGATGAACCAGCTTAATCTGCATCAGTGTAACCTTCTACCTTCAAATGATTATTCTTGCTGAACAATAATCCTTTACCCGGAGCAGACTTTAGATATCGCAATATGCGTTCCACAACATCCATGTGAGGTTTACGAGGATCATGCATAAACTGGCTTACTACGCATACTGAATAAGCAATATCTAGCCTAGTATGTGACATACTCCCTCCGTCCATTTTTAAGTGTCCTGCTTCGTAACCCCAACTTATTAAAAAGACATCATCATTATACCTTTCACATCAACTTTTTCCTCCACTTTCTCTACTTATCCATCATCATTACTCTTTTACTCACTTACTTTTTAAAAAGAAATCTACTTTTAGGGACGAAATAGACAATACACCAACTTTTACTTACTAACTTTACAAAATGGACACTTATTAAGGGACATCCCAAAATGGAATACTGGACATTAAAAAAGGGACGGAGGGAGTATAAATTAAGGTAATGGAAAAGGTTGTTGTTAGGCATGGTAAAAAATTTCAAGCTGGTTTTAAATTTAATCTTCTTTTTGTGTTCGTTGTTTTCCTTTGAACAGTTCTATACGATCATGTTCATGTTCTTTGGCTTTGGGAGCGAAAAGAGGAAAAATCAGGCAAAGAAGCAAGGTTCAACTACGGGAAACCTGCACAAAGATTACCTCGATAGGAAGATTACATTTGGATTGTTTTACTGAAGTAGAGTAGGAACTCTTGACTCTTTTATGCAATTTGTGTTGGAAATTTGCTTTACAAGCTGATGTAATGAATGTTATGCAATGGATAATTATATTGACTAACATTTAGCGTTTGGATACTATTGGCATTGATGGGATAAAAAATTTTAATTTATGGATGCCAATTTAAAACTTCATTGTTGGAAAAAGCTAGGAAAATCGGTATTTATAGCATGCAAAAGCAGGAAAAAAAACTACAAAAGGTGTGTCTGGACGGAACTTTTTGTGACAATTGTTTCAATGATATTGTGACTACTGTTCCATTTTTGTTATAAATGGGTATTTTGTCACCACAAGTTTATAGTGATGAAATTAGAGTACCAATTGCAACAATTTTGTTTTGCCTCATCAACTTTATGGTGACGAAGTTTGAGTTTTTGCAACAAAATTATTTGTCACAATAATATTTTTATATCTTGTGGAAATAATTTATTGTGACAAAAGTCAACCTAATGGCAACAAAATAAGTGGATCAAAAAAAAAAATGGCAACAAAATAATTACCTATTGTGACGAAATATTTTGTCACTACAATTGAAACCTTTTGTGACAAACTCTAGTCGTCACCATAACTTTTGGTTTCTTGCGACGAGTTTGAGTTTTGGTCACAACAAACTTATTGCTACGTGCTTGTTGTGACAAAAGGGCGACAAAAATATTTTGTCACCATAACATTGTTTTGATGAAAAACTATCATGTAGTGACGAAATTTTTTGTAGTAAAACCCAGAATTTGTTTTTAGTGTCCCTTTTTCTTACTCCATTTATTAACTTCATTATACGCATTTGACTTTTACTTTTTCTTACTCCCTTTCCCGGTTGGAGGTACTGTTCGGTCCTCTGACTTTCGCTTAACGGTTTGTGTCCTTTTGGGTTTGGATGGAGTGGTCGGCATTGGCGGGTCATTGGGCGGCCCAGGTACTCGCCTAACGGCTTAGTTTGGTGCCGCTTCCGCATTAGTTTAGGTTTGCTAGTTTCGGTTTTCTTTGCAGCGGGTGGCCTGTGGTGGCTTGGTGGTGATTTCTGGTGGTGGTGATTTGTAACATCCCAATTTTTGAAAACGTTAATTTAAATACAGTAAAACCGAGTCTAGTATTTATTTAAATAAAATCATAATTTAGTCTTACAAACAAATAAATCTCGAATCGAATTACATTTATAAAAAAAAAAGAAGGGGTACTATGGTAAATTCTACTCTTCAAGGCGTCTGTCTTCCTCTGCACAACCTGCTCTGCATAAAATTCTCCCTGTTCGTCACCTAGGCCTGGCATAATATGCCAGGGTCACAAAAGTAACGCCGTAAGCTTTTAAGCTTAGTAGCTAACTCCTACCCCTATGTCCCTTATACTAGCAAAAATATCATATAATTTTGTAAATGAAAAATACAAAAGTTTGACATTTCATCACACATAATCAAATCAATCTAAAAGTGTCAACGTGTCATTGTCATCGCAGCGTATCGTAATTCGTGTCATTATTATTATTTTTTCTTTCAAGTATCGATTCCACTTTCCATCTTATTTCCTCAAGCACTGGTTCCGCTGACCATCTTTCAGGACCTGTCGGGCTCCCAGGCTAAATTCAGATTTTTCCACCCAAAAGCACTGATTCCGCTGACCGTCTCTTTCAGGACCTATCGGGCTCTCAGTCTTTAATCATTTCACATTTCTCAACACACATGGCACTAGTTCCGCTGACCATTCTTTCAGGACCTACCGGGCTCCTAGGCCACACACGCACACCTGAGCCATGGTTCCGCCGACCATTCTTTCAGGACCTATCGGGCTCCCATGCTCACATACGCACACCCGAGCCATGATTCCGCTGATCATCTTCAATGGACCTACTGGGTTCTCATGCTCACACAATCATCAACCCCTTTCACATTTCATTTCGTATTTCATTTCTCGTTTCTCGTACTTTGTACACATGCATCATTTCGCGCGTTCAACAAATCATGTGAATAAAAGAAATCTTGATTTCATGCTTTTCTTATTCGTCAATCGAAATCGTAACAACACATTATCAAGAAGTACCTTACTAACACTTCATCGATAATCATGTTTTACTTAACCATTGTAAATCCCTTATGCGAAATTAATTGGAATCTAATTCCAGTATAGATATCCTAGCCCATTTCCAACCGTTAATTACTAAATCATGTTTTTGTAAATTTTAATAAATAAATAAATACGTAGCAGTACTTCTAACAAATAAGGATATATTTTCCTTCATTCATAAAAAAAAAAAATGTCATTTCTAGCATCCAGGAGAGTTTAATTCTTTTTTTTTTTTTTTATTACATGCATCCATAGCAATAGTATAATTCAATACTTTAACAAAAGAATTTTAACGCTGATATACTTAGGTAAATAGGAAGGAGGTTTCTACGTACCTCGTGATCGATAATAACGGTACTCATCAGTTAATCCAAAAATTTTATTCGAACACGTGATTATAACAAAAAAAACTAATTTCAATATCGGATAACACGTCCATATTATATTTAGGTGAGTAGATAAGAGATTTCTACGCACCATGATCGATAATAACGGTACTCATCATTTAATCCCAAAAATTAATTTGAACATGTGATATTATAAAAATTCTAATTTCAATATCAAATAACACATCCATATTATACTTAGGTGAGTAGGTAAGAGGTTTCTACCGTGCTTCTTGGCAGTAGTAGGCTAAGGTATGGCGGCGTGAGAACGGAATCAGCGGCTCCACTCTCCCTCCTTTTCTCCTTCCTCGGCTAGCTATCCCTCTCACTTTTTAGAATTTTCCCAATTGCAGGAAGAAGTTTAGACGTGGCTAGGAGTGTGTGGAATTAAGGAGAATAAGGGGGTATTTATAGGCTATTGGGTTTCTCCCCTAAGTCGGCAAATCTCTCTCTCCCAAACTTAATTGGGCCGAAAGAAAAGGTGGAACCATGTCTTGTGATTGTATAAGAGAGTTAATGCAATCTTATCTCTTTTCTTTCTCCCATCTTCGTCTCTCTCTCCCTCGGCAGCTTTCTTTCTCTCTTAATATTCATTTCTTGCCCTCCACACTTCTATCCAATTGGCTAGGTTCTTATTAATTGCACCTATGAAATCTTATCCTTCCTCCTCTCTCATTCTCTCGGCTAGTTCTCCTCTCTCTCTCTCTCTCTCTCTCTCTCTCTCTCTCTCTCTCTCATGCACGTATGTGTGTGCTTGGGCCCAAAGTAATGGAAACATGCCACATGCTATCATAACTAATCCAAGTTCTCTTTATTTATTTATTATTATTATTTTTTTTTTGCCCACCAAGCTACAATGGGATTAGTATGATAATAGGATAAGTATATACATGTACATATATATACATATCAGGTTTACCGTTAGATAATATTAATTACGAAAACAATTTAATGAATCAAAACAATTTAATCAATGTTTCAATAAAATGTTCAATTTTATTTGGAAAAAAAAAATAGGTCGAAAATCCGGGTCGTTACATGATTGCTCTGTCTGGGGTGGTAGGAGACACCTTTTGGGTTAGGTTTAGGGTTTTCTTTCGGGTTGGCCTTACATCATTTTATTTGGGCTGTTTGGCTCTTTGGGTTTTGGTGTGTTTTCTATTGTATATCTGGTCTTTTTTGGCCCTCAGATGTTGTATTGGGCTTGTCCCTTTTCTTTTTTCAATTTTTGGGTGGATACATTTTTCCTTCCCATAATAAAATGTTATTTTTCCATTCGAAAAAAAACTTAATTATACGCATCACTCAAAAGGATATTATTGACCAAAGGAAATTAAATGTAAATTGAGGGCGGTAAACGAACCGAGCATTGTCGAACTCAGCTCGTCTACTTAACGAGCCAAAAACTTAAGCTCGAGCTCGGCAGGTGCTTCGAAGTACGGTTCCTTGGGTGTCCTTCAAACCCGAGTGACGACTCTGTATTCCGAGCACCTGCTTCTCCGCTTGCGTTCCCTCGATTTCCAGGCCCTTACTTTGGGAAAGGAACGGAATCCTTTTCTAGGGCATGCTGCCCACAAATTCATGCATCTTTTGATTCAAATCATTTTCTTTTGTTTCAAGTTTTTTGAAATTTACATCTAGATTGCTCGTCATAATTGGAATGATTTCTCACAATTCCTAAAGAGAAACAAACCACTCAACAAGTTTGGAATAGTTTTTAACTATTCCTAAAGAAAGTGAAGAATTTTTTTTCTTTGGGCAATTTTTGTCTTGCTTTTCTTACCCTAAAGGTGTAGGTGAACTCTCATAATTCATGTATCTTTCGATTGAAATCATTTACTCTTGTTTCAAGTTTTTTAAAATTTACATCTAAACCGCTTGTCAAGTTTGGAATGATTTCTAACAATTTGTCAAGAGAAATAGACCGCTCATTAAGGTTAGAATGTATTCCTGAAGAGAGAAAAAAAGAGAGCGAGAAAAATATGCACTACTTCATCTGTCCCTTTTTAAAAGTCTCACTTTGTAAATCCAACTTACCCTCTATAGAGATATTATCATTACGCTTCTACTCACTAAATTTTCAAAATAAAATTTACTTTTAGGGGCAAAATAGAAAATCTATTAACTTTTATTCACAAACTTTACAAAATGGGCACACATATTAAAGGACAATTCAAAATAAAATACTGGACTCTTAAAAAGGGAATGGAAGGAGTATAAGATTCCTAATCTAGAAAGAGGAGGGATAATTTTGTCCGGATGTCTATTTCCGTAGCACCATTCACCAGCAAATTAATGGCTTAGGCAACAAATGGCAACCAACTACTATTAAAACCGAACAATAAAGGATAGATAACGAAAGGAAGAAAAAGATCCATATATGTGAGAACCACGTAAAGAAAAATTTATTTATGGAGCCCCGTAAATTTACGGAGCTGAATTGTGCACGTTCAATAGTACTATTTCGCATGGTTTGGATTTTAAAAAATTTTACTCTTCCCCGGAAATTTTTTCAATAGTGCTTTGAGCATGTATGTGCCACATGTACCTGTCGGATACTTTTTATGTGAGACCGCAAACGTAGTGTATCTATTTTTATTTTCTTGTGCCTTGTTTGGATAGTGATTTGAAAAAAAATTTCTCAACTCAAAAAATACTCATTAGTCCTACTTCTAATCATTACTCACACCTATCTCCAATTAGTATTCTCATTTCTCTCTCTATCTCTCTTTAATCATTACTCATACTTTCAATCATTACTCTCATTTCTCTCTCCACTCATAACTCCACAAAAATTTTCAAAAATTTCTCAAAAACTCATCCAAACACAGCATTGATTTGCAGCACGTAGGATAGTTTAATTACTCCATCCGTCCCGATTTAATAGTCTTTTTGACAGTTCGTGCTATTTTTTCAATCGATTATATCTTGTAATTTATAATGTTTATGTAATTTTGAAAGCATTATCTTATAGAATTAATTGAGATCTTTCAAACAAAATACATATTGGATATAAAATTTATTATCAATTTAAAGATATAACTCATTTTTTATCTGGTTAGAATTAAACGAGGGATTATTAAATCCGGCCAGAGGGAGTACTTGGCATGTCGAAATAAAAAAATTTAAATAAAGACACATCAATGAAGGATGGAAAACGTTGATCATTTGTAACTGTATTCACTAGCTATGCTTGTTGCCTCTTTCAATGAGATGGGCGGCGAGCACTAACTGATGGATCTCATCTGTTGGCTACAGCACTGTCCCTTCAGTAATCATTCTTGATAACGTATTGGTGTTCCCGGATTTCGCTCCTATTTTGTTGGCCTTTGGGATTGGAGTAATAATTAATAGGGACAGTCGGGCGGCGAGCGCCAGCCATTGGCTACGACATTGTCCCTTCAGTAATCTTCCTAGCTCGATGACGCATTGGCCTCAATTGCTTGAGTCGTGCCTCTGGCGCTGTTACTTTGAAGAAATTAGAGTACTCAAAGCAAGCTTACGCTCTAGATACATTGAACCACTACTCAACTGAAGTAAAAATATTGATAAGGGCGTGGGTGAACAAAATTGCTCTCGTAATTCATGCATCTATTGATTCAAATCCATTTTTCTTATGTTTCAAGTTTTCTGAAATTTACAAACCGCTCGCCAAGTTTGGAATAATTTCTAACTATTAATTGTGGAAACTTTATAGTAGGTCGGGTTTATAGTATCCATCTCAAAATCAATTGGCAATGAATGGATAGGTCTTAGATGTTATTAAGTGATCACTTAGTCCAATCCCAAGTAATGTGGGATTCATTTTCTTAACATTCCCCCTCACTTGCAATCGCGTGTTAAGATCTATCACATGCGGCCACTTTTTGGATCCTACCATCGTGCAGTCTTTTTGATAGTCTGTCATCTTGGGGTGTGGATTGTGAATTTTTAAAATGTGAGGTGGAACGTGTCCCACTCTGATACCATATGGAAATTTTATATCCATCTCAAAACCAATTGACAATGAATGAAGAGGTCTCAGATGTTAATAAGTGATCACTCATTCCACTCCCAAACAATGTGGAATTCATTTTCTTAACATTAATTGCTAAAGAGACTGAAGAACATTTCTTCATCTATTCCTCCTCTTCAAAACTTTTTTTTTTGGGGGGGATTTTTGAGTTGCTTTTCTTACCCTAAAGGTGTAGGCGAACTTTCATAATTCATTTATCTTTCGATTCAAATCCTTTTCTCTTGTTCGAAGTTTTAGATTTACATATAAACTGCTCGTCAAATTTAAAATGATTTCTAACGATTCCTAAGGAGAAATATTAGACCGCTCATCATGTGTAGAATGTATTCTAAAGAGAGAGAAAAATTACTCACCGCCTAGATGAGGCTTATTTACCTTTTTGGTCCCCAAAGTATTTCCGTCGTGCCACTTTGGTCCCCAATATTTCAATTGCTAACATTTCGTTCCCAAAGTATCAATTTTGTCTTTAAATGGTCCCTACGGCTGATGCCGTTCATTCCCTCCGTCAAGACCAAGGGTAAGGTTGGTATTTCACCACCCATAGCTTTATTTTCTTTTTTAGTCCCCAAAGTATTTTTGCTGTGCCATTTTGGTCCCCAATGTACCAATTGTAAACTTGATATTTCCCCAGTTCTTGCACCACCACTTCCACCTTATGTTACACAGAAACGGGTGCACGTATTGGGTGCAAGTGCATATCTAAGGGTCGCATACCTAAAATTCAAAAATTGGGAATATGTGGATATTGATCTAGATTTAGACACGGGTGCGGAGATACATTAAATAATTTTTTTTTGAAATATTTTTTATATTTGTAAATTTCCATAAAAAGATAAATAATTTATGTATGAAAAATATATTTTATTCCTTTGTTTTGTCATCAAAGTATAATAAAACTGCGAAACAGAGCAGCTTCGCCTCTACAAATTCATAAAACATATCCTATTGATATCCGTTGGAGCTGATTTTTTTTAAAGCCTCATAAATAATTATTTTAAAATTTATGGGTATTTTTTTGTATTTTTTTAGGATCCGAAGTGAGCCCCGCACGACGTGCGGTGATCATGCAGTGGGCAAAAGTGCGGTGAGTCTAACTTTACTGTTTATTTTATTTTATTGTGGAAGATACAAGCCTTTTAGTAGTAGAACGTCGTTCTGCAACGATTGCGTCAATGATTTTTTTTTTGCCGGGTCTCGTACGTATCCCGCACCTGTGTCGCGTCGACACGAGTACTTCGTCAAAACCCGCGGATCCGTGTATTGTAGCCTCCACCACCCCTTACCTACACAAAAGTCCTTCCACCACCCCTGACTTGCAATTGGTATAATATTGGTGACCAAAATGGCATGGCAAAAATACTTTGGGGACCAAAAAAGAAAATAAAGCTATGGGGTGGTGAAATACCAAATTTGCCCTTGGTTTTGACGGAGGGAATGAACGGCGTCAGCCGCAGGGACCATTTAAAGACAAAATTGATACTTTGGGGACGAAATGTTAGCAATTGAAATATTGGGGACCAAAGTAGCATGATAGATATATTTTGGGGACCAAAAAGGTCAATAAGCCCCTAGATGAAGGAGGAAGGATAATTTTTTCCAGATGTCTATTTCCGTAATGGAAGCCAACTCCTTTTAGAACCAAACAGTAAAATGATAGATAAGGAAAGGAAGAAAAAGATGCCTATATGGGAGACAAACCGCATCTTCTGACTGAAATAGAAATTGAATTCCCAAATGCCTTTTCTTTTCTTTTCTTTTTTTTTTTCTTGATCAAACGTAATAGATTAAAATTACGCTAAGCGAAAAAGTTCAAGTTGTAACAACATTACATAAAATAGCTAGCAAACCCAGTTAAAACAAAGCCTAATTGGCATAATTGGTAAACAGGTTGAGCAAATTCACGTAATTGGTAAACTATGAGACTGGCTAATGACAAAAATGTTGATGATCGATCATCCTGGTAGAAATAAGCACTCAAAATTTTCACACAACACTCATTACTGCTGCTTTCAAAATAAGAGCAAATTCACATAATTGGTAAACTATGAGACTGGCTAATGACAAAAATGTTTGATGATCATCCTCGGAGAAATAAGCATTCAAAATTTTCACACACAACACTCATTATTGCTGCTTTCAAAATAATAAAACACCACACATCGATCTGATCACACACTCAATCTCTCAACCTCCAAACGGAATCGATTCCACACCCCCCCTCTCTCTCTCTCTCTCTCTCTCTCATATACAACCGCACAAACACAATACTTATTTATAGATGCAATACTTCCAACTACAACATCAATATGCACACCCAGGGCCAGTTGATTGATTAACCCCATCTCTTTGTTCCCTAATAGGCGTGTGATATCATATATGAGCGCTTAAGTAGGGCAAATTAGCGCATTAGATGCGTGTTTTATTTCATTTTTCACTTGATGCGCGTTTTCCTTTGTTTTTGTGTTTTTGTTATTCTTGTAGGTAATAAAGCGATTTTAGTGTCAAGGTTGGAAAGCGTGGCCTCAAGACCGATTCGTACGTTGCCGGGGTGTCAAAGCGGAGGACTTGTGGAGCGGTTGTTAAACATGAAACTAAATTGAGAAAAATATGGTGAATTTTTATGCCGCTTGTCGACCTTGAATTTAAGTTGGCTGAAATACGGAGGTGCCAAATGAGGATTTGATTAGTTTTAATGGTCCCACATTAAGAATAGAATTTTGGCCTTCTTTAAAAGGGTTTTCGGTCATTTTAAAGTGGGCCCTCTTTAAGAAAGGATTTCGGTCAACATTAGAAAAGGAGGAATAGGGTTTTATATGATGGATATAAAAGGAGGCAGCAGTAGCTTTGGAGAAAAGGGCTACGGACGGACGCAGTCAACAAACAACGAAGGCTGCCGATCTTTTCTGTTCCGATAGTTTTTCTTCCGCGTTCAATTCCTTTCAAGTATTTGAAATTTTGTTTAATTACTTGCATTTCGGTATCTCGTTTTAATTCTTGTTCTTAATAAAAGTTGTTTGTTTTCTTTGTTTGGTTTGAATCTCTTGTTTATTTTCCGTATCGAACAACAGAAGCATGATTAATTCTAGGATTTTATTCCTTTTATTTTTAATGATGAGTGAGTAGTTTTTCTGAGATTTGGTCGCTGGGTAAAGGCGCATCGCGACCCAATTAGGATTCTTCTTGCAATTTTTCCGTTCATTGATTTAATTAAATAATCTTAGTTAGAGAAAACTACGTTCGTTGGATAAATCCGAGACATTGCCGGGACTCATGTGAGCGGGAACGGGGGACCAAAACCTGTTCGCCGTTGTGTACGGGACCGGCAACCTTAGGATTCGCATCTTTCGGAATTTCCAATTCTCCCTAATTTTAACCGTTTTTAGAACTTTAAAAAGCGAGAGAATTCTGATCGGGTAGCGAGCGCCGGATTCCCTACGACCATGCCTCTCTTTTTAATCGTTTGAGCAAGTTATTTGTTAGTTTAGTTAATTAATCAACCTAAAGACAAGGGGTGGCTACCTAAGAGCCAGTTTAAATAGTAACAACCCGAGTTTTTAGTCAGCACGCAGCACCGTCTCTGTGGATTCGACTCTGGTCTTACCGGGTATTGTGCTACATCGGTTTCCGCCCTACGCTTGAGGAGAGGGTGTACTTCGTACTTATTTTTATTCATTTTGTTTTGTACTTGTTTTTATTCATTTTGCTTCGTACTTGTTTTTATTCATTTTGCATTGTTTAAAAAAAATTTGAATTAAGAATTTTGGATACTTGGGTGCAACTATTTTTCGTTGATGGCTTCTAATTAGCACTATAGTGGTTGTTGTGCGAGTCGGAGTCTCGATACAATTTTATGGATAGACTTAAGCTCGTGAACATGATGTTGAAAAAGCACTTGGTTAGCCGGTATCATCTATAGTTGGATAGCGTTTGGTCACTTAAAAACATGTTCTCACACACACACTGCCCCACATGCGTATTTACCGGTCTAGAGTTTGGTTCACATGGTTTTGGTATTTCGGTATAAGCTTGTTTGATGGAATTTTTGGAACTCCTTTCCCAATATAAAAAAAGTAAGAGAATAAGTTATGTGTGCTATATTGTTAATGCTTATCCGGGCGCCCATTGAGTAGTAACCGGGCAATCGGGGTATACTCCCACCGTATTGTTCTCGTCAAAAGATGGATAGACATTGTGAAAGTATCGTTAAATGTGGTTAGCTTGGATCTCAATATAAAGCCTTTTTGACTTGAGCAATTAAGTCCGTAAGGGTCTCTTAAAATCTGGTGCTCTAAAGCCGTTTGGCTTGGGGATAGCCAACCCAAAGCTCGCTAAAGAGTCAACTAGAAAGCCCGAGAGATCCGGGCATTGCACGACCATGAGAAAAAAAAAACAAAAGAAAAAAAAAATGGAAAGAGGAAAAATACAAAAAGGGAAGGAGTGCGCTTAAGAAATATTGGGCTATCCACGGTGTGTGAACTGTTCTCGAGGTTGGTATATTTCTCTATGTGGTTTTCCATACACGCATGCCATTTGAAAATTCTCTATCCGATCGTAGGTGAGAGGATTAATTTTTGTGCTAAGTTTGGTACGAAATTCACTTGTTTAAATCTATCCATGGATGAAATATCTTGTCTTTGACTTGTCTGATAGTCATTGTAGTGCTTTTAAAGGCTATTGATTGGGTTGCGTTGCATTCGAAGTGCCCGAATCCTTTGTGTTTTGTGGGTGATCACTGCTGAAAACTCTCACGAGACTTCACTCGTCCTACCAGGGCCGTCCGGAGGTTTAAAAGATCTATCATTTTCTTTATTTTATTTTTATTCTTATTCGTTCGTTACTCGGGACTAGCAACGCTCAAGTTGGAGGGTGTGATAGGCGCACAATATCATAGATATAAGCGCCTAAGTAGGGCATTTTAGTGCGTTAGAGGTGCGGTTTATTCCATTTTCCACTTGATACCGTGTTTTTCTTATTTTTATATTTTTGTTAGTTTCGCAAGAAATAAGATGGCTTTAGCGCCAAAGCGGAGGTTGCTCAAGCTTGTTTTCATGATTTTGGGTAAAGATGGAAGTTGTCAAAAGTTTTGCATCAAAGTGCGAAGTGCAGTGAAATTTTGGATGATCAATTTAATATTAGTCAAAGCCCAAAGGGCCACTATGTGATTAATACCATAAATCCCTATAAAACCAATACCAATGTTTTAACCTAGGGTCTTCGGCAGCTTTTGGGAGAAAGGGTTCCGGACGAAAAAAAAAAAAGAAAAGGACGTGTGACGACAGAAGCTCCGGGAGAATAATTATTTACGGTTTCAGAAAACGTTCGTTCGTTCATTCATTCAGAGTATTTTTTCTTCTTCAAGTTATTTGAAATTTTGTTTAATTACTTGCATCTCGGTATCTCGTTTTAATTCTTGTTCTTAATAAAAGTTGTTTGTTTGTCTTTGTTTGGTTTGAATTTCTTGTTTATTTTCCGTATCGAACAATAGAAGCATGATTAATTCTAGGATTTTATTCCTTTTATTTTTAATGATGAGTGAGTAGTTTTTCTGAGATTTGGTCGCTGGGTAAAGGCACATCGCGACCCAATTAGGATTCGTCTTGCAATTTTTTCGTTCATTGATTTAATTAAATAATCTTAGTTGGAGAAAACTACGTTCGTTGGACAAATCCGAGGCATTGCCGGGACTCATGTGAGCGGGAACAAGGTACCAAAACCTGTTCGCCGTTGTGTACGGGACCGGCAACCTTAGGATTCGCATCTTTCGGAGTTTCCAATTCTCCCTAATTTTAACCGTTTTTAAAACTTTGAAAAGCGAGCGAATTCTGATTGGGTAGCGAGCGCCGGATTCCCTACGACCATGCCTCTCTTTTTAATCGTTTGAGCAAATTATTTGTTAGTTTAGTTAATTAATCAACCAAAAGACAAGGGGTGGCTACCTAAGAGCCAGTTTAAATAGTAACAACCCGAGTTTTTAGTCAGCACGCATCACCGTCTCTGTGGATTCTACTCCTGTCTTACCGGGTATTGTGCTATATCAGTCTCCGCCCTACGCTTGGGGCAACCCATTATTTTAGGTCTAGAAATCGGTCAAGCATTTTTGGCGCCATTGCCGGGGACGGCGTTGGCATTGTGTGTTGAGAATTCGGGTAATTTTTAGATTCTTTTCTTTTCTTTTTCTTTTTCTTTGTTATTTTTAGTTTTTAGGATGAGATAGAAAAACTGTTCTTTTCTTTTCTTTTTCTTTTTCTTTTTCTTTTTCTTTTTCTTTTTCTTTGTAGTTTTTAGTTTTTAGGACCAAAAAAAAAAAAAAAACAAAACAGAAAGAACAAAAAGAACAAAAAAAAAGTTAGGTAAGGGGATACAGTCATGATAAAGCCGAAAACGATGCGCGATTACCTTTTTGGGTGTGATATGTGGCACTCCAATTCACATGAAAGAACTCCTAATCCTCTCCAATTACCCCAGTTCCATGGCTTAGGTTTCGAGAATCCATATTGGCATATTACAGAACTTGAGGAGCTTTTCACAAATGATAAGGGCGTTTGCGTAAGTTTTTTCCATCATCTTTGCAAAACTATGCTTTGAGTTGGTTTCATTCTTTGAATTTCGGCTCAATATTTACATGGCAAAATGTGGAAGAAGAGTTCTATAAGAAGTTTTCTCCCATATATTCAACTCATAATCTTCTACAAGAACTTGAAAATTTTTATCAATTTGATAATGAATCTTTTGCATGTTGTTGGTGGAGATTTAGAGAACACACTTTACTTAATTGACGGAATCATAATTATGAAACAATGCACCTTGTTACCATTTTCTATAACGGTTTAAATTCTACAACGCGTAAGCTTGTAAATGATATGTTTGATGGTGTATTTTTAGATACAACTGCTACTGACAATTTGGAGTACTTTGATAAGTTGGCCGAAAGTTCAGAATGGTGGGACCATGATTTACATGTTAAAGAAAAGGAAGTTGAGCCACTTATCATTGAGGGTGGGGTTGATGATTGTTTGGAGGAACCCTCTAAGTTGGGAGGGAAGGAGGAGCTAACTGCCCAATGTTCTCCCCTTGAGTTTGGTGTAAAAAACGAACCCCCTCCCATGTATCTTCCATTGTTGATTCGTGCCGCCTACGTTTTTCTTGTGCGCTCATGTGAGTCTAGAAAGCGAGGAGCTCACTGCCCTCCGTGTGATGATCCGATGGATAAATATCTCACTGCTGCTGAGATGGACTCAGAGGTGGATTATTTGTACTCCTTGTTAGAAAAGCAGGACATGGAGTTTGCGATCAAGAATAAGTCTCTTACTCTCGAGGATCAAGATTTTGTTGAGAAGGAAGTACCTGCGAAATCAAACATGGAGGAGGAGGTATGGTTTGAGGAACCGAAGTTGGAGGTAGTGGAACGTATTGATTTTTTGGGTCTTGATGATGTTGATCTTGTTTACTATCCTTATATTGTAGATTTTGTCAACACCAAGAAATTTGATTTAGTTCCGCTTGGGCACTTTGAGGCTTTCAAACTTCTTAACAAAACTCGGCGATTGCTTTATTCAAAATATTTTTTCTTGTGGTCTGGCCGAATTCAATTTTTAGTGCAAAGTTTAGAGTGGGGGGGTGCATTCTTGGGAGTTGATTTTGTGCATTTGATTAACTTTTGGATTCTACGTTGAAAAGATCTCTCTCTCTCTCTCTCTCTCTCTCTTAAACTCAAAAAATAAAAAATAAAAAAATAAACTAAAATAAAATCAAAAAATTGAACAACCAAAAAGATTTTCGTTTTAGCTTTGGGCTTTTAATTTGTGGGTCTTGTATAGCCATCCGTTTCTCGCTCATCCGCTTGACACGGGGAGAAAAGCATGACACGTGAGACTGCGTGAATGTTTGGTGGTGTTCTGTTATTTTTATTATTTCTTGTTTTGGTCCGGCTTCTACTAGCCGGGCGGTACTAATGTCATTCGTGTTTTTCGATAGTTGGTACTTAATTCTTTTGCAGGGTGCGGCGCTACACACGGCAACAGGAGTGGTGACAGAAAATTCCTCGAACATCGGCCGAGGTCATGGTGGTTGGCTGCCACCCGTAAGTCCATTTCTTCTCCGTTGTGCTTTCTTTTGCTGTGTCTCCATACTCTGGGGACATAGCATGTTTCTAGTTGGAGGGAAGGTGTACCTTGTACATGTTTTTGTTGCGTTGCTAGGCTAGTGTGTAAATTCTTGTTTTTAAATTTTCTGGGGGATACGTTTGTTATGCTTGATTGTATGGTTAGGCGAGCATGTTAGAATTAGCTGAATTATTATGCCTGTTTAATTCAATTTCATGCATATATTTGGTGCCCTTTGTGAACATGTTAGTGCCGTAGATGACGTTGAGTATGTGTTCCCACGTAGTTAATAGTGCATCCTAATAAACATTCGCATGTTCGTTGTTTTCTTTTTCTCGCATTTGCGGAAAATAGTAGACTTTTGTTTCACAATTGAGTAGCTAGATATTTTGTATGCATTTGTGAGAGTTGGTAACGTGCATAGGGGATGAAACAAGGCATTCTTTTATGATTAGACCACATACGAGTCCCATTGACCAATCTTAAACCAGTTCGAGTCAGTTCCTGAGTCTTGCCTAAGAAACCGGTGTATAGGTTGGATTGTAGTTAGGGTGGTAGTGTTATTTTATGTGATATTTTGAGTCCTTAGTGTCGGTGGACTATTTTTATTTTCTGTTATTTCATGTGGGTCTGTAATAACCTTCGTGGTTGTTATTTTGTTTTATCGTTTGGATCTGGTTTGGTTGGCACCAATGGGTGCATATCGAGTAGTTAAGGGGAAGGTGGCGGCCAGTCTAGGTAGTCAACCTTGCGCTCCTATAGGCCGCCGCCTAATTTTGCAGTTTCCCTTTCGATTGAAACCGCGGTCATTATAAACATAATTAAGTCCTTAGTGGATCTTGTGCACGTTGTTAAACTCTCGTTCATGCATGTTTTATATTAATGTTGCTCATTTTGTGGAATCGTGATTGTATATATTGTGCTTTTATTCTTTGTAAGCGTTGTCTTTGATTGGCGCGTGGTAGCCTTTGTTTCGGTCCCACGTAGTTTGCCAAGCGCTTTTTATGGGATGTTTGAGAACTTCAGTGAGCGAGTGTAGCATCTTTGCCTTCGTGGGGCATTTTATCTCTATTGTTGTTTCGGCGCTAATTTTGTTCATCTGTTTGCCAAGACATGCATGTATTTGAGTTGCAGGTGAGTGTGGAGGCAAAAATCTTTCGGCCCACCTATTTATTGTACAACATGCATAATCTTCGTATCCCTGTTGGTGTCTTGTTAGTCTTTCTTTTGTTATTTTTCTGTTCGTTCATTACTAGGGACTAGCAACGCTCAAGTAAGGGGGTGTGATAGGCGCGTGATATCATAGATATGAGCGTCTAAGTAGGGCAAATTAGCGCATTAGAGGTGCGTTTTATTCCATTTTTCACTTGATGCGCGTTTTCTTTGTTTTGTTTTTGTTATTCTTGTAGGTAATAAAGCGATTTTAGTGTCAAGGTTGGAAAGCGTGACCTCAAAACCGATTCGTACGTTGCTGGGGTGTCAAAACGGAGGACTTGTGGAGCAGTTGTTAAAGAAGAAACTAAATTGAGAAAAATATGGTGAATTTTTATGCCGCTTGATCCATATAAAGTGCGACCTCGACCTTGAATTTAAGTTGGCCGAAATACGGAGGTGCCAAATGAGGATTTGATTAGTTTTAATGGTCCCACATTAAGAATAGAATTTTGGCCCTCTTTAAAAGGGTTTTCGGTCATTTTAAAGTGGGCCCTCTTTAAGAAAGGATTTCGGTCAACATTAGAAAAGGAGGAATAGGGTTTTATATGATGGATATAAAAGGAGGCAGCAGTAGCTTTGGAGAAAAGGGTTACGGCCGGATGCAGTCAACAAACAACGAAGGCTACCGATCTTTTCTGTTCCGATAGTTTTTCTTCCGCGTTCAATTCCTTTCAAGTTATTTGAAGTTTTGTTCAATTACTCGCACTCCGGTAATTCGTTTTACTTTCTGTTCTTTATAAAAATTGTTTGTTTGTTTTTGTTTCGTTTAAATCTCGTTTATTTTCCGTATCGAATAATAAAAGCAAGATTAATTCTAGGGTTTTATTCATTTAATTTTTAATGATGAGTGAGTAGTTTTTCCGAGGTTTGGTCGCTGGGTAAAAGCGCGTGGCGACCCAATTAGGATTCGTCTTGCAATTTTTCCGTTCATTGATTTAATTAAATAATCTTAGTTGGAGAAAACTACGTTCGTTGGACGAATCCGAGGCATTGCCGGGACTCATGTGAGCGGGAACGGGGGACCAAAACCTATTCGCCGTTGTGTACGGGATCGGCAACCTTAGGATTCACATCCTTCGGAGTTTCCGATTCTCCCTAATTTTAACCGTTTTTAGAACTTTGAAAAGCGTGCGAATTCTGATTGGGTCGACCATGCCTCTCTTTTTAATCGTTTGAGCAAGTTATTTGTTAGTTTAGTTAATTAATCAACCAAAAGACAAGGGGTGGCTACCTAAGAGCCAGTTTAAATAGTAACAACCCGAGTTTTTAGTCAGCACGCATCACCGTCTCTGTGGATTCGACTCCGGTCTTACCGGGTATTGTGCTACATTGGTCTCAGCCCTACGCTTGGGGCAACTCATTATTTTAGGTCTAGGAATCGGTCAAGCATTCCCTCACAGCTACATCCGCCTTTTTCTTTTTTGAGGAAACTGCGGACGAATTCAACCAAAGATATGACAAAAGCAATGAAGCCGACGGAGAAAGCTATGAACGTCCATAGCGAAGCAAAATACGTGCGTCTCAAGTGTATCACATGTTTCAGCCAAAAGGACTTGCTGTAATGGGTGGCTCTAATGCACGTTTTGGCGAAAACGAACTCTCCAATCGCAGTTTCCTTGCACAGCTTGTTGAACAGATTGGTGGCGTCCCTTTTGGCACCCAGGTAGTTACGCATGACCTTGGCGTTTTCGAGCACCTGGACATCTTGGTTGGAGTTCACGAGCAGGCCCATGACGAACGCGTAGGAGGTAACGTTCTGCGGGACCCCCGGGCAGCACTGCTCAAAGGCAATGAGGTTCCTGAGGTATAACTCCGTGTCGTCGTATATCGCAAGCGGTGGGATTACGAAACGAGCCCTACGACACATCCAAAACAGGCCTTTAGCTTCGCTGAACTTGAACTTGAACAGATTGTTTCCTGGTGCATCGGGAGCAAACTTGACTCCTGCAAAGTAAAGTTCTGATGCCGAAGGCATGTGTTTTACTTCACCAGGTTCTTCCTGCTGATCAAGAGGAAGGCAACGATCGTGCAGGTTATGCAAGATATGATAGTACTCAGCACTTGGAACTTCTTCTTTTGTAGCTCTCGTTGAATCTCCTTCCGGCCTCATCTTTTTCTCACAGCACCCCCACACATAATCGGTGAGCGACCAGTCCTTGTCGTGGCGATCCGGGACCTAACCCACCGTGAGCGGGAACAGTTTCTCAAGCACAAAGAAAGGAATCTGGTTCTCGAGGAGTACCAAGTCGTTTTCTACTGTGCAAACGGTCATAGTGTTACCAAAAATAGGATCTGTCTCTCGTCCCTGCTTTTGGAAATGCAAAATCACTGTAATTAAATTTGTACATCCTTGTTTATCTACTAAATTTATTTGGATTAATTTGATATTATAATTAGTCGTTTTCTGTTGTTTGTATATATCTCATCGAGGCACACAATTTTGTTGCTATGTATCATTTTTTATTTTTATTGGTATTTTAAATGGTGTTTTTTTTTTAATTTTATTATGTTTTATGCATTTGAGTTTGTGCATGCAAAAGTTAGGGATTGAAAAAGTGTTTGGTTCTTTATTGCTGATTCCAGTTAAGTACTACAAGTCAACGAATGTGCTTGGGTTATTATTTTTGACATTGTTTGAATTCGTTGCATGGGCAAGTGTTGATAGATTGTAAACGAGTTAAATGTTGATCGTTTAAACCGTACCTTTAGACATGAACAATGCACTAAGAGTCATATACATAGAAAACAAATCATGAGAAATCTTAGGATAGCACCTTCGAGCATCAGCATTGGACTTTACGAAAATGAGTGCTAAATGATAAAAAGTCAAAATATCAACTCATGGGTTTGTTATAATTAGTGTTATTTTTTGCTCGGCACCCACCCACACCGCCAAAGGGAATGTTGTTTAATCTTCATCACCTATATAAAGCATGCATGCACTAGTATGAATAGTACTATTTTAATTGAGCTACTTAATTAAAAAGGATGCAAAAGGTGCCATACGAGGGAATTCAAAAAACAAGATTAAGTTTTGATAACTGATAAAAGGAGCTGATGCTTTAAGCCTCCTTACCTTTGAGTTGCTATTGTCTCCTCCATCAGTACGCTTCTTTCCTTTCTTTTCGTCAATTTTCTCAAGTTCGTCGGCGATTTTCTTAGGTTCGAGTGATCGTGATCGTGATCTGTAGAGAAATTCGAGGATGAAACAAACCATCGACCAACAACATTTCCTCATTCAGCGTGACGTCTTCTGCGTAGCATTTCTTTGCTTCATCTATCGACTTCTTCATCTCCGCTGCACATGCTTTTAACACCGCGTTTTTCTTCTCCACTAATTGCAGGCCATTCGTTCCAATGGTCAGTCGACAAACCAGGTCATCCGTGTAGCTCTTCTTGACGTGTTCCATGGGTGTTTGGAGGTGTTCTTCATTTCGGTGGAGAGGGCCGATAGCGACGAGGCGAGGGGCGTAGGCGATTTTCTTCATCTTGCGAAGATATTTGGGCACCCTGTAAATGGAAGCTGAAGATAAGATTTCGGTTTTCTGGGCACCTTTGCCGATATTCTCACTGATGATCGATGTTAGGCGCTGAAGAACGTCATTCTCCCCTTGGCTCAGTTCAGTTGGGGGGGTTTGGATTTCCATTTGATCAACGAAATTTGCAGTGGTTTTATAGTTGGTGGTAGCTAGAGTTTAGGGTGAAAATGGTTTTGGATTTTCCTTCTATCTATATATAGAAGGCTCACAGTATAACTCTTTTTTTTTTTTTTTTTTTCTGGTCTATAAGTGAGATATAAAGATATAAGCCCAACGACACTTATTCGAGGTAGCTCGTATCAACTCATAGTCTAATTGGTGCACTCAAATATTTACCCTCTTTTCAAAACTGTCCAAGACTTACTGTTTAATGTGTAGGCGTAATAACGAGTAGCACGTGTAAGATGCACGCGAGTTTGTACCAATACAAGCATTTTCCCTCAAATTTCTATCTAGATTTTTTTTTCTTTTATCCTTTAAATTATCCACATTTCTACTTCGTTTCTAAATTATGTAAACAACAATTTTGTCTCATCAACTTTCTGATTTGCAATCTATTTCGTCTAAAATAGTACAAAATTGGACAAAATTTTATCTAGAAATTGGAGAAAATAGATTGCAACAAGAAAATTGAGGGACAAAATTATTGTAATAACCCGAATTTTTTTTTAAACCAATAAATACAAAAAAAAAAAGAATTACTTAATTATGATGATATTATTTTCCTTAATTAATAATTAGTAGATAATTACAAAAAAATAAGCTATTCTATCTAATTAGCTTTTAAAAAATTAATTTATCATTACATACATACATATAATTGCATGCATGCACGTTTATCTTCTCCCTCACTCTTCTACTCAATTTCTAACTCCTCCGTGACCCAAAAACCGTGCGTAATTCGTCCATGCAAAAACCCAATACCGTTAGGACTCGTTTTAATTCGAAACTCATCCAATTCTCCTATATATACACACCACACCGACCCTAGGGCACGTACACTATTCTACCACCTTCCACGGAGCCAGAGAGAGGAGAAAAACCCGAGAGAACCGAGTTTTAATCGATAGAATTTTAGAGAGAGAAAAAGAGAGAGAGAAAAGTGGGTTTCGAGGTTCCGTTCGTCTGAGACCCAAATTGATCGTTCGAGTTGTTTACTACAGTCCCAAGGATCACCGTAGATCAATCAATTCGGTCCCAAGGTCCTCCGATCGAAGGAATTGAAGTCGTCTTCCCCAAAATCACGTTTTCGATCGAAAACGAAATTAATCCAAGAACTATAATTCAATCCGAGCGCTCCTCTAAGTATATTTATGTTTATTAGACATAACCCAAGGTCCCCCGTAGTCCCATGCACGAAAACCGAGCCAAAACAAGCAAAAACAACCGGACCAGTCGCGACCTTGCGGCCGCAAGGTTCGGGATTCCCCAGCCGCATGAACCAGTGAACTGGAGTTCGCGGCCGCGAACTCCCTTAGGCCCAGACGCGCGCCTGTTTTGTTTTTGAGATCGAATTGGTTTTGCGACCTTTTAAAAATAGATTTTGACCCCAAAATTTTTACCCTAGGTTACCCATATTCTAAAGTTCATACCTTGTTAGTTTCATATTTTTTGTATTTAATCTTCGATTTATTTAATTTTTATTCGTAATCGTGTGATCGTTTGTAAACTAAAAATCGTTGCAACCTTTTAAATTATTCTATAAATCCCCAAACTATTTTTCTTAGATTCCTAACTTCTTAAAGATCATAAGTTGTTGATTTCATAACTTTTTTATGTTATTTGTTATTTATTTTATTTTTAGTTAAAGTTTCAAACGAAAAATAGTTACGACCTTACAAAAAATATTTTTAATATCGAAAATATTTTTCTTAGACTCCTGACAGTTCAAAGGTGATATTTTATTAAAATAAAATTTTATTTATTTTAATTAACTATTTATTATCATTTAAGCATTGTTTCTTAAAATAATACCGTAAAATATTATAAAGAAGGTTTAAAATTCCAAATAAATTTATGTATACTTTTTACGGCCCCAGAATGTTATTCTGTAAATATAAATATATTTTCAATTATTCAATCATTTATTGTCTATTTAATCTTGTTTCGCCTATTAACTTGAATCTTTTAGTTAAATTAATTCCGTGAGCATCCCAAACCCAACTTTTAGCACTCAAAGTTATTATAGGGGACTGATAGGACCTTTATTAAGGTTATGATAATTATTTTAATATTTTTACCTAATTAATGCATTTAATTCGTATTTAATTAACTTAACTACTTATAATTAATTAATAGAAGCCTAGAAAATTATTATTAAATCTTAATTAAATATTTCTTACATTCTTAAAGACTTTGTGATCATATGAGATTAAGGGCAACGGCCCAGTCATAAAAAGTTATGTGATTGCATTGCTTATGAATTGTTTCGATCCATCTGTTATTTGTTTTAATTACTTTTTGTTTATAATTGATATTGTATCGATGCTTGATTGGATGTTAGATTGGACCCTAGAGACATGGGGTGGTATGCGAAATAGAAATCACGTGGGCGATGTTAAGTAATGGATAAATTGTGAAATTTATTTCTATTTGAGGTTGCCTGCTGGCGTGATGTTGTGATATGATGAGATTGTGATGAGAATTGATGCTGGCGGGTGTCCAGTGATGAATTGATGGACTGGGTGTCCAGTGATGATTGTGAAAAAGAATTGTGATGTGGTTTATAAGATAGGCGAACCCTAGTCGTGATACCGACATGATAAGCTTACCCCTTGTTGTAGTTATTGGGGGTGCACACTCGGTACATAACTTAGGTGTTCCTGCGACAACAAAGGGAAGTGATCTCATGGGACTGAGCATGGCTAGTGGTTGGGGAGGAAAAATCTCGTGGAGAGATCTTAGATTTCATATTAAGTTAATGGATAGTAAAGAAACAGGTTATGTGAATTATCTCTGATTTACTCGTTCGTATTGTTATCTCCTGTTTGATTGCTAATTGTATTGTAAGAGGGGTATTTGGGTTGGATTATAGTTCGGGGTGAACTCTTTCACTCAGGCAGGGATTTTCTGGCATCCGTGTCAGATTTTGCAGAAAATCAGGATATACAGAATCCCGAGGGCAAACAGTTCTATGCTGAGGAGAATCAGGAAGTAGGAGTTGAGCCAGAATACGCTTGGGACCCATATCAAACTTAGAAGATGGCTCTAATATCTGTTTAGCATATCCCTTTAAAGACTATTTTCAATATTTTCACAATGGTTTGTAATAGATAAATCATTAGGATGAATTATCTGTTTTGGATTTCAAATTTGATTTAATAAGATTTTCGAGAATTAGTATATAATACCTCCGATTTTACTTCCGAAAATCGGGGCGTTACAATTATAGTTTCCATAGTTTAGAATTGAAGTAGGCAAAATGGGTATAGTTTGGGGGAGAAAAGGAAAATTAAGTCTTTTATATTTAGATAAATGAGATAAAGATCTTACTCACATAAATGTTGCCCATATCTTAATGAAAGTTCGGAAGTACATATTAAAAAATATTAATAGCAATAACTCATAAGAGTCATTTTGCTCACACTCGCCTTGAATGTATAAGGATGAATTTGTTTACATTTGATAACCAAAAATCTTTTATTTTGCGTAAATTGATTTGTTAGGAATTTATTTTTTTAAAAAAAAAAGAACAGCTCAATGGGATAGCGGTAAGTACTAGATCAAGATTTTCAATTCTTTGGCGTAGAATTGGTTAATTAGAGCAAAATTGGAGGTTTTTGATAAGTACTTCCTGATATTCGATTGAAAAGAATTTACATTGAGTAACTACAATAACGCATAAAAAAGAAGTGACTTCGATTATCGAAACGGAACTTGCATCATATCTTACCAAATATAGATAAAGTTAGGGAAATGATATTGGCACTCCAAAAATTGATGCAGGTACTCTAAAATCAGTGTAATTCTAAAGCCACTTTCCTTTTTTTTTTTGGAGTGCATGCCTGCATCAAAGTCACTTCTTACCAAATATGCTCGTTAAAGGTGTGGGTGAACAAAATTGCTCGTAATTCATGCATCTTTCGGTTCAAATCCCTATTTTTTTCATTTCAAATTTTTTAAAATTTACATCTAGATAGCTTGACAATGATTTCTATTGATGCCTAAAGAGAAATAGACCGCTCATTAAGTTTGGAATGAATTTTAACGATTCCTAATGAGAGGAAAAAAAAAAAAAAGAGAGAGAGAGTTTCATCATTAGATTCCCAATTTGGAGAGAACTTGAAGCAAAATTTTGTCCTCCCCTTCAAACTACTTTTTTTTTTTTTCAAATTTTCTCTTGCTTTTTATTACCCTATTTTCTTCACTCTTTCCTTTCCTTTCACATCCAGCAAAGGACAAAACACTAGATCAAAGATGGAAAGTAGAATATTGACTCACATATGCATTCGAATTCAAGTAGTTTTTCCTTTCCTTTCACATCCAGCAAAGGACAAAACCCCCAAATAAAAGATGGAAAGTAGAAAATTAACAAAAGAGAAAATGTACTACTTCGTAACAAAAGAGAAAATACAAATTGAAAACATCATGCAAAGCCCCTAATCTTTTTTCTTAAATATAGGAAAAGGAATGGGCAAAAAAAAAAAAAGAATTGAAAATCGATCAACAATTTGAAAACCGCCAAATCAAGAGAGAGTCATGTCATTGGGGCATGGTAAATGAATCAGCTCAACAAGGGATATAGATAGACTTCAATTGAATTACGAGACCTCTCAGCTTTTGTTGTACAAGTTCTCTCTGGCCTTTTGATTCCGAATCTGGGCGGGTTTGGGTGTTTTGCTGCCTATGGTTTACTCGGTTTCGATTTTGGTTGCTTCTTTTGGTCGAGGTTTCGTTGATAGGGAGAGATAGTGGTGTAGTCTTTTGCGAAGGTAGAAGAAGGTTCTTCTTTTCTGTTATGGGGTCTGTCTAGCTCTTTGGCTGGTTGACGATGGGGTTTTTGTTCCTCTCAGGTTCGCTTAGGTTTTTGGCCTTTTTTATGTTGGTTCTTGTGGTTTTTTGGGATTCAGTTGACGTCTTGCCTTCTCTTAGGTCTTGAGTGGCTTAGTGCCGATGTGCCCTTGATCCTTTTAATTTTTGTATTTCTTTAAAAAGATTAATAAATTCTTTCTGCTTAGAAAAAAAAAAAGTGCTTTCTAAGTAGTGTCATGGTGAAGCATAATTGGGTGTTGTGTCCTACAATAACCATAAAGAAAGCATACTCTTTCTTCCTAGGGTTCTTAAGCCAAAGAGGAGGAGGATAAGTGTAGCAAATAAAGTATAAGAAAAGAATTTTAGACCATATATCCGATTCTGAACCAAACACTCGAATCCTCCCCTCTCATTGTAAAGTGATCAAATATTTTCTATCACAATGATCAAATTAAGTTAAATACTCCTCCCGTCCCATATTAATGTTTGTTCCCTTTTCTACTATCTCATGTCCCAAATTGTTTGTCCATTTTAGAAAATCAAAGTAAAATTTTCTTTGATTTTCCTCTTTTATGCTTCTTTCTTTAATTGAAATTATAGTCTAATTTTGACAGAAAGACATCTTTAAGAAAGATCAAAATTTTAAATTAAAAAAAAGGGAAATAATTTTGACACTCCTTTTTTTGTTAATGTCACTCCTCTACAAGTGTATTTTTTGTGCAAAAATACACTTCCGGGGAAGTGGCTTTAACAAAAAAAGGAGTGACAAAATCAACAGCCAAAACAAATTGGTCAAAGAGAGTGATGCTATTGCAAATAGAGAATTGCGATTCTAACTGCCTCTTCCTTACTCCATGTATCAACTTCTATGCATTGCTCAAAAGGAAATTATTGAACAAAGGAAATTAAATGTTAATTTAGGGCTGTATACGAGCCAAGCCGAAGTTTGTCGAGCTCGAGCTCGGCTCGTTTAATGAACGAGCCAAAAACTAGAGCTGGAGCTCGGCTAAAGCCTTAACAAGCTAAGCCCTTAACGAGCCGAGTTTAGTTATTTATTAAAGGAGTCTCTCTAATCGAGTCAAGCCGAACTTTTGTCAAATGAGCCGAAAACTCGAGCTCGAGCTCAACTCGTTTACTAAATTAGTCAAGTCGAGCCGATCAAGCATTAACGAGCCGAGCTGAGTTCGCGAGCTGCTCGATTCATTTACAGCCTAAGGCCTCATTCTTTTAAATTTAACTTATTTCCTCGTTTTTTTGTGTTTTGTTCATTTTTTCTGAATTTTTGTTAGATTCGCGTGATCGTTCTTAGATTAATCATCCATCTCAACAAGAAGAGTTTAAAAAGTACAAAATTAAGACCAAAAGCAAAAATAAATGTTCACTAAAGACGGAAAAAGTATCAAACAACTGTCTCTTAGAACTTAAATACCGTCTTATTTAAATTTTTTCAACATTGGACCATATTTTTTTTACTTTTATGATTTGTCTCGTGGAGACAAACGATTAACTCCTAAAGTTACGTCGAAAAGCTAAACAAAAAGTTACGAAAATTAAAAAATTTCGAAATAAGTTTCAAACTTATAAGTTTAAAAGAACACAGCCTAAGTGTTATTAATATCCCTCTCCTTTTTTTCCTTTTTTCTTTTAGTTAAACTAATAAGTGAAGAAAATTATTCTTGGGGCCGCTGAGAGAGAAATAAAACTGTGAGAAAAAGGAGAGAGAGAAATTCACTGCTAGAATTCATATAATTATATAGCCAACCTCTTCTTTTCTTTTCTTTTCTTTTTTTCTTAAGAAAATTGCAGCTTCAATTCTAGGCGTCCTTTCTGTAGTGGGCCGAAATAACCAAAATCCAAAGGGGCCAAATAGTGCAAGAGGTTGACATATAGTTAGGGCTATAAGTGAGCCGAGCTACTTGCGAGCTCAGCTCAGCTCGACTTGAAGGGTAAATGTGCGAGCTCGAGCTCGATTTTGTGGCTCGTTATACAAACGAGCCGAGCTTGAGCCTAGTTAGGCTCGGCTCGACAAGCTCACGAGCCGGCTCGACAAGCTCACGAGCCGGCTCGACTCGACTCGGTAATGGCTCAGCTCGGCTCGGCGAGAATATATATATACCTTTCCTAATTTTAGGGTTTCTCTCCGGTCTCCACCTTTTCTTTTCCGTTCTTATTTTCTCCGCCGTTTTAGAGAGAGAGGGAGAGAGAGAGGAGAAGAGGAAGAAGAAAAAGGGGTGGGCGCCTACCTCTCTGTTTGTCCAACACCGTAGCAGATTTGGGAAGGATTTAGATGTGGAGGGGTTGAAAGGTGGAAGGAGGTTGGATTGTTAGCAGAAGCAGGGGAAGTGGTAGCTTCCATTTTCATGTGGGGTGAGGTGAGAAACCCAACCAGTGGTGGTTATTGTTTGCTGTTGCTTCCACTGTTGTTTTCGTTCATATCTTCTCTCTCTCTCTCTCTATAAATTCGAGCTCGAGCCGAGCCGAGCAGGCTCGTTTATTCCAGACCGAGTTCTAACAAGCCGAGCTCGAGCTTTGTATGTGTTTGCCGAGCCGAGCTCGAGCTCTAATTTTGGGGCTCGATTTGAGCTCGAGCCATACCAATCTTGACTGAGCCGAGTTCGAACATTCCAATACTCGACTCGGTTCAACTCGTATACACCCCTACCTATAGTTCAGTTGTCTCGGTTCAACTGTAGTATCATTGAAATGATAGCCTCGGTTTTTCGTAAAACAGTTTTGCCGAGCGTTCTGTTACTTTGTTAGAGCAAGTACACCAATGTTAAGCTATATTTGAGCAAAAAATGCTAGTAAATAGTGTATTTACCTAGCAAATCAGTTTCAACTCTACACCAATCCTCTCTATTCTCATCTTTATCCTTATTAAATACAATAAAAATATTATGCATACAAAGAAAATACATGCCTATACATATAGATATACAAATCCATACACGCAGAGACGAAACCCACAAACGCACAAATCACCGACGAGTCGACGACGAAACCCACAAATCATCGACGACGACGAAACCCACAAATCATTGATGACGACAGAACCCACAAATTGACGAAGATGGACGAGCTAGCCAAGGAATAGTTCGTTGCAGAGATGAAGAATCAGAGAAATACTCCAACGAGATCAATGGACGAAGATGGACGTCGATCGTTTCACAGATGTGTCCGTTGTCGCTCTCCCCGTTGACGCCGACCCTTCTCCCCGTTGCTGCTCTCCCCTTTCTCTTTCCCCAATCAAACCTCTCCGCCGCTGCCCGATTCTTACTCTGCCGCTTGTCTACTGCAGGAGCACAGCCACGACATACTTGGAATCGAGCCGATGAGGATTGGAGAGGGTCAAATGTGGTCTGGACTATGGACTCTGAAGACCGGATGATGAAAGAGAGAAAAATAATACTCTGAATCATGAAGACCAGATGAGGAAAGAGAGAGAAAAAATAATATTTTATTAAATACGTCGTGAACAGTAGATCGGTATATTAGGAGAGATTTTTGGATTGAAGTAAAATTGCTCCTTGTTTTTGTTGCCTTTAACTAAGTAAAATAGTTAAAAAGATGGTTTTTGCTATTCTCATGTACATGCCCTTAATCGTCACCGAGCTAAACCATTCTGCGGATCTTGTCACTTCATATTCCTCGGAAGAAGTTATTCCTCGGTAAAGACAAAAGTTTATTTACCTTTTTCGCTTGGCAAGTCCTACGTTCAGAAGAACCCATCCTCGTCCCGAAGACGTTTGGTGGACCTATCGTTCGGGAAGTTCGCTCCTCGGAAACCGTCAGACTCGCCAGTCAGCGTGCTTGTCTAAGGTCATTCTGTAACGCTTCGACTTTTCCGAAGCAATATAAAATAATTTTTGAAGAAAATTTAGTTAAATAAATATAATTTCTCAAAATAAAGATTTTGCTATCACAATCTCAAGATAAATTTTCTGATTCAAAATACATTATCTTCAGAGCCGACTCTAAACTTGATACGGATCCCAAACTTACTCGATCTCCATTCTTGATATTCTTCCCGTGTCGAACTGCACCATCGTTGAATCTTCCAATCAATCTTGTGCCTTCTGGCAAATTGATCGCCGAAGCAATCGATTTATTACGATACAGACATATCCGTGAGTGATAAATCACCCAGTAGAATAATCCAACCCAACTACCCCTCTTACATTACAGCTAGCAAGCAGACATGAAAAATAATGATATGTGCCACGACCCGCCTTTTATTACAAATAAACTCCAAAATACACTATTTTTTATACACATCCAGGCCCTGATCTCTCAATATCCAAATTTACATTCCCAAAATAAAATTAAAGTTTACATGCCTCACGCCCCCTTACAAACAAATATGTACAAGTATCCGATTAAGTTTAAAAAAAGAACTAGGACACATCCATGATTCTTAAACCTTCGGATCCATCTCGAAACCTGAAAAATTTGGGTTGCAACAACATGAGCCACAGCTCGTGCAGGAAATATGCTAAACGAATAGATATGAGCATGCAAAGATTGATACACAAAATATACTCTTTTTATATATACAAATTGAAAAGTTTTCTTCCTTCCTTCTCCTTCAATATTTACAGTGAAGTCATAAAATCCCAATTCAATGTCAAGCCAGCACAACAAAAATAATCTATGCATTTTATTAAGTGTTTCCAATTTTTTTCTTTCCCTTCAAATGCTCAAAAGAATGCTATTAAACCACGAACTCAAATTAAGTTCTGTATAAAGGAAATGACCCATAAAAGTTGATATGGAAAATAACAAAGCTCATAATAGAATAGCCAACTAAATCGAATATCAAATATACTCAACACCGAGACATAAAATTACACGAGTTGCTCACTGATACAATCACCAACCAACCGTGCTAGGCGTCTCCAGCACATACACTTAATGGGCTACTAACCCAAAGGACAAAGCAACCTACCCCGCGCGGGTTTACGGACTTTCATCAACGGCGTCATAATTGACCCAGTAGATTTACGGACTTTCACCGACGGCATCACAATTGACCTAAATAGGTTTACGGATTTTCACCGACGGCGTCACAATTGACCCAAGTCTTCCGGCGATCCAACTCAAAATCGCAAAAACAACAATCTCTATATCTCGATACTTGGATCTAAGCCCAAATCAACCAAATGAACCCATATAGAACAAATGCAGTGCACCCTCTACAAAAATGGTTACAACATGCATCTATTTCATGAGTACCCGAAACCATATATTAAGAAATGCTTCTCATTAGCTACACAAGGAAAAAATTTTACTTTGACTAGAATGGTGTCCAATTAAGTTACTAGCATTTCCTCAACCACAATGTGAGCACAACAGTTAGGTCGTATTCTAGTACCCCTTAAAAATCCTAATTTACACATTGAAAGTGAACACCGTACATACGAAGCTAAAAAGATGTCTAAAAGAGTATAGCCTCCATCATAATCACGAATAACCACACAAATCACTACCCCAAGTATCGTCTACCAAATACTATCAGCCACAACAAACTAAGCCAAGTTCTATGCTTTGATTACTCTACCAAAATCTCAAAATAAGGTTGCATCAACACATATACACACTCATATTTAAACTTTTAGCATAAATCCTACCTCAAAGAGAGAAATCCCCAAAATATTGAAATCTCGAATTCAAACAAGGTGACACTTTCTTCGGATCAATACGTAGCCCTCCTCACGTAGATCAACCTTTCTTCTTGCACTTTGCCGAGATTTTCATGTTTTGGTCTTCGATTTTGGAGAAGAAGGACACGGGTTTGTGGAGATTGAGGGAGAGAGAGAGAATTGATTGAGGGAGAGAGAGAGAGAGAAAAGAATGGAAAAAAAAAAAAGAAGAAGAAGAAACAGAGAACTCGACAGTTCTCTGATCAATTCCCATTTTATGAGTAAAAATTGCACCATAGCCCCTCCACAAATCTTGTTATTGCTCAATCTCCTAACTTGTTATAAGCATGTACACTATGGTCTTAAAGCTACCAATAAAAAAAATACGGATTAACAAACTTAAAGGTTTAAAGCAATCCTGATGCAGAGATACCCGGTCCAAGGCTCACAAACTCGATCTCAATCAACCAGACACACGTACACATAAATAAATAAATACATAAATAAAAAAGGTTCTTTCTCACAACATAATTAGTTATAATAACACGTAATCGCATTACCAGAAAAAAAAATTAGAAATTAGGCACGGGTCTCTACAATACGAATAAATAAAACAGAGATTTTTCACATAACCCAATTTATTACTATCCATTAACCTGACGTGTGATCTAAGATCTCACCGCGAGATCTTTCCTCCCCAACCGCTAGCCATATCCCGTCCCATGAGATCACTTCCTTTTACTGTCGCAGATACACCTAAGTTATGTACCGATTGTGCATCCCAATAACTACAACAAATGGTAAGCTTATCATGCCGTTACATCGCTAGGGTTTGCCTATCTTAATCACCGCTTCACAATCAACACGATCACCATTGGACTCCCGCCAGTTTCAATTCATCATTCATCACTGGACACACGCCAGTCTATCAATTCATCACTGGACACTCGCCAGTTTCAATCTCATCACATCTCAAAATCACGCCTGCAGGCAATCTCGAAAATGAAAGAAACTTCACAATTTATCCATTACTTAGCATCGTCTAAGTGATTTCTATTTCGTATACCACCCCATGTCTCTAAGGTCCAGTCTAGCATTCAAATCAAGTATCGACACAATATTATTCACAATAATAAATAAAAACGAACAACGAGCAGATCAAAACGAATATTAGGTAAATGTAATCACATAACTTTTTATGACTAGGCCGTTGCCCTTAATCTCGTATGGCCATAATATAAATAACAATGTAAGAAATTTTATATAAGACTTTAAAAATAATTTTCTAAGCTTTTATTAATTTTTCTTAAGAAATTAGATTGATTAAGAAATTAATTAAATACAATAATTAGGTAAAAATATTGAAATAATTATCCTCACTTTAATAAGAGTCCTAAAGGTCCTATATAACAAGTTCGAATGTTAAAAGTGGGGTTTAGAGAGTTGCGGGATTATTTTGGAATAAGAACATTAAGTAATGGCCGAAAGAAAGATAAATAGATAATAAATAATAAAATAAATAAAAATATGTTGAGGTTAACATCGTTTCATCTCAGGGATGTGAGGAATCTTAAATAAAATTATTCGGGCATTAATAACATATTTTATTATATCGTAAAGTATTTTTGTTTAGAAACAATGTGTAAATAACAACAAATAGTTAATTGGATAAAAAAATATTATTTTAACAGCATATCATCTTTGAGATGCGAGGAGTCTAGAAAAAATAATTTGGGTGTTAGAAACATTATTCGGAAGGTGTCAAAGATTTTTCGTTTGTAAACTTTGATTGAAATCAAATAAAAATTTAATAAATATATAAATAAATAAATAAAAATATGAAATTAACAAGGTATGATCTTTGAAGTATTAGAAGTCTAGAAAAAATAAATCGGGGGTCAAAAACGATGTTCGGGATGTCGATAAACACTTTCGATTCAAAACTGCCCCTACCGCAAGGTTTGACTGGGTCAACCTTGAGGCTGACCACCCGGCCGCGAACTCCCGCCTGGTTGTTGCGGCCCACACCTTGCGGCCGCAAGGTCTGGTCCAGATTTCGTTTCTTCGGTTTTTTACACGTTTTTCAATGCATGGGATCAATTGGGACGATGGTTTAGGTCTAAAAACACATAAATATACTTAGAGGAGGATTGGATTGGATTATAATACCTCGATTCGGATCGAATTGATTTAAAACGAATCTTGAACTTTTGGAGAAGACGACTTCAGTTTTGGCAATCGGGGGACCTTGGGCTCGAATTGGATGATGTTTGGGGATGCTTGGGGTTGAGGGAAGAGATCAGAACGATCAATTTGAGTTTCGGTTGATCGTAGATACAAAACCCACTTTTCTCTCTTTTTTTCTCTCTCTAAAACTCCATGGATTGGAGCTCCGAATTCTTGTAATTCTCTCTTCTTTCTGGACTTAATGGGACGTGAGAATTTCGTAGTGTGCCCTAGGGTTGAGATAATGGGGTATATATAGAAGGGTTGGGAACAGTTTCGATTAAAATTGGTTTAAAGAAGTTGTACTCTCTTAGGGCTTTGATATGGACGAGATTATGGACGTATTGGGATCAAGAGAGAAGTCGAGATTGGGTAGGAGTAGGAGAGGGAGAGGTGGAAGAGTTGTAATCATGCATGCAAATTTTAAAAAAATAAAAGAGATAAATAAGACAAGATAATTATTTTTGTATTTATCTTTTAACAAAAAGAATTTTATTAATACTAATAACACTTTTTAATGATATTATTAAAGATAAAAATTTACGGAAATAAAATTTGTAAAAAAAAAATTTGTTCGAAAAATCCGGGTCGTTACACATTCAAACGGTCAACGAAGTCAGAGTGGAGTGACTACTCTGTACCAAAATGACGCTTCTGCACTGATGTGATCTCTGACATTGACTAATGTGGCTCTGCCATCCTCGAAGGGCGGAACACCCATTTTTGACATGTGACGTCATCCGAGTAATACAGCGTACCTAAAGGGGAACTTGTTCGCTACTCCAAGTCTGCCTATAATAGAGGGCCACGTACCTCTCCCACATAAGAGATATAGTTCTCTCTCTCTCTCTCTCTCTCTCTCTCCACTTATTTCCTAAAAAAGCTCCCCTTCCACTCTCATCACCTACTGACTAAATCGTCGAAGTTTCTTTCCGAAGATACACCACCCTCGGGTTTGCAGGTACCAAGATCACTCCCGTTCAACTCCAGCGTTCAAGCCAAAGAAGGAAAATGACTTGAGTGGAATTCACCCCCCACACTTTCTGTAACGACCAGGAATTTTGACCCAATTTTTTTTTATAATAATGTTATTAGAATTATTTTCTTAATACAATTATTATTATTATTCCTTTTAGATACAAATATGCATGCACAACTCTTCTATCTCTCACTCTCCTACTCGATCTCTACCTCCTCCGTAACCCTAAAATCGAGCACGATTCGTCCGTTCCAAAACCCAATTCCATTAGGACTCGATTTTATTCGAAACTCATCCAATTCTCTTATAAATACATTCCTACTCCGACCCACACGCACGAAAATTTTCACACTCTAATCGTCCAGAAAAGAGAGAATCGAAGGAAATCAAAGCTCCAAAGCTATGGAGTTCTAGAGAGAAAAGAGAGAGAGAAAAGTGGGTTTTGTAGATCCGTCATTCGAGACCCAAATTGATCGCTCCAATCTCATTCTACAATCCCAAGCATCCACGAACATCAACCACTTCGGCCCCGAAGTCGAAGAAACCGAAGTTTTCTTTCCAAATTGTCAAGTTTCCGATCGAAAACCAATTCCACCCAATTCGAGGTATTATAATTCGATCCGAAGCCTCCTCTACGTATATTAAGTGTTTATAGACATAACCCAATAAGCCCCGTAGTCCCATTCATCAAAAAAGTACCAAAAAAATCAAAAAAACCGAACCCAGCCGCGACCTTCGGGTTTCTCCACCGCAAGAACCAGAAAAACCGACCTCACGGCCGCGAACTTCCCTTCGGCCCAGTTTGCGGTTTTGTAGTGTTTTGTTTCGAATGTGTTTTGCGACCTTCCGAACCTAGTTTTCAACCCCCGAAATATTTTTCCTAGATTACCCACACATCAAAGTTCATACCTTGTTAGTTTCATATTTTTTTTATTTAACTATCTATTTAATTAAATTTAATTAGTTATTGTGTAATCGTTTGTAAACTAAAATTTATTTCGACCTCACAAACTAATCTATAAATCCCCAACCTATTTTTCCTAGACTCATATCATAACTTCATAACTTGCTGATTTCGTAGTTAATTTATATTATTAGCCATTTATTTAATTTTTAAATAAAGTTATAAACGAAAATTTGTAGCGACCTGACAAAAAATATTTTAATATCAAAAATATTTTTATTAGACTCCTGACAGTTCAAAGGTGATATGTTATTAAAATAAAATTTTATTTATTTGATTTACTATTTATTATTATTTAGGAGATGTTTCTTAATAATAATACTGTAAAATATTATAAAGGAGGTTTAAAATTCCGAATAATTTTATTTAGACTTTTTACAGCTCCAGAATGTTATTCTGTAAATATAAATATATTTCTGATTATTTAATTATTTATTGTCTATTTAATCTTGTTTTGCCTACTAATTTAATCTGTTTATTTAAAATAAATTCGTGAGCATCCAAACCCAACTTTTAGCACTCGAACTTATTATAGAGGACTGTTAGGACCTTTATTAAGGTTACGATAATTATTCTAATAGTTTTACCTAATTAATGTATTTAATTAGTGTTTAATTAACTTAATTACTTATAATTAATTAATAAAAGCCTAGAAAATTATTTTTAAAGTCTTATATAAAATGTCCTACATTGTTATTGATATTTTGGCCATACAAGATTAAGGGCAACGGCCCAGTCATAAAAAGTCATGTGATTGCATTACCTAATGTTTGTTTTGATCTGTCTCTGTTATTCGCTTTTAATTATTATTGAGAATGATATTGTGTTGATAATTGGATTTGAATGTTAGATTGGACCCAGAGACGTGGGGTGGTATGCGAAATAGAAATCACGACGATGCTAAGTAATGGATAAATTGTGAAGTTTTTTCTGTTTAGAGGTTGCCTGCAGGGATTTGAGATCTGATGAGATTTGTGATGTGATTTAAAACCGCAGAGTAAGCCCAGGAGATGATTTAAGACGATCGCAGAGTAAGCCCAAAGATGTATGTGATGATTTAGAACCGGCAGAGTAAGTCCGGAAATGATTTAAGACTGGCAGAGTAAGCCCAGTGATTTTTGTAATGATTTAATACTGACAGAGTAAACCCAGTGATGTCTGTGATGATTTAGAACCGCAGAGTAAGCCCGGAAATGATTTAAGACTGGCAGAGTACCCAGTGATGGTTGTGATGATTTAAAACCGGCAGAGTAAGCTCGGAGATGATTTAAGACTGGTAGTAAGCCCAGCTGATGTTCGTGATGATGTTTTGATAAACCTGGCAAAGTAAGCCCAATGATGTTTTGATAAATCCTGGTGGCCCAGAGATATTTTGTGATGTTAAAACCGGCGGTGGCCCAATGATATTTTGTGATGTTAAAATGGCGAGGTCCAACATGATGTTTCAGGAATGATAAAACCTGGCGGATGGTCCAGGGATGTTTTGTGGAATAAATTGATGTCCTGGCGAGTGTCCGCAGAATAAATTGATGTCCTGGCAGAGTCCCATTGGAATAAATTGATGTCCTGGCGCAGAGTCCAGTGGAATAAATTGATGTCCCGGCATGTGTCCAGTGGTGAATTGATAGGATCAAGCGGTGTCCCTGTGTGATGATTGTGATGTGGTATATAAGATAGGCGAATCCTAGCTATGATGCATGATAAGCTAACCCCTTGTTGTAGTATTGTGACTTAGGTTATCTACGACAGCAAATGGAAGTCAATGGGACCGAGCATGGCTAGCGGTTGGGAGGAAAGATCTCGTAGGAGATTTTGGATCACACGCTAGGCTAATGGATAGTAATGAAGCCGTTGACGAAAAATCTATTTTACTTATTCGCATCATGATTATCTTGTTTGCTTGCTAGCTATGTAAAGAGGGTGGTTGGGTTGGATTATTCTATTGGTTGATTTATCACTCACGGATACGTCAGTATTCCGCAAACCGTCGCGATCAATTTGCTGAGGGCGCAGGATTCAATTGAGGAGATTCAATTCAACGATGATGCAATTCGACACGGAACGAATATAGTAATGGAGATCGAGGATGCTTAGGATTCGTATCAAGATTAGATCATATTGCATATTTTTTGATTTCGTAAATCTATCTTGAGATTGTATTAGCAAAATCTTTATTTTGGAAAATTATATGTATTTAGCAATATTTTCTTTAGAAATTATTTTATTTTGCACCCGAAAAGTCGGGGCGTTACACTTTCACCTTCTTGGAGTATTTTAAATCTGTAAAGTTCATAGATATATACGCAAGCAAAGTAATTTTTGGTGCACTGGTATAGTGTCCTAGCACCCAACCTATTGGTTTTGAGTGCAAAACTCATCAACAGAGTTTGTAACCTAAAGCAGTTAAAAGTGGAAAATTATTTAGGAATAAAACAAACAAGCTCAAGGAGACTTGAACCAGGTTTCCAACAGCCTTCCCACTGCTGAACTAAAGGGCCCTTCTTTAAAGTTGTGTTGTATATATCATATATCCCTTTTCTAAACTGGGGTCCTATTTTTGGACCTAAAAGTAGGGGCCCTAGGCGATGGCTTCTTGGACCTTGCCCTAGGGCCGGCCCTGAGTGGTCTTGTTCGTGACTGGAAACTGGAACATCGGTGGTTTCAGTTGTCATTTGTCAATAGGGTCTTCTTCCTGCCATTTTGGGCAAAGCTTGAAGCACTGAAAGAGGGACTTCGTTTCTTACGTTCAAATAAACATTCACAACTTGCATGGAAATTGAAGTAGATTCCACTCTTATTATTCAGTTGATCCAGCATGATACAAATGACAGCGTAACCATCCTTTTCTGGATGCAATTTATCAGTGCAGGTGATCTTCTTCAGGAGCTCGGGTCCCCTCCAATGAAACATACCTTCCGTGAAGGCAACAAGTGCGGCGCGAAGACATACATCCTAGCGCGTGAAGCTCGATCTATGCATGATTCAACTATCCTTTATGTTTCTGTGCCTAGTTGTGTTTGTGATCAATTGGTAGATGATGCAAGGGGTGTCTTGTACCCCAGAACTTTGTACTCACAATTTTTACGTATGAATTTCCGCTTCTGATTAAACAAAAAAAAAAAAAAAAAGGAATAGAAAATGGTGGAAAGTGCATATGGAAAATATGGAACTATGGAAGGAAGTGGGACATGGCTTTTCAATAATCGTCTGTTTGTTTATGTGAAATTTGTGGTGAAAAGCAGTCGATTTTATTATTTGGATGGGTTAGATATATAGAGCAATGTTGGTAGTAATTCGGGTAGTCACAATTTGTGATTAGAGCATAGGCGGTAGGTCTTACATTGGAGAAATTTTTCAGTGCCGGTTGGGCACGGGCCACGTGGTGCTGTACACTAATCTCGGCCGTCCAATGAAGTTTTGGACGGCTCAGATCTGTTCGGCTGCCGAGAGGTATTTTAGTCATTTCACACTTTAAAATTAGCCGAACAGATCTAAACCGTCCAAAACTTCATTGGACGGCGGAGATGGTGCACAGCATCCACCACGTGGCCCGTGCCCACCCGGCACTGAAAAATTTCTCCTTACATTGGACTTAGTGGTTGTGTAAGATTTTCATTGAAACAAAACTCACTATTATTTTCTTGAATATTTTGAGGACGATTATGTTTGAAAAAAAATATGTAGATTATGTATGAAGAAACTAATTTCTTTGATTGTGGAATTTCTTCTTCGATTTAGATGAGTTTTCTCTCTCTTTTTTTGCTAGTTACTGTTGGTTTTGTCGAGGCTTGGGCTTCCCTCCGCGGCGGAATTCCTCAAGCTGCTGAACCTCCGACCTTTCCTTCTCAACTAAAATCTGTAAATATGTACTTGCACACACCAAAGGTTGCTCCAATGGTTCGGGCAGATACCCAGATTTTAAGAGTACTTCTCAAGATTTTGGATTCGATTTCGCATCGTGTGAATACCCTGACGTAAGTGGGGGGCCGTGACTGGTGTGGCCACGCTAGCTCCCCCGGAGGTTTGAGTAGCGTAGCCGAGCCCCTATAGTGGTCTGGTTGTAGGGTTGTTCCTCCGTTATTAAAACAACAATATAGAGATATAGAGCAGAATTTTCTTCTGCTTGTGTTGTGATAGGATTTCCCCTCCTTGGGTTTTCGTATAGAGACAAATATATACCCATATATGGAAAATTGCTTCCTATTATTTAGATGGAGATGGGTTATCTCACTCATCCATAACCACCCTTTTTATTTAGGGAAGCATGTTACATGATATCATCTTATCACCCCCACATATATATCAACATGCACTCTTGTTAAGTGGGATACACCTAACAGTGGTTTGACCAAATCAAACTCTTAAGCCAACTTTTGTCTTGTGCAAATACACAAAATAAATTCATGCTCAACAAAAAGAGAACGTTAGCCACTAATAAATAATAAAATTAAACAAACATAATTAACAATAAGTTGTATATATAATTTGACCCGTTCCGCTAAAGAAAATAAAATAAGTACGCATATTTCGAATTAAAAGTGATGTATTATGAGAGAATGATCTATCTCGTAAAGCGAAAAATAAGTACGTAAAAAAATAAGAACGTTAGCGGAACGCGGGGGTGCAACAGTTACAGCTTTAAATGAAGGACACTTAATGATATAGTATATGTTCTCTAAGCCCCGCGGACGTAATAATTTTGATATATAATAGATTCGTATTAAATTGGATATTGAAGAGAAGGTGGCTTTGCTGGTAATTAACAGAAGTTTATGCATGTTTAAGTTTTAATTAATGGGCACGCTCGAGCACTGTCTAATTTCTTCTCAAAAGAAAAAAACTGATCAGTGCACGTCTTAATTAGTCATGCTTAATTTACTTGAATTATATATGTTGTTTAATAATGGGACATGCATGCATGCATGGTGACTCTCTCTCTTGGAGAAATTTTTCGGTGCCGGGTGGGTACCATGTCACCTGACTGACGTGGTGCCCGAGTAACACATCCGAGCCGTCCAAAAATGTATTGGACGGTCCAGATTGAACCACTCTCTCTCCTCTCACCTCAACACTCTCTCTCCTCTTTCTCTCTCTAAATCCGAGCCGTCCAAAACCGAAATGGATAGCCCGGATTCGCCCAGTGGGCACCACGTGGTACCCGCTCGGCACTAAAAAATTTCTCCTCTTGGGGTTCATCCTACAATTAAATATGTGGAGCTGATATGCATATGTGAGAGAGGAGTGATCAGGAAAGTAGTTGCGTGGTAGGAGTGTACATAGCATTGCACTAAAAAGAATGTGTGCGGCATGGTGTGATAACCGTGGGTAAAAGCATGTCAATGAAAAATTTATCGTGCCACTCGATCGATATTAAAATTGTGCATATGAGTGAGTCGCGCCCGTTTGTGGCATGGCGTATATGGCGTGGCCTTAGGAATGCCGCTCTAATGGCAGTATGAATATTGCATTAGTGGCGTGGCCTTATATTGCCCTATAGTGGCGTTATGAATATTGTCTTAGTGGCGTTATTTTTCTTGTAAAGATGTGGGCCTGTGGAATAATATTCTAGGTAGCGTAGATTAATTAGGCGTGTGTGCATGGCTTTAGAATTTAGTTCTGCATGTGAGGCGTTATCTAATGTGACGTGAATATTATTATTGCGAAACCGGACGCGCAATGAGAGCGTAGATCGAATTGAAACTATTATTCAGATAAATTTTGAGAACGGAATTTTTAAAAGGAGGAGATATTGTAACGTCTTGTGCCATATATAATTACAAGCCAAACTTTTTAATTATACTTGACCATCGATTTAATAATTTCATTGCGGAAATTAATTAATTAGCAGTTGAGAGTAGTTGTTAGTTTTATGTGGATATAGATATGCATGCATGCAAAGGTCGGACAGGGGATGCTACTGCAAAGCGATCCATCCGGCTGTTCATCTCGGTACAGACGACTCGAATTGAATCTGAGCACATACAAATTTGAACCGTCCGTTTGCTCGGTTAAGATTCGAACCGTCAATTGCCGAGATGAACGACTGGATCGGTCGCTCTGCACCCGCTTGGCAGCATCTCCCATTCAAATGTCCAGACATTGGGTGTGATGCAAGTGGGATTGATGCATGTGGTGTGGTGTAGCGGCGAATCTATTTTAAAGACATGCACGGTGTGAAACAAGGGCCTTGGTTTGCAATTCTCAATGTATGTATAGTTTTGGTACGTCTTGTTTAATTCATTTCCTGTAATTTCTATTGATTGCTGTTCTGGTTGTTTATTTTCAGACATTAATAGGATCGTTTACTATTTTTTTACCACTAGTTATTTTCGCACAAGAACAAACTTCTTAATTTTGTTTTACTCTTTTTTTTTTTTTTTATACACTGGAAATGAAATCTTGTTTGACAAATGCAATGTCGTCGACTACCAATACGACACTAACAAGGTACCCAGAAGATGACGCCAGGGCCAATGTTAATGATTGATTGTCAATGTTAATGATTGATCTTTTCTCATCTCAGGGGTGTCTCGGTGTGGTGTTCTTATTTGGGGTTTTATGTTTTGGTTGGCTTCTTTTTCTTTCTTTTTTTTTAACGGCAAAAAAAGGATTTTATTAATCTTTGAAAATAGATACAAAGACCAAAAAGACAAGAAAAAGGGCAACAAGGAGACCCAAGCCTTTGATTGGCAAGGATCCAACCAAAGAGACACCCCAGGGGACAGAGCCCAGCACTTAAAAAGCCTTAAGCCCAGATGAAACAGTACAGCGCAAGTAGGACGCAGCCCAACACCACGAAAGGCCTGAAAGCCCAAGTAAAGGGCAAAAGCCCAACAAGTAAGCCCAAAAAAACCCAAACCAAAAAAGCCCAGATCTGGAAACCGGATGCCAAGCCACCGCCGCCGCGAAGCACCGAAACGCCGTGAACCCGCCATATTTCACCGATCCCAAAAACGCACGAGTCACCGGCCGCAAGGCAAACACGTCTAAATCGCCACACCACACATCACCTGTAACACACAAAACCCATCCCTAACCTAAAACAGATCTATCAATCACCGCAGGAGCACCACGCCACCGACAATCACATCGGCAAACCAAACCACTGCCCACAAGATCCGATCACCACAACAGTCCGTGGACGTCCACACCAACCAGACCTCTAAACTCTGGGCACCCGACAACATAGAGCACAACAATCCTTGGTTGGCTTCTTGCCATCTTCGGGTGGTTATTTTCCTTCCAATTCCGGGCGGCATATGGTTGTCGGAGAAAGGGAGTGACCTTCTTTTGTGGGTTCGCACTTGCTCTGCTTTGATGCCTCATGCTTTGAATCCTTTTAATCTTTATAATTTGTTTCCAAAGATTAATAAATTTCTTTTTTGCTTTTCAAAAAAAAATTACCGATAATCCGGCACATAATTAATTTTTGAATATTTCAGCATATTGTGCCTGCATCAATTTTTGGAGTGTCAATATATATCATTTCCCTTATTATAATATAAGTAAGATATAAAAATAAGGCTCCAACTAAAAACATGCATCACCAAGCATATAACTTAAATCATCTTCTTATTACGTATTTCAATCATTTTCACACACAAAAATGGGACTTGTCGAGGTTTTATTAATTTAAAGTCAAGTTGAAAGTCCAATACGTGTCTAATAAAGTTGATTCTTCTACGTATATATAATATTTGGGGCCTGTTTGGATGGGACTACCGAAGGAGTATTAGTAATACTCCCTCCTAAGACCGTGGGTCCATGGTTAAGCCATGGTTTGGGAACACATTTTGCCGGGGTCTTAGCTAAGTCCCGGATTCTCTTGTACCCCATAATACCCCCTACGGAGGGATTATTTATGGGAAGGTTTTGGGGTGTTATTACATAATACATCCAGATAATACCCCCCCCCCCCCTCACTCCTCCATTTTATTCCTCATCCAAACCAAACACTATTTAATCCCCCGTCACATTAATATGAGTCCACCATTCTTACATAATACTCCCTACTATCTTATCCTCCTTCATAACTAATACCCCAAATCCTTATCCCGCATTCAAACAGGCCCCTAGGCTATAGCTGCAGAGCTTTCTCTACCGAAACGATCCGTGTACGACGGACAGCTAGGTCATCAGTACCATACACTTCCACATCATAAATTCATTGACACCGCACGCATAGTGGGGCCCACTCCAAACCTTACAGAAATAAAAAAAAATAACAATAAATTTAAAAGAATTTTTTATGCAGCCATGTAAAAAATCAGCTGTAACGAATATCGGTAGGTATATTTTTTGAATTCGTACCTTCGGATATCCATTTGAACAATTGCGCTACTGGCACAGTGGCACCACACTTCCACCCAATAAATCCACCGCACGCCTAGTGGGGCCCACAAAAATATTTTAACGAGGCCATGTAAAAAATACCCATAAATTTTAAAATATTTTTTTATGGGACCATGTAAAAAATCAGCTTCAACGGATATCGATAGATATATTTTTTGAATTCATAGGGACGAAATTGAGAAGTTGGGCCTATATTGGGCTCCACTAAGCCTGCGGTGGACTTATGTGTGCGATGGAAGTGTGCGGTGACATTAGACTTCTTGTTTTCTCAACCAATAATGCTAGAACCACACTCAATTACACACACTTTGACTTTGCGAACGGAAATTAATTTTAGCACTTCAAAAATTGATGGAGGGATTCCAAAACGACGTCGTTTTGTGTATCAACACATTCAGTTTTGGATCCTCTCTATCAATCTTTGGAGTGCCAAAATCACAATCATTTGTGAATATATTTGTATTTCAGCGTGTAAATTTGGGCGTGGTTTAAGACTTTTCCTTTCTTTTAAGTACATGCACATGATGGGCCGGTGAAAATAAATCGGATTTGAATGAACCTTAAAGAAATGGGAATGCAGGGAGTATTTATTCATGGGTACGTTTTGTCACACACCTACTAAAATGCATAAATATTGGTAGAGAAAATGGCACGTGGCAGCGGCACGTGCTGGCGGTAGAAACTACTGCGTACGAATAAAGCCCGGCCGGTTATTGCGTGCAACTTGGGACTAAAGAAAGAGAGAGAAAAGGTTGAGAGACTGAGAAGCAAAGAAAACTCCAAACCAAAGTTGAGGGGTGAGACTCCAGCGGTTTCAATGAAGGAGAAATATTAATTGCCAAGATTTGTGTGGTGCCACAGTTAGATATGCGAAATACGTATGTGAGAGAAACTTATTTATGGAGTCTCTGAGAACAGGATCGTAACTCAATCTTGCTTGCACGTCTGTTTTGGCTTTGAACAGTGCAGATTTTCTGAAATTTTTTTATTAACATCCGGACTGTCCAAAACCGAAACGAACGACCGACATCGCGCTCCGTAAAAAATTATCTACGTGTGTGTATATATATAGAGAGAGAGGGAGGGAGGCCCTATATATATATTTGGAAACAAGATTTGACTTATGTTTTAAAATTGTCGTTGAGAAAACCTACATGAGTTAGATGATACTAAACATATACTAGTATATCAGTTTTTATTGAAAGACACAAAGAAATAGCTAGTCATATGAGTTCTGCATGTTAATTGTGGTATAATTATATCTACTCAAATTAATACTAACCTCCTCCGGTCCTCCCTAAAAAGCTTGTCTGGTTCGCAAAACGATAATTTAAAAATAATATTATCTTTTTCAAAACAAATTTTCAAAGTTTTTCCATAAATAATTCAAAAACTACTTGATATCTAGTAAATTGTCGAAAGTGTCGTTGGACTATAAGTCTATTGGTGGACACCTTAGTTAAAGTCTATTGGTGGACACCTTAGTTATTTAAAAGAGAAAGTGAAAATCCGATATAACACGGGTAATACCCATAAACATCCCTTTTTATGAGATTGTAATGATTTATACTACTTCTATTATAGAGAAAATGTGGGTTGTTTGTGTAGTAAAACGTTGTCTATCTGTGTGTGATGAATTATGGGGGGTAGGTCTGGGGTTTTATACCGCCTTGAATGAACATCTTTCCCCACTGGTCTCTCTCTCTCTCTGTTAGCTGGTGCAAGTAACCCCATAAATACGTACAAGAATTTCAACAGTGATTGTTAGATACAAATCCCATACATATTTGCAGGCAATATTAATGATGATGATGATGACGCTGAACCTCTTTGGGGTACTATACTTCTGCGCTCAGCTTAATTAATTATCCCTCCACCCACCTCACCATCTGAACATTTATTTACCCTGCACACACTCTCACATATGTGTACTATGTGAGAGAGAGAGGGGCAAAGACGAGGGAAACTAAATGGACTTAAAAACTCATGTTTCATGGATTTTTAGGTAAGTCGTTCTTCTCACTTTTATCGACTAAAATATTATTTAGCAGAATCAACTCGACTATTTACGCTAACTTATAATCCGATAATAAAGCATAAACACACAGAGTCGTTTTTTGAAATCTCTATCATAAAACAGAATGGTGTGGAGACAAGTTGTTAGAACGGCTTAGATTCATTTGATCCAAAGCCTGTAGTGCATCATCCCACTTCCTTATTAAGTGCCCATGGTTTTCACTTAAATCACAGAACTGTCATCCGCTTTCAACCGGGATGCGTAGAGCAGTAGACATGAGTTAGCACTAGTTCAATAATACAGCAGAAAAGCACGTTGGGGTGTTAGTTACCCTACTTTTTAGGTTTTTACATTTTGGTTATTGACTTTTTGAATTTTGGTCAGAATGTATTTTAAACATGGTAGCTAATGTTTAGAAGATGTGTGCATAATGTATTTTGTAACATATATAATTAGTGTTTGTGAGATATGGGTAGAATAAATTATGTAAATCTTTTGCTAACCAAAATAAAAAAGAAGAAGTTGAGAATGAGAAGTAAAAAAGCTCCTATCTCCCAACTCCTTACTTCTCTTCACTAAACATCAAAACATCAAATGAGTTCTACGAAAATGGCTTTTGAAAATCGGTCTTGCTATTGTTAGCCCACTGGGCTGACAATAAATACACTAGAAAATAAGAAAAACACGTATTTCTGTATATTTTTTATATCATTTAATACACATTCACACACTCACTAAGCTGATTTTAGAATTTTCCTTTGAAAATAGGTAACCAAGCACCCAAAATTGGAAAAAGGAGGTAATGAGAAGCTGAAAATTAGGGAACCAAACAACCCCATAAGTCATTTTCTGGTTTCCTTTTTCTATTTCTAGTGAACATTTATTTACAATCACTCTCACACGTATGAGAGAGAGAGAGAGAGAGAGAGAGAGAGAGGAGGCGCGGTGGTAACTTTCATTTGTGATTAATCAGCAGTCATTTTCTGGGTACCCGTTTCCTCACTGTAGGGCGTGTACGTGCTAACTAGGGGGAGGGGCAAAAGCTAGCTATTAAGGGGCCTCTGCGATTTCTTCCATCGTGAAGTTTGTTCTTCGCCAGTAATGGTGGTGGTTTGGTTGTTCTGTCTCTGCTCCTTTCCTTGTTGGCACTGAATGCAACGACATGGGCATTACTGTCATTAAAAGGAAGAGAGGGGTTTCAACTCTGCATCTCCTTCTTCTTCTTCTCCATTTCCTCTCCTCCTCTGCCATTTTCTCTGGAAAACTAGTCGTGGGTTTGAATTACACCAAGCATACGAGGAGAGTTGGAAGCTTGAGACTCTCCAGGATTCAGAGGCACCTGGAGAAGATCAACAAGCCTCCTGTCTTCACCATTGAGGTACTGAATGCGTATATATAGATGAATCAATTAGGTTTTTTACATGATTTTTGTTTTCTTGATTAGTTGGGTATGGTTTGATCTTTCTCAGAGCCCAGATGGAGATGTTATCGATTGTGTTCATAAGAGAAAACAGCCAGCTTTGGATCACCCTCTCCTCAAGAATCACAAGATCCAGGTACAAAAGTCAAACAAGACTCTCTCTCTCTCTCTCTCTCTCTCTCTCTCTCTCTCTCTCTCTCTCTCTCTCTCTCTCTCTCTCTCATGTCATAAATGTTCCCTTTTCGTGAGGGGAAGTTACCAAAAAAATAAGTCTCTATATGTTCTTGGGTTTCAATTGAATGGTCTCAACTACCAACTACTTCATTTTCTTGATTGGTGTTAATGAGGAGTCCCTTTGTGATGAAGGAGAATGTTACGTACAGCTATAGCTCACTGGAACAATGGAAAAAAATAAAGTAAAACATGTTGTAGAGTTTACGAAATTTGCATCGAAAAGTATTTAAAAGTGTACTGGAGCGTGTGTTTTTCCGTTTTTCAACTAGTAGTTTATTGACAGCCCATTCAATAGAAGGACCCTTGTGATGAAATACGCATATTATTATGTTTTTGATCCGCGAAAAAGGAATTTATTGATCATTGTATACTACAGAGACATCCACCAGAGAGGCCTAAATCGAAAACATTGAAGAGAGAGGAAGATGGGTCCAACAACACAACTAGAGAGGGGATGGTTGCATGGCAGACGTGGCACCAAAAGGGGGAGAGGTGTCCGAAGGGGACGGTGCCGATACGGCGGAGCACGGTGGACGATGTGCTGAGGGCCAAGTCCTTGTATGACTTTGGGAAGAAGCAAGTGAAAACACCGTTAATTAAAAATGGTGGTGATGGTGGCAGGCAAATTAATGCACCAGATGTGGTTAGCGGTAATGGCCATGAGGTATGCTTGCTACCTATATCTTTTCATTTCTCACCTGTTTTTTGTTTCTTTTTTCTAAGCTTTTTTACCCTTTTTTTTTTTATGAGTATTGGATGTCTGGGCCAACTTGCGCACGCCTCGGCTAGTTTGGGGCCCTGAAGTTAACAACCGAGCAAACCCTTCAGTGGCCCGTTTGGAATGTTTGGCTAGCCTCTGTTAAATTCAAAAATGCGATCTCACGAAGACAAACACTTATTTGTTTTTTCATGTCCACTTGGCCAAACATGTTTTTTTTTTTTTTTTTCCCAGTCAGTGTTTAGTTGAGTCCATGTGATTGGTTACTTCCTATAAGAAATAACTTCACTACAATATCAGTAACAGGAAAAAAAAAAAAAACAAAATGAAGGGAAATACTACCGCATTACACAATTTAATAAGTACATTTGCACATAAATCCAAAAAAAATTCGTAAATTTGCATGTTATGAGTTTTGGATATGTTATAAATTTTCAAGCAAAACATTATGAATTTTTCTTGGCAAATCTATGTATTTCTATGCAAATATTAAAATTATTACGTTAACAATTCAACGGGATGGCAAATCTATCTATTTCTATACACGGAGTGTATTTAAAGAAATATTGTGGTATATGTGGCGTTTTTTATTAGGCACAGTGCAGATTTTATTAGGCCCCGTTTCACTAAAGTTTTCACTATTTTTCTTGTTTTTATTTTTTAAGTACTTATTTTTCTTTTTACGAGACAGGTCATCCTCTCATAATACATCACTTGTACTTTCTTTTTTTTTAAGAGAACGGGCTTAAGTGGGGCTAAAAATAAATTGGGCAAATTTGACACCATAAAAATGATTTGAAAAACTTGTTACATCCGCATCGAGGCATCCATGTTGTAGATCTTTATTGCTTTTTGATCCAACTATTGATTAATTAAACGGTGATAACTAATGGCAGTTGTGTCTTCAACTAATTGACCAAAAACTCCTATAAGAAATGTTTTTGGGTGCTAGGTACCACGTGGCGGAACTCGTAGGCGATCGGGACCGTCCAAGCGGTGATTCAATGGCCCGGATTTATTCGTGGGACAGTCTGGATTGCCATCAGTGTACCACGCACGTGATACCCTACCGGCATCTTTTAATGACAATTAATGAAGCAAATCCATTTTCGGCAATGGCATTATATTAGGACGCGGCTTAATAAATCGATAGATCGAGATGCGTGTAACTATGTTTAATTTCTTACCATCTTTAATGCTACGTGCATTTTTTTCTTTTTTTTTTTGGCTCGCCACCTAGTTTAATGCTACGTACTTTATGGCGTGTCATACTCCTGTGATAAATGAAAAGACCACAAACAAAAAAAAAAAAAAGAGTTTTGTTAATGTATGCCCTAGAGGCATATGTTAATACTCATTTAATAACGCCAACTATACTTAGGATTACATAGGGACTCGTAAATGTAATAAATAGGTTAGGCAACATTAAATAGGAGAAAAACTTGTTTTATGGTGTGACCGAATTACCCTTTTTACTTTTCCATCAATGCTATCTTTTCAACTCCTTTTATTTTTTTTTCAATTCCTGCGGCTTGAAGCAAAAAGAAAAAAAAAACACTATGTGTACTCCATATATATATATATCAGTCAGCCAAAATGGTATACAAAAAGCAAGTTTGCGTCAAATGAAAGTTTTGCATCAAATTTTTTTGGCTTATTGGTTCGTTTCAACGAGAGAAATCGGAAAGTACAAATTTTGATCCAAACTCAATTTTTTAAAATAAAGGCGAAAAATCTAGCGCTGGAATTAATGTTACCGATTGGAACTTTGTAAGGGAGAAAGTGGTTAGGTCTAATTCAATAGACTTTTTTCGGGGTTTATATTTGATAATTACGTTTTGTTGAAATTATGTTCCAAAAATTCATGAGAGAACACTTACACTTGCAATAGGTTTTGTTCGTTGGGTAGCTATGGCAGTTTTGTCAAATAAAAAAGGTTTATCTTTCCAAAACGCAATTAATTACTCTACCATTGCTTGTGTTTACATTCCCCGTGGGAGTGGAGTAATGTGGAGCAATTAATGTGTTTTTATCATATGCCCCTAGGGTATACATTAACAAAACCCAAAAAATAATAAGGCCGCTGATTTTGCCACTTTCTTTTTTGTTAACGGCATTTCCCTGCAAGCAGAGGAGTGCCGTTAACAAAAAAAGGGAGTGGCAAAATCATTTCCCAAAAATAATAATAATTTTGGCACTCCGGACTCCATATTTAGCCATTGATACTCCACTTTTTGTCTTTTTTACTATTTGAAATTACAACAATACCCTTTAAAACGGATGAACACCAACAAAATAAAGGGTAATTTGCTAATTTCACATAAGATAAAGACAAAAAGTGGAGTGCCAAAATCACTTTCCAAAAAACATAAATATTTGCGCTTTTTATTTTAACCCCACATTGGTTAGAAAGAATGCAAGAGGTTCTCTATTTCCTAAAGCATGTATATATATTAACAGCTGTACACACTTAGGGGTGGTGCATGTAAGGGCATAATTTCGAGTAAAAATTTCATTTGGTACTAAATTTGAAGCACGCCAATGGGTAAACCCAATTATCGAAATATAAATTTGAGTAAATTAAAGCTTCAATGCCTCTTCATTCATTAATGGCGCAACTGTAAATTTGGGAGGGAAAATACGCTTGCGAAATTTGAGCCTCTCTTTATAATTTGAGCTGTGGTATATATAGGTTTGAATCAAGGAGCGGATCGCAAGTAGAAAAAAAAAACTGTAAAATTTGGAGATTGGAGATGTTTGCTTTTAACAAAGATTAACATAAATCAGTTCTTGAGGTAGAAATATGTTTTCTTCTTCGATGGGTCAATTAAGCTGATGGAAGGGGGAAGTTTCCTAACTTATTTTTATTGGAAAATGATATTGGCACTTAAAAATTGATGGAGGCATTCTAAATTAAGTTGCTTTGGAATTACACTGATTTTGGAATGCATGCATGCATCAATTTTTGGAGTGTCAGTATCATTTTCCTATTTATTTTGACTTGCTTTTTGTCTTTTGTTTTGGTTTTTTGAGTGAAATTAACTTTTTGGATTATTTAGGCCCTCAGCACAAGTGGAATGACAAAAGGAAAAATTTAATGGGGAGTGATTTTGGCACTGCCTAAATTGTTAACCGCACTCCCCTGTAGTGCACCCTGCAGGGCAGATCCGAATCGTCCATCTCGGCAATCAGTGGTTCAAATGTGTTTGTTATATTTTACCAGTCAAAGTTATTTAATTATTATTAGCAGTAAAAGATAACAAATACATATATCTGAACTATTCATTGCCGAGATGGACGATCTGGATCTGTCCTGGAGTGTGGTTAACAATTTGGAGAGTGTTGAAATCACTCCCAAAAATTAAAATCAAACTTTTAAAAAGTGGAGTCACGAAAAGAAAAAAATTAAGATCAAACTTAAAAAAATTCCACAAAGGTCACAATAATTCAAAAAAAAATCTACCTGTTTTAGCATATATATTGTTGTCTTTAGTGAACTCTTTTTAGAGCATCAGCAGTGGAATAAACAAATGTGAATAATCAATAAACATGCCACATCATATTTTGATTATCCATTTAGAGGTTGCTAAAGTTAGCAATGTCAAATCCCACATTGGTTATTTTTTGCCCATAATCAAAACCAATGGGCCCTCCAAACTTTTTCCCTTCATTTCATGCATATTTTTTGAAAAAGCGGTTTTTGAAGGGAAAAAATAATTTATGTTAGAAACAGTTCAAAAAAATATATAGTTTTTCGAAACAAAAAACAGTTTTTCAAAAAGCATACATTTTGTTCACTTAAAAACTGTAAATACAATTTTGGAAATTTTGAAAGAATTGTATTTACACAAATAGTTTTGAAATTTTAAAAACTATAAATGCAGTTTTTTAAAAACAGATTTTGTGTAAAAAATAGTTTTTTGAAAAACACTTTTTATACATTACAGTTTTTAAATTTTTGAAAATTTTGTTTTCTGTTAAAAAAAGTTTTTGAAAAAAAAATCTGAAAGTTACAGTTTTTTAAAATTATTTTTTGAAAACATTGTTTTGAGAGAAAGAGAGAATGGAAGAGAAAGAAGATCTTTGTGTAATGTTGGTGTACTTAATTGAGAGATAAAATTTGGTTATTGACAAAATATTGCTAGCTTTGATTATTGAAAAGTCAAAATTTGATGAGTTGTTAAGAGGTTGCTAGGTTTGGTTATTCTAATGTGAGCACTTTTTTGATCCAACATTACTAACTTTAACAATTTTTTGTTTTGCTTATTCCACTGTGGATGCTCTTAGTTTATTTGTCTCAATATTTTACGTTTCCTTATTCTTCATACAGGACGAGTAAATAATTTAAAAAAAAAAAAATTTGACACGAAAATAATAAATAAAATAGGTATAAATAACCCAAAAATAACATAGTCAAACAAACTCACCCTCTCAGTGTCCAGTTTGCCTCAATAGTCAGTAGTATTTTAAATGCTCTTGACTTGTCAAAGGATTCCATGATTTGAACTTCGAACATGTAATTTTACCTAGGGAATGTAGAATCCATTTTAATACTACTACTTGCTGATTTATGAACAATCTTTTTTTTATATTCTTATATATATGGAGTATGATATTATGAACTTAGTATTTATTTATTAGGAGACACAAAATCATATACTCCGTATACACAAGGGGAAGGCAATTCTATATATAGAGGTAGAATGAAGTCGATGGGACGACGGAATTTGTTAAATGCACGACAAAGCCGACTTTTTTGACTTTATCTTGGATATTTTAAAAAATATTCTGGTACAAGTCACAATTTTTTACTTTTCTGATTCGTCCTGGCGAGACGAATCAATAATCCACAAAAGCCAGACGCAAAATTAACAAATGCGAAAAGTCAGACACCAAACTAACAAATGCGAAAAAACCTCTCGTGATAAATAATGAAAAATTACAAATATAAAAAGGAAAAAAATTTGAACTTTTTTTTAAAAAAAAATAGAAGTTAGAATTCTTCTCTCGTCGAGAGGAATATTATAGAACTTACTATTTCATAATGCACAGTCAGGTACTGTCACACTGTCACCCATTTTCCTTTGAATTTCCTTTCTATATCTCGTAAGGGATTAATTAAACTTTAAACGATTCCGCCCCTTTAGACGATTTTATTGCACTGCTGGTCCCCGCAATTGATTTCTCACTGTCAATGTAGTACAATATTTTATTTCATTTTATTTTATTTTATTTTATTTTTTCTCTGTATTTCATCTGTTTAATTTTTCCAGAAGAAGAAGATTGTACCCTAGCCATAGGGAAGTCATTCAGTGGACCACCACGTGGGGGCATGACTTGGCACTTAATTTTGTAGAGTGGACCCATGTAGGGTTAATGTGCCATTTTCAAATTGAGTGCTTATTCCAGTTGCAATGCCATTTTCTTTTGTCCAACTTTTACCTGTGCGTTCTTATCACCACCTTAGGGGTCCTGTTTCGGATCTCATAAAGATGCTTGTTTTTTTATATAAAATATTTCAAATGTAAATTTGCTCCATAATTCAGGCTTTAATTTTGAGACAAAGTTGGATGGTTGATAAACGTCATCAGCGACGTCCAATTGAGCTAATTTAATTCAGAGAGCTCTAAAGAATGGAGTTTTTTAAACAAAAAATGAGCAATTTCAATCATTTTTTTAAGAATCCGAGACGAGATTCAAATTAATTTGTACGCTCGGGTACAGACCCTTTTGTTGTGTACCCATATCCTTTCTGAAAAATAAAATGCCAGCGCCATATAGTTTTTAGTCAACCTTTGGTATTTCGTGTATTTTTCTGCGAATATAAGGAAGCTGACGTGGACGAGTAACGATTTTTGGACGTTTGGTGGGTTTTTATAGCATGCGATAGCGTACACGGGAGCCTCGCAAGAGGTATACGGGGCTAAAGCGACAATAAACGTGTGGGACCCATCGATAGAAGAAGTCAACGAATTCAGCCTCTCCCAAATCTGGGTGCTCTCGGGATCATTCGACGGCTCAGATCTTAACAGCATCGAAGCTGGCTGGCAGGTACTCCTTCCTTCCCCAGTCCCCACATACACTCTCCCAAAACTCTTTTCTTTTCCATTTTTTTTTACCGCATTTCTCTTATTTATACCGAACGGTGATTTCAATAAGAGTCCGTTCCGCTTTCTTTTTAAATTTTATTTTTCAAAAAGAAGATAATTTCAAGTTCAAATATAATGAAAATAAAAAAAATTAATTTTTTTTGCACCGTTCAAAAGATTTCAATGAAATCTATCAAACAAAATCTATATTGGTAGGAAAATTATTTGCGTAAACACATAATTTTTGAATTTGAAATTATCTTCCTTTTCTAAAACTTCCTTTTTCTTCTACAAAACTGGAACACCTTCTAATAAGGCATATTTTTGGCCTAATAAGCCAAAAGTTTGATTTTTTAAATTTCTCTCATCGTGACGAAGCAATAATCCGCAAAAAAAAATTGACGAAAAACTCACAAATGCTAAAAAACTTGATCAAGGACAAAAAAAATTAAGCCATTTGACTTATTAGGCCAAAATTAACTTAGGGGTGGTTTCGCTTAATAACTTTTGTGGATTGTTTTTCTATTTGTTAGTTTTGCGTGAATTTTTTGAGACTTATTGGTTCGTCTCTCGAGAGAAATCTAATAGTCGAAATAATGTTCAAAACTAGTTTTTTAAGAAAGACAAACAAAATCCAAAATAGACTATTTTTGGATTAATTTTGTCTTTATTAGTAAATTTTAGTCTTAAACATAAATTTTTTACTTTTCAGATTTCTCTCATCGAGACAATCTAATAATCCACAAAAAATTGACACATAACTAATAAATGCGATTTTTTTTTAATAAAAGCAAAAAATAATAATTCTCCAAAATTATTAAGCCCAAGTAACCCTTATACACGTTTTTTTTTTTTAATGTAGGAAAATGATTTTTCTTTTGGTGATTATATTGTGTGTAATTTTAATTACTCGGTGACGAATCTTTGAATGCATTTATAAGAAAGTAGAGTGCAAAAAAATCATTAGCATATATTCAAAGACCGATTCCCCTAGAGCAAAATTCAACCATTTTTCTCCTTCTTTCTATGCAGCTTAAATTAAAGATTAGATATTCTTGGGAAGGGAAATAGGTTTCATTGAATTTTCTCAAGTTTTGATTGTTCTACTAGTCAGGTTAGTCCGGAGCTTTATGGTGACAGCAGGCCCAGATTATTCACTTATTGGACGGTCAGATCTCTCTTCCTTGTTACTTCTTTATTTTTTACAAGTATTTTTTAATTTTTTCCCTATAATTCATAGTGTTTCGGGCCAGCTTGCGCTCACCTCTGACTAATTCCTACAGATCCACCCTCAACCATTTCACACGCTTACAGGTGGGGTGATGTGGCCATATGAATTGAATCTGAGACCATATGAATTAGCAAACTCTTGAGTTTCAAGCCAAGATCACTTGGCCAACCCCTTGGGGTTAGGGGGAAAAAAAAAAAAACAAGTAGGTAGTTGTTCTTGGGAATGGTTTCTATCCGGTCCATGTTTTGACTGGAGGAAACAATCCTCGTCGGGATCGTTCATTGGTTGTAATCAACAGTTTGGATGGATTCTTACTCTTTTACTGGTATGTGAGAAATTCCGAGCTATTGAATCTACCAATGAAAGGTCTCCACGAGTACTATTTTTTCCAATTCAAACATGGACTAGAGAAGAGCCGGATCATATGTTCTTTTACTTTTATTTTTTTGTGATCACTAGTTTGTTATTGTATTTGTTTCGTAATTCGTACTGTTGGAAGTATAGTATTGTTTGGTCAACTTAGTTAGCTAGGGTTAACTTTAAGAGAAAAGGGTGGGCAACATAAAATGTCCTCTTGGAGAGTATTTAGTTTGTATTAGCAACATATGCTCCAAACTTGTTAGTAATTACTATTCCCTATAAATAATCCTCGCACGGTTGGATCGGACTCCTGAGAATTAGTCGAAGTGCCTGTAAATTAACCCAAACACTTGAGTCATCAGAAAAATGATCTTCTGAAAGAATAGCTGAATCGCGTCAACTTGTTGATAAGACGATCAGTAGAGTCTTGAGTTTGCAAATCGGCCTTGTTCGTTTGAGGGTCTCAAAATTTTTGGGCACGGTCTCTAATAATTTTTTTTCTATTTATCTCTCTCCACTCATTACTCTCAAAACCCCCAAAACGAAAAATTGATGAAACATATCGATGGAGATCGAATTACTTTAAGTGCAATCATGGCAGAACAAAAATTTCACCCTCCAAATCCAAAAGAGAAGTACAATTAATCAATGGACCAAGTACATGGGGTTGTAGTGCCGGTGCAGATTTAATTGCTCATTAACCACGAATATGACAGGTAACCCCAGGCCAGTGTCTATACAATTGGCCCCTCTAATCCTTTGTACTGGAAATTTGGTTTACCCATGTTCCAATGTGTTTGTGGTCATTGGAGTATCTGACACTTTTAACTTGATTCAACGGCCGAAAATGTATAGGAACAAAGGCGAAAGAGCATATTTGTTATGTAGGGTCTTAATTATAGGGAAAAAAAATTCGATTTATTATGGAATGGACACCATACTTGGGGGATTCACCCACAAAAGATGGGTTATATTTGGGGGATATATCAATGTATCGTTTAATTCTGACAAAATAATACTGTAGCAAGTCGAAACGTTGCTTTGCCAGGTAAAAAATGACTCAAACCATTAGAGATGCTCGTGGAACAACGAACTAGCGCGTGGCTTTTCCTATTTTAGTAGTGTCACTATGGATCAATTAGTTTTTTTTTTTTTTCGAATTAATTCAGATCACTTACCAAATCCTCCATTGTTATTTGTGATGGGATCCAAACCACAGAGTGATTCATACCAAGCAACAGGGTGCTACAACCTTCTCTGTTCAGGGTTCATTCAGACCAACAGCAAGATTGCCGTTGGTGCTGCCATTTCTCCTGTGTCCTCACTTTCAGGCAGCCAATTCGACATCACAATCCTCATTTGGAAGGTACAATTAACATCCCACAGAAAAAATGTCGGGTGGAGCACCGCCATGTGAAGCTCGACAGGCTTCTTTCCACCACGTATTTGTGTGGGAGCCACGTACTTGGTATTGGAGCCCACAGAAATGTCGGGTGGAGAAGGTTCTTGAAACACCACGCGGCGGTGCTCCATCATCAAAGTAGTAATTTTCCCAATCCCCTTTTGATGTATATATCTCTATCTTGATAAATGAAAACCCAGAGACAACGGAAGGGGGAAGTAATCGTAGCAGAGCATGCTACATTGTATGCACTAACGAGGTCTCAAAGTTTTGCTAATTTCAAATCTGAATGATTCAGGATCCAAAACTTGGGAATTGGTGGATGAGCTTTGGAGAGACCACGCTAGTTGGATATTGGCCGGCGGAGCTGTTCACGCACCTAGACGATGGAGCCACCATGGTGGAGTGGGGAGGAGAGGTGGTGAACTCACGGGCCAACGACCGACACACCACCACCAAAATGGGCTCCGGCCAATTTGCCGAACAAGGTTTTGGAAAAGCCAGTTACTTTCGGAATCTCGAGGTTGTGGACTCGGACAACAGCCTCAGCTCGGCCCAGGGCATATCGACCCTAGCCGAGAACGTTGACTGCTACGACATCAAGAGTTTCTCCAACAGTGCATGGGGCACCTACTTCTACTATGGAGGGCCTGGGTACAACCCAAAATGTCCATGATCACCCTATATATATGTTTATATAGAGAATTCTTTTGTCAAACCTTGGAAGTAAAAGAATGCTATTTCCACTCTTGTTTCTGCTACGTCCACGAAATTATTTTTTGGCGGGTCGTGTTCATGACGTACGTGAACGTGAGGAAGGCATGTACTCGGTATATAAGACCGAAGTTAGCATCAAACAGGTATGGAAATAACATTATTTGGTACTTCATCGGAGCCGAATTTGTGGCGTACGCCGTTGCGACTCTGATATCGTCGTTAAGATGTTTAGCAGGACTTCCGATATAAGGTTTCAAAATGATCATTTTCTCACCCACTAATACCATGTGTGTTTTTATCCCTAATGAACCCAATATCCTTTGAAGTAGAGAGACAATTTCAATCCTAGAGGGCGTGATTAATAATCTGGAATTAGAGGGGCACTGGACTACCAATCAAATTTACCAAATATTATGACTCATAACAATTTTATTTGAAAACCAACTTCACCTCTCAAACCCCAAAGTTTATATATTTTTGTGAGACCTACCTCAGTGTACACTATTTGCGTATGGGGTTGCGTGAGACCCATCTCGGGGTCCTAAACAAATGATCAGAACCGTTTAATTTATTTAAAATATTATTTAAGAATTTCTGCGAAAATGGCTTGATTGATTTTGTGTTTGATTTCGTGTCAAAAAATTGAGCAAAGATTCCTTTATCAAACCCTTATTGATATCTAACTGAGCTAATATTTTACAGGGATCTTAAAATCCGTTTTAAATAAATCAAGCAGTTTTGATCATTTATGTGGAACCCATTTCTTTTTCTTTTATGTTTTTTTGTCATACAGTATATATCAGCGGAGTCAACAAAGGGTTCAGATGCCCCAAATCTGTTTTCCGTGAGACTCGAACTCAAATCACCATTGGAAAAAGAAATAAGACAACCAACTCGACAAGCTTGGTTTCTCATGGAACCCATTTCAAAGTCACACAATGCGGTTTTTTTGCATCTGATGTACACCAAGGTGTACCCGTAGTTTTATTGAACCCAAACCGATTCCCGCTCCGACATTTCGGTCTAAGCGAAAAAAAAAAAAAAAGCCGTCGATTTTTTGTTCCGGTTCAACTTTGATTGTAAATTTCGAATTCGGTTCAGGTTTTGGCAAAAACCCTCGCAGCGGACAAAGAACGTCTACTTCACTTTCTTTCGTCTTCCCAACCAAGCACCCCCGATTCTAGAGAGAGAATGCAAGAGAGAGATGGTTCGAAAGAGGAGGAGGAGTTGGTAACGCCAGGTGAAGTGCTGGGGAAGGCGTCGGAGTTGAAGGCGGGAAGAGGGGCCTACGTCGCACCTCACGGCAACACCGTGTACGCCGCCCTCACTGGGCGCCGATCCCTCAATCCTCCTCCGCCCGATTCGTCCGACCAGGTAAGTAACCTATGCTCGAACGAGCCGAACATTTCGTTGTTCAAAGCCTTTTTTTGAAAACTTAAGGTGCTTGAACAATACGTTCAGGTTTGGCTTGTTTATGAGAGGAACGTATCTCAAACGAGCTTTAATCGAGCCAAACAATCTATTGTTTGAGGTTTGTTTGAAAACTTAACGAGCTTTAATTATGTTCGAGCTTGGCTTGTTTATGAGATGAACAATGTGTTTGAAAACTTAACAAGCTTTAAAATTATGTTCGAGCTTGGCTTGTTTGTGAGACAACTGTTATCTCAAAGGAGCTTTAATTGAGCCGAACCATTTATTGTTAAGCTTTGTTTGAAAACTTGACGAGCTTTATAAATATGTTCAAGTTTGGCTTGTTTATGAGACGAAATTGTCTAAACCAACTTTAATCGAGCCCGAACACAAACCAATTGCGAGTAGCTTGAATTTTGTAGACATCAAAAATTGAACTAGTCCAGTAGTAGTTTGTTCTTGCTTCGTTCAAAAGCTTAACGGAGTTTCAAAAATAGGTTCAAGTTTGGTTTGGTTTGTTTATGTGACGAACTGATCTCAAATGAGCTTTAAACGAGTGAGTCCGTTGGTATAGGTTTGTTCTATTCTCATCTGTTACTTGTGAAGAATTTATGCTTGTGGATTTAAGCAGAATTTGTGTAAGGAAAACGAATTAATCTTTAGACATAGCCATAAATTCTGATGATTTTCAGTGCTTGTACACCCAAAGACAAATGGACATAGTTTATCAACTTCAAGTTTTCTGTTTCTACCTTGTTTGTTTTGTCTTAGATTTATTTAGTTATATTTCCTTTGGTGATTTTTTGTCGTGAGGACTAATCTATACGGCCCCCAAAGGTTGAAGAGTTGCTTGGAAATTTCGGGATTACAAGGCTTGTTCTGTTTTCCTTTTTGGTATTTTGTTATATTTATAAAGATAAGAGAGTTAGATAAAAGCTGCGAAACGAGAGAGAATTCAGAGATCGTGCCTCCAGTTAATCACACCCCATTCGATCATGTGATTGTTCCCATAGGAAAGGAGGGTAAATGTCAATGTGGCTAAAGTGGGGTTAAAAGGCCGTGCTAACTTTTGCAACAGAAGGAAGGGTTATTATACAGTTTGAGGGTGGATTTAGTACTTTCAAGAGCCACATCAGTCTCCACATACCAAGAAGTGGGTAGGACTGTCATGGATTGGTAGTGCTTTTTTAGGATTGTATAGATTGTGATGATCTATGTTACATGGACTCGGGTGCGAGTATCGGGTGCGGGTGCAAGTCCAAGCGTCGGATCTTCCTAAACTTAAATCATAGGATACGTGGATATGTGTCCCCAACTTGGGTACGGGTACGGGGACACGTCCTAAACTCTTTTTTGTATTATATAGTACATAATTTTCTCAGATTATGTACCGTAAACTATGTTTACAAATGTAGTTAAACAAGAAAGGGTCAAGAAAATTATGTTTTTGCTATTTCCCTATTTCCTATCTATGTGAAATACTCGAAATATCGTTTTTCTAGCTGATTTGATAGTCCTTTTCTGTAAGTATCTTAACAATTAGAGGATCCGAGTATCTAAAAGGATACGGGTGTCCGACACATCGACACGGGTACTTGAGCCAAAATGAAGGATCCATGTAACATAGGTGATGATACATTAAGTGGAGGTTTCTTGAACCTTGGATGACGTTTGTCTGTTTGTGGCAACGTACAGACGTACAATGGCAAACCTTAATATATCGTTACCACACAAGCTAAAGTTGGTGAGATGGATCTGAGTTGACACAAGGAGTGGTTGATGTGGGTGCTAAGAAAATGAAGTTATAAGCAGAATTATGGTGATGGAAGCTGAAGACGATGAAAGGGCCAAATTTAATCCTCCTCAGCATGTTGTTTGATCCTTTGTCACAATTGGGGTTTGTTACTTTTGTATTTGTGGGTGTTTTTTTGGATTCGGGGTCTATTGTATCTCTTTGTGGTTGGGTGGAGCTCTTTTGTGGGTGTTTTGGTGTATCTTTTATGTTGGCACCTTGCCAATACAAGGTTGTTATTTCCTCTTTCGGTCTTAGTGGCTTATGATCTTCGTCGCGGGCGTTTGCCATTTCTTTGGTTTGCCTTTTATTCATTGTAATTTGCTTCCAAAGATTAATAAATTCTTTTTTGCTGTTCAAAATAATAATAATTTTAGATTGATGCCTCATCAACTGAAGGGCTCTTCGCCGATCAAAATAAACTGAAGGGCTCTTTGAGGAACAGTCGAACCGATAAGGGGTATGGAAAGCATACTTGTGGTTTTTCTGTAGGTTGGGTGTTTAGAGTGTCCATTTCTGTTTTGCGGACTTAATTTGGGTATGTCATGTGATTATTATGGGATATTGTAATATTTTACCTTTTTCTGCTATGTGTACTCTAGCAACAATACGCTTAAGTTTGAGGTTGACTTTTGGAAGACCTAGTTGAGGATATTTCATGATTTTTTTTTTTCAGTCAGACGGAAATTATTTCATGATTTGCTACAGAATTAGAACTTCCAACGTGAGTTCCTCTTTTTCCCGTACTTGGTTCTCCTCCTTGGTTTTTCCTTTTAAGGTGATCAATTGCGAGATTTGATCGCTAAAAGGTTCGGGAATAAGTTAACAAGTTGGAAATGTTGCATTAGCGCAAGGGATGGGCTGATTTTGATTGAGAGAACTTTGTCTAGTCTTTTCCAAAGTGCTTTACTTGGGGCGATCACTAGAATAGAAGTTTGTAAATGATCTTAAATCAACTTAAACAATCACGTCTAAGAAGATGCTGTGTTCATGTGAACTCATCTGACATACCTCAACAGGAAGTCATTGTACCTATTCCTTCTGTTCAGCTACATGGATTCACTATTATCATATTGTAATACTAGGAAATAAGAGGTGATTATAAACTTATCATGATAGAGTGAATGTCATGTTGATATAAATTATATAATTAAGAGGAACACTTTGTGAATCGTGTTAAAAGATGGTAAACTCTTGCTACCAGATTTTCAGTTTGTATAAGGTTGCTCTAAGGCTCTAACCTTATAATCCCTTTCTTTTATCTTTCTTCTTAAATTTATAAAGTGAATATGGTACAGTAGTTACATGCCAATATTTTCTTACTGTTTGTTTCTTCTTTGCATCATTTCTTAGAGACCAACAGTTGAAGTTACAGGTCACAAGGCCCATGGGGCTGTTCCTGAGCCTGGGTCTATTGTCATTGCTCGTGTAAGTTTTTCTTCACAATTGTCCTTCTTCGTTAATGGCGAAAGGTCTAGCCTAACGCTGCTTATTTTTGCCAAAAATAAAAGGTCTATAGAAGACTTTTTTTGGGAAATCAAATGAATATGACCACATGCAAGTAGTGTTGTCCTTTTGTCATCTCTTGTCAACGAGTTATATTGTGCACAAGATGTTAGATGAGAAAAAAGGAACAAAAGACATAGCAGAGGAAAGAACAAAAAGTGCCACGTGTGGACACTTTTTGGGTCCTATCATCGTTTAGCCTTTTTGCTGGGTCTGTCATTGTTGGGTGTGGGCTTGATTTATTTTGTTATAAAATTTGGGATGGGCCCGCTCTAATACCACATAGAAACTTTATATTCATCTCAAAATATTTGAACAGAGGGTCCAGATTCTGCGGGGCAAGATAAAGGTGTTGCAACACATGTTGCTGGAAATCAAGGGCGAACGATCCGGACGAGAAACGATCGAGGGTTACTGCCTTATTGTGTTAGAAGGGGAACTGTTTCTTGTCCAGATCATTCGCCCTTGATTTCCAGCCGCATGTGTTGCAACGCCTTTGTCCTGCCCCGGAGAATCTGGACCCTACGTTCAAATATTTTGAGATGGATAAAATGTTTCTACATGGTATTAGAGCCGGCCCATTCCATCCCAAACAATGTGGGACAACTACTCTAACATCTTGTTTTGGTGACCTGAACTTCAAGTTGTATTCATTTTTTGCTTGCTCATTATAGGTGACTAAAGTGATGGTTAAAATGGCTTCGGCTGACATAATGTGTGTTGGAGCCAAATCTGTTCGAGAAAAGTTCACTGGCAGTATTAGGTAATTGGACTTGTTCTTAGTTATGGAGTGTTACTTGTTGAACTGTGAATTTTACATGGATTAGAATAATTTCTCATCATCATGATCACATAAATGTTTGATTATATATTGTTGTAAACCTATTGTTACTTCTGTCTGTGAATGTAGTCTTTTATCCCCAATCAACATTATGGCAGCATTATATTGACAAATTGGTAGAATTGAGCTGTCTTTAATGTTTTTAGTTAGTCGGTGTGGTTTAGATTTTAACTTGTTAAAAGTTATGGAGGTTGCAGTTTTCACTATTATTGGATACCCAGTACCATAACAAGTTGCATGCTGTCTACTGTAATGCAATATGAAGCTTGAGCAATTTTGGAGATAACTTTCTCTCTCTCTCTCTCTCTCTCACACACACACACACACACACACACACACACACACAAGTCCCACTTTTTGTTCTCTCCCTCTCTTTGGGTGAGTGGTAGAAGCACTTAAGGGTGAATAGTTCTCTAACGAAATGAACATTAAACGAACCTTTATTTCATTTGAAATACAATGAGGGGGCTACTAAATAATTTTTTTGCAGCAGGATAAATACAGATCTCAGTAGGGTATCTGACTGATAGAAAAACTCATTAGGATATGTGAGCGTGTCTAATAACTAATGTGATTGAATGTTTAGTTGTTAATTTGATACGTACAGTTTATGTTCATGTAATCCCTCTCAGTTCTAGAAGAAGTATGTGACAAACTCTGTTTTGGTTCAATGTAATCAGGCAACAAGATGTTAGAGCAACCGAGATTGACAAGGTGGATATGCACTCGTCTTTCCGCCCTGGGGATATTGTTAGAGCCTTAGTTGTATCCTTTATGCTTGGGATTGCTCTGCATAAACATGAATTGTGTTTCATACTTGCTCTATTTACTGATAACATGTCTGGATTCTCAGTTTTTCCCATGGAAATACTAGTCCCTGTAGATGGTAAGCAGAACTTTGCCTCGTTCTGTTGGTGAACACAAGCCTACTTTAGATCCACCAAAATCCCCTTCTTGGTAAAATACTAAATAAAAGGAAGAATCCAGATATAGTTCTTTAATTCAAGTGACGTTTGTCTCTCGTATCAGATAGGTAATTAAATTGATGATTCCGAATACTTAACTGGACTCAAAGTAGCAGGAGAGAAAACAGTGAATGCAAGCTCGGAAAGTGCTTGCGTATTTGATTTGATTTTCTTTTACATTTTGCTATTTCCCATGTTCTGTAACTTTATTCCCCATTGTTCGTTGGCTTATGAAGCATGACTTATGAGCAATTAGGGCAAGCTTTTCAATTATTCTCTTTATTAGAATGCCATACAATTAATTTACCACGATAACATAAGTAGTGGTTTGTGTGTTGTCTCTCAAATGTCTTCCATCATGGACATCATAAGGAGTTATGAAGGTCGTGACGTTTTTCAAATGATGCTTTCGGGCATTGACACTGACAATTACGGACCAAGTTGTTGGCTACGAAACTCTTTCCTTTAGGTAATCAGAATCATCAGATAATGCATAAGTTTTATAGACATAAAAGAGAAGCATGAGCAACTCTATCTTTAATGATTCAGGATTGCTAATTCCTATTGATGGTACGATTCATTCCATTTTCAAGGAGTAGACAGAATATTGCTTAACGTTTTGTATTTGTAAGTCAAAGGTGATATTTAACTTTTTCAAGAATAGTGATGGACGGTACTTGAGCTACTGGAAAGCACTTATAACGATACCTAGTGGCATGGTGTTAATGAACATTCCAACATGGGTAGCAGCCGTAAAATACTTGATGTAGCAGTTCTCGTATGCCTTTCGTTTGTCTATTGGGAAAAATTAATATATTCCCTTCGTAACTTGCGGTTGGAACACTTCTCCCCTAGCTTTTGAACTAGCCAATTTATATTACTCCTACATGATCGAGGACTTGAAGGGGGATCATTGAAGGGTCGAGTGAGAGAATGAAGAGAAAGTATAGATTGAGAAAGTAACGTTAGCTACACCAGCCCAGACACACCCTTTTTTTTAATCCTATTTCTTGCGACTAGGCAGGTCGAGGTCCTATGAGGTACCTGCTACTCAGTGTACCGTCCCAAAAGGAAAAAGACGTGTCTGTCAGGGACTCAGGGGATTTGATTAACAACTGTTAACACTGTGAAATTGGGTTTTTTGACTTGTATGTTGCTCATGTTTGTCCTTTTGTTTTTCTGTTGCCCATCTTGTATCTTAATCAGTTGCGCAACCAATGACTCATAAATCACTCAAAGGTGATAGTTACCCTTGACACACTGCACTTGGTTAGCTGTCCCTTGGAGATGCTCGGGCATACTATCTATCAACTGCCAAAAATGAATTGGGTGTTGTATCTGCGGAAAGCACAGCAGGTAAATTTCCATCCAGTTACCCAGCAGTATTTGGAAAATTTATTGTCACACAAACACATGCGTTCATGTGTCTGAGAATGACTTCGTATTCGGCGAATTAAAATTTCAGCTTGCAGTTTTAAGTGTTGAATGCGAAGCCTGTGTGCATATTTTTTATTTGGATAAGAATGATTCTAGGGTGGGGCAACCATCATTGATAAGTATGGGAAAGATATATGAGGACATGTAGTTGCTTATGGCTTGTATATACCAAAGTTTTTCAGAGGCGAAAGCGCAACGTAAGGCTGCTGACCTCTCATGAGGTGAGGCGTTGAGGCATAAGCCTTCAGAATTTTTATTTTTTTGTTCAATAAGAAAGATTAATTAAAAATACCATAGAAAGAGGGGATAGCGTTTGCGCCATACAAAGATAGTTAAGAAAATAGTAGATAAAATTAAAAAAAAAAGCATGTTAAGGTTTTTTTTTTTTGTTTGTTTGATAAGTAAATAAATATATTAGAAAGAAGGCATTAAGGGAATGCCACCCAAATACAAAAAGAGGCCACACGACAAAAAGGCCCTATACACTTCCATGTGAAAAGAAAAGCTCAAACCAATCTAAGAATTGACCAAGAGACGGATAACAATCTCTCTTGTCCCAACTATACAAGCTATTCACCACAAAACTTTTGATACTATGTAATGATTTTTCGACCCCTTCAAAACATCTAGAATTTCCCGCCATATGATCCACATCAAACAAAGAGGAATCAAATTCCAAACCCGCCTCCTCTTCTTTCCCACTTTAGCACCTTTCCAAGCTATTAGGAGTTCCATCATATTTCTCGATAAAGCCCACCGAATCCCAAACCAAGAAATCACCGTGGTCCAAAGCTCCTATGCCACCGGGCAATGAATAAGGAGATGATCAACCGTCTCCGCATCCCTTTTGCACATACAACACCAATTGACAATAGTAAGCTGCCTTCGGATCAAGTTGTCAATGGTGAGAATTTTACCTTGAGCCGCACACCACACAAAAAGGCTTATCTTTAATGGCGCCATCGTCTTCCAAATTGCTTGCCAAGGAAAGGAAGGATTACCCCTCCCACAAAGAGATTGATAGTAGGATTTCACATGAAAAGAACCATCCTTTGATAACTTCCACCGCACCTCATCCTCGCCTTCTCCTATCCTTCTTATATCATACACTTTAGAAATCAAAGTCAACAAATCTTCTTCCTCCCACTCATTAACATCCCTACGCAAACGTATGTCCCAAACTATAAGTCCTCCTTGAAAATGGTAATAATCAAATACGCTAGCTTCCCTGTCACAAGCCAACATAAAAATACTTGGGAATGCTTCCCGCAAACTCACTTCCCCACACCACACATGCTCCCAAAACAAAACTCTTTTCCCATCACCTACCGCCAAATAAGTATTTTTTTTTAAAAGCATCCCATCGATTCATAATTCCCCTCCAAAGCGCTACCCCATGAGGCAATCGCACTTGCAAAGATGACCAATCTCCCCATTCGCAGCTACTACCTTCCTCCACCATCTCTCTCTCTCACACGCAAATCTCCAAAGCAATTTGCCCAACAAAACTTCATTGAACAACTTAAACTTCCTCACACCCAAACCTCCTCTCTAATGGGTGCACAGACTGTATCCCAATCAATGAGATGATATTTGAATTCCTCCCCCACTCCTCCCCAAAGAAAATCTCTTTGAATCTTTTCTAACCTCTTTGCCACCGACACCAAAATAACAAACAAAGACATAAAGTAAGTAGGCAGACTTGACAGCGTGCTTTTCATTAAAGTAAGTCTACCACCTTTAGGGATAAATTGTCGTTTCCAACTCGCCAATCTTCTTTGAAATCTTTCCACAACTGAGTCCCAAGCTGACTTTGATTTGAAAGATGAACTCAACGGCAACCCCAAATACACCGTTGGCAGTAACGCCACTCTACAACCCATAATCTGAGCCAAAGCACCAATATCATCCACCGCCCCAATCGGAATCATTTCAGACTTTCCCAAATTCACCTTTAGACCTGACACGGCCTCAAAGCACAATAAAACACATCTAAAAATAACCCACTTGTACCGCCTCCGCATTACAAAACAAGAGTGTGTCATCAGCATATAGAATATGAGAAACCATCAACCCCAAACCATCTGCCCTCCCCACTTCAACCCCATTCAGAAAGCCCCCATGTACAGCTTTCGAAATCATCCGACTGAGCACCTCCATGACTAAGATGAACAGAAGAGGGGCAAGAGGATCGCCCTGCTGCAATCCTCTAGAAGATTGGAAAAATCCAGCTGGAGCTCCATTCACCAAGACCAACATACTAACAGATGAAATGCAAAATCTAATCCATTTCCCCCACCGCTCTCCAAACCGGTGTTCTAAATGGCGCTTGGCGCTAGTAGGGCGGTGACCCACCTCCAAGCGCCAAGCCCGCCTAGGCGGCCGCCAAGCAGTTTGGCCTTTTTTTTTTTTTTTTTCTTTCGTCCCATATGGTTGCCATTAGTTTTAAAGTACCCATGTAAAAAGAAAGTACAGTTGCCTTTTCACTTTTCTATGCTGCACACTACTTTACCTGCAAAAGCAAAACCCATGTGCACGCTACAAATCAAGACGTCAACTGAGTATGAGAATATATATATATATATATAAAAGATGCTGTACTTCTCACACAAAGTCACAGTAATGCTAGAAAGGAAGCATAGGTGTAGGTGTATTATTATTATATTATATATATATATAGAAAGAAAGAGAAAGGACATATAGGTGTATTATATAATATAATATATATAAATTATAAAAGCTGCGTTTTTAATGGAAAAGCTGATCGCCTCTCTTTTTTTTAAAAAAAAACACATAAAGCACATCTTCTCTCTCTCTCTCTCTCTGCGAATCGACTGGCCTCCAACAAGCACACCCACCCAGACCTCCGACAACCATCGAACTCCACAGGCGAGACCACCCAGACCACCGGCGAAGCTCTCCGACCTCCGGCGAACCTCCGACAATCAGTATACACCCTCAGACGATACTCTATTTTACTATACGAACTAGATCTGACTATTCCGGCGCCGCCTAGCCGCCTAGCCCAGGCGCCGCCTAGATCCGCCTAGCTCCGCCAAAGTCCGCCTAGCTCCACCAAAGCCTCCGTGGCCGCCGTATAAAACGCCAAGGGGTGTAGGCGTGGCGGTGAAATGCAAAATCTAATCCATTTCCTCCACCGCTCTCCAAACCCCATCCGTTGTAGAATATAGATCAAGAAATCCCAATTAACATGATCATATGCCTTTTCAATATCTAGTTTGCACATGATACCTGGAATTCCGCTGTTCAACTTGGGAGTCCACACACTCATTTGCAACCAAAATCGCATCAAGAATTTGCCTACCGTCAACAAAAGTATTTTGGGTTTCGGAAACAACCTTCCCCACCATTTGTCTCAAGCGAATTGCCAACACCTTCGCAAGTAACTTATATGCTCCCCCCAACAAACTGATAGGCCTGAAATCCTTAATATCCTCCGCACCTCCCTTTTTGGGAATCAAAGCTACAAAAGAAGCATTCAAACTCCTTTCAAACTCTCCAAACTTCCAAAAGTGCTGGAACATGGCCATCACATCCCCTCTCAGAGTTCCCCAACAGTGTTGAAAAAAGGCTAAAGACATACCATCTGGCCCGGGCGCTTTATCTCCATTCAAGGATCTAAGAGCATGTAGCATTTCTGTTTCATCAAACGGCCTTTCCAACAAAAAGGCATCTTCCCTTGAAATAGTATCGAACTCAAGATCATCAACACGAGGCCGATACCCTCCCTTCTCTTTGAACAAATCGGAATAAATACCAGCGATTCCATCTCTAACCTCCTCATCTTTATCCAAGATTCTATCACCAATCCTGATCTTCCCTATGAAATTAATTCTCCTATTACAATTAGCCATCCTATGAAAGAAACGAGTATTCCTTTCCCCCTCCTTTAACCACAAGTTTTTGGATTTTTGCCTCCAATTAATTTCTTCATACTTTGCAAATTTTTCGTATTCTCCTTTAGCATTGTTCCTAAGAGTTTTCTCATCAACCCTTAAGGCGCGCCCTTGTTCCTCTGAATCTAATCAGCAAATAACGTCCAACACCTTGGCTTTTTTATTACCCAACAACCCAAAAACTTCGAGATTCCACTTCCGCAAATGCTCTTTCAACAATTTGAGCTTCTTAGCTAAGACAAACCTTGGCTTCCCAGAGACCGAATAACGATTCCACCAATTGCCCACCCTATCCGCAAAACCATCTGTCAACAGCCACATATTCTCAAATCTAAAAGGGCTTCCCCCCCGCCGAATCCCTCCACTATCCAATAGGATTGGCATATGATCGGAAGTAGGTCTAGGAAGAGAGCACTGAATCACCTCCAGGCAAAGCTCCTCCCAAGAGGCAGAGGACAAAAAGTGATCAATGCGAGACATACATCTATCCTCTTGATTCCCGAACCACGTGAAACTACTCCCACTGAGAGGCGGATCAACAAGCTCCAAATCACTAATAAAATCTGAGAATCTCCTCATGTTACGAGAAATAGCATTACACCCCAACCTCTCACACGGGAACCGAACAACATTGAAATCACCCCCCAAGCACCAATGGGCATCCCATCTGAATGCTACTGCCACTAACTCATTCCAAAAATCCTCCCTAAGGCCAGTTAGACACGGGGCCATATACCCGTAAACACCCAGTTGATACCCTCAACCACATCTTCAAACAAGCATGAAACTGAAAATAAACCAAATTCAACATCAAAATTAGAAACATAGTACATTAATACATCCAACTTTTAAAAGCACTCTAAGTCGTCTCGCAAATACGCGAAAACCCTTTGTCTTCAGCCCAATAACTTACAATGAACCAACTCTTCTGATGCGTTCGCCTCCATCATCTGGGGCCCTGGGCAAAAAAGGCGTGAAAAGCGTACACCTCTAAATGCCTCCGACAGATGGGCGAATGCCTTTGTGGTACTCTGCCTAAAAAAATCAACGCCTTAAGGCGTTTTTGATGTGCCTTGCCTTGAGGCGAGCCTCAAATTGCCTTTTTAAACATTGTTATATGCCGCATTTTGAATTTGTAATTACCTGATCAATTAACAAAGAAAACTATTGCATGTTGATTTAGGTCGAATGAATGATACCTTCAGAGTTTGTTTGTCCATTCTTCTGTGATCTATAAGTATTGTGTTGTTTATTTATATAGCAGTTTATTTATCTGTTTCTCCCTCCGTCCCAATTGTTTGTCCTTTCGTCCATTTTTGGGAAACCAACTGGTTAAACACAATCATTGCCCTTTACAAAATGCCCTTCAATTCATGTTAGACTTATCACCTCAATTCAACAGCGAAGAGCAAAAAGGGAATCTCGTAGGATTTTCACTATTGAAAATGGACAATTATTTTGGAACATCGAAAAATCAAAAAGTGAACAAACAAGATTGGATGGGAGGGGAGGGGAGGGGAGGGGGTATTTTTTATTGATCAGTAAGTCCAGTGATTTTCAGCAACAAAGACATTATATAGTTGAAATATAAAGCAGGAGAAGGGAACACTGCAAAGCAAGGATTCCACTATACATCAAATACTAGAAGTAAATGAAACCAAACAAAAAAGGAAATGTTAAATCTCACAATCTGCACTCTCAAGTTTCCAGCTATTACTATTCACAGGGGATTTCCTCTTTGCGGGAACCCAAAAAGAGGTCAAATTACAAATTGTCTCCACGGTAGGCCAATTCTTCCAACTTCAATGTGTGTGCCTGAGAGTGTTCTCATCCCATGTTCTTTTACTAATATGTCGTTAGCCCACTTCTGCTGGAAGGTTTGCATGAAATCTTTGTACTTTAAGTTTAGCAGTCCTTGAGAATGTGAATATATCTGCTACTTTTTTTCCACTTGAAGAGCCACAATGTGCCTTCCTACAAGTGTTTACCTAGTTTGGAATATGCACAAGTCGCACATTAAACTCCCCTCCCCCAGCTGCTCTGTGATGTGTGCTAACCTGAGTTGATCTGTTCAAACTATCACCTTAGGTGCAGCAATGGTCCCAATTAGTTGGACAGAGATGCAGTGCCCTCTGACAGGCCAAATTGAGCAGAGGAAAGTTGCTAAAACTGAGTCTTCATAATACCACATAATCAAGGATGGATTGGAAGTGATCTACGCCTGTAGCCAACTACTAATGCGTTGATGAAGGGACTCTGTATTGAGGTTAACGTAGTTTTATACATACCTTCTTATTTGATACTCAATGTGGCTTTGTTGAGCAACCATATTTTTTGCTGCAGTCTGTTGTTTTGACCTGCCTTTGCCAGCAATGTTGGTTCAACTGGTAAGGTTTATATGTTACTTTTTGGGGGTCTCTAAGATTGTAGTGATCCTGATCCCCCAATTGCAAAGTTAGAGAGAATCCATGTGGCTTTACGTTAGGTTCTGGACTTATTTGTTGTTTTTTTCATCTGTCAATTCATTGAAATTTTAAAGCCCTGACCCATATTGTGTTGGTTATCGTTATAAAAAAGGGCTGTGTGTTTAATCAAGATCTTTCTGGGGTTTCTTTCTTGTGATCATTTCTGACGAAGAGACCCTAACTCTGAATGCCTTGAGAAAAGGACAAGAATCTCTTATCGCAGCCCTATTAGGCTTCCTAGTTTGACTGCGTATGTTAGGTCTTGTATCAGAGTTCAGAGTTTTGATGAACTTGAACAATCGTGGTGTCCATGTGCTGTTTGGAAATTCTGAAATAGTTCATTAACTTGTTAAGGTAGTACCATGTAGTACATGCATACAGATGCATGGGACGATAGCTCTGCTTATCTTATTGTCAGTGATCTGTTGCTTGGACAGTGTCTCTATTTTATATTTGTGCGATGGGTATTCTAACCTCGTTCTTGTTTGGATAATCATGTGGAGCGTAGATTGGTTTAGAAACAAATCACTGACATTGGATGAAGCTCCAACCTGAAAATATATTCTTACCTTTGAGGCCATACGTTACCTTTGACTGGCATCCTGTTCATTATCAAGCTTTCCTAGTACTTATCGTTCATGCTCCTTTTCAAAATTTTGCTTCCTCACAGTATCACACCTATTCTCATATACTAAGTGTGACTTGCTAGACTTTGTATGAGTAAGATTCAGCTCCTCGCTGTTTCTGGTAGGTTTATGGGTAAAGATCGGGCTTCTCGCTGTGTCTGGCAGGAAATGTTGATCCTCATTGTATCATCCGAATACAAAAGAAATAGTTTGCAATGTGATCCCTGAAGGTATTTTTAGTTATAAGATGTTTCATGGGTTCAATTGATATATTTATTTTGTTATTTCGATCGTTTTATCAGTCATTCTTCGGTGGCTTTCAATGTTTTTGCGCTCTCTCGGGAAGGCAGTTGAAGGGCGAAGGCATGCATTTGATAGTTCAGACAGATGAAAACTAGTAATTCTGCAGTACTGAGTTCGTCTGCAACCAAGTCTTTCCCCGTTAGATGCAAAACTTTCAAGGGGGTTTCCTTCTCTTTTATTGGCAAACGTATGAGCCAAGATGACCATGGTACCATTAAACCCAAACAAAACCAAAACCAAACCGTTTGTTTGGAGGATGTAGAAGCCGAAGGTGGACTATACCTGGATATAAAAATCCGGGTGGAGGGATATCCGATGTTTGTATAGTTTTTTCTACCCGGATAAATGAGCCTAAGGCTTTGAAATTTGCAACACTTGCGTCGTTCAAATAGATTCAGCTCCAGAGCAAGACGTTCTTGATCAACTGCTGAAGAGGCAAACAAACAAATCAATTTTACTTTTGATCTTTTACTTATTGTACGTTACCACTGGAACTCGCCCTTACTGAAATTCGCCAGAACTCACTAACACTGCCTGCATATGCCGAAAAATTAACCCGAACGGAATTAGATATCCAACATTGCACCGGAACTCGCCCTCACCGAAATCTGCCAGAACTCACTGACAGCCAAAAAATTAACCCGAACGGAATTAGATATCCAACTTTGTGGAAGAAGGGAAAAAAGAGAGAGAAACTGATTAGATATCCAACTTTGTGGAAGAAGGTAGGGAAGAAAACAAAGAGAGAAACTTGACGAAAAGCCGCCTTCGTTTGGTTTTCGTTACGAAGGGATGTGTGCGGGTCGGTTTTGGCGGATTATAAAACTGAAGTTTCAACCAATTCATAGTTGGCGGGTTGGATATATTTTCACTCAACCCGCACAACCTCAAAACCAATGAGTTGGTTGGGTTTAGCGGTTCCAAACAACGGATTACGGCAAGTTGAGTTAGTTGCATGACGGATTAAGAAGACTTGCCACTACACAACTTATCACCCACCCAATCCAACTCGTTCATCCTCCCCAACTGCGGGTGGCGGTATGGAATGGTTCATGTTAGATCGATTTGGCGGTTTTGAGGGTGGTTGTGCACACTCCAAATTTTGTACTACAAATTCGTAAGACAAGGGAAATTTCGATTGTTGAAAACAAATGATATAAAAAGAAAAACAAGTTCAATAGTACAATTAAAATGGATATATATATATATATAATAGATATAAGAAGGAAAAAACTCACTTGTTTTTTAAGAAGTAGGAGTAATAACAACTTCTTTATTATTAAAGAGTACAACCTACCGTGTGTAGCTAATACAACTGAAAAAAGACATTTGCTCACAAGCGAAACAAATAACACATTTAAATCAAGTGAATGATACATAAACAGAGAGGTGATCACGGTATTTCCTCAACTGACGAAACTTTCTACAGAGGCGGACGATTCACTTGTTCGCAATTCTCCCTCCTATTTTCATGTTTATAAAAAAAAAGGAGGAAAATTTCAAAAAAAACCTCTGAACTTTCTGACAACTTGCAAAAAAACACATGGACTTTCATTATTAACAAAAAAAACACCTAAATTTAGTATTCCGTTAACAATTAGGCCCCTCCCGTCTAATTCCGTTTAGTCCTAACGGATGGAGCTAACGGAAGGCGTTAACTTTGTATTTTTTTTTACTTTTTACATTCAAAAATTACTTTTAACTCTTTCTTTTTTTATTGGTAAATAAATATACAATAAAGTTCTTTTTTTTTTCCTTACTATTTATCAAAAATTACTTTAACTCTATTTTTTACTATTTACAAAAATAACTTTAACTACCATCGTTTTTGTTACTTTCAAATTTTACCTTTCCCCTTCTCTCTCTCTCCCTCTTTTTTTTAGAACTTTAACCCCACACCACCAATCAATCCCTCGATCAACTGTCAAAACTCTAGCTCTAATTTCAAAAATTCAAAATTACTTTTAACCTCCTTTTTTTTAGCATTCCTCTTTTTATTTTTTTTTACTTCCAAAATTACTTTTAACTCTTTATTTTTAGTAGTAAATAAATATGAAATAAAGTTTTTTTTCTTTCTATTTATCAAAAATTACTTTAACTCTAATCTTTACTATTTATAATAATAACTTTAAGACCCATTTTTACTTTCAAATACTCTCTCTCTCTTTCTCTCTCCACTGATGAAATCCTCCCCCCTCTTCTCTCCACCGATCAGTTTGGAGAAACCCAAAATTCCTCTATCAGTTGATTGTGGGGTTAAATTTGAAAGTAAAAAAAAAAAAACAGGGCGGGGTGTGGGGGAGCAAGGGGGTGTTAAAAGAATTTTCGTAAATAGTTAAAAAATGGGGTTGAATAATTTTTGGAAAATAGTAAGGAAAAAAGAACTTTATAGCATAAAAAAGAATGAGTTAAAAGTAATTTTTTAGAAGTAAAAGTAGTAAAAAAAAAAAAAAGAAGGTTACAAAGAGGAGGTTAAAAGTACTTTCGAATTTCTAAAATTGGGGCTAAGGCTTTGGCGGTTGGTTGTGGGGTTAATTGGTGGTGTAGAGTCGATTCTAATTAAAAAAAAAAGGGAGAGAGAGGGGGGAAGGTAAAATTTGAAAATAAAAAATAGGGTTAAAGTAATTTTCGATAAATAATAAGAAAAAAAAGAACTTTATTGCATATTTATTTACCAATAAAAAAAAAGAAAGGGTTAAAAGTAAAAAAATAAAGTTAACGCCTTCCATTAGCTCCATTCGTTACAAATTGACGGGATTAGACGGCAGGGGTTTAATTGTTAACGAAATGCTAAGTTTAAGTTTTTTTTTTGCTAATAGTGAAAGTCCAGATATTTTCTTGTAAGTTGTCTGAAAATTGATAGGTTTTTTTGAAATTTTCCCAAAGAAAAAAAGGATTAGTTTTTCTTGCTTGCTGTACGATCTTCCCTTCCACACTCTCTTGCTAACTTCCCAGGAACGCCCAAAAAAGATTTCAGTGGCTGCAAGAGTGAGATGATGGCTTCTTCTCTCCTCCTTCAACCCCCCACTCTCTCTACCACCCCCACCCATATCTTCATCCGAAATACCCATCTTGTCCCTTCCCCAACAACCCATCTCAGACCTTCCTCCTCCTCCTCTTCTTCTTCTTACTACTACCGCAACAAGGCACACCTCAGCTTCTTCAAGTCCCTCACAGTAGTCCCGTTTGCCCTTACAGAATCAGAAGGCTCTCCCAAAGCCCTTGACGAAACAAACCCAGATCTCCAAGTCCAAACCCTCCTTCAAGAACTCGCGGTTATAACCTTACCCAACCCACCTTTTTTTTATTCCTTATTGTATTTCCGTATGAGTTGTAATTGCGGGTGCAAACGACCGGGGTCCAGCCGAGTTTTGTAGTGTTTGAGCTCGGCTTGTTTACGAATCGAACCGAACCAGGTTTGTTTGCCAAACAAACCTCTATAAATGAGCTGAGTCTGTACAAACGCCTGAGCTAATGTTGAGCTCAGTCCATTTACTACACGAGCTTAAAATTGAAGCTCGAGCTCGGCTCGATACTAAGCAAGTTGTAATTGCCGGTGCAAATGAGCGTGTTCGAACTTGGCTTGTTTACTAGCCTAAAACCTGAGATCAACGTCGAATGAGCCGAGTCTATAAATGAGCTGAGTCTATACAAACGGCCGAGCTGTCGAACCGAGCTTTATAGTGTTGGGCTTGGTTCGTTTACTACACGAGCCTACAACTTGAACTCGGCTTGATAACTAAATGAGTTGACCGGAGCTTCGAGGTGCTCTCGAGCAGCTGGGTTTGTTTGCATTTGCGTATAAAGTCATTCATTCATTCAATAGGTTAAGCAATAATTGGCAATAATTGGCTTTACTAATTTTTGCAGGAAAGTTTTGTTCTTCCAGTGGATTACTTTGGGCAGCTACCTCGGGATCTTCGATTGGATGTAAGTGGAATTTGTAGGGCATAGTTTAGTTTTGAGAAATAGATGTTTGTTTTGTGTGTATTTTGTCTCTAATTAGAGGTTCTTTGGGTGATGTTGTTTCGAAAATGGTGAAGTTGAACGATGCAGCTTTCGATCTTTCTAGTGGCACAGTCATTGATGAGGTTAGCTGTTGTTATCCATTAGCTCTGTTTTTAGGTAATTCTTCTTTTTTTCCTGGGTGACTCACCCAAGAATCAAGATTCTTGTATGCGACTTACATTAAAAAATGTGTAGTGGAGTGGCAACAAACGACACGAAGATGGAATCCTTTTCATTTTCTTTCTTCAGTAATTGGTACAAACTTAGAGGCCAACTCCAATTGATTGAGACACAAGGCTTAGTTTGGTGTGATTTATGCAACAACAGTAACTGTACCATGTAACCCCCAATGGATGGGGTACGGACAATGAGAGGAGTAGATATACCTAATCTTTGACAATATATGTACAAAGTGATTACTCTCAAAATGTTTTACCACGAAATGGAGGCCCCTCTATACCTCCAAAAGTGGAGAAACTCAAGGGACGCCATGCCGTGGAACCATACCCCCAAATCAAAGCCAAAAGGCATTTGGTTTGGTTTTATGTCACTTCAAGTTTCAAAAACGTTTCTGGTGGTACTGTTTTCTTATGGAAACATAACCTTCTTGTATCAATTCCTTTATTTCTTTTGGAAGGATAGACATTCTTGTATCAATTCTAGACCCATAAAAGTTTTGTAAACCATGTGACTACCATCAAATTCCAACAAAATACTGTTAACCCTTAAAGCATATTCAAGATGTATACCTGTCTAGGATGTAATTTTTCATCTCTGGAAACTATACAGACTTTGCAGACTTGTGAAAGGGTCATTGTAAAGTACGTAATGCTCAAAACTTTGTTTACTTTTTTCATCTGGAAGCTACACCGACTTTGCAGAGTTGTGGAAGGGTCATTGTACAGTACTTAATGCTTAAAACTTTGTTTACTTTGATGTGATGGTCACTCATACTGTACAGTCTATGGGAAGTTGCTTGTACTGCGTCTGATACCCACGGGTTTTGTGCTGTGGATATTGCACCACTACAATATTTTGAAGGGGAGAGACAGAGAGAGGATTTCATAATTCCTGTTAATAACAAGATACAATACTGTTTTGAAGTTTTTGATTCCAAGTTTCCAACTGAACAAAGATCTCCTCTTCCATGATCCTTCAGCAGAATCAGCACTTTAAAATACTAAATTCGTATTTTCGTACCATAAACTCCCTGGATAACTCAGATGTCCGAATTAATACTAATTCGTGGAACACAAACTATTTGTGGTTTCACATACAACATATTTGATGTTGGTTAGTTCCTTCAGCTTGTTCTGTGTTTTCTTATCAAATTTCTAGGTTAGATACGTTCAATCTAGCAAGGTAGAACACAAACTGCAGAATAGATGTGGGGAACAGTAACATAACACATGATAAGAGACGAAGAAAAAATGCTCATTCCAAGCAGCAAGCAATAACTGATGCTCACTTCTTCCCAGAGGTAATATTTTGTTTCAGAATAGGACTGATAGTTGGCACCTGAACCAGAGAAACATACACAGAAGTACCAAACTTTAAAAGTTCAAATTTTCCTTTAAATTCTTATGACAGAGATCACTTCTCCCATGCATTGATTGCATTCTCATCAATTAATGAAGGCTTATTTTGGCTGTGAAATTCTTCAACTCTCTCTCTCTCTCTCTCTCTCTCTCTCTCGTTTAATGTTTTCTCATGATTGACCTGAAGGTTTGTTGGTTAAACCCATTACCAAGGAAACTTGTTTCTATGAATTTTAATTTCCAGTGTGGACAAGATCTGGGAGAGACATTGTTAAACATATCTCGAGCATGGGAGCAAGCAGACACATCAACTTCCAAAACTTTGGTGGGCAAGCTCCCTTTGTTAGTGGGCTCATTGGGAGGTAACGCCCAATCAGGTAAAATGGCAAGATATGCTTTCTACGCTTATTTGCTTATAAACATTCCTTGTGACAAGGCTTTTGTTTCGATTACTACTTCAGCATTAGGCAGGCGGTTGGTATCTGCTGGAAGGAGGTTCCAATCCATGGGACAATATGGTCAAGGTGAAGTACAAAGGGTATTTTGCATTTTCTCCCTATAACGGTAATGTCTTCTAAATGTAAGTGTAACATTAGAACATTTCCTAAACTTTTTGGACCTTAAAGTGAAGAGGAGATGCTCTTTGTAGTACTATTATACCTCAACTATTTTTATCAAAAGTCTTTATATCTTCCTCCTTGACTCAGGACTAACCCTTACACTTGATTTGTGCTTAAACGTACAACATTTAGAAGGTTTTTATCATGGCAAAATGCCTATTTTGTGTCAGAATGATCATATCAATACTGAGAGGCAGATTGCGTGGAAACCATTACTGGGATGCTATTGTCTCATTAGTGGATGCATGTCAGGCGCATGCCATTAGAATATAACACCAATTAAAATCAATAGTGTTGTCCCCTTCCTCCAACAGCATGGCATAAGATGCATTATTGCCTGCTCTCTAAAGGCCTAGACATTATGGCTCTAAGCCTTGCTCAGCGAGTCAATATCTTTGTGGTTGGCTAAACCTCCACACCCAACTACTTAAAGTCTCAAGAATATGCAGAACACAGGAATTTTGTGTGTTTTTTAAAGAACAAGTAGCAAAGAGGAATCGAACTCATGAGTTGACATAATGCATGGTATAGTATTTGTAACGACCCGCCCTAGCTGACCTGCTAACCCTTAGCCAAACCACGTGGCTCAAAAGGTTAACCTCAGGTTAATATAGTAACTGGTGGATGTTTTGTTATATATTACGCTTAGTTTCCTTTACCCACTGATGTGGGACTAAAGAAGTGGGATCTCACAGTATTAACCAAGTCAAAACCACAAATTTAGTTATTATTAGAACTCGATTTATATGGGTTTTAAGCCCATCAATACAGCTTTTCGCATTGTTGTTGCCTTACCCTTTAACTACAATGAATAGAAAATCTTGTTTTTGACAACACACTGGAGCAAGAAAATACCAACTGAAACAGAATTTTACCTTAGGTGTGGGGACTGAGTCTTGAAGTTTTGCAATTAGAAATTTGAGATCGACAATTGTGGTTTCTAATTTGTTACCGATGTCGGTAATTGTTGGTGTCGTATTAGTGGAGGCGTGACACCAGTGATGCAATCTCAGGTCCTTGTAGTCGAGTCTGGATGGCCAATATAGCCCACATTCACCACAGGAAGGGGGTGGGGGGACCCTTTTTTTATTCGAGTGTGCAGGGAGGTTATACATTTTTTGCTGGTTGGTTTACATTTGATAGGCGTTAAGTTTTAGGAGTCAAACGTAATCGTGAAGGCAAGGCAAGACCAATCTGAGCTTACGAGATTAGAAAGCATCCCAAAGCTGAAGAGTGAAAGCCAATCTTAGCCATTAATTTAAGGAAAAACTAATCTAGGCCCTTGGATTCAAGGCATATTTTAAAAAACTGAGCTTTCTTATTATATAGATTAAGGTTGAAGCATACAATGCTTTAAAAAGTTACGTCTTAGGCAGCTTACTAGTCTGTCCATTTGGCGGTTTAACTTTCCAATCCAGCAGAATTGCAAATCACCTAATGTCCACATTGTATATGGTAATCATATGAAACACAAAGTGTGAAATGCTTGTACATCTTTTGAAAGTACATGTCCCGGGGAATTACAATCATGTCAAGCTTTCTTTACCAAGATGTTTAAGACCATCTGTAACGAGACCTCTTAAATTTAATGAGGTAGTGATATATGTTAATTGATGTCAAATTGTGGCTTCCATTTTTTGATGGCCAGCAAGCAGGAGTTGTCTAGATGTGGATAAAGGACATCTTGAGCCCTTTGGGCCCGTTATATTCCAGATTAATTTTTCAAAGGATTAGAAAAGGTGGGATTGAGGATGAAGATTGAGCGGGCATATGGGTCCCCGGGATAATAGATGAGATTATGTGTTGTATGAGGTCATTTGTAGTATGCCTGATGTGGGATAAAGAGTGTAGAATCCTTTTTGACCACTGGATGGATGAAGAGAATCCAAAAGGCTCGGATTAAATGATAATCACATCTGGTTGCTATTATACAATCCCTTTTATGGGTTGCTAAGTGGGAAAATAGTCTGACCATAATCCAGTACTCGGGTCTTATCATTATATCTCAGGCATCAAACGTGTGACCTAATAATTCAGGGGCACATGTGAGGCCACATGTTCCCCAGGGCCCTATTCCCAATCTTCTAGTTCCTGGCATCAAACATGGCAATAAGCGACTATGCGATCTTTTGTCCAGATTCTTCATGTAACCTTTTTAAAACCCTTATTTATCACACAATTGCCAGAAATCATGTGTTTCTTTTCCTCCCCTCTCTTTATTCATTGATTTGTGTTCTTTTAATCTTTTTTATATGCTGGACGCATTTGAAAGGTATACAGCAGCAACACATTCATGTGCACTTACCTGGATCATGCGGCAGGGCATTATATGCTTCAATGATTTATTAGGCGTGTTGCTTCTTTCCATTGTAAGAATAAGAAGTAAAGTAGCCTACTTACCATCAAATACCCAATACAAAGCAGATCGCAAAAGCGATGCTGGCGTGTGGAAAGCTTTTGGCTGAAATTGGGGTATCTACAGCAACCAATGGAGAACCAAAAACGGAAGCTAGGATGCTGAAGGTAATGATTCTACAAATTTTGTTGAACTTTGCTTTTGGATCTTGGGAATTTTAATGGGAAAAAAAGGAACACGGAAATATTGGGACAAAACGAAGTAGAACCAAATTCTCTTTTTCAGTTGTGTTAGGAAACGAGATGTTTCTGAAACAACTTCATATTGTGTTGAGTTACATTACATATAGGGCCAGAGCCAAAAATCATGATTAGTGGGGTCAAAATTTCATACCAAATTGTGCATGACTTTTTTTAATGTGATAATGAGGAAAACTATTCTCTGTACGTGTATTTATTAGTTGCAAATGCACATTCTTACGTCCAACATATTTCATTTATAAAAGGAATTTGATTTATGAAAGCCCCTAATTTTTTTTATTTTGGTAAAGTACTTGGTTAGGCTTGGGGACATGGTAATTTGTACAGAATTGATACGCAAATACTTGATTTTTCCAAAAAGAAGGATACGATACATTGGGGGATACATTGGAAATAAAAGTAAATAAAGAGTATATTATATATATAATTTTTAATTCCTAAAATTCCTTTAATGATTAAAGTTTTCCATTACACAAGTGCACCATTTCACATGCCAAGAGATATATATATATATATATACATACATACATACACACAACAAGAGAGAGACAAGAGACTTACAAGGTTGTCGAGAGAGATGAGAGACGAGAGGATATCGTCGGTGTGTTCCTGGTGTCAATTGGTGGGGGAAAAAGAAAAATATAGTCCTAATTGCAATTTTAACCTATATATTTTAAGTAATAACATATTTACCTTCGCGTGTAGCCAAAACGTATCCGAGCTTATCCAACACGTATCCGAAACGGACAAGGATACCAAAAAATAATTCTAAAAGCAGGATACTTTAAAAAAAACCGTATCGCATATGTATCCAGAGCATATCCGAGACTATCCGCACGTATCCAAAACGTATCGGGATACCAAAAAATAATTATAAAAGCAGGATACTTTAAAAAAGCGTATCGGATACGTAGCCGGAGAGTATCCCAGAGTATCGGTATCCGATACAGATACGATACGTGGTACAGAGGCCAAAATAGAGTATCCATGTTTCATAGCCTTTCGGTTTTGATTTGAGGGCATGATTTTGCAACAAAACATCCCTTTAGCTCCTTGGAGCTTGGAGGTATAAGGGGGCCACTATTTCGGTGGTATTCTAAGAGTAGCTAGGTTAGGTCTATCTCCATTCCTCCCCCGCCCATACCCCCAATGGTTGGGGACTAGGTGAGTCCTGCTATTGTTTTTCCCTTTTTTTCCCCTTTCATTGAAAGAAAATCACCAAAACAGGATCAATGGGGCATACCCCTGTCACTTTGATTTGGTTTAACATTCTGAGAGTTACTTTTAACTCTCGGCACAGTTTTCAATAAATCTTTCTCTCTATCTCTCTCCACTCATTACAACTCCAACTCTCAAAAATAACTTTCTAAAATGTAAACCAAACGGAGTGAATGCAATTGAGTACAACAACTCCTATTCGAGAATACACAAAAAGGAATGCCATGTAGTACAAATAAGCCTATTCTCGTTAGTCTTCTTGATATGCCTCCGTGACCAGAAGCAAGCCCTCAAATCAGATTCAACTTTAGCAGTAATATCCTCAAAGCTGAGGGAGTTATGTTGGAAAATTCCTCGGTTACGCTCACCAAATATGGTAAATGGCAGTAGCTAGGAAATTTTTGTAGACCCAATCAATCTCAGCTTGAAGGTGTAAAGTCAGCCTACCAATTCCATTCTTATGCAGAAAATGACCCCAAATATTAGCAGAGTAAGAACATTGAAAAAACGAGTGGTCCTATTGGGCTAAGTTACACAGCACACACACACCATCTGAGGCAATCCCCGATTTAAGGAGTCTGTCCTTAGTAGAGAGGCGACCAAGGATAGCCATCCACTACATAATAGCCCATCTAGGAATGTAGTGAGGGATCCAGACCACCTTGCTCCAAGGGACTAGAGGGGCTATAATTTTAATGGCTTGCCAAGCTGAATTAGTTGAAAAAAACTCCTGAACTTTTGAGAGTCCAACACACAGAATCAATAGAGCCCGTTCTAGGAAGGGTCCTGTTGTTGTTGTTGGTAAAATACTTGGGCTACGGGTTACGCACAATATGAATGGTTGAAATATTTGTCTTTTATTTTGGTAAAATACTTGGGCTATAGGTTACTCACAATGTGCATGATAGAAATATTTCTTTTGTTTTGGTGACATTCTTGGAACAATTTTGTAACTTGTGTAGAATGTTCAGTGCAATATTACTAGTTTAGTGGGGTCACATTTCTAAGTTAAGGTTCAATCCCATCACAATTTGTTCCTTTCACTTTTCAAAAAGTATTTTTCAAAAAATACCTCCTAGATTCTCCCTACTTCTACCATTTCTCTCTCTATCTCTTTCCACTTATTACCCCTACTATTTTTCAAAAAACTTTTCAAAAACCAAACCAAACACAACAACAATTTTTAGAAAATTGAATGGGGTCGAGGCACCCTCACACCCTCCGCCCTTGGTTACATATGAGTTTGAGTAGGTGCAAGTGATTCTATTTCCCTTGACAAACACGAGAGCCAAGCATAGCCCGAGTATATGCCCCTAGGGAACTCCAAATTACTGATGTTGTTTAAACTGCAGTTTGGGGATCTTCAGGTTGAGCTTACAGCAGACAAGGCCTATATTGGAGCTGTAATTAGTTTGATTTTTGGGTAACTATCCCCTTCAGTTTTTTGTTTTGGACTTGTACTTCCACTTTTAAGAGTACTAACCAATTTTTTTTTTCTAATTATCTAATACTTTGCATTGCAGGATTATTTCTTGGCAATTAAATCAAGGAGTCCAAAGCACACCAGAGAGCTCATTGCAATATGCAAATGACAATGCTTTGCTCCTTGCCAAGGTCTTTAAAAGCAGTGTTGTCTGCAAAAATTTCATATATTTTTTTCCCCTCCCCTCCATGATGTAAAAGGTCAATTTCGTTCATCCACCAGATATGTTGGTGAACAAACCCTCTCTTTTTCTAGGTAAAGCAATGGGTCGGTCACATTAAAGTAGTTGACCCCCACTGTTTTTATCCAAAGAGGGTTAGTTTCACCACGATAGGTTGGTGAGCAAAATCGATAGGTAGGTGAACAAAATCGGATTCTGCTCACTAAATCTACCATCATGATGCAGTCCTTAAGGGGAGCACTACTGGCACTTGGCTACTCATCCTCTATCCTATCTGCTTTTACTGCTGTGGGACTTATCTTGCTTGGACGACAACTCGAGCCAAAAGAAAAGTGATGTTACGGGTGCTATCTTTGCCTCCGTTTTGCTTGTAAATTCTTTTGTACTTGGTAAGTTTCGCTAGATTAGTTGCGATAACGAGGATGAAATGAACAATTGTGAAAGAGTGACACGGTCTTTGTCATACCTAACAAGAGAGGGTATTCTGGAAACACCGTTTTTATCATCTGATGCCTTTTTGGGCCTGGAATTGGTAGCTACATTTCCCTATAATGTTTGTGTTAGGGATGGAACACTCTGGGAGCCGAAAATTCACAAAAAAGAAGAAGAAGAAGTTCATCGATGGTTTTAGAAAGCGGAAGCTTTTTTCTTTAAATCCTGAAAGCGGAAGGTGTCTCCGGAATGTCACATATGGGGGATGTGGCACCACGTAGTAAATAAACTTAGTGATGGATCCGATAATTGCAATGTGTGCATGATTTGATTTTCCTTTGCTCTCGTTTCAGAAAACAAAAAAATCCACCTAAGGCTTCGTTTGCTTATCAAGAAACTAGTACAGCAGGAAAAATTATTCATGAGAAAATTTAAGCGAAGTGAGGGAAAAGTATTATCGTACATGTGTTCATTTGATAAAAGAAATTTGCGGAAGAGTTAAATGGCAGTACTCTAGTTTATTGTATTAGAAACCAATAAAAAAACCAAGACTCTTGCAAGACATACTCTCTTTTTAAGTGCAGGATGAGTCTTGAGGGAAAATCAGTCCTAATATGAAAGTTAAAGATGTGAGTTCGACAGTTTTCTTGTTAACAGAACATCCAAAAAAATACAAGAAATTTAGACATTTTTGTACTTCACTTGAAACTAAATGGGGCCTAAGATGTTTCCTTGGAGGAAAAGATTTTTTTTTAATTCTATCAATTTTGTATTGAAGGACAACTACTGCCTAGTGCAGTTCGTATGTCATCTCTCCCCTATGAGGGAGGTCCTGGGTTCGACTCTTGTTGGAGCAATACCCTTGGGGTTCCAAGCTATGGATAGCTTCTGGACTTCGTACTAATTCTAACACCCCCCACTAACCCCCGCTGATGTATGACGATTGAAAAAAAAAAATTTGTGTTGAAGACCTTCTCTTGGCCCAACCTGTTTATTCTGGCAATGTTTGCCACTTCGTTTTGGCTCTCAAACACCAAAACTTCTGTGATGCTCCCAAGTGGTATGGGAGCATCATACTCCCATTGAATTACAGCCATTGGATTGAAAATAGATAAATCTCAGCCCTTGGATTGAAACCAAAAACTAAAATATGGGTGGTTTTGTTGAAAACGAGGTGGTTTTAACCAAAAAAATGGAAAATTACTTACCACAGAACAGGCAGCTTATACCATTTACTAAGGCAACACTTACTATTGTACTCCCTCCGTCCCTTTTTAAGTGTTCTGCTTCGTAATTCCAACTTATTAAAAAAACATCATCATTATATCTTTCACATCAACTTTTTTATTCACTTTCCCTACTTACCCATCATCATTACACTTTTACTCACTAACTTTTCAAAATGGAATCTACTTTTAGGGGCAAAATGGAAAATTCACCAATTTTTACTCACTAACTTTACAAAATGGACACTTATTAGAGGACAGCCCAAAATGGAATACCGGACTCTAAAAAGGGACGGAGGGAGTATAAGGTAACACTTACTACACAAACAGGCAACGCTTACTACAACCGGTTGATCAGGTAACAAGTTGCCATTAAGTAAAAAAAAAAAAAAAGTATCTGATTTTTTGGCGGGAAAATTTGCAGATTTTAGGAATTTAAATATTAGAAGAATTATCTAAAAAATATAAAATTTTTAATTTTAATTGGTTATGAAAATATAAAAATTTAAAAAATATTTTCCATAATTTCCAAATGACATTATAAATGTATTTAATTGATTAATTTTTAAATAATCCTTTATTATAGATATTAGAAGGTATCTGAGTTAAGTAATTTAGTTTTAAATATTATGGAAATGTAAGATATTTATTAATATTTTGATAGCTTACAAATATAGTTAATATATATTATAAAATAACGCCACAAGTTGTTTGTTACAACAACATTGTACGATACATATATTTTTGTTTAATAGTGATTGAATAATTTTGTAGAATTCTCTAGTATTTAATGAAATTAGGCCATTCAAATTCATTAATATAGTTTATAGTAATCAATATGATATATTTTACAAATCTAACAACTAATAGTGTTGATACTAATATATTTGGCAGCGATCAATCAACGAGAATTGATTCATTTGTAATTGATTGATCTGGTTATATGTTCAACCAATTGACAGATGTGGTAGTTAACAATGATATTGAATGATAGTGATTAGTGAAAATTAATATAATTGGCTAAAGTAGGTTGACTAATTTATTTAATTGCTTAACCACATATTTATCTATTTCAATCCTTCAAGTTACACAATTAGCAAATTTGAAAAATGGTTATTTGATGGTTAACATTGATCACTTAACAAATGAAGGAGTAACAGTCCTTGAGGTTAACATTGATCACTTTGCTAATGTAAGAATAACCATTAGTGAACCAGTAAATTGAAATATCTCATTTATTTGATCCTTTTATAAAAGTAATTTTATTAATATGACTGCTTTTATTTAATTTATCATAAAAATAATACAATATATCCAAATAAAATTTAATGTGGTAGGTAATAAGACATTAATGGGTAATAAGACATTAATGGTGATATACATTAATGTATACCTACCTGTCATTAATGTTATACTTACTATAGAATAAAGATTACTTACCAAAGAATATGGCTAGAGATACCACAAAAACTGAATTTTTACGACGGACTAATATTCATTGATAAAACTTACCATGTGATTGAAAATACTTACCATGAAATAAGGGAACAACGACTATATACTTAGACCAGTTTTACCACACAAATTTATTCACGGTTTGTCAATTGCCTTGTTTACCTACCACCAATTATGACATTAATGGTACTAGGTTTCTCCACACCTACCTTAAACCCTGCAAACTTATCCACTTTAACTCTTCTAGCTCCCATTCATCTCTCCTCTTGTCTAAAAAGCTCACATTCATCTCTTCTCTTGTCCAAAAAAATGAAGATTTAAGAAGAACCTCCGTAACAAGTTGAAGAAGTTCACCAAGTAAGTTTTCTTGAAGAATAAACTGAAATTAGTTGTGATAATTACCTCATACCAACTTACCAAATGATCATAAGTTGAAAAATCTCGAATAAGTGTTTCATAATAATCTAATGAAGCTATTTTTACGTTTTTTATGGTTATACTTACCATTTACTATGGCTTTTTATACTTCTTTTTATTGTATTTTTACTACGGATGAAAACCGTATTTAGGAAGTATCAGAAGAATAAGTTCTCTATACTCCTGGTAAGTATATCCAGAATTTAGTAAAAAATCCTTTTTGTTATGGTAACTATGATTATGGAAATAGTATGTAATCTCCATAGGTAATCTCATAGGTAACAGTTTTGCTTGCCATACCGTAGGTAATATAGTATTTGTGGTTAACATATGTATGTTAGTTTTTACCATTAATTGTGAACTTATTTGTTTGGATCAGATTTTGAGAGATGGATGACAATGTTCAGCGGAATGGAAAAAATGTAGTGATTGACATTTGCAATGACTCTAGCAATGATGACAGAAATGATGAAAAACGGTTGGATGAATTAACGGGAGAAGAAGTTTATCAAATGACATTTGAAATGCATGAGGATGGAGAAACCTTCTATAATGCATATGCCAAAGTGAACGACTTTAGTATTCGGAACTATAATATGCACAAGGACAATGCTGGTATCGTGAAGTCAAGAAAGTGGGTATATATCATCCATCGTTTATGCACACTGATTACACAACCAATGGTTGTGAATCTAGTGTCAACCCTAATTTGGTAAGTTTCTTACTATCTAGTTAGTTGATAGACTATTATTTATTTGTCCATTTACTAATTTTCAAACTTGAACTTTGTAGACTGCTAACTGGTCAAGAAATCCTGAGAGTGTGCAAGCCCAATTCCATGGCAGCAACGTTGGAGGTTGGGAAGATGATTTCGGACAAAGATTGTGAAGGATAAATGTAACCTTTATTTGTATTAAGGCATTGAGTAGGGACAAGAAATTTATTGTAATCTTTTAATTCAGTAAAACTAAGGCAATGATCTGTTTAAGAACTTATCTGTAGTCATGGTAAGACAATGAGTACGATTATTGAAATGGTAACAATGCCCAGATTTTAGCAAGCATTACTTGTTTATATGGTAAGTATTGCTTTGGTAATGAGAAGAATGCCCAAATTTCTGTAAGTTATCGAGATGGTAAGAATCCCCATATTTTAGTTAGAACACCCTGTATAAATGGTAAGTAATGCTGTGGAAATGAGAAGTACGTCCAGATTTTTGTAAGTATTGTTATTGAAATGGTAAGAATTCCCAGATTTTCGTAAGCACACCATGTAAGTACTAAAGCACTCGATTGAAACTTTCAAAACTTTAGTAGAACTCGTTATTGTTACCTGCCAAGTTCTCTTTTCTTCTACAAAGACAATTCGTCTGAATTCCCAGATTTTTATGAGTACTGTCATTGAAATGGTAAGGATTCCCAGAATTTAGTAAGCACACCATGTATAAATGGTAAGTAAGGCTATGGAAATGAGAAGAGCGCCCAGATTGTTTTTAAGTACTGTTATTGAAATGGTAAGAATTCTCAGATTTTAGTAAGCACACCATGTATAAATGGTAAGTAATGCAATGAAAATGAGAAGCATGCCCAGATTTTTTGTAATTACGATTATTGAGAGCATAACAATCTGTTCATGGCACACCAAACAATCTGGTACAAAAGTGACATGGGTAGCAGACATAACCGAATACATAACTTAAACCAAAGCAAATACATAGTTTAAACCAAAGCAAATACATAGCTTAAACCAAACCAAAACAGCCAGCAACAGTTCAATAGCAAACCGTAGTCATAACAGAACAGAAGGCAGCCGTAGGAGCATAGCAGCCAGCAGCACAACACCTGGACAGCAGCAGCAATTCAATAGCAAAACAGCCATCCAACAGATTACCCAACACCTGCAGCAGAAGAAATAGCAGCAGCAACAGAAAACTGTCCAAAACAGATCATCATTACAACGAGTTGTTACCATTACAACGAGCTGTTACCATTACAATAGCAGCAAACAATAGAATGATCTAAACTGAAGGCAGTATTTGCCATATCAAGTTTACAACAAAAGCCACAAAGCCACCTCACATTCATCAAGTTTACAACATAATTGAAATCAAGTTTACAATATCTCCACATCGTTCATGTCTGCCATTATCTCCACCTCGTTCTCTTTATATTATTCAATCACTATCTACAAAGCAAACCAAAAAACACTCCTGAGGTACAATGATTAAAGAAAGCAAAATCCTCAACCCAGGTCAAACAAACTAAACAATAGAAATTTTCAATTACAGACTATAATGAAACGTGTCGAAACTTGGGCCAATCATGTACAGATCTAGTTTTTCAACTAAAATAATACAAATCAGTTCATAGGAGAACCCACAAACCCACGTTAAAACAAAACAAGCCCACGTCAAAGCTTAGCAACAAAAAAATATATATATTGTCGAAAGAAGAAGGAGGCAGAGGTGTGGTTTTTTGTTCCATACTCCCAGATTCTAAGCTGTCTTTTGGTTTTCTATTCCAGATAACCTACAAAACCCCCAAAACCCTATGTGCAGGGGTGTTTGTGTATTGTAGTGGTGGCTGTGTGTTTGAGAGAGTGAGAGAGAGAAATACCTCGCACAATGGGGAGAGCTTTTCGTTGTGACCGACCGTTCAGGACGAGAGAGGGTTCGTCGTCGTTTGTTTAAGGGCTATGGAGGTATAGAGGTGGAAGAGTGGTGAGGGTTTCGTTCACCGTGCAGAAGGGAGAGAGATAGAGGCGTTTAGAGCTGTGGAGGTGGAGGCGTCTGGCTATGGAGGCGTCAGAGAGGTAGACGACGATTGACGAGAGGAGGAGGCGAGGAGAGCGGCTACGGCGACAGTGAATTTAGGGCTTCCAAAATTTTTACTTGTGATGCGTTTATTTTTTTTTCTTTTACTGAGAAGCAACCGGGACAAGTGGTAGTGAGAGAAAGGGAGGAGGGGATTTGATGAATGGCCAGAATTAAAAGAACCAAAATCCAATGGTTCAAGTTTGATGGGAGTATCATACTCCCAAAACCAGTGGTTTTGGATGGGAGCATCACAGCCTTTGCCCTCAAACACAGAACTCTTTTTGCTGTACATGTATACTCTATAGCTTCTCCCTCTCCCAAATTGGTGGCCAAAGTAATTGTTGAAAGCTGAACCCATTCGTTTTGAGATTTTGGATTTGGATTTGTAGGTAATGAGAGTAGAGAGAAATAGAGTAATGATTGGAAATAAGGGTAATGATTGGAGAAAGATAAAGAGAAAAAATGAGAACAGTGATTAGAGAAAATAGGATAATAATTAGAATTCAAAATCGAAAACCCCTAAAAGAACGAGGTTAGTCTTCGAAAATTATCAAACTTGAGCCAAACTCAAACAGGTTTTGTGTGACATGATTAGCACCCACTTCTATTTAAACTAACGGTATCTAAATTTCAAATGCTAATGCTTTGTTCTCTTTTCAACTCAAAAAAAAATTTTCAAAAAATTCCCCTTAGATTCCTCTTAGATTCCCCCTACTTCTAACATTTCTCTCTCTATCTCTCTCTACTTATTATCCCTACTATTTTTCAAAAAACTTTTCAAAAACCAAACCAAACACAGCATAATTTTATAAAGGAATTATTCCTATCCTAATCATTAACAATATTACTAGCAGTGTATGGGAATCATTTTTAAGTCAGTTAACAAGCACCTTTGTGACCACCACACTCATATTTACCAGTAAGATTATGGGTACACCAGTTGATAAATACCAAATATACCTCGTGTTCGGTGAGACTCGTATCGGGGTCCATGCAACTTATCGGAGCCGTTCGACGTTTTTAAAATATCATTTTAAAAATTCGTGAAAAAAATTAGATCAATTGTATGTCAGAGGGTTTTTTTTTTTTTTTTTGGGATAATTAATTGTATATCAGAGCTTGGTCGACAAGAAATTGAGCAAAAAATCTATTAAACCCAGTAGTAAAAGGGTTTGTTGCACTTTTACCAAGTTCTACACTTGAGCGATTCAACTCTAGGGGGCAGGCAGTCATCCCACTCGCAGGAACCGCATCTCTCCCGTCGGCGAAACAGCTCCGGTGCCGTCGACTATACTTCGAGCATTCACACAGCAGCAGCTCCGACACAGGTAACTGCAATGTAGAAGAAGCCGTTCTTAATTGTTTTGTGCTCTGATTTTGGAGCTGCTTTCAAAAAAGCCCCCTAAGTTTGTGGAACTTCTAATCTAACGAAACCCTATTTTCTCGGGGCCTGGGAGATTATTCTGATCTTGATCTGCAACTTGGGCTAAGTTCTTTCACTTTCATGTTAGGGCATTGCATTTTCATGCTAGGATTTGGGAGTAATTGCTTTCTCTCTCCTCCTTTGGCCTTTGATTCACAGATTATAGATATGGGTTCGTTGTCCTACTCCTACTGTTACTAGTGATGATATGCATCCCAATATTATGAATTCTGCTATGCTACACACACACAAACACACACAATTTTCTATTTTCCAAGTATTTTTTGAGTTACCATAATATCTGTATCCCATTGTATCCATTTTCCGTTTCCTTGTCCGCGTTCCATAGCGGACATGCTTCTGTCATCATGCCCCATTTGAGTTTTATACACCTCAAAACTAAAATTGGTTAGGCATGATGGCTTCTTTTGGTGGCTGTCGAAAATTTGCTCAAGGTCCAATGTTTGTTTCATATTTCCTGTCTCCGATTTATAATCCATTATGCCAAGAGTATCTTTCTACTTAATTAGGCGTCATTTCAAGTTTGTCTTCATACTTTTGTTTACAACCCTTACATGATCCATTATGTGTACTCCATTTTTTGTGAGGTAACTTGCATGCTACTAATTTCCCCTTTGTTTATCACATTAAATTGGAAACCTTAGCAATATTTGTTTCACTGTTGTACTCGATGCCCATTGATTCGATTTGATAGTAATGATAACATTGTCACATGTTGAGAAATACATTCTTGATTTCCTTACAAATCTTTTGCTTGTTTGTTTTTGTCTTTGTCCTTGGTATTTGGTAGTAGTTTGACAACAGTTTAATCATTACCTAATGCGAGAAGAGAACCTTATCTTGCCTAAGAGCAATTAAGTTGCCTGCTAGTGCCCATCCTACACTAGTCTTGCTGAATGTGATATCACTGACTTAGTGCCCATTGGTGTTGGCCATGGTCACTACATTTACGAGAAAGGTCCTAATTGTGATGTCCTTGTATTCTATGTCAAATCATAATGCATCAATTGTTCTGCTAATACAAGTATATTGTGAACTGGCTTGTTTTTTAATAGCTATTTGCTAGATGTTCATTTTCTCGATTCTTGTTTATTTATCCAGGTAATGGCGATGGCGCTTGATTTTGAGCCCAAGGACCAGTAGTTCTTACCTTTCCCCAGAACAAAGGCATCAGTTCTTCCAAAAACTGAAGCAAGTTGTTGTAATTGTGAACACCGAGTTGGAGAAACCTGAGGGTGGATTTGGTAAGGGACGAAAATATGAAAGGCCTGGAAGCTCAAATACTACTTGTTCAACAGTTCATCAAGGTGCCGGGGTGGTTTTAGATGAAAATGGAACAATATTAACAAGTGCATATTTAGTTCCGGACAACCTACAGACTATTCTTGTCCGCTGTGAGGTTGATGAAGCCTTCTGGGAAGCAAAATTCGAGGCGAAAAGTCCACAACATGATTGAGCTATTATTGTGCCAAAGAAGAATGTCGGTCCATCTGCTTTTGCAACATTGGACACAGAAGGGTCATTTTGGATAGGAAAGGGAGTGCTTTCAATTTGTCATGTGGGCAATCTCTCACACACATCAGTGGTAGGTCAGCTTGCATGTCAGGATCACAGACTTTTTAGGGATGTGGGGGATGACAAAGATATCGCTCCTTTAGGGTCAGAAAAGCTCAACCGTGATTTGAAACTTCTACAAATCAACAACTGTCACGGATCGCCAAGTTCATCGGGTGCCCCGGTGTTTAGTTCAAGTGGCCGAGTCATTGGACTTCTTCTTTTGTCTTGAATAAATTTGACTTTGCTGTGCATTTAACCATTTTGGAACGATTCTACAATTCTTATCAAGAGAGAAAAGGAAATGAAAGGGGAGAGTCTCACAGGAAATGACTAGGCGCCTTGGCTCTTTCTTAGATAGTATTTTGTATGCTTTCTTCACTGTACATCATCTGTAGTTACTTGCAAAAATTGTATTCCAGAGGAGTTTCTAATGCCGGTTGTTAGTTTGTCAGTCGTTTTATCTTGTTACGTTAGTCCTGTTTTGTAAGCTTTGTCATATTTGAGTGTAGACTTGTGTTGGGGTTTGGTTATGTGTTCCCATGTTTTTGTTGTCTGGTCATGTACCTCATGGTTCGGTGTTGGTTGGGAATGTAAGACGAAACTATCCAATGTAGTATTTTCATTTCATATATTTATAGGAGTAATTTTCTTGCGAAGCATCTTTATATTAATGTAAGACGGTTATCTCTTGGAGAATATGTCGATCTAATGGCTCATATGGTGTTCAGCCAACTTATATTTTCAGCCATTGGATTAAACCTAGCTACATGTCTCTTGGCATTCTCTCCCCACGTTCGTATAGTACGGAAAACCCCTAAACCCACGATCCCACCAATGTCCTGCCAACTCCCTCTCTCACGCACGCATGATGAAGATAACCTCATAGCCTTATGTGTGGTTCTGTTATTCTTTTCTAACTTTGAATTCTGCCCAAAAGATAACAGAAATAGAAATGGGGAAAAGAAGTAAAGCGAAAACAAGTTCAAATGTTAAAGCATTACAGGAGGTCAAGTATATAGAGGGGAATTCGTTCAGTCCCTCTTTTTTCTCCCAAAGTTCTGGAAAAAAAAAAAAAAAAGGAAAAAGGAAAAAAGAAAAGAAAAGACATGGACACCTCCTAAATCTTGAATTCGTTCAAGAATTCTAACTACGACGAAGTCTATGTTGTTTCTCCTTGTAGGTAATGTTATCAAATTCCAAATAACTATGGGGTAACGTTGATTTTGTTTATTCTGGTGCTTTGCTGATGGCAGTGGTGATTCTGACCAATCTGTGCAGGTAAAAAGAAAGAAAGGAACAAAACGAGAGAAATCAGTGAATGGGTTTTGTGAAATCTCGGTGGTTTGATTTCATGGTTTTTTTTCCCTTTCTTTTTTTCTTATTTCAGATGGTAGAAATCTTGAGCATGAATGAGAATATGATGCCTTATTTCCATGATTCTGACGTTTAGAAGATACAGAAACGGGAATGAGATTCCATATTTCCATATTATTCGTGTTAGCAGCTTCATCACTGGTGGATCGCCCGGATGATGGGCATGCCAAGAAAAAAGAAGGATGGTTTAGCTCAACGTGCCTTAAATCGCACTAATTTGGAATAACAATCTCACAAGTAAACCAAGTCTTGCATATTCATTCCCAATTTACAGCCAACATTTGATAGAAACATGTATATTACACCGTGTGGCAATAGTCTCGAGTTAAAACAGTCCATCGTCAAACAAATGGAGCAAGTGTTAGTAGCCAAGTGGTAGGCACCACACACTCTCATGTATTGGGCAGGACCGCAGGGGTTCAAACTCACTAACTACTCACATGCTGACTTTCGCCAATGGGAAAAAAATGACAGATGAATAGGAAGATTAGTGATCGAATGGGAGCGAGAGAAGTAGATAACCAACATTAAGTAAAGTACATAATAACAATAGGTTAACGATAATTAATTACACGAGAATAGTTAATTGGAATAATTCTATGCAAATAGAACAACGAGAACATAATTAAACAACTACGATAAATATTGCAATTAGCAGGGTATATATACATCACTTTTATTTAACTGTTCATGGGTTTACATCCGAACTCTTTTAACAGCCACCATGCATTTTTCAGGGAGCGGCCACCTGAGAAGAAAAGGAAAATAATGAGAAATCGAACGAACCAAATGAAAGATGAAAGATCAAATAATTAGAACAAAAACACCCACTTCTCTAATAAATTGCTCGAATTTATCCGACGTATACACATAAAACTACCCAAAGTACAAACTCGTTTCTTTTGACAAATGTGATGAAAAAATCCATGAATTTGAAGCCTTTTTAAATGTATGAAGACATTAATCAAAATGCTTAAGAGGTAATTTACCTATAAACTTTATCTGGTCCAGTCTCTTCGAGCTTCACCTTTAGCTTCAAACGGCCACCACTTGTTGCTCTTATCACAACCAGCTTCGCAGATTTCCCCGCCGTCTTGTCCCATATTATGCCACAGAACTGCAACAGGAGAACGATTACACAAACATACACCATAGCGCAAGTGGCAAATGGCTAGTAAGAGGGAACAAATGTGAAAAATGGAAAACAGGGTTCATACTACATAGTGGAAAGGCTTCTGGCAGTCAATAGTCCATGGAGGCATCAATAAAGGCCCCTTAACAACCTAACAGGGAACCTTGGCAGCCTAGAGCCCAAGACCCACCCATATGTACAGCTTATAGCATGCATTACGGGGCGAGAGCCCCCAATACATCCCTTAACAACAGTGATTTTTCTCATTTTCTTCCTTTTTGGGACAAGTTCTGTGATAACAACAATGACGATAAAAACGATATACCTCCAAAAAACTCGTAACTTTGTTGCGTGCGCATCGAACAATAACATCACCGTCGAGTATTCCAGCACGTTCAGCAGGCGACCCTTCCATAACCTGTTGATTGTTGGCAAGAATATGCAGCGGAGTATAAGATTACTAAGAATAACTCAACTGAGAGACAGATTAAACCCATCCATATATACATATGCACACCAGCATTATCGCTGTTCTAACGTTGCATTACAGACAAACAAACAAAACAAAAAGGAAATAATTTTGGTTAAAGAGGGAGTGTAAAAATCATTTCTCTAAAACTCAAAGGCAAGAAAGCACTTGATTAGAACACATGTGAGTGCATAAATCATAATACATTCCCTGTTTCCTACACTTACAGAAAATTAGGGTTACATGTACCAAAAATATCGAAACTGTCCATCAAAGGAATCTTGATTATTGTGTTTTATGTTCCAAAATTACAATTGCTGTGATACTGTTTTCTGTCTCTGTCCAATAAAGTTTCTGGTTCAAACAAAGAGCCCAAAATGCTTCACCACATTGTCGATCAGGACCATTTGTGAGAAACCAGGGAAGCTAGCCACTTTCCTTGTAAAATACATGAAAAGAAGCTTAACTTCTAGCTTTCCTTGCAAAATACACGAAAAGAAGCTTAACTAGAGCTCTTTCAAATTCCGGATTGCATTGAGAAAAGCGCCTATAGAATCCCACATTTTCAAAAAATGGTGGTCTATCTTTTTTTTTGGGGGACCCACTTAATATGGTTATAAAGGTAACTAACACAAAGAACACCAACATTTGCTTAAGCTGCAAGAGTTCAGGTTATGTTCAAGTCAATAAAATCCTGATCTGAATCTCATTTAACTTGAAAGTGACTTGCTAGCATCTATAATCCCTCTCACTTTCCCCAGGAGCTAGGACAGAATTATCTCTGCTTGTCCTTCCTTTCGTTCAGGGCCACTATTAAGGCACTCTGGTCAGTCTCTCGCTCTTTAAATAAACAGATATGTTAAGAATCATTTTTCAATGCCCCATTCTGCGATATGAAACTTACATGAATACATCGCTAACGACACACCCACTCCTGAAACTCGTACTCGAGTCCATGTATCAATATTCAGTGCTCGATTAGGAAAGAACTAACAATTGATGTGTTAGGCAGATAGAGTAAACACGAACAAAGTTTCAAGAGTTCTCAATAACCACCAAAAGCATAAAGGTTACCATATCTGACTACCATTTGAATCCAAAAGGTCCAAAAGAATCCAGTAAACAAAAATTCCCCAGAAAGAACCAATATCTATGGGGAAAAGGCAAAGAAGTGGAATATTGAGGAGTTATGCGACCAAAGAAATTACCCCAATTAAGAATACTAGAGAAGGGCGATCAGGCTACTTGGTGGTCAGCGAGCCCTTAAAAAATGAGACAGCATTAGCTAGCACATAATTTAAGGATTCATCGCTAAATTCGTAATCTTTTGCAACTACTTCTAAAAGAACATGAGAAATTTGCTTATTTCCATTGTTTAAAATAGAAAAGGTATAGAACCTTTTCCTGCTTTGGGTAGTTGTAGCTATTCCACCATTTAGAAATACATCTACTTTCCATCCCCAGTAAGAAAAAGTACTGACCCATTCTGCCAAAATTAAAGATCCGAAGAGCTTGTAGTCTATTTAGTGATGCATTAACTCGGAGTAGCATGGGAAAATCCGGTTAACAGGATCATAAATAATAAATGTCTACTTTCTAGTATATTATATTCGAGCCATTGGATGCCTTTATGACCCATTACCCTGAACCTGATCTTCCAACAGCCCCAAGCAGATAAAAAAAATCCCCCAGTTGTCCTCATAACCGAGCTACTTTTTTAAAAAAAGTTTCAGACATAGGTAGCCATGAATCTGACGCCATAAGGCACCTGATACACCATACTTCCGAGGAAAACCTACTCCTTACGGTTTCAGAAAATTTGACATGAAAAGCAGTTCCATATTGGTCCGTAAATTACTAATGAAAAAGCATATGCAAGATAGTCTTCCTTTACAACCAGTAAAATCTTTTAAAACAGATGTGCATATGACTCGAGCATTTTGGAACATAGTTATCCAAGGTGCAAAGCACATTTAAGCGTGAAAGCTGTCGAGCCTAGATAACTGGAGAGGTGCCAAACACAGGATTGGATTATGTTTCCAACCTTCGAAAACTTTCCTTTTATTGCACGTTCAAAGAGTTGTGCATGCCGCTATTTTAAGACTCTACATGGATGATAACAGATCATGTTCTTTTCTTCGATCTTTAAATTTACCCAAAACAAAATTGTTGCTCTAGGCATTGAAGATTATGAAAGATTCGAGATAAGAGATAAGTAGTTTATGAGTTTATCTCAATCAACTTTGATTTACAAACATAGACGAATCCAGTAATCAACTGAGTTAAGAGAATAGTAGCATTGATCTCCTCTAATTACAAATGCCATTATGGTGGAACCATGTAAACCTTTTGCATCTTCTCTCTATATTATTGTCCCTTCCATTCCTTGTGTGACTTGTGTCTATATGCATTCTTATTGATAATCCAGGTACTAACTCTTCCCTGTAACAGGATGATTTGGATCGAGTGTGCCCCTTATAGTTGGTGTTTGATGACATTTTCTCATAAGAAACTTAATACCAATGATAAGTATCAAAAGAGAAGACCAATTTGATTTTCACCCTGATTCGTCGGTCCTGTGAGGGGAGCCAAGGAGAGTATGGATCTTTGTTCTTACATTCCCTAAATGGGAGAAAGTACAGCATTTGGTGATACTTCATGGTTGTAAGTACAGCATTTGGCAGTAGTAGACTGGGTAACTCATCATAATTGGTGTTTGTTATGCATTCAGTTCAGAGGCTTTGGTTCAGATGACAAAGTGGGACTCTTATGGAGTCGTGTGGTGTGTGCTGTTACACAGTTCTTTGTCTTGAAAGGAATGCTATAATTTTCTAGGATAGAAGTGAATACACGAGAGTATGTCGAGACAATTCGTTCTCTTGCTTCTTTTTGAGTTGGGCTGCCTCCTCCTTGCAAAGGGTACTTTTTATTACTACCAGATAGACATCACGTAGGGATTTGTACTTTTTCCCCTTTCTTGGTGGACTACTGTTGCTAATCAAAAGGGACAAAAAACTGAGATTGGGACAAAAGAAGTCTAATCACATTTAGAGTTGCACAAAAATATGCCACAACATGACTTTCTGGCCAGCATCACAGTCAAAGTACAAAAAAAGACGGATTCCTGTCAATTATTTAACAAATCTATCATAGAACCTCACAGAGTTGAAACAAGAGGTCAAGATTGCATGTGGCCCCAATAATAGGTTTGGAATGATCCTGACACCAACAACTTCAGTTCTATACATATGCAGCGAAATTTCTTGTAGTTTACTGTCGTTCTATTTAATCACCTACAAAACACGGTAGCAGAGAAAATACCTTTTCAACAAGAACACCTTTGGAGACGTTGGGAAACTTTTGGATTATCTTTTCCAACTGGCCCAACCTTGCCGCACAGAGATTAGTCATCTGCATTCCAAGCCAATGTCGACAGAATCTCCTGTGCACAACATTATAGCGTCAAGACAGCTTAAAAATGAGACTTAATAGGAAAGACTCTACAATAAAATGACACACAAAGATTTGGAACATGCTCGTATTTCTTAAAATGCTCCAGCCATTTCAAAGCTATGTTGATGGGTAGAAAAGGAGTACACAGCCGGTCGTAAAAATTGACTCCAATGACGTCTCCATACATATTAATAACAGGTCCACCAATGCCACACTAGCAAAAGAAAATTCATTAGCTCAAGAAATAGCCATAAATACACATAATCTACTCAAATGAAACCAAGAGCAAATTGCATTAACTTCTACAGACATACATACATCCATTGCCTCCAAGATGTTTTAGGGTAGGATCTCAACCTCATCTGTGTTCTACATTTAAGGACATAGCTCTTGCCTAAAGAGAGAGTAAAGTACGTACTTTTGAAATCTTACAGTTCGCCCTAAACAGCTCCTTACAATCAAACTCGCACAAATCAAGGCTGGACGAAAAAAATAGAGAGCAAGAGTAAGTAATTATCACGAAATTGGCATATAAGAGCACCCCACAATTTATACAACAATGCCTCCTTGATCTGTGGAAAGATTACTAAAGGCTAACATATATGGGATACATTCTTGCATTTTTGTTTAAGAAAATCACAGCATGTAAGCATTTTGGCGTACCTGAATTTCCCTGGGGCAGCCATAATCTCATGTGGTTCCTCAAAGTACCGGCCAAGAGCAACAACCTTGTCTCCAGGACAAAGATGAAATAAATCAGAATGGGGACGGAGCTGAAAAGATTCAGAACCCGTCCCGCTCTGGATTTCACAAGGATGTATACTGATAGAGTCATCCAGATTCCTTAGACTTGCTGGTTGCAACAATGCATCAGATTCAATCTTAACCAAAGCAAGATTATAGTGGAAATCGCAGGCGTACACTTGACCATCCAGTAATGTACCATCCGATAAATACACGTCAACCTGCCATAGTAATAGTAGTGAAACCATTTTTCACATCATTGTAAAATTGTGATTGGTATTCTTCTAAACCATAAAACTACTTTACAGATATGAGACATAGACTCTTGGAAATGCATAGTGTACTCGCCGATAAGGAAATCAGTTGTGTGTCCGAAAATTTTGTTGGCACACATCTCGAAACATCTTTAGTAAATCAAGTATAGCACAACTGTTCATTTGACTCTCATATAATGGATGAAATATGTTGAGAATCTCAATACATCATCTTCCCTTGTCCCTGGGTCCTTGATTTGATAACACTATGGCCCAACACTCATATGCGTACCTCCATCCGCATACCTCCACCATTACTCATACCCAAGTCCAGGCAACATAGATCATAAAACTACCTTGATATCATTAGGTAAGGCATCTGATTCAGCAGAAGTTCTGAAAAGACTGGCTGAAGTCAAGATAGTACTAGTACTGAGGTGTGCACCATTAGCTTCCTCGCAATCCACGATAGTGCCAGAGCCCATAAATAGAGGCTTCCCACCTTGAAAAAAAAAAATTGTACATAATTAGACATATAAAAACATTACAATCGAAACAGGTATTGTAGTAATAACAATTTACATTTTCAGAATATGCAATATGAACCACAGTACAACCTACCTATACAGAGGAAAAATTAGTGTTTTACCTGTGTAATTCAGTTTGTTATCATTTCAGGTGAAAACTGTTGAGCTAGAAACAATTAACTCATAGTTCCAAAAAGTCAGCATGTTTCTTGCCGAGTCAACCGTTGGTACTGGTAACCAACAAAAAACTAGTCTTATAATCATCCATAAGTGTGAATTATCTTGCAATGAAATAGTACTTGAAGCATAACGATTAACGACTCCCCGTCTATGACCTCTCTAATCACTTCCCCAAAGATAGACAAACTTTACATCTACTAAGCAATCAGTACTGCACGAATTCGAAGACATAACACACTGAATTTTCACACATGATCTTCGTATTACCACCTGAAAGTATTAGCAATCAACCTGGAATGAGGATACATAAAGTAATTTGTCTAACAATCAGCTAAAAAAGATTTTCAACCTGAAAACAGTTTCAATCCGTAGTAAAGTACAGGACAATGTCAGCTTTTCACAGTTTAAATAACTTTTTTCTAGCTATAATTATTCCTTCCAAAGAAAGGGTTTACATGGTTAGACCTAAACGGTTCAAAATGGAACCAAACACGACAAAAAGGCTAACAGTTCCAGGTTGGATGAACCAAAAAGCATTAATTACCAACTCAGCACATTCTCATTCTCTATAGGAACAATGAACAAAGATTGAAGTGAAGAGTCAAAAGATTATTCATGCCAATTGAACCTTAGCTGAAACCCATCCAAACAACAAAGTAAAGAAAGTATCAGATAGCAATTACACGTTAGTCAAATTTCCCAAGACTCCAATCAAAAGGTGTAATCCCAGCAGTAGTCCCGATAATAACTTCCATACATTGGCTTTGTACAACCACCTGAAAGTATTCGCTATCAAAATCCCTCCAAAATGAAATAACACCAATACAAAGAGAAAAATCATTCAGGGTCAAAACCAGAAGTGCCAAAGAAAAAAACCAAAAAGTGTCAGGAGCAAAATTCTTGACAGAGCAAGATTATGACCCCAATTTCCTTAGCTATATTACTTTCTGTTTGCCTCACCCATCTTGAGACACGAAATCAGTTGAATACTGATTTCAACTACAAAGAGTTCTACCTTCAACACAAAACTACGTACTTATAATTCTTGAGAGAAAAGTTTGTTTCTACATAAACTATGCTAATATTGTCCTAGAAGACACTGAGATTACATTAATAGGTTGAAGCCCGCACACCTGATAACACCTGAATGCAACCGTTTAGCTTAATCAAATATGGGCTGTAAAGAAATTTCAAACAAACAATAGGTTTAAACGATCCCAAACATAAAAAAAGTGAACATCAAATTTCAATAGAGCAACATTAAATTAGAAAAATACCCTTCTCAAGAACCTGGTAATTGGTTCCTAAGGACAATCATCTTGAGCTTCAAATCATGTCCGTGCGAGGGGGTGCATGGTTTGTTATGAGGAATTGTTGTGGTTGGCTTGTGGTGGCCGCGACCAAATGGAGGGGGGTCTCAAAAAGATCAACGGATGGGTGAGGGACCAAGTGATGATTAGGGGTCCAAATTTGGAAGCTAAAAATACCACATCGTACTAGAAAACAATTGTCCTGACTGCTAAGGTTATCCAAAATAAATGTCAAAAAGAATAAAAAAGAGGAGAGTGGTTTGGGGGAAGAGAGAGTCCCACGTATGGTAGAGAGAGAGAGTTCGGACCCTCTTGGGGAAACTCCGCTCCTTACTCAACATTACTCACAGGAAACTAAACAAACACCTTAAAACCTCTCTAATCCTTTACCTAACCAACCACCGATTGAGATTACTCAAACTCCTACCAAATAAAGGGAGACACAAATCCTTAATCAAAATTTTCAAAGCCATTTTATGTCGTTTAAATTTACACAGATGCTTTGCCCATCGGAGTACATCATTAAAGCTTTTACTCAAACTTTCACCCAAATTAGAGCAAGGGCTGGAGATAGTTGATAGCCTACTACATTGCCATATCACAGGTGCTAAAGATGGAAAAGGACAATCATATGGAAAAAAATTAAAATGGAACAGTTTAATAAACGACGACCTTCAAAGGAAACAAAACGGACAACAAATGGGGAATCTTTCAAAGCAGCTCCTTTCGTACCAATGTCCAAGTCCATATTTGCATAGGTGTAGATGGAATGAAAGGACATAAACCAAGGGCCATATGGAGAACAAAGAAAAGAACAAAATATCATAATTCAGTAAACATCAACCTGAAAGGGAGACAAGGCTGACAACAAATGGAGAAGCTTTCGTCGCAGCTCTTTTCGTGTCAATGTCCAAGTCCATATTGGCATAGGTACGAGTATCAAACTCTTCCCAAAAAGAATGCCGGACAATTTGGCAGGGGCCTGTTCATATCATTATCAAATCAACGATCAAAAATATAAACCTATGCATAATCGAAAAGAATAAAGCCTGAAAAGTCTGTCCTATTTTTACTGTCCTAAACTACCCATGAATCCTTGATCAGAAAACAAAAACACAGACTGAAACGTCTCCAAACCAACAAGGAGAAAATTGAAACGTATCCAACACAAACAAAATGGCAAAAAGTGAAATATAACTCATCCTTCCACCCAAGTTACACAGTTTCAAGCAGAAACATCATATCATTTCAACCTGCAATTCAAATTGGTTCTCCAATACAATTCAAATGCATTCTATCCGCAACACTATTGTCTCCACTCGCACACAAAAACATCATATGGACACTGGTAATCGGCCATGGAAGCGTTCTGGTGCAGCATTTTGGTTTGAATTGCAGTCAGCCCCCCTGATACTCCACCAGGTAATTCAATATTCGTAGTTCAAAGCTTCTAATATATACAATGTATAACGCATAAAAAGCTAGAGCTGAGTACCATCAGTGTAGATTTGCATACATGACATATGTACATACATTTTAAATTTGTGGGCGAAAAATAATGAGCATAAATTTGAAATTTAATTGCCTCATGCAACGTGTTGTATAACACTGTTAGAATGCGTAGGACAGCATAGAATTATGTTTGACCAACTTTTTATGAACTACTCGCGACAAGAATGTTTATAAAACTGCTGAAAAATAAATTCACACAGAAGTTTTATCCATGACCTGTTTGGGAAGATAGAAATATAAGAAAGTAAATGTGTAGAACACTACAATTTCCTGTCATAACAAGTTCTTTAAAGCAATTAAAGAACAAAGCTACTTTCAGAAATCAATAAATCATGTCAGTATACTTATTGATGATCACTCTGCTTCTAGATGATTAAAGACGAACATATTAACGATTCCCGTATTAAAGCCTGAGTAGATAGTATTTCTGTTTATTAAGAAAACATTTCTAAGGCTTGAATCCCGCAAACCAAAGCAGAAGCGTTTCCTGAAAGAACATGAAAATCCAAATTACCATCACTTGCTTTCCTCCGACGTACAGACCTAGACAATTTATGTTACGTTCTAAGAATCTCAGTAAGACTACAATTAATAGAGTTGCCCCGTCATTAAGGAGATGGCATAGCAATTTAAGGACCCACGAGTTTTTCATCCTGACTGTTTCCCTCCCAATCCACATTGCATATGTTGTAAAAATAACTTTCTAAGACAGTTTGTTTGGAGTTTTACTTTGCAAGGAATGCCACATATCCATGCCATTTAATTAATTTACCACAAACATGCAAGTTAGAACAAAAAACTACGTGAACTCCAATACTAATTATCTAGAATTGCTACACAACTATGAATGGTTTCCAAAACAATGCATTCAAATTACATGTATTTTTGACACAACGTGAGTGAGTAATGAGGAAGAAAACACGGACGTTCATCTAAATTATCTTTGACCTTAAGACTGGGGTTAGATAACCTTATGCCACAACCCCATGCTTCATTTTTGTTATCTAAGGTAGGAAGTAAAGACGGAGAGCTACCGGAAAGGGGAGAGGAGAACAGAGGTAACCATCAAACTATAGAACCACACCCCATGCTTCATTTTTGTTATCTAAGGTAGGAAGTAAAGACGGAGAGCTACCGGAAAGGGGAGAGGAGAACAGAGGTAAGCATCAAACTATAGAACCACACCAAAACAAAGGCCCTCAGACGAGCATGAAGGATAGCAACATGCAGAAACAGAAACCCTATGAAAGGCTTCATCTCAAAGGAATAGAACGCTTCATCTCAAAGGAATAGAACGTTTGATTATAGTAGCCCTAGTTGTCTATATTGGAATTATTTTTGGCGAATAAACTCTTAAACAAAAAGGATGCCGACCGAGATTCGAACTTGGGCATTTCTTGTGGGATGAAATCAATTTACTGCTAAACCACAGGAGCCACTTTTCCTAAGATGCAAATAAATTATGTATATACTTATTTAGGAAGAGGGCCCCTATTTTGGGCCAAAAATTTAGAGGCCGAGCCTGGCAAAGGGTAGTTGCTTTCCAAATCTATGGATTGCATACGTAATATCGTTGATTGTTCCAGTTACAAGTTGCCTCAGGGGGAAGATGATTTTCGAAATTAAAGCCGGTAAAACCCTACCTTTGGTCAACCATGTCACAAGGTTACATTTGCAACTAAAAATACATGAAGAACATAGTTTAAAGGATAATTTTTAAAATATAGTAAGGATTAGTGATTTTGAGTATTTATGCTCTCAAATTCTTGTACACTAAATTAAGGGCCCTATTCAAAAAAAATTAGCTTTATGCTCCATAAATCTCAGAGCCAGCCGTAGGCACAATACGGCAGTGTGACAGGGAGGTGTCGTGCGTCTTGTATACACCCGACCCGCGTGCAGTTGTGTAATCTTGTATTGTGCAGTGAGAATATTCAATACAAGTGTATCAGTTTGAGGTGTCCAAACTCAACAATAATTATAGAGTTAAGACTTTATTTACTGGCTAAGAAATAATCATATGTGCACATACATATATACACGAAAAAAATGGTGTTTAGATCAAGCACCATACACACATTGGATGCCGTTGATTCCTGCGGAAATCCCCTTGGTTTTTAAAAAAAAAAAAAATTTGGACGGCTCGGATCGGCCTTCCGGTGGCTGGAGACGGCCCGGCGCGGCCGCAGGTGCAAATATCATTTTCGCTAAGAAATTGCTGCTTTCCAAAACTAAAATAAAAAAAACAATGCGCGACCGTTATTTTACCTACCCCAAGACTCGGGGCGCCCCCGTTTCCACGGGCTAAAGCTCGCCATTTTTTCCTCTGGGTCGCGAGTGTCGAACACCATTTTTGTCCTCTGGTACGTTGGACCTGATGGTAAAAATTTAGACAGGAAAAAAAAAAAAAAAAACCAAGTTTTAACCATAGAAACCAGAAGCAATCGCGCTGAGAAAATAACCTCAAATAGAGCGATGAGAGAACGACCGTGCAATCTGCCGCTGGCGACGGCGCCCGTGGCGGTGGTGCAGATACTTGTAGCAGTGGAGATTCCGACCTGAGACTGAGGTATTGCACGAGAATAATTTTGTTCAACCCTTCTAATGATGTATTGTACTTGTAGAAATTTTGTAGGGTACACAAAATCAATGAGTTAAGTGAAAATTTTGTAGGGTATATATATATACGAAATTTATATATATATTTTTGGTAATAATGAGCTATAGTAGAAAGAGAAAAACTTTTTAACAGGGTTTTCCATTAATAAAGTTTACGCCTTTACGGAAGTCAATCTCGACTGTCTAAAACTATTTTAGACGATTAGATTAAAAACAAATTATTAATGATAAAAAATATTTATTTTTGGTAATAGTTTAAAAACGTATATCAACCAAAAAACTGCCAAAAAACATATATCAATCGGTTGATTGCCAAAAAACGTATATCAACCGGTGGCCGGAGACGGCCGGCGGTACGTTTTCTCTACATCTCAATCGGTACCAATATCTTTATCGTTATTCTACCCTTACTATGTTTAGAGAATGAAACCTACATGAATATATATACATATAAAAATAGATAAATAGCGTAATCGGGGCAAATTGGGTAAAACGAGACCGGGGGAAGCAAATATCTACCTAGTAATTTTTATCTTATTTTTATCTTTTGAACTCTCATCACTTATTAATATTTTTTTTATGAAACCCCTCTCTCTCTCTTTTTTTTAATGAAATCCCTCTCATAAGAATAAGAGGGTGTTTGGCTTAGTTTTTTCTCTTGGTTAACCTTTTATATTTTTTTACCTTTTGATTGAGACGAATCCCAAGAGTAAAAAATCTTGATCAATATATGAAAAAAGTTCACAAATGTTGTAATAAAGAGGCCAAAAAACTGCCTTTCTAGTACTTTTTTTTGTTTTTTTTTTTACTTTTTCGTCTCCTTGTCAAGATTTTTTAGTTTGAAATTCATCTGGACAAGCGAATTCAAGAAAGTATAAAATTTTAATCCAAAATGCAAAAAAAAAAAAAAAAGAATAATAGAAACAACAAAGGAGTAAAAAAAATCAAAAAGTCAAAAAGAAAGCCTAGGCCAAACACTCTCTAAATTCAGTATAAGTTGCAACGATAAATGCTGAACCAAAAATTTCTTGTGCCTGTCATCTCCTTGATTGTCTCCACTCTGTCCCCAATGAGGAACAAGGCAGCGTGCCATAAAACAAGCCCCAAATCGCCACTTTATCATCCCTAGTTCCAGTCATTAAGCGAAGTCGGAATAGACAGTACCAGCGGAACCTTGGTCTGTTTTTCTATTTCCTCGGTATCCCTTAGGCTGGTTGAGCTCAAGCTCATGCTTCTTAGTCACCAACCTATAGCTGTACCAGCCTCAATAGAACCACATACATACATTGTACATGCATACACACACATCTAGAGGGAAAGAGAGTGTGTGCACGCGTGTAGGATTGCAATTTTTATAAGATCATATGTGAGACTACAATTGAATGACAAGTTTAGGGGGTTTTAAGAAATTTTTCCTAAGACCTTGGCCGCAATCATCGCCAACTATGCAATTTAGGCACCGTTATGTCCACGTAAACGCCATTTAGACCATTTTTGTTTGGGTTTTGATGGATTTGGCTACATGGGTCTACAATTATTTTATAACCATACATACTCACCCAAGAGCTTTACACACACTCACAATTTTTGGTGGGTCTCACACACACTAAATGTGTAGTATGTATATGCCCCAATGTGAATGTAAGCGAATTTGTGTAAATATTTGTGTCAGTTTTTGTGGTTGAAGAATGATTGCATGGGTCTAATTGTTGGGTTTTGACAGCATTTGACAACAAGGGTCTAATTGTTTGACGAAATCCAAAGTTCGAGTGTTTTATTGAAGTTTATTTAAGTTCAGGTATCTAAATGAAAATTGTGGGCAAGGTCAGTTTTTTTTTTTTTTGAAATTTTCCTTTAAAAAAAAATAAAGTATCCTCTTTCGGAAGAATACTATAGATTATAGAACAAAAAAAAAAATACTTGTACGTTAGTTATTGCTCCCTCTGTCACTTATTTATTATTCACTTGTTGACTATTTTATGTCTCATATTGACTCCGTTTACAAGCACTTATATTTTAGCTTAAAAAGTTAATTAATGGTATTATATAAATAGTCATTTATTTGACTTATCTAGCTAATTTAATCCAAAAATACATCCGGCCCTTTATATCTTGAGGTCCTTTGCAAGCTAAGGACACCGAGCAGTATCCATTTTTTTTAATCAGAAAATAAATCAGTTAAGAAAGAAATATACTCGTATAAATCATTTTTTCCCCTTGATTTTTTAGTTAATTTGAGCTTGTATAAAAACTTAATTGTCGAATGGAAAAGATATTAAGAAAAAATAAATGGGATATATGTAATGTAAAGTCCCACATCGACTAATTGTGAAATTGTTGAATGGGATACAAGGATTTGTGAGCAGATACCATATAATTCGAGATTAGCGCGGATCATTACATGTGGCATCAGAGTTTGTACCAATCGAAAGTGTTGGGTGAATCTTGCAACGAGACGTGTTTGGATGAGCCTCACAAGTGAAGAGTTTGAGGAACTTGATGTGCTTAAGTGGGGACCTGTCTCACGTCGCTTGTTGGGTGGAAGTTGTTGACCCATGGGATGCAACGAATAATACGGAGTAAAACTCTGGGTACACCATTTGCTACATCAAATGTATATCGCATTCCATGGGATCCACTCGGGGTTATACACAAATAATTGAAGCTGCTCAATATTTTTAACATACTTTTTTAAGGGTCTCTGTAAAAAAACAGTTCAACCGGATATATCGATAAAGGATTGATCGATTCTACGCCCAAGTTGCTGACAGAAAATTGAGTAAATAGTTGATAAGTTCTTATCGATATCTGGATGAGCTGTTTTATAACAAAATATGTTTACAAAATTAAAAGGCTCTGATCATTTGTGTAAAACTCCGAAATAGGTTCCACAAGATGTTGTGTATAGTTGGTGTACACCATAAATGGTGTACCCATACTAGGGCTCAAAAAAAGTTCACACTTCAGTCAAGTGGGTTCACTTTTACCTAGTAGTAAGTTCTACCCTCGAGTCACAAGTTTAGGAATTTGGGGTCCGTGTTGGACCAATTCAGATCGTTCATGCTCGACAATGGACGGTTCAAATTATATCTTGGCTGAACCAGCCTCGGTCATCTATTGTTGTTCGGCTGAGAAACAATTTGAGCTGTTTATTACCGAGCATAAGCGGCCCAGATTGATCGAACATGCATGCTGTCCCGGACAGCACGCAGCAGGCAAATCCACTAGAAGGAGCTCTTTTACTACAGTCACTAACCCTCCCGCATCTCCCCCGTCGGCGAAACAGCTCCGGTGCCGGCGACTGAACTCCGATCAATCACTCAGCAGCAACTTACGACACAGGTATAATTTGATTTTGGAGCTGCATTCAAACCCCGAGTTTGTCTTGATTATAATGTTCTCAGAACCATTCTTCTCAATCTGGAATGGCCCCCCTTCCATCTTCCTTCTTAAGGCTTCGCTCCGCCCTTCCAGTAGCTCGCCCTGGCTTCAATATTGTAGCAGAACTGCTTGATTAACTTGTTTGTCGGCCAACCCAGCGAATGTTGGAATTGATTCGGCCGAGAGGTTGGTAAGCCAGTCTAATGCTGCCCCGGAAAGGCTTCATTGTAATAAGCGGATAAGGTTTGCATCGTCGCCAGCGAATTCCGTGCAGTAATGGAAACACGACTGCAGGTGAGCGGAATCTACCCGGGCTTGCCTGAACTCAAGCCTTCCCTTTACTCCAATTGGCCTTCTCCTATTCCCCTGAACCTTATCTACTTTGGCTAATAATCTTCTCTCTCTGGTCATTGGTCCAAGGTCAGCTTCGAGGCCTCAGAACCAGAAATTTGAAAAGACCTTAGGGGGCCTCTGCAGGGGGAAGGAATATGTTACTAATCAGCATTCGGAGCCTATTCCGGTCCCACCTCAGCTTCCTACTCAAAGCTCAGTAGCACCACCAATAGTCCAATCTGGCTTTCAACCTCAACCTCAAGGTGAGACTCTTGCTCCCGCATTAACTGATTCGAGCACTGAGCAACAATCTCCAATGACTTATAGGTGTTATACGGCATCTCCATCACCACCTTCGTCATATAAGATACGTCGCGAAAAGTACACTCGTTTGTCTGTTCCCCCTGCTCGCTTGTCTGATTATCATTGTGACTACAGTATCTCCCATCTCTTGCCCAGGTCTCGCTTTAGTGTTCGACATCCTAGCTCGTCCGTGCTTTCCGAGGCGCTGCCTACTCACTCGGACAATGCTCTGAACACGAAGAAGTTCGGCCCCCTTTTCTCCCGTGCTGAGTCACAGGCAGTTCTAAATCTAACGAAACCCTAATTTCTCCAACTTGGGCTAAATTTTCTTTCACTTTCATCTAAGGGTTTTAAAGTTCGAATCGGAAGCTGAGGTATCCTCACGACAGTCAAAATCAAACGTATCTGCTTTATTTGGGAAATGTATCTGTTTTGTTTGGGAATTTCCATCTTGAAGATTTCGTTTTCAGCATGGGTTTCGGCTGACCATTTATTTTGGAAGAACAGTTAAATGTGTAGAAATTTACTATACTCATTTATGATATTTTGGAAGAACGATGTTAAATGTGCTGAAATTTACTACTTATTTCTGATTTTTTTGGACAATGAGGGCCAATGTTGGTAAAGAAGCCTGGTCCTCGGCTACTTTTCTAGTACGGCAATGTTCTAATAGGCTTTGGTCTTTGGCTTTATTTTTTCTAATCCGCAAACAGAAATGTCATTTGCTGTTGGTTCTTTTGAATGGCGAAAGAAAATTTCATTAATCGTGAAATTGTTGCAAGACTAATAGAAACAGGGAAACAACATCAAGTTCAAAGAACAATCTTCTGCCCAAATCCAAGACCCAAACAATTGGCAAGAAGCCAATCGAAAACACCCATATGGGACGGAGCCCAACTGAAAGGGACGGAGCCCAAACACCGTAAATGAGTCTAATGCTTATTACAAGATGGTATAAAAAAAAAATCTGTACCTATACCAATCTTTTGTACTTTCCTCACTTTCGAAATCTTCCCCCTATATTTTATACTCCCTCTGTCCCTTTTTAAGTGTCTTGCTTCGTAACTCCAACTTATTAAAAAGACATCATCATTATACCTTTCACATTAACTTTTTCCTCCACTTTCCCTGCTTACCCATCATCATTACTCTTTTACTCATTTACTTTTCAAAAAGGAATCTACTTTTAGGGACAAAATAGATAATACACCAACTTTTACCTACTAACTTTACAAAATGGATACTTATTAAGGAACAGCCTAAAATGGAATACTGGACTATAAAAAATGGATGGAGGGAGTACTACTGATTGCTGAAATTTAGAGGGAGTTTAATATTATGATTCCTCCTTTTTAAATAATTTTAGAATAGTTTTTTAGTTTATTGCTATCTAATCGAAATGCGTGAATCCAAATGGGTAACTATTTACTATATCACTAGCATTTAGAATTATAAAACATTGCTATGGATACTTCTCGGAAATATAATTGAGAGAGATTCTTACTTCAAAAAGAAAGGTGTTGCCAGGTATTAGGGAATAAAATATATGGTGGTGTTCTATTGTCATAGCCTAATTTTAAAATACTAGCGGTTGGGGGCACACCCTCCGTGTGTGCACGTGGAAGTGCAAGGGAAAATATTTGGGGAGTGAGAGTGTGTGTGGGGAGGTTTTTTGGGGGTGGGGTGGATAGTTGAGTCTTAGTGATTTTACGATTTTGCCCTAAGGTTAATCATGTTGCAATAAAATCGGGTGTAAAACATGGGTTTTGATGAGGGCAAAAATGTAAATCACTTTTGTGACACGGATTCGAAAACACTGCACACCAAAAGTTCCTCTCCCGTTATATATTACTCCAATAGATTAATGAGTGCCTTTTGTATTATGCATAATTGTACCAGTGGGACTTTTTTTTTTTATGTTGTATAGACTTGCTAGTTTCCCCTTAAGAGGTTATTCGAGCTTCGTCCTTGCCCATTTATTAGTGGAATCAACTGTTTTCAACTATTTCTATGGGATCAACCATAATAGTTGGCTTAGCAACAACTTGTTTATTGCATTGACTGTTCTTTAGTGAAATTATTCTCGTTTGTTTGACAACAAAGCTACTTTTCTTTCTCCTCTTTATGCTCAAGTGCTCTGATCTTTGCTGATAAATGAAGATGGCTGGATATGAAATATGATTCCCCCGTACTAAACCCCATGATCAGATGCATTTCCATCATGGTTTCTCGCATCAAAGTCACTCAGCACTTGGGCATATTTTCGTCAGTTAAAAAACAATATTTGCCACTCCTATGCCTCATTTTATACTTGAAGTTACCAAGTTTCAGCTTGTGCAGTGTAGTTCCTGCACCTAATTGTTTCATTCCAACATCACGATGTAATTCACCTTAGCAACATTTGTTTTCAGTCTTGTACTTGATACCCATTGATTCGATCTGACAGTAATGATAACATTGTTAGAATATCTATGCTACCAAGTATCATCAAAATATCAACCAATTTGATTCTTTTAACTAATTGAGGAAGAACTTGTAAATTGACAAAATCCAGCGGTCGAATTTTCCATCTCCTAGTAAAAAACATTCTGATCTCCTATTCAAAAAAATTCCCAATTCTCGTTTTGGAGCTTCTAACTCTTTCATTCTTTTGTCTGTTTGTACTTGACAGTTGACAGTAGTTTGATGACAGTTTAATCACTGCCTAATGTAAGAAGAGAACCTTATCTTGCCTAAGACCAATCAAGTTGTTTGCAAATGCTTGTCCTACACTAGTCTTGCGAGATGCGACTCTTGCCTGATTGGTAGCAATTTCTTAGATGTTAATTTTTGGGGCCCTGGTTTATTTGTGCAGGTAACGGCGAGGGCGGTTGATTTTGAAACTGAGTTTCCAAAGATTAGTAATAGTTACCTTTCCCAAGAACAAAGAACATCAATTCTTCGAAAAACTGAAGCAAGTTGTTATTGTAAATACCAAAATATCTGGAACCTCAAAGGCTACTCGGCCAATGTTTCTTCGTGGTGATGGGGTGATCATAGGTAAAAATGGGACAATACTAACTAGTGCATACTTGGTTCGGAACAACACACTGTCTATACGTATCCGCCGGGAAGTTGATGAAGACTTTTGGGAAGCCAAGAGAGAGGGGAAAATGCCAAAACATGATTTAGCTATTCTTGTGCCGAAGAATGTCTGTGCCTTTGATTTTGCTACATTTGATGAGGAAGAACGATTCGATATTGGGAAGGAGGTGCTTTGTATTTCTCACACAGGCAATTTCATGTACACACTAATGATAGGTCATCTCGCATGTCAGGATCACAGGCTTTTGAGTGATGTGGAGGACGAACCAAAGAAGCTTGTGCCCTGGTGTTCAGTTCAAGAGGCAGACTCATCGGACTTTCTACTTTTGCCTGGAAGAAGTTCTACTTTGCGGTTCATTTAACCGTCTTGAAGGACTTCTGCAGATCTTATAAAAAGGGAAAATGGAAAAAAAAAAGTGAAACTCCAAGCTTTGTTATAGTTCTATATTATTTGTCTTTTTATCCTACTCTATTAATCTGTTTTGTAAGCTTTGTCATGTTAGACTGTATATACATGTATTGAGGACCTCATGGTTCTCATATATCTATGATTCAAGCATGCTTATTGTTATTACCATCGCTCTTAAACCCTAATTTCGATTTCGTAATTCTACTCTATGCATCCAAAATTTCCCAATGATCCCATGCACTGGGTAATAGTATTCTGTAGAAAGAAGGGGGTTTTTTTTTGGTGTGTGCATTTGCTACTAGTTTAATGTCACGTGAGTTGCACGTGGATATTTTCGTTCGGAATTTTATGAAATAAGTTTTGTTGCACACAATAGGCATGTACATATGGTGAAATGTGAAAAATTAACTTACACCACAAAATGAACAGGCACATCCGTTATAGAGCATTTCAGCCCATCAAACCACATTCAGGATTCCAGGGGGGTAGCAATTAGCCTTTCAATTCCCAATTTATCCATCAAAACTCAAAAGCAATCCAACACAAGATCATCCCAGCAGCCGAGAAAAGTAAAGAATGTCATCCCGGAAATAAATTCTTTACCTCTACACAACTCAAGTCATACTAAGCAGTAAGCATTTAGGAAAACGCAGGGCAACACTAAGTCATTCACGAGCAACCAACACCACCTGTTTCCCAACATTACGACCAGAGAGAATCGCAATAAGAGCCTTTGGTGCCTTCTTTCCGTCGTCCACATATGGAACTTACATGTCGTATGAGGGGCAGGACCATGTCACGATAGTTTGACCACACGCTCTCGTTTTGTGATGAGGAAGAACAAGATGTGTACACCTTCAGGTTCTTCAAGGTTGTACTGTGAGATCATCCCACACACAGGAGTTCGACCTTGAGTCTCATGTTCAGAAGTACCGCATCAACCATCCCTTCTCCTCAAAGTAGATAACGATGCCATCGGGTAAGCACCTAGCAATGAAATTAGACAGAGGCATAGAGACTGATGGATATCCCATTCAAGAGCAACTCAATGCGAAACGGCAAGAGAGGCATCTTAATGTTAATTATTGGTGCAATACAATACCCAAAATGCTAAAATGAAGCACCCTTGCTCCCTTGCTCCAATGCAAAGATTGTTATTTCTCCAAAATTGACTTCCCAAGGAGTTGTTTGGCCTCCAAATGAAATGATAAACATGGCTCATGTTTCAGCCATCTTTTTAGAGAAGCACTGGAGAGGTTTAAAAGTGGAGAAGAGCCATTTTCCAAATTTGGCATTTGGTTTAGCCATTGTCCGTTGCTTGGAGTTCCTCCGATAAGGCATGTAATGTACCGAAAGTTTATTGTGGAAATACAACAAAGCCAACTAAGGGTTGAGTTTAGGGCACCATACATTCAGAAATATAGATCGAGTAGATAGGGTGGTTGTGGACCCCTGTCCAAATTAACGTCCTTGTATTAGGTTCATTCCACTCATTTTTTAGTAATTACTGAAGCAACGAAAGAAACAGACAATTGAATTCACTTAGAATTACATTTTCCTGTTTCTTCCATCCTCAATATTTGGACGATGACATGCTTGCGGCCTATCTGCCATTAAAACTTGATAATATCCAAAAACAGAAGAACGAACCTTTGACGATAATGAAGGGATGGAATGCTTGGTATGGATACATTTAGGTGACTCTCGGGTGGAGTCGTACACCGATCCTCCCATCCAAAAAAAACACATTCCACACCCAAAAAAGTTGAGGGCTTGAAGCGACCATTTGGCATGCATAACATCCCCAGAATGAAACTGCCACCAAACTGCATATTCTATCAATAACACAAGGTGGAAAGGCGAAAATCATTAGTCCCGATACAAAAACATTTTCAGACTCCGAAGTTGTAGTCAGGCTATACCGAATAATCGGCTATATCACTTTCCTATTCTAGTGATGAACTTTATGGCTAGTAATTGCCGGAACTGATGTCGGTATCAAAAAGAATTCGGCTGGCTACGGAGGCATATAGTTGAATAGTAATATATCCATTACGTCTTCAAGGCCTTTATTCTTCTTAGTATCTGTTGTTTTGGCACAAATCTTTTTGGTTCTAAGGGCACTTCATCTTTCTAATGTCCTGGGAGTATTTCCTAGACCACATTAGCCTTTCTTAGTGATGGGCTTCTGAGTAGGCATACTTCAACTTGTTAACATCTTTTTGGCCAAGCAATGCTATGGACAAACTACTAAACACCACTTATCTTCTCCATCTGCATAACCCCTAGGTTCCAAATCAAAACCCTAACCCAATCTTGACCACCATTACCTACAGCCACTACACTCCACCACATTCTTCACCTACTAGGACATTTCATCGCTCCCCATTCGTACCAGCCACCACGCCCGTTCCCCTTGCCCTCCAATGTCGCCGCCTGCACATCACACACAAACATACGGGCGAAACGTGACTGAACGGCCAAAAATTGTGGTCATCGAAGTAACAATGGGGAATAGACTGCGTGAGAATGAGTAGATATGACGAATTTCTATGTTTTGGAGGGATGTTGCATGAATTTAGAAATTTTCTGAATAGAGCGCTTTAGACGTCAAGGTCAGGTGAAGACGATAGCATTTGCCGATTGGGAGGTGACGAGGAAGATGGGGTATGACGGTCAAGTTGGATGGCCGGCAGCGGTTATTGTTGTGGCTAGGAATAGGATTATTTGCCTAAAAATTGGTTATTGTTGTGATCTGAGTTAACTTTTGTGTGGTCAAAATGTGAGACGCGATTTGTTTATTTAATACCAAATTTACATCTCGCTAATACTTTGTGCACCATTGGTAAAAATTAGCCGAAGTTTAAAGATGAACTTTCAAAAATACCCCTACACTTGATGGTGATCACAGACGGAGTTAGTCTCAAGGATAATTTAAACGGGCATAGTAAATGTTAGGGATGCAATAAACGAGATTTGTAAATTGGGGACCAAATTGACAATTCTCTAATACTTTGAGGACTATTGATAAAATGAAAAAAAAAAAGCACTCAAACTTAAGGAGGACCTCTGATTTTGCCACTCCCTTTTTTGTTAACGCCACTCCCCTATCAATGTATTTTTTCAATGAGAAAATACACTTACAGGAGAGTGACGTTAATAAAAAAAAAAGGTGACAAAATCATTTCCCAACTTAAAATTCACCCAATTTTTAGGTCTGGTTCAAACGGAAAGAGAGGGGCTACCACGACATATTCACTCCTTGTTTCTTTCCGGCACCGTACAGCTGTCGCGGCTAACCACCCACATGCACGCCTTCGACCTCTATCGCTGCCATTACCTTCACCGGGTTTGATCCTTTTCCTCCCTATCTTTAGGGGCCTGTATGTACATCCATGTACCCAATTAGTAAACCTAAGGTTTCTAATTTATAAAATTTAATTAGTTCATCCAGCCCAAAAAAAAAAAATTAGAGGGTCACTGTAATTAGGGAGATTGTTTTGGGTAAGTCACCTAATTTTAATAATCGGGTCCTCTAATTGTAGTTATAAGAAACTCTTTGATGATAGGTATGTATGGATCATGTCGACTTAGTAAAGGTTTTGTTATATTCAAAGTAAATTGTTAACTGTTCTTTTTATTGTATTGCTACTGTAGTTGCATTACATCATGAAGATAGACTTTGAACGCTAGTCTAATGAGAACAGCAGTGAGCGCCTTTCCCCCCAACAAAGGCCAGCATTCTTTCAGAGAATGAAGGGGGTTGTTATTCTAATCGAGACAAAAGTTAAGAAACCCAAAGCTGAGCCTAAGGGTAAAATAGACAAAGGCGGCAAAGGCAAATGACACCAATTAGCAAATCCTGATGACAATGAGGTGATCTATGGTACGGGGGTTTTTTCCGACTCCAACGGGCTTATCATGACAGCTGAGCATGTTGTTCCATAAAATTGAAATTCAGTTCGTTTCAGGAGAGTTGATGATCAGAATGCTCAGAAAGCTGAGGTAGTTTATGCAAAGTATGACATGGATTTGGCTATCTTGAAGCCGAAAAAAGAATATCATCCTGATTTTGCGACTTTCAGCAGCGAGGGGCCTCTTAGTATCGGAAGAGAACTCTTCTCAATTGGTTTGAATTTTTCCTACGTGGTCGGTGAGGTAACCTATGAGGACTACAGGTTATACCATGATATCTACAAGGACTTTGAGGATGAGCTGTTGAATTTAAAGGGAGACTTGAGAATTGTGCAAATAAACAACTCTCATGGTTCATCCGGAGCCCCAGTTTTTTATTCCCAGGGTAAAGTTGTTGGTGTCATTGCACTCACCTTGGATGGCTTTGATTTTACCATTCACTTTACCACCTTAAAACAATTCTGTGAACAGTACTATGAAACACAACATCCTGGGGCTGGGTCTCAAAAAGAGAAGAACAAGAAAAGGTATCGGGGAGGTCCCAAAGAAGAACGAAAGAGTGAATTTCCACTTATTAGTAGTTTCCATGTTAGTGTAGTTTTTTGGTATAGTTAGTCTTTTTGACCAGCAAACATGACAAGAAGTGATTTGTCTGGTATTTTTGGTATGATATTTAGTTTGGTGGGGAACAACTGTAATTCAAGTGCATCTATGTTAGTTGCTAGAAGGTCCCTCAATGTTAAGTTTCTTTTCTGGAAATTGCACCATAGTTTTACCTATCTTTCCTATATTTCGTTTCGAAATGACTTCCATTTTATGTAGTCTTTTGGTGCAATCTTTTACAATCAAATGTTACCTATTTCCTTTTGTTGTTTTGAATGGTGGTTTGATTTCTTTTTATTTAACTTTTTTTTTTTCTTGCTTTTGGGTAAAATTAAAAAACTTCATGGATAGATAGAAACCTTGTGTCAATTTCTTTAGACATAGACCACATCTTTCATAATAGGAAGAGATCATAGGAGAAGAAGACGGTTGTGTTACTTTGATGGTTCGTCCACCTTAGGTCGCTTTCGAAGGTTTTGCTCTGGTGTTTCATCCAAGTTTCGATTTGATTTCGTATTGTCTCGGATGTTTACAAACCCCCTACAAGTGAGGGCATCTTTGGAGCTGGTCAATGATGTGCTGGGTGCAACTTGAAAAAGACCAAGTTTCGCGTGCTATTGGAATTCCGTGAGATAAGCCCTAACATGAAGTCTATGAGGAGGCTTATCTCACAGAATTCCAATTGTTCCCCACCAACTAAATATCATACCAAAAATACCAGACAAATCACTTCTTGTCATGTTTGCCGATCAAAAAGACTTAACTATACCAACATACCAAAAAACTACACTAACAAGGAAACTACTAATAAGTGGAAATTCACTTTTTCGTTCTTCTTTGGGACCTTTTTGTGTTCTGTCCCCCCAGACACCTTTTTTTGTTCTTCTCTTTTTGAGACCAAGCCCCAGGATGTTGTGTTTCATAGTACTGTTCACAGAATTGCTTAAAGGTGGTAAAGTGAATGGCAAAATCAAAGCCATCCAAGGTGAGTGCAATGGCACCAACAACTTTACCATGGGAATCAAAAACTGGGGCTCTGGATGAACCATGAGTTGTTTATTTGCACAACTCTCAAGTCTCCCTTTAAATTCAACAGCTCATCCTCAAAGCCCTTGTAGATATCATGGTTGTTGTCCTCATAAGCTACCTCACCGACCACGTAGGAAAAATTCAACTCCCTTGGATGACCAATTGAGAAGAGTTCTGTTCCGATACTAAGAGGCCCCTCGCTGTTGAAAGTCGCAAAATCAGGATGATATTCTTTTTTCGGCTTCAAGATAGCCAAATCCATGTCATACTTTGCATAAACTACCTCAACTTTCTGAGCATTCTGATCATCAACTCTCCTGAAACGAACTGAATTCCAATTTTCTAGAACAACATGCCCAGCTGTCATGATAAGCCCGTTGGAGTTGAAAAAAAACCCCGTACCATAGATCACCTCATTGTCATCAGGATCTGCTAACTGGTGCAATTTGCCTTTGCCGCCTTTGTCTATTTTACCCTTAGGCTCAGCTTTGGGCTTCTTAACTTTTGTCTTGATTAGAATAACAACCCCCTTCATTCTCTGAAAGAATGCTGGCCTTTGTTGGGGGGAAAGGCGCTCACTGCCGTTCTCATTAGACTGGCGTTCAAAGTCTATCTTCATGATGCAACTATAGTAGCAATACAATAAAAAGAACAGTTAACAATTTACTTTGAATATAACAAAACCTTTACTAAGTCGACATAATCCATACATACCTATCATCAAAGAGTTTCTTATAACTACAATTAGAGACCCGATTATTAAAATTAGGTGACTTACCCAAAACAATCTCCCTAATTACAGTGACCCTCTAATTTTTTTTAAGGCTGGATGAACTAATTAAATTTTATAAATTAGAAACTTTAGGGTTTACTAATTGGGTACATGGATGTACATACAGGCCCCTATTAAAGATAGGGAGGAAAAGGATCAAACCCGGTGAAGGTAATGGCAGCGATAGGGGTCAAGGCGTGCAAGTGGGTGGTTAGCCGCGACAGCTGTACGGTGCCGGAAAGAAACAAGGAGAGATTGGACGTGGCAACCAAGAAGTGAATATGTCGTGGTCGCTGGTCTGGTGGTGGCCCCTCTGAACCTGTCGAGTTCCTCCTCTCTCTCTCTCTCTCTCTCTCCGTTTGAACCAGACCTAATAGTTGGGTGAAGTTTAAGTTGGGAAATGATTTTGCCACTCCTTTTTTTATATTAACGTCACTCTCCTGTAAGTGTAAGTGTATTTTCTCACCGAAAAAATACACTTGTAGGGAAGTGGCGTTAACAAAAAAGGGGTGGCAAAATCAGCAGCCCATTGTAAATTTTTTTTTTTTTTTTTTGCATTTTTATCAATAGTCCTCAAAGTATTAGAGAATTGTCAATTTGGTCCCCGATTTACAAATCGCGTTTATTGCATCTCTAACATTTACAATGCCCGTTTAAATTATCCTTGAGACTAACTCCGTCTGTGATCACCATCAAGTGTAGGGGTATTTTTGAAAGTTCATCTTTAAACTTCGGCTAATTTTTAACAATGGTCCACAAAGTATTAGCGAGATGTAAATTTGGTATTAAATAAACAAATCGCGTCTCACATTTTGACCACACAAAAGTTAACTCAGATCACAACAATAACCAATTTTTAGGCAAATAATCCTATTCCTAGCCACAACAATAACCACTGCCGGACATCCACCTTGACCGTCATACCCCATCTTCCTCGTCACCTCCCAACCGGCAAATGCTATCATCTTCACCTAACCTTGACGTCTAAAGCGCTCTATTCAAAAAATTTCTAAATTCATGCAACATCCCTCCAAAACATAGAAAGTCGTCATATCTACTCATTCTCACAATCTATTCCCCATTGCTACTTCGATGACCACAATTTTTGTCTATTCAGTCACGTTTTGCCCATATGTTTGTGTGTGTTTGTGTGATGTGTAGGCAGCGACATCACACAGGAGGGCAAGGGGAACGGGCACGGTGGCTGGTACGAATGGGGAGCGATGAGTTTGTGTGTATGGTCTTATCCAAGGGAAGCAACAACCACTTAAGTAGCTGAAACTTGGGCCACTAGGGAAATGAGGTATTGATAAGGTATTTGATAGTTAACTGCAGAATAGCGAAGCCTATACATGAACTGTGGTGACCAAAGCCCCTAGCACAAAAACGTGAACTGTGGTGACCAAACCCCTGGCGAAAAAGTCAATTAGACGTTTATCTTGGTCAGAGCAAGGTTGAATAAGATCCTTAGTATAATGGCACTGATGAAGCACTGTGTTGATAGTGCTTGTCAAGGATTATAAAAACCAAACACATAAAAAATTAAACAAGTCTGCCATGGTTGTGTTTCTCAGATTTATCATTAATGTACATGGAAAAATGTGTAATTCAGGGAAAATGAAGAACGTTATTCGAAGTGAATTGGGCAGTAGGAGTTGGTAGTAAGCCCTTACCAGAATGAGTTATGAGTGAAGCCGAACCATTACTAACAATAACAGTGTCAGATCCAGAGTACGGTTGTTGAATAGAGAGATTAAACAAATCAAGGCTAGTTGCACCATTATCAAAGGACCGAGTAAAAAGAGCTTGAGATAACTGCAGTAGAGGCAAAGACTGAACATAAGGATTGTCAGATGAATGCTGATCTTTTGGAGAACATTAAGCTGAAGAGGGACAGACCTAAACATAGACTAAAGGGCCGGCCACTCTTTTTCTTGCTGCTAGGACACCCCCAAAAGAAAAACCACAACAAAAAACAAAAACAAAAAAATGAACCATAATACCTCAACCTGTCTCATTTTTCCATAAGCATCTCACCAGTAAACCAAGTTCTTGTAGAAACCTCTTAATTTACATCCGACATTTGATAGAATCATATTCTCTTTTCAGTACGGCAATAGTTAGGTGTGTTAAATTGTCAGTTAAGATTCTAAAGATCTGTGAATAAATGGGAGCTACAAAAGTAGATACTGATCATCGAGGAAAAACCATAATAACCACCGGTTAATTTACTTAATTACATACATACATACTTGATCAGAAATTCATCCAAAGCAGACAGAAGAAAGGCAAGGTATTAAACTACTACAGTTGTGCCGATAAATATTGACCATTAGCAGGGCATACATCAGAGTCAGTAGTTCACAGGATTACCTCCGAACTCTATTGACGGACACCCTGCGTTTTTCAGGAAGCGGCCATCTAAGAAGAAAAGGCAAATCGTAAGAAACTGAATGAAGCATAAATGGTCAGTGTAAAACAACATGACTGACGTAAGTTAGATGTAAAAAGTTAATAAAATATGATAAGATAGTAAAACCACCAAACAACAAACCCATTTCTTTTGACAAAATGTGATACGAAAGCAAATCCATAAACTTACACCCATTTTAAACACACAAGTACAGATTAACCAAAATGCAAAGATATTTACCTATAAAAATTTTCTGGGTTTATCTCATCAACCTTCATCTTAAGCTTCAAACGGGCACCGCTTGTTTTTCTTATCACAACCACCTTCACAGATTTCCCAGCCTTGTCCCATACTACACCACAGAACTGCAACAGGAGAAAGATTAAACAAAAACATATCATAAGAGGGCAATAATGCAAAAACACAAGGGGCCGATCGAAAAATAACGTAAACTAAAATGGGAGGAAAATAAAAACACACTTCATACTCCATAATGAAAAGGCTACTGGCAGTCGCTAGGCTGAGGCATATCCACGAAGGCCACTCAACAACCTAATGGGGAGCCACATGGACCTAGACAGGGCCAGTGACCAGATCAGCCACCCATATAGGGCAAGCCCCCAATACCTCCCCCTTAACAGCAATGACAATTTTCTATTTTGTCCTGGCTCGTAATAACAATGAAAAAAGTTGCGTACCTCCAAAAAACTTCGAACAAATTTGCCTGCACATTGGACAATAACATCGCCATGGAGTATTCCAGCACACTCAGCAGGGGACCCTTCTATAACCTAGTTGATTGTTACAACAAAATGCAGCGAGTATAAGATTACTTGTAACATCTCAATTGAGAGAGAGAGCACATCCATATGTTCGAAACCATAAATGCCATAGACATACTCGTCAAACACAACGGATATGATTCACACTCCACTTTTGATTGAAAGCACTGCTCTTCTTGTATCATTATGCAAAAATATCCAATTATCCAAAATTGTCGGTGCATTTTGTGTTGACGTCCAGAGAAAAAAAAATACTACCAAAATACAGTGGCTTTTTTAACATGTAATAAAAACAGAAGACAAAAGGAGTGATTGGTTAAACAAGGAGTATAAGAAAATCATTCCTTATTAGTTTTACATGTACCTTAAAATATCAAAATTGCCTGTGAAAGATATCCTCTTGATTATTCTGTTTCATTTTCCAAAATTTGAACTTTTGTGACTGCTAACTGCCGTTGTCCAATAAAGTTTACAGTTAAAACAAAGCTCAAAATGCTTGAACATATTGTCGATAGTGGTGCTGCCAGGGTCTGTACTGATTGCAGCGCTGTTAGGAACTTGGGGTGTCTTAGCAGTTAGCATATCAAAGGAGTTTGGTATTTGACCAGGGTTAAAGGTTTTGACCTGGGCTGGAGCTTTACAAATATTCGATGGAGACCCGCTGAGTTTGATACTCGCAGGCTCATATCCAGCTTCTACTTCCCAGTACCTGACAGGAAATGTCATACTGGACAAGGTGTTTAATGCGCACCATATCCATATTAGAACTCGGATCCATAGCTGTGTATCATACATTTTAAGGTGCCCGATCCTTTGATAAACACCCACACCCGATATCTGCACCTAAGTCGGTGTAACATCGCTGAGATGTTATCTTTGCTTCTTTTGGGTGGCCGTGTGTCCTCCTTTCAAGGGATACCATTGTTTTTTTATTACAAGAGATTGGAGAGCCATTTGTAGCACGTAGAGTTTATCCTTTTTTTCCCTTCACGTTGGTGGACTACTTGTCCTTTTCTTTTATCTTTCTGTCATTTTCTTTATTAATATTAGCAAATTTGTTGCTGATCAAGAAAAGAAGGGAAAATACACGGAGAAGGAAGACTAATCACAGCTAGTTAAGTGTCAATATGTCACAGCTTTTATGCCAGTATTATAGTCAAACTACAAAAGGACAATCAATTAATTTAGCAATCTGTACTTGTCACACCAAGTTGAAGCAAGAGGTCTAGATTGCATGTGGCCACAATAATATCTTTTCCAATCATCGCGACACCTCAACTCAATATTCTACATATGCAGTCAAATTTCTTGTAGCTTTACCATAGGGGTGTATTTAAACATCTACGAAGAAATGCATCTGTAAGTCCTAAATAAGATTGCAGGTGAATCAGGATCCATCTAGGAAAAGGGTGTAGCAGCAGAGAACATACCTCTTCAACAAGAACACCTTCGGACATATCGGGAAACTTCTGGATAATCTTTTCCAACTGGCCTGGCCTTGCAGCACAGAGATTAGTCATCTGCATTCCAAGGCAAGGTCGGAAGAATCTCCTGATACCATGACATTAAACCCTCTAAGACAGCTTAAAATGATTTCAGATGAATGTTTTGACAGTTCACAAAAAATCTAACAAACTTTTAGTTGACCAACTAGTTATTTTTCCTTTCAGAGGGAGAGGGTGAGGATTGCCTATAAATGAGAACATGTAGCAACACTAATAGTATTCACACAACAGATTAGAGGGAAACAGTCTCAAAAGATACCGCCACCCTATATCCCTCCATCGAGACAGTACGTAACAGAGGAATGCGAGGAGTTTAACAAAATGATGACAGAGAAATGCAGGCCAGAAAACCTAGGAAAAAATATCATCCTTACTTTATACAACTGATGTGGTCCACGAGAAGCAGCCAAGGGTGTTTTGATAGGTTCAGAGAGGCTCTGGTCATGGGGTTACTCATGGGTTGCTGGGGCCACTCAAGGTTCATCTTATAGGTCTTTTAGTACATGAAGCTGCATTTATTATTTAGTTAGGTTCATTAGCACAGATGCTTTGTTCAGTGTATGCATTAAACACATTTTTAGTTCTTTGCATCTAATTGTTAGTGGGTTCAATGTATGCATTTATATCTAGGTTCATCCATCATTTTGTTAAATGTGTTCATTGATTCGGTTCATGTCACTTAGACTTCCAGGACTTCGAAAGGCCATTGTTTAACCTGGTTATGGATGTAAGCTTTCTTTCCAACACAGAGTTGATTAATGAATTGAGTTTTTACAAGGCTGAGGCCATTGTAATTGGGGTTTGGGTTGATGTCTTTCCTTGCAGAAACCACCTACCCCTTGCGAGGGTGAATCTCTCTCTTTCTCCTTCTCATTCTTTCCTTCCTTCTTCTTTGCGCACTTATCCAAGTAATGATTCTTATCTCCCCACCGAAAACCACCATGATTCCACGATTCCAATTCTAAGTGTCCGAAAACCATCCTACATCAACAACTTGCAACTTATCCTCATATCCTCGTGCAACCTACCATCATCACCTTTGTAGTTGTCCCCATATGACTCTACTACTCTCGTACGCTAGATTTTATTGTACTGGATCCCATGCTAGGGGCCTAAATTACAGTCCACAATATAACTTCAATGAAACTAGTAACTTCTTTCAGGCACAAGGCCATAGGAGTAAGAGATAAGATCATTCACCTCAAATCTTCCTATGGTTATTCTTAATGGGACAATGTAAACACCGACGTCATAACTCCTAATCCATAATACGCCTCTATGAGGACACGCCAGTTAATCCAAAGTCGTGAAAAGGAAGGGAATATTAATTTGAGATGTATAGATTTGCATTTACAAGGGATTGTACAAAAGCCACGATTGCAAGGGTTCCCTTTCCATACACTAGCATTTGTACTCTAGGACAAAGGATCCATAGAAGAGTTACTACACAAATGCCTTTAGTTACTACCTGAAGGCTATATGAAACACCTAGCAGCTCAAAGGGAAGATTGATGACCATGTGGAGGATTGAGGAGTTTCATCCACAATAAAGTGGTGCTTCGAGGAGATCTACTTGGGCCTAGTTGCCCTAGTTTTGATAGTTAGGCACTCTAGAAATTCACAACAAAGATACATTCCCCAATGGTTGATTGACTTCATATCTTACACATGTTATAAATATGCCCCAATATACACTGGTTGCTGATAGTACAGTGGTCAACCAATTAAGGCTAGCAGAATAAACTTTAGGAAGGTCAGACAAAAAAAGTTGACAAAACCCAACTATGATTGTCCAAACTTGGGCACTCCCATGAACTTTCCAAGCCAAACAAGCTTGTTTCACCCCATGTGCAAGTAAGTCAACTAATGGTGTCAAATTCTGCAGAACTGAACCATTAGGCTTAGCATTATACACCTCCAAAGAGCAATTTTCACACGAAGGTTTCCAGTGTGAGAGACAACTTGCATATATGAGCTCTCTTTACTTGTCCAAGCTCAAACAATCAAAAGTGGTGACAAAAAGAAACATTCATTCACATGCCTGTTAAACTATCAAACAGAAAAATAACAGCAAATATATATTGGCTGAGAAAGTCCTCAATCCCAGTTGCCAAAAACAGAAAAATTACTCTATCCTGTCCAAATTTAAACAAAACACAATGTGCAACCAGTATTTTGCCTACCCCAAGACTCAGGGCGTCCCCGTTTCCATGGGCTGAAGCTCGCCATTTTTTCCTCCGGGTCGCGAAGATCGGGCTCCATTAAGTTACGGGGGACCTGATAGTAAAGTTTTAGAAAGTAGTAAACAAACTATCACAGAAACCACGAAGCTAAATCGAAAAATATACATACATATATATATATATATATATATATGGAGAGAGAGAGAGAGACGAGGAAGGACCGTGGACGGTGGCGTGGCGGTGGAGCAGATTGGCAAGATACTGGCAGCGGTAGAGGTTTCGAACACGAGACAATCGTACTAGGAACTACTCACTCCTTCCCTGTAGGGATGGCAATGGGGCGGATCGGAGTCGGATTTAGCGTCCTCCAAACCCGTCCCGTTCTATATCGGATGGGAGTCGGAGCGGGCGAAATCGGGGAGGTGTCGGGTCGGGGGGAAATCGGGTCCCCACTCACCATAATAATTTGACTAGTTTTGTTATTTTTAGAGTGTTTTAAAAAAGGGGAACTTAATTAGCCATCCTTTTTGCCCTACTTATTTAGGTACTCATCCTAATGTGTTTAAATACTTATCTTTCCATCCTCAAATTCAATTAAATCCTAAACTACCCTTTCTTTCTCCTAATTTTCAAATCTTTCTCTTTTCTTTTCTTTTTTTTATCTTTTCTAGTTATCTCAATTCTCTCTCCTCTTTCAAACATTTGTCTCAGCTAATCTTTTGAATTTTTTCTCTCTTCTAATCTTCTCTGTCATATTTTCATTCACCTAAAATCTAAAAAGAAAACACGACTCTTACAAAAACGAATGGGTAAGCCGAAAAACATGACAAAACATGATCAATTCACAAAACATGGTAAAACCTGATTGACGTAGATGAACAAAATAAGATCAATTAAAAAAACATGACAAAATCGGAAAACATAGCAACTTTTCGATAAGTGTAGGTTTTGATCGAGCTAGAAAGAACAAAACATGATCAAATAAAAAACATGACAATATGCGAACATTTTGACAAACATGATAAGTTTGTTACCTACGTATATCACAACAAACAAGATCAATTTAAAAACTAAGCTATCCCGAACATGATCAATAGGTTACAAACATGAAAATTTCGTTAAAACCATTACTGCCCATTCAGAATAAAAGAATGTTGCATTGAAACTCAAACAATCCCTTTTTATATGCACTGTCGACAAAAAAAGTGTACCAATCTACCATTAAACTCAAACAAACCAAAAAAAGATAATAACTTGTATCGCGTAATAAATTCATGATGAAATTTAAAAAATATGACCAAGTGATCTTCCATACAGATTATGAAAAATAACATATAGCACAAGGAATTTAGGTAAGGAATAAACATAAAAAAAAAAAACAGAGAGTAAACCCCACCAAGATTTTTGGATGAGTAGTACTTTACACGGTCAAATTTGGTGCCAAAAAACTAGGCCCGGTAATTGGGATGACGAACAGAAGAACGGACTTCACTCGGAGGAATGAAAAAACAGATCGGACGTCACTGGAATATTTGGCGATGATTTCTTGAGTAGTATGGCTTGGACAGGGCTGGGATCGTTGGCGTCGTCTTGGCTCACGACCGCCGTGTTCTCTGATTCATCCAATACCATCGTTGATTTTGTTCTTCTTCAGCAACCAAACCATCACCAATGCAATCTCGGTTGATTTTGTCGTCCATGGAGAGAGCGAGAGAGAGAAAGAGTGAGAGAGGCTGTTCAAAGGGGGGAGAGAGAAGCGGTGGGCATAAAATTTGGTTCCAGAGAGAGAGAGTTGGGCAAGAGAAACGTGAAAATAGGGGCAGATTTGCTTCAACTGGGATTACCAAATCCCGGTAATCTTGGGAACATAATAATGGGTATAAAATTTGGGAAATGATAATGCCAAAATCGTTTTTGTTTGTTCCAAAACTCAAGTGTATAAAAGTCTTGTACATAGCAAATGGTACAAGTCTTTTGTGCACTAGAGTTTCGGTACTAACAAAAATGGTTTTGATACAAACAAAAACGGTTTCGGCATTATCATTTTCCTAAAATATTTACAAATATATAGCTATATATATATATATACACACACACTAGGGGTATAATGGCCAAGAATATATTTTGAGGATGTGAACATAAGTATTTAAACTCCTACGGATGAGCACCTAAATAAGTCTTCTATTTAGGATGCCTATTTAATTTTATCTTTAAAAAAAAACAAGATATTGATGATTGATGAGAGTTAAAAAATATAGAAATAAAAAAACAAAGACATTAATTAGTGTTTTATTAATTGGTATATTACTCTTATTATATCAAAATAATGAAATTTATTTAGACATATACATAGAAAAATATAAAATATCTATAATTGGGTTCGGATCGGATTAAAACGGGGCGGGGGAAACAAATACCAAACCCGCCCCATTTGCCTATCGGATCGCAGCGGGTAGGTCGGAGGCGGGGACGGATCGGAGGTAATTGCCATCCCTACTTCCGTGCCAATTTGTTCCCTCCAACCCTTGATTTATATAGCTGCAAACGAACTGGGTGGCTAGCTCCTTCAATGCTCGGCTCGGCTTGGCTCAACTCGTTTAGTAATCGAGTCAAATCCGAGCTTACGTTTTTTGACTCGTTAAGTAAACAAGCCAAAAGCTCGGCTTTGCTCCCAAAAACTTGGTTCATTTGTGTAGACTCGACTCATTTAAAGAAGTTTGTTAAGTAAATTAGCCAAACTCAAATTGTTAAGGGCTCGGCTCGTTTGTAAACGAGCCAAGTTTGGGCTTGCATTTAGACTCGTTTAGTAAACACGTCGAGTTCGAACACTACAACGCTTCTTGGCTTCTTTACGCCCCTACTCTTGAAATAAAGGTAAAAGAGGAAGTTCATAAAAAATTATACTTCAATTTTTTGAAAAGCAATTCTATGAATTCTATGGTGACCAATATTATATTTTTGGGTAACACGTGAGGTGTCATCATTACATTGGTTGAATGCGTTCCCCTGAATAATAAAGGGGACGTATTCTGCCAGTACACTCGTTACACTTTCCGTGGTACCCAAAATTGTGGTACTCGGACATAGTCACAAAAGCATTAGCATTTTTTTAAATAGACGAATAACTACTTCATTTTCTTTGCCTCCGTTTGTTATCACTTGTAAATTATGACATTATAAAATTGTGAATATTTTGAATTTTCATTTGAAAAAATTCAAACAAGTTAGTGATGCGTTTGGTGTATATCTTTTTATAAGCAAAATTAAATTTCATATTGCTTGTTAAATAAGTTGTAAAACAACTTATTTTCAGGTAAATGCCTAAATTAACCTTAATCATTGCGTAGAGACACTTTTATCAAAAACAATTCATCAATTTTTTTAAAAGCAAATAAGCTCAATAATTATAATATAAGTGTTAGCAAACAATGCCATAGAATTTTAGATTATGGGCTAGAAAATTAAAATGGAGTAAGTTGTAAACTGATTGTAATAGGAGTAGCTTTTAATAAGTTGTAAAAAAACGTGTTTGCATGAATATGCTATCAAATAGTTGTTTTATAAACTGGTCACTTTATGATTCTTTTATCCATTCATGTTTTAACAATTTAAAATAATCAAAAAAATTAAGGAAAATGACGGCCAATGACGTATTTTGATAATTAATACCCGCTACGGACATTTTCAGTATTAACAAATGTTCTCAGCATGTCCCAGACAAGACCCAATAGGGCCGTCATTTTCCCAAAAAATTATAATTAAATCTTAAAATAATCTAGTCTTTTTGGGCCCTAGCTTCTAGGCAAGACCCAATAGGGCCGTCATTTTTCCAAAAAATTATAATTAAATCTTAAAATAATATAGTTTTTTTGAGCCCTAGCTCCTAAGGCAAGACCCAATAAATCCGACCCATGACGTGTTTTGATAATTAATATCAGTCAAAAAAATGTTGAGAATATTTGTTAATGCTGAAAATGTCCTTGGCGGGTATTGATTATCAAAACACGTCCATGACCGTCATTTTCCCTGCGATATAGTCCGGTTAGTACTCTCTTTTCGATCAAAAAGGATAAAAATTATTATGGTCTTTTTCCTGAGAAATTTTTCAGTGCCGGGTGGGCAAGGGCCAGGGCCGCGTGGTGCTGAGCACGTATCTCAGCCGACCAAACGTGTTTTGGACGGCCCAGATCTATTTGGGCTTGAGGGGTGTTTTGGTAATTTTACACTAAAAATTATCCAAACAGATCTGGGCCGTCCAAAACACGTTTGGACGGCTGAGATGGTGCTCGACACCACGTGACCCGTGCCCACCTGGCACTGAAAAACTTCTCCTTTTTCCTTATTGGCTCCTGTTCAATAGGTTGTTGATTTATCAGCCTAAACACGCAAGGAACACTAAATAGTAGTTTATGGAGGTGAATAGCGCGCCGTCTAAAGTGTATTGAATGGTCTAGATCTTAAGGAAGCTTTTTCAGGGAAAAATTTCATTAAGATTCATCAAGATCAAATCTTTTCCGGAAAAGTTTCATTAAGATCCGAACTGTCCAATGCCGAAATAGGCGGCTGAGCTTAAACGGCTCCGTAAATTACCTCTTTATAGCGGCTCCGTGAATAAGGCACACTCCACAAGTAAATCGTTGTTTGCAATTTTGGAACTTGGAACTGTTACAGAAAACGTGGATGGAAGGGGAGAGGAACTTGCATAGGGCTTCTCCAACCCTTCAACAAGTTTACAATTAAATTACTTATCAGAAAGGGTTCCAACCTTTTCACTAAATTAAGTAAATCCGTGGAAAACCAAAATTTTCATTAAATTGAGCCAAAACCAGATGGCCAAGCCTTGTCAACCGTTGATCTCTCAAATTTAATGGTGAGGATGGGAAATGTGCGTGGTGGTGGTGACGGTGGAGCGTGGTGGCGGCGGCAGTGCCAGTGATGATGGTTGTAATTGTCATGTTGGTGGGGCGATAGTGGTCGAAATCCTGACAGCTTTTCATCCCCGTAGCTGGTGGTTTGGTTCAAGGCGTTTTCACAATGGAGCGGAAAGGCGAGATAAATCGCATGGTGCCATAATTTTTGGCAGCAAACATGAGTCAAAAGGTAGCTGTTACTCCTCAATTCATTCCCCAGCCGCATGGTACTTACCGCTGAAACACACCGTTGGATCAATGGTAAAGAAAACAGATCAAGCGGCAAGACCCAGTTTCATCGGATCAGTTTGCCAGTTCCAGTTCCTTCAGATCAATTTGCCAATTCCGAGTCCTCTCCCTGAGTCTCACGTGATGCCCTAACCCCCCCTTGACGCACATTTATGTAAAGCCCGTACACCTAGTCCTGGACCCTACATGAGTGCGGTGGTGGAGGGGGTCGGGACACCACATGGCGATTATCCCGGAGCACTTAAATTTTTGTCATACCTAGACCACTGTATCGAAGCTTTTTACTGTTTAACTCATTTAAAACCACACCAAAAAATCTTTTGAGAACCAAATTAAAAAAAAAAAAAAAAAACCCTCAAGCAAAAAAGCGAAGAAAAAGTTTTCTGTAAAGTGTTTCATAATTTATTTGCTGCAACTACAATTAATCCATTTCACCTAAATACGTAACTAATATTTGAGTCTTACAATGCATGGATACAGCCACAGCAAGACGATATGGGCAAGTATGAGAGCACAAATAGCGATTCAGTGTCCAAGTAAAAAGTTCCCATCTCAGAAACTCAGATGACATCAACTAGGACGTACAAAATATACAGCAAAATTGACCGACAAAATTATCATTTGTTGACAGTTATTCTGCACAAGAATGATGTTACATAAGAGAAGATCATGATGTTTCTCAACTCATCTCTATTTCTTGATGAGTTATAGGGTTGTTATTTGGTGTCGAAGAGTCGCCTAGAAACTCCGACCTTAACTGCATCAGCAACCTGCCTAGATAGTTTAGGCCTTCCCCCTCCCGACCTCCACCCCAAAAGAGATCATGGGGAGAGGCCTCAACAAGAACACACCCTGCCGTAGAGAGCAACATAGAGTTCAGATGAGGGTAAACTGAGAACTTACATTTCAAGGCTCTGTACATAACATCAATCTTGACAGACTCCCAATCAGATCTTACCTGCATTTTCACATACGAAGAATGTTCAAAACAAGATTGCAAACTACATCATATTCCTTAACCTAAATTTACTTGCACAACTCTTGGTGTTGTCAATATTTTTACTTCCAACTGTCAAATGCCTTGATTTCTGAAAGCCTTTCATTTGAGGGGTATTTCACAAAATATAATTACACCCGTCAAGTCTCATGACACCAAGTATTCAAATATCGCCAAAAAAGACCAGAACAAAAAATATTATCTAAGGCATGGAGTTAGTCAGTAGATGGTCTATTTTGCCATCTTCTTCCTCTTTCATCCAAAATTCCTAACCACCCTAGCTTTTCTTGCCACCTCCAGCCACCCCCCTCACTCATCTCCCTTCAGAACTATTATCGAAGGCATGGAGTTAGACTGCAGAAAGAAGCAAAAAATGGAAGGTCACTGGAGGAACATTGTTCCAGCTTTATCGAGAAACAACAAAGCCATGAGTGAATCTGGATCAGGTCTAAGAGTAATTAACAGGGTGTTTATAGAATCTTCTCTCTATAAGTCCAAGTTCAATGATTAGATTCAGAACCTCAAAATGCTGATGAGTGATGATAATAGCATGTCTGTGACAGAGAATCACAGGAATCGATTAACATCAATATGAAACCACCACATCTGTAATTTACACAATCATTATGTTCTACGGAGCCATAGTCTAACTATCAACCATATCTGGATTCACCGCCTTCTTTATTCTTTGAGCAAAGGACACCAGCTTTTGCTTTTTTAATACAACAATTTCAGTTATTCCAACCCCAAGATCAAAAGCAAAAACAAATCATAGGAATGCCAATATTTTCAAGCATTACAATGATAACATGATCTGTCAAGAAGACATGTTTCCTATTCCATTCACATAACCTTTACACTAATTAACTGAACTTTAGCGTTTATTTAACTCTGCTGAATTGTTTGTATACACAGTTTCCATTGGAATCTAATAAAAACTCCACTGCGTGTGTACAAATTATAGCTATAGACAACAAGAGGCTGAACAACGAACTAGGAAGAGGATACAAATTATAGCTATGGGTATCTGAAACCATACCAGATCAGGGTGCTGTCTCTGCATTGTCCTTCCCATTCGTGCTGCTTCCTCAGGACTTTTTGCAGATCTTATAGCTTCCACACAATTTCTGGCTTCAGCATTATTCACCCCCAAAAACTTGTGTGCCTGCATATGAAAACAAGATGATAATAACAGTAGAGCTACAAAAGTTGCAACAACCCATATAATTCTAGAAATAGCAAGTCACCTGATAATAATGCTCCACAGTTGGCCAGCTGAGGTAATTGCCACTTTCATCAGTCATTTGAATTGCATGAGAAGAGAAGTTAGAAAAAGCTCCATAAGGATCCCATGTCTTGTAAAAGAATATAATGCTCGATTCATAAGGAGTAACCGTCGGATCAATAGCAGAAGTTTCCTCCACTGATGGAATAACAGGTGTCAAGTCGGGAACGGGCTGAAGAAATCCACTTATAAGCATGTCAGGTCCAATCTGCAGTTCACGTGTTATAGGTAAGCCACAACAAAACCTGAAAAGGTAGATGGAACACATTTAGCAACCCAGCAATTTTTTACATAAGAAACTACTAACAATTGAAGTTTTCACACTTTTCAAGGATACGTATGACCCCTGTGGCATCAGAAATGCTTAATTAAATTAATGAAATAAGGATTTTGTCAAAAGAAGCCCTACTCCCGCATGTTAAGATGCGTAAAATGGTTGTACAGTCCCCATGAAAGTGTGTGGTTAGAGAATGTGTGCGAAATTTAAGCTCTCTTAACGTATGCCCTAAGCCCTTGGGGCACATGCTCACAATACCAAAAAATAAGTCTTCGGCAATTAACATCTTGTTATTTTCAGATAACAAGATCTAATTTTAAGGCAGGTAATTGATAAATATACTGCCTACTTGGTCACACAAAATAGACTTACTCCATTTCAAATCAAATTTGAAGGCAGATGAAAATGGTCCTTTTGTAATTTGGTTAACTTTAAACTTGAATAGGTGTTGAACACAGATTTTGTTATTCTCCTTCAGTTAAGATCTTTATATATTCCCAAGACTGGCAATAAAATGGGAATTAATCTAAACAGCGTTCGTTGAGGAAATAAGAAGAGTCGCCATCACAGCTACCGCTGGATCGGCCTTCCGTTTCAACCTTGGTTGAAGTAGCCTGAACATTCAAGATGGAGCATTCCCAGCTTACTACATGGAAAACATTGGCCTTATACATGTACCTATAAGTTAAATGATTTCTTTAGGTGATTTTGTCTTGAATGTGATCCTTAGGGGTTGGTTGACCTCGGGGAATGTATGTTCTTCTTTTTCTTTACATCAATTCCACCCTCATTCTCTTCATTATGTTAGAGAACACAGATTTAGCATAGAAAGAGAAATTGAATGACTAATCTTCCAGCAGAACACTGACACGGCACGGCTTTGGGTAAAGTGAAACAACCTCCCCACAAGAAGAAACAAATAAAAAGTCCGCCAACTACCTTTTCTAGACGCCAAGCATGAGCATCATACTCTGGTATGGCCTTGTTTAAAGATAAGCAATTGAAATTCACGACCATTTTTTTGACATTACGAATATGTTACTAGGTCAGAGAAATCATTCTAAGAAACACGAAAATCAACATGAACCTGCTCATAGCAAACGTCAATTAATTCCAAAGCTTGTGTCATCTCAACCATCCCAAGTTCACCGACTGGAGAAGGTGCATTCTTCCCACCAATGATTTTAGGAGCGACAAATGCATACACCTGAAACAAGTCAAAGTCAAACGAATGACCAATATGCAAGCAAAATTACATGGGAGCCAAAATGGGATCATTGGGATGAAACTTTTGTATTGACCTTTTCTTAAGATCTACATATTTCTCAAATCCATGTTTAACATAAACCAAACCAAACCAAGCCTTAAGTCCCAATCAATTGGGGCCGGCTATATGAATCCGTTGTCTCCATTGAACATATCCATAGTCGGATTCATGTCCTGAGGATCTAACAGGGTTTGTCTCGTGCTGGCTATTAGCTACCTACCACACAACCCTTCTCCTTTGTCTGGACTTGGGATTCTTCGTGTGATAGTAAGACTCGAAACTAAATCCATGTTTAGTTTATTTGAATCAAAATTGTTGCTACAACACCTTCGCCAAAACGTTTAAAGCATGTATACCGGTAGGAGTACTGGCTCAATACTCGTACGAAAAACTTATAAATACAGGATATGGGTACGGATGGCCTATGTCTGTAGAAATCTATTTTTCCAAATTTGGAGACATATATTCCATGTAATAACTGCACATAGGTGAAGTGAAATGAATTAGGTGATTATCCAACATAGAAATCACAATTCAATGCGAAAAAATTAAGGTAAATCGAGAGTTAATGTCATTTTCATCTGGTTATCAAAAAAAGAGTTAGCTTCCGCTATACAAAACAACAAACTATTCAGAATAGGGTACGGCAACATAAAGAAAAAGTCTCATCAAGTTAGGTTCATCTCTATGTAGCAAAAAAAAATTATTCCTGTGATGGTAGGGCTTGGTTATATGTAGGGTGTAGTAAAAATCTGGTATGTACTTCGCATGCCTGGAATGCATGAACCCGCTACTTTATGGTACAGGTCCAATATGGCTACATGCTGTGCATGCAAGATTACATGGGAGCCAAAATGGATGCAGGATTTTGATAGGCCTACTCTCAAGATCTACATTCCGCAGATTCAAGTTTAATATACATGAATCAAATTGTCTCTCCTGCACCTTGGGCCAAAACAGAAATATTCATAGATACAAAAGTTATCAAATCACAAATAGAACGCCCAAAGAAAGAACTAAATCCAACATTCAAAACTAAACCTGGAAGTTAGTGTACTATAGTAGAAGCTCAAAGAATCCTTAGTACCAGAGGTAAAATAGGAAAAAGATCACATTAGGTAGCCTGCCGATGGAAATAGGCAAGAGTAACTTAATAACAATAGTTATACATGACAAACAAATTATGTACACTGGAGCCAAAAACCAATTCACAGCGTCAAGATATATGAGTATTCTGGTAAAACATGCAACCTGGTGGGTAATAAATAGAAGCAGTTCACAAAATAGCCACCCTTGTGATACCAAAGCATCAAAGAAAATGTGGAAGGATAGGATCATGGATGCAAGCCCACCAATGATATTATCTGCCCACAAATATCGTAAAGCTCTGCAGAAGGCTGAAAAACTGAATTGAGATGACGGAGAAAATCTTGCACCTACCTTGTGTATAACACCAGATGAAATGGCAGATGCAGCCAATGTTCCTCCACACTCCCAAAATATTGAAAGGTAACCACGGTCGTATAAGTATTCCATGACATCTTTTGGATTTAATATGTCAAACTCCACTACTTCAACACCTTTGGATGCAAGGAACTTCTGAAAACTCTTTCTGGCACCTCGTTGTGTTGCAACTACGGTGGGCACATCAGCAACATCCCAAAGATGTGCTACATCAGGAAGATTGAGTGTTTGTGACATAACAATCCTCATGGGCAGATGGCCACCTCCGTGTCTTGCAGTTAATCGTGGATCTGTTTTTAAAGTAAAATTAAAACAGCACATAATTATATAACAAAAAAATCTCCATATATAACTGCTCTTAAAAATCCTTACTATCCATGCGAACGGTATTTCCTCCGACAATAACAGCATCACTTCTACCCCGTAATTCAAACACACGACTTCTTGACATTTTGCTGCTTATCCACGATGCATGTCCACTGCTAGCTGCAATTTTTCCTGCAATCACTACCAGATGTTAGAAACTTTTTGCAAACGGGATAGATATTCTTCTGAAAGAGCAATGCTTACCGTCAAGGGTCATTGCATACTTGAGGGAAGAGAATGGAACACGAGAGGCAGCTCTGTAAAGCAAAGGAGCATTGACCAAGAGGCAGGATTTCAGAGCTCCCTAAAACACACAATATAAAACTTCAGACACAATAAAGGAAGCAATTTACAAACACAGGACTCTATACAACCTGAAATACAACCAACAGAAGTGCAAAAGTTAGACAAGACGCTTTGCCCAATGGAAATGCACACATGCCAAAAGAAGTTGTTGGAGTTTTTTCACAGCAATAGGAATCTTCAGTCATCTCTGATAGAGTAAGTTAGGTTCCTATCCCATACATGGTACCCGTACATTGCTCCATAATAACGACCATCGGTTTAGAACTTGTACTCCTAACTCGTCCGCAGAACTCCTTGACTGTATCTAAAATATTGCTCAAAGTTGATCTCCATTTAGAATACATGCAGCCACTTTAGCAACCAGAGGCGCAAAATGAGCAACACTATGCTGGCCCATTTATTTCCCTGCCCAGTCGTGCTTTGCGTTACGCTAGGCCAGACCCATTTCTTAATCTAATTGTGTCGTGCCGGCCTATCAAAAGAAAACCTAGGCCCGGTTTGGCCGTGGTCACAGCACGGTTCATGCCTAGTGTCAAGTGGTGCCTTGCTGATGCCGTACCTACCTAATCATGCTCGTGCTCATACTGTGCTCGACAATAACTGATTTAACAAATCAAATTCTTTCCAACCACATTTAAAAAGAAGTGGTTTCCAGCACAATGTATCAATTTCAAAACATTTCATAAGTTCTGGTTTGACAGCTAAACACCTAAATAATGGATATCAGAAATTCTGGAAATCATTTGCAGAGTCATCAAGAACTTCTATATATGTTCCACAACCTTAAATAATGACATTAGAGAACTGTAGAACTATTTCTCAAAAATCCAACAATTTACCACCTTCAAACCTAGCCTAGTTAGAGTAGGCTTAGACCTAGAACTACTAGACCAAAATCTGTTTTCTTCATCACATAAAAGCCTAAAAACTGTAGTCTATACCTTACACCTGTATTAGTTTTTCAATGGAGAAGCTTTTCTTTAAGAAGTGAATGCTTCTTTGGACATTTAAACTATTTCAGCATGGGATCCTCTCCAGTAACGTATTCTAGTAATCTTGTCTTGGTTTCATATAAATAGATGGGAGGTGAACGGTCTGATGAATTTCCTAACCTAGTTTCCCTTCTTCTCTATTCGCTCTTCCTAACCAAACTCTAGTCTGTTTTCTACAATTCAACTGAACTGATACGAGAGTCTCCTTATCAAAATCCAACAACCACAAAAATGCACTATCTTGGGCTTAGATTAAAGTGCTCACGAAAAGACAACCTGGTAACTTCACAATGGCTTTGACGTGTGTCACCAATCTTAAGTATCCTCAATATGTCAGAAGTCAGAAGATATGTCCAAGTCTTCACAACATAATTCCCAAAAGGGGTCTTGTTTCAAAAAATCAGGAAAGGACTTCGCTGGCGTACACACAACTTTATATAAAATGGGCTACTTCAGTTCCAAAGCTCGTCAAAAAGTTTTGAGACAATTGGAACCAAATAGAGATAAACTAAGATAGAAGACAATATATTGATAATGTAAGTTGGCATACAATACAAAGTTTCAAGAAATTATGGAAGCACAGACCTCAATTGTTTTACTTTGCAGATCCTCCCCAAGAACATCAACCTGTAGTTCTTCACTTCTCAAGGCACGAATAGCATTGCCTCGAAGATGTTGCAAAGGATGCCTGATCCCAACAACAACTCTATTAATTCCTGCCTAATGTACACAACATCAGTTACATGTAGAGATTCTCTCTAAGATGCCGGTACCAAAAAGAAATCCTCTAAGCATAGCAATCATCATGAACAGAAGAACAAAAGTACTTATCAACCTGTGGTCCATTAGAAATAAAAGGGTCTATTAGGTGTATCAAACTACATTGAAATTACTATCCCATCAACTAATTAGCCAAAATTGCATGTTTTCCCAAAACCTTTTTGAGTTTGCCAGTCCCAGTCATTGTGATGCTATTTGAACAACGGTCACTTTACATGTTCACCCTTATTATATTGGTTGCGAATGAATACACGCTGCCACCAATACAACTGTTATAGGAACGTGACAACTTTATTTTAAACACAAACAAAATAAAGTATCCAATGTGGTTGGGATAGCAATCAAGTATAAGTCCAGGCATTATCGATACAAAGGTTTACATCGATGTTTTGGTGCCGAGACCATACCAGAACACTAGGTTGAAGGTAAGTCCTCCAACCGTTGGGTCATCTATAATTCACTATGATGTCATCAACTCATCATTATCATTTGTAATTCGACCCTGACACAGGAAACCCACAGTCCGTTTTGGATGTCAAAAAGAAATGATTATGATTTCTCACCAAATCTCATCACGTTTTGTGGGAAATGGGAACGGACAAAACAAAAGACATACACGTCCACAACTTCTCCTCATTTCTCACCTCTTCAATTCACACTACGAAACAAGAGCAAGTTCTCCTTTTTTCCCCGAACAAAACCCCTCTATGCAACTTGTAACAGCTAAAGGGCACAAAAACTGTTAGTTTGCTCTTTCACTCATACTTTACCTTGCTTGAAAAATCAAACTTGCATTCACTTTTAGTCGTAAACCCATGAAATGTACTTCCATATTCTTCCATATAAGTGCCTAACAAATTATATCAGTCCAAATACCCGCGGAGCCACATGGTGGGGCGGTGGGGTAAGGCCGTCCCTGCCCCCACTTTCAACCCAATTTTTTTTTATGTAAAGCCTATGAGATATTATTATTATGATCCAAACTGTTATTTTTTAAAACGAGAGCTTCACATTAGCGGTATAAAGTATGGACCAAACTTTTACTATTTTTTACCAAAAAAAAGGCCCACCACCAAATTTAGGCTCTGTTTGGAACCCATGGAAAGGAAAGGAAAGGAAAATAAAAGAGAAGGAAAATGGGAGGAAAAATTTACTATTCACTACATTTGAAATTCTTATTTTCTTCACTCTTTCTCTTCCAACCAAATAATGGAAGGAATTTTTTTAAAATTTTTCTTTCTTTTCCTTTCCTTTCCATGGGTTCCAAATAGAAAAATGAATAAGCGAGTAACCTTCGTCTTCACACTTTTACAGACAATGAGCAACAATAAAGGTGGACTTCTATCAAACAGTGCCACCTCCAAATTTAAGTGTAGGTACTCCGAAAATGTCCCGAAAGAAAACTCAATGGTTCAGATTCACTTGGATGTTTGGTCCCACACATCAAAGTGAATCTTAGGGGTACTTTTCCAGGTACCAAGGCTGGCCCAACCCCAGGCCCAAGAGGATTGGGCCTTGGGCATCCCACATATTCCAATTTTTAGGGCACTCTAATATTTTTATTATTTGAGTTTGAATAGAACTTTTTTTAAGCCCAATATAATGAAAAAAATGCCCAATTAGAGGTAATGAGTTAGCCCAACCTACCATCCCATAAGTCCAAGTGCCCAACCCACTAAATTCCCAAAATCGTTTCCCCCAAACCACCGAATAACACCTCCCAAAATCGTTTCCCCCCAAACTCACCCCAAAATCTTGACGATATTGTATTTTGTGTTCGTATGTAATGATTAGTAGAATTTTATATTGGTTTGGCTTTTTCGTATTGTGATTGTTGCTGTAAAAATTGTTAAGTATTGTAAATCTTCAAGGGCACACTTCTTTTTTAATTTGCCTTGGGCACTAAAAATCCTTAGGCCAGCCCTGCGGCGGGTACATAGAATTATTGAAAATCTAGCAAATTCCACACCTAATCCTAATCTATCCACATACGTAAGAAGTGATTTCTGGTTGAGCAAAACCTGAATGAGAGCCGAGACAGCTGCGCGGTCGCCGTAGCAGTCACCGGGCTCCATGTTGAGATAGGCGGTGGCGCCCTTACACAGGTCGCGGCCGGCCGCCTCCACGGCCTGGACCTCGGCGGGCTTGGTCCCCTGCGCGTAGAGGTACCCCTCCCCGGCCACCTTGCCGGCCGGGGTGACAATCACGCAGCCGAAATTCGGGTGGGGGGACGTGAACCCGGCGGACTTGTCGGCGATCACGGCGGCGCGTTGGATGTAAGACCCGTCGAGCGCGTGCGTGTTGCTGCTGTTGCTGGCTATGGCTTTGCACACGATGGGAGAGGCGGAAACTCCTAGCGGGAACCCCATTTCCAGCCACAACCACCACAGCGTAAGCAGGGAATCTCCTAGTTAAGAAGAACCCATCTCCAACAACAAAACTCCACTTAATTCCTTCTTGGTCCGGTTAAATGCAGACAATAATAAAAAAAATGATTTTCACACATGCTTTGTTTGGTTTGGTGTTTGAAAATTTTTTTGAAAAATAGTAGGGGTAATAAGTAGAGAGAGATAGAGAGAGAAATATTGGAAGTAGGGAAAATTTAGGAGGAATCTAGGGGAATTTTTTGAAAAATTCTTTTTGAATTGTGAAAAAAACAAAGCATTAACAATTCATGCTTTTTTTGGTTTTTATTAAGATGAATTTACAATATTACCCTTAAATGTGTAAAAAAGTGTACTGAGCAATAGACAAGATAGTAAATTGGATAATAACCAAAAATAAAAAATAAAAGGGTGTGAATTATAGGAAGAGAAGTGTCAAAATTGCCTCCCAAAATTAATTTCTTACGGCCTGAATTAAGAAACTGCATCGTAATGAAAGCAGACTCACCAACCAACTTGCTTGGGCTATGGATGGGTTCTTTTAAACTAAATTTCTTTATTTTTGTGTTTCATTCGTCTTTTTTGAATTTTTAATACATTTTCATGAATTTTTTGGATTAATCATCCGTCTGACGACATGAGTCTAAAAAGTACAAAATCATTACCAAAAGTAAAAAAAAACACTAAAAACGAAAAAAGTATCAAATAGTCATCTTATTGTCTAAAATACTGTCTTATTTAAAAATAATTAAACATTTGCCGATATTTTTATACTTTTTTTCGATTCATCTCGTCGAGACAAATGATTAACCTCAAAAATTATGACGAAAGCTAAATAAAAAGTATAAAATATTGAAATAAGTTTTAGACTTATAAGTTTGGTAGAACGCAGAGGCCCAATTCTTCTAAACTTAACTTATTTATTCGTTTTGTTCTTCTTTCTTGAATTTTTGTTAGATTCGGGTGATTTTTTTTGGATTAATTATCCGTCTCGACGAGATGAGTCTAAAAAGTACAAAATTACTACAAAGAGCAAAAAAAAAATCAGTAAAGCAAAAAAGAGTACCGAACAGCTATATTTTTTAGCTTAAGTGTCGTCTTATTTGAATTTTTTAATATCAATTCATATTTTTATATTTTTTTAATTCGGTTTATCGAGACGAACAATTAACCTCCAAAATCACATCAATGAAGCCAAGTAAAAAATTACAAAAAATAAAAAAAACACCGGAATAAAACTGTTTAATATCCATTTCATGACACCGGTCCTCTTGCTGGCTTGTTGGCAATCAGCTTAGCTTAGAAGCCACAGGTCATAGAGTCGAGGTCTAGGTCGGGTCAGGTCCAGTTTCGTCTAGGTCAGGTGTGAGGTATTTTAAAATACCTCTTTTGCCGAAGGTTTTTTTTTAATAAGTAAATTATATTAGCCGTCGGTGTAAAATCTTACTTTTTCATCACCGTCTATTATGGGCCTCACCGAGTGTCTATTATTGTAATTTTAACCGTTCATATTATAAGAGTCCGTAGTGTAGTATTGCCATGAAAAAAATCAGCTTCATAGAAAGCCAATAGATATATCAAAATTTAAATTTTGGTTTATAAATAGACAATCTGATTTCTGTCAATAATAATAAAAAGATAAAATGTCCATTTTATAAAACCAAATTCAATTTTTGATACTCTTATTGATGTCCGATCGCATAAATACACTAATATGTGGGGTCTACAAGACGAGCGGTTTAGAGCAACAATAAATACACGGTAGGACCAAAAAAGACGGTGGTGAAAAAGTGGGGTTTTTCACCGCCAGTGAAAATAATTTAATTTCTTTTTTTTTGTGTGGCTTGATAATTCATAAATATGGTCGAATTTCGAGAAAAAAAAATCCCGCCCGAACAAATCCAAACAAACCTTAAGGATAATTTAGGGCCGTTTAATGTAAGGGCAATTTACCTCTAGGTCCAGAAAATAAAAAGTAATTCCCACCAAGTCTCCTCTAATTAACAAAACCCGAAAACCCTATGAAAGTGCCTAAAATCCTAAATATTAAAAGTGCCTAACCCCTAGGGCACCCTATAAACTTCAGGGTACCCTATAAAAATGCCTAAACCTCTAGGGCACCCTATGAAAGTGCCTAAACCGCTAAAACCCTATAATAGGAAAGTGCACCCTAAAACTCCTATGAAAGTGCCTAAACCTAAACCCTAGCGCTCTATGAAAGTGACTAAACCTAAACCCTAGGGTATTCTAAAACCTAAAATCTTAAGGTACCCTAAAACCCTAGGGTACCCTAAAATCCTAAAATCCTAGGGTACCCTAAGATTTTAGGGTACCCAAGGGTACTAGGGTACCCATTAGGGTACCATAAAACCCTAGCATGCCCTAAAACCCCAGGGTGACACTTCCATTAATGGTAAATGTATTTTTGTAAAAGTGGACTTAGTGGTAATTAAGTATTTCATCTATCCTTAATGGGAATTAAGTGTCACTTTTCTGTACTTAGAGGTAATTTTCTCTTAATGTAAAGAGGCCTAATCCACACTCCTCTTGGGTTGCATTCGGACAATTTTTTTTGGAATTTTTTGACATGATTTTTTTTGGCTGTTTTATCTTAATTTACTATTTCCGTCCCGAAAAAATTGTTCGCCCTGTAAACCAAAAAACTTAAAAGATACATTTTATCAAAAAAATTCAAACTTTTTTTGTAGCTAATTATTAGACGTTTATGAGTTCTTTTTAATTCATGAAAAAAAACTTGTAATTTTTCTTGATAATAAGAATGTATTTTGTTAAGTTTACGTTTTTGTGGACCGAACAATTATTTTGGGCAAAAAAAGTACTAGATATAGGTCAAATTTTAACATCACATTATTTAACTTGACGAGGGAAACATCAAATCGAGTCAAATGATGTGTTAAAATATGACCCATGTTCCTCTTTTCGCAATCCCGAAATCTCTCCCTATTCTTGCTCGGTCTATTTCTGAGCGCAACATCCACGAGCCGAGCTTCCACAAACGGGTGGAGTCATAAGTAACTCGAGTTTGGCTCTAAACTAACTTAAGGGTCTGTTTGGAACCAAGGGAAAGAAAAGAAAAAGAAAATAAAATAAAAGGGAAAGAAAATGAGAGGAAAATAGGAGGGAAAAGTTACTATTCATTACACTTTAAATTTTTATTTTCTTCACATTTTCTTTTTCAACCAAACAATGAAAAGAAATTTTTTTTAATTTTCCTTAATTTTCCTTTCCTTTTTATAGGTTCCAAACACAGCCTAAAATTCAATATCGAGCTTGACTCGTTCATTAACAAACCAAGCCTCGAGCTGCACGTGACCAACCCGGTTAAGTTGAAGTAAATGTTGTCGGGCCTCCCTACCCCTCCGATTCATCCCCCAGCTACCCATTCTCTACAGACACACCCCTATACAGACACGCACACGGGGGAGCAAGAAAGAGAATCTCTCTCTCTCTCCTAACTCTCTCTCTCTCTCTCTCCTGATTTGATGCGCCTGTTCCTCAACCCAACCCCGATCAAATTCATTCGATCTTTATTCTCTTCTCCCCGTAACAAATCCCCACCCCTCGGACTCATCCGCGCCGGATCATCGCCATCGACGGCGATCGCAATGGCGACGATCACGAAGTCGACGTCCCTCGGAGCGGTCGCGGAGGAAGGCATCGCGAGGCGGTTCTGGATCAAGTTCAGGAAAGAGTCCACCCTCGCTCTCTACAGTCCATTCGTCGTCTGCTTGGCCTCGGGGGACCTCCGACTCGACACCTTCCGCCAGTACGTCGCCCAGGACGTTCACTTCCTCAAAACCTTCGCCCAAGCGTCAGTATTCTCTTCCCCCACCCTATCGGCTTTCTTTCAGTGCACTTTTTTTAATGTAGTTGTATCGTTTTGAAGTATGTTGCTCTTTCTGGTATTGTTTGGTAGCTGAGGAATAAATAAATGGAAAGTAGAGAGAAAGGGGAGAAGCGAAACTGATCTTAGGGCTCGCTTGATTCACGAGATTAACGGTCCTACTCCTGTACTGTTGTCTATTTGTCCCAGGACTAATTTGTTCCAATCTCATGCTTGACTGCTGCGGGGTGGATTACCTCCCAGAGGGAGAGAGAGGTCATTTTTATAATCTGAGGGTATTTTTTGTAATTTTTAATACTTTGAGTTTCCCAGGTGCTCTCCTTAATCTCGTTTAATCCCGCGGTTCCCTCCTGCCTTGGGATTATAAAGTAACCCCATATAGGATAAAAATTAATCATAGGATTATAAATCTCGAGTCTCGACAGCCATTTTGGGAACCAGACATGGGATAACACGTAGGATCAGGTGCAGCTAGTCCTATCAAGGCACCAAATCCGCAAATCAAATGAGGCCTTAGTTTATTACTTAGGTGCAGTTACTTGTTTGATTCGCAGTTACTCTTTTGGTTTGTTTGGTAATTGAGGAACGAATGGAAAATAAATAGAAAGGGGAGGAACAAAACTGCTCCTAGGGCTCGCTTGATTCACGAGATTAACAGTCCTAGTAGTGATAGTCAGCTGTTTGATAAAACTGAAAACTGAAACTGAAAGCTGAAAAATTAAGTACTGAAAGTTGAATTTTTTAAGCTGAAAAGCTGTTTGATAAAGATATTAAGCACTGAATTAAAAAAATGATTAATTAATTTTAGTTCCAATTCTCTCTTAATTTACTAATGGTCACAATATACTTATGTTAATGGTGGAGTGATAATTATGGTTGTGGTGGATTGGTGGTGATGGAGTGAGGGGGTGGTGGTGGTGAGTGGTGGTGGTGGAGTAGTGGTTGTGCAATGGTGGCGTTATGGTGGTGGTTGTGGTTGTGCAATGGTGGCATTATGGCTGTGGTTGTGCAATGGTGGCATTATGGTGGCGGCGGCGGCAGCAACGACGTAGTACTGGTGATGGTGATGTGGTGGTGGTGGTGAGGTGGTGGTGGAGGATTGATGGTGATGGTGGTGAAGCGGTAGTGGTAGTGGCGGTGGTGGAGTGGTGGAGGTGGTGGTGGTGGTGGTGGTGGAATGGTTGTAAGAGTGGTGGTGGTGGGAGAGGTTGAGGTGGTGTTATGGTGGTTGAATGCTAAGTACACAAAAATTCAACCAGAATTAAGAGCTACTTAATTTTTTTCAACTTTTTAGCCTTCATTTTAAGTAGCACTTAATTTGTTCAGTAATGTAAAATGTGGTTATCAAACCTACTGAATCACTTATTACTTGATTGATTCAGTTTTAAGTGCTGAATTCAAGCATGGACTATTTGTCCTAGGACGAATTTGTTCCAATCTCATGTTTGACTGATGCTGGACTACCTCCAGGAGAGAGGTCATTTTTATAATCTAAGGGTATTTTTTTTGTAATTTTTAATACCATGTCGAAATGAGTTTCCCGCTTGCTCTCCTTAATCCAGTTTACCGCTTGCTCTCCTTAATCCTAATTAGTCCAACTGTTCCACGTGCCTTGGGATTATTAAGTACGCCCATATTGGATAAAATTAATCCTAGGATTATTAATCTCGATAGCCATTTTAGGAACCAAAAATGGGATAACATAGGATTAGGCACCTAATTGCGCCAAATTCTCAAATCAAATGAGGCCTTAGGCTATTACTTAGTCAATAAGATCTTAAGTTCGCTTGAGTATTTGGCTTAGTTGAGTTCCGAGTTGATAGTTGAACTTATATCTTCATTTTTTTGATGTATGGATGTAGAAATGTATGTGAGACACTTAAACTAGCACAGACATGGACACACGAAACCGCTAGCGCCATGACCACCGTGGTCACGACTTAAAATTTCAAATTTTGCAGGACCACGCATTGAACATGTTAAAATCTACTTACAAGTTTATTTATTGAGCTACATTTGAAAGTAGGGTTTAGGGTTTCGTATGGTGTCTACATTACTCAAAAACAGTCCAAACATATTAGAACTAGTGGTTTTGAAATTGAAATTTCTATTTCGATATCCACCCAATCACCAAGCAAGCAATAGGAATTGAAAAATAATGATGAACGCCGGATGTGTGTGGAAAACCCTGGATGGGTAAAAAAAACCACGGGAAGGAATCAAGCACTAAAGAAAACATTGTACGGTTACAATCGAACTTACTACACAATTGAGAATCCTCACAGTTGACTCAAGACTGATAGCCAAATCCTCGTTCACCGTACCCAGTGCTTGACTGCTGCCGCCTCGAATCCTCAAGCCCACCTTACATTTGTCCACCTTAAAATCTCATTATGAGCTTTGGTCTTGAACCGCATGCCCATCTTACATTTGTCCTACCAAATCCCTTCAAATTAGGGTGTTCTCATACATCTCCCTCTCCTTTCGCCCTTGCCTCTCTCAGACAGCCCCAATGGCGTCCAGTTTCCTTCGGTCTGTGAGAAGGTCTCACCATTGCTCAAGAAAGTTGGAACAGAAGCTCTTCTCCGAGACTCTCTCGACAATCACTATCCACTCGCTTATGTTCTTGTAGGCTTTCCCGCTGTACTGTTTTCATCTCATCACACTTCAGTAAGTACTAATATCAAGATCTGCATGATTCTTGTCTCGAATATGTTGATATCTACTCAATTTTGATTGTTTTTTAGGAATGTAGGCACCTTACTAAACCCTAGATCTGTGTTTTAGTTTTTTTTTTTTGGGTCTCGAATATGTTGATATCTGCGTTGTTTTGACTATTTTTGAGAAATGTATACACCTTAATAAACCCTAAACCCTACTTTCATCTGTAAAGTGATTTCAAAACCACTCATTCTACTATGTTTTGACTATTTTTGAGTAATGTCGACACCTTACGTAACCCTACACCTTACTTTCATATGCAAAGTGAATCAAAACCACTCGTTCTGCAAGCACAAATCCGCGATGTACAAATTCTCAGTTCATCAGGCTGTATGAGCCGATTCACCATAGACATGGCTGGTTTGAGTTGCTTGACATTTCACAACACTTTTTCCTTTGGTTTTTCTTTTTCATGCTGATTTCCTCCCCATTTGCATCAAGTTCTTTTAACCAATCTAGATGTCAATTATTGTCATTTATGATTCTTTGACCAAAGAAACTTCAATTTGGAAGGCTCTCAATTAGGGTTCAATTTGGCACATGAAGGCCAGGTTTGGGTTTTATTTTTGTGACAAAGCATCAAATTGGGTTCGATCAGAGTCTGATTTCATGTATCTAACATGTATGCATATATAGATCTCGCATTGACCAGTGAAGGTAATACCATGTATTGCATATACAACTGCCGCAACGGTTACACTGGCTGATTACCTCTTTTTAAATCGTAACATGAATAGAATGAACCAAAGGATGATATATTTTTTGTAGTCAATTGGTAAAAGATTCATTATTTATTTGATATAAGAATAGTTGATAAAGTTATATAATGTCTCTTTGATATTTCATATCTGCATATGCATGGATATAAAAGTTTTAATGAGTCGTTGGACAATATTACTGAACTTTTTCCGTTTTTATTTGGGATTTTCTTAGGTATGAGTTGGCGGAGGAGTGTGCAGATGACGATGATGCAAAGGCTGCAATCAGTCAGTTGAGGAAGGCTGTCCTAGAGGAGCTAAAAATGCATGATTCTTTTGTCCGAGTAAGACATTACACAATGTTTGGCACAAATAATGTTTCTTTACAAATGTGTTGGAAATTTCGATAAGATCACGAGTACTCACAGATTGTTTCTTACTCCTCCCAAACCTCTTGATATGGGGTATTAACATCTTCTCGCTCTTTGATCCATTGATGCATTTTTTCCATGAAATGTTGGTCTTTTTTTTGCTTGTTTCTTCCTGTTTTACCTCCGAATTTGTATTTGTTTAGTAAAGTACTATTAACAATAAGGCAATAGACGTCCGTTTCCTTGTTTAAATAGTGACTCGTGGAATCTCGAATATTCGTTGTATAGGAATGGGGTTCTGACATGGTCAAAGATTGCGGACTCAATTCAGCTACAGTCAAGTACACCGATTTCTTGTTAGCAACAGCTTCAGGGAAGGTTGAAGGAGTAAAAGGTCCTGGGAAACTTGCTACTCCTTTTGAAAAAACAAAACTTGCAGCTTATACTTTAGGTGCCATGACACCTTGCATGAAGCTTTATGCCTTTATAGGGAGTGAGCTCCAGGCACTTCTTGATTCCAACGAGAGTAGTAGCCACCTCTACCAGAAATGGGTCAATAATTATGCGTGTGAAAGTTTTCAGGTTTGTACCATTATTAAGTGCACTGCGATGTTTCATTCTTTTTGTTATACAATTCACATCCTGATTAAAGTTTCTGAGGGATTAACTGTCCACTTTACTGGTAAGTTAAGGCATCAGCACTGCAAACAGAGGACTTGTTGGACAAATTAAGCGTTTCTTTGACTGGAGAGGAGCTGGACATCATTGAGAAGCTTTATCATCAAGCCATGAAACTGGAAATTGAATTCTTTTGTGCTCAGCCACTTAATCAACAAACAGTCGTTCCTCTGTTGACGGAACACAAACCTGCAGATAATCGTTGTTTGATATTTTCTGATTTTGATTTGACGTGCACCGTTGTTGATTCATCTGCCATATTGGCGGAGATTGCAATAGTAACGGCACCAAAATCTGATCAGAGTCAAGCTGAAAATCAGATTGTTCGGATGTCATCAGCTGACTTGAGAAACACGTGGGGAGTTCTTTCTAGGCAGTATACAGAAGAGCATGAGCACTGCATTGAGAGAATTTTGCTTCCTGACAAAGGTACGGACGGAACTTTTGAGGCGTTCTTGTATGACATTTCAACTCTCGGAAAGTGTACAAAAAAACTGTGACTTTTCTTTTGCATTGTTTAATAGTGCTCAGGATTTGATGATCTTAATTCTGTCTTTGCAGCTGAGAGATTCAACTATGAAGGTCTGTATAAAGCACTTGAGCAACTTTCAGTTTTTGAAAAGGGGGCAAATTCTAGAGTGATTGAATCTGGAGTACTCAAGGGTCTGAATCTTGAAGACATAAAACGGGCCGGGGAACGTTTAATTCTCCAAGACGGTTGTACAGATTTCTTCCAAAGCATCATAAAGAATGAAAATTTGAATTCAAATATCCATGTACTTTCCTATTGTTGGTGTGGTGATCTCATTAGATCAGCTTTTTCATCAGGTATGTTCCCCATTTATTTTACTGTACAATATGAGCATAAAAGTCTTGCATTTAGCTTTTAAGTTGCATGCCAAATTTTCTTTCTTAGACCGGCTTTCACTTGGGGATGCTGAAATCTGTTATTTTTGCATTCAGTGGAATCTACTGACATTTTTCACTTTACTGGTACGTGGTGTTTTTTTGAGTCAGACTTTACTGGTACTGATACTGTCAATTAAGTTGAATGTTGTAAATCCATTCTCTTCTTCAGGCACACTTCTTTAACCCAATTATTTTTAGGGTGTCTCGCCATTCTGTCAGAGGTTCCTATTAAAATTAGCATCATCTAGGGCTGTCCAACAATCCTTTCTTCCGAGTTCTGACTAATCGGACGGAACCAAATTGACTCTTTGAGACACGGTCCGCTCCGAACCGCACTGATTTGCCTAGAAGCAGTTGGCTCAATGAAAAGAGCATTCTGTTGAGTATTAAGGAGCTTTGGTCTGTTCGTTGGTTTGGTCAAAGACACCTGCAGCAAATCCGATTCCCATCCTCGAAACCTCCCCTCTGTTTTCCACTTCTCCTTTGCTAGAAACCCCTCCCCCTTGTTATGTTTTAGGTTATATCTCAACATAATTCCAAACAAGTTTGGATATCAATGCATATCTTATAGATATTAATATACTTTCACAAATATCAATACACTTTTCTCTGATATCAATGTACTTTTTATCTATTATCCTACACTCTTTGGGCGGAGGTTAGAATAATCCTTTCTTTATTAGTAGTTATAGATGAAAGAGCTTGTTAATTTCGCAATGTTGGGATGCAGTTACTGAACTTTGGATGGGGTAATTTTCCTCTTTCCTATGTGGTATTTTTGTGAAATTGCTTGTTAAGATGATCAGTTCTCTTTGTTTCCTCTTCTTGGACAGGGGGTTTGAATGTTCTGAATGTACATGCAAATGAATTTGTCTATGACAATTCTGTATCTACTGGTGAAATTGTTAAAAAGGTTGAATCGCCCATTGACAAGGTTCAGGCTTTTCGAGATATTCTTACGAATCACAGAAGTGAAAAAAAGGACTTCACTGTTTATATTGGGGACTCAGTGGGTGACTTACTTTGTCTACTTGAAGCAGATGTTGGAATTGTGCTTGGATCGAGTTCAAGTTTGAGGAGAGTGGGGAGTCATTTTGGTGTTTCTTTTATTCCATTGTTCCCTGGCTTGGTTAAGAAGCAGAAAGAATGTGTTGAAGGAAGCTCTTCTAGTTGGAAGGGGCTATCTGGCATTCTTTACACAGTCTCTAGCTGGGCTGAAATACACGCTTTCATTTTGGGTTCGTAGAAACACTTTTTGTGCCCACACACTCATCGTATGTATGATAGAACACACATATACAGGTTGGTGGCTAGTTTTATTACGGGCCATGGATCAGTTGCTTTCCTCCATTTCTGTAATTCTACAGGGCCTTCTATGCAGAGACGTAAACCGGCTTCTTTTGGCTGGTTGTGCTAAGCGGGGTACTTACTATTTCTCGGTGTTCTCTTTCTTTTTCCATCGGCTACGATATTTCCTCTTTGTAGGTTGTATTGACCTTTTTGTTGAAAATGTTTTGTCAGGTATTGAACGTTTTATGCAGCAATCATCCCGAAATGGGAGGCTATCGACACTGTCCTACTATATGTCAAAATTAAGTGGTACTCTTGTGCTTTCGCAGGTTATTGCTGTTCGGAATTTTGTAGAATGGCAATTTAGAGGAAACATGCTATATGTGGATGTTGTGGCACTGGTTCTTATGGAGATAGTTCTTGCAGGCCATTTCTTGATCTTTCGACTCTCCATAAGTGAATTAGTAGTATGGCCTAATCTTTGATGTCATACTGCTTTTGTAATCCGATATCAGTCATTCTTTTTGATGATTATTTCGGATGCGAGCTGAGTAAACTTTTCTTCTATGTTTTTTTTTTTACTGGCGCGGTCAAGAATGACTGGTAACTTTACCCATCTTGTATGGAGAAACGGCGATTGTCTATGCACGTGTCTGACCAAGATACAGTGATTGCCAATAATACTTACCAGTTAGGAAAAAAGGCCATGACTCCACTGATGGTACGCTTTGGGGTTCAAAACTGGGGGCAATCGTTGGCACATGTACTGGGGGAATACTCTGGGTGAATAGTTCACTTTGATTCTTTGATGGCATTTTTTCTTATCTGGCCTGTGTGACTGGTTCACTTTCCTTGTGCTAAGAAATGGATTGTTGTTTTCAGTCTCTTTCTTCCTACGCTGTTCATTGAATTTCCCTGTATTTTCATGCTTTTATGCATTCATAGATAGAGTACACCAATCTCCTGGAATTCAGACACGACACTAACATGGCATTTTGCCTGTCTGAACTTCAAAAAATTTCCCCCTTAAGCCCCACAACTTGATGGGCATTTCTTCTAGAAAAAATGTATTTTCATCACTCCAGATCGTGGGGTTTTACCTGCCCCTACCTAGCCTTGGCAGGTTTTTTTTTTGATTGGCGAATGTTGGTGTTGTTAGAATAGTTAAAGATTAGCTCCTTGGAGGAGGAGTTTTAACTCTTGACCTCATTTCTCCTAGTGTCTAAGTGCACTCCGTGATGCCATTGGGCGAAAGGCCTTGTCTGGTGGCCTAGGCTAGATTTCTTGGTTGTTGCTATGGGGTTGAACCGTTGAACTATGACTCTAGCGTACACTAGCGAGCTAGTTGGAGCAGGTATTTTTGTTACACGACAACATGCGAAGACAGATTTGTCACAAATTACTACTACCAGTTTGCACGTGGCATGTAGACTATTAGTAGTAAATGCTGTGTGTCGTTTACACAAAAACAAGCCTGTACTAAAAATTCAAATATTTCCAAATTACAACACAAATGGGAACTGCACTTGAGTGACTCGAGGGATTCGTTTTGCTCTGGATCACTCATCATCAGCAGGAGAGCGAAAAGAACACGCCAATGTTTAAATAGTTGCAATAACATGTGATGCATGTATGTAAAGCAAAATGAGTGCCACTTGGCTTAAAAACCCTTTCATCGTGCCAAATTATGTCTTCTTTATTGTGAAGAAGATGATTGCATGAAAAGGTGAAGGTTTTTTCCCATCTTTACTTATCTGTGTCTGAATGGATGTCTGTTGCTCCAGCTCTTTTCTCTTTTATTTTGTTCGGCGGTCAAGGGTGTCCGAGTCAACTTACGCGCATCTCGACTATTCCCTTTCCCGATCCGGTCTAGCTTCAGTTCGGTCATGCTGTTACAGTGGTTATTAACTTGCTTTTTTTTTTTTTTTGGTCGATCGGAACATGGTTATTAACTTGCATTACTTTATGTTTTGTTGTTTCTGGAAGACAATTTACACCTCCAGTTCATGAGGAGAACCGGAGCGTGCTGTCCAATTCCAATGTGACGCTTTTCCAGAGTATATTTCAATTGATCGAAATTGTTCACTCTTAAGAACTCGTTGAGAACATTGGGCATGTCGAAAATCTCCTAGTAACAACTTTAAATCTCTGGACCATCCTAGAATTGCCTCGTCCCGCTTTCTTCAGGCGAAAAGTCTAACGACACAGGGGAAATTGGCACAGATCTTCCACAAGTTTTCTGCAGGACTCATTTCGGGTCTCGCAAAGGCCGTCCATTTTTCTTAAAACATTATTTTAGGGACCCTGGTACAAAATCATCCCAATTGGACATCTGTGAGGACTTTTTCAAAATTCGTAGGACAAAATTGACTAATTCACCCTACGGATTTTGAAAAAGCCTTTAGCGATATCCAATTGAGATAATTTTTTACGGGGATTCGTAAGAAAATATTTTTTTTAAAAGATTGAGCGGTTTGGATCATCTTTGCGGAACCCAAAATGAGCCCTGCAAAAAATCTTTGGATAATTTATTCTCACCTTGTCTCTGTGAATAGCATTGTTCTCCTTCGGGTGGAATTGTTGTCATTTGACGCTGATTTTCCGCGGCTCATAATGTAGTTCACCTAATCCTTATCTCTCCTCTAAAAAGATCACTGTTCTGTTCTTTCCTTTTAAGGGAAATAATTTCTACACTCCATTTTTTAATTATGACACTCTTTTTTTTATCTTTTAATTAAAAAAATATACACAAAAATTTTACTAAAAGACAAGAAATTAAGTGCCATAGTAAAAAAAGAGAGGGTAGAAATCATTTTCCTTCCTTTAATTGTAGTTTACGGCAAATCTCAAGGAGTTTGGCCGTGGACATGAGAAAACAAATGAGCACTCATTCTCTATGAGATTGCATGTTTGAATCTCACGAAGGTCAAACATTTTAAACCTTGGAGCCACTGGAGTGATTGCCCGATAAATTTATCGAACACCGAAATTAGTCGAGATGCGTGCAAGCTGATTCGTAGACCTTGTTACAGGAAAAGGATGTAGTTTGTGGTGGTGGTTGTTGGAAGAAGTCAAGCTTGAAACAGGAAGGAACAAGCATATATAGCTAGACAAATGGGATTGTGATACTGGAGGGATTTTTGTATCGGTTTTGCTAACCTCCGTCCACTAGACGGAGGATAATATACGCATAATTCCAAACAAGTTCGGATATCAACACATATCTCACAGATATTAATACACTTTTACAAATATCAATACACCATCATTGGATATCAATACGTTTTTCCCCTAATATCCTACCCATTTATGCGGATGTTAGAATAATCCTGTACCGTCCCAATGGATAGTTAAGATTGATAATGCAAGATTTGGTAATTCACTGCTTTTTGAGATTAACCCAACTTGTCTTGTTTGTCCAGCCGCCGGCCCCACTCACTAATGAAACCTTCTCTAGTCACATGTACAAATGAAAGCACACATCTGATATTGAGAAAAGAAGAAGAAAAAGAAAAAGCATGCACCTCCCTAGTCCCTCCACCTTTACCCTTTATTTTCTCATGTACTCTCCATTGTTTGCAGATTTTATGTTGTCACTTTGAATTTGTTTATTATAGATTGTTACTAATATCTATTCTAATATATAAAGGGAGAGTACCAGTTGGGTACGTGTCTCCTCTTTTTGGAGCCCCCGTCACAAAAGTGATTTTCGTCATTGTCCTTATAAAAGGATAAATTTGCAATTACCTTAAGTATAGCACAAATTAAACGTTAGCGGCAAAGTGTAAAATTACTCACGCTCAACTACCCCGCTCTCCCATCCCACGTTTTTTGATTTCAACGTGCTTGCACGCACGTCTGTGTGTGCCTAAGCTGCTAGTAAAAATAAGAGAAGAAGATAAATATATTCATCATAGCTAGTCCATTGACGAATATGTTTTATCTAGTCTATGAATCTTTTATTGAAACAAAAACCCATTCTAGGAGCTAAGGGATTCAAGGGGAATGAGTATTCAAGAGTGATGGAGATTGTAAAATCATATCCTTCCCCATATCTGAGCGGGGATTTTTAAAAGGCCAGCATCTTGCTACCATTGGGAAAAAGTTTTAAGGAAACACCCCTTCCATTTGGACTGGCGGGGCTCGATCGGGTTTGGAAAATTTGGTCACCCCTATTTGGATCTTAGCGTTTTGTAGGATGCGAACTGCAATAGTCATTTTTAAAAAAACGCCGCCATATGGAGGTGCCAAATCTTGGATAGTTGATCCGAGAGCTCCAAAGGTGTTTGTAAGAAAGTCTAATGAACGATGTTGTGATGGTTGTCTTTAATCATAGACTCTCCGATGCTCAAGTTAGACGAGGAAGGTGAAATTGTACGATATCGGATAATTTTGAAGATTTAGCGCAAACCAGGGTGCATAGATACCTAGCGAAGGTGGCATGTATTGTAAGTACCATATGTAGGTATATGTAGGGTCATTGTTGGATAAGAATGCAATGATTTGAGTTCCATAATGCTGTGTATCATTTTTGCGTAGATTTCTTCTGAACGCGTGCTCTTAGCGATTCAATGTGATCTCTAACAATATCGGGTCCCTTCGCTTGCGAACTTGTATTTCGCTAGGCACAGCCGAGCCATCAATCTCCTCGATGACCGAAATGAGAAATATTCTATCGCTACAATGATAACACATCAAATTATACTTAAAATTTAATCACCGAATGTGGTCACCATTCACCAACGTACTATCGTTAACAGAAATTTTCCAAATTTCTCGGACCCCTTGGCTAAATTTTGTGGATTGAGAGTTGCTGTAGTGCGGCGGATCCGAACGTTCATCTCGATATGAAGGGTTCGGATTTGATCCGAGGTCCTACAAATCTAAACCGTCTATTGTTCAGATGAAAGTCCTAGCCATTCTTTGCCGAGATGGACGACCAGATTGACTGCATTACACTTGTAATGCGGGGTGCACTACAGCACCCCGGATACAATTTTTGTGCAAATCACTGCCGTCTCAGATATTATCCGTGCAGGAGATTAAAGTTCAATGATCTGCAGTTGACTTGTGCATACTAAGCTAGTAGATATTTTAATTAAAAATGTGAAGAAATGTCGCTTCAAATCATCTGAAATTAGGAAGATTAGGTCTGCACGTATCATCCATTACAATTAGTAGGTAACAAATTGACCCTCAAGAAAATGAGAGAGAGAGAGGAGAGAGAGAGGAATTTGATCCACTACTTCAAAGTGTACAGTCGATTACGAGATAGAAACCACATGTACTTATCACAAACAACTGTGGTCGACACACCCATGGGTTGCTCCACTGTTTCGAGCGGATGTTCAGATTTTGAGAGTACTCCTTGAGATCTAGGGTTCGATTCTCTACCGGATGAGTACCTTGAAGTAAATGGAGAGCCTTAACTGGTGTGACTGCGCTAGCTCCCCCGGAGGTTTGAATTGCACAGTCGGATCCATTTAGTGGTCTGACTGTAGGACTATTTCTCTATTATCCCAAAAAAAAAAAAAAAACTGTGTTCGGTTTGGGCCTTTATAGACTATAATCAACCACTTTTTTTTGCGCACGGTCTCCAATAAATTTTACTCCTATTTCTGATTGTTATTATTATTTCTTTGTCTATCAACCTCCCTTAAAATCCGAACCAAACAAAGGCGTTCCGATTGGACTCAGATTCATGTTGATTTCTCTCTCCACTTCTACATTTTTTAATTACGAAATTCCAGTGGCTCTGTAATTAGCTTTCATTTTGGTTTAATTTGTAGTAATTGTATTTAATTTTCCGGTCGATCCACAATTTTACATGGTTCACCTTAGATTCCCATGAGTGTGTGTTCACCAAAACTTCAAAAAGCAGATTTTGAGATTTTAGTTTTTATATAAAAAAAAAGTTGTGATTTTTTGTAGAAAATTCTTTCCAATAGATTTTGGGATTCTAGAGATTTTTAGAAACTGAAAATGGGTTCAAAATTTGATTGTAGAGAACTTGGGTTTTAGGAGCTTTTCGGATCAAAGTTCTAAGTATTCGTGAACTAAATTTTCAACCTCTTTTTTATTGGAAAGGCTAAAATTTTTATTAATCTTTGAAAAAACAAAGATCAACAGGACAAGGGGACTGGGGGATTGTGCTGTGTAGCTTCGTGCTGCGCAGCCTCCGGCGTGGCCTTGCCGGCATCGGTCCAACGATCGGAGACGTTCACCGCGTAGAGCTTGTCAAGTTCTACATGTGCACCAAAAATCAGCTTGATCAAATATCTTTAAGTGCCTCATCGGAACACATATAACTTGAAAAAAAATGAATTCTAATGGATACGAAACACTGGATCAAAACCACTGAATCCATTTTTTTCAAGTTATATGTGTTCCGATGAGGCACTTAACGATATTTGATCGAGCTGATTTTTGGTGCACGTGTAGAATTCGACGAGCTCTACGCGGTGAACGTCTCTGATTGTCGGACCGATGCCGGCAAGACCTTGTCGAAGGTTGCGCAGCACACTGTGCAGCATGAAGCTGCACAACACAATCCCCCAGTCCCAGGACAAGGGATGATAACATCAAATTCCTAACCTGCTACCCAAACAAGTGATAACGAAAGCTAAGAATTATCCTATACCCACCCGAGACCCAAAATCTAAATTTGATAAGAAACCAAACGAAAAAACACCCGAAAGAACAAAGCCCACGACTAAAAGGGTCTAAAAACCCTAGTTTTTCAACTTTTTGCAGTAAACCTTATCAGCTTACTGTAGTTTAATCATAATATCACTACATGCTATAAAGTAGCTTATCTTTATTTCAATAGTCTTACCATGTCATGAGTCCATGATGTTCAAATTAGGTACTTCTCTCTTCATTAAACATATCCATATTCGTGAAGTGCTAGAAAATGAAAAATAGTGATAAATAATTCGGGGGAACAAAATTCAACCAACGTCTACATGTGTAATTTGCACCATCTCCATTAGTGTAAACTTATTTTTCTTTTTCGTTTTGTGTGTTTTATTCGTATTTTTTGAATTTTTGTTAGATTCGCATCATCATTTTTGGATTATTCATACGTCGTGACGAGAGGAGTCTAAAAAGTAAAAAATTATGACGGAAAGCCCAAAAAAAGCTCACCAAACACGGAAAAAAGTATCAAACAACTATCTTATTTGTCTCAAGTGCCGTCTTATTTAAAATTTTCCAATATCGATTTATATTTTTATACTTTTCCGATTCGTCTTGTCGTGTCGAACGATTAAGTCCAAAAATTACGACGAAAAACAAAAGATATGGCATAAATTCAGACTTATAAATTTACGAGGACCTTGTTCTTTCTTACATCCTTCCTCCATACTAATAAGAGACTACAAAATCTCACATACAATATACATGTAGCTAGCCGACACTACTACTACTACTACTACTACTACTACTACTACTACTACTACTTCTTCTTCTTCTGCTTCTTCTTCAATCTTCCTTCAAAGCACTTGTTATCTTCTACGAATAGCGAAGACGATGATGTCTGCGAAGGAGTTGGAACGAAGGCGCAGAGACTCTCTCTCATCGAAGAAGTTTGAATTAGCTTCGACTTCGGATGAACAAGAGTCGACATTTCGTCGCTCTCCTATGGCTCAGACTGGAGTGGAAATGAAGCTGCTGCAGCAACTCATGAAGGGGTGATGATCAGTTGAAGAAATGGAACGCTTAGGCAAGTCTGACGCTTGGCTTTTCTCAAATTTGCTTCTTTCCCTCTTAATTTGCTTTTTTTTTTTTTTTGCTTGTTTGGTTGCTGGGAAAATGAAGAAAATAAAGAATTGGGATCACGATCACCATCGGAAGCCGATCGAAGATTCTGGAGTCTCCCTTCTGCTGATCATGTCCTCTTTGAAGACAAGTCACTGGAGTTAGCTCAGTTGACTACCCTTGTATATATGCTTTCGTAGGGGAGGTGAAAAGGGACCTAATCCTTGCCGAAAGGCAAGGATTGATTATTTCTTTTCACGAATTGAGGTTATTTCTTAAGATACCCTTACAGGGCTATCAGTTAGGCTTAGTTTGATTGTGGGTTTATGTTCGGTTTGATATAATTCAAAAACTTGTATTCTTCTATCGCTTGCAATAACCAAAATGCGCTCTCCAAAGATCATGTATATTTCTCGTTTTCTTCTGCGGATCTTGTTCTTTTCCGAAGTGTTTCTTTTTCTGTCATGGGAGATGCTGTGTTTTTGTAGGGAGGGATCATCTTAGTAAAGCTTGATTAGTGTTCTAAATTATGCTCATTGACATCAATTAATTTTTGAAACTATCAAAAACTAACTCGACACTCATCCTATAGGTTACATGGAATCTTTTTAACATAGTTTCAGAGCTAGGTTTTAGGTGGACTCATCTCACCTGGTCGAGTCTCCGCCCGATCGAGTCAATTCTCTGACTCTCACCTTATCAACCAATACCTCCACGTGCTACCGGGTTGCACGTGAGGGAGAGTGATAAACTTTAACCCACGTCACTTACCTAAGTCACCCACACTTGGTCAATATAATTAGAGGCTACCCCGCTTATTTCTTATTGTTATTAGGTTAGGCCCCTCCAAGAAATTCATATATTATCAATTGATTTTATATTGAAACCCTCAAAAAAATCTAACAAATAGAAAAACGAAAAAAAAAAAAATTTGTCAAAGAAGTTTTGCAGAAATTAATTCTGCAATCATCAGGTTGATGTTTACTACTTGGACAATAATATTTTTTTGCACACCATTTTAATGATCCCAACTAATTTGCAAATTAATCATTTTTAATCATATAATAAATACCAGGTTGATGTTTATCTAACGATAACACGCTAACATACTGTGTGTTGTTGAGTGATATGATAGCAACAGTTGCGATTAATCTGCAATTTATCAAAATCGTTTCAAAAATTTCTTTCGCAAATTGGCTCATTTCGACTTTTACTCCTGGCTCCGCCACTGCCAAGGGAAATCACCCCAAGCTTCTGTAACATACTATGTGTGTATATACACGTGTCTAAAGGCATATATAAATTAGAAATTAGGTCAAAACCAAGATCAATTCGATAATGAAAAGGCAAAATAAATCAGAAGATTTTATATGGAGTTTGTGATCACTTTGATTTACAACAATGATAAGTTATTTAATCGGCGCAAGAAATATCGTGCCGATCAGTTAAACAATTTTTAATATCAAACCCAACGAGAAAGGTAGCCCAATACAATTTCTTTTGTAGGCTATATGAACGGCACATTCCCCCAAAAGGGAATAGAATGCTGCCAAGCAGTATCCTGTAAAATGGTGCAGTTTATCTCGGCACGGATGACTTGGATCGATCTGATCTGTATGCGATGTATGCGCTCAAATTAAATCTGAGTTGTCCATGCAGAGATGAACAGTAGGATCGACTGCTCTGCACCCGCTTGAAAGAAAACTGCTCGGCAGCATCCTGAATCCCATTAAATAAACAGAGTATATATTGGATACTGATTTTCGCGCTCCAAAATTTACTGCAGGCGCTCCACCTTTTTGTTTTTACACTGTGATGTTGCTGGCAACATCACAGTGTAAAAAAAAAAAATACACTGTGATGTTGCCAGCAACATCACAGTATAAAAACAAAAAGGTGGAGCGCCTGCGGTAAATCTTGGAGCGCGAAAATCATTTCCCTATATGTTTTGCAGCTTTTCTATAGCTTACAGAGGTTATTAGTTATCATTGGCCTACCTAAGATAAAAGGGGGATCAACTAATACATCTTTCAAACCCCAATGGATAATTTTTGTTGTCAAGCATGAGATTTAGGTTTGCTCCCTCCCAAAATTTTAAGTTCGAAACTTCTTAAGTGTTATTAACTCATTTGAGTCCCAGTCTGTACAGAGTTTTACTTCGGCTTTAAATTGGGTCTCCATTAGTGAATGACATGATTGATTCCCCAGGATTAATCCAAATGCGCGTTAATTGGCATGGTCATTTGGTTGTAAAAAAATAACTAATGCTTATAGTAGCCCTTTTCCTTTTCTCACTCGGCTTGATCTGGACTTTGGGGGCTGCTGTCCCTCAGAGACAGCAGCGTTCAATCTCATCGTCCGTCCCGACAATTGATAATCCGAATTTTAAAAGAACTCTTTCAGAAAAGAGTCCCTAGTATAATTTTTTAAAATCCAAACCGTTCAAGAATGATGAAATTGAGCTCTGACGAAACGTTGCGAGACAGCAGCCCCCAAGTTTGAAGCAGTCTTTTTCATGATTATATTTGGTGTAGCCATCAACGAGCCTCAAATTTAAATTAAAGGAAACCGACAAGAACCTCAAAGAGACAAGAAAAAATATCATCGATCATGTCTCACTTTCTTTCCATTGGCTATGACTCACCAACTACTTCTAAAGCAGGATTTATATATTTTCATTGTGGACGGATTAATTTTTTGAAAACAAGACAAAAAAAAAAGAAAAGAAAAGAAAACGTAGACAGTAACGTGAAAAGCTAATTACATTTATCCTTACTACTTTCGGAATATGATCCTCCCCCGGTCCCCGCCTCCCGCACGGTCCTGTCCGGCTCATTTCTGGGCCCCTTTCCGAGTCCGTTTTGATGATCAAAACCGTTTATCTTTAAGACTTCGTCGGGATCATTTTACGTCGGGCATGCAAAAACTCATGATAATCGGATATCGTTTATCCCGTTTATGCGGAAGCTCACAACAATGATGAGGCCATAGAAATTGTGATCATCAAAAGACCAGTTAAACTTGATTGCTAGAGTTTTAAAGGGCCCACAAACTAATCGACATCCCTAAATATGAAGTTCGTGTCGGTGTTGGGACTTTCCTGGTGCAATTATGAGCTGGCCACAGATCGATAATCTAGTGGCTTTTGTTCTAATTTTGAATAAAAATTAAAAGTGGGATCCAAATACCTTTTCGAGGGCGAGTCTAAATGGGTTTAGATACTATTAAGTAAGCTGTTTAAGCCGTTAGAAGGATGAACAAAAGATATTAAGAGATGAAAGAGAAATTGTCTCGTAAAGTAGACATGGTTGAGAAGATGAAAAGTCACCTCTATCCCGCCTTGCTTGAAGATATAAACACGTTGGTGGGTAAAACAGCGTCGCACGTCGTCCCGCCGGACGACATTATCCCGCCCCTAGAGCCCGACATGCGAGGCGTGCCCTTTGAAAGAATTTAGTTGTTTTCTTTCTTTTTTCCAGTGTACCCAAAAAAAGAGAGGGTAAAATATTGGTGGGTAATTGGATATATAAGCCTCCAGTTTGATCTTGGGCTTGGACTTGTGAACCCATAAGACTCGTGTAGGCCTTCGTCAACACCCACAATTCAGTTTGGCTACTGATTGACTTGGGCTCACGGCCCATGATCGTAGAAAGTGGGTCTGGCATCATTGTATTTCATTCCCCCAGAATGTCCACGCCAACCGCTCAGAATTCATCGCTCCCCCACTGCTTTCAATTTCATCATTCAAAAGTATTTTGGACGGTTCGGATTTTCAAAAACTTTTTCAGGAAACTTCCCTAGAAGAGTTTTTTAAAATCCGGACCATTGATTGCCGAGACGAACAGTAAAATATTGAGCAGTGAATATTAAGCGGTGAAATAGAGTGATGGGCATAAATATATCATCGCTGATCATTTCCCGCTCAATCTACTTGAGTTTTCCTTCATTTAAGCCTAGTCCTTTATTATTATTTTTTTTTTGAAGAGTAACAACTTCATTGACAATAAAAATCACAACTTACCGAATGCATCTAATACAACTAGAGAAAGACCTAGTGCACCCGATTGAGACAAATATTGCAATTCGATCCTGGCACGCCCGTGCATCACTGCGCCCACCAAGAGTGTTGCGCGTTCTTTAGCTGCAAAGAGAGGGCACAAATACGAAATCTAACACATATAGCCTTCACTCAAGTAAGGTAATTCGATCTTTGTTGATGAACATTTATGAATAATCATATCAGCCTTGTAAGTATGGAAGGATCACTCATTTCGTCCCTCCTCTCACGAAAAGATGTGTAATTTTTGAATCTAAAAATAGAGTACTTCCTCATGAACTTGATGCGAAGAAATTTAAACAATTATGGACGAATTATCTTTTTATTCAAACAATTATACGTCTTTTCGTAAAGAACCAACATCATGAGGCGGATGAAATATTTTTTGTTGGAAGCACACGTCCCTTGCCAAGACCTGTATTATTGTTTGTAACTCCTTGGAGCACGTACGATAGTCTCTCCAAAAGAGTTTTGTTAACACAAATTCGAGCACCCGGCCCAAGATTTGACACGAGAAGCGGTTTATTAAACGAGCCTAAAACTCAAAAAGAGAGCAGAGGTCTTGGTGAGCCGTGCTCGGTTCATTTACTAAACGAGCCGAGCATATTCCAAACAAGCTGAGTTTTTTAGAGCTAAGATGAGCTTTAAAGTGTTGAGTTCGGCTCATTTAGTACACGAAGCTAAAATTTAAACTCGAACTCGGCTCGATAAACGAGCAAAGCAGAGCCGAGCCTCAAGCTGGCTCGTTTGCCGCCCAAAATATTAGCAATAGGCTAATAGCTAGCTGTAAAAAAAACCTGGATTCGCCCGATACTTCTTCGGGGGAAAAAGGTTTGGACAGTCTCTATCATCGAATCAGCAGAGATAGGGGGAATCGCTCATTCATTGAATCTAAGTGGCAAAATATTCCCATTGCCCTTTAATTTGGTTCTTGAAATTATATTAAGAGGAAAGTCCACTTTCACCCCCTGTGGTTATCGCCATGTGCGGATACACCCCCTATGGTTTAAAAGTGTGCACATAACCCTCTGTGGTTTTCAAATTGTGCGGATAGACCCCCTGCCGTCGTATTTTCTATCCATTTTAACGGAAACAACATTAAAAGACCGTTATACCCCCATCACGTCCCTTGATTCTTCTTCTTGTTTAAATCTAACCACACCATTCCGTATACCAAAAATTGAATCCAAACCGTTGATATTATAAATTTTAACGAGTACTGCGTCTATGCCAAAATTCAAATCAATCAAAAAATGAAAAGCTTATGGTCAAATCGATTTTGTTATGAAATTAAAATTTCAAATTTGAATTTACTACAAGTTAGATCACTGGGTTATTGATGCCTGATCGAGATGATTTTTTTACAGAGATACTCTATTTTTTATTTAATACATTATGAACGACTCAGATTACATTCTAGAGGTGTATGAGATACACCTCCGTTAAAATGGATGAAAAATATGACTGCAGGGGGTCTATCCGCACAATTTGAAAATCACAGGGGGTTATGTGCACACTTTTAAACCACATGGGGTGTATCCGCACATGGCAATAACCACAGGGGGTGAAAGTGGACTTTCCTCTTATATTAAGCACTAGAAGAGTCCCATAGCGGGTGAATAGGACGACCAATTTAAATTTAGAGCAATCAACAACTCAAACAATTATCCAATCTCCATGTCATACAATACAATTTAATAATATAAGTAAAGAGCGATAAAACTAAAGAACGCAAGAACACGAGATATATGTGGAAATTACTTAGGGTCAACAAACCCTAAGCATAAAACTACGGCCTAATCTACTCAATTTTTCATAAATCAAAAGGTTAGGTAAAAAGACTACAAATTAGGAATTACCGATTTTTACCTCAAATCACACCTAACTCTGCTTCTTGCCTAGCACCCCGTGCCCCTTCTTGATTCCATGGATTCCTCGAGCAACACCATCTCGATCTCCGTTCTAGAACGGCTCCAGTATCATTCGGCCATGTAGATTCATAGGCAACAATGTATGGATTTAAAATAGATGAAGTTTTTGTGAAAAAAACAAATCAACCTAGAGAGAATACATTGGAAATTAGAGTATTTCTCTATGATGATAAAAGATGATCAAATGCTCAATTTAGATCATCACAAAAGCATAAGCACACAAGGGATATGAGTGAAATTGATTTTCTCTCTCTAAAGTGGGCTGATGCAAGGGTTGGTGCCCTAAAAGAGTGAAAATTCTGAATATATATGACCTGAACTGAAACCTAGAGCTAGCCAATGAGAAATAGACACGTTGGGGTGCTAGCGCGCTACTGGGGCACTCTTAGCTCATGAGTTGGCACTAGTGCGCTGCTGGGGCGCTCCGCAAGCGCCATTCAAACTCAGGAGTTTAAAATTAAATAAAAAATCAAGAACATTTTGAATAGCGCCACCGAAGGGCCCTAGCACTCTTAGGGAGCCTATGAGTGCTACCGCGCTACAAGAGCGCACTGCTAGCACACCAATCTGATCCCTTTTTGCCTTGGAAAAATTTCTCTTTTAAACCAAGTCCAGCCACACCACTCTATGCCTTAGAAATCCTCCATCACTCACAAAAGCAAACCATGAGAATCAATGCCTTAGTATTAAAAACGTGATTACTCTATTTTAAGTTTAGGCATGAAACAAAAAGTGATGCATGCAAAAAACAAAACAAAAAACATTACACTAAATGCATATGAATGCATATAACTCTTTCATAAAATCTGAGCATCCTGCATGACACGAGCTTCTCAACATATCTTCATTCACCGGACAGAGTGTCTAGATAAGATAGAATAAAAACTCTCTCCCAAATCCAAATGAAAAAAGAACAATATAGACTCTAATAATTTTGACAAAATTCGGAAAACGCCAATCATACTAACAATTCTCTCTAACTTCTATGTTTCTCTCTTCTTTAGAGCATTCACGATGGCCTAACCAAAAGTTATCTCACTACCTTTTGAATACCCATTAAGAAATTAATTGTCGAGGTTAACAATGTAGAGGTACTCCACAATAAGATGATACTCTTTGAACCACATTTCTCTCTCTAGCCGCATTTTCATGTTTGTAAACTTTTTTTACTATTGTTTTTCTTACTGACGTAAGAAAGAATTATTTGAATGCAAGAAGAAGTCAGAAGGGAGGAGAGAGTATAATATGTGTCAGTAGTGCGGCATGCTTAAAAGGGTAATTATTCAGTGCCCATGTGGCACCACCACACTATGCTAGAGACTCACAGACTTAGTCATCGGGCTCATGTACATGTATGATGTTGAACGGCTGTGTGGTGTGCCCGAGGAGCGCTGAATAATTTTTGTGTTTAGAAGAGGGGTATTTTGGACTTTTAGCACAAGATTCAATGTGTTTTTAAACCTAATTTTCCTCAGGACAGTGAGGTCCCGTTTCGCTAATGTACGTTCTTATTTTTTTAAGTACTTATTTTTTGTTTTATGAGACAAACCATTCTGTCACAATACATTATTTTTAAATCAAAAAATAAATATTTATTTAAAAAATAATTATATAGGTATTTATTTTTCTTAACGGAATGGGCCTGATACCAAATTTTCCTTCTTGAATGATGGAAATGTTGTCAATGGTGACTTTGGTACAAACCCATGTGGGGCACCTAATGCTGCATCCCAAGGGGATTCCCAAAATCGTGTCATGCAAATAAAATAGCAACAAATTGAAATAAATAAAATTGCGAAGGATAATTTGGTGCAGCCAAATCCAATGATCCTTTCTCCCTAGGAACCTGCCCTCCACATGGTCTCCAGCCCTTTCCCACCTCCTTTTTGAGCTTTAAAATAAATTTATTTCCTATCTATTATCACACATACCACCAAACCTTTTTTTAATATGAAAAAAAAATACCACCGTGGAGAATTTAAAATCCCTGAAAAACTCTGCTAGTGCATATGGGTACATGTGGGTGACTTGGTAGAGGGTCAGTGCATGTTTGTTATTTTTTGGGAGGAATGGGCGTTTGGTGGCTACATAGAATGATTGATTCAGCCATCTCTCTCTCTCTCTCTCTCTCATGTAGACATAGAGAAGCTTCTGGCTGTGTTTTGTTTCTAAGCCTTTTTTACACCCTGTGACACGGAGAGATTCTCTTTTAGGTTTTAATCATATTGTAAGTAGAGTTTTTTTTTTTTATTTATAACTGAATGTCTGGGTCAACTTGCGCGCGACAGTGTAGCAGTAGCGGGAGTATCGAATGATACGTAACGGGAATCGGGTGTAGTGGCCGTAGCAGTACCATAGCGGGCAAAAAATCGGATATAAAGCGATACGTAGTGGGAACCGGCCGATATAAGTGTGAATTTGGGTAGCATTGGTATAGACCAAAGGTTCCGAAAACCGCTATGTAGCAGCTGATACGCTACGTACGAAGTGGCCGGTTTTTAATTCTATGCGCGCACCTCAGTTAATTCCGAAACCCTAAAGTTAACAAACCACCAATAACCTCAAGATTGAAATGTCTGGCTTTCGCGGGATTCCAACATGCGAGCTTTTGAAGGGCAAGTAATTTAATTGGTTTCTCATATCCATTTGGCAAACGTACTGAGGTTAACAATTAAAGTATAGTATTTACCTAACTTATTTGTAAATGTATGACAGAACAGACATGCCCAACAACAGCCTACAAGTTCAAATTCTCATACAATAATATATCAGAGAAGGTCCACATCTTGGAGTATAGGGACCCACAAAATTACATCTACCAAATTTATTCCTTCAAAGTTACAAAACTTACCATAAATGGCTAAACCAAAATCTGACTATACCTATGGTAACAATGACAATGTGAAGGATGCAGGATTTGTACATAGTAGGGGTTCGAACCAGTGTATTTCTATATTGAGATAATACAGACAATATTTTATGTTCACATATTGCTACTACGTAGATATTAGTTTGTGTACGCACCTCAATATTTTGAGACCCATTAAATACTGCCCATTAGTAAATGCTTGCGTACATTTCAACTAGTTCTAGCTTCCTAGCTAATGTTCATTTTCATAATTTAGATGGGTAGCATGCAGCTATGCAGATTTTTTTTTTTGTCAAAAAACTTGCATGTTTGGTTGATGAATTTTACAAGTCATTCTTTCTTAAGATTTTATTTTTTTTTTGGGGTCAAAAAACCAACTTTTATCATGATCCAAAATACTGTTTGCAAATTCTCAAAAACCATGAAGGTGATCAAACTTATGGCAGAAGCCAATTAAAAAAAATTTGAAAACCAATATCGAAAATGAAACTTCTCAAAAATCAACTTTTTCGATTTTTAAAAGTTCGTTTTAACCGCAAGACATACTACGCCAAGCAAATGGACACAGATTTTTAGAGCAAAAAATTCAAAAGTTGCAGCACTTAAAAAGCCGCAATCCTTCTGGAAAACTCTCCGTGAGGACCAGAGATTCGTAAATCCGTCGGACGTAAACGAAAAAGATCGATTATGAATGAGTGAAACTGAAAACTCCAGGATTAAAGAGAAAAACCAATTATTAAGGTAGTTCAACTTAAAAAGTTGACCTCTGATCAATTATATTAGTACTTTTTTAGTATAAACAAAGTAGTACCAGAAATGTCTTATCATTCACCTGAAACACATTCCCTTCTCATGTTTTGCTGTCTGGTAGATTCTTCAGTGCTTCCAAACCTTGACAGTCATTTGATGCTCCAATTAGTACCTCACGAATTCACATTTATCTACTCTCTCTCTCTCTCTCTCTCTCTCCTGTGTTACAGATAGAAAAGGGCCCCATTCTTGCTAATCATTCTAACTAACTACTCATTAACCAATCATACAGTACTACTGCCCTTCTCTTTCTTCTGTCCATCCCACACCATGGGATATAACACCATCTTTGCCCTTTGAGCCAAGAAATGGCAGAAAAGTGAGAGAGCTTAACCAAAAACACAAAAATGGAGGAGAAGAAAATGCACGTTTCACCACTCCTCTTCTTCTTCTTGTGTTGCTGCTTCATCAGCTCCCATCTTGTTTTTGCCGATGAAGTATCGTCTCTGCTCGCCATAAAGGGCCTTCTGGTCGACCCGTCGGATCAGCTCGGCGACTGGACGTTGCCCGAGAATGCCTCCTCCTCGCACTGCAACTGGACTGGGATTTCGTGCAACTCCAAGGGATACGTCGATAGGCTTGACCTCTCCAACATGAACCTCACTGGCCAGATATCGGATCAGATAGAGGGGCTTTCGAGCCTTTCTTATCTCAACATTTCTTGTAATGGGTTTTCCACCACCTTGCCGAAATCACTCTCCAGCCTTGTCTCGCTCAAGACCGTCGACTTCAGCCAGAACAACTTCATGGGGGGGTTTCCGGTGGGGCTGGGGATGGCGTCGGCCTTGACGTCAGTCAATGCTTCGAGCAACAACTTCTCAGGGCTCCTCCCCGGGGATCTCGGCAATGCGACTTCACTGGAGATTCTTGATTTCAGGGGGAGTTTTTTCGAAGGTTCGGTCCCGGCCTCTTTCAGCAACTTGCAGAAGCTGAGTTTTCTCGGCCTTTCCGGTAACAACCTGAGCGGGAAAATCCCAGCAGCGCTCGGTCTACTCTCGGCTCTCGACACCATCATACTTGGATACAACGAGTTTGTTGGTCCCATCCCTCCTGAATTCGGAAACCTGACGAACCTCCGGTATCTTGACTTGTCGGTGGGAAGCCTCAGTGGTCCAATTCCTCCTGAGTTGGGCAGGCTACCGAAACTGGAAACAGTTTACTTGTACCAAAACAACTTTTCAGGGGCGATTCCACAGGAACTTGGAAACATTTCCACCCTTGTGAACTTGGATCTCTCTGAAAATCAGCTTTCAGGGGGGATTCCAAGTGTGATAGCAGAGTTAAAGAATCTGCAGCTATTGAATCTGATGACCAACCAATTAACTGGTCCAGTTCCACAGCAGATTGGTGAGTTAACCAACCTACAAGTGCTTGAGCTGTGGCAGAATTCGCTAACCGGTCCTTTACCGGCGAATCTTGGTCAGAATTCCCCTCTCCAGTGGCTGGATGTCTCCTCTAATTCATTGTCAGGGGACATTCCTGAAGGATTGTGTGATTCAGGAAATCTCAGTAAATTCATTCTTTTCAACAATTCCTTCTCTGGTCCTATCCCAACAGGTCTATCCACTTGTGTTTCGTTAGTCCGAGTTCGAGTCCAAAACAATCACATATCAGGGACTATTCCAACTGGATTTGGAAACCTTCCGAAGCTCCAGAGGTTAGAGATTGCTAACAACAATCTCACCGGTAGTATACCGCAGGATTTGGCTCTCTCTTCTTCCCTGAACTTCATAGATGTCTCGGAAAACCACCTTGTATCGACGATTCCTTCAGGCATTCTCTCCCTTGTTAGTCTCCAAAACTTCATTGCTTCCAATAATAACATGGGAGGAGCCCTACCAGACCAATTCCAGGGCTGCCCTACACTTTCTGTCCTCAATCTATCTGGAAATCATTTCACTGGAAATATTCCAGAGAGTATCGCATCGTGCGAGAGGATGGTGACTCTGAGCCTCGCAAGCAACCAGTTCACCGGGGAAATCCCGACCTCACTCGGCACAATGCCCACATTGGCCGTCCTCGATTTATCCAACAATTACCTCACTGGAAACATTCCGGTGAGTTTCGGAAGCTCGCCTGCCCTGGAAATGCTCAACTTGTCTTACAACAGGCTCGTGGGCAAAGTTCCAGACACCGGTATGTTGATGACCATAAACCCGAATGACCTTATAGGCAATGCCGGCCTTTGTGGTGGCGTTCTTCCACCGTGCTCTCAAAGTTCCGGCGCCATGGCACGACTGAGGAAAGCTCACATAAACCACGTCGCCATAGGCTTCGTGGTTGCAATTTCGGTAATTTTAGCTCTTGCAATACTTTTCCTGTTAGCGAAATGGTTGTACAAAAAATGGTACTTGTATAGTAGTTTCTGCACAGAATGGTACAAGTGGAGGAGCGCTACAGAATGGCCCTGGAGGCTTATAGCATTCCAGAGGCTCAATTTCACAAGCGCTGAAATCCTATCCAGCATAAAGGATTCAAACGTGATTGGGTCGGGATCGTCTGGGATCGTTTACAAGGCTGAAATCCACCGCCCGCATTCAGTGGTGGCGGTGAAGAAGCTATGGAGGACAGAGACAGATATTGAAACCGGCGATGACCTATTTGGAGAGGTAAACCTGCTGGGGAGACTCCGGCATAGGAACATTGTTAGACTATTAGGGTATCTTCACAACGAGAATGATGCCATGATGGTTTACGAGTACATGCCGAACGGAAACCTAGCGGAGGCCTTGCACGGTAAACATGCCGGAAAAATGCTGGTGGATTGGGTTTCGCGATATAACATAGCCGTTGGGGTTGCTCACGGACTGGCTTACCTGCACCACGACTGTCGCCCACCGGTGATCCACCGGGATGTCAAGTCCAACAACATTCTTCTTGATGCCAATTTTGAGGCCAGGATTGCGGATTTCGGGTTGGCAAGGACTATGCTTCGGAAGAATGAAACAGTTTCCATGGTGGCTGGATCTTACGGATACATAGCTCCTGGTAAGAAATCTCATCTTCATTTGCCTCCACAGTTTTTTTCATAGTACATTTCAACAGAAAAACAAAATTGAGAACTCTGTGGAAATCTTGAGGCTTTTTGATCGTCTAATGCGAACTTTTCAGCTAGGATTATCAGATTATCTCAGTTTCTTGTGTTCTATATTATTGGCGTTGTGTCTTCGTAATTCATTTTGGAACAACCCAGTTTTCTGAGGGAAAAAAAAACATCAGAAGATTACAGAAACAAATATCTGGGAAAACTCCGATTACTTATTTGTTCTTGACATCTCTATTGCAGAATATGGTTACACACTGAAGGTGGACGAGAAGAGCGACATATACAGCTTCGGGGTCGTGCTCCTAGAGCTTCTAACAGGGAAACTGCCCTTAGACCCTGCATTCGGAGATTGCACCGACCTTGTCGAATGGGTTCGAGCCAAGATCAGAAGAAACAGGGCTGCGGAAGAAGCCCTGGACCCCAGCATTTCGGGCGGCCAGTGTCAGCATGTTCAAGAAGAAATGCTTCTTGTGCTGAGAATAGCACTTCTCTGCACTGCTAAGAACCCCAAGGAAAGGCCTTCGATGAGGGATATCATAACAATGCTGGGAGAGGCCAAGCCGAGGCGAAAGAGTGTTTGCGTCGAGAAGCCAGTCTTCACCAACTCGAACGTGAACATTGATCAGAAGCCGGTCTTCACCACGTCGAATGCCAACATCGATCAGAGGCCGATCTTCACCAACTCTCCTGTTGGTGGCCTCTTGTGATGATTTCAGCTTGTTTTTCGCTGTAATTCTTGTATTTCCGAAGTGTATATTTTCTTCCCCCTTTTTTTTTCACGGCCTTTTGTGGATTATCTCTGGATTGTTTTTTTTCCCTCAAAGTAAATAAATTGGCCATTACTTATTAAATATCTGCTGGCCACCATTTCTTCATGCCTCAGAAAATTGGTTATCCTTTTGTTTTGCAAAGGAAAACATGTAAGCTCTGTCCAAATACTGTATATGTCACCTATGTAATTATCGATTTAATAGGACTTCATATCTTTCTCCGGGGCTTTTATGAATTCGGAAATCCTGTAGTGCTCAATGTAGCCTGTGCACTGCATGGCCAAAATGGATGGCCGGATCGGCCGCCCCACAGCCCTGTAGGGCAGCCCTCCCTATAGAATCCCCGGTTCTGCCTTTTACATTAGCGGTCAGTAAATGAGGTGTTTTGTAAATTTCATGAAGTAGCAACCATAATGTAATAAAGAAATTGGTCATCTCTCAACCTATAAAAACGAAATCTAATATCCATCGTTTCCTTTACACTAAAAATAGTTAGAACAGAGAAGTCTAAAGAGAGAAACATGTTTTCTATCCAAGGCACAAGGCTCTCTGTAAGATACCGGTTGCTCCGATTAACTATGGAGCCGTCCAAGTTCTACATTGATGAATGGGCTAGGGGTATTCCCACTACCCGTTTTCCATATCTAGAACTCTTAGTCACATTATCCTTCGGTAGGACCCTAACCTTGCGTTTTAAATCATCGCTTTGTGCTCGTTCTCAATCCTCACTCTCTCAAATTTAAGTAGTTTGGAATGTTTTGAAAAGATGCTTCCGAGCTAGCACTCGCGCACGCGCATTATGTGATTTAGCTAGAACCTCGTATACTCATTCCTGGGAACTAGAAAGGAAAGGAACTCTCTGCACCTTGTATAACTAACAAAATACACATAATGACCAATAAATTTATAATGAAAAAATCCGAAATGCTGCTCGGATTTTGAATTACCTAGAGCAAGAAAATTTGAAAAAGAAAAGATGGGGAGAAGATGAAGGATGAAGAGGAAATAGAAAAACACAAAATTTATTTGATTTGTAATCTGTGAAGTGTAAACAATGAAGATGTAAAAGTAACTTCATCTGTCATTGTTTCAAGAAATTTGACATCTAAGCATTGCAGAAGTTACCTCCTCCGGGAATCTCCTCTAGGTGTGTTCAGTTGGTTCTGAACAAACCCTGTGAAATTCCTTGGTAAGCATCTTGAAACCAGATAGAAACACAACAAAAAATGCGTATCCACAAAAGGGAGAAAATTGATGAAACACAATGGTTGCAGAAAAATTCCAATATGGATGCTTTAGGTTCTCTAGAAAATGGCATGTTCATACCATAACCAGACGCCTGACCATGGCTTTATCCCGGCAACATGGGAGGTGGGCCTAAGTGCCAAGGTGGGAGGTCTCGGGTTCGAGTAGATGGAGCTACGGTCTGTCATTATAATCTAACTACCGACCACTAATGTTACCTACGGCGAAAAACAAAAAACTAGACACAATCTGATTCATAAGAATCATAACACCACAAAAGCCTCTATAGTCAGGTTCAGATATACAATATAAAACCACACTCTTTGTAGCATCTTTCTAAAGGAAAGGAAACACGAGGAAAAAGGGACTGTGGAGAAGCTAATTCTTTGTTTTTGTTTGGTTGAGCAAAGAAATGCCCAGCCAATCAATAGTGAAAAGCACCATCCAGTTGTTACTGTTTTGGAATCACAAGCAGATTGTATCAAGCATTAACAAAACTGTTTCTGCAGGAAAGAGGAAGTGGAATGAGGCTATTTTTAGCAACTTCTTCTCAAAATAGCTTTTAGATTAAAGGAACTTAAATAGGTATTATGTCTGCATCGGTCACGTATATTTCATAAACATATATTGCAACAAGGAACTTAAATATGTCAGCACATCTGAATGAAGAAATCGCCAGGTGTACTTACATTATATGCAACCTCTGTATCCTCAATAACAGACATGCAGATGATACAACATGAGTATAATTTTCTTCATGCCAACTTGGGATACAAGAAATGCCTCATTTTATAATCTTACAAAAGTGATAATTCTATTACATATGCGTACCTTTACAACAAGAAAGGCGCATCCTCCACGGAAAATTTGCGGGAAAGAATGGCAATTTACTGCATGAATTTTACTTTCAATTTGTACCATTAGCCTGCTGGAATGTTTTAGCTCGTGGAAAAGATTGTGATTCGAATAGCACCTGAACTGAATGGAAAGGAACTGGACTCGCGCAACGAGACAAGAGCAAGGAAAGCACAGAAGGGCATAGAGGGAAGGATTTTAAGATGAAACAGACTTAGCATCTTTCATCCCCATCCCAATTATCCTTCTCCTTGGGTCCTGTCGGCCCTTCCTCACCGTAGATCTCGGTTGGAAACAATTCAAAAAGGATCTCAACTGAAAACCGAAGAAAGATAGGGAGATGGCTGATTATCTTGTCCAGTTCAGACCGCCCATCATACAAAACGGTTGGACCCCACTCTCTCATGTACTGTAACCATTCAGGCTCTGTTACCACTCCATCTCCGAGATATTCTGCTGCAAGTATCTGATACTGGGTGCTCGAATCCAATAAATATTTGCTCTTAGCAGTATCATTCCTCAATCCTATCCCAAGTTTTGAGGACCCCTGAATGTAGCACCCAGGGTGTGGGAAACTTGCATGGCCATGCTTCGAGGAAAAAATGATTGGCTTATTCCCCTCAATGAACTCCAAGTTACAAGCGTCCAACCATTCACCACCACTGTGCTCCGAGAAGTAGACGCTCCAAAGCTCTCCACTGAAGTTGCTCAAGCGGAGGGTGAAATGCTCCCAATCACCCACATGTTCACCTAGTCTCGTCATTTCAATGGTCATTAAGCTAGCCTTAATGGTGGCTGGTCCATTGAAGGGGCAAAAGACCCACATCACTATATCTGTGAAAGTTCCTCCCAAAGCCGGTTTTACATGAACATAGAGCACGGCACTGCCAATGTTGCCCCTTTTTAGAAATTCTCTCTCATTTTCCTCCTCTGGCAAATCTATCCAATACTCCCCATCATTTATTCCACCACTAGGCAAGTTCGAGCCCCTAGAATCAATCCGCTCCCCCTTCACCTTGCCATTTCGGTACAAAAGTGCCCCATTTTTGAAAAACCATGGAACTGATGAGGGTAAATAGGTCTCATCCGGATGGAAGAAAACAGTGGGTCCATAGTGCTCGATTAGGGCATGAATCTGATCTAGATTCGGCATGTGACATAGCATAGAATCAAGATTCTTTAAACACCCGATATTTAGCTCATCTCCAGAACTGTGGTCAGTAGTGCAGAAGAATGTCCCTACACAAACACCTTTAGCCGACATGCCCCTTTTGCGTGGTCTCATGTTCCATACCCTAAGCGAGGACTTTGAAAAACTGGAATCAGTCTCGAGTATCATCTCACAAGTTTCACAACTCTCCGTAAGATCGGCTCTAACGCATCTAACTTCTTCAATATCCGGCTCATGTGGGCTTCCGGTCAACACAAAACCCATGGCTTTATAACCCTCCGGCGGTTTTGGCAGCCACATGTATCCACATCCACTCTGATGGGAATCTGGGCTCCAAATTAATGTATAACCCAGTGGCTTTTGGAGAGCTGGAGAGTTTGAGATCGAGCCACGTATATAGCTTACTTTCAGAGCAGAAACATCTTTGGCCACAAGAACATAGCCTCTCAGTGGCCGGTCATTGGGCTGGCAATAGTGGCCCAGGCTAAAATATCCATCGGGGATTTCTGCCGGTTTGTAGAATGTAACTCCTTTCGCTTTTCCACGCAATGTGCAGCTCCATAGACTCTCAAACTTGGTGATTTTAAGAACTTCTATTTCCCCTAAGCAAATTTTTCCCCTCGCAAAACCTTGACCTGACAAAGTGCCGTACATGAATTGATGAATCAGTAAATGGAAATACACTAACTGCGATTTTCTTAAGCTTATGAAACGATACCACATTTTGAACAATACAGTCTCATACACACAACTTCTATCCTTAGTCAATCTATTTTGGGGCTTCCTTACCTTGCATTTTCCTTTCCTTTATTTCGTATTTTCCTGCAGTTTTAGGAGACTACAAGCCCACAAAGTACTAAACGAAATACATTGTCTTAAAATCATTTAGAAAACAACAAGAAAACTCTTCAAACCCCCCAACAGGCACGCTTCAAAGCAGATGCCAAACAAAGCTACACAAAACAAACTTTCTTTAATGGGTCAGAAAAAGGAGTGCTAAGGACAAAGGTAAAATATGAAGATTTGAGTTCATCATTTGCGATATCAAAAATAAGATCTGGATAGATAATTTTCCGTTGAAAAAAACAAATTCTGACAATTGGAGACATGTAATGGAAGTAAAATAAAGCTATATAGCTCCAATAGTCAACTCCAGACCCAAAACCTTGTGTGATACTTAGTTGGGGTGGTCCTATGTTCAAAGAGTATAAGTAGGAAAAAAAAGGATAATCTCTCAAAGATTAGGCATAAGTTTGGAAAGATGAAGTGAGGAAGAAACCGCAGAATTCAAAAAATGAATCACGGACACAACGGTAGTCAAAAGGTAACACAATTTTAATCTATCAAACGTAAATTTTGGTGAATTCAATTTCAGCCTTCATAGTTATTCGTAGTACCAGCATCTGGAAAGTTTGACCAATTTGATTAAAAGCCTTGAACAGACTTCTCCAGCAGTTCAACAATTTTAATTTTGGCTTAATCCGAGAACTTTGATCAATCTTGGTAAACAACACATAACGATCAACTAAGCTCTATTTCTGAAACTAATCAGCATAAGTATCCGCTAAGTTCTTATTTTTAAGTACTTTTTTCCCGCTTTACGATACTAGTCATTCTATCACAATATATCACTTTTAATTCAAGTATTTATTTTAATTACCGGAACTGGGCCTTAATGAATCATCAGGCAATTTCTACCCATTTAATAGGTAAATTAATTACCATTATATTGAATATTTGATATTTCAAAGCCCAATTAAACAGGAAATTTTGAACAAATATCAACAAGAGGGAAGTAGATTAAACTCAAGATCAGATCATTATTTCCAACTCCAAATGACCAGATCACAGATTGCAGAAGTCACTACTATGAAAAATAAAGAACTGCCCATCAATTAACTACAAAAAATGAAAATCCCAATCAGTTGACATTTATAATCTGACATTTAGAAAATCCCAGTTGAGCTTATAAAATAGTCCAATTAATAACAAATTTTGAGAAACAAATACCCATCATCGATAATGTTTACAGAAAACACAAAGAACACGACAGAGGAGAGAGAGAAAACATAAGAAAGGCATACCTGGAGGCCATTGGGGAGTGGGTGAAGGAAGCGAAAAGGGTTTTGGTTCTTCACAGGGGTAGAGAATTTCTGACTCTCTTCTGCCCCAGCAAAAACACTCGCACCCCAACATATCTACAGCCGAACAAGAACCCAATCTTTTCTGAAAGTTGTAGTCTTTTAGACCTTCTGGTGTCCGAATTTGGGTAGACTTCAGCTACTGCTGCATTTTAAAATTGCGAGGGGGGTTTGACTCAGTCGTACGAGACAACCACCAATAGGCTTCCCAAGAATCGGTATAAATCTTTCTTGGGGTCACTGGTTTGTCCGTTAACCCGAAGGCTGAACTATATCAATTATTACCCTCAGTATTGCTTTTCAAGAATACTCCTTTTGAGAGGTGGAGAGAGAGTAGCTAGATAAGGAAAACGAATTCTCCCTCTCTCTACCATTCAGCCACAAATTGAAGAGGAGACGTATCAACTTTGCAAGAGCACTTTCCACCTAATGATTGTCCCTTCTCATTATCCTTTTGGGTTCAGTGATGAGGAGGGGAACTACGCAACTAGAGAGAGGAGAGATTGTTTGGTGGTGTAGTAAGATTTTTTGTGTCGAAAATTATGTACTTGTGTATCGAGAGATTTTTTGACAATTAAATTTAAAAAATAAAAATTTAATAGTCGGGCTGGAAAACCCTCTGTGCAGAGAGATTTCCGGAACAGACCCTTTCGGTGCTCCTCCCCTCGACTGTGGGGTCCTGACTCCTACTTCACCACGTTTTGGACCACATTGATGTTTGTTGATGTTTGGTGACTTTTGATCCCATGTTGTGGACCACATTAATGTTTGGTGACTTTCGATCCTGATCCAATTGGCGTTTTAGTTTTGTCCCTTATAAAATAGTGAGTATTTATTTATAATTTTCAAGTTTAAAAATTATAGGTTTGCTAAAATTAAATAAAATGTAATATAAATATTGTTCGATAGATTTCGATGAGATCTATCAAACCATGTAAAAAAATTAAAAAATTAATTTCGTAAGCTCACTATTTTTAAATTTGAAAATAAGTCTTTATTTTTTAAGTATTTAATAAAGTGGAATGGGGACTAATATCTAGTGTATATGGGGAAAATTATTCAATATCCACGGGGCACCGTTATATTGCGCCTCAGACCTCTTTAGTCTCCACTATCCCACAATCATGTTAAGCGGGGTTCAATATTAAGTGTGCGAATATGACGATCGATGAGTGGATTGCTGTTAGGTTCAAGTTTTCGTATCTCCTTATTGGGGCTAAACATACTCCTAATACCAACCACACATTGTGGGACTTTAGCTTCGGTTCCAAATAGGTGCGACAGGATCCCATACAGATATCAATGTGATGTAACGAGATAATCCTCCCTGGCAAGAATGACGAAGTACCGTACCTGTGGTGCAGGCCAAAACCTGCGAGGTTGGGATAGTCTTGGGAAGTCACTCGACCGAGGGCAACGGAAGTCACTCGACGTTGCCAATCGCGGAAGACACTCACGAGATCAAGTCGGACACTTGATTGTCAAAGGAATCACTCACTCTCAAGTAAGAAATACTTGCACAATATTTTTTTATAAACTCAAACTCTCCCTTCTCATTTCATTAGATTACCTATTTATAGGTATTACAGATAGAGAAAATTACCTCTAAGTATAGAAAAGTGACACTTAATTCCCATTAAGGAGAGATGAAATACTTAATTACCACTAAGTCCACTTTTACAAAAATACATTTACTATTAATAGAAATGTCACCCTAGGATTTTAGGGTATGCTAGGGTTTTATGGTACCCTAATGGGTACCCTAGTACCCTTGGGTACCCTAAAATCTTAGGGTACCCTAGGATTTTAGGATTTTAGGGTACCCTAGAGTTTTAGGGTGTAACGCCCCGACTTTTCGGGTGCAATATAAAATAATTTCTCAAGAAAATTTGCTAAATAAATGTGATTTTCCAAAATAAGGCTTTTGCTAATACAATCTCAAGATAGTTTTACGAAATCAAAATACATTAACTTCAGAGCTGACTCTAATCTTGATACGAATCCTAAGCATCCTCGATCTTCATTACTGATATTCTTTTCGTGTCGAACTGCATCATCGTTGAATCTCCTCCATTGAATCCTGCGCCCTCTAGCAAATTGACCGCCGAAGCAATCGATTTGCCAGGATACAGACGTATCCGTGAGTGATAAAATCACCCAGTAAAATAATCCAACCCAACCACCCCTCTTACATTACAGTTAGCAGGCAAACGGAATATATATGGTGCGAAAAAAATAAAACAGAGATAATTCACATAACTTGATTCATTGCTATCCATTAACTTAACATGAAATCTAAGATCTCTCCACGAGATCTTTCCTCCCCAACCACTAGCCATGCTCAGTCCCATGAGATCACTTCTCTTTGTTGTCGCAGGAACACCTAAGTTATGTACCGAGTGTGCACCCCCAATAACTACAACAAGGGGTAAGCTTATCATGCCGGTATCACGACTAGTGTTCGCCTATCTTATAAACCACATCACAATTCTTTTCACAATCATCACTGGACACCCGCCAGTCTATCAATTCATCACTGGACACCCGCCAGTATCAATTCTCATCACAATCTCATCATATCACAACATCACGCCTGCAGGCAACCTCTAAACAGAAACAAACTTCACAATTTATCCATTACTTAGCATCGTCTACGTGATTTCTATATCGTATACCACCCCATGTCCCTAGGGTCCAATCTAACATTCAAATTAAGCGTCAACATAATATCAATCTCAATAATAATTAAAAACGAATAACAGGCGGTCAAAACAATTATTAAGCAATGAAATCACATAACCTTTTATGACTGGGCCGTTGCCCTTAATCTCGTATGGTCATAAAGTCATTAAGAATGTAAGAATTATTTAATTAAGATTTAAGAATAATTTTCTTGACTTTTGTTAATTAACTATAAGTAATTAAATTAATTAAGCACTAATTAAATACATTAATTAGGTAAAAATTTTAAAATAATTATCGTAACCTTAATAAAGGTCCTAACAGTCCCCTATAATGAGTTCGAGTGCTAAAAGTTGGGTTTGGATGCTCACGGAATTAATTTAAATAAAAAGATTAAATTAATAGGCTAAACAAGCATAAATAAACAATAAATAATTAAATCATTTGAAATATTTTTTTTTATTTACAGAATATCATTCTAGGGCTGTAAATAGTCTAAATAAAATTATTCAGAATTTTAGACCTCCTGAATAATATTTTACGATATTATTATTAAGAAACAATGCTTAAATAATAATAAATAGTAAATCAAATAAATAAAATTTTATTTTAATAAAATATCACCTTTGAACTGTCAGGAGTCTAGGAAAAATATTTTTGATGTTAAAAATATTTTTTATAAGGTCGTTATTAATTTTCGTGTATAACTTTTGTTAAATATTAAATAAATAGCTAATAATGTTAATTAACCACGAACTCAGCAAGTTATGACCTTTAACAAGTTGGGAATCTAGAAAGAATAGTTTGGAGATTTATAGATTAGTTTACAAGGTCGCATTGATTTTTAGTTCACAAACGATTACACAATTACAACTAAAAATTAAATAAATATAAGATTAAATAAAAAAAATATGAAACTAACAAGGTATGAACTTTAGAGTATGGGCAACCTAGGATAAAAATTTCGGGATCAAATACGATGTTTAAAAGGTCGCACGATCAATTCGAAACGGAAACAAAAACACGCGCACGGTCGGAGTAATGGAGTTCGCTGCCGCAAACTCCAATTTCTGGTTCTTGCGGCTGGCTTGTCCCGAAGTTCGCGGCCGCAAGGTCGCGGGCTGTTTTTTATTTTTTTCGTTTTTTTCATTCGTTTCAATGCATGGGACTACGGGGGTCATTGGGTTATGTCTATAAATCATAAATATACTTAGAGGAGGCTTCGGATCGAATTATAATACCTCGGTTCGGATTATTTCGGTTTCGATCGAAAACTTGAATTTGGAGAAGATGACTTCAATTCCGTCGATCGGGAACTTCGGGCCAAATTGGTTGATGTTCGTGGATGCTTGGGCTTGTAGAAGGAGGTTGGAACGATCAATTTGGGTTCCGGGTTGGTCTAGGTGCGAAACCCACTTTTATTTCTCACTTTCTCTCTCTAGAACTCCATGGATTTGGAGCTTCGATTCCCTTTGATTTTCTCTCGATTTTGTACTGTTGAGGCGTGATAATTTTCGTGGGGAACCCTAGGGTTGACGTAATAAAGTATATATAAAGAATTGAGGAGTATTTCGATCAAAATAGAATTACCGAAGTTGTACCCTTTTAGGACGCGAATACGGACGCGATTATGGACGAATTATAGTCGGAAGGGAGTGGAGATTGAGTAGGAGTAGGAGATGGAGAGATGGGAGGAGTTGTACGCATGCATGCAACTTAAAAAAAATAAATAAGTCAAGATAATTATTTCTGTATTTATCTTTTAACAAAAAAATTTTTGTTAATACTAATAATACTTTTTAATGATAAAATTTTTATGGAGATAAAATTTGTAAATCTTTTTTAAAAAAAAAAATTTGTTCGAAAAAATTCCGGGTCATTACATAGGGTACCTTAAGATTTTAGATTTTAGGATACCCTAGGGTTTAAGGTACCCTAGAGTTTAGGTTTAGGTGATTTCATAGAGCCATAGGGTTTAGGTTTAGGCACTTTCATAGGAGTTTTAGGGTGCACTTTCCTATTATAGGGTTTTAGCGATTTAGGCACTTTTATTGGGTACCCTAAAGTTTTAGGCACTTTTATAGGGTACCCTGAGGTTTAGGCACTTTCATAGGGTGCCCTAAGAGTTAAGCACTTTCAGTATTGGGGGTTTTAGGCACTTTCATAGGGTTTTAGTGTTTCGTTAATTAGAGGAAACTTGGTGGGAATTACTTTCTATTTTCTGGACCTAGAGGTAAATTGCCCTAGATATGACTCTTCAAGACTCCTAATAAAACCTACAGAATTTTCAACTAGGCCTTTCAAATACCTAGACCATTATTAAAACAAAAACACAACTAGTCAAAACACATATTATTTTTAGACGAGAAATTAAAAGACATTGACTAGAAACTAAAAGACATTTTGAACTAATTAAGATAACCCTTTGTTTTTCCGATTATCATTATTTTGCTCCTGCGTCATACTCTCTTTCTTCAAAAGAACTCGTCCTCGAGTTTGGAGTCAAATCCTTCCGAAGCATATGATCCATTTTCTTGACTTCCTTAACATACACGTATTTTGAAATATTGCCTTCGGATACTTCGGTCTTAAAACTCAACTGGTTGACACCAATTTACCCTCAAATGTTTGGTGTCTTCTACAAACCCCCATCTCTTTTTCCTTTTCTTGGCTGAAACAAATTCCTTTGTGATTAATAACGATTTCTGTGGCTTCAGCTTTGCCAACTTAACATTGTCTTCTAGATTTTCATCACAGATAGAAGGTTTAAAAACACTCGGTTATTGTCATCACGTCATTCTTGCCGCATCCTTCACCATCCCAAACATCACCAATATCTTCTTTTGTAACCATTGAAATTAGGAATGCGTACCTCTTCCTCTAAGACCCCTCCTGATTCTTCATGATAAATTGGCTCTAATTCCTCTTCCATCAAATTCAACTCTGCCTTCTTTTTGGGATACTCACCTATGGTCATTACAATTGTCGTCGAACCAGTGTATTGATATCCTTTGACAATTAAGAATCCCTCTTTAGTGTGTTCACCATAAATTGGAGGCAAATTCCAATCCACCAGTGGTTGTGAAATTTTTGAATCTTCATCAGAAAAAATTCCTTCCAACGCATGATCTTTCCTCGGTCTTTCACACATGCGCAACATTTATCTCAAAATGCCACGGGATGAAGCTCTGATACCAATTTGATGTAGGCTGAAACCTGCGAGGTTGGGATAGTCCCGGGAAGTCACTCGTCCAGGGGCAACGGAAGTCACTCGACGTAGCTAATCTCAGAAGACACTCACGCGGCCAAGTCACATACTTGATTGTCGGAGGAATCACTCATTCTCAAGCAAGAAATACTTGCACAATATTTTTGTATAAACTCAAACTCCGTCTTCTCACATTTCACTAGATTACCTATTTATAGGTATTACAAATATGACTATTCAAGACTCCTAATAAAGCCTACAGAATTCTCAACTAGACCTTTCAAATACCTAGACTATTATTAAAACAAAAACACAACTTATTAGAGCATCCGCAATGGAAATAATCAAAACCAATAACCAAAATGTGTCACGTCAACATTTGATTATCCATTTAGTCCATACTCAAACTTAATTTATTTAGTCCATAATCAAACTTAACAACATTTACTTCCATATTGGTTATTTTTGCATCTTTAACCAAAAACCCCCATAATACAGTACAATGTACATTTGTCCAATCGCAAACGAGTTCAATCACCCACCCGACCACACCAAATTATTCGTCTTGATGAGACGATTCCTGTAACGCCCCGATTTTCGGAAATAAAATCGGAGGGATTAAATACTAATTTTTGAAAAACTTATTAAAGCCAATTAGAAATCCCAAACTGTAGCGCCCCGAATTTTGGGTACGTTAAATAACATTTTATTGAATAACAAAAGAGAGTCTGGCTCTTTATTACATCATAAACTCCCAAAGGGTTCTTATATTACACAAAAGGGATGGATATCTAAGGTTATCTACAGCTCCTTCTCTTCTTCCATCCTAGCAAGTTCCTCAGCTCCAAAGGCCTCCAAGGTATACAGCTCCCCTTGTTCATCTAACAAGTCTGACACATTATACCAGCGTCGCCACCAGTATAATATGTCAGGATCACATAAAGCAACACCATGAGTTTGAAAGCTCAATAGAATAATCCAAAAATCCACTAACCCTTAACTTACAAATAGCAAGTCATGCATATATCATAAAGAGTCATAACAGCACATGCATTAATATAACAATAACAACAACAATGACACATCCGCATTCGCTATCTATCGTTGGTGTCATGTTTCCGTGTGTTTCTCCTACGTGACTCATCGTTTTGTGTCTTATCTATCAATTCCAAAAATCACACGCACACACCAATGAGCTACCAAGTCCGGCTCATTGGCCACAATGGCTACCAAGTCCGGCACATTGTGAACGCACATAACCAATAAGCTATTAACAATCTACACAATGGCTACCAAGTCCGGCCACGTTATCAAATCTTGCATTGGCTCCTCTCCGCGGATAACCAAGCCCAATAAATCAATGAAGCTACCACGTCCGGCTCCGTTAACAATCTACACAATGGGCTACCAAGTCCGGCACATTATGAACGCACACAATCAATAAGCTACCAAGTCCGGCACATTGTGTCACATCTTGGCTCCTTTCCGCGGATAACCAAGTCACACACCTCCAATGAAGCTACCAAGTCCGGCTCGCACACCAACATAAGGCTACCAAGTCCGGCCATTATGTAGTTTCAAAAGTATTTTACCAAGTCCAATTATTTCCTTTATCCACACCCTAGGTGTGATGTTTTTACTTCTCGGTTGTCGTGTCCCGTAATCATGCATAGACTCCGCGACGGGACAAATCACTTTAAAGTAATCTTGAAACCAACTAGCAAGGTCATCCAATTCTATATCACCACAAGTAAGGCAAACAATATGCTATCAAGCTTACAATCTTTGAAAAGGTCAAAATACGAATACTTCGTTTTAAAACAATACTTTATCTTTAAAATGAAAACGTATAACCTTCTTTTTGGAAGTTCAAAACAACATATGTTTATTGACGAGTTCATAAAGTCATGTGATCTTTCATTCTCAAGGTCATGCTATCAAATATTCACAAGATCAAAGTAAACTACGTAAAGCAATCATACTAACACATAGCCTTCGATACTTAGGAAATCATGCTTATAACTTCTATTATACTTAGAATAGTAGGTTCGAAGAACTCTACAAGGTCATGCAATCAACTAGTCTTACGAAGAAAGTATACTACATATACTTAGAGATAGTGGGGTTGGAGTAGTCTACCTTAATCCGAAACTAGTCGGGGCCGAATAAGCTAGTTGGAAAGTGCTACGAGCGTTGAATGCTCACAATCTGGACCAAAGTTTGGGTGGCAGTAACTCGGTCAATACTTGGCCGAATAGAATCGTTCTTGAGTCTAAAACGAAGATCTCGAAGTTCTCTACGACTTTCATGAAGGACGTTGTTCCTAAAAACGACTTTCGCCCGGAGAAAAATGGTGATAAAGAGATCGACAGTAAGCTGTCTGGACTGGAAATCCGAGAATTTCACTGAACTTTGGATGGCAATATCTTGGTCATTTCTTGACCGTTTGGGGTGGTTCTTGGGTCTAAACTGAAGCTCTCGAAGTGTTCTACGACTTTCGTGGAGGACGTTGTTCCTAGAAATGACTTTCGCCCGGAGAAAAAATGGAGTTTTTCGGAGGACAGTAGGCTGTCCAGAAACTGGTTTAGAGATTTTAGAGAGAAGTGAGAGCTATGCTTGGAGGTGTGAGTTGAATGAAAGTATAGGGTGCTATTTATAGGCAAATGAAGCTCTCTCCCTCACTCCACTTGGCCGGCCACTATCTCTCTCTCTCTCCCCCATGGATGTGCTTCATGGACTAGTCTTGTCATGCTATAGTACTCCAACCAATTGCCAACTAGGTTAATAGTGTTCCAAGTACACCCACATGTCAAAATACAACTCACATACACCTCACTCTCCCTCTCCCTATTCGGCCACTCTCTCTCTCTCCTCTCCCATAGTTTTGTATCATAGTCTTGTCTTGTCAAGCCAAAGTACAACAACAAGTGCAACTTGTTCAATAGTTGTCAAAGTACAATGCATGCACCTCATTCTCTCCTCTCATCCGTCTCTCTCTCTCTCTCTTGGTCAAAGTACTTCTATGTATATATATATATATATATATATATATACACATTTATGGAAAGAACAAGGAAGGTAAGGACAAGACTACTTAAATGCACACATGGCTTATGATTATTCTTTTTGTAGGAGAAAGTACTATCATATCTTTCACCAAGAATCCCATGGGAAAATTGGACAATGCTATTATCCAAGGGATAATGATTTCCCTAATGGTTATTGTCCAATGGTCTAACAATTACCCTAGCATGTAATAACCAATGGTCCAAAGAAGTAATGATGAAGGAACACATGACTTGTCTTGTCATCCTATTTGGCAATCCTAACATCTATTGTCCAATGGGTAAAGCTTTTCCTAGCATGTAATAACCAATGGTCCAAGGAAAGTCATCATGAAGTACAATGCTAGACTATTCCAACTACTAGTCAAACTTGGTCTTCTCCCTAACAACTATTGTCCAATGGTCAAAGATCTTCCTAGCATGTAATAACCAATGGATAAAGATTTTCCTAGAACTTATCATCCAATGGATAAAGATCACCCTAGCATCTATCGTCCAATGGATAAAAATTACCCTAGCATGTAATAACCAATGGTCCAAGGAAAGTCATCATGAAGTACAATGTTTGCTTTTGACTAGACTATTCCAACTACTAGTCAAACTTGGTCTTCTTCCTAACAACTATTGTCCAATGGTCAAAGATCTTCCTAGCATGTATTAACCAATGGATAAACATTAAAAAGGGTAAAATGGTCCATCTAGGGTTAGGGCAACCTAATTAGGTTTGGAATCCAAGTGATTAGGTTAAATGGGCATTTAGGCTATTCTAACTAATTGGTTAAAGACTAACGATACTTAATCTAGGCTTTCATTGCTCGAGTGGTATTTTGGTTTTTATTTAGTAGGAAATTGCCTAATAACGGAATATTAAAGCCCGACGGTGCCAAACGCCAAGGCAATGCGCGAGCGTGCAAGGCAACCTGGTGGCAAAGCGGTGGCAAGTGGTGGCCAAAGCGGCACAACAAGGCTAGGCACTGGTACCCAAGCGGCTGCTGGCCAAAGCAGCACAAACAAAGGCTAAGGCACGATAGCCTGCTAGCTGTGGCCAAGTAGCGTGGCACAAACAAGGCTAAGGCACTGATGGCTGCCAAAGGCTGCGGCGGTCAAAGCACGGTGGCAAGCAAAGGCTGGCTGGCGCCGGCATGGCTGCTGGCCCAAGCACTTTTTAGCAAAGCGGTGGCAAGGCGCCCACTAACCAAGAAGGCTGGCGGTGGCCCGTTAGCTGCTAAAGGCTGCCTGTGGCCCGTTAGCTGCCAGCGGCTGCCGGTGGCTAAGGTGTAGCCAAGGCAAGGCCAGAGCAAGGTAGCCCAGCAACGCCAAGGCAAAAGCAAGGCGTGACCCGACGCCAAGGCAGAACCCGATGGCAGCCAGGGCAGAGCAACCCGACAGTGACCCGACGCCTAGGCGAGGCAGACCCGACAGCGACCCGACGCCTGGGCGAGGCAGGCGCGACAGCGAGCCGACGCCAAGGCAAGGCAGGCGCGACAGAGGCCCGATGCCTAGGCACCCTAGCCAAGCCAAAGCAAGGCGGTCAAGCCGACGGCCAAGGCAAAGACCAAAATTTTTCTACTAACCACTCCGGCATCGATGCATCACTAAGCCAAACGGTAGTTAGGGTTTGCTAACTAATCGGTTAAAAGCTAACTATGCTTGCTAAGTAGGATTTCCAGCCGAGAAATATAATTTAAAGATATTATTTACTTATTAGGAAAAATATACGAGTACGTTTACAAGTATACTAGTCATGGGGGAAGGACTAAATTGTCCGGAGTAAAACGATTCAATTTTACAAGTTTCAAATCTAATTATGACGGATTATTAAAATTTAAAAGAAATTTTTAAAGCAATCCAAGCAATTAAAATAAAATTCAAATATTTAACGAAATTTTTATTTCCCAAAAATCAGGGTCGTTACACAAACAGATAATTCGTCCTAAAGATTCATCTATTACAAACCATTGCGAAAATACCAAAAATAGTCTTTGAAGGAATAAGCTAAACAGATAATAGAGCCGTCTTTTAAGATTGATATGGGTCCCAAGCGTATTCTGGCTCAACTCCCACTTTTGGATTCTCTTCGGTATAGAATTGTTCACCTTCGAAATTCTGTGGTTCTTCCTGATTTTCTGCAAAATCTGACACGGATGCCAGAAAATCCGTGCCTGAGTGAAAGAGTTCACCCCGTAGTATAATCCAACCCAAATACCCCTCTTACAGTACAGCTAGCAAGCAAACAGAATATATATGGTGCGAAAAAGTAAAACAGAGATAATTCACATAACTTGATTCATTGCTATCCATTAACTTAATATGAAATCTAAGATCTCATCCGCGAGATCTTTCCTCCCCAACCACTAGCCATGCTCGGTCCCATAAGATCACTTCCCTTTGTTGTTGCAGGTACACCTAAGTTATATACCGAGTGTGCACACCCAATAACTACAGCAAGGGGTAAGCTTATCATGCCTGAATCACAACTAGGGTTCGCCTATCTTATATACCACATCACAATCATTTCACAATCATAATTGGACACCCGCCAGTCTATCAATTCATCACTGGACACCCGCCAGTTTCAATCTCATCATAAATCTCATCACATCTCAAAATCACGCCTGCAGGTAACCTCTAAAAAGAAAGAAACTTCACAATTTATCTATTACTTATGATCGTCTAAGTGATTTCTATTTCGTATATCACCCCATGTCTCTAGGGTCCAATCTAGCATTCAAATTTAGTATCAACACAATATCATTCTCAATAATAATTAAAAACGAATAACAGACGGATCAATTCAAATATTAGGCAATGCAATCATGTAACTTTTTATGACTGGGCCATTGCCTTAATCTCGTGTGGCCACAATATCAATAACAAGGTAGGAAATTTTATATAAGATTTTTAAAAAAAAAAAATTTCTAGGCTTTTATTAATTTTAAATAAGTAATTAAATGCTAATTAAATACATTAATTAGGTAAAAACATTAGAATAATTATCGTAACCCTAATAAGAGTCCTAAAGGTCCGCTATAACAAGTTCGAGTGCTAAAAGTTGGGTTTGGATGTTCATGGGATTATTTTAAATAAAAAGATTAAGTTAAATGACAAAAGAAGGATAAATAGATGATAAATAATTAAATAATTAAAAATATGTTGATATTAATAAAGTTTCATCTTAGGACTGTAAGACATCTAAATAAAATTATTCGGTATTATTAACATATTTTATAATATTTTAAAGTATTTTTATTTAGAAACAATGCGTAAATAATAATAAATAGTTAATTAAATAAATAAAATATTATTTTAATAACATATCATCTTTGAGATGTAAGAAGTCTAGGAAAAATAGTTTAGATGTTAAAAACATTGTTTGTAAGGTCGTAACTATTTTTCGTTTGTAACTTTAATTAAAAATGAATAAAAATCTAATAAATAGCTAATAAAATAAAAAAATATGAAATCAGTAAGTTATGGTCTTTGATATGTTAGAAGTCTAGAAAAAATAGTATGGGGATTTTTAAAGTAGTTTATAAGGTCACGAGGATTTTTAATTTGTAAACTTTTACAAGATAATGAATAAAAATTAAAAAAAATAGAAAATTAAATAATAAAAATATGAAATTAACAAGGTATGATCTTTGAAGTGTTAGAAATCTAGAAAAAATAGTCCGGTGGTCAAAATCGATGTTCGGGATGTCAAAAAAAAGTTTCGAAACAAAACAGGTCAAACCGCAAGGTCTAACCCGTTGACCTTGCGGCGGGGGCCCCTGGTTCTTGCGGCTGAAGCAACCCGCAGGTTGCGGCCGCGAGGTACATACCAGATTCGTTTTTTTGGGTTTTCAATGTTGTTTTCGATGCATAGGGGCATGAGGGCTATTGGGTTATGTCTAAAAACATTAAATATATTTAGAGGAGGTTTCCGATCGAATTATAATACCTTGAATCGGATTGAATTGGTTTTCGATCGAACTTGAACGTTTTGGGGAAGATGACTTCGGTTTCGTCGATTGGGGAACCTTGGGCTCGAATTGGTTGATGTTTGGCGATGCTAGGAGTTGTAGGAAGCAATTGGATCGATCAATTAGGGTCTCGGAAGAACGAAACTATAAAACCCACTTTTCTCTTTCTTTCTTTCTCTCTCTAAAAATCTATGGATTGTAGCTTGGTTCTCTCTGGTTTTTCTCTCTTTTCTGACTCCGCGGAAGGTGGTGAGTATTGTGCGTGCCCTAAGGTCGGAGTCGTAATGTATTTATAAGAGAATTTTGATGTAGTAGGATTAAATTGAGTCCTAATGGAATTAGGTTTTAAAATGGACGAATTGAGCTCGGTTTTAGGGTTACTGATAAGTCTGCGAAAGTGTAAATATTGGGGCTTATCTCGCTCATTTTTTGCCACGCTTGCGCGCATAATTCCTTGTTTTTGATTGATATTGCGCGAGAGGTGCGTTTTTGGTGTTTGCAGGTTTTCTTTTAGAATAAAGCATATTTTGACGCTGCGGGCTCATTTAATGTTGACCGGGGATCTAATCGGAGTGTTATCGGAGTTCGAGAACTGTCTCGGAGGTCCGGGATCAAGTCTGCCATGATTTGCTGTGGAAGTTGTACAGGCCGGAATACCTACCGGTAGGTATTAATACCTACCGGTTCAATCTCTGAGCAGAAATGTCACAAGCCGAAATCAACCAATACCTACCGGTAGGTATTAATGTCTACCGGTAGACATTCGGAAAAATCCGCCTGCACCTTTGTCTTGTCCCCGTTCTACCGGTAGGTGATCAATGCCTACCGGTAGGTATTCCCCGGTTTTTGCTGATTTTTATTTTCTTTTTCTTTTTCTTTTGTAACTTTAAAAGGGTACTATAAATAGACCCTTTGCACGTTTTTAGGGTTATCTTTTATCATTTTTTCAGCAGCTCTTTCTCTCTCTACCGCCCTCTCCTCTCCTCCTCTCAATTCCTCATTAATGGTGCATTGATTGGTGGGTTTGGAGGTGGTTGGCCTTCATTAAAGTTGTAAGTACCCATGAGATCCTTGTTAATCTAGCATTTATTTCCATTTTCGTGATGATTTCGTGCTCTCTCTCTTACCCTTACTCTTCGCACTTCTCTTTACAATATGTGTGAGTAGTGTAGCAAGGTTGGGTTATGGGATGATTAACATCCCGTAACCACGGGTATTTCTTCTTCTTCTCTCGTTAAGCATCGTTTTCTAAGGGTAAACACGATTCTTGGGTATTTTTACATATCAAAGCTTGGAGGTGTTAACCTCTTTGATCGTTTGTAGGCTAGGGTTTCGATTCCTAGCCACAGATGATGCTTAGAGCAATGTCCTTCTGGGTGTTTGTCAAATGTTTCCAAAACCCTAGTCACGTTTACCACTCCTGTCAATAAGAGAAGAACGAGTTTACCTGTGGTTTGCGGGTGTTGATTATCCATAGACCCAACCTTTAGTTTACTCCTCAGTAAAAAGCCGTAGATAGGTTAAGTAGCCAGTTAACTAAATCGTTCAGTTGGCCGTCTCAACGCCAAAGTTGGTTGGCCGTCCTAATGCCAAATTCTCTACTCAAGCTAATCTTCAATTCAAACTATGGACGCGCTCCCAGTGGAATCGACCCCGGACTTCCGGGAATTATTATGCTATCAGACGACCTAGCCCTACGCTTGGGGTAATCTTATTTCAGCACTCTTTAAGGTTGCAAGCAGTTACGGAGGAGGTAGAAATCGAGTAGAAGTAGGAGAGGGAGAGATGGAAGAGTTGTATGCATGCATGCAACTTGAAAATTTTAGGATTAGATAATTATTAGTATTTATCTAACAAGAAAAATATTTTTATTAAAAAGAGATAATTAGGATAGGATAATTATTATTTTGTAATTACCTAGTATTTATCTAATAAGGAAATAATATTATTAGAAATAACAAATACTTTTAATGTTTTTATTAATTGAAAATTACGGGTTGTTACAATTCCAATGTGTGGTGTTTTTTGAGTTTTATTCAGTTTTGAGTTTGATTATTGATAAAAGTTGTTAAGTTTGGTTATAGAATGAGTGGAATTTGGTTAATTATTTGCTAAAAGACTTTTAACTTTGTTTATTACAATGTGGGGTGTGTTTTGAGCACTGATGTTAAATTTTCTTATCCATACTCATTTGCTTATTACAATGGGGATACTCTTAGATACTCAAAACACATATTTTTAAACCAGAAATTAAAAGACGTTAATTAGAAACTAAAATACACTTTAAACTAATTAAGATAACCATTCATTTTTTCGATTATCATTATTTTGCTCCTGCGTCAACCTGTGCTAGGTTGATGGGCACGAATAATCTCTCGTATGTAACCCTTTGCCAATAATTATACTCCCTCCGATGGATGACACTCACTCACAGTACGAGTTCCACGTACACAGAATCACAAGATATTAATATATGATATTAAAAATATAACAAAAGAAGTAATGAATTTTTTTTTTTTAATCCGCGAAAGAAGTAATGATTGAAGGGCATTATTGGACCAAGAAGTCACATCTGCCAGGTTTACTTATATGAAAGGGGAGGAAAACTCCAAATAGAGTTTCTGTACTGCCGGTCTGCTGCTTCATCTCATGTCAATTTTTATTGCTATCAACCAACACCAACCTTGTTCTCCTATTCTTATTCGAAATTTTTTTGCGTTTGATAATTTTGCGTCAAATTTTTATGGATTATTGATTCATCTCGACAAAAGGAATCAAGAAACCTATATTTTTTACTTTTACCCAAATAATTTTGAAAATGTCCATGATAAAGCTCCAAAAGCCGGTTTTTTGAATTTTTTTGGATTTTATCTTGGATATTTTAAAAAATATTTAGGTGAAAGTGAAAATTTTACTTTTTCAATTCCTCTAGTCGAGACAAATAAACAATCTACAAAAATTTGACTCAAAACCTACGAACACTAAAAAAATCTTAAATAAGGACAAATTAAAAAAAAAATCCACCAAAGCTAAAGAGAAGATGACCTAATGAATTCGTATTGAATTAGTATTTATTTCATAAATTATAGATTTATTCTTTAATAACTTCATGAATGAAAATAGGCACCTTTCTAGTCAATGTTTGAACCCTTGACAAGGACCAATGCCTTCAGCTATAGTTTCTAGTCCTCAACATCCGTCACCGAAAGCACCCATATTGGATATTCTATTCACATGCCTTTACGTGGTTGAACTAATTTACGCGTAACTTGATAAATTTTTGGAAGGCAATTCCAACATAGCGAGAGGCACAACCAAAGTCAAAGACAAACTTTGTATGTGTTGATCATAAAAGAAATTGCTATAATACTTCAAATATTTCGAATCTTAAACTTAGAAGAGAGCAGAATATTGTCTCAGCTGGCAGTCTTGAATCTTGCCATGCCTATTTCCCAAGATGAATTTAAGTGTGGAAAAATGAAAGTAGAAAACAATTTTTGACTTCAAACAAAGAAACATAAAACTATATTTAACCCGTTAACTTTTGACTCCCGTATCCAATCCATCCTTATCTAACCTGTGAACAACTTCAATCTGTCTAATCCGCCCATTTGCCACCTTTAGTGGTGCGAATTGGAGATTTGCTTCCTTGTATACTTTCATCAACGGCTCAAGATTTAGTTTTGACATGACCAAACAAAAGTTTGGGACATCGACGTTTGAAAACCGGCTTGGAGCATGGTCGCATGGTAGTTGAACCCTTTATTATATGCCAGAGTCTAGCCTTAATAATTAGTATTAATTACCCGATCCATGTTGCACGGATCGAGAAGGCTTTTTTGCAGTTTGGCTGCGGACAGTCCATCCATTTCGGAAGGCCACTTTGATAATCGGACTTGTTCACAGTCCGTATAGTAGAGCTCGTCGAGTAGAATAGTCACATAAAAAATCAAGTTAATCGGTTACGGAATATATATATATATATATATATATATATATATATAGGTGACGGATCAAGTGAGGGATTAAAATGAGGGACTAAAATGCGGGACTCTCATTTCCCGATCAAATTTTGAAAATTCGAACCGTTCAATGTGTGCAGAACGTGATTTTAAGGGTCCTCGCGATAAATTAGCAAAAAAAATGACCGGGAAGGGGTTAAAACGAGCACTTTTTTTTTCGAATCGCTCGTAAAAATCGCCTGATGAAGCCCTTTCCTGGCCATTTATCTTGATTTCGCGGGGACCCTTAAAATCACGTTCTGATCACTTTGAGCGGCTTGGATCATCGAAATTCAATCGGGAAGGGGGAGTCCCGCATTTTAACAAAATGAGGGATCCCTCACCGGAATCGGATTCATATATATATAGGGGGCGGTTCCGGGGACACCCAACGGAGACACCTAAAAAAACACCCCATGGTTCCCGATTAAATTTTGATGATCCGAGCCGCTCAATGTGATCAGAATGTAATTTTAAGGGTACACGCTAAAAATCAGCAAAAAAAATAACCGGGAAGGGCTTGATCCGAACAGTTTTGAACAATTATTTATTGAACGGTTCAAATAAAAACTGCTCAAATCAAGCCTTTTCCGGTCATTTTTTTTGCTAATTTCTTGCGGACACCCTTAAAATCACATTCTGCACACATTGAGCGGTTCGGATTATAAAAATTCAATCGGGAACTATCAGATTGAGATTTTGGGTGTCCCCGTTGGGTGTTTTATTAGGGTGGTTGTTATTTGAACCATTCACATATATATATATATATATATATATATATATATATATAATATCTAATCGAAGCACGTATATTTTGACAATAAAAATGAGATGGGAACACTGAATTACAATTTAAAAAGTCATTTTCTTTCGAAACATATGTGCTCCGATTAAATATTACTCGGAATCTAATTAACCTACAATTTTTTGCGTGGTTGTTCTACTTAACATTCTTCACAATAATGTGGACAAGTCCCATCATCAAATCGACTCCAAATTGAGTTCGGAAATGGACGGACTGCACCCCTTCCAGTCCACAACCAAACTAGAGAAAAGCATTCTCCAAATATATATCTATGTATATGTATGTATGCTAAAATTGAGAAGTTTTTGGGTGCCGAGCGGGTACCACATGGCGGTACCGTCGGCGATTCAGACCGTCCAAAGGTGTTTTGGACGGCTCAGATTTATTTTCTCTCTCCTCTCATCCCACTACTCTCTCTTCTCTTTTTCTCTCTCTAAATCCGGACCATCCAATACGTGTTTTGGATAGTTCGGATTGCCGACAAAGTACTGCGTGTGTCGTACGCTACCGCATCCAAAAATTAATGGGAGGTCAGTTGCACCACGCCAACAAAGAAAAATATTGATTCAGGGTCTGTTTGTTCCAAAGTAGATAAGAGTTGGGAGGGAAAAAAGAGAGACCAAAACTCCTATTTCTCAGCTACAAATCCTAATTTACTCCATGCATATATACACTGCAGATACGTACAATATTCCCATTCTTCTTTTAGGGTACCCTACGACACCATCAAAAACCCTACAAAAATAAAAAAAAACGCCATACAAATCCAATGTATATTTCATCCTCAAAATCATGTTGCTACCTTCTCCCCCTGGCACTGCTTTTCTTCTCATGTTTTGCAAACAACTTATCGATATCTACTGATCCCAACCTCCACGACTTGGTTTACAAGCATTGTGCAAGCCACACATCTGCCGTTCCCACCGCAGGTTCTCTCCCGGAAATCCTGTCGTCGCTGTTCCGTGAGCTGGTGGAGCAGTCTTCAGTGTCCAAGTTCTACGAAACCAGCGTCGGAGACGATGATATAGCCGTTTCCGGCCTTTTTCAGTGCCGGAATGATCTTGGCAGCGATCAGTGCTTCGACTGCGTGAACAGGCTCCCTGAGATGTCGAACGCCTTATGTGGCAGGCAAGTACAACTACCTTTCCATTGGTTCCTAGGATTAGTTGAGGCGTGCGTAAACTTGTCTTGACACCTGAGTTATCAAAAAAAATTGTCCCTTGAGACACCCAAATGAAAGAACTGGTGGAATAACAAAACTTTGTCTGTTTGGTATCATTTTCGTTTGCCCTTTTTTTGTTTCAAATTTCTGAATATTGTTAAGAAATTAATACGCTTAAATCCTAAAGTTTGTTTCCAGATTTTGTCTCTTGTCTCTGTTTAAAGGCAGTGATTTTTACGCTCCCTATTTTACCACAATTCCTTCTCTTTTTTTTTAATTCTTATTCATGTAAAACTTTTCCAATAGTCAATTCACACCAAATAAAGAATAAATTAAAAGGAATGTAGATGGTAAAAAAGAAGTGTTAAAATCAATTCCCTTCTAATTTAACTTTTTTTCAAACACCATGACTTTAATTCTCGAAAACTACATTTCCAATCCAAATAGAAATATGGAAAGGGTGTTACAACTCTCAGGTTCAACAACCCCCATAGCCAACAATTATTGAGTAACCTTACCCCATGCGCAAGCATGTGTAACGGTCGTGGGATGGACGGATTAATTCGAGATACGTGTAAATTAGCTAAGACATCTTCATCACCGAAAAGAACAATAAAAAATGGGGATGACCAAGTAGAACAAGGAAAATGTTAACCTCCGCCCATTAGGTGTAAGATAACGGGTATAAAGTATATCAATATCCGAAAAAGTATATTAATATCCGTGAAATGTGTAATGATATTCGAACTTGTTTGTCTTTATATATTTATTATCCTCCGCTTAGTGGGCAGAGGTTAGCAAGATCGTATACTAATGCTACTCCTGGGTATTGATTTTGATAAGATTGTATTAGGATCTTCTCCCCGTTTCATTATGGTTCAACATTGAAACTCTGTTTGTGACTAATGTTATACATATCACTCTCTGTATGGCTCATCAACTAATTTTGGGGCTGCACAATAATTCTTGGAGTCGCCACGGAATGTCGCCAAAATTTGAAATATTTTGAATCGTTGATGGCAGGACCGTTCCGGCTCGGATTCGGCTTTCGGGATGTTACCTCCACTACAAGGCTGACGGGTCCCAGATTTCGAGGCTGGAGTTGCAGCACAAGACCTGCAGCGACTCTAAGGCGGTTTCCGATGGATTCGAAGGGGTGAGGGACGGTGCTTTTGCCGCGGTTGTGAGCGGCGTCGTCGTGGGCGGCAACGGATTCTGCGACATGAGCTATGAGTCAATGCATGTGACTGCACAGTGTCAAGGGAATTTGGAAAGCTGTGATTGCGGCCAGTGCGTTGCCAATGCAGTGCAAATTGCCCAGGATGAATGTGGGGAGTCCATTTCGGGAGAAGTGTATCTGGACAGTTGCTTTATGATCTATAGCTATGATGGGACTAATGAGATTCCTGGCAACTCAAACGGAGGTACGTACCGATGAGTTGCTGTATCGTTCATTTTGTTCGGCTCATCAAGTTTGTCTCGCGACCGAGATGTGACACTGATCGGACATTGGTAAAGACATGAACGAAACATGTCTGCCTCGAGGATTTGTCTCGAATTCATAATAGTACGTTCTGTTCATGTCTACACCAATGTCTAAATAGTGATGTGATTTTTTGCACACGCCACATATATTAGTCGAACAAAAAATCTATTCAGATCACATTTTTGGTTGGCTCTCCTCGCCTCTTTTAGTAATCAAGATGAGCTTGAGCTTGAGTTTTGGGATCGTTTACCAAACGAGTCGAGCCCAGTACTCAAAAGTTCGGGTCGGCTTGCAAAAGCTTGCCTCGTTTTACTGGCTCAGCTCGTTTAAAGAGACTTGTTACGTAAATTAACCAGGCTCGGTTCGTTAAGCGGTTCGCGTTTTGGACTAGTTTAGTAAACGAGTCAAGCTCGAACACTATAAAGCTCAGCTCGGCTCTAAAAACTCTTTTTCCCCACAAAACCTTGGTAACAAACTTGCATATTGGTTTGCCTTGTTGTTTTCTGTCTTAAAAGGTTTTGGGACAAGAAACATTGCTTCAGGGGAATTAGTGGCAATTGTTGGCGGAGTAGCAGTTGCAGCGGCTTTCGTACTGTTTTTCTTCTACTTCTGCAAATCTTCGAGGAGGACATGCGACGGTAAGTACACATACTGGTTTCATAAATTCCACCTTTTAAGCGCAATGAAATCCAGTTTAATTTGCACCTCTAAATTACGAGTGCTTTAGGGTGCTATACCTATAATTGAGGCACCTTAAAATGCCTCATAACAAGTGTCGCGTTAGACCTATAACTGCATCGATACAAGCGGCACAACGGTGAAGTGCCCCAATATACAAACTGCTCCAACGGTCACTTTTTGATGCGGTTTTGACTGTTCTAAAAAGCCATTTTTGTTATAGTGGTGTTCAGTTATACGTAACCGAATGAGTTGATACAAGCCGCACAAAAAGAGATTTTGTAGTTCTTAGAGCAAGTCCATTGATAGCCGTTTCGGGTGTTCTACCTATATTTAGAACAAAAAATAGAACTTGGAACTCCAATGAGGAGGCAAATTTGGTTCCAAAATGGCTTGGTTCCATCCTTGTCACTTCACTAATCCAACTAAAATTAACCATCAATCCAACGTAGAAAGCTACCAAACTTTACATGGCTTCACCAAAACTTTACACCCCGTCACCAAGCATTACATTACATTCCATCACCAATCTCTTCGATGCATTACCAAATTTTAAAATTTATGCCCAACATCCACACTCACATGTCCAATCTTTACACTGCATCACCAATCTTTACACGACATCACTAATCATTATTACATTAGCGCGTCAAGAAGGTCTCTACATTGAATCACTAAACTTTACGTGGCATCACCAAACGTCAGACTTCACCTCGAAAGTCATTACACTGAGTCACCAAACATTACGCTCCATCATCGATATTGGGATTGTGACTTAGATTTCCAGGTGAAGTTCAAAGTTTGGTGAGGCGTGTAGAGGTTGGTCATGAACCGTAAAGTGTAGTTAATATTTGAAACTGTTTGGTTCTAAAATAAAACCAATCATTGGAAGCGCAGTGCCAAAATTTGATCAAAAAACACTTTGTGGTGCCAAATCATGGTATTGGCTATAGCCATTTTACATTTAGCATTGGACTTGCTCTTACTGAAGGGCTAAATTGACACGTAAATTAAAATGTGGAGAGTTGACATTATAATTTTGAATTGGTGGGGCCGAAATGAAATTTAGGTGCAAAGTGAAGGGGTTCAATATTTTTTTTTATAACATTTTTTTAATAAGAAAAAACATTTAGTGTTCTCGAGAGCTGAGATATTGTGTATTGATAATGTGATGCAGATTTGTAAAGAAGAAGTTGAAGTATTACTCCATGTTTTTGCTTTGGTCGTCTAACAACTGTTGAGTGAGGAGACGGATTCGTTGGAGTTGTTCAGAAGAGTCCACATTTAACGTGAATTCATTCTCTCTCTCTCTCTCTCTCTCTCTCTCTCTCTCTAACAACTGTTGAGTGAGGAGACGGATTTGTTGGAGTTGTTCAGAAGAGTCCACATTTAACATGAATTCATTCTCTCTCTCTCTCTCTCTCTCTCTCTCTCTCTCTCTCTCTCACCCTACTTAGAGACTGTATATAACTATTATAAGTAAATTGACTTGGAAACCCGAGTTATAAAACAAAGAAAGAAAAGGCAGCATCGGAACAAAGAAAAGTATGAAAAATACCAAACTTAAATATCAAAATTAGAAAAAAGATTTCAAACTCTTGTTCATGCTCAAACATTATCTCATTAAAACCTTTTCATTTATGTTACATCATGTATAATGATGGTTAAAAACAAATGTTTTCCTGCTTCCGTGCATGTAACGACCCGCTGTTTGGGCTGAATTAGCTCAATCAAATGGCAAATGATTGTGTGCGGGCTTGCCAGAAAAGAATTAACTTCAGAAAAAAAATTATTCCTTTCAACTTGATTTGAAACAACTAATTTGAATTAGACAACTGTATTATCCGTTCGACTCAACTAAAAGGATTTTCCTTAAAGTGTCAACCAAACAAAGAATTGACCATTCTCAAGTCAAAAAAGATGATTGAACACAAACGAACCTGAATCTAATCGAAGGTAAGTTTGTATATAAACTCTCTTGAGACTTCACCAAGAACAGTACAGAAATATAAACACACTGAATTTAATCGAAAGAGGGCTTATAAATGACTATTTTTTGGTTAGAAAAAGGCTTAAAGAAATAAGAAACTTGAATTTAATCAAAAGTAGTTTTACATGCAAACTAGCTTTCAACTTACAAATTAAACTAAACTAAATCCTAAACTACGATAGATGTCTGAGCAATCATATTGTATGAGTCATCAGATGATAAGTTTTTCATCGGGGGCTTCTCTCTTCAACTTCTTCTCCTAGTTATAGACGCTGAGCTTGCCTTCGATCTTCACGTCTTCAACTGATACCCACATTCTCGCTCGAACTGCTCCTGATTCCCTAAAAAACGGTTGAAAGGGAGTCTTCGAACGGTTACTTCTTCTCTCTCCACGTTTGTTGATGGTTGTTTTCTGGATCGTGGGGTTCCTGTTTTTATGCAACATGGGTTAGTGTAACACGACTGGCTCTTCCAAATGATTCTTCGTAACCACGCTTAATTTCCCCATAAAACGAGGAGTTAAACACCGTTCGATGGTTCTAATGAATAATCAACGGCTAAACCTAATTACCGTCTTAATTGTCCTCACTCGATGCTTAAACGCTGTCGTTTCCCATCAAAACAATACCGTTTAATACTAAAATAATATTGCCATTAATCCTATGATCCTCTGTATCTTGGGTCTAAATGGAATATATTGTGATAGGTCAAAGCACTGTTTGATACCACGTGTAATTTTCTCATTGGGTGGCGTATTTTAGGATGTAAACACACACCCCGCATTAACATCTTATTTAAGGTAATTAAATAAGTGTTAATGGTTCACGTAATCTGCCCACGTCCCCTACGAATACGGATGCATGGGCATGGGAGGAATCTGTTTCCATGCACGTCTTTTGAGCTTCTCAAAGAAAGCTGCATTTATTCTTCTATAAATGGTGATTAATGATAGGGTTTAACGAACCACACTGTTCCCCTAAAACCTCTTTAAAGTAGAATCCCTTCTGTTAAGAAACCTTTCAGTTATGGACTCTCTTCCAGAAATCAATCTTGTCCTAGAAAACCTCGATCATCAATCCCATTCATCTCAAACGTCTCCCTCAAACTCTCCTCGACTGCTAGCAGGAAAAATCCTCTCTGACCGAACCTTCTACACTCTTAAACCCTCGAACACGACTTGGGAATCTTCTCTGACCCGTTCGAATTCGGACAATGGATCCAACTGGGGTACATGGGAAGATAAACCTGCTAATACCAGTATTGACACCATGTTGGTCAAGTTTAATCAACCCGACCCTACTCCTAACAAGTTCCACCACTTTCGAACCCTGTTTGCGAGTCAATTTCTGCCTCTGACTGGCAGTGACACCATTCATATGAGAATGTTAGAGTCAATCTATTCTTCCCTCAAATTCGCTCCTCACCTGAAACAGGAGGAAAACTACCTTGGGCCAGCCTCCTACTGTGACTTCAAACGTCTGGCCCAAACCCAGAGAACCCTCTGGCTTGCTGAGGTAAAAACCCCACACTATCCTGTTGACTTCGAAGAGTCAAACAAATTGACTCCTCTTGTGGAGACTCGAATAAATTTTTTTAATTTTTGAAATACTTATTTAATGTCTAATTGAGAAATTATGGATTAACTAGTGAATAATTGATTTGGAGACCAAAGTGAAAGAATAGGAGTTTAAGGAAGTAAATGTGTAATTTAAAGATATAGGGGTATATATAGGAGAGATTGTGTGTATGGGATCATTTTTTCCCAATCCAAACTCTCGGCTCCCTCTCCTCTCCACCGTATCTCTCTCTTTCTCTCACTCTCTTGCTCTCTCCCAAAACCCACCAAAACACCTCAAAGTTCTCAAGAACCCACCCTCATTTCACCTCCTCTACGCAACCCCGGGCTCGTATCGCGTTGGGTGAGGCTCGGGAGGAAGAACTCGGTCGATTTCAAGAGTTGGGAGTTAGGGCTCGTTCTAGCGTCTCGGATTTCGTTCTTTGAATCGTGGTTGGGATTTCTTTACCTCTCTTACATGTTTATGTGTTGATTTGGTGTCCAAAACTTGCTTGGGATCGTTGTTTGAAAGTCTTGAGTTCGCCCTTAAAAGCTCTCAAATCGGGCTGAAAATCCCAGGTGCTACATGTACCAGTTTTACCCTGGTACATGTAGCAAACTCATGTTTTTCTTTGATTTCGTCCATTGGCTACATGTAGCGCCCTTAACCCGCTTCATGTACCAAATCCCAAAATTTACCATTCTGTTCGCTGGATATATGTAGCACATTTACCCCGCTACATGTAACAAACCCAGATTTTCACTGGCTACATGTAGCACCTTTACCTTGCTACATGTACCAAATTGGAAAACTTTGGAAAATTTCTTCTTCCATGGTTTGGACCTCCGATCACTTCTAATACCTTTTAAGCATCTCCAAACCACCTCTAAGGTTGATTGCTCGCGTTCCATTGATTCATTGTTTGTCATTGATTCATTGTTTGTCCCCACTCCTTTGGCCCTCATTATAACAAAGAAAAAGGGTAAAACTAAATGATTATTAGACTTGTTGCTTGTTTATGCATTTGGGTTGTTATGTGAGCATCGTGGCTTATTGGTGATGCTTTTGATACGTCAATTGATGACATGTGTAAGAACGTGAATGAGGGAGAGTCTTAGTAAGTGTATCGGATAGTTTCGAGAATACATGGGTCGAAATTTGGAGTAGGGAGTCCCGTAACGCAAGGGGTGGTAATACGGTGATCCAAGTTGTAGGGTTTACTGTAACGCAAGAGGTGGAAATACGGTAACTCTTGTGACGTAGCACTGTAACGCATGGGGTGGAAATACAGTTAGTGGGATTTGGGATAGCGTGTCACGTCGGGATTGTTAGAGATGTTTTTGTCTTGTGGATTAGATGGCATAGTATGATGATACAAAGACTTAGATTGATCTCATTGAATGACTAACACACTCTTAGTTGATTATTATCCATCGATTGAACCATGCCCTCTTGTCTTCCGTTTTGCACTTATCACCATGTCTGCATATAAGATTGGTAAAGATTTTCCTACTGGGCTAGTGTAGCTCAACAAAATCCTTCTTTTCCAGTACTAATGCTGGATAGTAGCATCATGCATTGCGTGCTTGGACTGTGGACGGCTTTTGAAAGCTTTTCACTTCTAGTTACATATTCATCTTGTATTAGTTTAGTTTTTGATCAAGATGGTTTTGTAACTAAGTATTCATGAATTTCTTTTGACAAGGAAATCTGTAATACTCTGCATATGTTGTAACTGTACTTAAGTTAATTTGAGCCGTGATGCCAAAGTTGGATATTATTTTGAATTGGGAACTTGTCTGTAACTTAAACAGGTGGGGTACTCTTTTGGGAATACGATGGCAAATGAGATCCTTTTATTAAAGAATATTACTTACATTATGTTAAAAATCCAGGTCGTGACACCTCTCTCAGAGGAACCTGACTGGTTTGGTGAGGTGACCAACCTTGCTGTTAACCCTCCTTAGTTCCAGTGGCATTACGGCTATTCTATCTTCCCTTCTGACAAAAACAAAACTTTACAACTTCTTGCTACTTTCTCTTTCTTGGATGTCTCCATCCTGGAATAACAAGTTCCATTAACCAACTTCAAATGGGCTTGTGAAACGCTTGTTCTATGCACCATTCCTTCCACGGACTCCTATCAAATCCATTGCTTCTTGGATTTTCTGCCAGTGATCAGGACATGACTCGAAGCCAATGCTGCAGCTTACTGCTTCGATCAAAACCTTTAAGACTATGCTCTTGTCAAGGAAAAGATTGAGAAACTGAACATTCAGATCCAAAACTTCAGATCTGAGTCGTTCGAAGTAGTGCCTGGTCATGCTGACAAGAAACTTCGAAGGTGCTTCAAAAGGAAACAGATGAAGCGCCCTGCAAAGGAAGCTCGACTCCAAAGGAAAGCCAAAGCCCTGGTGCTCAGCTTTAGGCCCCTCTTAGAGAAAAAGCTGGAGTCAGATGCCAAGGAAGACACGAGGAAAATGGAGCTGAAATTCCTTCAATTTGCTTGGAACAAATTCCACAGCCTTGTTACTTGGTATTTCCCTCACTACTTCGAGAACAAGAAAGCTGCTGCTCAGCACCCAAGCCCTTCGAAAGCCTAATTTGCTCTTGTAGCTCCCTGCCAGTAGGAACTAGCAATTTCCTTTTGTTTTTGCTTTTTTTTTTCTTTATAAATATGCAAATTTCATTTCTGTAAACCTGGCAGTTTCAATGAAATTTTCCTTTCATAACAATGTGCACTTGGCTTTAAGTTATTTCTAATTATGGGTCATAATAATAAACCCAAAACAGCTATTCCATGACTTGGGCTTATTAAAGGCCTAGCCCAACTGTGGAGGTATAAAAGCAAAAATGATTCAAAATTACCCCATATGCTCAGCACATTCAAATTTTCTCAAGAACTGAGTCTTCTCTCACTTCTTCGTGAAATCGTTGAACCAGACTGCATCAAAGGCTTTTTCTAGTCAACCAATCATGGAACACCCAACTCCTTCGCTTGCCTTGAGGCGGTTCACTACAAAGAAAGCTCAGGGATCGGCCGAGGACTCCTATCTTAACACTCGAGTCTTTAATCCAAACTCTAAAGAAAAAGGTACTTTTATTTTAGGTCCTCAATTCGTAGGGGAAATACCTTCTTCCCTCTCTCTTTACTACCCTCGATTAGGGGATGCTGACATTCGAGCCTGTTCGGCTACGAACTGGCAAAATTTCCCAAGGAAATCATTTCCCTGCTGGCCTACCCTAGATAAAGATTGGAAAATCTGGACCACTCGAATGCTGGCCGAGAAGTCAAGTGATCTCGAAAAAGTAGGTTTGAAGAACATCATTATTCTTCTTCGAAGGGGAATTCCTCAAAATCCACCCCTAATCCAAGTTGCCCTAGCCTTTTGGGACCCTTCCTTTAACTTTTTTAGATTCAACTGCGGTATGATGGCGCCCATTGTCTTGGATGTTACCCAGATGCTGGGACTTATACCTTATGGCTCCCAATTTGATCCCGCCAAAGAATACACTCCTCCTGAGGGGTTCACTCGCCTAACCGCTACAAATGGGGCCTTTTCCCACTTCTATTCCAGGGAAAAGAAATTGACAGGAGAGGTGTCTGAGACAGAATTTTTTGCCTATATACTCTACACCCTCTGCAAATACATTCTTTGCCATTCTGGGAAACGAGTAATGAGTGAATTCATACCGCTGGCCCTAGCACTATCTAGGGGTGAAGAATTTGATTTTGCCTCTTACTTTCTTGGCCATGTGTACAAAGTTGGCTCTGGCTTCTGCCAAAAAGGCCCAAACCACTCTCAAGGAGGCCCTCAATGGTTTGTACAAATATGGCTTCATGCATACTTCCCTGAGCTAGGCCTTTTTAAGACACCTATGTCACCTGCTGGTACCCCAGAAGTACCCAACGTTCATGGTGACAACTAAGTTCAACCAGTGGCCAGTGAAGCTCCCACTTTAGTATACTATCTCTGTTTCTTTTCTGGACTTGCTTCAGACAAAGAATGACCCAGTCCATTTCTAACTCCAATTGGACGATCATGGCTCTTTGACATCCTAACAGACAAACAAGGAAAATCCTCTCGAGCCCTTCAAGCATGGAGCAACATACTTACAGGCAGAGAGATTTTTATATCCTCATCGAACCCTTCCAAATCTGTGGCACATGCAGAGGTATACTGTCCTGCTCAATTTGCTAGACAGCTTGATTTTGTTCAAGGCGTACCCATCCCTTATTGTGGTTCTGCCCATATCTCAATGTCTGAACGCTCATGCATTTCCATCGAGCATTTCAAAACATGGTTCGCCCAATCCAGGCATTTGCTAAGACGAAGCACTGTTTAAGACTTCCAAGAACCAGAGGTGCCTACTACTCCTGAATTTGACTATTTGTGGCACACCAATTGCTCATTTCTTCTGGGATGCACCCCCTTCAAGAAATTCCTTGAACACATTGGGTTTGAGAAGTCTGAATTTGGGCACAAAAATCATGATGCCTCGTCTTCCTTCTCCTCAGACAGTGGGTTTGGAGCGGCTGGAGGCATCGAGGACACTTCTGAAGGTGAAGTTGACCAAAAGGCAGTCCCTATCGAAGCCTCTCCCATAGCAATGATTGTCTCTTCCCTTCCTCCAAAGAGACAGTCGTCAAAAGTATCCCAAAAAAGAGGTATCTCCTTCAACTATTTTATTCTAGTACTCAAGCAACATTTCTAATGTAAAAAAAACATCTGAAGATACTGCTTCCTCCCCTCAATCGACTTCGAAGAGGAGCAAAACGATTTCTCAGCCCGAGAAAATCATCTCCACCAAATATTACCTTGAGTCCTTGAACAAACCACCAAGTCTGTTTTTCTTAAACAATTGCTTTTCATTTTTGTGTCTCCTTATTTTACAGAAACTATGCATTGTATCTTTTCTTGTTTTGTAGCTCCAAAAAGAGCTAGAGTCACTAGACAGCTCAGACTCACGACCTACTCCAGTGACGAGGAAACTGAGATTGACACAGAGGCTTTGGTCTCCAGAAGTAAATCCCCCTCTTTCAATCTGACAAGAAAACCCCCAAGAAGACTTTTACTGACCCAACACATAATTTTTCAAGGCCGAGAAAAAGAGACATCGAAGGCCCTTTTCTATGAAAGAAAGGAAAAAGCTGTTAGGAAGCGTAGGACATTGGATGAACTTACTTCCCCTGATCAGGTATAGTGCATGTGTTTCTTATATATCTCAATTTTCCACATGTATGCCCATTTAACTACTAGTACTATCTACAGTTCCAAGGATTGTCATCCAATTTGTCCATCATCACTCACCAAGAAGCACCGAAAATCGTGCCTATTCGAGAGACCTCCATTCATCAAGACTCTACCAAAGAGAGTCTTGACGTAACAACTCTGCTGTCATCTCTTTCTAAGTCCATCCCACCCATTCCTTTCCAGGTAAGAATGGATTCCTCAGTGCTACTATACATTAATTGCTCCATTAAGCCTAACATTAGCATTGGATTCTTGCAGGAATTCCCAATTTCTGTTGAACTACCTGCATTTGCAAACATTATGGCCAACCAGTTGAAGGCTACTGAGCCATTAGGAGTTCGAAGGAGAGGTCTCTTTCCATATCCTTACAAGTTTCGGGACAAGGTTCTTCTCCACGTCCATCCACTCCTGCTTTGCCAATCGTCCTCATGAAGGGCTTCGAGAAGCAAGGCTCTGATATTCCTACGTCTTCAAAGGATCAGGTAGTTTTTAAGTCAAAACATCCTCTTAAGTGTCTTTACTGCTTGTTTTATTTATCCCTACTTCCTATTGTGCTACAAGTAGATGACACTGTCATTGATATGGAAGTAGTTCCATCTTTGGGACTTGGTTCATTAATGTCTCCTGATGAACCTTCTTCCCCATTCGACTGATCTACCCATAGTGGCCTTCGACGTATCATTTTACAGATACCAATTGGGATTGTTTTGTGATCGAATTGCTGACCCTATTTCTCCTATTTCTTCTAACCCATTGGAAAGTCTCAAACAACTCCTGAACTCATCCACACTTCCCAGTTCTCTGTCTTTCAGAATTAAACATGTTCTCACAGGAGATGAGGTTCTAATGCTAAAACATCATTTGAGAGCTTTAAATTACCTAGGACTCCCTGCTCTCCTCGAACATGGTTTAATTTATCATTTCGAAGTGTGTTACCAAGCTTTGCTTCTCTCGAATGAGCTTCCTTCATCCATCAGCTCCATTTTCCAAGAAAACCTTAATCAACTCGGTGGATTGCTTCTCACAACCAATTCTTATCCGAAAGTTTTGGGGAAACCACTCTGAAAGTGGAAAAATTGGAAGCTCGAGCCTCCAAGATTGCTTCTCATCTTTCACTGCATCAAGCTCAAAAAAAAAGCTTGAAGAACTTAACAGGAGAATGACATGGCTAGAAGAAGAAAGGCAAAGGGTCAAGGATGAGATTTGCAATTGCCGCTGAATCCCAATTACTCGAAGATGAAACTTCGAAGGGTGAACTAACACTGCCACAACTCATTCCTTCGCTTTGAGCTGTGCGTAAGAAAAAAGCTGCTCAAGCTTCACTATTAGATACTAATATCTGTTCTCTTCAACAAATGATGTCCAACATTGGTCATGTAATTACTTCGTACTTATAATATATATATATATATATATATATATATATATATTATCTGATACTTGTACAGCAACATTTCAATCCAATTACTGGATAGGTATTAATGCATTAACTCGGGAAAACTTGATAAGACCTCTCATCTACTTCCCTTGAAAACATTAAATGACCACCTCCCCCTTTACCAATATAAATAGGGGCTTTAAGAGGGGAAACTCCCCACTCTTCTTGACTTTTGAATCTTTTCACTGGATAGATTCCAGAGTTCGAACAATTTGTTTGAGATTTCGAAACTCAGCACACAAAAGTGAGTGCCATGATACGCCCATCAGAGTTTATGAAGCACGGCTTCGAAATATAGCCATATCAGCTCTCATGATGCCTTCCTCTTGGGCTATTGCTTCTAGGTATAGACACATTAGCCCTCATGACGTATTCATGTGAAGCTGTGGCTTTGAAGACCAAAGAATCTAACGAAATGGTCTTCGGAGTATGTCTACCTACCACTGGAGCTTAGATTAAGTTTTTGTATCTCAGTTGCTGGATCTCAAAAGGCCCACATCTGGGATACTTCTATGCTTAATTAGGTTTTCTTTTCTTTCCTCCATTTCCTAGATGGGTATGTTGAATATAACTTTCCTTATGAATGCAATGAACAGAGAAGGATTCTTATTGCTGTACGCCCATCTAGTTTCATGGCATGACCACCAGGTCAAATATGGATTTCTTGTTGGTTTCAAAGCCTGCATGTTCTGGAACCAATTAATATCAAATGAGCTTGTGATTAGTTGCAACAAACGAAAATCTTCCTAAAAAGTATTCTTTCCGCTGTTATTTTCATTTTGTTCATTTTGTTACACTTATTGGCATCCCTTCATCACAGACTCAATACTTCGAAAAAAAAAAAACCCCTTTTAACATAGAAAATATGTTAGTGAGCAGTCCTGAAAAACCCAAACAAACGCTTTGAAATATGATAAATTTGGATTCTTGGTACAACTCATTTTCAGAGGATTCCCAACAGTCTCCTCGTTAACTGTATCACTTATTACCATGACAGATGGCGGCTACCTCTCTTAGTCGTTTTATCTTCGAGAGTTTTATGCCTGCCCTTTACTTAATACCCATAATAATTATAGGGAAATATCCCGATGCTTCTGGGATTATAAATACACAACAAAAGCTGTCAATATTCATCCCATCTTTTTTCTTTATTCCCCTTACTGCTTCCTAGACCCATCATGGCCGACAACCCACAAGCTCCTCAACCTATTGATCTCATGGAGGAGTTTGCCAGAAGAATGGCACAATTCATAGACGAGCTCAAGAAGGACCAACAAGCCGAGCTTCGAGCCCTTCGAAGCGAGATCCGTCAGCTCCGAGCTCAGTTGGTGGACGTGGAGACATCTTCACGTCTATGTTTGGCCAAGACCTGGGACGATCTCACGGGCGTCCTCTCAGCTCATGAGGCCAAAAGTCCTCCGAAGGGTGGGTCTCCATAGAGACTCACCTTTGGGACTATGAGGGTCACCAAAGACCCTCATTTGATTTCTGGGCCCTGGATTGGCTGTTTTTCTCTTTAAAGATCGTAGCAGATCTTTTTTTTTATTTTATTCAGGTCCACTTGGGTCTGTTCTTTTCTTTAAAACCCCCTTAGGTTTTTATTTTGTAATGGCACCCGCTAAGGTGCTTTTCGAATATGAATAAATAATAAAAAAAAAACTTTTTGTTACCCTGGTTTATGACTTAATTACCATAACTGTGCTGACTAGATACCAACGATCATTTCGAAGCAACTATGATTCAAAACCAAATAGGTAACAACAGACAAATTATTTCCTTCTCACTTCTCTGACGCTCAGGTATTTTGGGTACATTCCCAGTAACACTTGAATTCTACTCAGAGTGCACAACGATTGACCCAATTGGAAAAAGTTTTCACTTTATCACTACTTATCCCCTTGGAACTCTTAATTGACAAAGGTAACTACATTCTAATATATATCCCTTGATTTTCTGAATGAACAACAATCTATTGGGAATTTAGACACCTGACTACCTCCCGTTCCATTTGCCTCTAAAACACCATGGCAGGTAAACCATCAACTCCTATAGTGGGAGAGACGTCTGGGGAAGAGCTTACCCCCGAGCATGTCATGCTTGCAATGAGTCTTATCAGGCAGACCTTAGATAAGGTGGAGAACGAACCGAAATATGAAGTTCATCCTCGCTCTTGTCTTTTAGGGAGGTCGAAACCCTTTACCTTAGCCCTTACTGACGTTGCCGAGCTTTTCGATGGGGCAATAGGCTCAGAGAACCAGGTCCAAGAAGACCAAGCTTCACCTCGTGACTCATCAACAGAATCTCGTGAAAGGAGTCCGAAGTAGATTAGTTATGGTTTAATCATTTCTTCTTTATCCCTGGTCCTTTGTGACCAATTTTGTAAAAGAATAACACCTCCCCTCCTCGTGAGGTACACCTCGCGTATGAACAATGACTCTTCTCCTATGCTTGTTTTATTATTCTGTCATATTGCTTTTAATATTGAAGACAAGCAAGGTTCATCTTTTTTAAGACAGTTGTCTTTTATGAAATGGCTCTCATATGGAAGGGACATAAGACTTTAAATGTCTCCCGTTTATTTTCCTTCGATGGACATAACCATTTAAATTCCTTAAATGATAGGCTCCCTCTTTCAAGACTCTATGAATTTGGAAATGTCCATTCCACGTTGGAGCCCATTTTTCCAATCCATCCATCCTGACCCTTCGATCTCTGATGGGTAAAATAACCTTCCATACAAGGTCACCCTCATCAAAGCTTCGAAGGGCTACCCTTTTGTTGTAACTCCTAGCCACTCTTACTTTTTGTAGCATGATTTGATTTAAAGCCTTTACTCTGGCTTCATCAATATCCTCTAGTTCCATATGCATGGCTTGATGATATGATTCAGTGTCTAAGTCATTTTGGGCTGCCACCCTTTGAGATCTCACAGTGATCTCCATAGGTAGAACTGCATCGTGCCCTTAAGTTAACGCAAATGGAGTAGTGCCCGTGCTAGTTCTTTTTGTATTCCTGTAAGCCCATAACGTATCCAACAACAAATGATGCCAAGTCTCCGGATTTTTATCCACCATTCTTTGGATTCCCTTTTTGATAATCTTGTTGGTTGATTCTGCTTGGCCATTTGATTGAGCATAGTACGTGCTAGTATATATCAAGGAAATTCCATGGTTATTGGCAAAAGCCTTAACCAATTTCCATTCGAACACTGAACCATTATCCACTGTTATTGTTTGAGGGCTTCCAAATATATACATGATTCCTTTTATGAAATCAATAATGTGAGTTTGCTTGACTTCTTCACAAGCTTTAGCTTCCACCCTCTTAGTGAAATAGTCAATTGCTTCTAAAATAAATTTGTGTTTCTCTGACGAAGGGGGGTAAATCATCCCAATCACGTCCATAGCCATCCTCTAAAAGGCCATGGTTTTATGACATATTGTAAGTCTGTGACTGGTAAATGTTTTAGTGGCCCTGTTCGTTGGCATGCTTGACATCCCTTTGCATAATCTGTGCAGTCCTTAAGGATAGTGGGCCAATAATACCCGTATCTCCTTATCAACCATCTCATTTTTATGCCAGCTTGATGTGCTCCGCAAATTCCTTCATGAACTTCAGCCATTACCTTAAAGGCATTTACCTTGTTCAAACATTTCAAAAGGAGACCATTCATCCCTCTTTTGAATAACTCATTATTATACATAATGTAGTTTAGTGCTTTCAATCTAGTTGCTTTGTCTGCCATAACATGAGGTTTGGTTAAGTAATCGATTAAGACTTGCCTCCAATCTTCATTCTGATTAGGAGGAAAATCTACTTCCAACACTTCGAAATCAGTCAACCTAGAGTTCAACATGGGTAAAGATTTCCTTAGAGTTAAATGACAGACCTCTTTCTCATTCTCTGACAAAACTTTATACCCCAATGCCTTCTGAGGTATCTCATCAGCTTCTTCATTGAAAAATCTAGGGATGTAAGTTAAGGTAATCATAAAAAATTGATGAATCAGCTTCTTAGCATGTTTGTAGTAAATTACTAAAGCTGGACTGGTACATCGAAATTGCCCATTCAGCTGATTAATTACTAACTGAGAATCTCCAAAAATTTCAGCAGCATCAACTTCTAACTTAAGCAAAATCTCCAATCCTATGATTAAGGCTTCATATTCTGCTGGATAATTCGAACACTACCCCTCATTGAGTTGGAATCCATACTTGGTTCTCAGACCTTGAGGGGATTCCAAAATTATGACCACTCCAGCCATTTAAGCAGTTTTTGACCCATCAAACCATAACTTCCATGGCTTGATATCAGCCATGATGGCTTCTAGAGTTTCAGGCACTTTGACTTCACTAGGGTGATCAGCCAAAAAGTTGGCCAATGCCTGTCCCTTTACTGATTTTTGAGGTATGTACTCGAGACAAAACTCAATCAAAGATACTATCAATTTCCCAATCTTCCCACTAAGCACTGGCTTAGAAAACATGTGCTTAATTACATCAATTTGAGAAATAACATAAGTCACTCTAGGCAACATATAATGCCTGAACTTCTTGGAAGCATAAAATAAAGCTAAACATAGTTTTTCTACTGCAGTGTCTTTACATTCATAGGAATTTAAAAACCTACTAAGATAATAGATTGCTCTTTCCTTGCCTTCCTCATTATCTTGGGCTAACAATGCTTCTATTGAGTCGTGAGTCGCTGCCAAGTACATCTTCACTGGTTTCCCTTCAATAGGAGGTACCAACACTGGTGGATTGGCTAGGTACTTCTTGATGGCTTCGAAGGTATCATCATGCTCTCTAGACCACTTGAATTCTTCTCCCTCCTTTAATTTCAACAAAGAAGATAAAATTTTAGTCTTTCCTGCAGTATTGGATATAAATCTACGAAGGAAATAATTGACCAAGAAACCTTTGCAGTTCCTTCTTGCTTGAAGGTGGTTTGGCTTCAATAATAGCCCTTGCTTTGTTCTTATCAACCTGTATCCCCTTCTTGTGGACTAAATAACCCAGAAATTTACCAACTGATACTCTAAAAGCACATTTTTCTGGATTTAATTTCAGTTGGTAGCGTTTCAACTGTTGAAATGTCCTTTCCAGATGTTGTAAATGATCATCATCAGAATCTGACTTCACGATGATATCATCTATGTAACATTCTAGAAAGCCTCCCACCAAATCATGGAAAATGGTATTCATAGCTCTTTGGTATGTAGCACCAGCATTTTTTTAACCCAAATGGCATCTTGACCCATTCAAAAATGTCAATATTGCCAGGGCAAGCAAATGTTGTCTTGTGTACATCCTCCTCTGCTATGCAGATTTGGTTATATCCTGAATACCCGTCTAAGATGGATAACATCTTGTGTCTAGCCTAACTGTCCACAAGCATATCCACATTAGGCATAGGATATTCATCCTTAGGAGTTGCAGTATTTAGGTTTCGAAAATCAACACAGATCCTTATACTTCCATTCTTTTTAGGAACTGGAACTACGTTAGATAGCCATTCGATGTACCTGGCTGTTCTAATGAAACCTGCATCTAGAAGTCTCTGCATCTCTTTCTTGACACCAGCAATAGTTTCTGGACTCATCTTCCTGGTTGGTTGTTTCACAGGTTTAAAATTGTGGCTTGATAGGTAACCTATGCTCCACCAATTCCCTGTCCAATCCAGGCAGTTCCTTGTAACTCCATGCAAAACATTCTTTATTTGCTTTCAACAGTGCTATTAACTTAGCTTTCACATCTGATTTAAGCTGTTTGTTAATAAACACTGGATTGGAATCTTCCCCATCTCCCAATTTTACTTCCTCCAAAAGATCTTGGGCTTCGAATTGCTCTTGGGATGTTAGCTGGTATTCCTCCTCATGAGGCTTACTATCCTACAGAACGTCTTCCCACATATTGTCCTCTTGAATCTTCTGTTCGATCCCCAAAGCAACATATCTTACTAAAGCCAATGAGTTGGCCTCTTCTTCCACCTCTCTCTTCGATTTACATCCAAGCAGTATCATCTTTTGTGGTGTCTGATTCATAATCAACAGTTTGTTTCAGCTTCGATTTCAGTTCTGCCAATTTTCCCAATTCTATCTTGTTGGTTGGGTAGGTGGCTGCCTGGAGTAGTTCACTCAAGGGAACTACGTCTGACTTGTACATTTCTGCTTCAGCAAAATTTGCTGTGGCACTAAATGTATGTGGATCAACTTTGACTCCTTCAACACCCACTTCTTTGCCTTTATCATACTTAACAATCATTAATTCCTGATGCATAAAAGAAGGAATTCATCCATTTACATGAATCCAATCTCTTCCTAATAAAGCATTATATTTAGCATACGTATCAACCACAAAGAAAGCAGTATCTGTTTCTATTCCGCCTACTGCCAATCTAATGGAGATTATACCCCTGGCATGTTGACTCTCCCCGGTGAACCCTGCAATGGACGTACTAGTTGGAATCAATTTTGCTCTTCCTTTTCCTAACTTTTTTAAGGTTTGGAAAGGCAAAATATTCACTGCAGCCCCATTATCCACCAAGATTCTGTTAAGTGGGATTCCATCAAAGTGTGCAGTAATATATAGAGAACGTAAATGTTGTCGCATAGCATTAGTAGGTAATTTAAATGGATATGAAATTTCAACATAATTTAAATCTATTACCAATGGGTATTCGATGTCAGACATAGAATCTGGTACAAAACAAGCACTTTCTTTTGAGCTTACCTCCAAACTCTCTTAATTTTGCTCAATTTCACATACCAGATTTTTGTCCATCTCGATCTGGGCCACTTCCTCTAGATCGCAATCATTGCATATGATAGTCAATTCCTCATCGCTACGTGTTTCTTCAGAGGTGTCTGACTTGCCCAAATTCAAACAAACATTACTTTGACCCTTGGATACCTGGTCATTTTTGAAGAAGTCCATTGAACATGGATAAACCATGTTAACTTGAACCTCTGGCTAACTTCCAAATTGGATGCTCGCCGCTTCCTTGGTTGGTTTAGCCGTCTCTTCTTTCACCATCCCTTTGGATTCGACCTCCTGTGCTGATACTTCCATGGGAGAAGAGCTTCCTTCTATCCCTTCCTGTTCTACCAACATGGCTTCTAGCAACCCAGACTAGTAGCTAGCTAATGAATTGGGGGAAGGTACATCGAAGTCTTCTTCAAGCATCGCTAACGCTATTTTCTGCAAAGTCTCTCCCTCTCGATACTGGATTCGAAACTCTTCTGGGTCCTTTTGAGCCCTGTTGAACCTCGGATTAGGCCTTGCTCCCCTTCCTGACTCCTCCCCAGTTGAGTATTCTCCTGATTGAAAAAGTGAGTACTTCCTCTGGAGCTTCCTTTTCTGTGTTCTTGAGAGCAAGTGAACCATCTGTGATAACTTGGACTTGGGATCCCTTATCAACACCCAATTTCCAGAGTTTGAATTTGGTGGTTTAAAGGTTTTGTTTCCACCTTTGGCCAGATTCTTATATCCTTGAAACAAATCAGGCTTAATCTGTTTCAAAAATCAATCAGGGACGCCCTTTACCAAAGTAAACTCGTCTTGCTTAGCCTCTTCTTGTGTCTCTGATGTATGGCCAATATTGGCCTTTTTTAGAGGAGGTGCTTCCCTTTTCTGAACATAGGGGACTGTATTAGAAGGCATATCCCTCTTCGAAGCCAACCAAGGCCTGCTCTCACTTGGCTTTGTTTGTGTTGGAGCAATTCGTCTCATTCCCTGCTCCTTAGGGAAGGCTAACTCCCTTTCTGTCCAGATCCTTAAAAACCAAATAGTTGGCTCTGCATCCCACACATAAGCACTCCAAGAATGAGGCTTTCAGCATGGGCAGATGATTTGTTCCTGAGAAGCTTTGTGAAGAAAAACAAGCATTGGTTGGTCTGTAATGGTTTTGCCTTAGCCCCATGCCTCGAGGATGGCTGGCATATGGCTTCCACATTGCAGGCTAAATCGAAGTCATATTCACTGGTACTTCCTTGTCTTGCCAATATTTCTGGACAGTTCGAGCCAATGAAGTTGGCATGTTAGTGTTCACTTTCTCAATCTTTGGAAAAGGTGTAGCATCCATCCCCATAGCCTTTTCAGGGAACTTGATCCTTCATTTCTTGATTTGTTCCTGAATTCTGTCACTAAAAATATTGCAAGACTTAGTTGAATGAGACCAAGAATCATGCCATTTACAATATGTTTTTCTATTCTTTTCTTCTGCAGTTGGTAATTTAACTTCTGATGGTATATTAATGATCTTTTTCCTTAACAAATAATCAAAGATTTCATCAGCCTTTGTTATATTAAAAGAATAAACCTTAGTGATTTCTTTCTGCTTAAGTCTCTGTCCTACAGTAACGTTTTTCTGGACTAAAGGCTCACAAACACAAGGATCATGCTCTATGATTTCTACAGCATCTATTTCATAGTCGGGATCTCTATAATACATAGAGTAAGAAGAGTTATGTCTATCCGTATCTTCTTCCAACAATGATTCATATCTAGTGACTTTGTAAGTTAGATCTGCAAAGTCTCTAAATTCAGTGGAATCGAACCTCTTTCGAAGTTCCCTTTCCAAACCATCTTATGCTAATCTCACAAATTCTGCCTCTGGCAGTTGGAGTTTGCACTTGGTCCTGACCCTTTTGAACCTAGATATGAAATCTGCTACCTTTTCATCTGGTTTCTGCCTTAACCTAGCCAAGTCTGCCATAGAGACTTCAGGTTCTGCATGAAAGAATTGTGCATGAAACACCTCTTCCATCTGAAACCAATTGGTTATTGATCCTGGTGGTAAATTAGTATACCAAGCAAAAGCTGGCCCAGACAAGGAATTTGGAAATAGCTTTAATTTCATGAAGCCATTTTGAGCCAAGTTCTTACATTGAGCAGAAAATCTAGCAATATGTTCTACAAAAGACTACCTCCCATCCCCATAAAACAAAGTAAAATCTGGGATTTTAAATTCTCTAGGAATTTGAAACGTTGTGTCTATCCATTCTGGATATGGTTTTCTATAGATCTGAGGTTGTACCCCCCAAGTTCGAGGTCCACAAACTTCTTGTACGAGACCCATAACTTGGTCTCTTAACAGTGGGTTGTCTATGAGGAGGTTCTGCCCTTGATTTACTACAGGCTGATCTTACCCTACCAAGTCATCCTCATAAACCCTATTATAAGTGTTAAAATTCCCTTGGTTTTCCCTGGGAAATCTCCCATATGGTGGCTGCTGCATTTTTTCGGTTGCAACATGGGCTTGAGTATACCTAGGATTTTTTTCACGAGATGTTGGGAAGGGATTCCTAACAGTTGGCAACTCCTGATGAGAGTCTTGTGGATTAATATCCCTTCTCTCTAGTCTATACCCTTGCTCCAATTCTATGTCATCCTCCCATCCCCCGAACGTAGGTTAGAAGAGAAGATTGACACTTTGCCTATTTCCAGCATTTCTTGGGATTCCAATAGTAATGCCATGAGACTGCTTTGGAATCTCCAATGCCTTTGTTGATTTGACTGGCTCATACCAAGATTGTGGTATTTCTTCAGGGTACATTTTCTCTTTTCCTAGCCTAGACTTCACCTTACCCTATCTAACATACTCTCCAAGCCTTCCTTCGAAGGGACTTTGGTGAGTGCTTGAGTTAGCCTGATTATTTAGTCCAATATTCACTGGACTATTTTTTGCTGACTTTGGATTGGGTAACCTATTTCTTATGCTTTTGATCATGACTCTTTGAGTTAGAGCCATTTATCTAAAAGCTACCATCATTTCTCTAAACATTTCCTCCTTATCGTGGTCTTTACCACTAGCCTGTCCCTCTTGGAAATTTGGAGGCACTTGATAAGGAGGCATTTCATAAGAAGGCTCCTCATGCGGAGGCTCTTCCATCCCTAAAGCTGATTGCTGAAAACCTAGGTTGATAGGCGTACCTGGTTCTGCAGCCTGTTCTGGCACGGCTTGTTCTTTTGGCTTCAGAACGCCAATGGGTGTCCCTATTTGTTTTCTAAGCCTTGGCATTTTGACACTTTCGAGTCCCACCGGGCATGCCAAAAATTGTTTGGGCTAAATTAGCTCAATCAAATGGCAAATGATTGTGTGCGGGCATGCCAGAAAAGAATTAACCTCAGAAAAGAAATTATTTCTTTCAACTTGATTTGAAACAACTAATTTGAATCAGGCAACTGTGTTATCCGTTCGATTACCTCAACAAAGAGGATTTTTCCTTAAAGTGTCAACCAAACAAAGAATTGACCCTTCTCAAGTCAAAAAAGATGATTGAACACAAACGAACCTGAATCTAATTGAAGGTAAGTTTGTATACAAACACTCTTGAGACTTCACCAAGAACAGTACAAAAATATAAACACACTAAATTTAATTGAAAGAGGGCTTATAAACGACTATTCTTTGGTAAGAAAAAGACTGAAAGAAATAAGAAACTTGAATTTAATCAAAAGTAATCTTACATGCAAATTAGCCTTCAACTTACAAATTAAACTAAGTAAGTCCTAAACTACGATAGATCTCTGAGCAATCATATTGTATGAGTTGTCAGATGATAAGTTTTTTTTTGGGAGCTTCTCTCTTCAACTTCTTCTCCTATTTGTAGACGCAGAGCTTGCCTTCGATCTCCACGTCTTCAACTGATACCCACATTCTCGCTCGAACTGCGCCTGATTCCCTCAAAAACGGTTGAAAGGGAGTCTTTGAACGGTTATTTCTTCTCTTTCCACGTTTGTTGATGGTTGTTTTCTGGATCGTGGGGTTCCTGTTTTTATGCAACATGGGTTAGTGTAACACGACTGACTCTTCCAAATGATTCCCCGTAACCACGCTTAATTTTCCCATAAAACGAGGAGTTAAACACCGTTCAATGGTTCTAATGAGTAATCAACTGCTAAACCTAATTACCGTCTTAATTGTCCTTACTCGATGCTCAAACGTTGCCGTTTCCCATCAAAACGATATCGTTTAGTATTAAAATAATATCGCCATTAACCCTATGATCCTCTGTATCTCGGGTCTAAATGGGATATGTTCTGATAGGCCAAAGCACTGTTTGATGCCACGTGTAATTTTCTCATTGGGTGGCGTATTTTAAGATGTAAACACCCGCGTCAGCTGACCTGCTTAACTCCCTGCTTAACTCTTAACTTAAGCACGTGACTCAAAAAGTTAACATTGGGTTAATAATAGCTGGTGGGCTTTTTCCTTATACACCACATAATTTTACAGTGCATAGCATGGATAGGATGCTTGCCATGTCAGAAGAACATGTATTGTGTAATTAGTTGGTGAGAAGGAATTGCTAAGTGTAAAGGAATATATTTCCATCTGTTTATACCTTTTTCCCGTTACGAATGCTAAAGAAATTAAAGACCCGCACGAGTTGTTATGGAGTTGTTATGGTTAATAAGGTACGAGGACTAGGTTTTCATCTATTGCCCACCAGATGTGAAGAATTTCGCGCGTTATCCACCGTATCAAACTAAAATTTTATGTTCTTTGGAACTCTCTTTCTGACATTTTTCAATCGATGTTCGTTCGTATCAGTTATGAAATTTTGAAGAAAAATCGAATTTCTTCTTCCATTTTACGTACAGTAAGGTCTTACGTACAATTTGTACCACCAATCATTTGGAGAAGCAGGAACACAAGTTGAGAGAGAGAGAGAGAGAGAGAGAGAGGAAAGAGTACTGCCGCAACTAAATCAAACGTACAATGGATTAGAGAGAAAACACATGGATATATCCATCACTAGTATTCTTCTTCCTCTTTTATTTCTTTTCTTACTCATTCAATAGTAAGCCACGCGCGCCATCGATTAACCAACATTCTTCATCAGGGAACCCTTATTATCTCCCTGCAGACCAGACAGGAAAATTTATAAACTTAAACTAGGGATATTGAGAGCATTCCTTCACTACCAACTACCAAGAGCTTAAATTAACAAGTACAATAGGTTATTTACTAGCGCTTTTTTGCTATTCTATTCGTCTCAATTTGTTTGTCTAATTTTGGGAATCCAACTTTTTTAGGAAGCATAATAATTATACCTAAAAGTAGTTTACTTTCCAATATTTACCCTTCAACTTTTTTGAAAGGGTAATGCTAAATCCACGACAACTTACTATAATAATGCCACGACAATTTTGGCGACTTGACATTTCTATCCTCTCCAACAACATTAATGCTCGCTTTCTCTTTCATCTGTTTCCAGATTTCCTCTCTTATCTTTTGCATCCCTATTTACTCTATCATCATCGTGTCATTCTTTCCCACCACCATCGGCAATGGATACAATCACAGCCCAAAAATCACAAGCCAAATCAATAAGACGCCAACATTTTGTCAATAGTTCAAACAATCCTCAACCTGTCCGAGTACACAACTTAAAGGTCGCACTTTGACGAACTCCTAAAAATCACGAATTGGCAAACCCTTCGAATGGATACGCTGATGGATTTAGGCAGCATCGACGAATTCGCAGTCTATCTTAATGGTGATGATGATGGATTTGGGTGACTCGAACGGGGGATTATGGTTGAGGACGAGAGAGAATGGAAAACGATCGAAAAATTTTTAGACTTGATCTTTGGATCTTGATCTCGGTTTTGTGGGAAAGTGATTACGAGAGAAGCAAACAGAAAAATGAAAATTGAGACTGGGATTACCTGTCGTTAGTTCATGTAGTGGATTGAGAGAGAAGTGAAAGTACAAAAGAGAGAGGCAGTGAGAAGCAAAAGAACAAACAAGGTCGGTCCAGTGATAGATGAGGGTAAATATGTCAGACTGCATTAAATAGTCGTGGCCCTAAAAGAATTGGTCGTGGCATTATAGCTACCCTTTTTGAAAAGTTACTATATTTCAAAAAAGTAAGAGCAAAAAGGGAATTTTATTCATTTAAAAGTCAAATAGACAAACAAATTGAGACAAGACAAAATCAAAAAGTGGACAAACAAATCGGGACGGAGGGAGTACACTAGATTGACTTGTTTCTAGAATGACTTGTTTCTAGTTTCTACTAAAGCATATCTATCTAATACTCCTGGAAAGGTACATTTATGCACAGTACCAAATCCAAGATTTTTTCAGCATAAGTAATTTACGCTTATCAAAGTTTATCACCCATACTAGAATGGCATTTATTGAGGCCCATATGTAAACATATCACATCAATTTTCAAAAAGTTATGTTAACACATTAACACTTTTTAAGCATTTTGTACTCGAACATTATGGGATGAAGTAAAATGAATTTCGATATCCACATGAGGCAATACCGATCTAGAGTGGAGGTAACACATTTTATTCTGCATAAATAAAACATTGGAAACTCTAGAGGTCAGACAGATGAATAACACACATGGCCCTAGTCCATATGAATATATCAGCTAATATTATCCGACAAATTACCAAAATATTGGTCGAAAATGTTGTGTAGAAAAACATAGCTTTTCTGATTATCAAATCAAACAAAGACCAAGCAATCTGAAAGCAAGGTCCAAACCGCTTTTTTAGTGGTGAGGCGCCTCTACTTTGTTTCTCTCGAAAACAGAAGTCATATATATCAAGCAAATCATCTTATTTTTTCATCGGTTCAACTCACATTGCTCGTGTCTACATGGCACCACCCCTGATTAGACATGGGTCCAACACCCATCAGAGAGTGTTGATGTCCTACACGTGTATGACACGAACACTACCTTCTTGAAAGTGTTCATGCTTCTTAGCTACTATGATGTGACTTCATTCTACTGATTATATTAATCCAATCGAAATGTACAATTACCTGCAGTTTCTTCAGATTCCCCAAATATAATCTTTTCCTGTTCCGTAAGTACAATCTTTTCGTCTCTATGGTAGCTTTTATGGTGACGCCAATGGCATAGGTGGTAATAGCCTGGTTTCAATTGATATGCTGTTAGATCTCCAACATTGGTGACATTTTGATGATGAGAATAGGCTTTATGGTGTTGGCTACCCTTCTCTTCAAGCTCATCATACACAACATTAACTCCAATTTCCTTTACCAAACAATAGTCCTCTTGTAAGCCTGCTGACACATTCAGTTCATCACCAGCTTCCAATATTAAGTGATTCCCAATCTTCCAATGGCTTAACCATACCATCATACCATCATCTGGAGGAATGCATTTGAACAATGGGCTGTAGGCCCACTTCAGACCCTTGGTCATATTGTTGAGTGTGATATAGTCAAACACATTGGCATATGTGATCTTGTCATAATCACGGAAACATGCAAAGACAACATATATCTTCAAGGCTTGGATCTTGAGATTAGGGAGTGAAGGCAAAATGAACGTTATCGAGGACCCCATTCCCTTATTGCTGCTGCACCAGCCAACAGGCACCTCACTCCTGGGAAGAAACATGTTGTGTATACCACATTCATATAGTACCTGAGTCATGGTATTCATAATAATATTAACACTTAATAGATTGGGCATTTAACAAGTATGGATACAAAATCAATGGGGAGAGAGAGAGAGAGAGAGAGAGAGAGAGAGAGCACCTGAAGTGGACCCTTCTTTATTGATGCAAACGCATCATACAACGGGTTACACAATTCCATCTCAAGGCTTCCAATGGTTTCCAACTCAGATGATAAGCCCATCTTGTTAATGATTTCTGCAGCAGCATTTCCAAAGGGCTCTAACTTGAACATCCCCTGAACCTCAACTACATTACAACCATACATGTTCAATTCTAGAGATCTCAACAGGTTAGGAAGATTTGTCATTGTTTCCAATGAGCCGCAGTTAGATACATTCAACCTTTCTAAAGACATTGAAAGTTGTGGCAGGGATTGGAGTTTCGTGCACTCGCTTAGGTTAAGTGATTGGAGCACTGTAAGACTTTTGATGCTCTCTGGTAGGCTAGAAATTGGATTCTCACTCAGATTCAAGTCCTTCAACACCGATAAGCTCCCAAGGCATTTCGCAAGATCATCACTTGACAGACTACAGTTTGAAAGACTTAATTCTACTAGTGAACCAGATAAAGAAGGCAATGTTTTTGGACTTTTTCCCGGTTTCAATACGAAAGACCAGACGAGAGAAGTCCATGATCCTTCCTCACCAATGTCTTGGGAAATTCCATCTGCATGGAGCACTGTTATAGATTTCATCTGTCCGAGCTCTACAGGCAACTGATCAAGCTTTGAACAACCAGAGAGAATGAGTTTTTTTAGGGATGTTAAATGACCAATTTCACTGGGAAGCTTCTTAAGAATTTTGCAGCCTCTGAGATTCAACAAAACAAGACTCTCTAATTCCCCTATCGATTCATGAACCTCTACCAAACTTATGCAATACTTAAGGACCAATTTCTCGAGATTAGGGAGTCCAGTGAATTTGGGGGTATTCTTGAGGCCATGGGAATGACTGAGATTGAGGATTTTCAATGATGTCAGAAACTGTGTAACATAGACAAAAAAAAAAAAAAACGTAAAATGATTCAAGTATTCTTATGTTGATCCTCAAAGGAAAAATAAGTACAAGAAAGAAAAAAAAAACGGGTGGTGGGGTGGGGGAAGAGGGTTTGAAGCATACCATTTCTCCCTTCCAAACTTGCTCCAATTTGCTATAGCGCAAGTCAAGAGAAACCAGTCTCTTTAGAGAAAACTCAGTAGGTATGGATGTTAAAGGGAAGCCATGCCAAGTCAAGCATCTTAATCCTCCAGGGAAATTTGCGTATCTTCCCTTGATTTCTACATTATTGAGCTGAAGCAATTTAAGATTGTGCATCCTTGTAAATGCATCAGTCCTCAACCCCACCTGATCTGAACTTCTTCCGACATTGTTTGTTGAGCGCCAAATGAACAAACTAAGACAACGCCGTTTCAGTGAATAGCCTTGTTCAGAAGACAATGATTCACGATTAAGTTCTTCGAAGCGGGGACGCTTTACATTACTAAAACCAAAATTTTCCCTTAACCGAGTATCTGTCTCCAGCACATGATGACTATCTTCCTCCAACACATGATGCGTATCAAGGTAGAGGCCCTCAATTGTTTTTGTTCCCTGATAAGAGAAACCATGTTGGATTAGAATAGAACCTCCACGCACAAAAAACTTAAAACTGGAAAACAAGAAGCGTGTTACTCACAATTTTTTCACTCAATACTTTCAACGAATCCTTATAGTGCCACAATCTGCTACGTTTACCCGGCTCCCTGGGTGATTCTTGGCGAACAATTTCTCTTCCCATTTGTCGGAGAAGTTGGTGCATCATCAACTTGTTGTGTCCATTAATAGTTAACAGACATCTGTCAATGAGAGTTTGAATCCCAACGGTTGGGTAGAGATCATCTAGAATTCTTACTACGAAATCTTTGCCCTTTCCAATAAAGAAACAAGCAATGTGGAGGAACAATTCCTTGTCATTGTCATCTAGATAGTCATAGCTTATTTGCAACTTTTTAAGGACTTTTGAATTGGGAATAGCTGCCAGTTTCTGCAATGTGTTTTTCCATATGTCTAAGCTATGGTCAGATAGAGAAGAACCCAAAACTTGAAGGGCTAAAGGAAGCCCTCCACAGTGTTGTGTTACCCTTTGTGAAAGCTCAGTGAAACCCTCAATGGGATGGCCTTGTCCAAAGGCATGCCAACTGAAAAGCTCCAATGATTCATAAGAATCTAATCCCACCACCTCAAATGTCTCATCAACTTCATAAGCTTTCAACAGATTAATGTTCCTGGTGGTTAAGATAATTTTACTCCCCGGATGAAACCAATCACGCATTCCAATTAAGGCATCAAACTGGGCTCGGTCTTCCACATCATCAAGAACTACAAGAACTCTTTTGCAACAAATGACATCTTTAATCCTACTGATTCCTTCATCAACACTCCGTATTTTTTCCTTCCCTCTTTTTAAAATGTCTGAAAGAAATTGCCTTTGTAAACGAACCAAACCCTCAGGTCCTTCTGAAATTTCTCTAATATTTGCAAGAAAGCTACTAGCTTCAAATCTTTCAATGTTTAAATTATAAGCAAATTTGGCAATAGTTGTCTTGCCTATTCCACCCATCCCATAAATCGCCGCTATCCCGACATTGGACTCATCTTGTAACCATGAATTGATGTTTCTGACTTGAGATTGAATTCCAATTAGGTTGTGGGCAACGTGTAAAACTGGTCGGTTCAACTTATTTCCAATCACTCTTACAATGTCCTGGATAAATTTCGACTCATGCCTACAATGTTAAATGGAGAGTAAAGCACAATAAGCTTGTCACGAATGAAAATAATACTGAACAAGAAAAAGAAAAAAAAAAGAAACTATTTAGCAAATAGAGATGCCAGATGGTCTTGTCCCAATTGATAAAAAGAAATGATTACAAATGCATTGTGGCATAATGTAATTTATAACTAACAAATAGGCTAGCTACCAAGCAAGGACTGTTAAAGAAAAACCATTACAGCATTTAACTACCCATGTACTTGTGGACTTAATTTGTTAAAGGCACAACAGTTCGTCAAAGATAAAATCAAACTTGAACTACCCACGCAAACAACTGTCCACTAAAATAGCCATAAATGTGATATTTATGGGCAAAGGCTAATGCTTTTACGAGCTGACAACTATCTTCTATTCTAGTATATGGAAGGAGATCAATCACGGATTCACGATTCCGGTATTTCCATATTCTGAAGCCAAGTCGCTATTTTTATGTCAAAATTGCCCAAGAAATCAACTGATTTAGTTATTTTATTTGCGAACCACTCTCTTCTGCTTCAAATTTTGTTAACTGCTTAAATTGTTTTACATTCTCATAAAGGAAATCAATGATGAATATTTTTTGTAATAATGTCAAAGTGAGGAATTCATGAGATAATTACCCGTCAGCTTGATTTTTTAAGACCATCCCTGCTAGATCAGCAACTTCTCTAAGTGCTCTCCTCCATACTTGCACCTTTTCCCTCAAGTACTCTTTTTCACTTTCATTGGTTTCCACATTTAATTGCTCTTCATGTCTACAGAATGCCTCTCCGAAGCTCCCCGTTTGCTTCCGAACTTGGGAGGGATCCACATCATAGAAGACAGGTAAAACTACATGCCCGGCCCCCGATGATGTCCTCTTGCGTTCGAGGATCATCACGAGTTCATCAAGGCACCATCTGGAAGAAGAATAGTCTTTGGAAAGCACAACTATTGAACTCCTTGCTTCTTTTATAGCCTTGTCCAGTTCTGACTTAACATTTTTACCTGTCTCAATCCCATCATCAGCTCGAAACGTGCAAAAACCTGCACCCGACAAAGCGGTATAGAGGTGGTCGGTGAAGGTCTTGCCGGTGTCTTCACCTCTAAAGCTCAAGAACACGTGATAAATCATCGAAGCTATTACACAGAAGCCTTATTCGGTTATTCCTATGGCTGCAAGGGACAAGGACAAACCAGTATCCTCTAAGTCATTTTTATTATGATGACAAGCGGTAAGAGAGTACAAGTACCAAAATTACATAAAATCATAAACAAGTTCACAATCGCAATAGGCCCAAACCAACTAATAGTCCCGTTAAGGAAAGAAATAATCACAACAAATACAAGGATAATAACGCCCACACGCAACCAAGGAGATTCAAACTCCTAGCCAACTGGGCCAGTCCCGTATTTCATTTCTCCCTGTTGCTTTCAGTTGTCGACATAGTTGGGCACTTTTGCTGGGATGGTTATCCTTGGCTGCTGGTTGTATGGGATGCCTCGGTGTAGGTTGTATTCTTTGTTTAAGCCTTTATAAAGTTTGTGCAATTATAAAGAAAAAATAAGTGAGATAGTCCCAGTTGGTTAAGTTTAAGCTAATTCAGTAATCTATACATGATATTATTCAAATATCACACACAAGGCGAAAAGTAGAAATATTTTTACCCCTGAATCTGAGTCGATGCAGATGACGTACTGGTGATGATTAGGATATGGGTAATTTCTTGTTGAAAGCTTACCTCGTTTTGATGTTTGGAGATTGATACAATTTGAACCGGGCGCTTTGAATTCCCAGATCAACTATATATAGGACAGAATGAAGTAGAAGTAAGCAGAAGGGAGAGAAGCAAAGGTAAAGTGTCTGATAGTACAACTTGTGGTGGAGAATGGGGGAGGAAGCTGTATATATAGCAAGGGAGGAAAGTGTTACAATACACACTCTTTATCTATTTGAATGTGTATCACACGCACCCTCATTAAAACACGTCAAAATGTTATGAATCTATTGCTAAAAAGTTACGAATCATATTGATGAAAAGTTACGAATTTTTAGTATAAAAAATACGATACAAAATAAAATGTTATGAACGACCGACCTTATAAATAATTTTTTATGAAATCACACAATATGAATCACAAAATATATACATATGGTATACACCTGGAAGGAATGTGTGTTGAAAACGTGCAGAATGGGGAAGGAAGGTTGAAGTGGGCTCCTTGGTTGACTTGACCTCAGTAATTTATGATCCCAAAAATGTTTTTCCAAAAGTGTCCCGAAAGTAAAATCAATGAAAATTCACGTGAGTTTGAATCATTGAATTCTATTTGTTGACAGTTTTGGGTATATTTTTCCGGGAGCAAACTTGACCCCAACTTTTGTTTATTGTTCTTTCGTAGCAGCCCGTGGCCCACCGCTCTATCTATATTTTTTTTTTTGGTAAACATCCACCGCTCTATCTCATCACCAGTATTCTTCATCTTTTTTTTCCTTTTTTTCACTCTTCAATAGTGAGTCGCGTAGATTCTTTATCGAATAACCAAAAACATTTTTCATCGGTAAACCCTGAACTCCCTGCAGATCAGATTGAAAAGGTTGTGAAAATAAAAATAGGGATTTTGAGAGCATTCCTTGACTACCAATGGCTCCAATTAAAAAGTACAATCATGTTATTTACTTGCGCTTTTTTGCTACACTAGTATGACTTGTTTCTACTATGCACATATATTTACTAACTGGTCTGGAAAGGTACAGTTACACACAACCAAATCCAGGATTTTTTTTTTCCCCCACACTTATCAGTGTTAATCACCTATACTACAATGCCATTTATTAAAGCCCTGTTAGATAAACAAAATCCATACCGGTACACGCAGTGGAAATAAGATCGAACTATCCTCTAGTCATTGTTGTTCAAGTTTGTATAACTAATAAAGTTGCCCCTCCCTCTAATAGCTTAAGCTTTTAGATGAGTTGGTGGTTAACAATCTAAAATTACCAACGACTACATGTACTGTGCTGGCGCAGTGGTAGGCTTGCTCAATAGAACCTTTAGGTTTTGGGAGAGAACCGCACCAGCAACGCTTCAATTTTAACTTGACAAGATGAAAGTCTCTTTTGGTGATCACAAAAAAAAGAGGAGAAGAATCGAGCTCATGCCATTGGATCTAGATGGGGTTGTGCCATGCACATATACAATACATAGATGCGATGTATAGAATAGAATAATTAATGCATCTACCTATTTTGGGACCCTCTTATAGGGACAAAATTGGGGCCCTTAGGCAGTGGCCTTGTGGGCTTATGACCATGGCCAGCCCTGACCACAAGAGGCGAAGTGAAGTGGATGTTAATAGGAGAAAAATAATTTAAAGTAACATTATGTATAGGCGAGAAATAATTCAATGTAACATTATGCAACACTTAAACACAATTCAGAGTTTGCCAAAGCAAAATAGGAACAATTCAATGTAGACCAGCTATCACCAAAGGTGAGAAATACTATCCATGTAACATTGTGTACTAAACCTGTTTAAAAGGTAGTTGTTTTTCTTGATGGAAGTGGAGTTGAGTGTTTTGGAAAAGACACGCAACCAAGCACCAGCAGCACCAAGGCACTTGACCTGGGCTGTTGGCCAAGTGGTCATGAGTGGACACTTCTGTGCTAATGAGATGAGGTTTTAAGTTTAAGTCGATCATCGAACGATGTCGGCCTTTTGAAGTAATTTAAATATACTAACACTAGTTTTAGGCCAAGTGCGTTGCACATCGCCACATGGTCATTGGTTTGATGTTACAGGGTAATTGCACTCATGGTTGTGGTACGGGGGAAAAATCGATTACGTCGTAATTTCACTTAGGTTTAGTGATTGGAGCACTTTCTTTCCTAAATTTGGCAATTTTTTCCCCTTCTTTACGGATTCCATTAACCAAAAAAATCTCAATGCTCTAACAATAAGACCAGGCAAAACATCAAAACAAGATGAAACGAGGCATCAAAACAATAAGGAGCACAAATATTCTGAAAGAGATTAGAAGTCCGACGTAAAACATCAAAGGACCAACCACAAGAAATTTTCAGTAGCCATAATCTAGTAGCTATGTAGCTTAAAAATCAATCAAACTGCAAAAGAGACAGAAAGAGATTACCCAGTGAATTTCTTTCCCCAACAAAGTGCGACTATGGCTGGCAGTAGTGGAGGTGCCGTGTCGAGTTTGACGATCTTTTTCATCTCAGATGTGAATTGTTCCTGTGAGACACTGAGAGCAGACACTCATAACACTAAAAAATATAGAATTAGAACCAAAGTACGTGGTTTAGTTGAGCTTCAGGACCATATCGATCTACAGCATGATTTTTAACATGGAAAGGGCAGTACTTCATGCTAGATTGTTCAAAGACAAAAAGATTTTTTTAGTGTTCAGGACAATATGATCCTCGGAGTCAGTGGGAGGAGAAGGATGGAGTCGAGCATCATCAACGGTCCACTGGATCAACTTACGGACTTCATCTTCATCCACTCCCTCATTTTCAATCTTCCCCCCATCAGTTTTCTTGAGAACGCAGGTGGAATGAAAAGAAAAACAAGGAATAGAATCTCCCTTGCTGGTGAGGAGAGAAATCTGGTCTTGTGGTATTCAATGCAAGGACATATCGATACAAGATTTTCAAGCGCAATGTAAGGCCACAATAACATCAGTTATTATAAAGCAGTCCATAAAATACCAACAACCCAAACATATCAAATCGAAAGGGTGTCCATCATTGCCAACGTATACTTCTTCCTCTTTTATTTCTTTTCTCACTCTTCATCAGTACACTCTTCATCTTCATCAGTACACTCTTCATCAGTAAAGCGTGCAGATTCTTCATCGTCACTATACCACCATCTTTTTTCTTCTTGCCAACGTTGCCAACGTTTACTTCTTCTCACACTCTTCATTAGTAAAGCGTGCACCTTCTTCATCGATAAACCAAGTACGTGATCTTCAAACCACGATCCCCCTGCAGATCAAATTGAGAAAATTTTGCAATATAAAACAACAGATTTTGAGAGCATCCCTTAAATACCAAAAGCTCAAATTGACAACTACCTTATGATATTTACTTGTGCTTTTTCATTACACTAGTATGACTTGTTTCTACTAAGCACATATATTTACTAAATGGAAAGGTACATTATTCACAGTGCCAAATCCATGATTTTTTCTCCATGCGTAGTTTACGCATAGTTTGTTAATCACCACAATGCCATATATTGCCCTTATTTAAACATATCACATCAATTTTCAAAAAGTTATGTTAACACATTAACATTACGATGTAAAATAAATTTCAGTATACGCATGAGGCAACAAAGATCCAAAGTGTGAGGTCAAACATTTTTATTCTACATGAACAAAACCTTCAAAGCACCAGAGGTCAAATAACACACACGGCCCTAGTCCATATGGACGTATGTCAGGTAACATTGTCCAACCAATTACCAAATTAATGGTAGAAAATGTTGTGCTTAAAATAATAGCCTTTTGTGATCATTTTTGTATCAACCCAAAACAACCACCATCACATCAATTCAAACAAAGACCAAGCAATCCAAAAGCAAGGTCCAAACCTCTTTTTTTTTTATTGGCAACGCCTCTATTTTAATTTTTCTTGAAGAAATAATATAGATATTTTACGCAAATTATCTTCTTTTTTCGGTGGGCTCAACTCAATTGATTATGTCTACAAAGCACCAACCCTGATTGGACATGATGTCCAACAAGCGTCAGAGGGTGTAGGTGCCCCACACGTGTATGACACGAACACACTACCTTCTTGGAAGTGTTCGTGCTTCTTATCTACCTTCTTGGATGTCACTTCATTCTACTGATTATATCTATCTAACCGAAATGTGAAATCACCTGCAATATCTTCAGATTCCCCAAATATAACCTTTTCAGATTCACCTACAATACCATCACCAGCTTGGTGGTATGTTCGATGGTGACCATGATGGCATAGATGGTAATAGCCTGGTGTCAATTGATATTCTGATAGATCTCCAACATTGGTGACATTTTGATGACGAGTATAGGCTTTATGGTGTTGGCTACCTTTCTCTTCAGGCTCATCATACACAATATGAACTCCAATTTCCTCTGCCAAACCTGGGAAATCACGATGGAACCGTCCGTCCTCCGACACATTCAAGCCCGCCGACACATTCGCTTCATCACCAGCTTCCAATATTATTTGATTCCCAATCTTCCAATGGCTTAACCATACCATCGTACCTTCATCACGTTGAACGTATTCGAACAATGGGGTGTAGGCCCACTTCAGACCCTTTGTCACATTGTACAGTGTGATATAGTCGAAATTGCCAGAAAGGATCTCTTCAGCAAAATCCCAGGAAAATGCAAAGACAACATATATCTTCAAGGCTTGGATCTTGAGATTAGGAAGTGAAGGCATGTTGAATGTTATCGAGGACCCCCTTCTCTTATAGCTACTGCACCAGCCAGCAGGCACCTCGCTCCTTGGAAGAAATATGTTGTATATACCACATTCATGTAGTACCTGAGCCAGGGTATTGACGTTAATTAATATTAACAATACATTGGGCATTAGCAACTATGGATACAAAATTAATGAGAGAGAGAGAGAGAGAGCACCTGAAGTGAACCCTTCATTATGTATATGCACTCGCTATTCAACCGGTTATACAATTCCACCTCAAGGCTTCCCATGGCCTCCAACTCAGATGATAAGCCCATCTCGTTAATGATTTCTGCATCAACATTTCCAATGGGCTCTAACTTGAACATCCCCTGAACCTCAACCACTTTAGAGCCATCAATTTTCAAATATAGAGATCTCAACAGGTTAGGAAGATTTGTCATTGTTTCCAATGAGCTACAGTCAAAAGCATACAAATTTTGTAAAGTCATTGGAAGTTCCGGTAGCGATCGAAGTCTCGTGCAATAACTTAGGTTAAGTGATTGGAGCACAGCAAGACCTTTGATGCTCACTGGAAGGCTGGAAATTGGATTCCCGCTCAGATTCAAGTCCTTCAACACAGATAAGCTCCCAAGGCATTTCGCAAGATCATCACTTGACAGATTGCAGTTTGAAAGACTTAATTCAACTAGTGAGCCAGGAAAAGAAGGCAATGTTTTTGGACTTTTTCTCGGTTTCAATACCAAAGACCAGACGAGGGAAGTCCATGATCCTTCCTCACCAATGTCTTGGGAAATTCCATCTGCATGGAGCACTGTTATAGATTTCATCTGTCCCAGCTCTGCAGGCAACTGATCAAGCTTTGAACAACCAGAGAGAATGAGTTTTTCTAGGGATGTTAGATGACCAATTTCACTGGGAAGGTTCTTAAGATTTTCGCAGCCTCTGAGATTCAACAAAACAAGACTCTCTAATTCCCCTATCGATTCATGAACCTCTACCAACCTTATGCAATACTTAAGGACCAATTTCTCGAGATTAGGGAGTCTAGTGAATTTGGGGGTATTCTTGAGGCCATGGGAATGACTGAGATTGAGGATTTTCAATGATGTCAGAAACTGTGTAACATAGACAAAAAAAAAACGTAAAATGATTCAAGTATTCATATGTTGATCCTCAAAGGAAAAATAAGTACAAGAAAGAAAAAAAAAACGGGTGGTGGGGTGGGGGAAGAGGGTTTGAAGCATACCATTTCTCCCTTCCAACCTTGCTCCAATTTGCTATAGCGCAAGTCAAGAGAAATCAGTCTCTTTAGAGAAAACTCAGTAGGTATGGATGTCAAAGGGAAGCCATGCCAAGTCAAGCATCTTAATCCTCTAGGGAAATTTGCGTATCTTCCCTTGATTTCTACATTATTGAGCTGGAGCAATTTAAGATTGTGCATCTTTGTAAATGCATCAGTCCTCAACCCCACCTGATCTGAACTTCTTCCGACATTGTTTGTTGAGTGCCAAATGAACAAACTAAGACAACGCCGTTTCAGTGAATAGCCTTGTTCAGAAGACAATGATTCATGATTATGTTCTTCGAAGCGGGGACGCTTTACATTACTAAAACCAAAATTTTCCCTTAACCGAGTATCTGTCTCCAGCACATGATGACTATCTTCCTCCAACACATGATGCATGTCAAGGTAGAGGCCCTCAATTGTTTCTGTTCCCTGATAAGAGAAACCATTTCTGATTAGAATAGAACCTCCACACACAAAAAACTTAAAACTGGAAAACAAGAAGCATGTTACTCACAATTTTTTCACTCAATACTTTAAAGGAATCCTTATAGTGCCACAATCTGCTACGTTTACCCGGCTCCTTGGGTGATTCTTGGCGAACAATTTCTCTTCCCATTTGTCGGAGAAGTTGGTGCATCATCAACTTGTTGTGTCCATTAATAGTTAACAGACATCTGTCAATGAGCGTTTGAATCCCAACTGTTGGGAAGAGATCATCTAGAATTCTTACTACGAAATCTTTGCCCTTTCCAATAAAGAAACAAGCAATGTGGAGGAACAATTCCTTGTCATTGTCATCTAGATAGTCATAGCTTATTTGTAACTTTTTAAGGATTTTTGAATTGGGAATAGCTGCCAGTTTCTGCAATGTGTTTTTCCATATGTCTAATCTAGGGTCAGATAGAGAAGAACCCAAAACTTGAAGGGCCAAAGGAAGCCCTCCACAGTGTTGTACCACCCTTTGCGAAAGCTCAGTGTAACCCTCAATGGGATGGTCTTGTCCAAAGGCATGCCAACTGAAAAGCTTCAATGATTCACCAAAATCTAATCCCACCACCTCAAATGTCTCAACTTCATTAGCCTTCAACAGATGAATGTTCCTGGTGGTTAAGATAATTTTACTTCCTGGATGAAACCAATCACGCATTCCAATTAAGGCATCAAACTGGGCTCGGTCATCCACATCATCAAGAACTACAAGAACTCTTTTGCAACAAATGGCATCTTTAATCTTACTGATTCCTTCATGAACACTCCTTATTTCTTCCTTTTTTCTTTTTAAAATGTCTGAAAGAAGTTGCCTTTGTAAACGAACTAAACCCTCAGGTCCTTCTGAAATTTCTCTAATATTTGCAAGAAAACTACTGGCTTGAAATCTTTCAATGTTCAAATTATAAGCAAATTTAGCAATAGTTGTCTTGCCTATTCCACCCATCCCATAAATCACTCCTATCCTGACGTTGGACTCATCCAGTAACCATGAATTGATGTTTTTGACTCGAGATTCAATTCCAATTGGGTGGTGGGCAACGTGTAAAACTGGTCGGTTCAACTGATCTCCAATCACTCTTACAATTTTCTGGATAAATTTCGACTCATGCCTACAAAGTAAATGGAAAGTAAGCACAATAAGTTTGTCACCACACGAACACGAGAGAGAGAGAGAGAGAGAGAGAGAGAGAGAGAGAGAGAGACTATTTAGCAAATAGAGAGGCCAAATGGTCTTATCCAAATCGATAAGAAGAAACAATTCGAGATGCGTTTTTGCAAAATGTAATCTATAATTCACAAATAGGCTAGCTACTACGTAAAACCATTACAGAATTTAACTAGTACTTATTTACTTGTGGAATTATTTTTTTAAAGGCATAACAATTTTTCAAAGACAAAATCCAATTTGAACTGCCCACACAAACTACTGTCCACTAAAATAGCCATAAATGTGATATTTATGGGCAAAGGCTACTGCTTATGCTTTTTTTAGCTGACAACTATGTTCTATTCTACTATATGGAAGGAGATCAAGCTCGATTATGGTATTTCCCATATTCTGATGCTGAGTCACTATTTTTATGCCGAAATTGCTCAAGAAATTAACTGATGCAGTTATTTTATTCCTGAAAGTCTCTCGCCCGCTTCACATTTTTGTTAACTGCTTAAATTTTTTACATTCTCATAAAAGATATTACTGATGGATATATTTATTTTTTACTTTCTCAAAGTGAGGAATTCTTGAGATAATTACCCGTCAACTAGATTTTTTAAGACCATTCCTGCTAGATCAGCAACTTCTCTAAGCGCTCTCCTCCATACTTGCACCCTATGAAGCACGGATACTCTATTTTAGCCTATGTATCACGTACCGTACGCATATCGGATACGGATACGCTCTGGATACGTGTCCAATACATTTTTTAGAGTATCCAGTTTTTAACATTAATTTTTGGTATCCTGATACGTTTTGGATACGTTCAAATACGTTGTGGATACGTTTTGGATACGCACGGGGTTAAAATTGTTATTACTTAAAATTAAAGGGTCAAAACTGCCATTAGGTGTACATATATTTTTTGATCTGCACTGTACGTACATATTCAAGTCAATTACAGCGAAGGAAAAGGCACAAGTCGGTCTGTAAGAGTCTCTCTCTCGACTCTGTGTTCTCTCTCTCTCTCTCGTCTTCTTCTCTCTCATCTCTCATCTCTTTCTCTCGATCGTGTACCAGTGTGTGCGCGTGAATATATATATATATATAGACACTCAAAAAAATACCTAACAAAACACCTCATAGTTTCTGATCAAATTTTGATGATCCGAGCCGTTCAATGTGATCAGAATGTGATTTTAATTGCACCCGTACGGAATCAGCAAAAAAAAAGACCGAAAAATGCTTGATCTGAGCAGTTTTTATCTTAGATTTAATGAACGGTTCAATTAAAAATTGCTCAAAACGAGCATTTCCCGGTCATAATTTTTGCTAATTTCTTACGTGCACCCTTAAAATCACATTTTGCACACATTGAACGGTTTGGATCATAAAAATTTGATCTGAAATTATGAGATTAAGATTTGGGGTGTTTTTTTAGGTGTTTTTTTGGGTGTCCCTTGAACCGCCTCAATAAATATATACACACATGCATATATATACCTATACAGTAAAAACTGAGTTAGGGTTTTTTTTTTTAATACCTATACCAATCGTCTCTCATCTCTCTCTGGTCTAATTTAGGTTTTGTTTTAACAATAAAATCTGATGGATTCTGCTAGTGCTAGTGCTGATACTGGTAGTTCTGTTTCCTCATCCTCACAACCTAATTAATGGAATTTTTTTTTTTTTTTGGGTATATATTTTATTTTTATTTATCTTTATATTCAATGTATTCCCAACTTATCGTATCCTATTTTTTGAAAAAATCACGTGTCCACGTATCCGTATTCGTATCGTATCCGTATTCTGTATCCGTATCACGTAGCAAATAGAGATGCCAGATGGTCTTGTCCAAATTGATAAGAAGAAATTATTTCAAATGCATTGTGGCATAATGTTTTGTAACTAACAAATAGGGTAGCCACCAAGCAAGGATTGCTAAGAAAAACCATTACAGCATTTAACTACTCATTCCCTTGTGGACTTAATTTGTTGAAGGCAGAACAGTTCGTCAAAGATAAAAAATCAAACTTGAACTACCCACGCAAACAAAAATAGCCATAAATGTGATATTTATGGGCAAAGGCTAATGCTAAATTATGCTAATGCTTGTACGAGCTGACAACTATCTTCTATTCTAGTATATGGAAGGAGATCAATCACGGATTCACAATGCTGATATTTCCATATTCTGAAGCCAAGTCACTATTTTTATGCCAAAATTGCCCAAGAAATCAACAGATTCAGTTATTGTATTCGCGAACCTCTCTCTTCTGCTTCAAATTTTGTTATTTGCTAAAAAATTTCACATTCTCATGAAGGAAATCAATGATGAATATATTTACTAATAATGTCAAAGTGAGGAATTCACGAGATAATTACCCGTCAGCTTGATTTTTTAAGACCATCCCTGCTAGATCAGCAACTTCTCTAAGTGCTCCCCTCCATAATTGCACCTTTTTCCTCAAGTACTCCTTTTTACTTTCGTTGGTTTCCGCATTTAATCGCTCTTCATGTCTACCAAAAGCCTCTCCGAAGCTCCCTGTTTGCTTCCTAACTTGGGAGGGATCCACATCATAGAAGACAGGTAAAACTACATGCCCAGCCCCCGATGATGTCCTCTTGCGTTCGAGGATCATCACGAGTTCATCAAGGCACCATCCGGAAGAAGAATAGTCATTGGAAAGCACAACTATTGAACTCCTTGCTTCTTTTATAGCCTTGTCCAGTTCTGACTTAACATTTTTACCTCTCTCAATCCCATCATCATCTCGAAACGTGCGAAAACCTGCACCTGACAAAGCGGTATAGAGGTGATCGGTGAAGGTCTTGCGGGTGTCTTCACCTCTAAAGCTCAAGAACACGTGATAAATCATCGAAGCTACTACACAGAAGCCTTATTCCTATTGCTGCAAGGGACAAGGACAAACAAGTATCAGCTAAGTCTTTTTTATTATGCTAAGCGGTAAGAGAGTACAAGTATCAGTGTCAAATAAAATCAGAAACAAGTTCACAATAGCAATAAGCCCAAACCAATTAATAGCCCCATTAAGGGAAGAAATAATCACAACAAATAATAGGGTAATAACACCCACACGCAGCCAAGGAGATTCAAACTCCTGATCTTCTCCAAGAATCCTTGCCAACTGGGCCAGTCCCGTATTTCATTTCTCCCTGTTGCTTCCCGTTGTTGACATAGTTGGGTAGTTTTGCTGGGATGGTTATCCTTGGCTGCTGGTTGTATTCTGGAGGGATGCCCCTGTGTAGGTTGTATTCTTTGTTTGAGCCTTTCTTAAAGTTTGTGCAATAAAGGGAAAAAAAAGTGAGATATTATATATATTATGGTTCGGGGTGGGGTAAAATTTTTGGGTCGGGGTCAGGGTATGGCATACCCACCCCGCCCCGTTGCCACGTGCCTCTACTTTATTTCTATTGAAAACAAAAATTATATATATTATAAGCAAATTATCTAATTTTTTTCAACAGTTCGACCCACATTGCTCGTGTCTACATGGCATCACCCCAAATTAGATATGGGTCAACACGGTCAGAGAGTGTTGGTGTCCCACTCCCACACGTGTATGACACGAACACGCAACCTTCTTCGAAGTTTTCGTGCTTCTTAGCTACTAGTGACTTCATTATACTATATTTAACCAATCGAAATGTACAATCACCTGCAGTATCTTCAAATTCCCCAAATATAATCTTTTCCACTTTCTCAAGTATAATCTTTTCATCTCGGTGGTAGATTTTATGGCAACCCCAATGGCATAGGCGGTAATAGCCTGGTCTCAATTAGTGGGACAGTAGAGAGGAGAGAAGCAAAGGTAAAGTTTCTGATAGTAACTTTCGGTGGAGAATGGGGGAGGAAGCTGCGGAGCAATTAGTGGGACAGTGGATCTATTAATTTCAAGATTTTTCGTTGAAATTAGCCGACACTTCTTGTTTGTAGTCAAAGTTTACTGTTTTCCTCTTTTGAAATCTTGACATACCTAACCAACTAATGCATTTAAGTCTCACAAGTTGACACCAGAACATACCCTAAGAAGACTTTTACTAAGGAAAAGATTCAACGGTTCTCACTTGTTGGTCTAATCATTGTTTCATGTGATGGCTAATGCAGGTCCTAACTTTCTCTCTTTTTCTTTTTCTTTTTTTGTCAAAAGCAGCAGCCTCATGAGAATGGCTAAAAAGGACACACCAAAGCAAAAAGTCTTCAAACCCAACAACTCTCCCCTGGCAAGCTACCAATCAGTACATAAACAGGAACTCATCAAAGTTAGCAGAAAACATCTTATATCATTTGCATAGTGATAGTATGATCATCCTCCATAGTTGAGGAGTGAGCCATCCATCCGCAACGTCCTAGCTACAAATTCAGGAACCATCCTCCAAGAGCACATTCTTGACAGCAATCACCACTCACCAGTATTTGCCATATTAAAAAAACTTCTTCTCCGTTAATAAAAAAAACAGTATTTGCCATATAACAATCAAGACTCAAGACCAAGCTTTACCAAGATTATGCATGATCAGATGATAGGAAACAAGAGTAGCATCTGAACTTGTTAACTAGAATCAGACCAAAATAAGCTGCAGTGGCACCAATCCAGGAAGCACAAAGCATACCATGGGTAATTAGCTGCACCACTCCAGCATTGAAGCCAGATATCCAAACCAAGCATTCCAGCTGCAAATCAGCAGAATGAAAAAGGATTGAACATTGCAGGTTTACCAAGGCAGAAGGACTCATTGCTATTCCAAAAGGTATTTGAGAGAGTGGTGTCGAACCAAGGCAGAAGGACTCACCACCATCTGCAGCACCAACCAGTATAATACCACAGAACCAGTAGCATACTCAACGCACACAAGACGCCGCGACCACAAGACCAGATCTTGCACCAACAAAGACAAGACTGACTACCTGAAAACTGACCCGACCCACAAAAAAGGAAATAAAACTGGCCAAGAAGGCACACCAAATTACCCAAACCAAAAATCACCGGACAATAACTATATCCCACTGTTAGTAATTATATAAACACAGTTGTTACTTGTTGAAGGTATAAGTAATAAAGTTGTCCCTCTCTCTAATAGCTTAAGCTTTTAGATGGGTTGGTGGTTAACAATCTAATATGGTATCAGAGCAGGCAACGGATCCTGTGTTTGAACCTCACCACCTACCTAATGTTAAGATGTTTACACGTGTTTGGCCCGCTTACAGAATAGAGGCTGGCTACACGTGAGGGGGCGTGTTGAAGGTATAAGTAATAAAGTTGCCCGTCCCTCTAATAGCTTAATCTTTTAGATGAGTTGGTGGTTAACAATCTAATATTACCAATGACTAATGAAACACTTGGCGTAATGAAAACGGAGAACGTAGGGATTGTTAAGCTTCTTGTATGAGAACGGTGTCGGTTATCATGTCATATCTTCTTCCTCCTATTCATGTGGGAAACCTTATTGTTGTCATTGTTCTTCCGGTGCATAAACCATCTCATATGCATATAGTATGGCTCAACCTATTATTATTTTCAGGTACCTCTCAAGGACATTGATATGGAGTGTTTGCTGTGCATTTTGACCATACTTTTGAAAGCTAACACTGAGAAATTACCATGGCATCTTTTGTAAAATCCTTTTGAAGATGTAATCGTAAATTCAATTATATTCTTTTGACTTACTCTCTTTGGAATATTGTCTAAGAAATTGGGGCCGGAGTACCATTATTGTAAACTTTTAAACTTGATTGTTCTCTTGGATGGATTATGGGAAGCAATTTGGGGTATTATGATGTATTATTGCGAAGGACTTTTATTGGAAATGCTATTATTATTATGTTAAAAATCTAGGGCATGACATACCCTAACCAACAAAACAACCAAGACTTAAGGGACATTCCCCAGAAAAAACATGCAGAAATTAAGAGTTGACAAAAACTCTTCCTGAAATGTTCCAAGTCAAGCAAAGCAGCCTATTCACATCAGACTTCCTAATGTTCCTACAAGAGCTCACATAGCCACGAATATCAGAGGCAACTACACTAATAATCTGATCTGGAGTAGAACTCATGCCTTGAAATATGTGCGTATTCCTCTCCCGCCACAAGTGGTAAACAACTGCGGCACAAGAGAGCTTCACCAAAAGAGTTTGGAGGTTAGCACCACCCCTATGAACATTGATCCACTGGATCTCATTGAGCAAAGGGAAGCAAGGCCTGTGGATGCTGTTTTTCACCAAGAAATATTGCCACACAGAAGTGGAGAACGGGCAACCAAAGAACAAGTGCTCATGTGACTCATCAAAGGTGGTACAAAGCACCCCAGTAGCACAATCAATAACTCCCCATCTATGCAGTCGATCCTTAGTAGCCAACCTCCCCAAAATACAAAGCCACTGAACTATTGCCCATCGCAGAACATGATGTTTAAACCAAACAACCTTATGCCAGTCAACTTTAGGAGCACTAAAGCGAAAAGCATTCCAAGCTGTCTTGATTGAAAAAATCCCAGAGGGAGACAAAAGCCAACGAATGGAATCTTCACCAATGACTACATGTACTGTGCTGGTGGTTAACAATCTAATATTTACCAATGATTACATGTACTGTGCTGGTGCAGTGGTAGGCTTGCTTAGGAGAACCTTTAGGTTTTGGGGGAGAACCACACCAGCAACGCTTTAATTTTAACTTGACCAGATGAAAGTCTCTTTTGGTGATCACAAAAAATGAGGAGAAGAATCGAGCTCATGCCATTAAGGATCTAGATGGGGTTGTGCCATGCACGTATACAATACATAGATGCGATGTATAGAATAGAATAATTAATGCATCTACCTATTTGGGGATCCTATTATAGGAACAAAATTGGGGCCGTTAGGCGGTGGCCTTGTGGGTTTATGACCAGGGCCGGCCCTAGCCACGAGAGGCCAAGTAAACTGAATGTTACTAGGGATATTGGAGGAGAAAAATAATTTAAAGTAACATTATGTATAGGTGAGAAATAATTCAATGTAACATTATGCAACACTTAAACACAATTCAAAGTTTGCCAAAGCATAATAGGAACAACTCAATGTAGACCAGCTATCACCAAAGGTGAGAAATACTATCCATGTAACATTGTGTACTAAACCTATTTAAATGGTAGTTGTTTGTCTTGATGGAAGTGGAGTTGAGTGCTTTGGAAAAGACACGCAACCAAGCACCAGCAGCACCAAGGCACTTGACCTGGGCTGTTGGCCAAGTGGTCATGAGTGGACACTTCTGTGCCAATGAGATGAGGTTTCAAGTTCAAGTCGATCATCGAACGATGTCGGCCTTTTGAAGTAATTTAAATATACTAACACTAGTTTTAAGGCCAAGTGCATTGCACATCGCCACATGGTCATTGGTTTGATGTTATAGGGTAATTGCACTCATGGTTGTGGTACGGGGGAAAAATCGATTACATTGTAATTTCACTTAGGTTTAGTGATTGGAGCACTTTCTTTCCTAAATTTGGCCATTTTTTCCCCTTCTTTACGGATTCCATTAACCAAAAAAATCTCAATGCTCTAACAATAAGACCAGGCAAAACATCAAAACAAGATGAAACGAGGCATCAAACAATAAGGAGCACAAATATTCTGAAAGAGATTAGAAGTCCGACGTAAAACATCAAAGGACCAACCACAAGAAATTTTCAGTAGCCATAATCTAGTAGCTATGTAGCTTAAAAATCAATCAAACTGCAAAAGAGACAGAGAGATTACCCAGTGAATTTCTTTCCCCAACAAAGTGCGACTATGGCTGGCAGTAGTGGAGGTGCCGTGTCGAGTTTGACGATCTTTTTTCATCTCAGATGTGAATTATTCTTGTGAGAGCCAGTGTTCTAAAACAAGGAATTAATCGGCGATTAATTGGTGGCGGGTCCTATCCGACTAAGTCCGACTACCGATTAATCGCTGATTACTAATTAATATGCACCAATTAATCGCCTATTAATTCGATTAATTGCTAGAAGGTGGCTGACCGTCCGACTAGTGTCTATCGACTTTTAGAATATTGGTGAGAGCAGACACTCATAACACTAAAAAATATAGAATTAGATAAAACACAGGAAAAACTTCTTGCAGCACTTTAGTTCCATTAACAGTATTTGATAAGAAGGGGAGATGGAAAAAGACAAGATGATCCTCGGAGTCATTGGTAGGAGAAGGATGGAGTCGAGCAGCATCAATGGCCCACTGGATCAACTTACGGACTTCATCTTCATCCACTCCCTCATTTTCAATCTTCCCCCTATCAGTTTTCTTGAGAACGCAGGTGGAATGAAAAGAAAAAGAAGGAATAGAATCTCCCTTGCTGGTGAGGAGAGAAATCTGGTCTTGTGGTATTCAATGCAAGGACATATCGATATAAGATTTTCGAGCGCTTAAAATCAAAAGGGTGGCCACCATTGCAGATTCTCCTTAGGTCAACCCAAGTTCACGTTCTATAGAAGCAAACAATTCTTTTTCATTAGCCCTGCTCAACAGAAAACGTTCTATATCAGCAGACCATTCTTCTTCTTCAGTAAAGCTTGCAGAATCTTCATAGGTCAACAGAACACGTTCTTTACGAGCAAACCACCTTCTCACTGCAGATCAAATTGAGAAAATTTTGCAATATAAAACAACAGATTTTGAGAGCATCCCTTCAATACCAAAAGCTCAAATTGACAACTACCTTATGATATTTACTTGTGCTTTTTCATTACAAAGTAGTATGACTTGTTTCTACTAAGCACATATATTTACTAAATGAAAAGGTACATTATTCACAGTGCCAAATCCAGGATTTTTTCTCCATGCGTAATTTACGCATAGTTTGTTAATCACCACAATGCCATTTATTGCCCTTATTTAAAAATATCACATCAATTTTCAAAAAGTTATGTTAACACCTTAACATTACGATGTAAAATAAATTTCAGTATACACGAGGCAACAAAGATCCAAAGTGTGAGGTCAAACATTTTTATTCTACATGAACAAAACCTTCAAAGCACCAGAGGTCAAATAACACACACGGCCCTAGCCCATATGGATGTATATCAGGTAGCATTGTCCAACCAATTACCAAAATAATGGTAGAAAATGTTGTGCTTAAAATATAGCCTTTTGTGTGATCATTTTGTATCAACCCAAAACAAACACCATCGCATCAAATCAAACAAAGACCAAGCAATCCAAAAGCAAGGTCCAAACCTCTTTTTTTATTGGCAACGCCCCTATTTTAATTTTTCTTGAAAAAATAATATAGATATTTTACGCAAATTATCTTCTTTTTTCGGTGGGTTCGACTCAATTGATCATGTCTACAAAGCACCAACCCTGATTGGACATATGTCCAACAAGCGTCAAAGAGAGTAGGTGCCCCACACGTGTATGACACGAACCCACTTCCTTCTTGGAAGTGTTCGTGCTTCTTAGCTACCTTCTTGGATGTCACTTCATTCTACTGATTATATCTATCCAATCGAAATGTGAAATCACCTGCAATATCTTCAGATTCCCCAAATATAATCTTTTCCAGAAATCCAAAACCTTCAATACCAATACCATACTGGTGGTATTCTTGATGGTTACCATGATGGCATAGATGGTAATAGTCTGGTGTAAATTGATATTCTGATAGATCTCCAACATTGGTGACATTTTGATGACGAGTATAGGCTTTATGGTGTTGGCTACCTTTCTCTTCAGGCTCATCATACACAATATCAACTCCAATTTCCTCTGCCAACCACAAGTCCTTTGCTGAGCCCGCCGACACATTCACTTCATCACCAGCTTCCAATATTATTTGGTTCCCAATCTTCCAATGGCTTAACCATACCATCTACCGTTATCACGTTGAACGAGACTGAACAATGGGCTGTAGGCCCACTTCAGACCCTAGGTCACATTGTTGAGTGTGATATTGTCGAACCTATAGCCAAAACAGATCTTGCTGTTAGGATCGCAACTCACACACACGCACGATATACGAGTATAAACAGTAAAGAAATCGATACAGCAATATACGTGGTTCCCCAAAACCGGGTACGTCCACGGGAGCGAGAGCGGCTGTTCTTTTATTATCATAGTTATCAACTAGGGTTTACAACATAGAGTATTTATAGCGACTCTATTTTAACCCTAATCTGGTATTTGGTCTGCATCCCAAAACTACCTCTGTACAGACAGAACCGTATTGTACCGCGGGGGGCGTTGCCCCCCGCACCCCCAAATTACGGAACGCTTGGCCTTCGGCCCAGACTACTTTCACTGGATCATTAGCGATGGGCCAAATGCCGTCGCTCCGCTCCACTCCGGCATCTGGCCTTCTTTCTAGAACTTTGTGGGCTCCCCCGCCCTTTTTCGGTTCGAAGAGTCGTCACCCGGAGTTTTGAGATGGATCATCTGAGAAACCGAGAAATCACTTGCGAAAGACTTTTGGTCTATCGAAAACGTTGAGATTTTGGGTTCGGGAGCCACGTTACGAATGGGGAAGGTTTTTCTTTAAAAAGCACCCCACTCGCCCGGTAGAACCGGTCTCTACTTAATGTTTTCAAAAAGGGAAATTTTCAATATCATTTGGAACATCAAACTCTTTATTAAAAGCAAGTAGTGGGGAAGGGACATGGAAAATATATCACATTGACGTGCATGTGGTGCAGCCTGTACAGTAGTGATAAGATGATGTGAGCAGATGAAATAAATAGCATCAAGCTGTCTGGACCCCAGTCGTACTGTACACGGCACAGTGAGTTACAGTGCACGGCACCTCAACCTGCCGTGCGGGGTACCTGCTCTGCTGTCAGACTGTTGCAGACTTTCAAAACATTATCTAGCTCATTGCTCTCTCGGTACCTCTTTCGGAAAACTCATCAGAAACCTCATGGCAGTCAGATTATCCCAAAAATGTTGTTATTTTTCTCAAAACAAGGTTTTAAAACAGTTTTTGATATATTTGATCATTCGGAATGATCTAGAAAGCCTTGTCAAGAACCGAGACATGGCTTGTAGATATGGTCTCATTTTAAAAGCAACAGAAATAGTAAACAGCAGATATAGATAGCCATAACAGAGGAAAACTCAGATCCAGACAGCCTGCCTGTGATAATGCCAACATATAACCTGCTGTGCGCTGAGTGTCAGAGTGCCGCGCGCCTGCGCAACCAACCGCGCGATTTCCCAACCTCAGCACAGTGCTGATTTTTGTTTTATGAAAATGGGTTTTTAGTCAGGATCTAACCAAAAGGGATTAGACCTACTGACAGAAAGTCCCCTCAGAACCAGAACGGAGTCTAGTCCGAGAAAACTAGTTTTTACCTTCGGTTTCGAGCTTGATCAAGGATTGTTGATGCAAGGATGTGGATGGATCGTCACGGATGTAGATGGAGGAGGTTAAATGTGACAAAGGGAGTATGAGTGTGAGTGAATGTTAGGTATTTTGGGTGATGGGGCTTTGAAGTTAATGAAAGATCAACTTTAATGATGAGAAGGGAGTGAATGAAAGCACTTAAGGAATGTCTTTTGGAAATGACATTCTTTAAGACTTGGAAATGGAAGTGGAAGTAGGAAAGTGGGTGTGAAAACTAGAGAGAGGAAGCTTATGGAGTAAGAACACCCAAAAGTAAAGAGAGCCAAAAGAAAGGCCAAAAGGGGACCCCTTTCCCTTGAGTGGAGGGGTTAATTTATAGGCAAAGGCCAAGGATTTTGAATTTCAAATGGTGGAGGTATTTTCTGGGCGGGCAAGAAGTGCATTTTCGACTGAGCTAATCATCAGCTGTGGCTCAAACTGGCGTGGCCGACAGCTTTCTGAGCCAGTCAGCTTTTTGCTCAAGGTGTCGTGCGGTGAAGTTTGGCCTCGTACGGCTCTTTGGGTTTCAAGGTGCCGTGCGCTCCAGTGCATCTCCGCACGGTGCCTCCTTCTTCGGTCCAGAGTCTTTTGGGCTTTTGTTTTGAGCTTTATCTAGGCTTAGGGAAATCCTTTTTCAAGCTCGCAAAGGTACCGTTTCTTTTATTTCATCATCGAGGCAGACAAAGACTCTCCGAGGTCCGGATTGGAGTGTTTACAAACTTCTTCGTGTCTCTTCATATTAAACATATGAGCCACAGTACTAACACTTGCGATATTCACGGAAACATGCAAAGACAACATATATCTTCAAGGCTTGGATCTTGAGATTAGGAAGTGAAGGCACGTTGAATGTTATCGAGGACCCCCTTCTCTTATAGCTACTGCACCAGCCAGCAGGCACCTCGCTCCTTGGAAGAAATATGTTGTATATACCACATTCATGTAGTACCTGAGCGGTTCTCATAGAATTGACTATTAAAATTGGCAATTCTCATAATCCATATAGCCAAAGGTATTTTTGTCCGAAATAATATGGGTCACATAGCCAGTTTTCTATGAGAAATGAGCAGTTCTCATAGAACTGATTATGAGAATTGGAAGTTCTCATAGCTCACATAGCAAAGGGTATTTTTGTCCGAAATAATATGGGTCAGGAATTGATTCTAAAAATATAAATTTTACTAAAAATGGATATGTACACAAAAAGTTAATAAGAAGGGGCAAAATAGTACTCCCTCCGTCCCTTTTTTAGAGTCCGGTATTCCATTTTGGGCTGTCCCTTAATAAGTGTCCGTTTTGTAAAGTTAGTAGGTAAAAGTTGGTGAATTTTCTATTTTGTCCCTAAAAGTAGATTCTATTTTGAAAAGTTAGTGAGTAAAAATATAATGATAATGGGTAAGTAGGAAAAGTGAAGGAAAAAGTTGATGTGAAAGATATAATGAAGATGTCTTTTTAATAAGTTGGAATTACGAAGCAGGACACTTAAAAAGAGACGGAGGGAGTACAATTGTATGGAAAGTAAAAAAAAAGGACTGAAAGAAGGAAGAAATATTTATGTCAGGACTGTTTAAAATCCGAACCTAGAAAAAAGGGCCGGCCTCTGAATTCCCCTTAAGTGATTCTCAGTCTTCCAACGGCTTAACCATACCGTCATCTGGGAATGCATTTGAACAATGGGCTGTAGGCCCACTTTAGCCCCTTGGTCACATTGTTCAGTGTGATATAGTCGAAATCAATGGCCCAACAGATCTTGTCATAATCACGGAAACATGCCAAGACAACATATACCTTCAAGGCTTGAATCTTGAGATTATGGAGTGAAGGCACAATGAACGTTATCGAGGATCCCATTCTCTTATTGCTGCTTCACCAACTAGCAGGCACCTCACTCCTAGGAAGAAATATGTTAGTACCTGAGCAGGGCCGGCCCAGGGGTGAGCCCAGCAAGCCCTTGGGCTTCGGCAACCCCTGGGTTAGGGCAATCAAAAAAAGTATCCACGTGTGTGTATATATATATTTATATGTATATATGTATATATTAATAATTCAACGCCAACAGAGCATAAACAAAGGTACCGGTTTGCTTGTTAACAAGGGGTGCTTAAGTTCCTTCGCGGATGAGGCCCCCGGCCAGGGTTCAATTCTCATGCCTGGCTTCGAGAATTTCTTTTTTCGCTCAGACCAATTGTGTTGTTGATGACGTGGAACAATTCGAAAATAACTTGCAATTAATTTTGTTAACTCTTTCCATCTCTGTCTAAGATTCTGTTCCTTTTAACTCTCTCTCTCTCTCTCTCACTCTCTCTCTCCCATTTTTCCGTGAAGTAAAAGTATATTTGTTGTTAGAGTACACCAAAAGATTTTGATGTATGGTATCTTAAAAGTGATACAGTGGTAAGTATATTACAACTAGAATAATTACCATTACACTAGATTATTTATCACCCCATATGAAATATTTAGCACAACTCGTTTTTGGGATACCATACACCAAAACACTTCGGTGCACCATAGAAAAATTACATTTCAATTTTAAATTTTTTTATAGAATTCAAACTAAAAGCGTAATCTTGAATTTTTTTTTTTTTTTTTGCCTTGTTTTTTTTTACGACTTAATTAATAACAAGTAGGCAACCAAGCTTCAGATCGGACTTGGGCAACTCAAATGTCGGGCCGACAGTATACCTGAGCCATGGTATTCATAACAATATTAACACTTAATAGATCGGGTGTTTAACAACTATGGATAAAAATTTAATGGAGAGAGAGAGAGAGAGAGAGAGAGAGCACCTGAAGTAACATGGTTTACACGGTTCTCTTTACTGATGCGAATGCACCAAAAAACGGGTTACACAATTCCACCTCAAGGCTTCCCATGGTTTCCAACTAAGGTGATAATCCCATCTCGTTAATGATTTCTGCATCAAACATTTCCAAAGAGATCCAACTTGAATGTCCCCTGAACCTCAACTACCTTATGTAAATTCGGTTCAATCCAACAATCGATTTACTTAAAAAATGACTACTGGTTTGAACTTATAGGAATGGTGGCCAAATCCCTGATGTCAATATCGCAGTGCCTGCAAGACGAAAATAAAAAAATAAAAAAGCCGAAGGCAATAAATAAAGAGGAAAGTCCACTTTCACCCCTTGTGGTTATCGACATGTGTGGATACTCCCCTTATGTTTCAAAACTGACCACATAACCTACCTATGGTTTTAAAAATGTGCGGATAGACCCTCTGCCGTTATGTTTTCCATCCATATTAACGGAGGTGTATCTCACACACATCTAGAATGTAATCTAAGTCGTTCATAATTGTATTAAATAAAGAATAGAGTATCTCTGTAAAAAAATCATCTCGATCAGGCATCAATAACTCAGTGTTCTAATTTTTAGTAAATTCAAATTTGAAATTTTAATTTCATAACAAAATTGATTTGACCACGAGCTTTTTATTTTTCGATTGACTTAAATTTTGGCATTAGACGTAGTACTCGTCAAAATTTACAATATCAACGGTTTGGATTCAATTTTTGGTATACGGGATGGTGTGGCTAGATTTAAAAAAGAAGAAGAATCAAGGGACGTGATGGAGGTATAACGGTCTTTTAATGTTGTCTCCGTTAATATGGATGGAAAAAATGACGGCAGGGGGTCTATCCGCACATTTTCAAAACCACAGGTAGGTTATGTGGTCAGTTTTGAACCATAAAGGGGTATCCGCACATGACGATAACTACAGGGGGGTGAAAGTGAAATTTCCTCGTAAATAAACATGATTGCGTGAGGTATATTCAGTCGTGGCTAAATACACCCATAGCATAGGCCTCACATGCCGTCATGTACTTTAAACCTTGTCTACTAAAGTGAGTTATGTCACAGGCAATGAATGGAAATCGATCGAAGAACAAGGTGAATGCATTTTTCATATTACCACATAGAAGATATCAAGCATAGTTGGAGTATTTTTTTAATATATGGGTGCACACACAGTGCGTATCTAACAGCCTCTCATAATATAAATTGGCATAACGGAACGCGTGAATCAAATGTTGGAAGCATGAAGTCGTCGCCTAGGAATCATGTGAGAGTGCTAATTGGAGGTGAAAGATCCAAAAAGAAGGCAGCGAATCACTTCGGCATTTAAGCAAACACTTTCCCTGCAGATGCTTGTACAGAGATTATGGATGGAACAATAACTTGGCCATTGCATTACAGAAAGGGAAAGCATATAAAGCAAGGGGGATGTTCACTTGGGCATTAAATCAAACACCCTTTTTTTTCTCTCTGGCAAACAGAACTTTTTATTAAATTCGATGGGGTACATCGGTCAAAAACGGTAACTATTACAAGAAACTACAGAGCTATATCCAACCAAGATTGGATAAGAACACCTCACCGATTACCCTCATTGTCTATCTCACCCTACATTTTCACTTTTCGGATCCCATCCAAATACCCTTTGAAGTCCTCCACCGTGTAGAGCTTGATGTCAAACTTGGCCTTCATCCACATGGCTACCTTGGTTTTAATTAGGTCCGCCACCTCCAGAGCCTCAGTTGTTACCCCGTTAAAGATATACCCATTCCTCGTTAACCAAATTGACCATAACGTTGCAAAAAAACACACTTCCCATATATTTTTCTCCAAGTTTCGGAATCTATTCCCAAACCACCAACTTGCTAACTCTGCTAATGAGGCCGGACAAACCCACTGAATGTGCCACCAATTCAGAATTTCAAACCATACCACCCACGAAAATCGACAATGTAATAGCAAGTGTTGAGGAGTTTCCACATGAAGGGCACACAAGGGGCATGCAGCCAAGTGAACCTCGGGAATTAGATTCCTATCAAGAAGAATCGACCGTGTTGCAATTCTATTCTGAATGGCCATCTATGTTAAGATTTCCACTTTAGGGGGCTTAAATTTCTCCACACCGATCCCAGAGTAGTATGGCGTGATTGTGACTGCATTTCCCACTTCTGATAGACTGACTTAACAGAGAAAATTTTGTTTGTCGTCCAATTCCACTGCATCAAGTCAGATTTTGAAGGATCTAATGTCACCCCATTCAAACACCTTACGTGAGGCCTGATGATTTTAACAACCTTTTTTTTATTTTTTAATAAAATAAGTAATGTTTTTAACTACCTGAATCTGAGAGCAATTTTGTTCACCCTCTCCCAAAGAGGGTGAACGTTACCCTCCTACCTCCGGTGCCGACATCGACGATCGGACCCGTTCATGTTGTTCAAAACGATTTTCTAAGAGGGCATGCAAAAATTCGGAAAAATCCAACGGTGAAAAGCGGTTGAGTTTTGAGCTCCAAAACCTAGATTTTTGTTCTTTGGGTTTAAACAACAAAAAATAGACACTTTGAGCTCAAAACTCAACCACTTTTCACCGTTGGATTTCTTAGAAAATCGTTTTGAACAACATGAACGGGTCCGATTGTCGATGTCGGCACCGGAGGTAGGAGGGTAACGTTCACCCTCTTTGGGAGAGGGTGAACAAAATTGCTCTCCCTGAATCTGGACATTACTGAGGTCTGAACAAGGCATAGCGATGGAGGGAACGGTAGGCGCCTCGGGATCGAAGCCTCAATACCCAAGCCAAAAAGTCCACACCACCCCCCAAGTCCCCAAGAAATGGATATCACCCACCTTTTATAGAAAGTTAACAGGCTTCCCCAAGAAGCCAAGCAAAATTTGCACTTTAACCCCTAAAAAAGACAAAAAAAAATTCTCTCACACTCCAAAATATTACATTTATTTCAAAAACACCCCCAAAACTAATAAAAAAGAAAAAGAAAAAGAAAAAGAAGGGTCTAGCTAGGCCAAAAAGGATCACAACGATTGAAATGACATAAACGTCCCTCGCTAAAGACCCTTACCAAATGCCCTACTATATACATATTTACATGGTTTGCATCAAATATAGATTTGAAAAAATAATATTTTCTCATTTACACTATGGATTCTTCAAACTCTCAATTTTTCTTCGCAATCACTTGCACATTCGTGATAAAGAAACATATACTCGCCTCAAAGATGATCTAGTTGAGCACATGCGGCAATTTCGGGGAGCCAATTAGTACCATGTGATTCACTTTGGCATTATGTATTGCTATTTTTATTTATTTAAAATGTTTGATGTAAAGATTTTTTAGTAAATAAAAAAGTTATTTTAGCAATACATTGATTTTTAATTTTTTAAAGTCAATCACTTGTATGTAATGGTTAAGTTTGCATGTATAAATAAAATTTTGGCAAATACAATTATTAGAGTTCACAAAATTCAAAATGTAAAAAATAAAATGATTTGACATAAGGTTGGAGAGGGAGAGTTTGATGCCAAACTAGAGAGCCTTCAAAATCTCCACTTTGAAGCAATGAGTTCGAGATGCTCTTATTAATTAATTAATTCAGTTTATATAAACCTTAGATTCAATTTTGATGACAGTAATTTTGAGTAAGAATGAAAACTTTCTCTCATATCTTGGTGTTTCTTATATTTGTAATAGACTGAAATTGGAATGCGATACCCAATGCCAAATTCAATCAGGAATCACATTCCACCATTTAAGTGAGAAGTCAATTCATCCCTTATTGTTACACAGAGCAAATCTCAGATTCCTAACTCGATACTTAAAATAATAAAAGATTGACCCCAACAAATTTTCCCAATAAATATTTTTCAAATAAGATTACTCCAATTAGTCAAAACCCTGAAATGGAATTAATTCCACTATCGAATTGTTAAAAATTTAATTCCTAATAATCATATTCTTATTCCTCCTCCAGATTTGTCATATAAACTCACTCTTACGGTTTGTTTGGAATTAATTTTTTTGCCTAACTCTTGTTTTTGGTTTGAAAAGAAAGTGAGGAGAGAAAAATGGTGGAAGAAAGTTTTGAGGAAAGTACACATTTTTGCAGCAGTTCAAAAAACTTCAAAAAAAAGTACTTACAATTTTTTTCGGGATTTCCAAACAGACGCTTAAAGCTGCTTTTCTTAACGGGCACGCTCTACGTACCCTCACTCCGCTTCTAACCGCCCTACTCTCTCTCTCTCTCTCTCTCTCTCCTAAACACTACCGGGAGGCGAGGGTCGCGCCGGCCGCCTTTGCGCATGGCTTTCGTGTTAGATGCAACCTTTCGGTAATATATATTTATACCTTCGTTCTCTACTCTGTTTTTCTCGGGCTACCAAACAGAGCATTGTTCTTATGAGTGCAAAATTGTTGAACTACGATGTATCCTTTCAAGCTTGTAAACGCTTTCTTGTGGTTTTTCCACCAATATGTCGGATAGCTACATTCTGTGATGCTTACAGTCGGTTTTTTTTTTTTTTTTTTTGGCATTTGTTCGGGGGTTTAGTCACATAATACTTTAAAATCTCCTTGTGCTACGTTCTCGATTCTCGCACTGTGTTCACGCTGTCAATTTTCGCATTTTTTGATCTCACAGATTTTAGTATTTTGGGATGTGTTCCACGGGCGCTTTCATGCTCCGCGCACACGAGTTATGTGAACTCAGGTTGGGAGTGGGGTCAAGCTTTTATTATTGGATGTGATTTTTGACGCTGTTAGTGAATATTAATGATGATGAAATAGTCTGATATTCGTTTAAGAGAGCTTTAGGGTTTACAAAACTAAAGATGATCTATGGGTATACTTCACTTTGCTTTTGATTAGGAGCAATGATTGTTGAGTTATTTCCCTTAAATTTGGCGAAAATCTGGGCGGAGGTGTGTGGAGGGGGGTGTGGCACTTGCAAGCCCTAGTTCAAAAATTTATAACAAAACAAAAGTCTGATTCGGTACTTACCGGTATCCAAACGACATGAATTTTTTTCAGGTAAATAATGAAAAAGTAACAATTTAGACGATACCCGTTTCAGATAGTAATAAATATAATTTCTCAATGGCTTTGGCTTAAAGACAACAAGATAGTCGAACTGAGCCTTTATTTTTTTTAAACAAAAAAAAACAAAGCCCAGTACCAAGCATGATTTTACACCTACCTTTCTCTTCGTATTTTAGGAAAAACATCCAACATTACTAGTGGACTCCAACTGAACAATGCCAACCCCCTATCCAAGTCTTGGCTCCGCCATGAAGACCCCTATATTTGTTTCATGTGTGTCTAGTATAATCGCTAGAGTATCATGTTCCAACTGGGGAGCTGCCTATGAGATCTGTTGGGTTCCCTTTAATATCACCTTTGCTTTCTCTCCAAGATTGTTATGTGTTGTAAACAAAATCACGGCTAGAATTCAAAGTTTGGGCTTCTTAGTTCCTGTCCTTTGTAGAAAGGCTTCATATTATCATGTCTTTGTTGTTCAACGTTCTCGAAGATTGTTGAACTTGTTGAAATTATTGCCAGAGTATGTTTGTTTTGGTCAAAGTACTTATTTGAAGTTCATTTGGAATGTATTGCAGATCATATGTTCATGTTTTGCATTTCTTTGAAATGACTTTTGTACCCTTTATTGGTCAATGCACTAGGATGTAAAGAATGGAAGTAATCGACAGCTCTGTTACCTTTTTAGGTTCCTGTAACATTGGACTTGCTTAATTCGCATGAACTATTCTTCTTTATTTTTCGTGGTCAATCTTGATAGACTGACAAATGTTGAGCCAATTTGACGTGTGCTTGTAGATACTGAATTACAAATATCCTGAGGTTCCTTGTAACTTTTGAATTATTGATGGCACCCAATCCAAGAGTTTTGGAGGCCTTCAGAGCAATGAAGAACTTGGGCATTTCTCCAGAGACTGTCAGTCCGGTGCTCAAGAACCTTCTGAAACTGTATAACAAGAATTGGGAACTCATTGAGGAGGATAACTATCGTACTCTTGCTGATGCTATATTTGAGTGTGCAGATGATAAGGTTTACTCTTTTACTAAATACTATTATTTTTCAACGATCCTTACATTATCTTCTTTCTCTTATCACCTTCCTTTTCTTGTTGTTTATGATTTCCTTGCAAATTTTATCCCATTACCTTTCTTTAGAAAAGGCAAGATACGGAGAAAGATGCCACAGAGTATGATGGGTCAGAATCTCCATTGAAGAAAATACACTTGGAACCGCAGGAAGATCAGGCTTCGTCAGAACCTCCATTGAAGAAAATACACTTGGAACTGCAGGAAGATCAGGCTTCGTCAACAGCAAATAGCGGGAATACCATGTTGGTTCTAGAAGCTAATGGAATGCAACTTACTTCAATTGCTCCGAAACTGATGGAGTCCTCTCAGCTGCATTCAAAAGATGAGAAAACTGAATCTAGTTCTCATTCCCGTCACTCAGCTTTTAGAAACAAAGGGAAGGACCCCATTTCTTGCTCTGGTTTGACCCAAGTAACAAAATCATCTTCCGAGAGGGCATCATCTGCCTTTCATTCTAATCAGGGGAGTGATGGAATTGGTTTTGACCATATGCTGAGAGAAAAGAAGCACAAAGATTGTCCTGGTAATGGTTTCGTGGTGCCTAAAAGAAAGCAAGCTGTTCATGACGTACCGCATTTGGCATTACCGTCTTCTGTGGTCCAGTCAGGTACTTAAGGCAGTCCAACATGTTATTACCATATGCAATAGTTCTACTTGTTTGGCTGCATGTGTACCTTTGTGCTTGGTTGTCTTAGGATGTTCAATGTTGGCAATTTCCATAATTCCTTAATTTCCATGTTTATTATCACATACATAGCTTCTTCAAAATGAATGAATTATGTGAGTTTGATACTAAGCACTTGGCATGGATGTGGGAACTGTATTTCCCTTGTTATATCATCATTTCCATTATATGCCTATAGTCATCATTTCGATTTTATGCCTATTGTGTTGGATTGTTGCTTCAAAATGAGTAAGGTGCCTTCGTAGCATGCTGTATCATATGAAGCACCATTTTGTCCCCCCAAATAGATTAGAAAATGAAAAAAAATAAAATCTTTGTTTTTGGATTCTGCATACCTTTTAATTAAAGTTTGATGGTCGCACCCTTAGACCAATCCGAGTCCATCTGTCGCACAAACCAAACTAAGCTGATGGTTTGATGACCCCTAGATCTCCACCTGCACTGAAATGCAACACAAATTGTTGAAATGTATACTTTGCAATCTTATTCCTCAAGATTATTTTTGGCACGTTTGGTGTTTAAACGGAAATTAAAGTTACTAAGTTAGAACTACTCCCTCTGTCCCCATTCTTTTGTCCCTCGTTCTATCCTAACCGGATAGCAAATTGATGATAAATTTTAATTGGTAATACTGTTTATATGCACTATGGATCTTGTTTGATACGTGACCACCCGAATTTTTACATTCCTCAAAACAAATATGTCTCCAATAATTACAAGTGTCCAAATAAATATACATGATGGGCCCTAAAATCCTCCAAAATAATGTCTATAACTAAAACTTCCAATACTCCAACTCGGGTCCCCACTAACTGGCTCTGCACCTGAAAAATATAAAACGCCCGGGTAGTATATGCAATACGAGGACAATTAACATGGCTAGCAATAAAGATATGCTCAATAAACGAGGATAGCAAATCAAGTAGATCATTCTGAATGTTTTTCATTTCATCCGTAGCCTATCACCCGGCTCATTTCGGTAACATGCCAAGTACCACACAGGTCAACATCTGTATAGGCCACTTGGGCCCCATAATTTCTCTGGACTTCCCGTAGGGATACATTTCTCATACTTCTCTGACCCGGTGGGCTTGCACATATACCAATTTGTTCCATGGCTTTCAACCAAATATTCCTTGTGTCACGATACAAAAAGTGACAATAACTGAATCAATAAACTTAGAGATGAAATGAGTACAAAATATGAGAGAATCAACAGAACACTCTTTGGAAAGAGATTTAGCTAGAATGTATTGCACATTATCTCGTGTCTGTCAAATATGTGATACAAAGATCTCGGCCAAAGGTCACTCTCTGAAACAATACATCAATTCTATTGCCAAATGCCACTGCCACCCACAGCCAAAAACCTCACTTGCTAAAAGCCCACTTGATCAATTGAATTTCCTCATACTCTAAATAGCTTGCTGAAATCCTATGTAGCACGGACACGGACACGGGACACGGACACGACACGACACCGACACCCCGACACGTAAATTTTCAGAAAATGGGGGACACGACACGTTTGGGGACACGTCTATATATATATATATATATATATATATATATCGAGAATAAAAAAAATTAAATAAGATAAAAGTTAATAATAGTATATCCAAATAGCTTTGTTTTCACCTTTGTAGTACATTGTTTTCCAAGTCATTGCATCTATTATCTATACCTTGCAACAAAAAGTGTTCCAAAAGTGTCCAAAAGTGTCTGAAAAGTGTCCCCGAAGTGTCCCCCAAGTCATTACATCTATTATCTATACCTTGCAACAAAGAGTGTCCCAAAAGTGTCTGAAAAGTGTCCCCGAAGTGTCCCAAAAGTGTCTGTCAAGTGTCTGAAAAGTGTCCCCGAAGTGTCCCCGAAGTGTCCGAAAGTGTCTGTCAAGTGTCGGACTTCAAATATTGTTCAAAATAATAGGACACTTCTGGAGAAGTGTCCGACACGTGTCGGCCGCGTGTCCGGCGCGTGTCGGTGTCCGACACGTGTCCGACACCGGTACGCCACCCCTGGTGGAGTGTCGGTGCTACATAGCTGAAATCTAATGGCCAGAAAATTCTATGCTCTACATATATATGGACATGGATCAAGACTTAAAGTGATGAGTCACTTTCTCTCCCTCTACCTAGAATCTCCACATGGCAATACAAAACTCTAGAAATCTTAAGGCTTAAAACACCCAGTCGGTTATAACTCCACCACCAACAATAATCCATTAAATTCTATATTGCTTATGTTTTCTTTGTAATTTATTTCCTATTCTCACCTTTAATCTGCTAGAATAACGACAGATCTCAATGAGCTCTTTTAAACAAAGTTTTCAAAATCACCTAAAAAGTTATAGATTGCAAGATATAATCAATAGAAAAGTGGCACGAACTCTCAAAAAGGACAAAAGAATTGGGATGGAGGGAGTATTATTTTTTTCCTAGTTCCTGTATGCTTTTTGGTCAAAGCCAACGTCAGTTAGCTACGTAATTGGAAAAGAGAAGCCAGACTTTTGGATTTGACTCCTCTATCACTTCTCTGATTATTTCCATTTAAATGATTATGGATGCTGATTAAACTACCTTCGTCCCATATTTTCAGTACTTCATGAGAATTTCAACTTTTTAAAGGGATATTGCTATTAATGTAGTTGGATTCAAATCGCAGACATGATTTCCAAATTTGCCACCAATTTTCTCACAATAAAAGTATTTATTGCTATTTACAATGGATAATCATGGAAAGTTACAAACTTTTTGCTTTCATTTTCAAAATGGAGGTACATTTTATAACATCTCAAATGGAATAAATGACCAAAAAGATGGATGTGTAAATGCTTTTAAAAGGGATATTGCAATTAATGTAGTTGGATTCAAATCGCAGACATGATTTCCTAATTTGCCACCAATTTTTCTCATTATTACTGTATTTATTGCTATTTACAATGGATAATCATGGAAAGTTACAAACTTTTTGCTTTCATTTTCAAAATGGAGGTGCATTTTATAACATCTCCAAATGGAATAAAGGACCAAAAAGATGGATGTGTAAATGCTCAGCTACTTGAATCGATAAGAAACCAACGAACCCGTACCTCAATAACCCATGACTTACTCTTTTCCTTTTGTGTATGGAGAATTCATCTAGCTTCTATGGGCGTGCAATTGCTGTTACATATTTACCGAGTATTGTTTATTCATGGGATATGACCTCCCCAGAGGTGGTGGATAACCTTGATATGAGTGTAAGGCGTAGAGGTAGTAAAAGTGCTTTCGGATAAGTGGAAAGTGTGTCGATATGCTATACATTTTGGAATATTCTTGCCCAGCGGTTAGCAAGTCCCTTTATTCAGATCTGACTTACTACCCTGGGTTTGTTTTGTTCTTCCAGGTAATCCGGAGGGTTCACATAGTTTGGGGGTATCTCTGCAACAACCTACGAGTCGTGATAGGAAACGGCCTTTTTGTAAAATGCATGCTGACATAACGAAAGGGACTGAAAAGGTAAGGATTTCATTACTTGATGAAAGTGGCAAGGAGCAGTTACCGAATTTCAATTATATGCCTGAGAACACAGTTTATCAGAACGCTTATATCCATTTCGCGTTGGCTCGGATTGCGGATACTGATTGCTGTTCAAGTTGTTTAGGGGATTGTCTTTCATTACCTGTACCTTGTGAATGTGCTGGTGATACTGGGGGAGAGTTTGCCTACACATCCAAAGGCCTGCTGAGAGAAGAATTTCTCAATAAGTGTATTTCTATGAATGAAGCTCCTAGGGAGCATTATCAAGTATATTGCATCGATTGCCCATTAGAAAGGGCTAAGAATGAACACATGCCTGCAAAATGCAAGGGCCATCTTGTGAGAAAGTTCATCAAAGAATGTTGGAGGAAATGTGGCTGTGACATGCTGTGTGGAAATCGAGTTGTGCAGCGAGGTATCTCACGTGAGTTGCAGGTGAGCCATGATCTGCTATTCCTTTTCTTTTTTTTTTGGCATCTGTACAAGTGCGGAATCAGGTTTGGAAGAGAGTGGCATGTAGTCATTATAGTTAGTATGTTGATGGACTTCTAAAATCTATACCTGAGCTTAGTTTTGTCTCCATGGTATGCCGCAACAGCTCTAGCGGCTAAGAAGTATGGATACAGACATGGGACATGGAGATGACATGAGACAGATACGCCGATATGTTAATTCTTTAAATAGTAGGATGTGTACACTGTACACGTTGTGGATACATTGAATGTGATATATTCATCTATGTATTAGGTATACAGACGACCATAAGTTTGTGCTCCAAATTTGATTTGAATAGTAGATAGGATACAATAAATTATGATATATTTGGACGGGCACAAGACTCAAGAGTCAAGAAATCCTTAACGTAGCCTTTGCTTCTCTCTAGACATTTTAACTGAAGTTTAAATATATATTTTTTTGGTACTTCGGAATGTTCTGAAGGTTAAATATGATTAGCCATAAAAATAAGAAATTTCCCAACAAGTTTAACACAGTGATATGCTAAACTACAATTCTGGTAATCACATGTTAGTAAGCGTCTAAGAAGTGTCAAAAGTACATATTAATTTCTTTGTCATAGACACCTAAGAAATGTTGGACACGGTGCAAACAAAGTGTTGGACATGTGTCCGAATAGAATTATTTGTTTCTAATTATGGACGCAAAAAGAGAGTACCAGACGCGCCCCGGACACGGGTAGGCCACACCTTCTTTAAAGTGTTAGTGCTTCTTAGTGTTGCGGCATTGCCCCACCAAAGAGACTCAAGTTTGGGCCTCAAATGTACGAACTGCACACCCACCCACCCATGCGCATATTCTAGTGGTATAAGCTTACTGTTTCCACCGGGTGCATTCCATACTAACAATAATTATGCTTGCTTCTTGGAGGTCACTACGTCATTTTTTTAACTTTGCAATATTTGATTGTGTGGAATGATGCTCAATTCTCAATTTCACCTTCCCCCATTGATTGGTATCTAAGGGAGGCATCGAAGTTGATTTTTCCTGGTCATTTTTGCTTTATCTTGATTCCATCTGCCGATTATTTATTTATGTACATATCCTGGGCTCTTCAGAATTCCCTTCTTAGCTCTTCTTTTCTGCACCATTATTATCTCTTCAAGTTACTCCAGTTATGTTTCAGGTGTTCTTGACGAATGAGGGTAAAGGCTGGGGTCTTAGAAGCCTCCAGGACTTGCCTAAAGGTGCTTTTGTCTGCGAATATGTTGGGGAAATTTTGACCAACATGGAATTATATGAGCGGAATCAGCAAAGCAGTGGAAGTGAGAGACATACATACCCAGTGATACTTGATGCAGATTGGGCTTCTGAGGGACTTTTGAAGGATGAAGAAGCACTTTGCTTGGATGCAACATTTAATGGGAATGTGGCGAGGTTCATAAATCACAGGTAGTTTACGCAAGTATACTTGTCTGTGATTTTCTACTACCTATGGGTTTATCATCAGGAAATATTTGTATCTTTCTTTTGCAGTCATTTTCAGATTTCACTTCTCATTTTATCTGCTATATATTTGTACAGTCATATCTTGAAACAACACACACACGCGCGACACAACTAGTGGTAAAAATAGATTACATGTATATCTTTCTTCTTTTGCCTAGGGAAATAAGTTCCCAAGGACTTCGATTTAATATGAGGCATACACTTTTTGCTTGACAATCCAGTGGAGAAGTTTCTGAAAGGAACAAAATGAAGAAAGAAAGAGTTCAAGTGAGTTCATTGATTCAAACAGTCCAAAAGGAAAATGAAAAACTACAGAATGGTCACATTGTCGAATAGCTCTGCAATGTCTAGAAATAAAAATGACGGTACCCCCTTAAGAAGAGAGATGAAATCCTTGAAGTAGAAACAAACCCATTTTTGCCCCCAATTAGCCTCATAATTTTCTAGCATGACATTTTCTTAGAAAAAAATTCCGGCATTCCTCTCTATTCAGTGGACTCAAAAAGCGGAACACAAAATGCATGTCCAATATCCCGAGCCTTGTCAGCTGCATCAGATCCTCTAAAATCATTTGCAGTCGAATTCCCAATCTACCTTCAACAACTGAAGCAATCTTCACCATAAATTATAACCCTAGGGCAATGCAAAAGGTAAACAGTCCATATTTTCTTACCCTACATTCAACACACTGCCAAAGGTGCAAGTAGTAGTTATTTCTTTTCTGAACCACGTGAATGATATTAAGCTTGTTGTGAACCATCTTCCATGAATCCATGCAAAGAATTTAACCCTTGGCGAGTGCACAACCATCCAAAATCATATTGACTTGTGTGCGGGCAAATTTTTTTCTTTTGTTGACTAACAAATTGAAATCCTTATGCTTGTAGAGGCAATTGACAAGGTGCCACCAGCATAACTTCCAACAAAGGAACCACAAAAATTAATCTTTAGAGTCCTAAAAAACTGAAAACTACCAAGAATTTTAGGTGTAATGGATAGTGTTGGCTATTTAGGTTGTAAAGTTTTGTGTCAATTGTATAGTGGTTGAGAGAGTTTGATTGTTTTGTTGGATAGGTGATGGCTATTTAGGTTATAAAGTTCGTCTTCTCTGTTTTGTTTGTGTCAATTGTATAGTGGTTGAGAGAGTTTGATTGTTTTTTTTGGAGCTCTGTTGTGTTTAGCTAGGGGTATGCCCCTGTGTAGTTTGTATCCTTGTTTGGGCTTTTCAATGGAAGTGTGCTTATCAAAAAAAAAAAGCAGTAGAACATAGAAACAAGCGAGTGAAATTAATATATCACAAAGTAATTAAATCAAGTGCTTTTCCTTGTCGCAGTCCGTCTCTTTTGAAAGGGTATTAGTCTTTGGGTATTTGCAAAAAGGACTCTGATAACAGATGTGATTAAATGAAGCTAACAAAACTCAACTCAACTCAACCTTCGATTGAATGGCTGGAGAGCAAGAGAAATTAAGCTTTTGCAATCCATTTGATCCCAAAGTTGCTACTGAGATTGACATTTTATTCCTTAATAGCAAAAATTTAACCTCTCTCTTAAAGCATAGGAATTTTTCTGTTCCCACCGACAAAGAAGAATGTTATTTCCTTGTACTGTTCATTGGTTGTTTATTGAGTAGCTTATCGTTTCATGTATCTATTCTACCTAATGGAGTCTCCGATTTCATTCCAACAATAGTTAATTCTCATGTTTCAAGGGCAGATAGCTTGAACGGCTCACATTCTGCATACAGCTACGAGAACAACGCTCAGATTCATACAAATATGAACTGCACGGACACGCAGTGAGAGAGACACATTTATACGGTTCCTTGAACTAGGATTGTTTATGAGCTAATTACAGGAACATTTACTGAAAGAGTGATGGGACCTTTGTTAGGTTTTTTTTTTTTTTTTTGAACTGGTTATTTCTTAAGAAGATATAGTTTTAGTTTCTTTTCTCCTTTAACTGCTTGTCTGTTCTAGATGCTCTGATGCAAATTTGCTCGAGATCCCTGTCGAAGTAGAGACCCCTGATCGCCATTATTATCATGTAAGGGTGTGACATTTCATTGCATATTTACATGCATATATTGGTTTTGGGGCTACTAATACAAAATTACCTCTAGTGAACCACATCTAAAGTTGGCCTTGCTCCTTTTATGCAGCTTGCCTTTTTTACCAAAAGAAAAGTGGATGCTCTGGAAGAACTTACATGGGTAAGTGGATGTTCGATATGAAGTTAATTGAAATGTACTTGCACGCGGTCAGTAGAACGTGGTATGGGAGAGTCAGTAAAACTTGGTAAGGGCAGGAAGGGAGGGGGAGAGAGAGAGAGAGCAGGTTGTGAAAAGTAGCTATCAGAAGAAATAGGAAGTATATGTTCCTCGTGTTACTCTTGGGTGATTGGAGAGGAATTGTGATGTAACCTGGATATTTAAACCTTCGCTGAAAAGAACTGCAGTTTCAAGTAGCTGTTATCTTTTTGCTCTCTTTAATTCCAGTATTTCATAAGCTTCTTATGTGTTGCATCAGTTTCCCTTGATTGGGAAATAAGTCAGTCTTCATTGTGGAACTATACGTGTCCATGTGCTTATAAATTGAATCTTTTATCATTTGTTAGAGGTTTGAAAATGTTATCGTTTCCTCCTCCCTTCTTTTGGTTATATCATAGGAACATAACTAATGGGAGGTTGGGTGTCTGAATCTGTGGGTGAGTTGTCAGAGTTTGCACTGATAATGGTATTTCTTGGAACATGGGTTGTATTTCATGAAATACATAGTGAATGTGTGCGAATATGTTGTAGTAGCAATGTAGCTTGGTCGAATCAATTGCTATTTCACTTTATCCTTGCAACTATTTATATTGCATATGGTATGAATTGCAGGACTACGGGATTGATTTCTATGATCATAATCATCCTATCAAGGCATTTCAATGCTGTTGTGGAAGTGGATTATGTCGAGGCGTGAGGAAAATGTAAGTATGTTTTTATCTTTGGCAAGATGCTCGCAATTGTGGCCTTACTGCTTGTAGATTCTTTTGATAACCCTTGTCCTTATCGTATGAAATTTTCTTTCCATATTCCTTATTGTGGGTCTACTCGGAAGGTATATTTAGCATACAGGAGCTTCTTCCCAAAAGGCCCATATGAACTTGTCCTAGTTTTTCTTGTTTGATAATCTTTTGTTTTGTGGTCAGAAGCTAGTTGATGTTGCTCCCTTTCACATAGTAATGGATTTGAAAAGGGAAGTTACAGGCTTAACTTGGATTGGAAAGACAAGACTTTTTTAAACTATGTTTGGATGCATGGTAGGGTAATGAACAGAAGTTTATGTTTGGAGGGGCAGGGAGGAGGGAGGAAGGAAGGAGGACGGAAGGAGGGGAGGTATCTATCCTTGTGTTCTCTGATAATAGTTATAATTTGAAGGGAGGTGGAGAAGCTAACTAGTTAATTGGTGATTCTATTTGAACCAAAAAAACATTTGTTTAGCCACAAAAAATTTAGAAACATTTAATCACAATGTTATCCCTTAGTTATAATGCGATTAAGGACAAAAGCATATGAAATTTACATGGATATAAATTTGGATAAAGATATGAGCTATGTAGCACTGATACTTCACTGGAAGCACATACCGGTGTCAAACACTCTTTGAACACAGATGCGCTCCGGACACGTGTCCCAGTGGGTGAAATTCTAATAGCCAAACATTTGAAGTTGGGGTAAAATTGCAATAACAGAACTCCCAGTACATAACAAGTACTAAGGGAATTAGGGCTGATATATAATGACCAAGGCAAACTGTAATATATATTGACTCATACACTAGTCAATTACCTCGCCAGAGAAGTCCACCCACCCCCCACTGACCGTCAATCACCCCTCACCAGTGCCAGGCACCATTTGGTAAGGCTCTCTCTCTTCCATTCTTTTTTATCTATGTCCTCGCTTTAACTTGTTCTTTTCTTTTTGTTGAAACGTGAAGCATATAGGCAAGATTTGATTTTCTTGAGAAAATAATAAGTTCAATAACCAAGTCGATAAGTTTGACTCACACTTCGTTATAGTGAATCTGATTTGTGAAGCCCACCATATGTTTAGTAAAACATAGACAGTTGAAAGCCCACCAGCGTGTTTAATGCTTTTAACTTACGTAAAAGGTTTTCAACTCATCAAGCATGTATCAAGCCGCCCACATTTGGAGACCATAGGCCCATCAATCTGCATGTTTGGCAGGTGGAAGATACATTGTTACAAGTTTTGTGACTTTTCTCTCCCTACCTGAATGAAAACACCAACTCACACACACACACACAGACTCTCTCTCTCTCTCTCTCTCTCTCCATGGCTTTGATGTCTGCTGGTTGCCTGGTTCTTCATCTTTCCCATTGGTCTTCGTCAAGGTTGATCTGCTGATGCCGATCAAAAAAAAACAAAGGTTGATCTGCTGATATGCTTCTGGATCCTCTGCAACAGGTATTATACCTTGTATATTCTTCGTCTTTGTCTTCTTCTTCTTCAATCTGCAGCTTGTCTTCTTCGTCTTTAATCTGCAGCACATCTCTCTCTTGTATCATCTCATAACTCAACCATGTTTGAGTAAAATTAGGTACCCGACACTGATCCCTTACCTGATCCTTGTTGTGTTGTGTTGACACGGGTACCTCCCCAAAAATGGGGGGATCCTTATAACATTGGGTGTGAGCAAAAACAAACTATGATGAGTTTTTAGAGATTCTGGGTTTACTGTATATGGGTAATGGTAGTAAAATTATTGGGGACAGAGAGAGGTATTTAAAAATCTAAATTTCTTTTTAAGTCTAGAGAGAGCTTCTTTGGTTTCATATAGAATCACTCACAGTTGATCCTTAAAGAATAAGAATGAACGCTACATGGTATTAGAAAATATTACAGTAATGAGCACTTGACGTCTCCCTCATTTTGGAGGGGAAGACAGGTGGCTCTAGTGGTGGGCCTTCTGCCTCCATATATTTTCCATCCTCAAAAACAGTTCATACACGGTTACATTGGCCCTTCCGTTTGTATCTTCATTTACCAAGGAACCTCTCGATTGAAATATCCAGTTATGCTGTTTCAAGGCTGTGAAAGGCATCGGTATAGTACGAGTAGATGTTTTAGCTTCTTTTGACACAAGGTTTAATGCTTAGGAGAGAGATTTAGGCTTCCCAAACATGGTTTTTATGCTTGAGAAACCGGTTAAGAGGCCTAGCCTTGGGCTTTCAAGGCTGAAGAACTAAGTTCCACCAACACAAACACTTGACACAACACGAAACATGAGTTTCCAACTTAAGGGAGGACACTGCACGTTGGGGACACATTAGATAAATGTCCTTACATGTGTATCACGCTCCCTGCTTAAATACTCTATTGCAGAATTCCAAAACAAGGCTCTAATTCTGATAAAATACCATATATGCCTTCAATTCATTGATGTATGTCATTAAGTTATACACAGGAAGTCTTCCAACAAAATGTGTTGGACCATTCACACGGGTCAATATTTCTTATCCAACATCTTTTATCACATAAAATGTTGAGAATCCTCCGAGCTTTCTTTAACCATAGCCTACTAGTTCATTTAACATCCTCGATTTGTCCCGCTAGTGTCCATAAAATGTCAGGAGGGTGTTCTAACGTGTCCTGTGTGTGCTCTAGAGTATAACTAGAGTGTTTGCGCGACAAAATTGAAAAAAAAAAAACTAGGACACATTCTATTTGAGCGTGAGACACGTGTCCACAGAGTGTTCGGCGTGTCCGACCAGTAATGCAAAGTGAATTGAAAAAAGAAGAAGAATTTCTATGACACAATTACCAAGGGTTGTCAACTGTCACAAGCAGGGCATCCGTTGTCTTTTGTGCAATGTCATTTCTGTTGTTGGAATACTCATTGGATAAGAACATGGAAATCTGTCTTTCAGATTTTAGAAGAAAAGAATTTTCTACTCCTTGCCACTTCAAAATTTTGGCAGCTTCCTATCATGTGATATCCTTTCATGTCATCCTCATGTGATGCAAAATGGAACTCACCACAATTCACTTGTACCGTTCGCTTTACAGGAATTCCAGCCTCAGTTTTTTCGTATGCAATGCAAAAACTCATATTGATTGGATATCAGTAGCCACCTGAGCAAAGCATAAATGTCGACAGTGACCGTCTATTTTTCTTACAACCAATACCACTCGACCAGCCCTTACCGATGTCCGATGGACCTAATTTTTTACATGCATGATAAACACATGGAGACGTGTAAATGAATGTCTTGGATCGCCACGTTGGACCTTGCTAGGTCCTATTTTGCGTCACATGAGGTGATCATCACATGAGAGGATTTTGATTTCGCTTGTATATAAGGCTGTTTTATCCTTTGTGTTTCTGCCAAAGGTGTGTTTTGATTTTGACATTATGGAGGGATTTACAAAGAGAAGGGAATTTGTTGGGGAACCAAAAATATAAATTCATCACTTCATTCTCTTATCTTTTCCATTACAGTTTCCTTTCCCTCTCTAAATCCCCCCGCGAATCCACAATGGAGACACAGCCTAAATATTACTAACTGCTCTTACAGGAACTGAATCAAGTGCCTTCAGATGACCAACTAGTGAGATAAGTCCTGTTCCAAGATATGCTGAGAAGCATAAAATGGAGTACAAACCTTCCTAATGACATTTTTTGTACTGCTGCTGCTGCAGATTTTTGTTTAGCTGCACTATAGTGTTTTCTTTAGGATATTGTTGTCAAGGTTTTTCTGACAGGTGAATAAATTCTTGCTGGTAATTTTCCAGGGGAAAAACAAACCTAGATGTAAGTGATTTAGTTGACTCTTCAAATTGCCCTCGGCGTTTTTGTCAAGCTTTATGTTCTTCCCCAGAAAGGGTATTCTCGTACTTTAGGCCTAATTCAGTATAGCCACTACTTGGCAATGAAAAGTACACAAGTTTCTCTCTTTCGCCGCAAATTGTTTATATTGTTCTTCTCTTTCTATCGGTTCTTCCCCTCTTCTCCGAAACTATTTATTCTTGTCTGTAATGTTTTCCCATGTTTTAGGTCCAACTTCCTTTTTTCAGCTTGTTACTTGCCTGAAATTGTAATACATTATTCATGTGGCCGTGTTTTCGGCATTTGGATGCTACTATTTTGAGAAGGGGTTGCAAATTTGATGGGGAATTCATTCCGGCAAAACATGGATATGCAGATCCTGAGGAAATGTTATAGCGGTAATCCTCCCCTTTCTTCTATGGGATTCAAGCAGTTTTTTCATTCATAGTGTGACCAATCAAACCTGGCTAGCTCAATTAGATGGTGATGTAACCTGTAGTAGATTTCGTTTATAACGAGCCGAGTTCGGTCTTAAATGTTGAGATTTAAGAGACATTCAAAAAGAGAATTACCTGCTTTTAAGTGGGTCATCTGCTAGTAGATGCTGAATTTGGTTTATCAGGATTAGACGAGGTATGCATAAATTGGTCCGAACACCGAAGCTGTCGAAAAAAAGAGAGAACGAGAATTTATTATTAGATTGGAGTTTAGTTTTTTTCATCCTCCACTTAAGGTGAATATTACCCTTCTTCTTCCTATTAGTTGAAATATAGTGGATTTTACTACAAAGTGATGTTATGCTTATCAAAAAGTATATTGCATGGTAAGCATGACATTATTTTGTGGTGAAATTCACATCATTTCAACCAATAAGATGGAGGGTAATGTTCGCCCTCTTTTAAGGAGGGTGGACAAAGTTGCACTCGTTGGATTGGGTTATGGTAGGGATCTATTTGGTTCAAATGTGACATCTGCTGGTGTTTTGCCAAGAACTTACTCGGGTCTTGAGCTCTATTTTTGCTGGGAAGATTTTTAAATAACCTCCAAACTTCCATCTCATAACCACATGCATTTTTATAAATTATAATTAGACACCTAACTTTTACGACGTTAGGATGTGTTCTATTAATTAAAATAAGTTTTTTTTTGAATTAAAGGTGATGTATTATGAGAGAATGACATGTCTCGTAAACGAAAATAAGTATTATTTAAAAAATAAGAACCTTAGAGGAATAAGTTGTCGTCTCAATCTGTATTACGTGAAATCACTCGCGGAAGTTGTTGATATGGATTGAGGGTGGAGGGGGTGTTACATTAGTTCATATTTCAAGTTGTTTTGAAAAAGAAATTTTGAACTAACGAAGAAATTGCTTAAAGTTTGAATTCAAATAGGAATAGAATCACTCAAAGGATAAATGATGCTATAAAAGGATATCCGATAGGATGGAGTTGGGGACGTTAAAAAATTCAATGGTGCTAGGGACACACCTATGCACACACCCAAACACAGACCCACTACTCACATGAATGGTGGGTCACATTATGGGACCCACCATTCATGTGAGTAGTGGGTGTGTGTTTGGATGTGTGCTTGGGTGTGTCCATAGAATTATTGTAAAAAATTACGGATCCCCGCGGCCTGAAATTCATTCATTACTCTAGTACTATATTTCAGGTTGGATGGCTGGCTGCTGCTTGGAGTGGGTCCCAGTAACCTTTGTATGTTCCAGTGGACCCCTAATTGTTTAGGAGAAAATTTTATTTTCGGAGCAGCCTTAAATAAGAGTTTACAGAGTTCTATCGCGATCGTTCAAAAGTGTTTTGGATGGTCTAGATGTTAATAAAATTTTTCTGAAAAGAGTTAAACTTTTTTTGGGGAAAAATTTCATTAAAATTCAAACCGTCCAAAATACTTTTAGACGGTCGTGATGGACAACTGTTGTAAACAACTTGTTTCCGGCTGCTCCAGAAATAAGTATTTCTCATTGTTTAGATATGGCTCTCTCTCTCTCTCTCTCTTTGTCCAGGAAATCTCATCACTCAACGTTGGGAAAATTTATTCATTGCTCCTTGGGCACCACCAAGTGGTATTCCTAAGTTTTCTTCAACCACAAAATTCTGCAAGATTTGAGACTAAGTGTGTGGACTTTAGTGTAATGTGTGGTGGGAAGAGGCTTGGGGTTTCGTCACATGGTGCCCCAAGGGCACCGAATAATACCTCCAACGTTGCCAATGGGCTCTAGGCTAATCCTCCTCTCGTGGGAGGCCAGGGTTTGAACTTCGTTATGGGCGTTTGGCATTCAGAACTATGGATAGCTTCTAAAATCCTTTATGGACTAACCTACCAACACGTTGATAACCTACTAATATATACAATATTGATTAAAAAATACCTTCGCTCAACATTTTGAAGGTTATCATTTTGCAAGTGATAGACATCCTCTTATCATACTCTCCCCATCTCCATTTCTAGTTCCAGTTATCACTATTTACTACACCAAAAATATTGCAATAATTCTACAACTATACACACTTTACACTCACACACATAAGTGTGTGGACTCCTCACACACTGCACACTCTAGTATGTGTGGAGCGCACACACTTGTATGTGTAGATGTGTATTTGAGTGTGAGTTAAAACAATCATTCTATCTCCACACCCACATACACACTCATTTACACATCCACACTCACAATAGGGGTGGAGCCCGCACACACGACACACCCAGTATGTGTGGGGCCCACCTCTATTGTGAGTGTGGATGTGTAAGTGTGTGCGGAGTTAGAATTTTTAAATGGAAAAATGAAGTGATACAACATAAAATGATTGTGTTTTCTTATTAAGTTGGAGTTCTCAAAAGGGACCAACAAATGTGGTGGAGGGAAATCTTTTCTCTGGTGGAAAAAAGGTTGAAGTGTGAGTGTCCTCTCACCTCTACAAGGAGTATGTTTCTGTCGTACCATATCACCATTTGCAGCCAATACACCATACTTTACCTACTTTGGAAGTCGGGAACGAAGTTAAAATCCCATCACTCATAATTAAGAATATATTTAGGAACAGGGAGACTCGAATCTAGGTCGTGCAGTTAGGTCCGTTTTATAACACCATCTTAAAAAATAAATACTTATTTTATATTTTCAAACTCAAAAATAATATAAATGAAAACTAATTTTTTAATTTTTTTTTACACCGTATTAAAAATCTCAATGAGATCTATCAAACAAGATCCATATTAATATAAAAATTATTTACATAAACACATAATTTTTGAATTTAAAATTATATTTTTAAAAAATAAATACTAATTTCCTTTTGGCGAAGGGGGCCTTATTCCTTGTCTATCAAATCTGAGTTTCCACTATTTAACCAACAAGGACAACCCCAACCCCTTGTTTGGAAATTTTTATGGACACTGCCAAGTGATTTCTCAGATCCCTCCAAGGCTCCAACACCAACTAACCAAGCTCCACGCAAGCAACTCCTATCTTGATTCGCTTGGCTCAAATTGTGTAGTAAATAAGTTGAGCTCAACATTTAAAAACTTAATTCGGCTCGCAAAAGTTCGGTTGGTTTGTATAGACTCGAGTCGTTTAAAGAAACTTGTTAAAGTAAATTAGACAGGTCAACTCATTTAAAGACGAGCCGAACTCGAACACGATGAAGCTCGGCTCGTTTGGACCCCTAGACCTAGTCACCAGGGGGTGATGGGTGGGCACTGAATAATCTCTCCCTCGTTGGTAGCCCCCTCTTATCGGCATCATGTCACCACACTGCAAATGTTACTCGTATATTCCTCTCTCTCTCTCTCTCTCCTTCCTATCTCGCGTTCGATAATTCCTCGGCCACCCAAAAGAATTCCTGGTTCGCGGTTTCCTCTTCCTAAGGTACAATCCCACCTCTCCTCCGAATTTGTCAGTTCGATTCAGCGTACCCATCTCGAATTTTATTGTGATCGTTTGTGGTTATCATGCTTTATTTCTATGTTTCCTTTTTTTCATGAACCTTCTTTTGATCGGATTGTACGTGCGTTGTCTTTGATTTTCACTTTTTTTTTTCCCTTCCCTTTTTGGGATATTGGATTGGGTTTCAAGCTCTCCTTCGGGTCATGGAAATCATGAAAAGTGAAAACTTTTTGCTCAGGGTAATCATGTTTTAGTTTTTTTATGTTGTTTTTTTATTTTTATAACCGGTGCCCGGGTCATCTTACACGCGAATTGGCCCCAAAAGAGTTGAAAGCACCTGACAGGTTTAGGTTTCGAACGTAAGACTTTAGGAGGGTGCAAATCCCTATTTCTCACCACGAGGCCAACCCCTTGGGGTGGTTGTTTTATGTATTTCTGAAGCTGAATATGAATTTGTAGGCTGGAGTTGTACTGGGTGATTGGTTGGGTACCCCGACTATTGTGGGAATTGATGGTAAAAGTGACCATGGTTTCCTCAAATTAGTTTTTTTCGCAATATGTGGTTTTGGTATGTTCCCAGTCGTGGTTTCTTGAAGATTGTTTCGCCCGTGTTGAATTTAATCGTATGTATCTTTGATGGTTCGTTTCTGAAGCCAATGGTTTTGCACCCCACCTTTTTGTAGATGTTCTCTTTGCTTTTTGAAAAGAATTTTTCAAAAAATTCTCCTTAGATTCCCCCTACTTTCAATATTTCTCTCTCCACTTATTACCCCTACTATTTTTCAAAAAACTTTTCAAAACACAAACCAAACACAACATTTATCATTCCAAAAGAACAACCTACAAGGGATGAGGGCTAACAGAAGCGATTTTTTTATTTTTACTTTGGTGGCTTGTCCCGACTCTGTTGTTTGGTGCTAATCTTGATTTAAGGGCTCTACTGACCATAATAATCTTGGCCATTTGAATATGATTCTATGAATATTCAAACATGGGGTTCTCTTGTAAATTTTTTCCATGCTTCACGATTTTTAGGGTATTAGTGAGGGGTGATGAGATCAAACTAAGATTAAAAACCTCTTTGATAGACTATAGAACAAAAAACATGGGAACCTGAGTAGAAAATAGGGTTTGGATGCTTCCAGTGGGATTGGGAACCAAGAATATATGTCTTATCACGTAGTTTTAAAGCCAGAAATCAGGCAAGGCTAGCTCCGCTATGTTGATTGGTAGCCCACAACTTTCAGCTATGTAGTAGAGGTCCAAAATTACAAGTTAATTTGTGTAGGTTATTGTATCATTTTAACAGAATTCTTGATGGCTGAGGGAATAAAGTTCTTGTTCTTGGGGAAGATGAGGGAATAAGACAATGGCGGTTAGTGGGGTATGGTCAATATCAATATCCGGATAGAGAGAGGCCTAGGAAACTAGGTCTTTGACCGGTGTAGGGAAAAGAAGTTAGAACAATGAGATGAAGACTATTAATTGGGAATTGGATTGGTAGTGGATAGTGGTTTTTGTCAGTTTGCCATAGAACTTGTGAATTTTGTTGTTTGAATGTCACATTGTTGCTGATTCGCTGACTATAAAGCATGGGTGCTCCAAAAATGTTTCTGTATGAGCACAGGGTACTGGTACATCATAAGTACGGCTCAGGTACAACAAAATATGTACTAGGTATGCCAAAAACATGTAGGGTAAGTTTGATATCTGGGTACGGCTCCAGTACGTTAAATTTTTTTATTTTATTTGTATATTCTAGAAGCTTGAATTGACAACTGATGCTTTTTCCCCCTTCCAATTCTAAATTTTATTTTTGTGTTTGTTCTTATTATGTTTTCTTATTTGCAAAGGAACTATTTTGGAGTACCTACACACACCAAAAAAAATTGGAATGGTATACGAAATATTTGAGTTCATTAAGTAGAGGTGGGACATCCATAAAAGAAAAAGATCATGTTCCTTACTTTCTGAGAATATAAATAAAAAAAATATTGGCCTACCTGTACCGTACCGTACCTGTATTCGTTCCCGTATTGGTGCTTCATAGGTTGCCGACTAACCAATGTTCCGATACTGATTCCCCTGCCTGATACTGGTGTGACACACTGACTTGCTCCGATAGCACTATCTCAAAATATGGCTTCAGACCTCATAAAAGGGTCAACCTAGTACAAGTGCATCAGGGCCAGGTATAATTATTCTCAATGGGTACCCCTTAATCGGTCAATCATGGATAGCAGGATCAAACTGTTTCAGCCTTTCTTGTACAGAAAGTTTCATTCTGTATTGAAACAATTGTTCAAAAAGCAATTTACCCTATCAAAAAAAAAAAAAAAACTGTTCTTTTCACCTTCTGATCATCAATTTACATTGTTCAACTTAGTTGACATGCGAGTTTCTTATTTGTTGGCAGATGCCGCATGCCACAAACCTGGCACCCAACTGATCTTCTCAGGCAGCAAAGCTAAATTGGGCTCTAATAACTTCCTGGTGTTGACAAACTGTAAGATGTTTGTAGAAGGTGGCATCTGATGCTGTTTGGCAATGTTAGTTTATATGGACAAAAATGGACATGCGATCTGGTTTATTTATGCAGAGATCTGGAGAAAAGCAACTGAGTAACATGGACATTTCTGGAGCCATGTCTTCATCTTTACCAGTTTTTCGTACCCCTTTGGAAGAGAAGTATCCAAAATTGCCAGATTCTTTTCATTTTTCCTCAGAACACAAACTGATGACACACTCGATATCCCCTCGGTCAGCTCTGTTAGCTTCTAAAACTGGAACAGTTGGCCACATGTTTTCATCAGCTTCTAGTCTTCCCCCAGATGTTCATTTTTCTTCAGTTTCACCCCAAGCAAGGTATCCCAGTGATGCTCCATTCATTTCCCAGACATCTGGTAAGGGCACATCTTTTCCACCAATTCAGTCTTCTCATACTGGTGTTCAATCCACACCACTGACGAATTACCCCAAGGAAAGCAATGATATGTCCTGGACTACGGACTCGCTGCAGAGTTTCCTTGACTTTCCAGAAAATGTCCTCATGCAGACTGGTCAGGTTGAAAGCACTATTGGCATTATGGCATCTGAAGACCATGCCAAGAGAATTAATTGGCAGGAATGGGCAGAGTTAATCGACGTTGATGATGCTCTAGAGTCAGATTGGTCTGATATCCTGGGTGATGTCAATGTGCAGGATCCCAAGCCAAAGGTTTGTTGCTCAACTTATACTAGATTTATGGGTGCGGAACACTCGCTGTTTGTATTGAAGTGCATATAGATTGCATCTCGTGTCCATGTACCTGTCCCATGTTTGATGTCCACGAAACATATACATTATTTCAAAGAAATAAGGTTCTGACTATGGAACAGCGATATAGAAACTATATGGGGGTGTTCCGGATGCGCAGTAAAAAGAACTTTTAGAAAAGAAAGATTTTTCAAGCTCAAATATAATGAAAATAAAAAATAATTTTTTAATTTTTTTTGCACCGTTTAAAAGATCTCGATGAGATCTATCAAACAAGATACATATTGGTAGAAAAATTATTTGCGTAAGCACATGATTTTTGAGCTTGAAAAACCTTCCTTTTCCTAACCTTCCTTTTACTGTTGAAATGGAAAGGCTTCTACATTCCCTTCTATATCTGTTCTTTTCTTTTGGTTTATCCATTGTGATTATATTTTTGAAGTTAAAACTTCTTGTAGATTTACTTGAATTGAAATTACACATGCTTGTGTTTGATGTCCATGATGTGCTTCCACAATATGCAAGAAATAAGGTTTTAACATCAAAGCGTTAAGTAGAAAGCATCCCATGGTTTATTTCTTTTCTGCACCCATTAGACGCAAACAAAACCTGCATTGTTCTCACACAAAGAGTCAAAGACTAATCTGCAGCAACATTAAGCTTTCCATTTTGGAGTAAAGTACTTATTTGTGAATCTTCTTTTTCTTTTGTTGACTTTACAGGTGAGCTTAATTCGTGTGTTGAGCACTTGTTATTCTTGTAGAGTTTTGTTATAGTTTTTTTCTATATATTTTACACCCCTTCTGGCTATTTAATCTCCATTCGTACTTATTAAGAAAATATGAATATGGTTTTCTCTCTTCTGTTATGTTTGTATGTGCATCCAAATGGAAGTTCATTTTTTCCATTTCTATAAGAAGGAATATATCCTTGTGGTTTAGTGTCTTTAAAGAATTTCGCATCCATTACATGGTTCAGAGCACCCAGCTCTCCCACTGGCAGTTTCATGATGTGCTTCAGGGAGTCCGTAGTAGACAAATTTCGAATGGTCCTTGTCTCGTTATTTGTTTCTACATATCAGGAAACCTCCACTAAAGTTTTCTTACTCTCCGTGGTGGTTATTTTACTTGATCGGGATGCCAGGTGATTGAATCATCTGCACGGCAGCCCCAAGATCTTCATCATTCCGTAGCATCTACAGAAACTTGTCCTGTTACTGGCCCACTATCCAGTGCAGCCCAGACCAAGTCCCGTATGCGCTGGACCCCAGAACTTCATGAACTCTTTGTTGAAGCAGTCAATAAGCTTGGTGGTAGTGAAAGTGCGTACCACCTCAGTAGTGTTTTATTTTGTGAACTCATCAAGGTATTATGAATCACAGCGTTCTCATTAAAATGACTGATTTGTTGTACTCAGAAGCTACTCCTAAGGGTGTCCTGAAGCTCATGAACGTTGAAAGCCTGACCATCTATCACGTTAAAAGTCACCTGCAGGTATGGATAGTTTTTTTATTTGGATTCTTGTTGTCAGCTTTTCCAAAACCATTGTGAACTCGCTAAACTTCAGTGCATGTGTTTTTCTTATACTTCAGAAATTTAGAACGGCCAGGCACAAACCTGAGTCATCAGAAGGTACCAGTGATTGTGGTCTTATTTCCATTGTCATTTTATCAGTTTTCGCGTGTTTGTTAATTGTGTGTTTATTTATTTCTAAATTTATGACACTATAATATGCGTGTGTGAGGAAATTGTGTTAATTGTTATGTTTTTGGTGCAGGAACTTCAGAGAAAAAGTCAACTTCTATTGAGGAGATTACGTCTTTGGATTTGAAAACGTAAGCTGTTATTTGTGTTTCGATTCTTTCCCTACTTCAGATAGTATTCAGATAATATTACCGTAAAACTCTATGTTAAGAGGTGCTTTGTTTCGGAAAGTGCTTCATGTTGTACATCATGTGAAGTTACTAGCTCAGTTTTTAGGTACAGCGGTTGCTTTGGTTTTAAGAGGCATGGGTTCAAGCTTATCTCTATGTATTTGATTTCGCTTTGTCTATTTGGATGGATTATGTTTTGTTGTGTTTTTGGAACAAGTTTGTTGAATTTGTGTCTACAAATATGCGTGTGAGTTTCGCCTGATGGTTGTTGGTGAGCTTGATCTGCATTGTTGTACTGTACCCATTATTTCTACATCTTATGCTTTTGTTGTTCTTTGACTTCTTATGCTTTTGTTGTTCTTTTGACTTCTTATGCTACTTCTTCTTCTTCTTTCTGGGTGCATTCCCTAATTGCTTACTCTTTTGAGATAATTTATGATCTCTGATGGTATTAGAGTTTAGGTTGGGGTGTCCCAGGTTTAATTTGCATTTGTTCCCTACGTGCATTTTGTTCTCCACATGGATGGATGTTAGCCCTTTGTGCATGAGGGATGTTGCATAGCATTGTATGCTTTTTTGGTTCACTTCCCGAACAATTTATGCTTTTGGTCCTATTGCGAATCTTAACATTTTTGCTATATGGAGACTAAGTAGTCTCGAAAATTTTGACACACTTGCTCCCAAAACTCAGCATCTTCATTTAAGCATCTAAAGCTTTCATTTTCCAAGGAAAAAAACTATCGGCATTAAGTTTTGTAGGTTTTGAACTTTGATGACTGATCTGGATGCCTGGTCATGCTGATACATGACTTCGTATTGTGATCTTGTCCTGAAATGTTCGATTTCTTCTGTTGTTGATCTGTATTTTGTGAAATGGTGTTCACCAAATTCTACTTGGAGCTTATTGGTGTATGACGGTTTTCACACTTGTGTCATAAAGGTGCCTATAGTTATTCTTGTTCGCGAAATCTCAGCATTTTAAGTTTCATAAAATCAGACAATGACAGTTCTCAAATAATATGCTTCCAGGCTGATCAAAATGACAAAAGGATGAAACTGTTACTTAGGCTGACATGGAAAACTGTCACATTCAACTAACTCCTACCTTAACCTAAATTTTGGATTTGTTTCCCCCCTCCCTTTTTCCAGATACACACCACACCCTCCTTCCAAAACAACCCTAAAAATGGGAACCAAATCCCTCTTGTGGGGTTGCAAGTTTGAATTGCTTTCCTTAGTTCTAGTCTTGTTACGTTCCTGCCAAATGTTGTTATTTATTTTCTTCTTAACATTGTCACATAATTTTGTAAACATACTGTTCTTGATTCTTTTGCGTCAACCAATTATGGGTACTGTCTTGGGTATTGTCTGTTATAACCTGGAATAGCTTGATGAAATCAAGTTAATTGTTTCTTGTTTGGCCTGGATGGAAAAACTGGATTTCTCGAAGTAATTTTCATAGCGGGGATAAGACATTCTTGGCTGTGATTTTCTAATCCTCTCCTTGTGTGTAAAGTTCCGTTTTAAATTTCTTACAATATGATTCTTATGCCTAAACCTGGAACTCAACTCTGTTCCTCCAATTCTGATATCAGGAGTATGGGGATTACTGAAGCATTGAGAATGCAGATGGAAGTCCAGAAACGGTTGCATGAACAACTGGAGGTATGCCTTATTGGGGAGTGGGGATCCCATATTAATTTATTGGGTATTTGCTTCTTATGGACTTGCATTCTTTCGCTTAAAATTTTGTTAAATCTGCATTTGGAGCATAAAGGGTAATATGTATCAGATTTTACTGTCTTTCCTTTTTAGGCAACACGTACTGTTATGTTACCTGATGACTCCTCCTCCAAAGTAGTAGCATATTAAGGTGTGTTTGGCTACATAATCCACCATGGATTATATTTTGTCCTTATTCAAAAAAAAGTTCGCATTTGTTCGTTTTTTGTCAATTTTTTGAGAATTATTGCTTCGTCATGACAAAAGGAATCTAGAAAGTAAAAAATTACGATCAAAATCCAATTTTTTTGAATAAAGACGAAAAAATTGGCTTATTTTTGTCTTTATTAAAAAAAAGAATTTTGATCGTAATTTTTAACTTTTTAGATTCCTTTCGTCATGACGAAGCAATAATCCTCAAAAAATTGACAAAAAACTAACAAATGCAAAAAAAAAAATTGAATGAGGACAAAAAATAATACATGGTGGATCATTTAGCCAAACACACCCTAAGTGTTATGCCTTGCTAACTGCGCAAAACTATTTGGTTCTCTTTCTTGGGATATCTTTTGCGCAAATAAAAGAATTTCATTGATGATAAATAAACAAAGATACATGCTCTTATCAAAATAAAAAATAAAAAAAAATAAAAAAATAAACAAAGATACATGCAGTTCAAAAACCGATCATACAGCATCTAAGTTAAGCATAAAGCGAACAACTTTGGTAATCAAGGCTAACTAGTGCTAGAAGCATGAAAAGAATATCCTCTGAGAGCTTTGAAGCTGACTAACAAAAACCCAAGCAATGCCGCGAGCCAGACAATCCCAAGAAAAAGCCCATACCGGAGACCTGCAAAAGGTTAGCAGAAAACATGAAACCAAACTACCAAAAGTAAAGAAGAAAAACACCTGTTATGGATGAAGAAGAGGTTGTTGCTCAGGAGTGACTTTTTATTTTTAGCAAATTATTGTTCTGATCAATATACAAACTATTCAATAATCTCATGTGGCATTTAATATTGCACTGTACAACTAAGCTAGAGGCTTAATATTATAATATATGTTCCACGACAGTGACGAATAGAGAATGGTATTAGTAGTCCCTCATACACCCACAGGCCACAACACTCATCGCATTAAATATCTGACATATCAAAAGTCATGCCTCTATAGAAGATAAAGGGAAAACGTGGAATTCGAACTATGCTCTGTTTAGTTAGCTGCTTGTTTAGACCTTTTATAGAAGGGAAAATGTGAATTATACAGCAAATTAGTGGAATGAATGCCACATTTTATAACTGACAAAATCTTGATGTTATACACTTTCCGTTGAGGACAGAGTGATTGATGAAAACTTAGATGTCCTATTTGGCCAGAAAATTTAGGATGGTTACTGCATCAGAGAAATTCTGAAGCTGTCCGTTTTTATAGTAGATATATTTGAATGTAGAATATGTGATAGAATTCTAAACACCTATAAGCGGCCATGTCTGAGGGAGAACACTGTTCTTTTGGGTCCCTTTCATCAATAGGTCTTCCTAGACATGAAGTATTGGATTCTGTAAATGTTCTCTTTGATTTTTTCTGTTTTCTCCGTCAGGGACTCAGGAGGGCTTTTTTGATTCGTGCCTCTATTCCATTTTGCCGTCCACCCTGAATATTTAATTGAGATGTCATTGCGCCATCCATTTTTTCCTTCCTTCTTCTGGTAGTTGGATTTTGAGGGTGTGGGTTGAGAAGGTTAGAGAGCTATGCATTTCAGTTAGTTCTTACTTTGCGCTTTCATTCTCTTATTACTTCAGATTCAGAGAAACCTCCAATTGCGGATTGAAGAACAGGGGAGGCACCTACAAATGATGTTTGAGAAACAGAAGAAGGTAGATGATGAGAGGTCGAAAGTGTCTTCCTCAAATCCAGTTGAACCTCCTACACCAATATCTAGTACGATGGAGTCTTCCCATGCCAATAGTAAGTTAGAAGCCTCGGACAAGGACAATGCCAACGGAAGTCATGCTCTTGATGAAATTTCTCAGTGTTCAAGTACAACCAAAACAGCACCAGAAAGCATAATTGTCAATGATCTTGATCCCGATTCTAGGGTGTCTAGTCCTCGGCCAACAAAGCGTGCAAAAGGAGATGAGACGACAGTGATCATTAACTAAACTTTTTGCAAAAATTCTCCAAGTATCGACATTGACATGTGTTTATATCAATAAGAAACTCACCTAACGAATTTCATCAATTTTCTGCTGTTTTAGGATAGAGGGATGAAATTCGCTATCCAAACTGGCAAAGAATGCTGCTTGTTTGTAATTGTGAACACACCTCTCTGCAGGAATATTTGTGAGGTTCTGCTTGTTTCATTCTTTTCGTCCCAAGCGGTGCTGGCTCTTACATAGGAAAGTAGATATACACCAAATTTCCATAGATGATAATGGGTCTTTTCGGTATCTTTCCTTTTCTCGTACTTATTGATCATGGAAAAGCGTCGTCACAACTTGATGCAGGCATGTTAAGGCCGGGTTACACGTCATCTGGGCGACTCCAAGTAGTGTTCAATGTTTTGCTAAGTTCAGTATAAATGTCGATTGTTTCGGAATAGACTTTACGAATCAGGGTAGTTCTTCAGTTATCAGCTAATATATTTTGGTTCTACAGTTTTAGCACTGAGATCAGGAACTTAGAATGCAATAACTGGGGATAGAGCTGCCTAATGTTAACCTAGTGCAAAACTAAACTTTAGTTCTCTGGGGTGTGCAAGTTTTCATTTGTTCTAGCTCTAGGATCTTTTCTCTTTCTTTTTTTTGTCCTATTTATAATGAGTACTCAGGATACTGACAGGTTAGGTATCTCGTAAATCAAGTGTCACTATCCAAATACGTAGATTAAGAGCAATTCTAACCCATCTCTTACTCTTTCTTCATTTTTGGAGACTAAAAAATATGTTTTATTTAAAAAGCAATTTTGGAGAATCAACCGCTCCACCCCCAATTTTCCATTTTTCACTTTCAAAATTTCCCTCAAGAACTTTCCCCAATTCTTCCTTCTTTCATTTATACAGCTCCAAAATTCCTTGTAGTTAGGGGAACACACATGAATATATAGTCAGGGGAACACTTGTAGTTGCAAGCCATTGAACTCTTTTTTTAACCCCACACCATGGTGGGTAGGAAAAGTAATGCACGATATAAATAAATAGATAGAAAGCTCACTGGTGTGGTTGGTATGCTATGAATAGATAGGAAGTTTTTGCATGTTTTTTCTCATTTCAACTCATAGTTCAAACCAATGCAATGATAGGATAGTGCAATTGAGAAAAAAAAAAATAATGAGTTCAAATGGTTTGAATTTACATTTGATGTTATTTCAATATATATTTATATATGTTTAATATTAGACTCATTTTAAAGGTAGTATTGATATCTTTCCAATGATACCAATTTTATAAAAATAGGATGTATTAGGTAAAATTTATATGTAATTGATACAATTCTAGCAAAAAAGTAAATATGATACACAGAGTTGGTATTACAATTTGTTGTCAATAGATCAAAATGGTAATTTTAATGAAAAAGGGGAGAAATAGAGATGGGTCTCCATTCAGGAGGAGATCCTCCAAATATGGAGAACGAGAATTGAGTCTCCATTTTGGGGAACGGGGATGGTGTTGTGCGGGTGCTGCACACCATCGTGTTGTGCACCATTCGAGCTGTCCGTTCAACAATCCAACAGTCCAAATCTCATCTCAGCAATGAACAACTCGCATGCTAATGAGATTTAGACCGTTGGATTGCCAAACGGACAGCTTGAACCGTGCACAACACGGTGCACCACCCGCACAGCACCATCTCCGGTTCCTATTTTGGAGACTCCAAGTGGAGATGGGTTGGAACTCTTGGAAGGCATGGATTCTCCAAAATGGAGTTTTGGTGCTCAAATGGAAAATAGGTTGGAGTTACTCAAATATAAATGTTACGAGTACAAGTTGTAAATGATTTCCAACTCCAATAGGTTCAACTCTGCTGCTGGCACTGAGATAACTAATGTTTCTAACAAGTCGTCCAATTGCTATGAACATTTACTGAAACCTAATTCCAAGATCTATACATTGAATGTGAATCTGGAAAAAGAGAAGAAATCTGCAAAAGACATATCCGACCAACAGCAGTGCTACGGTTCCCGACCGGGAAAGGATACCGACTGGTTCCCAACGACGTGCCGGGCCCATTCCGGCCACCGGACGGCTGATCCGAGCCGTCCAAAAATTCTTAAAAAAAAAACGAGTGGGCCCATGCGTTAATTAACGGCATCTGATGTGTATAGATGCTCGATCCAAACACTCCATTTTTTTGTATATACATGTATATACAAAAAAATACATATATATAAAAAAAAAATGAAAGTGTTTGGATCGAGTACCTACACACATCGGATGTTATTGATTCCCGCATTGGGCCACTCATTTTTTTTTTTAAATAATTTTTGAACGGCTCGGATTAAACGTCCGGTGGCGGGAGTGGACCCAACCCGCTGTTGGGATCCAGTTGGTATCCCTTCGGTTGGGAACCTTAGCTTTTCTGTCCGACCAAAGAGGATGATGCAAATGTAAGACTGCTGTTTAGCCAAAAACAAAAGTGGTTCAAATGGGGACCTATAGGAGGAATTGGCACCTTTTTTTTTATTTTTCTGACCATGGAGTTGGCACACTGACTGGTACACATACTAGAGATGGTTTCTAAATTTTGAACCCCATGTCGAAAGGAAAAAAAAAAAAACCTTACTAGCTACTCAATTCGGATTATGAAAATAAGCGGACAGAAAAAGTCGATATATTGATTACATTACATAACCAGCCATTGACCAGCATTTGAAGGGATCGATTCACACCAAGTATTTTCTTCCACTCTTGTGCACATTGGTTAGCTAATCCAAAAGTTCAAGCAATCTTCTATCAGAGAATAGGATTAAAAAATAATAATCTTCTATCAGAGAATAGTGTTGCCAAACTTATGCCATGCCGTCAAATAACACCACATAAACCTATGAGAGCCTAGCGCGAAGTAGAAAATGTCATTCAAGTTCGGGAAGAACTCGTTGCCTAACTAAATCCAATCATAAATGTAAACTAGGTAATCACATATATAGATACATGAAAAAAAAATCAGAGAAACTAAAAAAGAAAGAAAGAAAACTACTAAAGAGAGGGATATTCTGTTTCATAGCAATTTCACCACATATCAATACAACAATGATAGAAGATACATATCTTCTGAGTAAGAAATCTCCTTACTACTATCCAACGTGTTGTTCTACCACATCCAAAGGAAATAATAGAGGTCAGCGTTCAAGGAATGGTCTTTCAGCTCACCCATTACCTGTTGCAACTTGCAAAGCATTTTGAAGCAACAGAGAACCATTAGGTATCTCCTATGCCACTAGTCTTCCAAATCCTCGCTCATGTGACGCCCGCTATCCCCACTTTTAGCTGCTGTTTGCTTCCTATGTTTCTTGCTCTTAGCTTTCTTGGCCTTCATACGGCGTTTCTTCTCATTGGCATCAACCCACGCGTAATCGGATGGTATGTGGAACGGGTCTGTCTCATCCCTGAAGCTACAGCTTTCGCGGTCGTTTGATTTCCCGCCTTGGCTCCCTATCATCCACGAAATCCATGACGTGGATGCCTCTGTTTCCTTAGACTTGGCGTCTTCAAAATGTACAGGGCTGGAGAGAGGCGTTGAGAACTCTTCCGTTGGCTGAAGCTCCTCAAACTTTGTAAAAGTGACAAGGACCCTAATGGTTGGAACGATAGGGATAGCAACCTGCAGTGGAGGAAGCAAGTAATTATTTTCTAGTGAAAGAGGCAGAGCTTGAGTACAACAAACCAAATCAAACAAAACTAAGCCTTGAGTCTCAACAAAGTCAGGTTGGTTTGCTAGAATTCAGTAATGGGGTGACAAAGTAAACAATTAATAAACAGATGAACTGTGTGAATCATGATACTGTAATTACAGAACATTCCTTCCTAATATCAATTTTAATGATACAGAACCTAACTTAATTGTATGTGTTCGAATAACTGAATGCCACACTGTTCCTCATTAACATCCAAAAGAGAGGCATAAAGTTTGCTTATGTTCCACCAAATCTGCAAAACATGGTATAAGTTCCTGGCTTCCAGATTTAATGACTCATGACACGGACTCTTCTAAACAAGTAAAATACACTTCGGTAAGGGTGTGGGAACTGAGGATTTATAGTAACATTGAGTTTCTCTCCCAGAACTCCGAAATAATTGGTCTGATAATATTTTCAAAAAAGTAAAAGATATAATATTTAGCTATAATCGCAGTGCAATTTTGAATATTACATGGTCAATTGTCCCACTCTTCTTATTAAGATCCGATTCATTGGTGCTGTAGTGGGGGTACTACTCTTCTACAGTCGCTATCTACCATATACTCATCTCTGGCTGGAATTAATTAGTTGCAATGAGTAGACAAGCAAAAGGCTCTGCTAAGATGAGAGGGAATGATAGGCTAACAAGCACCGACACATGTTGGACACCGACACTCCTCAGACTCTCTCAGACACGTGCCTATTCGTGTCCATTATCAGAAAATAAAAATATCAATTCAGGGACGTGCCCGACACTCCTTTTGCAATGCAGTCGACACTTCTTTGGTGTCTATGACTTGGATATAAATATACGATTCACACAACCTACAAAAAGTGAGAAAGTTGCAGACATACTTCGGTATGTGAGCCGAGAAAGTTGCTGGTAAGTGAACTAAGAAAAATAAAAAAACAAACATAAAATCAAGAGTAAGAAATAGTTCAACTAATTCCTGTCTGAACTCTTAATTGCATTATCGGTGTTCCCAGTCACAAGATTGTATAGGTTGAAAAAATTTCTCAACTACTCCTGAGTTTGTACATTTCAGTCGCAACATAGAGTTGATAAGACAAATTCGATAAGAATACCCAATCTCTTCATTCCTTTGATTTCTAACTCAGGGAATCACAGTTTCAAATCACAAACACCAATAAAACTGGGTTTAAACGAAGAAAATGTAACACAACAGAAAATTTGGTATTCTACCATACTTTCTTTTGCTTTTGTCAACCATGGGTCGTTGGCTTCTTCAAATGAGCGGTATTTTGTGTCTTCGGCCCCTTCAATTCATCTGGATCAGTTTGCAAAGTGGTCCAGGAAACCTGTTGCTTTCGGGAATTAGCATCCTAAACTAAGCAAATGAGTTCGTCTTAGGTGCACCTGAGCCTATTCTACGTGTTCCAGATTCAACGAAGCTGATTCAATGGTTGTAAAAAGAATATCACGAGAACAAGAACCCGAGAAAAAGTTAGCATCTGACCAGATCAATCAGTGGTTCAGCCAAAACACTGAAAATAGTGTTTGTGGGTTACAATCTTGTGTTAGTTATCTGTCTGGCAAAAAAGTGGGTGCAAAATCACCTTTCCCCCCTTCAACTGAAACTAGCAAATTTATACCCATAGAGTTTATACCATGCACTTCAAGATTAATATATTTCTTCCCCATAAACTCCAACAGACTGACCAAAAATATTATTACCTGTCCTATTTCCCTATCTCACTCATCTTTTATTATGTTTCCCAAATAGGTCAACCTGAGATCTTATGGGCTTGCCCACTCATTAACTCATCGAGAGAGGCTAAACTAAGAGACTGAAATTTCAGCAATCGAAAGCCCCTTATATTTAAAACAATAAATGGTCATGTTTCTAAGTCCAATCAAGAGAAATAAATCAAGATCGAAACTAAGGTTTCTTTTCACAACATTAAGATTTCAACCAACAAATCAACAAGAAAAGAAGTCTATCATCACATTTTAACTCGATCATCAAGGTGGAACTCAATGCTATGTTAAGTCCCGAACCTAAGATTGATTCAGATACAAATTTGAAAAGCAATTACTTTTGGGAAAGTGATTCCTCTCAACTAGGGCTTGTCATTTTATTTAGACTTGGGATAATTTTAAACTATGTTATTATCTTAACTAGGATGAGCAACAAATTATTTCGAGTGGCCACATTCAAAACTAGTTAATATTTTTTACTGGGTAAAAGCTAACAGGTGGATAGATAACATGCTAAGAGGGATGAGGTAAAGACTGATGGAGATGCCCATGGCTTGGCAAAGTGGGGCTGGGCCGATCCAGAAATTCATGTTAGAGAGGGGCACATTTTTATCATAAGCTTGAAAACAGTTTCCTCAATCAAGCACCATGATTTTTCGAGGATCAAAAGTCTAGCCATATGAACAACTATCCAAGAAAACTGTGAAGTATATTAGGCTTCCAAACAGTCACAGAAACCTTAATTCTGGCACTAATGAACTCATTTATTCAGAAGTTCTAATTTACACGTACAATCAACAAAGTGAATTTGTATTTTAAGAATCAAAAGCCCAAACCATTAAAGAAACCATACTTGTAGCACATTAAAAGAGATTCAACCCACAAACTGAGCAATAAAAGTTCTACTTATAATAAATACAAGAAACTCTTTATATAGTCCGAAGATATCAATGGGCTGCTTACTTTAAAGTTGAAAGACGGCTAGTTTGATAAATCTAAAATCTCTGTGGCGAATAACTGCTTAACTACTTCAAATTTAAGATGTAAAAAGCTAGGAATGGATAGTTTTTCCTCTGGGCAGTCAAAATAAAGCCAAAGCGGTAGATCTCATGACGACCAAACACAGCCAACAATAAGGTCTAGAAGGATCACCCCCAACCTGACCAAGAGTTAGGCCGAGATTACGCATTTAAAATTAAATCGCACTCAAACAAGGAGCCATTCAGGTAGCTATCAATGTGTACTATTGCTCGCCACCACGGGTTAGGTAGATTTTCTCCTGGGCTTGCAAGCCATGTGTGCTCGCAGGGCCATGTTGGCAGTATCTGGAAGACTTCATACTAAGAAGCCTGAGCAAAGCAACTTGAACCTAGGGCATTACACAAAACAAAGTCTCTCATAATAGCCCATTAGGTCATAGAGGAGAGGAGAATATCCATCATAAAACACACACGCATAACCATCTGAAGGACAATCCGGAAGAAGAGAGAAAGGGATGGGGCTCAAGATGTCTCAAGCCCTAACTTGCTAGCCAAGAAAATCGTCTATAAATATAGAAACCCCAAAGGGTAAAGGTACACACAACTTACTCTCAAAAACTACAAAAACTATTCAAGTTTATCCTCTCCATCATGTACTAACTTGACCAGCGGAGTGCCTTCCAGCCTGCGCAGGTTGGACGGCTTTGAACGGGTTTCTTTGAGTACTTTTTACAAGATAACTACAGTAGCACTGTAGCAGCTCTCTTTTCATATGGCTAACTCTCTCCCCGCACTATCTTCAGAGGCTGCATAACTGTCATGAATCGTGGTGTGGCTCAATTTCTTCCCCAGAGTATCATACCATCTATGAAATGTAGCCATGAGCTGTCTACATTTTGAAGTTACATGAGCTCACAAGAAAAGGTAGCCTTGGCATGAGGCACTTCGATGAAATAATCCTAATTTCCTAAACATATCGTACTATAATCCAAAGGAAAAAGATTTCATTCTTTTTTAACCCAAGACTCAAATGACAGCCACTTGCATGCAAGACAATAATATCTAAGTCATTTATACTCCCTCCTAAGTCCTAAGTCCTAAGTCCTAAGTCATTTATACTTCCTTCGTCCCACAATTTTAGTATTCCGTTTTTGAAATTCCAACTTTTCTAAGGGGACACACATCTTATGCACTTTACGTCTAATGACAAAGTACTTATTGCCAAAATTGCCCCTCTATCCCAACCTTCCAAAGTATTTAAACCCATTTATGAAGGATAGTTTTGGAAAATTATAAAGTTTTGGCTTTGACGTTTGAAAGTGGACAAGTATTTTGGGACATCCAAAAATGGAAAGATGGACTAATATCAGGGGCAGAGGATGTAAAAGAGAATCCCAGTTAACCTTTTTTGGTTTTCTAAGAAATTGGGTGAAACACTGCTCACCTACCAACAATTACACGTATATTCATGAGCCATTAGTCCTGCTTACTGTAGAAAACTAGGTATAACCTGTGAAGAATAGGAAGTGCTCTCTTTCAACATATCCTAACTAATGTAAAGTGATTGACAAATTACTAATCATATAGCCATTAAGGTAGGACATCCATGAGATTCTAATCCTTGATTCTTGAAAGAGAGCATGATACTTAAAATCTTAAGTGGAAAACTGGAAATAGCCAAACCAAGTTGTTCTTGTTCGTAAGGTGATTCAGTGAGCACATAGTAGTGATCAAACCAAATATACTAATTAATTGCATGGTCCCTGTGCACAAGATAGAGGGACACAATTAAGCTTATTCAGTAGTTCCCACTCCTTGCATCTAGAGATTATGTATAATAAAGCAAGTTCAAACTGGCAAATATGGAGCTTCCTCTTAGTGACAGGAACGAAGCACCATAAGTAAATACCTTGATGAAACAAGAAATTAGAACCATACTAGAGAGAAGGAAGGTTATGAAATAACATATAGCACAACAGAATCAAACATACAAAAGAAATAAAGTTCACCAGTTACCTTAATGGGAAATGTTCCATGAGGTAGTTTAGTAGTTAAAAGCTCCCTCAGTCTTCTAATAGCTTTCACTTTGTTGGCTAAGATGTCGAATAAAGGCAAGAGTTCTTCCGTCTTCAAAGGGAAATCGGGGGTCAACCACAAAACAGGCCTTAACCCCTTTTTGTACTCACTCTCATGCTTAGACTCACTACTGACCCCTTTCTTTTTCTTCTTTTTGCTGCCTTTATCTTTGCTCTTTTTAGCATCCCCTAAATCCTCCCTGGAAAACTCAGAGGGCGATCTTTGACCACCATTGGCTCGCTGGTTGCTACCTTCTGGGGCCAAGTTCGAGAACTTCTTTGGTGCTTTTGAATCCTCACGATCATCACCTCCATGTTTCGAACTTTTCTTATTCCAGCCAAACCAGGTCTTCTTCTCTTTCACGCTAACATTGGGTTCACAACTGTCAAAGGAACCTCCATCACCATTTTCGTGAGAATCCTGAACCCCATGTTCCTCATCCTCACTAAGAACATCTGAATTCCCTTTCTGAAGTGCAGAATCTAACTGCATCCTTTCTTCAGCTGTTAATACATCATCATAATCACCTCCGTTTCCTAGTCTCTCATCGTCTTCGACAGAAAATAGTTCCTCATCAGTCATGGCACCAGGGACCCGCCTTGACTTAACACTCACCATTACATGAAGCATGTCGTAGACCTTTGCCTTCCAATTTCCAACCATCTCAGTTCTCTCTTGTCGCCTCCAATTTAGATGTGAAACCAGCTCAGCCTGAGTAACATCGATACCAGGCCTATACATGTTGGTCTGAGACATCAGAGCCACTTCCTGTGCAACTTCAGCTTCTGTTGGCTGAGCACCAGCTCCCTCCAAAGCGTTTGTTATTTCTTTTTCTTTATGAGCAAGCACAATCAAAGATCCAGGAGGCAAAGATATGTTCCCATCCTCAGAAGAATATCCATCTCCAAGGAAGAGGAATGTCTGATCAGACCGTTGAATCCGGAGCCCATCAAAGCCAGCAAGTGTCATATCAGCACGGAGATTAGAACCACGCTTCCAAATTCGGTAAGTATCCGATGGGGCAATGCGACCAATGAAAGGAATCACTGAGCTCTCAAAATGGAAGGTTATCTCCATATAGAAATCACGAATTCGAGCAGCTGAAGCAACAATTCGAGGCAGTCTACGGCACCATTTGGCCCAGGCAAGAGGCTGGTAATGGCGAGCAATGATCATAGCAATATTTTCCTCTCTGGTGCACACCGCTTCTTGCAGAGCACTCCAGCCATTCTCGTTCTGGAGACTCCAGTCGGCACCTGCTGCCATTAAAATCTCAGCGGAAATCGGATCCCTAAGACGCACAGCAAGATGCAGAGGGGTCTCACGGCCAATAACATCTCTCCGATCAATAACTGTGGATACAGCATCAGCTTGGAGCTCTGCAGCAAGAGATTCTTCCTCTCTGTTAACTTCACCAGCCTTTGCCAACCGAGGGAGGGTCGAGATAATATTTTTGAGGGTAACGTAGTCACGCTGCACAACCGCCAAATGAGCAGGACTGTGGGTATACTTTGAGCAATCTTCCATCAATCCTTTTCCTTTCCAGTCACTTAGACAAAGCTATTCTTTTCCTTTCCAGTTATTGAGCTAGGGAGCTCAATAAGAAAGCTCATTTGAAGTTTTATCTCCTCCAGCTACTTCAAAGTTCAAACTATTTCTAGTTTCCAACTACTGGAAATAACCCAGAAGCCAAAAAAGAGTTCTAAGTCCCTACACCATTATCCGGTTCAATATTCAGTGTTCTAAATCGAAATTGTTCAGTGGCTCTCAATTAGATACAAACAAATCGAAACCAAAACCCGTTGCGGGTCAAATTCCAAAATTCAGACTTTACACTCGATCTGAACTCCAGTCCAGTGTCCGAAGCCTAATCCAGAGCTAAAACCTAATCAATCAAAAACAAGTTCAAGCCAATAAATAACTACTACAACGAAATCACCAGAAATTTTTCAATATCCAAATACCCAGTAACACCCCTTCGGTCATACATACATGATAGGGCAGCTCCAGTTTTTTCACTCAAATTTGAGTAAAAGCTTTATTTGGTACATAGCACTCCAATGGGCAAATCCTAATCTAAGCAAAAACTTAGTTAATGGCATGATTGTAATATCCTCGCAAAATTTGTGTAAAATTTTTAGCCTTGCTCGATTTGAGTAAAACTCAACTCAGTATGTGTTTTAAGTAAGGAGGTGAACACCAAACTTACAAATGTGGTTGGTTCATTACTCTCCCCTTCTAAGGAAGAGATCCTGAGTTCGAGTCCACATGAAGGAGGTGCCCGACTCCCGTTGTAACGTCTAACCACTGACCCCTAACATCCTATTGTATGGTACACCAAAACAGAAAGAAAGGTGTGGAGGTGGATTTTAGGGTTTACGGTCAATTTCTGAGTTTGAGTGTTTTTTTTTTTCTTTTCTCAAAAGGGTTAGGGCTGGAGATGCTCTTATATATATATCAATGTGATTGCCTGTATGAAGAAAATCTCTCTTCATTCTAAATGTTCTTGGCCTGGTTGTCTGTTAAATCCATTTAAATACCGGTTACAATTTATTCATTTCCTTGCCCAGGTTCTACGTACGTAACCAACCAGATGTGCGTATGCCAATTCTCGAGTGGAGAGAGAGAGAGAGAGAGAGAGAGAGAGAGAGGAGCACCTGATTGTAATTCGAAAGATGAGAATGGAAGTGTGTAGTTGGAGAGATGAGCTGCTATGTGGATTTTCTTCAACCAGCCCCTAGCTCAGCTCACACGCTCCTCTCTCTCTCTCTCTCTCTCTCTCTCAAACAAATGCGAACAAAACAGGGGTTCTTTTTTCTTTTGTGTTGGGCTACGTTTGTTCACACATTTTACTCTTCGTCCCAAATTGGATGAATTTTTGATATTTGTGTTTAATATAAATTTCAAAAAATATGAATTTTATTTGATAGTTTTTAATTAATTTTATTATACAAAATTTTAAAATTTATGAAAAATATTATAGATTAAAAAATATAAATAATGAAAAATGACACAAATTTCAAAAATTATCCATCTTTTTTTTTTGGACGGAGGGAGTAGTTTTTTTTTTTGAGTGATTTTCTCACTCTATTTTTTGTTAATGCCACTCCCTTTTGTGTCTTTATTAGATGATTTATTTTGTGAGTGAAGTGGAGTGACAAAATCAATTTTTTTTGTTAATGCCACTCCCTTTTGTGTTTTATTAGATGATTTATTTTGTGAGAAAATAAGAGTAGCAAAATCAATTTTTTTTTTGGTCATTACTTCTGTTCAGACTTTTCTTCTTCTATTTTTATAAGCTTAATAATATGTTCAGACTTTCTCGTTTAGTTGGCGGTGTACCCTTTAGCTAGGGCTCCAATATGTATCTTTATATTGAAAAATGGATATTTTTTTAGATAAAAATCACTCAAAAAAGATATGGTCTTATGATTTTCTTGCAAAAAAGTGTAATTTTATTTACCAGACAGGCAAACTGGGTATCCACTTTATATGCAATGGTTGAGATTAAAAAAAAGAGGACACTTTCTTTGTGTTTATGTCAATAGATTTTGGATTTCTCCACCAAATTTCAAAGGTGGTTGTATGAGAGTGGATACTTGATCCTACTGTTTTTCAATTTATTACAACTATTATTTTTCCTTCCTTTCCCTTTGCATCTATGAGTTCCAATCCAAACAACTAGCCCTGTTCGGTTTGAATTTTAAGAAAGATTTTTGAGAGTAACGAGTCAAGGGATAGATAAGAAAAATTTATTAAAAGCCAGGGTAAAAAATTTGAGAGAAACGAACAATGATGTAAGTCATGTAGATGTCGGAAATATTATCTGTTTGGAACTAAGAGTAAGAAAATTTCCATTCTATTATTTAGTTGGAAGAGAAGGAGTGAAAAAAATGAAAAAATTAAATTTAGGCTTCGTTTGTTTCGATGTAAAATATTTTACTTCATGTCAAATATTTTTTCTGGGAACAAATTTCAAATTTTTATTATCCAGTGTTTGATTGACACTTAAAAAATATTGTCAGAAATCGATAAAATAGTGTAGAGAGATCTGAGAATATTGAAATTAAACGTATGCTATAACTAACCATCGAGGAAATTGAGCTGTGAGAATTACAGTAGAAGGTAGGCGGGTTCATTTTGAAAAATAACGTATAAAAGATTTAAGGATAAAAGTTACAAACATAGCCTAAACTCGAGTCGAGTTTTATTCACCCTCCACTTGAGAGGGTGAACATTACCCTCCCCTTATTGGTTGAAATGATGTGGCTCTCACCACAAAGTGATGTCATGCTTAAAATGATGTTATGCTTATCAAAAAGTATATTGTATGATACGCATGGCATCATTTTGTAATGGGATCCACGTTATTTCAATCAATAAAAAGAAGGGTAATATTCACCCCTTTTAAGGAGGGTGAACAAAATTGCACTCCCTAAACTCGAAGTTCAACTTCATTGGCCTCGGAAATCATCCCTACTAAATAGTAGTGGAGTACCTTTGTTCCTGGCACGAACAGCCCGTCGAACTGATTCAATAACCTAACCCTCATCAGAGATGAAGGTGGTGGGATTGGTCAGTGGGGGCAAGGACAGCTGCTATGCCATGATGAAATGCATCGATTACGGCCACGAGGTGTTGTCTCTCTCCCTTTTTTTTTTTTTTTCACTTACTAGGGTTTTCCCACGCTCGCCGTTACTATGATTTTCCTTACAAAAATGTCTGAATTTTTTTTTTGCTCAGATTGTTGCATTGGCTAATTTGTTACCTGCTGATGACTCGTTGGACGAGCTGGATAGCTACATGTACCAAACAGTGAGCTTCACTTACTCTAAAATGGGTTCATAGTTGTCAGTTGTGCAGCATTAAAATGGATATTCTAAGGCCTCGGATGATTCCCGGTGTTAAAATGGACGGGATTTATGGTTTTCGGTATTGGTAGTTCCTCGATTGTTTGTTCCTGTTAGGGGTGTAAACGAGCTGAGTCAAGCTTCGAACACGCTTAGCTTGTTTACTAAATGAGACTAAAACTCGTGCTCGAGAGCCTAGCTAATTTACTTAACGAGTCTCTTTAAATGAGCTGAGCTTTTGCAAGCCCAGCCCAGACAAGCTTTTGAGTGTCGAGCTCGGCTGGTTTAGTAAACGAGTCCAAAACTCGAGCTTGAGATTACTAAATGAGTTGAGCTTAATGACCCGAGCCACGAGCTGCCCGGTTCGTTTGCAACCCTAGTTCCGGTACTACTTCTTTCAAGTTTGACTCTCGCGGGATTATCTCCCGAGGAGAGAGAGCATTTTTGTAGCAGTCTAGGGTTTTTGTTGTAATTTTCGAGGACTTGTACTACACGGGGAACATTTAAGGGTAGTTTCTATAACATACATTTAAGGGTAGTTTCTATAACTTTCATACCTCGTTAAAATGAGTTTCCCGTGCGCTCTCCTTAATCCTCCCGCCTCTCCCGGGGATTGATATTAATATATTTTAAGAGCTTTGTGGGGGTGCCGCTATAAACATTATTGCTATTTTCATGTACAATAAGGTAGCTCCTTACCGTAGTTGATTTTGTAAGACAAATGCATATATCTGTCTCTATGATATCCCGATGTAAAGTATGTCTCTGATGTTATCTTAGGATTTGTTATGCTGTGTGGTAAGGGATACTAGTCATTTCCTCCCATACCTTTCCACTAAGATCCAGTACTTTCTTCCCCCACGTTCTTAGTTCGCCAGAAATACGACGACCTTAATTTGCTGGCTGAACACTAATGGCCGTCATGAATTTCAATCTCAGTTTGTCATTAAAGAATGATTGGGTTTCAACTGTCTTTCGAATCTGGTTGCAACGTTCTATCTCATTTTCGTTTTCTTGTACAATTGTGCTCCTGAGGGTAGCTTTATTGTGTAAGAAAATAGCTTCGGCAATGACTCTCAAAGGGTACTTTGCTTCTGTAGATGTTAAATATGGTTGAGCCTAATGCGGGTCTAACTGCCTTGAGTATATGACGTGCTTTAATGTGATTAAGGACCCTTTGATGTCTAATTTTCACCTTTTTTTAATTTCTATTGACTTTGGATCTCTTACCAGGTGGGGCACCAGATAGTTGTCAACTTTGCAAATTGCATGGGAGTGCCGTTATTCCGAAGACGAATACAAGGATCTACAAGGCAAGCCGTTTAAGCTGGAAGTTTGGTTAAACAATGAATCTTATTTTGGAAGTTCGGTTAAACATTGCGTTATTGAGAAATTTAGCGTAAATCTTGTATGGTTAACAAAACCAAATTTTGTGTGTTTATGTTGCATTATCAGATCAGACTACCTGAAATATCTTCCTTCTGATTGTATTTATCCTCCTTAATGGTGTTCACAATACACTTCAGGCTAATTGGGTTATGAAAAGAAATTATTCTTCCTTCTTATTGATCTTTATTAGTCCTCTTTCGTGCTGCTCGGAGTTTGGGAGTATCAAACGAATCCTAAAGGATAATAGTGGACAGAGAATGAAATTCTGGTCTTGGTTGGGTTACCAATGTTGTTTCATGCAAAACCCTCCATCAAACTCTTGGCAGAATATCAACGTACTCATTTATCTGACCTATGTTACTTGGATCTAAATTTGAGGGATATGTGTTTGAAACATGTGCCCAATCTAGACATTGTGATGTATGAAGAAAAAAAAGTAGCTACATTGAAGGAAAATAGAAATTTGTTATTTTTTCTTAGCCCTTGTTCGGTTGTGGATTTTGAGTAGTGTTTTTGAATAAAGGTAGAGAGAGAAATGAGAGTAATGATTGTGAAGAGAGGTAAAAAGTAGAGAGATATAGAGTGAAAAATGAGAGTAATGATTGAAAAGTTAGAGAGAGAAAAAGTAGAAAAGTTACTTTTTCCAAAATTTTGGGTTTGGAGCTTCAAACCGAAAAAGGCTCCTACTTCACCAACTGGCGTTACCCGTCCTTTCATCTTTCTCAGTGTGGTCAGCACTGGGTGTTTCCTAGCAGCCAGGCTTACACCCATTCGCATGAATTCGTCTTTAAGTTCCCACAAATGATTGAATAAGTCATCTTCCTATCAAGGTTAAGGAGTCAACTGAGCATCTCAGTGACGGGACTGAATGCCCGGATTGAATCAAAATCCCATTGGATTTCAAGTACATTTTGAGATAATTCACAACTTATTATTTGATAATATCTTTCAATACACAAGATATATTATTGTCTATTTTGAACGATAATTGGACTTAGATTTATTTTATGTGGATTTCATAGGCATCACAAACTTAGCTACAGTATGACTCCTGGTGATGAAGTTGAAGATTTGTTCATCCTGTTAAATGAGGTAAAACGGCAAATGCCCTCCATCTCAGCGGTATCTTCAGGTGCCATTGCATCTGACTATCAAAGATTACGCGTAGAAAATGTATGTTCCAGATTAGGGCTCATTTCTCTGGCATATTTGTGGAAGCAAGATCAGTCATTGCTCCTCCAAGAAATGGTAAGATGTGTTTATCAGCAAGAATAACAATTGCCCTTGTCAGCTTACATATACTGATTGTTTTCCTTTTCTGTCACGACCAGATAAGAAAAGGAATTGTGGCCATTATTGTAAAGGTATGACTAGTGGTGGTGAATGGTGATATCTATCTTTCGTGCAATATCCTTGTATGATTAATACTTGTGTATGTTTTTCTTGCTGCTGTATGTCTAACAATTGACACCCGATCCTGGTTGTGTTTCTTCACTTAAAAGCACTTGGCTGTTTAACAAAGATCTTGACCTCATAATTGCTATTTTTTCTTTCAAAGTAATAATTTCGTCTTCTCATAATTGTGGCACAGCCATTAGCTAGTTTGTGTTCTAGTGTATCGTGGTTTTGTTTTCATCTTTTCTTCGTTTTCCGGTATCTAATGGTAGTACACTACACTTCCACTCCAAATCCACTATTGATGTGCATAGTCTGTTGTTGCGCCTAACGCAGTTCTTCTCACAAATTTAATGATTACACTAGATGTTATCAACCACTAGAAGTTTTGTAGGTCTGAGATCAATGTTACTCATGGTTCAATTTCGTGACACAAGTCAGAAGCTGAGCCTTTTTCTCTTTTGGTCCATCTAAAACATAGGGGACCAACAGTTGGGAAAATTTAGTGCGGCCAAGAATATAGTTAAGGGAAGTCCCTTCAAAACTTAGACCGGCCAGTGAAGCAAACACATAGGTTGCCTGTAAAAGTATATACTGGGACTGAGGTTGCTGATAAAGGATAAAAATTGTTGATGGGGCATCAACGGTGATCTTTTCTTTGCATATTCTGCTAATCCAATTGCTATGTGCAAGCAAAATCCAATTTATCCCCCAGTCTTTAAGTATTGAGAAAGCAGTTGGAAGATATACTAGATTGTCTAGGTATCGTTTTCTAGTTTCTGTCTGCTTATATAATTGGGCCTGCAAAATGATCTCTGTTTAATAGAGATGCAGCATTGGAATTCCTTCCTCCGTCAGTATGCTATGGAGCAATCACCTGAGCAAAAATCTTACGTGGTGGAATTTGACCCGTTCCATTTTGCAGTCAGTCACAGGTATACCATCCTTGCCAAGGGAGAAATACAACTAGATTCGGCAGTTTTGTTTAATGAAGAAGGATTAAGGCTGGCCTCCTTTTTTTTTTTTTTTCATATCAACCTGAATGAGGAAGTGGAGTGAAGGAACCCCGTCTAAAGGGGCATACGAGAGTCGAGAGGAACATCTTCATGCCTTAATCGTTTCTCAAGTGATAGATAAATACCTTTTCTTTTTCGTACATGATGCAGTGGCAGTGGCAAGGGTGGGGCCCAGTAGGGGAGGGAGGGCATAACATAGAGAATATTCAAATGTTGATAAATGTTACTGTATTTATGTAAATACAACTTCTGAGCATTATATTTTTTTTAACTCTTTTGCGTAGTTATGCTTATGCCTAAAACACAAATTTGTAATTACTAGGTGAATCGTTCCTAGTTGCAAATTGTCCCTTTGTATGTAAGATGAATCATATTTAGGTAAAGTACCTTGTAGTAGGATATTCCCAAGTCAAACTTTCAATATGATGCTGTTGGATTTTCTCTCACTTGGTAGCTCTTCTTCTATGTTTTTTTGAATTTGTATGTTTTAGAATTCCCATTCCAATTGGAAATGTGATTCCGTCTGGACGGGACGGGAGTGAGGGGCGTGGCCTGCAAGGCTGCAATTAGGATACTTATACTGAAATAACTTTAAGTGAGTAATGAAATGTTATTTTGAGCTGACAACGCTGTACACGTGCACATCCGTGTTTGGTACCAGCCTCACGGTTATGTCTCTTTTGTCTATACACATATTAGTGCAGATCTTCTAAACAATGAACTTGATGAAGTAACCTGTTTGTGAATCACTTGAGGTTGTCTAGTATGGATTCTTCTTTCCCAATCTTCTCTTTCAATCCATTGCAATTTCCCAAATCATATATGCATCTGAGTGGGCCTTTTGGGGCATGATGTACTGCCTAAATAAAACAAACAGACATGCAGTGTTTGCGTGGAAGATTTTTTTAACGTACTTCAAGGTTACTTATTCATGACAAAGTTGCTTGAGTATGTCATTCCATGGCCTGCACACGAGCTAACGGAGTTTCCAATGCCATGCAAATTCTTGTATCTTTCTTCAATAGCTTATGGATTATGATGTGAAGCTGTGTCTTTTGATGGCTATAGGTTGCAGCCATTGGATTGAACCCCAGAAAGCACTTGGGCAAAGAAATTGCGCACCTGGAGTCCTACCTACACAAGCTAAAAGAGTAGGCATTTGCTGGTGAAAACTGTTGCGATGGAATGTGTTGTAGTATCTAGGGTCTTTTCTTCATCTTTTGTTTATGTTTTTTTTTGGCAGGCTGTATGGAATAAATGTCTGTGGTGAAGGAGGAGAATATGAAACATTGACTCTTGACTGCCCCCTGTTTACAGTAAGTTAACCTTTATTTGGTTCTATTACTTTTGAAAAATGCACAAGTTTCGTCTAGTGATATGTTGCTTCTCCCGTGTTTACCCAATTTGCGGGAGCCAGGAGTCAACTGCAGGAATTGTTTTATTTGATTCTGTGTCATAACTCATAATATATATTTAATTTTCCTGCATAAATGCATTGGCATAGAGACAAACAATTTCTATTAGGGAAAAACTTTAACTTTCTTACTAAGCCAATGCATGCTGTAGTCTAATGTTGCAGAACTTCTAGACAGCTTCTGTGTTTAACAAGGCAATGATCTTGATTTTCAAAACTATTAACCTATTTTCTTTTTTCTGCCCCAGAATGCTTGTCTGGTTCTAGACAAATTTGACATTGTACTGCACTCCTCAGATTCTATTGCTCCGGTTGGGATCCTTCATCCTTTGGCATTCCATTTAGAAAGTAAGCTGGCAGCTGAAACCGTAAGTGATATAGAAAGAAGCAATGGATTATTTTTGGAGAACATGGATTCCGTTTGTGAAGTCCTTGGCGACTGCCTACAAATATGTGAGGTGGAGTGCCAATCTGTTGATCAAAGCTGTGACACAACCGAGAATAAGGAGCATAAAGTCCACATCTCAAAAACAGGAATGAATAGTCCCGTTTCCATTTCTTGCTGGTTGCAAGATTCATGCAAAACTTCAGCCGGTAAGTTTAATGTTTTAATGGCAAGATAATAAGTTGGCTGCCGTGCAGTCCTTGTAATTTTTTCTTCTTCTTTTTCTCTTGTTCATGTTTATTGCATGTTTTTTTTCCCCATTCTAGTGTTCCTATTTACTGGCCATCGGTGGTATTTATGTTTTAATTTCAGGTAGTTTAGTTTTTGTCTGATTGGCAGATTTGCAAGAGGATTTGAGGGTTGTTCTAATGAAGATTGAATCACAACTTGCGGAAAGTGGATTCTCTTGGGAGGATGTTCTTTATGTTCATCTGTATATTGCTGATATGTGTGAGTTTGCCAAGGCAAATGAAACATATGTGACCTTTATTACACAGGAGAAGTGCCAGTTTGGTGTTCCATCCCGCAGCACAATTGAACTTCCCCTGTTGCAAACTGGTTTAGGGAGGGCATATGTTGAAGTCCTAGTGGCAAATGATCAAAGCAAAAGAGTTTTGCATGTGCAAAGTATTTCCAGCTGGGCTCCTAGTTGCATCGGACCATATAGCCAGGTACTTATTCTACTTAGCCTTTAACTTTTCATTAATTAGATCCCCTCTTACCAAACGAACCTTTTTTCAGCACTCTTTTTTATTTTATTCCTGGGGATCATAGTATTACTCTACCATATCCTTTTTGTTCTATGTCTTGCCATGCCAAACTCTTATACATGTGGACAGTGTTTTAACCTTCTCAATACGTCATTTTCAAGTAACTCTCTTTAAGACGGGTTATAATTTTTAAATAATTGCGAAGGTTTCTGTCGATGCTGAATAAGGGATAATCTTTCACTAGGAGTGTGCCTGAGCCTAGCTTGAATGTGTAGCGATGAGAAGGAAGGTATTTTGAAGCCTGTTGTGGCTAAAGAGATGTAGGACAATAACGGCTTTTCAGGTTTCTAGCTGTAGCAAAAAGGTGAAAGGCAGACGCCTGAGGGAAAAGAGAAATGATTATGAGGCTGTTTGATTACTATTCTGGATTTCTGGGTGCTGCAAACAGGACGCAGGTACATATGATGCCTGAGGGGTGAATTAGGGACTAGTTGAAATCGGGTTAAGATGCAAACATTCAAGAAGCAGGAATAGATTTAGAAGGTAATCCTAGGAATGTTTCCTGGTAGCCTTAGACATGACTTCTGTGGTTTGATTGCATCACACATGATGCACAACAGCTCTTGAAAAACTTCAGAAATTTTTTCGTAAAATTTCTCCTTGAATGAAGGAATATTTTCTTGGCATACACTGAGGAGACTTCCTACATAAACTAGGAGTGAGATTCCTATATATGAAACTCAAATTGGACTTTTAAAATCAGAATAAGACTTGCAACAATTGGCTTATATGACAGCTAATGGGCAGCCTAAACTCTCATGTGCATAAACTGGGCTAATTACCAAAACCCTGAACTCTAGGACTTAGAAATAGAATTAAAGATTGACGGCACATGAGAGTTTACTTGCGTGGGCATGTGACCATAAATGGGAAGGTGACTCTTTTACTTGCGTGGGCATGTTTCCTTCATGTCCACCTAGAAATCAGGTCAATTTCCAGATTTTGCTCCTGCTATCAATTTCTTTTTCTTGAGCCTCTTGGTCAGCATCAGGTGTTGGTCCATGCTGTCGGTGACATGTTTTCAACTATTTTATGCTGGCATTGAACACTTGAAGTGATTTCCTGAGACATAGCAATAATTGACTCACCTTTGTGTATGTTTACATGTAATCTGTTCACGTAATACTTGTCTGGCCTTCCTATTCTTTCAATCTCCATTTGATGAGCCCATCAGTTCACATTTTGTTCTCTTTCAGGCGACCCTGCATAAACAGATACTTCATATGGCCGGGCAATTGGGGCTTGACCCTCCAACAATGTTGCTATGCAGTGGAGGCCCTGCTGCTGAGCTTGAACAAGCACTACAAAATAGTGAAGCTGTCGCAAAATGCTTTAACTGTTCAATATCGACCTCTGCCATTCTCTTTGTCATTTACTGTTCGGCATGTATTCCCTTATCAGATAGAATCACTATTCCGGACACGCTGGAGGCATTCCTGAAGCAAATGAAGTTGCTTCATTCATGTAGTCAAAACAAGTCTGAAGTGCTTGATTCCATATTTTTATATGTCCTTGTGCCTGATTTGCCAAAAAGGTAATTATTTCTACTCGTTTGTCGGTGGGTCTAGTGGTAATATGGATTTGTCATTGGAAATTGGGATAGAACCTTTCTGCGCTATACTTGAGGTTATTTTTATCCATGAATATAACGGGATTCTTTTTATCACTTTTTTCTCTATACCAGTAGACATGACAAGAAGTTAAGAATCCATAAACATGAACTCTAGGATTCTTTTCTCTTACTAGTGTTAATATAATATTCTTTGGATGAATATTGTAGAGCTTCTATAGAGGTAAAGCCCATCCTTTATGCTGTGGATGACACAGAAACTTGCACTGGTCCTGTTGCCCAAGTCCTATCTAGCAAAACGGGACAAAGTTTTGGGGGTTTTCGTCATGAACCCTGGCATGATTTTTGCTTTCAGAAATGTATTGTTCCTGGAAAACTATGTGCAGTTATCCTATCAATTACGGATGAACTTTCTGTGAAGATCTGCTCCGAGTGTACGGGTGCAAATCCTGCTGATGGGGTTTGTCCAAATTCGCTGACAGAGAGACAGATGGACAAAATAGCAAAGTTTTGCATTTTCCTTACTGACAGAATCCTTTCAGAGAACCACTTCTCTTGGGATGATGTAATGGTTAGTTTTTTTCCCTGGAAGAAACCTTCATTTTAAGTTAATCTTTGATGGATTGGCCTCCTGTTATTTGTTTTATCTTCAGTTACATCACAACAACAACATAACATAATCCATCTAGTCCCCAATCATTGGGGCTATGGGCCGGGGATGATTGGAGACAGACCTAACCTTTGACAATATATGCACAAAGTGGCTGCTCTCAGAATATCACTGAAACAGTGGTCGGCCTAAACCTCCAAGAACCGAGGAGCTACAGGGACGTTTTGTTGGAGAACCATGCCCCCAAATCAAAGCCAAATGGCATTAGAGAGGACAGGCCTAGAGACCCAAATCAATTTATGTGCACATTACCATGCTTCCTTCATTGATAGTCTAGAGCATCAGTATGCACATTTTTTTTTATCTCCAATTACATCAAATTGCTTAAATAAAAGAATTAGGGAGTGTATCCGTTCCGTGGTCAACTGATTGCTTAAGCTCAAATTTTATATGGCCTCTTGTAGCAGATCAAGTGGGAGGCCTACACTCACATATTAGAAGAATGAAATGGAAAAACAATATCTTTAGGGTTTGATGTAGCACACAGTGCTGGGAAGGAGGGAAATGGAGGGAGAAGTAGCCAGGATGGAGTGGGAGAGAGAGAGGGGAGAAGATGGGGGGAGATGTGTGTCAGGGGATGGTTGTTGGGGGGGAAGGAGGGGAGAGATCCTTTGATGTAGCACACAGTGCTGGGAAGGAGGGAAATGGAGGGAGAAGTAGCCAGGATGGAGTGGGAGAGAGGGGGGAGAAGATGGGGGGAGATGTGTGTCGGGGGATGGTTGTTGGGGGGGAAGGAGGGGAGAGATCCTTGATGGATTTATTATTTCAAAATGAGTATTAGTAATTAGCCATATAATGTGATCCAGCTCTATAGTCTTATTGTGTTATACCGTTGATTTTGTTGATAGAATTAAACATTTCACTATTAGTGAGCTTGATTTATTGTCATATGCTAATGTTAACAAAGTTTCTAGAAGCAGCCAATGACCTTATAGTACTCCATATAATATATTTAATCTCAAAATTTTCAACCGTAGTCCAGCTTTATGTTTTGTAGTCACGTTTTATGTTCAATTTTTTATTTTAATGATTTGTCTAGATATTAAATATTTTTTTTACCTGTTTATTGATCTCTAATCGATATTTATCTTTTCCTGCTTGTGTAGAATTTCAGGTTCTATTACCCATCATGTCTTCTCATGTCTCATGAATCATTGTCGCGCATTTTCACCGTTGTATTCGAGGAATTTGGTTTAATGACTAAGAGAATTCAGATTAGCGAGGAACCAATTTTCACCCTTGTTCCTGTCTTAGGGGCTGGGAGGTCTGCAACATCTATGGTTGACATGATTACATGTGAATTGATCGCCCAAAAAAATCCTTCTCAGATTTGTGAAACTGAGGAAGATTTTTCATCGGAACGAATTTGAAAGGGCAGAGGACCTGTTCAAGATTAAGAGAGGGAACGAGGAAGGGTATAGGAAGAAGTTGAAGAAAATCATGGTGTGTTCAAGGAGAAGATGAACGCATGCACAAAAAGAACCAGTGAAAAGTGTAAGTTTCGCTAGAAATTTATTTATGATGAATTGATGATGAAATCTTGATTGTTGATATTGAGAAAAATGAAAGGGAAACATTGTTCCATATTAGCTTATCAAGTGACTTGGTTTCTACTACCCAACCCTTTCATATACTTTGAACGGTCTTCAATCATTGGTATTTCTCTTAATTGTTTTTATTTTCTCATACAACTAAGTTCATATACTGAAAAGGATGAAAAAGAGTTGCAGACCCGAAAATCAATATCCTTTTGAAGGTCCTCTTGATAAGCTAATATGAGCTTTGCTTGCGCGGAATGTTCCCGCTTCGCTTTTGCTCAATATCAACATTTCATGATGTATAAACTTCCTGTCGATTTTCCATTTTTTCCAGGCTATTTTTGTGTTTTGCAGCATTTGTCTTCTTCAGTTGCTACCGCTTCATGAACATTTTCCTGATATGCTTCCAAGACAACCCTCCTTCCCTCATGATGTTGAATAGAACATTCATCATCTTCTTCGGCTTCTCCAAAATAGAGAACGCCGCTGTTTTGTAAAAGCTCCATTGGAAATTAGAAAGCGATCGAAAAACATTTACGAAGACTTGTGAAGATCCAACTTGTTATTGTCATTCAATTTTGTATCTTTGGTTTTTGGCTTTGTGTTTCACTTGCTTTCTTTTCCGTCACTCTCCTTAATTGGTCGATTGAGTTTGTTTTCTTGTCCTGTAAAAAGTGCTTTGTGGTATGGTAGGTCACAAATTGGGAGAGGGTTACTAAATACACCCCATATTTGTCTCTGGACACCAAGTGTGCAAACAATTAAGAGAAGTTGGATGGATAGGAAAAAGAACTGGTTTTAGTACAAGGTTAAGAAAAGAAGAAAAAAAACTTTTTGCTATGGACTGCTATGTTGTACTCCCTCCGTCCCTTTTTTATTGTCCAGTATTTCATTTTGGACTGTTCCTTAATAAGTGTCCATTTTGTAAAGTTAGTAGGTAAAAGTTGGTGTATTGTCTATTTTGTCCCTAAAAGTAGATTCATTTTTGAAAAGTAAGTGAGTAAAAGACTAATGATGATGGGTAAGTAGAGAAAGTAGAGGAAAAGTTGATGTGAAAGGTATAATGATGATGTCTTTTTAATAAGTTAGAGTTACGAAACAGGACACTTAAAAAGGGACGGAGAGAGTATCAAAAATGTCAGAATCACACTCATTTATATATTCACACTCACAAGTATGTGGGCTCTATTCACGTCGCACACATCCAGTGTGAAGTCTAAACACTTGTGAGTGTGGATGTGTAAATAAGTGTGGTTCTAACAATGCTCGTATTGCTATAAAGCCTAGATGGGTGATCTCTCTCTCTCTTTTTTCTTTTTTTTTACGAACAAAATCATCCTAGATATAGCAAATAGCAGTACAAACAGCCAAATTACAAACCATACAAACAGCCCTAGAAGGCAGCAACCAAAGCACAACAAAATCCAACAAATCAAAACAAAGATCCAACGAAACCAACCAAATAAACAAGGTCAAACAAAACACCCCATAAAATTCAAAAGAAATAACACAAAAGCACCCTCCACGCCGAATCCAACCTCAAGAAAAAGAAGAAGAAGGGGTGATCCCATTTGAACTCAAGAAAATTGTATCTGGCCCCTATTTCTTTACCCCCCTCTTGAGAAATTTGATCAAATCCAAACGCCCTTTATCACTATCAAGTACCAATCGCTGGCCCCCAATTCTCTGTAGCTCTCCCTTGCCCTTTCATCTTCAATGGTGCCTTCCATCTCAACGAAACAGCTCTTTCTGGCCTTGTGATGGAACATGCCTTACCCCCCTCTTGAGAAATTTGATCAAATCCAAACGCCCTTTATCACTATCAAGTACCAATCGCTGGCCCCCAATTCTCTGTAGCTCTCCCTTGCCCTTTCATCTTCAATGGTGCCTTCCATCTCAACGAAACAGCTCTTTCTGGCCTTGTGATGGAACATGCCTTGAAAACAGGGAGTCTTGTTGATAAGGACACACTAAACTTTTTATAGTGGTGCCAGTCCACCTAAACTTTTCATAGTGGTTCCAGTCCTTATATGGACACGCGTTCCAAAAATACCCCTAGAGCACCCTATGAAAGTGCCTAAACCTCAGTCACACTATAAAAGTCACTTAAAACCCTTGCATCTAATAAAAGTGCCTAAATCGCTAAAACCCTATAATAGGAAAGTGCACCCTAAAACTCCTACGAAAGTGCCTAAACCTAGGGTACCCTAAAATCCTAAAATCCTAGGGTACCCTAAAACCCTAGGGTACCCTAAACCCTAAAATCCTAGGGTACCCTAAAACCCTAAAACCCAAGGGTACCCTAAACCCTAAAATCCTAGGGTACCCTAAAACCCTAAAATCCTAGGGTACCCTAACACATTATATAGATAGTAAGGGGCAGTCAGGGCATTTTTGTCCAGTAATGGACCTCCACCACTATTACACTTTGAGTTGGACTAAACGTCCAAAAGCACCTTCAAAATGGACCTTAGCCCAATTTACCGTTAAAAAAACTGTACCAACTTGTAAAAAAGTCGCGTTTTTTTTTGTTTTATTTTAGAGATTTTTGTAAACATATTTTAATAAACAACATACTGTAATTTTTTACTTTTTTGATTTTTCTAACAAAATTAGGCGCAAGATGGGATAAGAGGATGTTTTAGTTTTGGACAAAAGAAACTTTTAAAAAAGGAAGGTAATTCAAGTTCAAAAATTATGTGTTTACAGAAATAATTTTTCTACCAATATAAATCTTGTTTGATAGATGTCATCGAGATCTTTTAAATAGTGTAAAAAAAATTAAAAAATTATTTTTATATTTTTATTATATTTGAGTTTGAAAATGGAGGAAGAAATAACTTTAAAAAAAAGATGGAAAACTGGTGCGATCAGATCAGCAGCCGATCCTACCACCATGACCTGGATGCCACGGTTTGGCTCCTCCTACTCCTGAAGGCATCGATCTATGCTCCTACTTCCGTCCGGACCACCAAACCACGTTTTCCAGGTACTCGTGCGATCAGAGTTTTTATGAAATCCTTTTTGAACCATAGATCGTTATCTTTTTAAATTTACTGTCAATTTCTTCCGTTTATTGTGCTTTGCAGATGTCTTACTTCTTAAACTGGGTTACGGTACTAGCCCTTAACCCTATGGTTGGGGAAGAAGAAAGTGGCAAAACCATTTGAAGAAAACGCCTACTGGGTGTTTGACAGAATACCCTCCAGGTGAGGTGATTATTATTACAAGGTGTTTGTATTTTTTGTCCACCGAGGTTTCATGTTCATTGCAGCTTGTGGTTTTCAATTAGGATTTCTGTTTCAACTGGAATTCACACTAGCATGGCACAAATAGACTTCAGGCAGTAGTATTTGTTGTTCTTCTACATTTACGTGTTTGACTACTTGTTAAGCTATGAATATTAGCTTGGTTCCACTCCACCTACAAAGCATTGCTGCTCTATTTGGCAAGTAAACTGGAGTTGTCTTTTTTCTTTTAGTCAATTTAGGTCAACTAGGGTAATCAAGTAAATTAAAGTTGTATTTGCTAGGTAAAATAGTTTCTGCTTCGCATGAAGAATTTTTATTTAGTGGTAATAATTGATTTTAAGTTATACAATTTGAAAATTTGTCCTTGTTTAGTTCAAATAAAGAATAATATGTTGGTGGTTGAGTGAGTCTGTCTTCAGTTAGCTTGCAAAAATTGGAGGTGATGAAATATCCTAATTCAAAAAGTGCCTTTAGGCACGGGCAGATAGACAGTAGTTGTCACTTTGAAAAAATAGACTTTGAGAGGAGTTGGGTGTGCAGGACCGCCGTTGACCGGGTGATTATGATTAACAAGGCCATTGTGCACCTTTGTGAGCGATTTGTGGCATTTTTTCTATGACCTATCAACTGGACGGTTTATTCATGTTGGAAGGTACGAAAATGGATTCTTCGTCAACCATATTTCATAGCTTTATGAGTTTCTATTTCAGTTTCTTTGTTGGAATGAATCCAGTTTGGGTGGGTAAAAAAAATGCTAAATGTGTGAAATGTGTTGTTGCACACATTACCGTGAAGACAGCCCAAATCATCCACCACCGGGGCTCCCGAGGTCCCCATGGCGGCGTATGTGTCAATTTCCATAATCGTATGATCGGTGTCGACATTGTTAGGGTCGGAAAAAACAGATTTGCACTGCTTTTCAAAGATTTCAGCCGCAATTCTGACAGTAGAAGATCTTGCGGACGTCACACAATATGAGAAGCCTGGATTTCCTGTAAAATAGAGTTTTTGCCCCACAAATAGAGAGTCCGTGGATAAGGGGGCCGACAAAATTGTTTTCTTTTACCATTTTTTCAGGTAATTCAAGAATAGGCCAAGTCTGACGCAATATCCATTGCACAGACTTTGAGTTCAAAACATTTATCATTAGGAAAATGGCCAACAATTTCAGAGTATTTGACCCACCGAGAGACAATCTTACGGTTAAACCTAGTTTGGAACTCAAATGTGCATCAGTTGCAGCTCTGGTAGAGTTGAGAATTAAGGCAGTTCCCAAACATTTAGAGATAATCATCCCATTGTTGTCTAAACATAAAACAGGACATCCATGTCGACTCATTGATGCACAGGACACGATGGAAAACGTTCTTACTGATGTTTTTTTTCCATCATTTTTACCTTATGTAGATGTGAAACTATTCAAGTGATGTAGATTGCTGCAGTCTCACTTTGCTCAATTGATGTGGCAGGCTCCCCTTGGCGACTGCAAAACGCTAACTTTATACGGAGTGGTTTCCCTGCAATTTTGAAGGGGTACAAGGTAATGAAGTTTGAGCCATCCCATGCGGTTATTCCCATGGCCAAAGGGCCTGAAAAGTACCCTCTTGACTTGCAAAGATAGAGCATCAGTGGCTCAAATCCACGCTTTCATAATTGTATCTGGGATCTTTAACCAAAGAAATACTAATGGCCAAATTGTAGCGACTTATGCAAAAATTGGTGACCTTAAATTGGCTCGCGAAGTGTTTGACAAATTGCCCCACAGAGCCATAGATTCTTGGAATGCTATGATCATCGCATGTTCGCGTGACAGTCGCAGTATTGAAGTAATAGATCTTTATCACCAGATGGTTATGGAAGGGGTTAGACCCGATAGCTCGACTTTTACGGTAGCACTCAAGGCATGTGCAAGCTTGTTGGATTTGGAAATGGGTGAAGCAATTCGAAGCCAGGCAATAGAATGTGGGTATGAATATGATGTTTTTGTTGGGTCTTCTCTTTTGAACTTGTATGCCAAGTGTGGGAAGATGGATGAAGCGATGGGTGTATTTGGTAAGATGCCGAGAAGGGATCTCGTTTCTTGGACGACAATGATTTCAGGGTTTGTGCAGAGTGGTCATGCTAAGGAGGCAATAGACCTTTATAGGTTGATGCGGAAGGAGGGACTGGAAGGTGATGGGGTAGTGATGATAGGGTTGATTCAAGCTTGTGCAAATCTAGGGGACACAAAGATGGGTCTTTCTGTTCATGGGTATTTGATTAGAAGAGATCTTCCTATGGATGTAGTGGTTCAAACTAGCCTTGTGGATATGTATGCCAAGACTGGCCAATTAGGTCTTGCTTCCAGTCTTTTGAAGGTAATGCATTATAGAAATGTCGTTTCTTGGAGTGCTTTGATTTCTGGCTGCGCTCAAAATGGTTTCACTGGAAATGCACTTGAATTGTTAATAGAGATGCAAACTTTTGGATTTAAACCAGATATAGTATCACTTGTGGGTGCACTTCTAGCATGTTCTCAAGTTGGGTTTTTGAAATTGGGTAAGTCGATTCATGGATATATTGAGAGAAGATTTAATTTTGACCGAGTCTCGGGCACTGCAGTGATTGACATGTACTCGAAATGTGGATCCCTTTCTTGTGCACGAGACTTATTTGACCGGATAAGTTCTAGGGACTTAATCTCTTGGAACGCAATGATTGCTGGTTATGGAATCCATGGACATGGAGAACAAGCTCTCTCGTTGTTCTTCCAAATGATGGAAACAAATTTAAAACCAGACCACACAACTTTTGCATCTCTTCTCTCAGCCTTAAGTCATTCGGGTCTAGTGAGAGAAGGTCGATACTGGTACAATCGCATGGTTAGTGAATTCAAGATCCAACCAAGTGAGAAGCATTATACTGGTATGGTTGATCTTTTGGCCCGTTCAGGGCAAGTGGAAGAAGCTCGCGATCTCATAGATTCCATGCCAAATGAACCAGGGATTGCAGTTTGGGTTGCTCTTCTATCAGGTTGCAGAAATCATAGGAAGCTGTTAATTGGTGAAATGGCAGCAAAGAAGGTTCTTGAGTTTGAACCGGATGACCCAGGCATTTATGCTTTGGTTTCTAACTTCTTCGCTGCAGCAAGGCGGTGGGATGAAGTGGCTGGGGTGAGAAAGGCCATGAAACAAACTGGGGTGAAAACACCTGGTTACAGTGTTGTGGAAGTGAATGGTAAGCTCCACGCTTTTGTTATGGAAGATAAGAGCCATGCTGAATATGAACATATAGCAGGGATTTTGGAGAAGTTGGAACAAGAGATGAGTGACAAGGGTTGTTTAGCGAGTACTGAGTTTGTGCTGAATGATCTTGAAGAGGAAAGCCTAAGTGAGAATGTTGTGTAATCACAGTGAGAGTGAGATGCTTGCTATTGCTTTTGGGGTATTGGGCACTTCGCTAGGAACCAGATTAGGGATCACAACGAACCTAAGAGTTTGCGGGGACTTTCATGAAGGGACTAAGTTCATGTCTGGAATTGCGGAATGGGTGATGGTTGTCAGGGAGGTGAAGTGATTACACCACTTCATGGCGGAATGGGAGATGGTTGTCAGGGAGGTGAAGCGATTACACCACTTAATGAATGGAGTCTGCTCATGTGGTGACGATTGATAACATAGACACGACAAGAATATGGCTGACTTTCTATTCTCAACCCTTTGCCTGTGAAATGTTTCATCCATATCTGTCTGAAATTCACATTTGAAGAGTTCTTATAAGATCAAATTACAGGTCTTTGTCATATCAGGGGCTTGTTTTTGAAAGTATTCTACCAAGAATCTAAGCCTGGGGTGTTCTTGCAGAATATTTGTTTCCATGCAAGTCTGCAGTGTACTCGGAAGCAAATTGTAAAAGACGCTCATTGAATTGGCATGTATGCTTTATATTACTCTGATCAGTTTCTTACTTTCTGTGATCCAGCTGTTATTCAAATTTTGGTTATCTTCTGTAATCTCCCACCCCCACATTATTTAATTTGGCATCGTCTTTCTTGGCTATAGATGGTGCAGGTTTTGAGGAGGACAGTAAGGCAATGGAGACGAAGGTTATGGAGAAGGTAATGAAGGAGCAAATGATGTCAAGGAAGGCGAAGGAATTTAACTCTCTGGATCCTATTTAAAGACAATTTTCAGGGGTCAATGAATTGGCATGTGCGCTTTAAATTATAGTTTCTAAAATTATGTGATCCATCTCCAGCTGTTATTCAAATTTTGTTTATCTTAATTTTCTGGCTGAACAACGATGGCCTTCATGAATTTCAATCTCGGTTTGGTATTGAGTGGCCAAATACTTCCAACCTAAAATCTACACAGTGGAGGATTTTAAGGGGTATTTAGATGGTATTGGAAAGGTGAAAGTGTAATGTAGCTTTGAGGTGTTTCTTTTCATCCAATTGTTGGTTGGATGAGTGTTTATGTTTTCTTTTGTGCAGTTAAGCTTGTTTATGCTTTTCTGCTTTCTCCCTCGTTGTACCCCTTTCGAGTTACATAAAATGTTTCGTTGGCCGAGCCAAAAAAAAAATACTTCCAACCTAAAAAATGATTGGGTTGCAACTGTCTTTCGAATCAGATTTTTTCCTTTGTTGTTTGAATCAAGAAAGTTTAAGAATTTCACTCTGTTTTAAGGAGTGAACAGTAAAATCTCACTCACGTTTTCTAAGAGGGTGCTTTACTTCTGTAGATGTTATATTTGATTGAGCCTAACCTAATGCAGGTCTAAAGCATCTCCAATCCAATATTCCATTTTTGTCTTCATTTTTTCATTTGAGAGTATCAAAATAATATATTTTATTGCAAAAGTGATTTTGGAGAAAATCTAACTCCAACCCAATACTCTATTTCTACTTCTATTTCTTTAAAAACTCATCCCAAATCTCAAACTTCCCCACTTTCCCTCCAAAACTCAAAATTTCATTTTTCTAACTTAATTAAAAAAATACTCAATATGGGTCTTATTTTGAAGATATTGTACATATCTTTTGATTGGTACCAATTTTATGCAGTAAAGGATTAGTGTATCAAAACTAATTTGATGAACAAAATGGGATTTGGTGAGGGTGAATAGTGAAATGGAGGAGATCCTCCATTTTTTCTCCATCCTTCATATTTGGAGTACCAAACTTGATCCTCTCAAATGGAGGAAAAAATGGAGGATGGGTTGGAATGGTATTTCCTCCAAAAATGATCCTCTCAAATGGAGAAATAGAGGAATGGAGGGTGCATTGGAGATACTCTTAACTGCTTTAATGTTATTATTATGTGGCTACTGCATGTTTACACTTCACACAAAACATGTGTTGTTTTGTTACTGCAAATGAGTCTTTCTGCCAGTTTCTATTTTGATATATCCTTTGGAATCTCTTTTCAGGTGGGGCCCCAGATAGTTTTCAGCTGGAGAAAGTGAATGATGGTGAGGAGGGCAATGGAATGGAACTAGCTGGATCCTTTTCTTGTTCACAAGTGAAAATACTCTTGGTGGAAACTAGGTCAAGAGAATTTTTAGGGATCAATGAATTGGCATGTGTGCTTTAAATTAAAAGTCTTCCCCCCTACAAGAATTCCCAGCACAGCAGCTGTATCCAACATCTTGCGAGCATTCTTGAATAACAAAGAGCTTCTATTCTGAATGTCAGTGGTAGATAAAGAAGAAGAAGAAGCCCTCTTAGCTTTGTTTGAAGCTTTGGCAGTCTTTATCCCAAACTCATTTAAATGTTTCTTTCTTCCTCATCTTTCTTTTACCTCGATTCACTCTCCTTCCCATTATGGACAACTTGTTATCAATACTCCAAGTAAGAGAAATTCCTGACTAAGGCGAGATCGTGAGACAACTAGCTCTTTTCCTCTTTGCTATCAGAGCATACCTGGTGCAATGGAGTAAATCTTGTGATTAAAGAAATCAATACCAGTGGAGGAGGTGATCACAGCAAAACGGTTCCTGTGGAGCGTGGCCAAACACCAAAGCCAAAGGGGTTTCCTGTAGTTGCTTATATGTACTCCCTGCGTTCCATTTTCATTATCCATTATTTCTTTTATCTCTTTTGTGTCTATTACCTATATCTTTCAATTTATGATATTTTTCATGATTTCGACAACTTTGTATTATAGAACAAATTGAAATATATCAAATAAGATTCATGTTGCATATTTTTAGAGATTTACATTGGAAGACATAAGTGATTGAAAACTGATGCGAACATCAAAAAAGGACAGCCAAAATGGGACGGAGGGAGTATTAAGAAGGGTTTTACTTATGTTTTCCCACCCTTTTTCCCGCCTTTTTGTGGAGCACCTTTTTACTTACTCCCTCTGTCCCTTTTTCTTTGTCCATTTTTGAAATTCGCGCTCTAATATGAATCTTTAAAAATATGTAATATGGATTTTGTTTGATAGTTCTCGATTAAGTCTTGATACAAAGTTTTTAAAATTATGAAAAATATTATTAATTGGAACATATAAGAATTTAAAGGATGTGAGATAACGAAAAAGGACAAAGAAAATAGAACGGAAAGAGTACTATTTACTTCTTTTTTTTTTTTTTGTGTGTGTGTGTGGCAGTTACTACTATTCATTTTAATATTTGTTACTGATCTTATTTCTTTTCATATATCAATCAGAATTGGGTTATGTAAATGAAAGATAACTTCTTCTTTTTTTGATATTTAAACTCCTTTTTGTTGTTTAAGGTTGAATTTGTATGTATTTTTTTTTTCTAAAAGACAAAAAAGGAGGTGTGAATATAAAAAAGAGGGTGTGGATATAAAAAAGGAATGTGAAAATCAATTTCTTAAGATTAACGTATTTTTTAGTGTGTTTTTAACGAAGAATCCGAAACGGTACCCATTAATATACCGTACCGATATGTACCGTACCAATGACAAAAATGGTACCATGTTCGGTACGGTATTTTTAAACCTTGGTCTTGAACCATGTCTTGTCGTGGACTAAGAGTTAGACTTTCCATATGGGATTGAGCAAATGTACAAGAACTTATAAAGTGTACGAGACTATATTACGGAGTATGTGCGGATTTTCTATAGTGAGCCCAATGGGTTGATCATTGTGGGAAACAAGCGCACACACAGTTACTCATTTTATCTGTAATAATCATGTCAATCTATCACATTTTCCCACGATCTCAGTATGTCTCTCTTTACCTTTTAAAATGACCCTATTAGACCATCCAAATGTTAGTTTTAATTATTTAAATGTCCAAATTTGATGAATTGCTGAAAAATTGCTAAATTTAATTATTACAATATGAGCACTTTTTTGAGTACATATTATTAACTTTAGCAACATTTTGATTTTGATTATTACTTTGAGGATGCTCTTACTCTATTGCTCTCAGTTAAAATTTACTGGCTATTACGACTTTTATTCTCCACTTTTTTTGTGTGGAAAATGATAGAAATGCATTGATGATTGAAATAAAGTTTACAGATTACAAGGGAAATGGAAATCAGAACAGCACAATATATACAAACAAGAAGGAGCTACGGGAACAAAAAAAAAAAAAGGCTATCAGCAGTAGCTCCGGTCCAAAACGGAATCCCCCTTGCATCTGGTGACTCTGAAGGAGACAGCAAACCCCGTTTTGCTAGACAGTGGGCCGGGTGTGTGTCTTTGCAATCGACTTTGGATAACCTGCAAAAATCTAATTTGGAGAGTTCCCGACCAAGATTGTGCAACAAAAATTTATCCGCATAGTGGGAATCAGACCGACCTGCCAGCTGCATAATAGCATTTAAACAATCAGAATAGATGAAAGCAACATTGAAATGAAACTGTAGGGCCCATGTAACAGCTACTAAAATAGCCAAGAGTTCCGTTTTCAGTGGAGATGAACTGCAACACGAGATAGAGCATTGGTAGATAGAAGTCCCATCCGGTCGAGATGCACAGAAACCTAGACCACTTCGCTTAGCCGCTTTTTTCCAAGCTCCATCCACAAGGATGTGCACAACCTGTTGATCCCAAAGGATATATGAAGGATAGGGTTTAACCACAAATGAGGTTGTCGCAGAAGTGACCGAAGGTAAGAGAGATGGACGAGGGTGTTGTGGTGGGCTAGGCGAGGTTGATGTCCGGGTATTCCAAGCAGATGCCCTTTTGAACCATAGAGCATGGTCGGCAGCCAGTGCAAGAGCAGTAGAGGAAAGGAATGGAGAGTCTGAAAAAACCTTTCCATTCCGCGTTTTCCAAATAGCCCAGAGAGTACCAATGAAGGTGAAGAAACGGTCCTGGTCGTTGGTGGAACCTGTGAGGCCAATAATCCAGTCCATTAACCAATCACGAAAACTGGGAGCTGTATTTGTTACCCAGAATGTGGTATTCAGCCAAACAGGCTGGGTGACTGCACATTGCAGGAAAAGGTGATCCAAGCTTTCCTCCGAAGATTCACACAAGGGGCAGATAGGAGAGAGATGGTGCAAACGTGAGGAGAGGGCGAGCTTGACCGGCAGAATACCACGGGCACATTTCCATAGAAATACCTTGATACGGTCAGGAAGATCCAGATGCCATAAAGTTTTCCAAATGTGAACGCCCTTGTGCAAGTGAGGCAAGGGGTCGTGGTCTCGTGAGGAATGATGCTTGGCGTCATAAAGTGCTCGGTAACCTGATTTAGTGTTATATGTTCCCGAAGCCGTGTGGGGCCAAACTAGTGCGTCATTGCATGGAGAAGACGGAAGCTGGATAGCCAAAATCCTGGGAATAAATGATTCCGGGAAAAGGTCACAATTTTTTTGAAAATTCCAAGTTGTCCCACCGTTAGCGTATGATAGGATACTAGACACCTTCAGGTTATCCATGCCCGTGAAAGGGAGTACTTGGCATAGAGGTTTAGGAAAATGGGGAATCCATCGGTCTGTGTAAAGATTAATAGATTCACCATTGCCGACCGACCAGGATAACTGACTGGTGATGAGGTCCCTACCAAACATGATGCTTTTCCATGCCCAAGATGAGGAGGGGTGGGGTTTAACTGTAAGAATACTGGTTCGAGAGCAATATTTTGGGAGAAGGATTTGGGATATCAAAAGGGATGGGTTGGTTAGAAGGCGCCAACACTGGTTAGCAAGCAGTGCCTGATTAAGAAGGCGGAAATCCCAAATACCCAAACCACCGTCAGACTTATAAGCAGAAATCTTGTCCCAAGAAAGCCAGTATAAAGGTTTTCGATCCCCCTTGTTCCACCAGAAAGCAGCAGAAATGGCATTGATCTGGTCGCAGATGGATAGGAGAAGCTTATACGAAGAGCAGAGATAAATTGGGAGAGATGACAGAACCCATTTTATGAGGGTCAACTTGCCTGCCTGAGATATGGTGGTTTTCCAGCCAGCAAGAACCTGTCGGGCTTTATCCAAGATAAATTGGAACACAAACCTTTTTATTTTTTGACACGCCCAAGGGTAGGCCCAGATAGGAAGCTAGGTCGGTGCGAACGGGGATGTGAAAGAAACTCTGAAAGCGACGACGAAAGAGCCCGGCCGGGAATGTTTGGGCTGAGGGTGATGGAAGATTTTTCTTTGTTGATGCATTGACCTGAAAAGAGACCAAATTGTTGGAGGGTATCACGAAGATTGGCAACGCTGCTATCTTCTAAGAGTACCTTTTTTCAATGATTCTCTCCGTTCATATCCAACACTTCCAATATCCTGCACCTTTTCTCTATGTTTTGAAGGAAAAATTATTTGGTGGCTTTGGGGTACCGCTACATAATACTCCAACACTCCTCTTCATTAAACATTTTTTTATCAGCAAGTAAAGGATTTCATACTATTAACAAAAATGATACAAAACAGAATTTCTGTAGTGATACACTAAGAAGTATTATGCACAAATGGTAGTACCTCTCCTATTACTACACCTCACCTCATATATTTTTTTTTAAAAAACAAAGAAAAAAAACACCATACTTGTTTCAAAGCCCTTTTTTTTTTTTTTGGGAGTATGGCTGAATATGTAAAGTGCTTAAGAGATAGATGGAGAATGCATTTTGCAATTAGAGTAGTGTTTGGGAGATATATGCAATATATATATATATATATATATTGTCAGATGGTAGAAGGGTAATTCTACTTACTACTCTATGCAAATACATTAGATGGGTCTTTTATTTTTGGAGAGATAAAAAAAGAATCTTTTATGTTAACAAAAATAAGAGAAGACAAAAAAAATTCAGTTAAAATTATTTTCAAATTAGGCCCCATTCTGCTAAGGTTTTTATTTTTTAAATATTTATTTCATTATTTACGAGACAAGTCATCCTTTCACAATACATCATCTTTAATTCAAAAAATAAGCGAGTATTCAAAAAATAAGTACTTATTTCCCTTAATAGGAGCCTTGTTTTAGCGGTGTGGGAAAATCACTTTCCTTTTATTCTTAACGAACTTTTCGAAATTTTTGGTCATAACTTTTATTGTACTTTGTCTATTTATTTTGATAAATGTTTAATCCAACAGAAGTGACCCGATTTTAACAAAAACTAAAAATACAACCAGCCCGGGGGGCTGCTGTCCATAAGGGACCCTATAAATTGGGGAAAATATTTTGTATGGTTTCATGTAAAAAATTAGCCCAATTCAATATTCATAAGGATTTTCTCAGCATCTGTAGCGGCCCTATGAATTCCGAAAAATATTTACTAATATTAAATTGAACTAATTTTTTTCAAGTATTGTAATTAATAAAGTACTTTAAAATTAATGTGTGATTTGAATCATTTTCGTGGTCTCAGAGGTATTGCGTAAATTACACTTCTGTGATTTGCTACTGTTTTAAAAGTACATGTCATCATGACTTGTCATTTTGTGATAGGTATTGCGTAGATTTTTCGTAGAGATAAGCTTTTTCACGGACCCTCCGTGAAAACAAGTTTTGCACCCACCAATGAATAAGTGACACCTCATACAAGATACATCCCCACCAAACACCCACATACACCCTAACTCACCTGATCCTCTTTCTCTTCCCCATTTTCTCATCTCAGCACACACAGGCGACGGTGCACCGCCACTACCCCCTTCCCCCGCAATCACTGCGTATATGATGTGAGGAAGATGTACAGTTGCTTTGGGGAGAGGTACGGCTCTCGAAACAACGGTGCTCATCAACACCAACGATTCTTACACCCAGCCCACCGGCCACAACATCCGTCGAGTCCTCTTCGATCTACAGTGGTAACACTCGTCTACCTGCCGAGACCGGCAAAGACGACTATACAAGTGACCGATTCATTGCTCGTCGACACCTATCCTCAAGAAATCCCCAATTTCATATCAAATCCGACAAAACGTACTCAAATCCTCCATCTTGGACTGCCAAATTCATAATTAGGTCATGTAAATGGAGCCAGTTACATAACTAAAACTTTCATTGTATTTTAGACTCCACCACAAGTCTTCTCTATCTTCAAAATTAGACCTTATACTCATCTTCCCCTCCCAATTTCCTTTGCTTTTGAATCTTTAGTTTTTGAAAACGAGTCATTTTTTAAAATGATTAATCGAACCCAGTTTGTGAAAGAAACAAATTTATGTTGGTAGTGATGCTGGCGAAGAGGGAGGTCCATGACGAGGTGGTGGCCGGTGGCGGACGGGCGGTGCCCCACCGTGGGCTGAGATGAGGAAACCATTTGGGGGAGAGAGAGACAAGGGATTGGGATCAGATGTGTGTATGTCCTTATGTGGGTATTTGATGGAAATGTATTTTGTATAACGTGTCACTTGATCATTGGAGGAGGCAAAACTTGTTTTCACAGAAGGTCCGTGTAAAAGTTTCTCTTTTTTAATCCCATCGCCATAGCCATCGCCATCGCCATCGCCATCCCCCCCCCCCCCCCCCCCCCCCTCTCTCTCTCAACTTTCACTTTTGTCACTCTCACTCTCTCCCCTGAAATACTTTTCCACACTGGTGTCACCCAATCCAATTCAATACTTACAATACAATACGCCATCATTGACCCAAAGTCGTCCAGGCTACCGCCCTGATTTCCAATCTCCACTCTCCACCGCTTGTTTCTTCACCCTCTCCCAATCTCCATTTTCATTAAAATTGAAACCCCCCAAAAACCTTTAAAAAAAGCCTGCCCAGACGCTCAAGTAGGAAGAATTTGCCCCACAAAATGCCCATTGAGGCTCTGTTTGTTTACACAATTCCCCTGCTCAGCAGCCTCATCGTAGTAATCAAAGCCGACCCAACTACTCTCCTCTCCGTAGACTGCCCAAACACAACCCTGGCCACAACCAGTACCTACGCCCCAAACAGCACCTACCAAAGAAACCTCAACACCCTCTTGTCTGTTCTCTCCTCCCACTCCAGCAACGCATCCAACGGCTTTTACAACTTCACCGCCGGCAGCAGCCCGCCCGACGTCGCCTACGGCCTCTTCCTCTGCCGCGGAGACGTTGCCGCCGACGCGTGTCGAGACTGCGTCGTTAACGCTACCGGGCATGTGGTCGAGCAGTGCCCCAGGTCGAAGCGGGTCACGATCTGGTACGACAAGTGTTTGCTCAGGTACTCCAACGCCTCCATCTTTGCCGCTGCCGACACAAGGTTGTCGGTAGTTTTGCCAAGTACGATGAACGTGACGAATAATGGGACCCGTTTCAGCGAATTTTTGAGAGAGGTAATATTAAGGATTCCAAATACTATCTCGTATCGTCCTATGATTGAGCAGGAATACGAATCCTTTTGGATTCTTGATTATGTTGTTCTAAAAAAATGAACCAGTCTACTGGTACAGAAAAAATCTGTACAGATTTGCTGTGGGTCCCATGCAAATTATAATGTAAAACAGTTTTTCAATTGCCCCGCGAAAAATCAGTTCAATCCGATACTTATAGATTCTCGATCCAATAATATAATGTTTTATTATCCGGAAATCTAAATCAAAAGTTAGATGATTGGATTGAGCATTTATAAATATCGGATTGAATTGATTTTTCGCAGGGTTTTTGAAAAACTGTTTTACATTTAATGAACAACTCGGATTATTTGTGTGGAATCCGTAGCGGACCCCACAACAAATCTGTACAGAAAATCTATACCAAAAGACTTTCTGCTAAAAAAATGTTTTAATCATCTTCCCAAATTCAAATCAGAGTGGTAGGATGCTAACGAGGAGTAAAGTGTTAAAGAGAGTAAAAAGGTCCTTAGTAGCGTGGTCTTTTTACTTCTACCATTAGTTATGAATTGCACTTTACTTCAAGTCCACAGGTGAAGCGTTTACAACTTACAAGTGAAACATAGGGAGATGATCTGCAAAATGGCCAAACTATAGGGATCTACTCTACATTTTACCTCCCCATGACATATAAGCTACTAATAGATTTTTTTACACAAAGCGAGCTCGCCACCAACTGTAGCGGCGCCGTTTGCTAAAATTTGTCCTTTTTTAATGCATCTACCCTGCGGAACTTGGGGTTTTTGATGCATACAAGTATTTTTGTTGGAACGTTGATACATAACTAATGGAATGCTTAGAGTATCTTCATAACTAATCCTATTCAATACTTTGGCCTTTAAAGAGAGCCCTATCGCTCTGGCTCCTTGCATTTGTCTAAGAAACAGAGGAGAGAAACACGAGTGAATGTGAGTGTGCACAGACAAAAAAGATAGATTTGCTGCCCTCCGCAGATGTACCCGTTGCTTGGAGAACCACGTAAATCTTGTGTTGTGTGATTATGTGTTTATTGATTTCGGTCCTATACGGGAATAACATTTTCTGTGTCTGTCACCAGATTGGGTCGAGTATGAGAGGCCTTAACCTCTTGTCTTTCGGGTAATTTAGTTTGGTTTATGTATATCCATTGCAGTATACCCTAAACATGGTTTTAATTCTGATATCTAGTTCGATCTAACTTTTGGCATACCATTTGAGTCTTTGACTAACTATTAGTATGAACTCCACCCGAAAAGGTAATGAACAATATTGCCAATCGGGCTTCGAGTGATGGCTCAGGTAAGAAATTCGCGACTGCAGAAGCCTACTACACACCACTTCAACAGGTGTGCGGACTAGCACAATGCACGCCGGATTTGTCTGATTCTGATTGCAATAACTGCCTTCGGGGTGGTATCTCGAAGCTTCCTTATGCAAAACTAGGAGCACAAGTTCTGTTCCCAAGTTGTTATATCAGATATGAGATGTACCTATTTTACAACGCCAGCTTTGGTGGCGCTCCTCCACCACCTTTGTCAGTCCTCCCTCCTCCTAGTACTACGACTCCAAGCAGTCCTGGTAAAACTTGCTTTCGTAGTGCATGAATTCGGAAATTTACAACTTTTAGTACTCCTTTGCTTCCTTATTCTTCGTTCTTATTTCTTTTGGATGTCTCCAAGTATTGTCCATTTTGAAATGTTAAAAAGGGAAAAAATTTAGCATGCTAAATGCATCCATAAAACTGGGAAAAAAAAAAGAAGGTGAAGACTAATTAAGAAATAATGCTACAAATTTGATTAGATTTACACGGAGTGCATGTTAGCATAAATAAAGGACCAAGAATATGGGACGAAAAGCGTAAAACAATTACAGTAGCCAAAATGTGAGCAATTGTGGCGTCTAATGCATTCAATCTATTTGGTGATTACTCGTGTTCAGCTTGTTAAAACTTAGTTGAAGATCAGCTTGTTAATTACCTTGCAAACAAAGTCTGAAAACATTTTCCAAACTCGGTAAGTTTTCAATCGAAGCTTGAACAATTCACTAATATACTTGACATCCTGGTTAGTTTAATTAATGCTTGTTTTAGTTCAGCTCAATTGTTAAACAAGCCAAACTGGATAACATTATTTGTTTTCTTGAGACAAACTGCAAAAACTCACTACGCTACTCGAATCAGGTTGTTTGAGGAAATAATTTTTCGAATGCAGGGAAAGGGGGAACCTCATCGCATGTAATCATTGCCATTGTAGTTCCAATTGGGGTTGTTTTGATGCTTTTCATAGCAAGCTTTTGTTTCCTATCTAGGAGGGCGAAGAGGAAGTATAATTCTCAAAGAGAAAGGAATGGTAAGAACAATGGAAGATTTCGAAATTACCTCCAAACTACAGTGAAGAAACTCTGGCCAGATTAAAGAAAGAGAGAGAATGAGGAGGCACATCAGTTGTGTCACACCTCAACCACACACCCCTCTCACATACATGTGGTGCCCGTTCCAGTGGGATCTACCTGTATGTGAGAGGGGTGTGGCACAACTGATGTGTTGCTGGCATTTTTGTTTCTTGTTTTGACCATTATTTTGCCTTGTTTGAACATTTGATTTGTCCAGTTGGGGATGACATCTCAACAGTGCAATCCTTGCAATATGATTTGGGTCCAATTAAAGCTGCCACAAACAACTTTTCAGATGATAACAAAATCGGTGAAGGTGGATTTGGTCCAGTCTATAAGGTTTTTTTTTTTTTTTTTTCCCCAGTTTTTTTATGTCTAAAATCATCCGAAATTTTCATAAGACGTCTTACTATGGATCCAGAAGTTTCATGGGATGGGTTTTTTCTTCAGGGTTTACTTCCAGATGGACAAGAAGTAGCCGTAAAAAGACTATCCCGAACCTCAGGGCAAGGTGCACTAGAGTTCAAGAATGAGGTGTTATTGGTAGCCAAGCTTCAGCATAGAAACTTAGTGAGGTTGCTCGGATTTTGCTTAGACGGGGAAGAAAAGATACTCATTTATGAGTTTGTGCCCAACAAAAGCCTCGACTACTTTCTATTCGGTTTGGCAATCTCGACTACTCTGTGTTTTTCTTAACTTTTTTTGGCTAAATGGAATGCTATGAGCATTGGACATGCATGCTCAGAGATCAGACCACTTTATGTGCTTCTGCTTGTGTCTCGATATCAAGAAAACGGAATGACATACTACGTATTATTCGCAAGTACTTCTTACTTGTGTACTTCTTACTTGAACTTACATTTGGATCGATCAATGCACAGACCCACACGAGCAAGCGAAGTTGGATTGGTCAAGACGTTACAACATTATAAGAGAGGTAGCCCGGGGGATGTTGTACCTTCATGAAGATTCACGTCTTACAATTATACACCGTGATCTCAAAGCTAGCAATGTCTTGTTGGATGGTGATATGAATGCAAAAATTTCAGATTTTGGCATGGCTAGGATCTTTGGAGTTGATCAAACTCAAGGAAATACAAGTCGGGTTGTTGGGACATTGTAAGTAGTTTCACGCGTCCCACATGTTTGTTTTTCTATAACTCGCATTAACGGAATTGACTTTATAGAATGTCAACTGATGCATCATTTTGATTTGTCAAAAGCTGATCCTTGGGTTAGCTACTTAATGACAATTTATGGATGTAACTATAGTACTATACTGAGAAATGATTTTAACACTCCTTCTCTTAGAATAATAGCCCTTTTTATTTTATCATATGTGATTTACCTAACTACCCTTTCATCTATTTTTTTGACAATTTTTTAAATTTTAGGATAATTTTGTACATCAACAGTAATAAAGAAAAATATTGATATAAAAGAACGGGGAGTGCTAAATCAGTTGGCATACCTTTGAAGTTAAAAAAATTTGGCGCGGTATGTCCTCCATTGTTTCATGTCTGATTTCGTGTGAAAATAGCTACTATTTTCTGTTCATGATCAACTGATAACGGTGACTTGCAGTGGTTACATGTCTCCTGAGTATGCAATGCATGGACAATTCTCTGCCAAGTCCGATGTGTTTAGCTTCGGCGTCTTAGTTTTGGAGATCATTTCTGGCAAGAAGAACAACAACTTTTACCAATCAGATGGTGTTCCAGACCTTCTGAGCTTTGTAAGCTTTAGCCATACATGCTATTAAAATCTCCCGCCTTCTTATATTGCTTGTCTTCAATCCAAGCTAGGGATATTTCAAAATGTATGTCCATGGTGAAAGTTCTTGAGTTATCGCATATAAGTAGCTGGTACTAATATATTTTTAATACTTAAATTAACAAAGGATTAATGCTATAAATAATGCCTAAAATAGGATTGCAAATTTATTCATTACGTGTCCTTTCAAAAAGTTCAAAATCCAAAAAGAGACCAACAACACAAATAATAATGAAAAAAACCTTAAGACATACCTCAAGGAGTACCACACTTTTTTCTCTAAATATCATAACGTCCACAACTCATGTATATACCGCTTTGTTGCAGTCTTGGAGTCTCTGGAGGGAAGGAACGCCATTGGATTTGATGGATCCAACTCTTAAAGGGTCCCATTCCAGAAATGAAGTCACTAGATGCATTCATATCGCCTTGTTGTGTGTCCAAAATGATCCTGATGTCAGGCCCTCTATGGCAACAGTAGTTATGATGCTCAATAGCTATTCCTCCACGCTTTCACTTCCTCAACAGCCTGGATTCTTAGGCTGGCCTAAAACAAGGTCGAATATTTTCAAAGGACTAGAGTCAGACCAGTCTACGAGCCAGTCAGTACAGTGGTCTATGAATGAAATATCAATTTCTCAGTTAGACCCCAGATGATGTGACAAAGTACAGGCCAATACCGAGATTCAGGGTTATTTTTATGTCATGAGAGGATTAACTTGGAGACTAGACGCAAAGCATTTGTTGATATGTTTGAGAGATTTAGAAATTGCCTAGCATAGAATATATGGTTGATACTTTATATAGCATCTGTACGAATTTAATACATGCGTACAATGTTTACTGGTTTGTAGATGGTAGGCACTTGTCTCTGTTATCTCCTCCCATACATTCTTATTGCTACTACGTCCATCCCATATTGGTCGTCACCAATGCAATTTACGGATGTTTGAAATGTACGTTCATGTTGAAAGTTCTGAAAATTATTTCTTATATGTAGCTTTATATATATCTTTTAGAGTACTCAAATAGGGAAATGATTTTGCCATTCTCTTTTTTGTTGATGTCACTCCCCTGCAAGTGTATTTTTGCACCAAAAATATACTTACAGGAGAGTGACGTTAACAAAAAAGAGAATGACAAAATCAATAGCTCTCAAATAAGGGATTAGTGCTATAAATAATGCCTTTACATTGGAATGCGAATTTATGAATTAGATGTTCTTTTAAAAAGTAAAAACTTGAAAAAGAGACCAGCAATATTGGTTATAACATAGGGAGTATCCTACTTATAGTGTCAATATCGTAACATCCTCAATTCATGTATATAATGAATCGTTGTAGGCTTGGAAACACTGGATGGAAGGTGCGCCCTTGGATTTGATGGATCCAACTCTTGAAGGGTCCTATGCAAGAAATAAAAAGTCACTAGATGCATCCATATCGCCTTGTTGTGCATCCAAGATGATTCGGGCGCCAGGCCTTCCATGGCAACATGGTAGTTCTAATGCTCAATAGCGATTTCGCTACTCTCGCACTTCCTCACAACCTGCATTTGTTGGTTGAAGCAGAACAGGGTCGAATGGATTTACAGAACTTGAGTTGGATCAGTCCACCAATAATGCGAAGCCAATACAGAATGAATCATCAATTACGGAATTAGACCTTAGATGAGGTGACAAGCCTAGTCCAGTACCATGTTTAAGGGTTAGCTTTACGTCATGAGATGAATACCCTGGAGACTAGATGCAAAGGATTTATTGAGATGTTTGAGAAATTTATTGGGTACGTCATTGAAATACTTACAAACTGTTTCACCACTCCTCAAGAAATCAAACTCGATGGCACAATTCTTTTTATGAAGGCCTATGGTTCAAAAAACATTGCAACCTTCTTTTCCAACATGACGTACCTTGAGTGTGTTAAACCTACCCCTCGTCAGGACCAACCTTGGGATAAAGCCTAGGGTGCCATGGTTTTAGGCCCCCAAAAAATTAATAATCATTGAAAGTAATGTACACAAAATATTAGAAAATAAATATAAGAGCTTGTCCCATTATATTTACTCAAGTTGTTGTCGTTTCATGCCCGTGTTTTTCCCGTGCCCTTGCCGTGCCGATGCCCGTGCCACGTTTTCCAAAACAATATACCAGCCATTTATAAGGCTATTGGGATTTTGCTAGGAAGGAGGACAAAAGATACTCATTTATGAGTTTGTGCCCAACAAAAGCCTCGACTACTTTTTATTTGGTTTGGCATTCTAAACAACTCTGTGTTATGTTGCTGATTACTTTTTATTTCCATGATAGTTAAATTTGGAATTTAATAAGGAATTAACTCTCAAGCAAATAAACATAGCTGAATTTTACACAATGTGAATCGTGTGTTGAGAAGCAATTCACATGCATGCTCGTAGATCCGACCAGTTTCATAGATTTCTTCTGCTTTTGTCTCAATTAGAAAATGGAATAACATCTATGTATTATTCCCAAGTCTTGTTCCTTACTCTTCTAATCTGAACTTGCAATTGAATCGATCAATGCACGGACCCACAAGAGCAAGCGAAGTTGGATTGGACAAGACGTTTCAAAACTAAAGGAGGGGTGGACCGGGCCATGTTGTACCTTCATGAAGATTCCCAATTAAGAATTTTATATACCGTGATCTCAAAGCTAGCACTATCTTGTTGGAACGGCTAGGATCTTTGGATTGATCCAACTCAAGGAAATACAGTCCAGTGTGGGAACATTGCAAGTAGCTAGTGCCTTTGCATCCCATATGCTTGTTTTCTATGATTTCCATTTATGGGCCCTGATTTTATACCGTCTCAATCGACACATCATTCTGATTCATTGAAAGTTGACCCTTGGGATGACCAAACAGATGTGCGATTATGCCTAGCTCCGTAATGACAATTTATTGACTTCACTGTGCAGGGAAATGATTTTAGCACGTCGTCTACTCTTCTTAGAATAAAATAGTCCTTTTTTCACCTTATTATTGGTGATTTACTTAACTCAACCGTGCAATACACACAGATAAATAGGCAACATATCTTGCACAGATTTTTGTGTGGAGCCCACTACGGGTCCTACACAAACTGTCCGAGTCGTTCATTAATTGTAAACTATTTTTACAAGGGCCTCCGTGAAAAATCACTTCAATCCGATACCTATAGATGCTCGATTTAATCATCGAACTTTTCATTCGGTTTTCTGGATAATAAAATGTTAAATGATTGAATCAGGTACCTATAGGTATCGGATTGAGCTGTTTTTTCGCGGGGGCACTTGAAAAAATATTTTACATTTAATGAACGACTCGGATTGTTTGTGTGAGACCCGTAGTGGGCCCCACAAAAATCTATGCGAGATCTGTGTACAATAAGTCTGTGTCAACAGATGTATTGTTACTCAACTAACTTTCCATCGTCTCTTGATACATTTTCAAAATGGATAGGATAATGTGCAATCAACAGTAAGACAAAGGAAAATAATATTTCTTGTTATAAAAAAAAAGAAGAGGAGGAGTTAGTACCAAAAATATAATGAAAAAAGGAGTATTAATCACGTACTTTTTGAGTCAAAATTTGGGTGCATTATGTCCTCAATTGTTTCATGTCTGACTTCGTTCGAAAAGAGCTAGCGTGTTCGGTCCATTTTCCATTGGTTATAATTGATAATGATGGCTTGCAGTGGTTACATGTCTCCTGAGTATGCATTGCGTGGATAATTCTCTGTCAATTCCGATATGTTCAGCTTCAACAATATGAACTACAACTTTTACCAATTCACACGGTGCTGCATACCTTCTCAACTACGCAAGCTTTTAGCAATACATTCTTATTGCTACTACTTCCATCCCATAGTGGTTGTCTCCAATCCAATTTAGGGATGTTCGATAATGTATGCCTAATGAAGCAGTTTTTGGTAACCTCCGGATGAGGGTTTCCTCAACTGTCCATCTGATCCTCCAGCGAATGAATCGGCTTCTGGCGTGCTCGAATAACGACATGCAAAACAGAAACGTAAACTATGGGCACCGGCGTGGTTGTCGCCATCGCCCCTCCGATGCCTAAGTTAGTTGATTTTCTTTAGATGAGAGTATGGACAGAGTATGAGTTTCGTATTGTTTTCATACCTTTGTGATATGGAGATGTGATCTTTATATAAGCATCTTGGGCGGAATCCCTTGCGATTGGGACTCTTAAGTCTCATCCGTACGAAACGGGAATAGGTTGGTGATGGAGTGTCCTCCTTACCTAGGACTTCTTTGATCCTTATCAGGTTTAGGAGTTCTCTTCTCCTTTGGACTCTGTGATTGTCATCAAGGTTAGGAGTCCTCATGGTGGACGGATCACGGTGATTATCCTCTAAGACTCGCGGCCTAATCTCTTCGGACGAGATAAGGCTTGTGGCTGCTCTCTAAGTTCCCTTCGTGCATGGGTCTCTCACGGTTATCCCATGGGATGAGATAAGGTCCTAGCTATTCTTGGAGTTTTCTAGTCTATACAAACTCTCTCCGTGGAGTGTTTTATAAGTCTCTGGCTACAGGTTTGCCATATTTGTTGAGCTCATCTGGTGAGCTGAGCTCGGTATTCTTCTATGAGCTGTGCTCGTGAGCTGGCCTCCGTCCTTGGGCTGGTTAATAGAGGCTAGCTCTTATAGGCTAGATTCCATGTTCTTGGGACTCTAGCTTGAGCTCTTAAGGCTGTGCTGGGCTCTTTGGTTTAGGCTGATCTTGGGAGATCATTTTATCTTTATCAATGTTCATGTTGAAAGTTTAGGGGGGCCACTGTTAATGTGCACATAAATTGATTTGGGTCTCTAGGTCTGCCTCTCTGATGCTATTTGGCTTTGATTTAGGGGCATGGTTCTACAACAAAATGTCCCTGTAGCTCCTCGGTTCTTGGAGGTTTAGGGGGGCCACTGTTTCAGTGGTATTCTGAGAACAGTCACTTTGTGCATATATTGCCAAAGGTTAGATCTGTCTCCAATCATCCCTCGCCCATACCCCTAATGATTAGGAACTAGATGGGTTATGTTATGTTGTTGTTGTTGTTGTTGTAATGTTCATGTTGAAAGTTCTTATAAGTAGCTTTAAAAATTAGGGAAAATTACTGTTTGCCCCCTCTAACTATGGGTCGGGAACACTTTACACCCTTTAACTATTTTTTTTAACACTTAACCCCCTTTAAGTAATGAAACCCTTGTTCCGTCTAACTTCCGTAACAGAGAGTCATATAGTTACAAATTTGCCCTTCTAGAAATCACAAATCTGCAACAAAGGCCAAAGAGCCATTTCTTTCCCTAACCCAAAACAAATTCGGCCTTTGGCACAACATCAGCACCGTCAACAGCAGACATGCACCAGCAGCATTTTTTTTTTTGATCCGCACACCAGCAGCAATTCCTCTTCCAAAAATTCCAACAACAGCAGAAACATCATCATCATCTTCAACAGCTGCAATCGCAGAGCAACATCAACAAACCCCCAATCGACGCCCATCTTAGGCCGCCTCTCGGCCTTCCGCACCGCTCCCTCAACCCCCAACAACATTATCAACAAACCCCCAATCTTAACCCTAATCCTATTCAGCAGAATCAAAACTCTAACTTGAAACCACAACAGCAGCAATCGCAATAGCTATTAGCTAGGGCAAGAAATTCAACCCCAGCCCATTAAATTTCTTCGTTTCTTGAAACCACAATAGCAGCAATCGCTTCTTCGTTCTTGAATTTCTGTCTGTTTCTTCATCTCCGTGGAATCGCATGAAGTTGGAATCTCTTCATCTCAGAAATCAAAACCCAAATTGCTTAAAGCTTCCATTGAAACCCAGAGAGAGAGTGAGAGTGAGAGTGAGAGAGTCACGGAAGTGGTGAGGAAGCTTTGGTAGGAGGAGGAGATGGAAGCTCTGGTAGGAGCAGATCAAGGAAAAGAAAGCTCAAGGGAAAAAAAGCTCTGGTAGGGAAGGAGACAGGCGTGTGTATATAAGGTGTATGTATGTATATAGATTTGAAAGAGAAGAAGGGTAGTAATGTCTATAATTGGGGCATGTGACTTACACATGCCACTTACCATCCAATTCCTAACAGAACTTGGATGGAAAACAGTTTGCAGTAGTTAGATAGGGTTAAGTGCCAAAAATAATAATTAGAGGGGGTAAAGTGTGCCCGACCCATAGTTAGAGGGGGTAAACAGTAATTTACCCTAAAAATTATTTCTTATTGTGCATACCAATGCTTTGGACTATTTTTTTTTAACAGCAAAAAAATTTCATTAATCTTGAAATTGTTACAAAACTAATAGGAGCAAGGAAACAGCATCATGCTCACAAAGCAATTGTCTGTCCAATTCGAGACCCAAACCAAGAATTGGCAAGTAACCAATTAAGGACACCTTATGGGACGAAACCCTCCTAAAAAGGCCGAAGCCCATCACCTATGTGGGTCAAAAAACCCAAATATTACATTCAGCTACACCTATAAAGAAAAGAAAAGAAAAAACCTAACCCTATGCAAATTAACACCGCCAACCAACCAAACTCCGAGAGCCAACTTCCGGCAACCCAGCCACCACCAGAAAACCCCATGTTGTTGTCGTTATTGTTGTTGTTGTATAAGTAGCTTTAAATATGTTTTCTACAGTCAAATAAGGGATTAGTGCTTTAAATAAAAAGAGAATTTATGAATTAGATGTTGTTTTAAAAAGTAAAAACTTGAAAAAGAGACTAGCAATATTGGACATAACATAGGGAGTATCTTACTTATAGTGCCAATATCAAAACATCATCAATTCATGTATATAATGAATCATTGTAGGCATGGAAACTTAGATGGACAGTACGCCCTTGCATTTGATGGATTCAACTCTTGAAGGGTCCTATGCAATAAATTAAGTCACTAGATGTATCCATATCGCCTTGTCATGCATCCAAGATGATCTGAGGCGCCAGTCTAGGCAATTGTAGTTCTGATGCTCAACTCTCGCACTTCTTTAGCAGCTTGCATTTCTTGGCCGGAGCAAAACCAAGTTGAATAGTTTTAAAGAACTAGAGTCAGATCAATCCACCAGCAAGTCAAAGCCAATACAGAATGAAGCATCAATTGCTAAATTAGAGCTTAGATGATGTGACAAGCCTAGTCCAGTACCATGATTAAGGGTTTGCTTTAGGTCAGGAGATGAATATAGCCTGGAGAATGGATGCTTCCTTGGTCTATTATCTTCCCACTCGTTTGTTGGTGTAATTGGCTTAACCGGAATAAATCCCTGTTTCGGTCCTCCAGTCCTGCTAATCCTATGGATCATAAATTGTTCACCCATTTAGATATTTTGGCCCGGGCCACGGAATGGTTCTTCATGGTTCACTCGACCAAGAAGGTTTCTCGGTCGTCTGAAATTTTTGTGGGCTGGGAGCCTCCTCCGTTGGGCACACTCTTGATTAATACAGACAGGGCCGGCTTATAAGATAGGCAAGGGACGCAACCGCTTCTGGCCCCTAAATTTTGATTTAAAATTGAGGCCCCATTGTAATATAACTTACGTATTAATATTAGAATGTTCCAAATAAAAACACTGTAGGTGCGGTCAAAATAATTAATACATCAGCAGGACAGACTTTTTGACCTTGCAGTCACGCGTGAACACATGGCAATGGAACCCGCGCGAAATAGGATCTCCGGTCAAAGCTTCATTCAGAGAGAAATGGTTGACCGCTCAATGGAAAAAGGACGCGTGCAAGAAAGCATGAGAAAGGTGGCTTCCGCAGAAGTATCCACGGAAGAGAAAGCTACCGCGGGATCTCCGCTAGCCCCGCAAGAAAATCAAACATATTCCGAGCTGGCCTCAGTAGCAGAGAGTTATGAGAAGGCTCCGCGGATTGCCAAATATTAATAAGTCTGAAGAAGCTATATCGAGGAGTCTCCGGAGTTCCATCTGGGCCTAGAGGCAGGGCCCGGAAGGGACTCCGCGGAAAACACACGATTGCCGCGGGTCACGACCTTGCTCCTGCAGGAATTGGGGAGTTTCTTGTGGCTTGGGATGGAGGCAGCGTCGCGGAAATTCGAGCCCTTCCGCGGAAAAGCTTCCGCGGGAGGACGAGTTTATCCAAGACCTGGAGGTACAGAGGGGACATGTGTTGGAGTCTTATAGGAGCACCGTTCTGGGCCTGACCTAGGCCCAGGTGCCCTATAAATACCCCTGACATTCTCAATGATTAAAGAGAGCTGACTTTTCCTGGAAAGAGAGAGCGTGAGCACTGATTCTGAGGAAGGAAAACATTCTTCCCCAGAGAGAAGGTGACTTCACCCTTGTAAAAAGCAAGTCCAACACAACCCCCACACACACACACACACACACACACACACACAGAAGAAGAAGAACGCTGCCTTTGTTCCTCTTGTACCTCTTGCTCTTTCCCTCACCTCACAAGATTTCTCTCCTTTTCTCCTCTTGCTAATCATCAGCCAATCGCACCTCTCCAGCTTACACACACATACGTAAGCACTCCTAGCAAAACCCTTTTTACCTACAAACACAAACTAGATACTTGGTTTAATGGTCACATAATACTGTCATGTTATTGTGAGTATTTGCTTCGACTCCCATGCATCTCCATAATTGCAAGCATATCTTTTTTACATTTATGTTCTTTTAGTTTGGTTTTTTGTTATTTTTTTGTACTTTTATCATTTTTTAAAGAAATCATGAATATGTAAAGGGCTCAATATACAAAATTTGCTTCAGGCCTCCAAAATATATGAGCTGACACTGAATACAGATGGGGCAGTGGATAGTTGGGCAATGCAGCAGCTGGGGAATTAGTCAGAGATCGCAACGGAAACTTTGTCTTGGGTTTCCAAAGAAATGTTTGGTGTTTGCTCTAGTTTGGCTGCCGAACTGTGGAGTTTACGGGATGGTCTCCAATTAGCTATGGATAATAGCTGGAGTAATATTACTATTGTTACAGATGCTCTTGCTGCTTTGCATGCCATTCAAGACCAACAACTTGTGGGCTCTCACATCCTTTGAGCGCTTCGATTTTCGATTGCAGGTACCTCATGGAGGCTTTACCAGTGCCGACGGCGACGCTTAGGCATGATCTATCTCCGCGAGGCCAACATTTGCGCGGACATTTTGGCAAAGAATGCTCTATCTCAGCCGTTTGGTTTTATTTCATTTTATGTAATTCCTTCTGTTTTGTATTTTCAATTGCATCAAGACTCTGTAGGGTTAAATACCCCAGACTTATTCACGTTTCCTAATTTATGTTAGCTTGTTTATGACCAAAAAGAAAAAAAAAAATGGATGTACTGAGATGTTGAGAGATATAGAATATTTATATGCCTTTTTTTGTTTTTGTTTTATGATAGCAGAACAATTTATGTTTTAGAGGATCAGCACATACAATTTCTATAGGAATTCTCTCACACAAAGTACCAGTTCTCACTAGTTTGGAGATGGTAGATGATTGTTTATGTTAGCTCTGTTCGTAAAAGCTACTGTATTTCCATATGCCGGTTAAGTCAATAAGCAGACCACGTGTACAACTGAAAATAACATATTATTCAGTCTGGAAAAACTTGAACACAATCTTGTTAATTTGTAGGCATTAACACAATCTTGAGTACGTCATTGAAATACTTACGAACTGTTTCACCACTCCTCAAGAAATCAGACTCGTTCGCACAATTCTTTTTACAAAGGGCTATGGTTCAAAAACCATTGCAACCTTCTCTTCCAACACGACGTACCTCGAGTCCGTTAAACCTACCCCCTCTTGTCATTGTGTGTAACCGCATGAATGCCTCCCTACTCATTCGGAGTTGGTCGCAGCAGTATTGGTCGTTATATCTAATCAATCGGTTTAAACGGCCTAACTGGCTTTGGAAATGATGTGGGGAGGATGAACACCTTATTTTACAAGGCTGCGTGCATGACCTCCGTAAAAAGAGCACATGCTTGGTTCATTCAGGCCGCAAGATGCTCTAATGCTACAAATGCATGCATAAGTTGGATCTTGTCATCAGGCAATAAGATGGCCTAAACTTGGGAATTTTCCATCTGCCATTAATTTATATTGACTAAAAATTGTGTTAACTCGTGATTGATATGGCCGCACTACCAAATTACAATAATATCCAGCGCTACTGGGAAAAATTAATTAAAAATAAGGGAATAAAGGAAACGAGTTTTGAATGAAAACGAGTCGTTAAGCTCGAAAGATATAATGAAATGCTTTGTAAAAATTAGATTTTAAAGAAGGCAATTTGGGTATAAGAGAGTTCATACAGCTTCACTTATTGTGTGGCACCAAATTTATGCTCTCCCTTTATATATTAGTAGAATACATGTCCTTCGGCATGCTCTATAAGAAAAGAAAAAATGATGGCTATCCAAATCTCTCCTCTAATCCACGACTCGAGCAATACCATAGCCAAAATTGCGACGTCGGGAAACCATGCTTCATATACCAAAATTCAAGCTAACAGTGGTTATATTTACGTCCTTCGGGATGCTCAGAGAGAAATAGACACAAACATTTGAATCGGAAAAACATACACTAAAAACAAAAACACAAGTCTACTATGAACCGCCCTTTGTCTAAATTGCATAGAACAAAGGAAACAAAAACAAATAGACGACGAGAACAAAAACACGTAACCAAAAGAAAAAGAAGACAAACACTCAGTGTTGAGCCCCATTTCGAACGCAAACACCACTAAATACAGCTCTACAAGATGATACAAAAACAATGACTGCATCTTACAACTAAAATAAATAGAAAGTACCAACAGTTTCTGAACTATTTTTTGATCAACCACTCATCGCCAATTAGCCTGCCCTGTCTGAAGCAGTATTCTACTCGTATAATGCTCCTCTCAGTGCATCATTTTTCAAATGTTTTCTTGCCCAGAAGGCGCTCTATGGCATATCACACAGAAACTTCAATGGGTCAACCTTTGCTGAGCCCATTGAACCAATCCACCAAAAATGCTCGCCTTGTTGGGAGCAGCTTGACAAAAAGGTTCATTGATTCTTCATAAGCAGCTGCAATTTAAGACAAATAAAAAGATTTAGAAGTAGTAAATGTGTTGGCAAAATGTGTGAATACCCATATTGGCTCCTAAACTTATGTCTCAAAACATGGAACACTTTCATTACGGAATGGTAGATTTATCGATCCAAAACAAACATAATTGTTTGCCATTTAATTTCCACAAGGATGCACTTGGATTTACAATCTGTGGACGGTAATGAAAAGGTTGAGGGAAAATAAGAAGATAATCAAGTGAAGAAGCTAAACTTGTTCATTTCCTTTCCCTTAGCAAATCCCTCCACAAATCCATACTGCAGACACAACCTAAACATACAGTATGAAGTAAAATTTAAGTAGTGAAGTTTTGGTTGGACAACATGTTAAATGACTTTACTTCTCCAAGAAATATGTTTCACAACTAATCCTAATAGCATAAACATACTTTGCTGGATGTCCAATTGACAGAAGAAAGCTCCCCAGAAGTATCTTATATTCTAATCGACTACTTGGTGCAAGTCAGCCTTGGGCTGGAGATTCCATTCAGCAGCAAATTTTTTTCCAGGAATGAACCAGAAACGTATTATGCATGTTTGAAAGTGAATAGCGTCAATTGTTCAAAGCCTATCTAGTTGTTTCAAACTAGGTTTACCACCCGTTCATAAAATCAACGTATGAAAACAAAAAAGATGCACAATTATAACCATCTTAAAATTGAACAAAAGCATATGAAGTCCCGAGAGAGGAGAAACCTCAATTAAGAACTATTAACTATACGTAGATGATGACTGAACACTGTAAAGACATCCAGGACCATTTGTTTCCTTATCTAGGCTGGGATAGTGTAAAACATTATGGCTGGATAATTTCCACCATCTGTTTTGCAGACACTTCCCTCCAGAAATTTTCCAACACCTAAAGAAATTGTGGTGATCAAATAATTCAAATCATCTCGTCATCCTAAAACTGTGCAACACTTATTCGCTCTCCATCACACTTTTCCTTCTCTCTTTCTGCTAGTCAAGCTCTTTCTGACACTTAACTGTAAAGATAAGCAGTTACCAATGGTTTATGATTTCTAATATTACACCATGGATGCATTGTGGAATTTAATTAAGTACATAGATAGACCTCCAACTATACCTGACTAAACAGAAAGGTTACCTTCACATGGTATGCATATAGCTCAAACAAAACCAAAATTGTTGTTTGAATTGAAACTCATTTTAATATTTATCATAAATCCAAACTTCAATAGCTTACCAACCAGATCTCAAAACGGGGCCTCGAGTGATTCATCCCAAACATCTCCACTTCCATTGGACGCATCTTCAGCATCTTCTTCCATTGAAAGCCTAATATATTCTCTGTGGGCAAACCGGTCCCATTCCGTCAAGTTTGGATTCTCACGCTCCTGTTCACATTACAACATGGTAGTTGTTGCGAGAGCTAATTAAGCCACTTTGAAACAACAAAAAAATCTCCAGAATCACTAACTCTTGGCTAGCTTACCTGACGAATTAAAAATGGATCCCGAGTTTCAAAGGCCATGAACTTGTTAAGGTTAAAAAGGATATTGAAAATGCTTCCTGAAAGTTTATTGCCCTTCAAGTCACGTATTGTAAAATAGCTCTCATTCTGCAAGGAAGAAAGTATGTAGTGTCTCAATTCCATTACTGCCATTAAATGCTTTCGTTCAACCAATCTGGGAGGTTGAATGCCTGTCTCCACCCCATATTACCACAACCAGAACATTTGATGAAGGTGTGCATACCATCATAAACTATTGCACTGAAACAATGCTTTGTAACAGGCTAACCAGCCATAAATGGATGATATGAGTTCAATAATACAATGCAAAAGAGAGAAGAGAAAAGTAAAAGCATATTGCAAACAAAAGCAACAAAGCATGTTGGAGTTTGTCCCACATTGGTTAATTATCTCCTCCACAACTTTTTTGTGAGTGTGGTTTTTGTTAGTGTGGAATATTTGGTGATTGCCTATATTTTTCCTCTCCTGTGGTTTATTCTCTTACGAATTTTGGATAAGATGTGAGAAAATTATGTTCTAGAACTTAAATACAGTGATACTTGTAGGTTTGCTGACAGAATGCGCAATATTAACATATTGCTGAACTACAATTTCGTATTTTCTTCTGCTAACACTTCCATTCCTTTCTTTAAAGGACCTTTACCCGCAAACATTAAATAATAGCGAGAACTCAATTATTCTCAAGGATACGCTGGACTTCGCAAATGACATAAGTGTAACCTCCCCCACGAGGGCCACGACTGTTGGGGTAGCTTTCCTTAATAATTAAGGTGTTCAAAACCTTAGGCATCTTGTCTGGTGGAAAACCGATGTTTTGATTCTTGTGCCTATGTGTGCATGTGGGTACGCCTGTATGCCTGTTCGCTTGTGTTCGTATGCCGGTGTCGTTGCTGTGTTCGGTCGGTACTCTCCTGTATCTTAGGAACCTTAAGATCCTTGAATGAAAAGAAAATTATTGACTTTCTTGAGAAACTGGTGACCCATCTAAATAATAAGCAATGATTCAAACCAGAATTTCAATATAGGTTATTTTATTCAGTCTGAGGGAATTGATCTGCGAAGCGTCAAAAAAATATTGGTTTATGGTGCTAAACAGAAGGGCATCTACTCCGCAATTGTGCTGGCATTGTACCATCCAACAATAGCTTTTACCGTGTGTGATCCAGATGTTGTGGCTATCAATTCATGGATCGCTGGGCTAAATCGTTCTAAAAAAGAACCTGGATTTGCCCTAATGCTTGCTCAAACTGTAAATTTGAATTACAAGATAAACATAGCTCCTGTGATGCACCGTGATCATCATCCTCGCTCTAGAGCTTGATGAGGCCAAGCCGAGCCCGTTGCCAAATGGGATGTTGAACTAGCCAATTGGAACCTCGCATTGGAGAAATAGGGGATAACAGTTTCTTCCCAAAATACACGATTGAAAGGTCCCATGTGCCTACGAGACAAAATAGGAAATTGATTGATGTGTTCACCAGAAATGCACTGGTTGACTTTCAGATTCTTAGCAACCCAGCGATGTGTATGCCAAGGAACGGCTATGAATGATTTGACGGCTCTAACATTCGAGCACATAAGTCGAAGGTCGCCCACTACAGACCCAGCTTTGGCGGTAGCTTTATACGAGCAGGGGCCAAGGCGCTACGATTCCCACTCACATTAATGAACCCCTCACCACGGATATAGGACTAAGAGGGAGGAATATCCTGCTTGCAAGCAAAGTCTGCATTGCCAATGTGGTTTTCTGTGGCAATCCAGACTGGTTGTGCGACAAATCAAGTTCAAATTACGGGTCTCGATCCTCATATTGTAGATGACCACTTAACCCCTGGAATAGAGTTTGGGGGACCAAATTTCAAGCGCGATCTCGACACCCTCTCATACATTGGGAGGATTTAGGATGCCAACAAGTGCAGTTCTTTTACCAAGTCAATACGGTGAATTCCACAAGACGGTGTAAGTGGCAACATGGATAAAAAATGGAATGTTAGCGACTCGAGATAGGACGATTGTAGTTTTAGGCTTATCCTATAAGGCTCTTACCGGGGAGATTAAAGAGTTCCCAGCAATCGAAATATGCAAGATCCTATTGGAAGAGGGAGTTATGTTGCATTTGTTCGACCCTAATGCTAGAGAAGAGAAACTTAGACGGCCTTTAGGTGCCCGATACATGAACCGAATCGATTGGTCTCAAAACCTTGACGCAGGAGTTTGGCAAGATGCTCATGCAATTGTCCTACTGGTGGAATACTCACAGGTTGGTGCAGCACTTGGCTTTTAAACACTTGGGCACCGATTGCTCTAGCAATGGATAATAATCTCCATTATTTTTTTGGATGCTATCTCTACCAATCTTGTGGATTACCAATTGTTGGCAAATCAACACATTATCCAGACCCGTGTTTTTGGAATGTCTGAGTAGCTGATTCGTCAACAATTGGTAATCCACAAGATTGACAGAAATAGTACCAAAAAATAGTGGGGATTATCCATTGCTTGAGCTTTCGGTGTCCAAGCGTTCAAAAAACCAAGTGCTACGCGAACCTGTGGGATTCCACCAATAGGACAATTGCATGGGCATCTTGTCAAACCTCTACATCAAAATTTTGAAACCAATCTATTCGGTTCATGTATCAGACACCTAACGCTAGTCTAACTTCGTCTTCTCTAGCATTAGGGTTGAACAGACACATAGCTCACTCCTTCCATAAGATCTTGCATATTTTGATTGCCGATAACTCTTTAATCTCCCCGGTAAGAGCCTTATAGGATAAGCCTAAAACTACAATCGTCCTCTCGAGTCGCTACGATTCCATTTTTTATCCATGTTGCCACTTCCACCGTTCTTGCGGATTCACCGTGTTGACTTGGTAAAAGAACTGCACTTGTTGGCATCCTAAGTCCTCCTGATGTATGAGAGGCGGTAGAGATCGCACTTGAAATGTGGTCCCCCAAACCCTATACCAGGGGTTAAGTGGTCATCAATAATCCAAAGATCGAGACCCATAATTTGCAAAACTTTATTTGTCGCACAACCGGCCTAGATTGCCACAGAAAAAATCATATTGGCAATGCAGACTTCGCTTGCAAGCAGAATATTCCTTGCTCTTAGCCCTATCTCTATGGTGAGGGGTTCCTTAACCTGAGTGGGAAGCAACACCTTGGCCCTGCTCATATAAAGCTACCGCCAAAGCTGGGTCTGCAGTGGGTGACCTTCGATTTATGTGCTCGGATGTTGAAGCTGTCAAATCGTTCATAGTCATTCCTTGGCATATGCATTGTCGGGTTCCTGACAATCTAAAAGTAACGACAACCCGTGCATTTCTGACCAACACATCAATCAATTTCCTATTTTGTCTCATGTCTATGGGACCTTTCAATCATGTATTTTGGAAAGAAATTGTCATGCCCTATTTCTCTCAATGTGAGATCCCAATTGGCCAATTCAACATCTCTTTTGGCAACTGGCTCGGCTTGGCCTCATCAAACTCTAGAGAGAGGATGATGATATTTACACGGTGCATCACAGGCACTGCGTTTATCTTGTAATTCATATTTACAGCTTAAGCAAGCATTAGGGCAAATCCAGGTTCTTTTTGATATCGATTTAGCCAGCGATCCATGAGTTGATAGCCGCAACATCTGGATCACACACGGTAAAAGCTACCGTTGGAACTGCGCTGTAGATGTTCGCTCGTCTATCACCGTAAACCAAATCTGACCCATGCAAATCCAATTTTTATGAGCGTGGTTTTGCATGGGTCAGATTGGGCGTCAAGATCAACCATGCCAAGTGAGTACTATTTAAGATTAGGATTCTGGTTGCTTTGATGGTAAGTCGTAGTAGTAAAGTAGTGAGCATGTGGTCGTTTTATTTGTTTAGTAGAGTGTATTGAGTCATTGTCAAAGTAGTACGCATGAGTCGTTTTGGGTAGGGTAGGATGAGTTTTGAAGATATAATTAACCGATGTGGAACAAGCTCCAACAGATGCCACAGAGCTAGGGTTTTGGGGAATTTGTTCCCCCTTATTTGTTCCCTAAGTGCACCTTTGTTTGTGGTGATCCTTATGTCATGAATCGTTTGTTTCCCTCTCTGCGTGCGTGTCGGGGATCGCACGTGCTGGGGAGTGTTGGAGTTTATCCCACATTGATTAATTATCTCCTCCACAACTAACATATGTGCCTGGGCGGTCTCTCTACTCATTGCCAATTGGTTCTGAGTTGACCAAATACCATAATAACACCGAGGTTATAGGCACACACTTAATCAACCTAGGGGAACATAAAGAACAAACTATTCATACTAAATAAAGTAACCGCCAGCATTCAAGGACAAGTAAGAAGTACACGATTACCGTAGCCCCACCCTCAATAGCATTTAAGGACAAGTAAGAAGTACATGATTAAAGATACCGTAGCCCCACCCTCAACAAGACAAAAAAAAAAAAGGGTCAAACAACGAATTTATCTATGTTCCCATTACCCCGTATGCAAAGTGCCGCACCACAATACTAAAAATCGCAATCACTGAATCACATAAAACAAATCCACTCCAGGAACACATAATTAAAGGAAAGACTGGGTAATGTGGTGTGTTGTGACTGGCAATTACAAGCTTAGCAAATAGTTATTACTGTAGAAAACATGTAAGCCCTGCTAAATGCTAACTAAGATAGATGACTAACGAAAAACACGAGTGCATTTAAGGATAGTTAGGAAAGACACATTAAAGATAGCGATAGCCCCACCCTCAACGGGAGGGAAAAAAGGTCAAACGAAGAATTTATCGATGCCATCCTGCTGCACCAAATATTAAGAATCACAATGGCATAAAACAAATCCACTCCCGCAACACAGAAAAACATGTTTCAAGGGAAGACTAGGTACTGTGGTATTCTGTGACTAGCAATTGCAAGCTTAGCAAATTGGCATATTCCTCCTTGTGTATTCTAGCTGTTTTGGTTTTTTCTTGTATAGGCTTATGCCTTAGTGATTTGTAAATCTTGAGGATCTCCTCTTGTTTGAGTTTTCTAATAAATGGTTTGATAACCAAAAAAAGCTTACCAAATAGTTATTACCCTAAAAACCATGTAAGCCAACTTCGTCATCACAAGCAATTACAGTGTCCATTAGAGTCATATTTAAAACTTCTTTCAAAAAGACATCCAGAACAGAAGAAATAAAGAACCAAATCAGGAAAAATAAAAGAGAATATAACCAACCTCCGGTCTAATCATGTCAACTATCTGACACAAAATATCCTCAAAGAGCACAGGCTCTTGGGCCATGCATTCCATTCGATGCAACTGTTCCTCGTAAAAGAACTGCATTTCATTCCTTGTCAGAATCCCATTTCCATCCAAATCTATGCACTTGAACCTGATAAAGACAATTCAATATCAAGTGCAGTAGATAAACAAAAAGGCTTTAGCATGATTTCTGACTATCAATCCATCTATCTTGCGTTATATTGGAATGAAAAAAGCATCACAAAAAATGAGGAAACAAAGCAAGGAGAAAAAATTATAGTTGATGAAGTAAAAAATGCATATAATTTCCTACAGCCAACCTCATTTTAGAAGGCAAAAAAATAAAGAGTTGGCGACTTGGCACTTTAGAACTAAGCGTTTGCAAGTGATTAAAAGGGTTTCATTCCAACTTTTGACGAATGTAAAAAAACTTGTCGCTCCGTTTCTAACACTTTCTGACATGCAGCAACTCGTAAGTTGCAATTTTTCACAGCAACAGGCAGGATATCAACTTAGAATGCAGGCCTTGGCTACTCGACCAGATTTTGTCACGAGATCAACAATCAAGGTAAAACCAGAGATCTTAGACTAGACTAAAGATAAAACCAGAGATCCAAAGAATAAGGCCAAAATAGAAACTATAACAATAATTCAGCCTGATAGTATATAAGATTTAACTAAGGTCCTACGGAGCTGATTTTGCAGTAGATTTCAGTAAATGGTTCTCAAAAAACATTTTCTGGTGACAATGAAGATTTTCGAGACACGTGCAATTAGATTCTCTCACTGGAAAACAAAATGAGTGTCCTTGTGTTTCCTGAACAAGGGCTCCTTTTTCTACTCCAGGTTGATTCTTAGAAAGGTTTCCGAGAAGAACAAAGAGTACTAACTTTCAGATTGTTTTCTGTCCGTTAAAACCAAAAAGATCATTCTAAAACAACCAGATTTGTTATTCCCCTTCTTTCTTCTTCTATTACTAAGCCGGATCTGTTGGCCTACCCACCTCAACTTAGATGACTCATAAACCTTAAACTAGACCCACGACCCAAATTCAGTAGACCAGTAACCAACATCCCTAAACCAGACCTGCAACCAGGACATATGACTGGGAAAACACCACCTCCATGACCCATTCCCACCAAATGGAATCTACCAAAAACCCAAACCTAAACAAGACCCGCTATTACAAAGTATCAACAAAAAACAGAGAGAATGTCGCTCAAGTTATAGCTCGACCTGTGACACTTTTATTATTTTCACCTCAAGATGTGGAAAATTTTAAAGGTGAAGTACACGGAGACCCCCTCAACTATCACTTTTTTCCACGAGATCCCCTAACATTTAAAATTTCTCATACGGACCCCCTCAACTATAACCGTTAAACAATCAGCACCCTTCTATCAAAAAGGCCGCTAAGATGAGGGTGTCAGCGTGGACAATTTTTCTAAATGAGGGGGTTAGTGTGGACAATTTTTTAGGGGTAGAATTGTCATTTCTCCTCATTCCATTAACAGAGAATCCAATTTTTCATTTCATATAGTCGAGAGGGTCTGTATGGGTGATTTTAAACATTAAGGGGTCTCCGTGGAAAAAAGTGATAGTTGAGGGGGTCTTTGTGTACTTTCACCAATTTTAAAGGTGCAAATGGTGGAGGCTTGTGAATTGTGATTGTCCTATTTTGTGAAGGTTACGGCTTCAAAATCATGTACTCTTTCCTAACACCCCACAACTCAATAGTTGAAATGGACTAAATACTTATTGGTCCATAGTTATGATGAAAGTAAGAGCATTCACACCTTGCTGAATATGGTCCATCAAATGCATAAAAGAAGGCCGAGGCTATATTTGGATGACGAATATATGGAGGGATTTGTAGAGGAAAAGATATAGTCAAAGGAAAAGATAAGCAAACAACAAGGTGAAGAAGCCTATTTCTTTGGTTTCCATATCATTGTCATTTACCATGATAAATCCCTCCACCAATCCATAATCCAAAACACTGAATGTGAACAAAAGGATGCTCAGATTGCTAAAAGTTAGGAATTCCTTGAAGCCACAGACTAATGATATCTGCACCCCTCTCAAATATCAATATACATAAGGAAATTTGGGAGTTTGTCTGCAAGTTTTATTCCAGCATCTTACTTGTATTCTTCAGACTACATCAAGTTTCATTACACCTTATCTCAATTCTCAAGAATCAAACACGATGCAAAACGATCATGATTCGTAAAACTTCCAGAAACAGTGCCTGCGTAGTCCTTGCACTTGACATATGAAGGTACATACCAGTACTCAAGACTAGGTTCAGATGATTTATCCTCTTCCGACAGTATGAAATATACAAAGTCTTCATATCCCATCTTGCCCTCAACCTTACTAGTAAACTTTCTTGGTATCTGAGGAAACATAGAATCATTAAAAGTTATAAGAAGAAGAAATAGGCGAAGCACTCTTGTATATAATCTCTCTGCCTAAACAGCTTGTTTAATAGAAAGAATTATCTGAATGACACAAACCTGAGAAAATATTCTATCAACGATCCTGTAGGTAAGTGCATGGTTGCCGTATCTGATAAGGTTTTCTTTATCTATCAAGAAATCATGATCTGTGTCCAGCTCCCAAAACTTGCAGTATATTACGTAGAAGTGTTCATAAGAAAAGAACCTGTAGAAAAATAGGAAAAGTTAAAAACAAGAAGGCAAGAACCAAGCATGTATCAGAATGCAATAAATGCAGTAATGTATGATATATGTAGATTCTAAGAAGCTGAAGTTTCAAAAAAAGAGAAAAACTAGAGAGGGGGACGGGGGGGATCTTTGCCAGAAGGATGTGTTTAAACTGCTGTGAGTAATATAACAGTGGAGCTAGGTGGTTATCAACAATATTTCCCATCTGGGTCAGCCCATCCTACGAAGCCACACCAAGAGTTTCAGAAAGAAAACCCCAGACCAGCCCGTGAATCCTAAGAGCGAAAACCGAGAGTAGTAACAAGAAATAAACTAAGCAGACAAGCAGAAAAAAGCCAAACTCCTAATCTTAGATCGTCCAAGAACAAGCATTTTCAGACTATCTACCTTAAAACTTTGTTGATGTCTTCCTCTTCATCAGCATGTTGCATCGCAGCAATTAAGTTTCCACGTTTCAGTTCCCTGAGTGTAAGACGCCCATTACCCGATCTATTCACGTAGTAAAATATTCTGTATATTACGGTTTCAGCTGGCAAATTGGCACAAGTTAAATGTTAAAAACGTATCAAAAGAATGTATCATCTTTAATGGCACAAGTAAAAAAGAGAACAACTCTGAACTGGGTAGCAGTCACGCCTACACATGTGCTTTGTGGACCAGAGATAACACTCTTCATTTAGCTCATGCAAGCAACAAATTTGTTAGATTATTATGGGTTTATTTGTAATTAGTTTATTAGTTGTTCTATTATGTAATTAGTCCATTCCCTAGGACCATAGTATAATTAGTTCATGTGTTGTATAAATACGTAAGTTGTATTCAGTTTATAGTACGAGAAAATAACCCTAAATTTCTACGTCTCTCAATTTCACATGGTATCAGAGCAGTAGATCTGAGACCTACCTATCGTTTTTCCCTTCCGATCAATCGAGACTCAGCAACTTCCGTCCACCGTCGAGTTTTTCCAGACCCAGTCGATGAACCCAGTCGCCTTGCCCTCGTGGACCGCTTTCTGACGCCGACGAGCCTTGTTGGCACCTCCGTGGTCCATTCCGCCGCCGTACGACGTCACTCCGGTCGAGCCCAACGATTTCCGACGTCATACGACCCTTATCAACCTTATACGCACCAGATCTGCATGTTCCGACGCTTTCTGACGACACCTGAAGTTCGCCGGACTACCTACGAACTCCGACAGCCCTGACCCAGTTCAGTTCCGACCTCGCCTACACTCGCCGGACCTCTGACTACACTCGCCGGACCTCCGAGGGACTGTTTCAGTGGTAGAACTCCTTGGTTTGGAACAGTGGTAGTGGTTGGACCTTTTAATCTACGTATTCGGTACTGTTTGGCACTGTTCGGCACTGGTAGGAGTCTTCACAGGTGTATTTGGGTATTTATCTGGCACTTGGTTTTGTTTTAAGGTGTTTTTAAGGTGGCACTTGCTTCTGGATATTTATTTTAAGGTGGTTTTCTGCAATTATTATTGTTTTGAGGCGTTTATTGCTGAGTTGACTGAGTATTGTAGATTCGGAGTTGTGGTTCTACTGTTAAAATGTCATCAGAGGATAAAAACAAGGCTTCCGTTAATACAAAGGATGAGTTGAGTCGCATAGGGACTCTGGATAACTCTTCTCTGGATATTTGTCACATTAAATTGGATGGTACCAATTATTTGATTTGGTCTCGCACTTTCACTTTAGCTATTGAGGCCAAAGGGATGTCAGAGTTCATTGAGGGCCCTGTTACACCACCTGTTGAAGTTGTTGAACTAAAGAAGTTTAAATCTCAAAAATCGTTGGTCATGACCTGGTTGTTTAACTCCATGAGAGCTGATATTCGCCATACTTTCCTGCTCCTTGATACTCCATATCAGATTTGGACTACTGCAGCCCAAACCTATTCGCAACAAGGTAATGATGCACAGTGTTTTGAGTAGAGGAAAAGACTTCGTACATTAGAACAAAATCATCGCCCCGTCTCTGTGTACTTTGCTGACTTGAGTGGAGCATGGTAGGAATTTGATTATTATCAGGGGTTTCAAGCTGTTTGTGCGGTGGATGCTGCTAATTGGTTAAAAAGGATAGAGAAATAGCGTGTTTATGATTTTCTTGCTGGCCTTGATGGGGAATACGATCCAATTAGAGTGCAGGTGTTGGGTCGTGTTCCGTTTCCGTCTTTGGGAGAGGCCTATGCCATTGTTCAGCAGGAGGAGAGTAGGAGGAGTGCTATGGTGCATACTCCTACTTCTGATCGTTCTGCTTTGGTTGCCATTCCTCAGGGTCAGTTTGGTTCTAGTGCTGGGCTTGTTCCACAGAGTGGTAAGTCACAGCCTGGTGCTGGCAGTGGGCCTATTGATCGTGAGTCACTCCGGTGTGATCATTGCCACAACACCGGCCATACCAAGGATTTATGTTGGAAGTTACATGGCCGTCCCTCTCGCGGGCGAGGGGGTGGACGCGGTGGTCGTGGTCGTGGTTTTATGCGTTCTCAGGCCCAGGCTCATGTTTCAGAATCCACAGTTGCTACCTTATCAGATTCTGGGTTCAATACTGGCGGTCAAGCGCCCTCTGATCATGTTAGTCGATTTTCTCAGGGGGAGATGCAAGCTCTCAGGCGCCTCATGGCTCGGGTTGATTCTCCATCTACTATAGCTCCCACCTCCACAACAGGTTCCACGTCATATTTTGCCCACACAGGTATTCCAGCTAGCGCATTTACTGCCTCTTCTACTATTCCTTGGATTATAGATTCTGGTGCCTCAGATCATATGACAGGTTGTTCTTCTGTATTTGATTCTTACTCTACTTGTTCGGGTAAGGATAAGGTCAGAATAGCAGATGGATCATTCTCTGCTATTACAGGGAAAGGTTCCGTTCGCTATTCTCCCTCTATTTCCCTCTCTTCAGTTCTCCATATTCCAAACTTTGCCACTAACCTTCTGTCTGTTAGTAGTCTTACTCGTTCTGCAAATTGTTCAGTGACCTTTTTTCCTACTCATTGTGTTTTTCAGGAACTGGACACGGGCAAAGTGATTGGCAGTGGTAAAGCACATGGTGGCATTTATTTTTTGGAGCCTGCACCTCGTCCACCCCTGTCATGTGGTCTTGCTCTACAAGCAGATACGAGTTCAGCTCTCTCTATGTTACATCAGTGGCACCGTAGATTGGGTCATCCCTCTTTTGGGATTTTAGAAAAACTTTTTCCTACTTTAATTAAGCATTGTTCTAGAAATCAGTTTTTTGTGAAGCCTGTGAGCTTGGAAAACATAAACGTTCCTTTTACGCACCTATTAATAAACGGAGTGACTTCCCTTTTATGGTTATTCATTCTGATGTTTGGTGATAATAGAGATAAGAGAAAGTGTATAGGGTGTTAACTAACCCTAACACACGTAAGCTTTATTTATATTATGTGGTGATTAGTTACATAACATAAGTAACCAATATGGGACTTAGTCCAACACTTATTCTAACACTCCCCCTCAAGCTGGAGAATAAATATCACAAAATCCCAGCTTGTTACATAACAACTTTAACGTGATTTAAATAAAGGTTTAGTGAAGATATCCGCCAATTGAGCTCCTGTGGACATGAAAGGGGTAGCCAACACGCCACTATCTATCTTTTCTCGAACAATATGACAATCTACTTCAATGTGTTTGGTTCTCTCGTGAAATACTGGATTTGAAGCGATGTGTATCGCTGCTTGATTATCACAATACATAGGAATAGGTAATTGGAGGCCAAACCCCAATTCTTCAAGCAAAGCTCTTAACCATACAATCTCGCAAGTAGTATGAGCCATGGCACGATATTCTGCTTCAGCACTAGACCGAGCAACCACAGTTTGTTTCTTGCTCTTCCAGGTAACTAAATTTCCACCAACAAAAGTACGGTACCCAGTTGTAGACCGTCTATCAGATGGTGATCCTGCCCAATCAACATCAGTAAAGGCCTCAACACGCAAATGACCATTTGAACGATAAAAGAGGCCACGTCCAGGATGAGCCTTGAGATATTTTACAATACGAAGACAAGCTTCCCAATGTGGAAGACGAGGAGCTGACATGAACTGACTTACTGTACTGACAGCAAATGAGATATCAGGCCGTGTATTGGTGAGATAATTCAGCTTGCCTACCAAGCGACGATAACGGTCTGGATGAGAAAATATCTCCCCCTGATCAACACATAATTTGACGTTTGGATCCATAGGGGTCTCTACAGGTTTTGCTCCCAATAAACCAGTCTCCTCTAGAATGTCTAGTGCATACTTTCTCTGGGACAAACTGATCCCGTCCTTGGATCTTGCTACCTCAATACCCAAGAAATATCGAAGCTTACCCAAATCTTTGGTGTGAAACTGACACTGTAAAAACTGTTTTAACTCATCAATGCCTTTCGGATCATCCCCAGTAATAATGATATCATCCACATACACAATCAACACTATTTTCCCCTGATCTGACTGAATTGAGAAGACAAAATGATCAGAATGGGAGCGACGCATACCAAACTGCAACACAACATCACTAAACCTGCCAAACCAAGCTCGAGGTGACTGCTTGAGACCATAGAGGGATTTGCAAAGGCGACACACCTGAGAACGCTCCCCCTGAGCAACAAACCCAGGAGGTTGCTCCATATAGACCTCCTCGAGCAGATCACCGTGTAGAAAGGCATTCTTGACATCCAACTGAAACAAGGGCCAGCCAAGATTGGCTCCCAGAGAGATAAGAATGCGAACAGAGTTAATCTTGGCCACCGGAGAGAGAGTCTCAGCATAATCAACGCCATAGGTCTGGGTATAGCCTTTGGCCACAAGACGGGCCTTGTACCGTTCAACGGTGCCATCCGGATGATACTTGACCGTAAAGACCCACCGACATCCAACAGTAGACTTTCCGAGCGGAAGAGGAACCAACTCTTAAGTGCCATTGTCATAGAGAGCAGACATCTCAGCCTCCAGTGCTGCCCGCCACTTAGAAACAGATAAGGCCTCCTGAACAGTGTTAGGAACAAAAATGGACGAAACAGAAGTAGTAAAAGCACGAAGGGACGGAGACAGATGATTATAGGAAACAAATTGAGCAATAGGGTGAGTAGTGCAAGACCGAATACCTTTACGAAGAGCAATAGGAAGACCAGGTGATGGGGGAGGTGGTGGTGGTGGTGGTGAAGCGGGATCTGGGGACGGAGGAGGCACGGCGGCAGGCACTGACGGGGCTGTCAATCTTTTTCGTTGACGAACATATACCTGCAAGGGTGGCACAGGAACAGGAGGAACATCGATAGGAATAACATACTCAGACTCAGGAGTCCCCGAAAAGAAAGGCAATGACTCATTAAAGGTGACGTCAGCACAGACAAAGTAACGACGAAGAGGGGGTGAGTAACATTTATACCCTTTCTGAGTACGGGAATACCCGAGAAAGATACACCGGATCGAGCGGGGATCAAGTTTGTCCCGGCCAGGATCTAGTGCATGAACATAACATGTGCAACCGAAAACCCAAGGGGGTAATGAGTGAAGAGGCCGTCCAGAAAATAAAACCTTGTGTGGTATTTGACCACCAAGAACAGTGGAGGGCATACGGTTAATCAAGTAACAGGCTGTAAGAACAGCATCACTCCAGTAAGACTTAGGGACCTGCATTTGGATTAACATGGCACTCATAACTTCAGACAAGTGTCAGATCTTGCGTTCGGCAACCCCATTTTGTTGTGGAGTCCGAGCGCAAGAAGACTGGTGAATTATCCCATGATCATCAAAAAAGCGAGAAAGAGCATTATGAAAATATTCACGTGCATTATCGAACGAAAAATACGAATGCAAGTATCAGACTGAGTCTTTATTTCTGCATAAAATGACTTAAAGACAGAAGACAACTCGGATCTCGTTTTCATGAGATAACGATATGTAACACGAGAAAAATCATCAACAAAAATAACATAATACTGAAAACCTGCTAAGGTGGGAACATGAATAGGACCCCAAATATCCGAATGTACTAACTGGAAAGGCCGTAACACACGACGCTCAATCCTAGGATAAAAAGACACTCGACGGTGTTTACTAAACTCACAGACTTCACATTGTAAGTCCTTAACATGACTACATGATGGCACCAAACGCTTCAGATTCTAGAGCGAAGGATGGCCTAGACGACAATGGTGTTGATAAGGAAAAACAGATGACTGAAGAGCAACAGATGCAGGACAAATGTCATCAGTAAAGTAATATAGACCGCCACGTTCAGTACCCCACCAATCTTCCTCCCCGTCTTTAGATCCTGAAACACACAACCATGAGAAGAAAAAGTGATGGAACGGTTTAAAGATTTCGTAAGTTTACTAACAGACATAAGATTGAATGGAAAACTAGGAATATGAAAGACAGGGTCCAAAGTAAGAGATGGAGTAACAGAAACGGGACCTAAACCAGTAACTGCAGAAGTAGAACCATCAGCTAAGGTGACACGAGATGGTGGACCAACAGAGCGACGACTGGAAAAGATAGTAGATGTACCAGTCATATGATCAGAAGCACCAGAATCGATAACCCAATGGGTGGAAGAACGAGAAGATGCAACACAAGCAACGGAGGAACCGGTCTGAGCGAGCGTAGCAACAGAGGATGAAGTCTGATTTGACACAAGGCGCTAATGCTCTTCTGCAGAAATAGTCACCAAAGAGTCGGCAGAATGAGGAAGTGGTTCAGCATCGTCAAAAATAGCAGCCCGGTGAGCCTGAGGAAATCCATGGAGATCATAACAAGTCTCCACGGTATGATTGGTCCCCCCACAATGAGTACAATGAGTACACGATCGAGAATCACAACCACGGCTACGGCTACCTCCCCCTGACATGCGACCACCGAAACCACGACCAAAACCACCAATGCCAGAACCACGATTACCCATACTAGAATCACGGCCACCAAAACCACGGCCAGGACCACGTCCACTAAATCCAGAGTCACGACCACGACTGTTAAAACCAGACTCACGGCCACGACCACGGCCACGGCTAAATGAAGTACCAGAAACAACGGAAGCCAATGCTGAACGATCAGGGGGTGGCGCAGACACAGATACAGAAGACTGACGAAGGCGACTAAAAACCTCGCTGAGAGAAGGTAGATCACGAGACCCCAATAGATGATTATGAACAAGACCATATGTGGATGATGCACCAGATATAAACCGAGCAACTTGCATACGCTCACGCTGGCGCCGCATGACCTGAACATCAGAGGAAATCGACTCACATATATTAAGTTCCTCACAGATACCACGGAATTTACCATAATAAGATTCCAAAAATGAGTCACCCTGGGAGATAGAAAAGAATCGACTGATGAAGATCATAGGTGCGACGGAGATTGTTAACTCCAGAATACATCTCTTGAGCCTGTGTCCAAACTTGTTTGGCCGTGGGTAAGAAAGCCAGTGTGCTAGCAATATGCTCTTCCATACTATTCCATAAATCAGACCGAATATTACCATCCTCAGATACCCATGCCTCATATGTGGCAGCAGTCGCTGCGGGAGGATCATCTGTCAAATATTGGTAAAGTTTCTTACCCACATAATAAACCTCGACTGCTCTAGCCCAAACAGCATAATTCTTACCATTCAAAGGGGTGGAGGTAATAGACAACCTCTCACGAAACCGAGAAGAACCAGATAAACTTGCAACAATAGTAGAGCTAGGAGCAGAACTAGATCCAGACTTTGACTCATCCTTGCACCGAATCAATATCAAGAACCAATAATATCAACTACAGAAGCAAAACTTCAATAACCAATACTAAGCGAACATAAACCACCTACGACCAATCAACCGACCAACTGAAATATCCAATCTTTAACCGATATCAACATAAATAGGTATTGATAAATCCAGAAAATCAGAAACCCACCAAACTGATACTCACAAGGCTATACCTACTGGAAACACCAACCAATACTCATCAAATCTCGAACAGATACTCATAATACTTGCAATATAGTAACTAGAGAGGGATCAGACGACATACAGACTAAAATATCACTGATATATCTCAAGTTCATGTAGATAAATCACACAGGAGAAGGACCTGGAGGAGGATCGCCGAAGGCAACTTAGTGGTCGCCGGAGGTCGGCGAGGGTCGACGATGACAGGCGGTGGGTGGCGATGGCCGGCGGTGAACTGGGCTGGTGTTTTGAGGTTGGGGTTTTGACTGTGGAGCAGATCCAGCAGATCGCCGGAGGTCGGTATGACCTGGAGGTGTGTCGTCGGAGGTTGGCGAGCGTCGGTGGTGGGTGGTGATGGCCGGCAGTGGACTGGGCTGGTGTTTGGAGGTTGGGTTTTGGGAGAATCTGATGTCGGCAGTAGAGGACTAGGGTTTCGAATGTTATGGGGTATGGTAGGTCGTGGACAGTGATGGGTGATGATGTCGGCAGTAGGAGGCTAGGGTTTCGACTGTTATGGGTGATGGTGGATGGTGGACAGCGATGGGTGGTGGGCGGCGATGACTGATGGACGAAGGTTATGGTGGCTGACTAAGGTTAGGCTCGTGCTCTGATACCATGATAATAGAGATAAGAGAAAGTGTATAGGGTGTTAACTAACCCTAACACACGTAAGCTTTATTTATATTATGTGGTGATTAGTTACATACATAAGTAACCAATATGGGACTTAGTCCAACACTTATTCTAACAGGGTCCTTCTCCTGTTACCTCTCTTAAAGGTTTTCGATGGTTTGTCACTTTTATTGATTGTCATTCTCGTGTGACTTAGGTGTATTTACTTAAGTCAAAAAGTGAAGTATTTTCTTGTTTTAAATACTTTCATGCGATGGTGCGCACTCAATTTGACACGAATATCAAAATTCTCCGTAGTGACAATGGCACCGAGTATATCGATAGGAATTTTAGGGCTTTTCTGGATGACAATGGTATTCTTTTTCAGACGACTTGTGTTGACACTCCACAACAAAATGGAGTTGCTGAACGCAAAAATCGTCATCTTGCTGAAGTTGCTCGCTCTCTTTTGTTCACCATGAATGTTCCCAAATATTTATGGGGAGAAACGATTTTGACTGCAACTTATCTTATTAACCGTATGCCATCTAGTGTTCTCCATTTCAAGACTCCTATTGAGTGTCTTCCTACCAGTTCTCGTGTTTTGACTCTTCCTCCGAGAGTTTTTGGTCGTGTGTGTTTTGTTCATGCTTCTCACCCTGTTGGCGGCAAGTTGGGTCATAAAGCTCATAAGTGTCTTTTTGTTGGGTATTCTCCTACCCAGAAGGGCTATAAATGTTATGATCCTCACTCTAAGAAGTTTTTTGTCTCTATGGATGTCACTTTTTGGGAAACCGAGTCTTTTTACTCTCCCTCCACTCCATCTCTTCAGGGGGAACACCATGTTAGTCAGGAAGAGATGAGGGAGGGAGAAGTTTACATCTCTGACTCAAGGGTCATGGTCACTTCCTTTTTATAGTGAGGGGGAGAAAGAGAAGTCTGGAGTGGATTCAGTATCTGTTGATAGTGCAAAACAGGACATTGGTGGACGAGTGGATGTGGATAGGCGTATCAGACCCAGTTAATGGCCTACTACCTTGGCAACGTATCAAAAGAAAGGAAAGAAAGGCCAACCTTCATGTGTACTGCCACCTTGTCAATCACCATCCCCTGTTTCAGTTCCGGACTCCTCAGTTGACTCGTCTAGTAATGAATCTTCTCCCATTGAACCTTCTATTATTGATTCTGATAATCTTCCTGTTGCACTTCGGAAAGGTGTTAGGTCATGTACTCAACATCCCATTTCTCAGCATGTCTCTTATGATCGTTTATCTCCTTCATACCATGCCTTTGTTTCATCTCTTTCTTCTATATCTATTCCACAGAATTGGTAGGATGCGTTCATGATAAATGAGTGGAAAGGAGCTATGGTAGCTTTGAAGAAGAATGGCACTTGGGAGTTGGTATCACTTCCAAGAGGAAAGAGATCAGTGGGATGTAAGTGGGTTTTCGCTGTTAAGCAGAATGCTGACGGTACAGTTGAGAGATACAAGGCGAGACTTGTAGCCAAGGGTTTTACTCAAACCTATGGCATTGACTATGAGGAGACGTTTGCTCCAGTAGCGAAGATGAACACTGTGCAGGCTTTGATTTCATGTGCTGCTAATCTGAATTGGCCTCTTCACCAATTTGGTGTAAAAAATGCATTCCTTCATGGTGAGTTAGAGGAGGAGGTGTATATGGATATACCACCGGGGTTTTCTTCCTTAGAGACTGAGAGAAAGGTGTGTAGATTGAAAAAAGCTCTTTATGGGTTGAAGCAATCACCTCGAGCGTGGTTTGACAGGTTTTCAAAGGCTATGTTGAAGTTTAGTTACAAACAGAGCCATGTAGATCATACTATGTTCATCAAAGGAGGTGCTGGTAAGATCGTTGTCCTTATTGTTTATGTTGATGATATGATAATGACAGGCAATGATGTGGATGAGTTTGTTAATCTCAAGTCCAGTCTTGCTCAAGAATTTGAGATTAAGGATCTGGGACCACTAAGATATTTTCTTGGAATGGAAGTGGCAAGATCTGATAAAGGTATTTTTATCTCTCAACGGAAGTATATACTTGATCTTTTGGAAGAAACAGGTATGTTGGGCTGTAGACCTGCAGATTCTCCTATTGAAGCGAATCATAATCTTAGTGGAGATGTGGGGAGCGTACTGATAATGAAAGGTATCAGCGACTTGTGGGTCGAGTAATATACTTGGCCCACACTCGACCAGATGCTACTTATGCAGTAGGTGTTATTAGTCAGTTTATGCATGATCCTCGTACTTCACATCTGGATGCAGTTTACCGTATCTTGAGGTATCTCAAGGCTGCTCCAGGGAGAGGAATTCTATTTTCTAATCATGGTCACCTACGGTTGGAGGCATTTATTGATGCCGACTGGGCTGGTTCTGTGGATGATAGACGTTCCACTTCTGGCTACTGTACTTTCCTTGGGGTGATAACTTGGTGAAGTAAGCAGCAATCAGTGGTTGCCAGGTCTAGTGCAGAAGCTGAGTATAAAGCTATGGCGCATGGAGTTTGTGAGCTCTTATGGCTCCAAACGGTGCTACGTGATTTGGGAATTTCTGCTAATGGTCCTATGAAACTCTACTGTGACAACAAAGCTGCCATAAACATTGCTCATAATCCTGTTCAACATGACAGAACGAAGCACATAGAGATTGACAGGCACTTCATCAAGGAGAAGCTGAGCGAGGGGTTGACATGCATGCCTTTTGTGAGATCCAAAGATCAATTAGCAGATATATTCACAAAAGGACTTGGTCGCAAGAGTTTCCACCCCATTGTGTTCAAGTTGGGCTTGATTGATATCTTCGCGCCAACTTGAGGGGGAGTATTAGATTATTATGGGTTTATTTGTAATTAGTTTATTAGTTGTTCTATTATGTAACTAGTCCATTCCCTAGGACCATAGTATAATTAGTTCATGTGTTGTATAAATACGTACGTTGTATTCAGTTTATGGTATGAGAAAATAACTCTAAATTTCTACGTCTCTCAATTTCACAAAATTGCAATGACAATTCAAACCCGAGAAACTCAACTGAATCTAAGGACAAAAAAAAACAGAAAAACTACAATCACTAGATATGTAACATATTTTCACTATCACAAGCCACAGAAGCAGACAATGTATAATTGAAAGTGAATTCAAGGCACCTTTGGAAGAGAAATTCAGATAATATCATCTACAAGTGCAAATTCTTCAAGGTAGAACTGCTTTAATAGAAAAGCCAATCAAACTGTTACCCGCTGGCAGACAAATGGGCAGATCGTCATTTTTTCACATATGATGAAACAAACAAATGGAAGGATAAGGGAGAGAAGAGGGAGATTGGTGGAGACAAAGAGGGGGATAGAAGAATCCTTGAAATATTTATATTTCCCTCCATTCTCCAATGATGTTCATCTTTCCCCTAACAGGACATTTATAGGCCTCACAAAAAGTAAACTCCATACAAAACTAACACTACCAGACATACTACCAACTTAAGGGAAGACTCAAAACATAATTCTTACCACTCATTGGACAATCTGCAGCTCAAACAATCCTGGATTGGATGCCCCCAAATGCCAGCATAGAAAATAGATAGTCTTATGCTTTAACACAGATATCTCAGCAGTTAACACAGATGTATTCTCCCGAACCCCCCAAAAAAAATCTCTCTCTCTCTCTCTGGAATCCCACATCGGTGGTATATGGAAAGTGAGTTCCATATATAACTACTGTATAACCTAAGGTTAACGTTTTGAGCCATGTGGTTAGCCTAAGGTAAGCAGGTCGGCTGGCGCGAGTCCTCTCTCTCTCTCTCTCTCTCAGTTTAACGAGGATCTCTTCTCCCCAACCAAAAACAAACAGGGGCATACCAATCTCTCTCTCTCTGTGATTTGCAATCTCTCTCCTTGACCAAAAAAAGATTTGGAGTGCACCAGGTCTCTCTCTATTTGTTCTGCAAGCGTTAATGTGCAAAGGAGGACGATGTTCATCTCTGGGGTTTTTGATAAAGACTCTTCTCCAACTCTTAGACCATTTCTCAAAACAGAGGCTTGGATTCTGACACTTCTTTTTCTGCAACTTGCTAACATAACTGACAGTAAGATCCATGATTTTTACGACAAACCTTCTCCAACTCTTAAAGCTGGACCATTTTTCAACAATTGTGGCTTGGATTCTGACTCTTCTTTTTTGGCAACTTGCTAACAATACTAACGGTAAGATCCATCAACTAACTCTATGTTTCCATTGACAAAAAGAGGAAAAGCTTTACAGTCATGTCCAGATTAATATAGCAGTGTCCAGATTAATATAGCAGTGTCAGGTATGAATCCCACACCTGTATCAACACAGGTGCTTACCCAAAAATGGGGAATCCATGTAACATAGGACTAAAGAATGGCTATGCAAAATAAAGAATATGAGCCTATTTGCTTTTGCTCTATTGAATTGGTTGTGAATCAACTGAGTTCATTTTACTAGTCTAGAGCTGAGGAAGTGGTGGTAGTTGATATGGTGATGACACTCGTTAAACTCTCTCTCTCTCTCTCTCTCTCTCTCTCTCTCTCTCTCTCTCTCTCTCTCATGGTTGGAAGATTGGTGGTCAGAAATGTAGAGAGAGAGAGAGAGAGAGAGTTTTGGGCTATTGGCTCAGGTGGTAAAGAAAGCGAGTAGTTTAGGCATTCTTCGACTCCAAGTGGACAATGTGAACAAATTATGATGCACAATAGTGGTCAGTTAATAAACAGAGGTCAGGGTATATCATCAGTTCAAACAACAGAGAGCAGAGTACATTCAGAAGCCAAAGGGGAGGTGTCTGTCTGTATTTGTCAAAAAAACAGAGGGAAGGTGTCTGTAATATACCTAATGTATACTACTTGACAAGCTTAGATCCTACTTACTATTTAGCAACTGTGATTTGAAAAACTATTTAGCAAACGGCTAATGGTTGTACTTCTGTTGCGTAGTATTGAATTTTCTTAGTTTAGAAATTAGAACACAGAGCGTCCATATGTGCAACCATATGATTCCAGAACAGAGAAAATAAATATCAAAGATGGAGAGATCTCTGTTGAAAAAAAAAAGATGGAGATCTTTCACAATCAACATGCATAGAAATCAAGCAGCAGCCAGGGAACCAACATAATACTACCAATAAGTCAAGCCAACAAAATAATACCAAATTAAAGCAGCACTTAAACTAACTGAATGATTTCAACATACCGTATCTTTCTTGAAATTCCGGTGTGCTCTGTAAGAACTCTAACCCTGGATGACTAGCCAAAAGTTCTCGAAGCACAGGTTTGAAGTCATCCTACAGTCAGATTGATCAATAATGAGGAATAAAAGGTTAATCAATCATTCAGACGAATCAGACCTAAAACTTCGTATACACCAATCGTCAATTCAAAAAACAAATTGCATGCAAGAGGGTCTTTTGTTATGGCATTAAAACCTCTTACAAGACTCTCCATTCACATCTCACTATATCTACAGGAAAAAGAACCAACAACAGATTTCAAACGGGAACAAATAATGACACCTGACTACCTGAGTGAGGTACTTGAGATCTGGCTGCTTCAAAATTGTAAATATTTGGGTGGCTGTTTCCTTCGTCATCATCTGGCTATCCACCCAATAATCAACAAAAGCATCCCTGCAGGCATGTCAACAATAAGAAAAAGTAAACCCAAGTATCCAACTATTAGAGTAACACCACACATATCAGCACTTATGAATTAAAATTTGTCAAATTGGTAATTTTGCAGTGGTAAATAAGGTACTACAAGGCAAGCAGTTCAAACAGATATGGAAAGCCTAAACTAAGACATCTATCGCTGCAGTTTTCTTTTGTGTTCCCTTTTTGTTGAGCAACAAAGAATTAATTATTCACTAATAAATAAGAAAATATGGAACGGAGTTAGAGGACAAGAAGTCCTAAAAAAGTAGAAAAGAGAAAACCAACCCAAATACAAAATGATTACAAGTCAACACGGCCTTCCAACTCTTCTTTAAAAGAAGGGCACTTACTCGAACAAAAGTGCCACCAAACCCACAGAAGCTCATTACCCTATAAATCCCATGTGTCATCAAATTTGTTTTCAATCACATTGTACGTCTCAAAATACAAATAACCTAAACACTGGACGAAACACGCAGCAAAAAACAACCTAGCTTTGGGGTTAGACCCAAATTCCTGAAATAAATGGAAAGCATATGAGAACAAGCCATTACCCGGTCTACCTCCACCATGAAGAACACGCTCAACCATCAGGCCAACGCAATAAGACAAATCAAAAACCCTTGATTTTCATGTCTCTTCATTCATCTTACACATAAACACACGGACAGGAATGGAAACTACCACTTGGCCTCCTTTTCTAAACCATATCAATATATCATTAGTTTTTTAGCTCTATAAGAGCCATATTCCAAGCAAAGTAAAAAATATTTGGTTTTAAGAGACACATTGACAATGAACCCCTACCACGGTCAAGAAGTTTTTCAACACAATAGCTGCATGAGGAAAATCAGATGAAAAATAGATCAAACCCTCTTATCACTGAAATCAATGGTCGGAGAAATAACACGAGGCTAGATGACAAGAAAGCACAATCAACAACCCGAACATTCAGGTTCTTATGGAAAATAGAAGTTCCAAGAGATGTGAATGGAACGAGAGGCAACAACAGTAAGGTAGAGTAAGATTTGAAGGCGGGGGTTAAAATAGAGGAGAGGTACTGTGCTTCCAACTGGAGTTTGAAATGCACCTCACCACAAGGAAAATTGAAGAGGCTGGAAGGGAAAGTGCATGTGCGTGATGAAGGGGTGTTGGCCCAACAAGCCCCCTTGCTGAGCCCCCGAGTCGCTTTAAATCACGCCCTTGCTTTTCCTTCGCCGTCAACAAAAGGTCACAGAGAGGAAGACAACCCTAAAGCCACTTCCTCAGACAGCCATAAAGCCCCTTTTGCCACCTATACAGGTATCTCCAGAACCTTTCTTTTCCAACAACACAGACTAAAAAAAGCTCGAATACCTGTGATCATCGGATTTGTTAAAGTCAGCCTTCAACATAGCTCCTTCCTAATACAGAGATACACACCCCTCCACAACCAGTATTAATTCACTATCAAAAAATTGGAGACTTCCAGACTGAACATACCATTACGGGTGGATATGAATGTAGTGGTTATGATCTTAGCGATCTTCCGTCATGCCCCAATCCTATTGGGGTGGTGTCATAAGTTAAAGTACCAAGGAGCCAACTAAATGCAAATCAATTGGGTCATGAATCAAGCTTGTTTGTACCGAATAGCAGTGTTTGGTTAGGACTTATGATAGTGCACGTTATGACCAATGTAGTCTTTTGTTACGACCAAAGTGGTCTATGGTTATGCCCGATAACTGTTGGTTACGAACCATATCAATGGTTCAGATTTCATTTTCAAATACCAATGGTCTACAATCATAGGTGCATTTTTTTTATTTCATTGACCGGGATGTGCATATGGTATGCCCCTTTTGCGGCATGTGTATTCTAGTTTTGTCCTCTAAAGTATGCCCTTCGGTTTCCCCCAAAATTACAATGCTGAGAGGGTCCTATGCAAACCCATCTAGGGCAAATTTCCGGGCAGCCAAACAAATATATAAATGAAGCATTGTACACATACTTTCATTTTCCAAATTGTTAGCGAGACGAACTGCAGGAGTCAATCTACATTATCTCCATTACCTTCTCTTAAGTCTAAGATTTCCAAAAGGTAATATATGCATACATAATACATTCTTTAGTGTCCCTCCATACCCATGCCCTTGATTATCCGTTGCAAAAGTCATGTTTGGAGTATCAAAAATGTCATACTCCCTCCGCTCCTAATTGTTATTCCCCCTTGGGGATTCTAGCTTTTTAAAAGTACATGTAATCATTACAATCATTTTTGGAAATTACCCATTATTGTAACTCACTTACAATATAATCATAGATATTTATGAGGATAATTTTTGAAACTTGCAATTTAGATTTTTAACTTCGTAAGAGGGAAAATGGAATAGTGGACCAGCAATTAGGAACGGAGGGAGTACTATTTTGTGCTTCGTATATGGCTATCATTACAACATTTATAAGATTGACATGAGAAAAATTATTTACAAATCAGAGATATAAAATGAATCACATTGAGAAAAAGTAACTGGTCAAGATGGAAATGTGAAATACCTGGTTACAACCCCTTTGCAATCAACGTCAATCTTTTTAAAAAGAGCAGTAGAGAAGAATGAAGGGAGCTTGCAGATTTCCTTTGTAACTAATTTAAATTCTGGCCTCCATCAAAGAAAGACAGACATATCAATGACATGATATCCCAAAAATTAAAAGGCAAAAAAAAAAATTAACAGTTACATGCTTATCACAAAGACAAATATGTCATAAACATCTCTCACCCTGAACTTGTAATCCGTCAATGTGATCGTAGAAAAATTGATTGATTCCGAACAGACATCGTTCTTTCAATTCATTAGCTGGTGGACGGCCATTTTGAAAGTAAAACTGCAACAGTTGCAAGTATTCCAATCACAAGAATAAAAACCAAAACAACATTGAGAAAAAGTGACAAACTAGAGGAAATATTCAAGCAGAGAGGAAGGAATGAAGATTAAGGACTTGCTAACCTGAGGTATCAATTCCTTTACTGGCTCACTGACTAATTTTAGAGGAGAACCAAGAGTAGATGGGCCCAATCTCTGTTTCACGACACGAGGAGAGCCGGATGAACTCCTCGGAGAAAGTGGAGGAGCACTGCCGGCTGGAAACATCGAGGGCAATGAATTGCTTGAAGCAGCATGAGGGCTAGAAGATGTTCCACTGATATTCAAGGAAACACCTGCCTTTGCATTGTTAAGCAAGGATTTCACCTGTACTCACAAGATATAACTTTTGAAATAGGTTGTTTCGACATATGGCCAGGGAAAAAGGGCACAAGCGGAAATTTGTAACAAAACATACAACATACAATACAAGCCTTCCTAGAGCAAAAAGTGAAATCACAAGACACAACTTAGCAGATTTATTTCTCCTATGCTGAGTTGGGACCTACTTCTGAACCCGTAATTGAAAAGTACATATAAGTAGTAACTATAATAAAAACAACATAACACCACAGGCTTCATAATTTTCCGCAGCAACCAGCCCAATCTGTGAATTAAAAAGATATTCAAGTGCAATTAAATGTTAGGCTGATTTGTAGACATTTCCAAACAACGGGTATACTACCAAACCAAATCCTTAGTCAAGTATCTTCTGAATCTAAACCGAGAAGCAAATGAGGAAATACTTTTAGAACAACTTCTAGTAGACTGTTAGCCCATTTCTTCGTCACCAGACCTTAACGCCTCAGGGAATCCCCACGTAGCAACAGTGCCAAACCGGAGTAAATGTCACAATTTTTCCTTTCCATATTTCTGTGATGAGTCAACATAAATATCCCAACCACCAAATCCAGAACTCCATTTATCTTTACCGAAATGCCAAAAATCAAAACCCTTTGCCCACCACCCTAGTTATGATCATCTACCAGACTACCACCAATAACAAGTAGTTACAACTGAAAACCGAAACTGTCCCTCTCATCATCACCGTAATTGTGTCGGCACGGCTACCCTACAGACTTTAACCCGGTATTCTTTAAAAAAAAAATAAAGCATTTCATGTCACTCTCAACCAGTCTCCCAAAACAACTGTACGCGTGATGGGAGAACTGGAGACTCTAAAAACTTCCACGCCAAACCATACATTGACGCTAACGTGAGCATTTTGAATATTTTGCAATTGCATAACCATGCAATGGAAGTGCAGTACATTGACTAGTCGACATACACCACTACAGGGACAAGTGGTTTCCTCTTCAATTAATATTTTTTAACCCATAAGGGATGGATAGAAAATGACACATTATCATTGCCTAAGAACCAAATGCAGATATGTACTACAATCAAGTGCTATGATATGATAACAAAGTTACAATGTCAAATCCAAAAAATACAATGTCAACCTCACCGTTACACAAGACATATACTATTTCAATTACTCAAATGTAGGACCGATAAACGAACTACACGAGCCCAACAGTTGATTGTTCAAGCTTGGTTTGATAACACAACAAGCTTTGGGAATACGTTTAAGCTTGGCTTGTTTACGGGAGGAACCGAACTTAAACGGGCTTTAATCGAGCCGATCACGAGTCACTTGAATTCTTTTACCATCATAACTATTCATAAGCGAACGAGCCGAACAATAGCTTGTTTGAGCTCGCTCTAAAAGCTTAAAATGAGCTTCAAAAAAATGTTCAAACTTGGTTTCTTTATGTAACAAAACTGATCTCGTACACGCTTTTTAACCAGCGAACACGAGCTCAAACTCCAATGTAGGCCGATATGATAATAGTTACCTAGCTTTAAAATTACAATGTCAAATCCAAAAAATACAATGTCAACCACGTCGTTGCACAAAACATATACTAATTCAATTACTATAATGTAGGGCCGATATACAAATTGGTTTGATAACATAACAAGCCTTGGGAATATGTGCCTGTTTACGTGACGAACCGAACTTAAAACGAGCTTTAATCTAGCCAATTACAAACCGATCCCGAGTAGCTTGAATTTCTTTACCATCATCAAGGTTCTGAATGCCGTACTGGCTAGAGTACCGGTTTTCCTACCGGTACGGGTAGGTACCGGCTCTGGTGAGATACTGGGTAGCGTTTCGGATTTATTTCTATCAGTGTTATTTTCCCGCGTGAAAGAATTCAGTATAAAGTATTCATTTATTAAAAATTAAATAAACCTATGAGTAGTCCGGTACCATCCAGTATTTGACGGGTACGGCCCGGTATTGGAAGGAGAAATATATATCAAGACCTAGTCCGGTACTGTCCTATAAATTAAGACCTAATCCGGTACTACTACGGCGGCTGGTATTTGAGCCGGAACAAATTAAGGGTGTATGGTAGGAATACAAAACCTTGACCATCATGAGCCGAACAATAGCTTGTTCGAGCTTGAAACGAGCTTCGGAAAAATGTTCAGTCCTGGTTTGTTTACACAACTAACCGATCTCACGCAATTCTTTAACCAGCGAACGCGAGCTAGAACTCGAGCGGTTTCGTTCGTTTCCGATTTCCAACTCTACTCAAACGAAACTTCCGTATCACCAATTAATTCGCATAGAAATGACGGGAAAACGAAATGATAACCTGAGAAGCAGTCTCCGGCAGCGAGAGCCATTGGTCAAACAGCCCCTCGATAACGTAAGGGTTGGATTTGAGGGCGAGCGGAGACACCTCCGGCAGCTGCAGCAGCTCCGCGTCGAGACGCGCCACGTCGCCATTCAAATCCGCAGCAGCAGTAGCAGTAGTATCCATCGCCATTTCAATCCGACCAAAAAAACAAAAAACCTAGTTATTAATCAAGCGCGGCGTTCAGATCCTGAATGAGACAAATCCGCGTTCGTCTCTCGCATTCAGATTGGAAAAAGCAGTGACTAATAATGCTCCGTCTTGCAAATCCAGTTAACAAATGAGTGCCTGTGGAAAAGGCTCAGATCTTCGGGGAGATGTGGGGAGAGAGAGAATGGGACGATACAATTGCATTAGGCGGAGATTGGAGGGAGATTGTTGGAGAGTGAGAGTTTCGAGAAGTGCGTACCCTTGAGAGAGAGAGAGAGAGAGAGAGAGAGGGGTGTATTAATGTACGTAGAATCGAGGACCTGAAACTATGGAGACGACGGAGGCATCTGTGAGCGTAGTTAGGCCATGTTGTTCTTCTCAATAAAAAATAAAAAAAAATGATTGTTTTTAGTTTACTATTTGTTGTCTTTCTTGATCTAGAACCCTTTTTTTTTTCTTTTTTTAACAATTGGAGGTGGTGGCCGCTATTCACAACGCACTATATTCTCCATGCAACCCCTTTGAAATATGGGATGCTTGAGACAAAAAAAATACCGTAATGTGTAAAGACAAATTTATTCCTTACCCTTCCTCCTCCATCGTCGTCTTCATCTTCCTCCTCCATCACCGCCACCGTTGTGACAATATTCATAATTAATAATTTAAATTCCAAATAATATTCAAAAACTCAACGTCCGTAGTTTTTATAAACCAAGTCCGATAAACGTATCTTAAATCAGATTTTAACTTTCGATTTTAGTAGCAGTTTTCAAGACTTAAGTTCCGAACAAGATTCGAAACTCAACTTCTAAATTCTTTTGATTGTTAAGAAAGTTAAATACCAATTTTGATATCAGTTTTCGAAAGTTAAGTTCCAAATTGGGTACATATCGAGATTTTTGATTGGCTACAATCAAAGAGTTTTTTCTACATGGATGAAATCATCCCCCTCCCCAGCAAATCGATGAGGAACTACACTACTATTGGTGGTGTGTGGTGGAGGTTGGGGAGAACATAGTGGTGTAGGAGGATGTTGTGGTGGTGGTGGTAACGAGAGTCGTGGTTGTGATGGTTATGGAGCCCATGCTGGTGGTGGAGGGGATTTAAGAGGAAGGGTGTGTTGGGAAGTTTTGGAAAATTTATTAGATTGCGTGGAATAAAGACCCCGTTCCGCTTTCTTTCTAAACTTTTCTCTTGAAAAAGAAGTTAATTCCAAACTCAAATATAACGAAAATGGAAAATAAAATTCAATTTTTTTGCATCATTTAAGAGATTTCAATGAGATCTATCAAACAAGATAGAAAAATTATTTACGTAAACACATGATTTTAACTTTAAAATTATCTTCTTTTTTCTTATAGTTCTTTTTTTTTTTAAAGTGAAATACCAAATTATGTTTGTACAAATGTGTGGTATTTGCACGAAGGAATTGGGTTGTGCGGATTTAAAAGTGGGTTGCAAGTGGCAACTCCCTTAGAGAAGCCTACAAGGCTACAATGTATAAAAATGGATAAAATAAATAAATACAATAGAAGAGATCGGAACATATACTTTTGGTTTTGATTTTGGTTATGGTTTTGGTTTCGTTTTAGTGTTGTCTAGGAGTACTTGTCTTTATACAAAATGTATTTGCAACTTTTTTGGTTAACTCTAGGATTGTGGGGTCCTCTTTCAAGAGCTCCAATTCTCATAAGGATTGTGCTTCTATCATGTCTCTCGTAACGGCTATGAATTCGGTCATTGATAACCACATGCTACACATAAACATACACATTAATGATTCTTATCTTTTCCAGCAGTTGAGAAGCTTTAAGGATTTCCCGGTAATTTCCAGCCCCTCTGTTTTTTGACTTCTGCTTTTTAGCTCCAGAACCCCACATTTGCAGTATAACCTTATGCAAGCGCTCCGGAATTCATCAAGTTTTCTCTTTGGCAAGATTTGCGCCACCTTCAGGATCTACTCAGAAGTTAATATATCTTATTCTTTTGACAACAGATAAGCTTTCTCAAGTGGATCTTTTTGCTCTAGGAGTTGCCTTTCTTTTATGCTTGATATACTCCTCCATCTAGTTTTGAGTTTTTGTATCCTTTTGTCTTTGGGACTGTATTTATTATCTATGACTCTTGTAATGACTTTGGGGGTGTTTGGCAACCCCATTTTCCCATTTTTTGATTCCCATGGTGTTTGGCAAGCCCATTTTGGAAAACCCATTCTCGGATTCTCCTTAAAGAAGCAAAAATGTAGAATCAAGACCTCCTTTTCCCATTCTGCCTTTTCCCATTTTCAAGTGAATTACCAAAATGCCCACTTCAAGTCCCTTTATTTTCCAATTTTGCCCACAGAGAGAGATGAACATGGATCGGAGAGACTGAGAGAGAGGGAGCCAGTGGTGGCGACGGTGATGGGTGATCGGAGTGCCGGAGTAGGAGTCACTTGTTGTGGCGATGATGGTGGTTGATTGGAGCGATGAGCTCAGAAAGCGAGAGGGAGAGGGAGAGGGAGAGGGAGAGGGATGAGAGAGGGGAAGTCGTGCCAGGGGAGAAGGAAGTGGTGGGTTTGGGCTGGAAGGCGGTAGGTTGGGATGAGAGACATGAAATCACAAGGAACCGTAAAAAGTAAACTAAATCTTTTTAATACATAAAACAACCAAGGATGATATGGTAAAAATCAATTCATCATTCATCTACCAAACACTACTACTATTCCAAAATACATTCTGCACATATTTCCCAAACACTTATTCATTCTTCAAAACACATTCTGATCATAATCCAAAAAACCAAAAAACTGAAAATGAAAAGTCAAAAAGTAGGCTTCCAAAACACCCCCTTTTATCTATCTATGAAGTTATTTTTTGATTTAAAAAAAAAACTTTTATTCTTCTTATATTTTTTAAAATTCTTCTCACTTAAACGGTAAATTAAATTTTAAAATTCCTGAAAACAAAATAAGAATTACGAAACATAAATAATATGGTATAGAATTGAGGAAAGTACACTTTCATCCCCTGTGATATCGCCATGTGCGGATACCCCTCTTATGGTTCAAAACTGACTACATAACCTACCTGTGGTTTTGAAAATGTGCGAATGGACCCCCTGCCGTCATGTTTTCCATCCATATTAACGGAAATATATCTCACACACCTCTAGAATGTAATCTGAGTCGTTCATAATGTATTATTAAATAAAGAATAGAGTATCTCTGTAAAAAAACATCTCGATTAGGCATCAATAACCCAGTGATCTAATTTTTAGTAAATTTAAATTTGAAATTTTAATTTCATAACAAAATCGATTTGCCATGAGCTTTTCATTTTTTGATTGACTTGAATTTTGGCATAGATGTAGTACTCGTTAAAATTTACAATATCAACAGTTTGGATTTAATTTTTGGTATACGGGATGGTGTGGTTATATTTAAAAAAGAAGAAGCGTCAAGGACGTTATGGGGGTATAACGGCCTTTTAATGTTGTGTCCGTTAATATGGATGAAAAACATGACGGCATGGAGTCTATCCGCACATTTTCAAAACCACAAGTAGGTTATGTGGTCAATTTTAAACTATAAGAGAATATCCGCACAGGAGTGAAAGTAGACTTTCCTCTATAGAATTCATTACCGGGTAAAACAAGGTGCGCACCCAGATCTTATTTGATTATGAAACTAAAACTAACAGGATTAAAGGATTAATAGTTTGTTTGGAACCTATTGCAAAAAATGAAATGAAAGAAAAATTATTCTATTTTGTTTGGTTCGAGAGAAAACTGAAACGAAAATAACAAAATAGAGAATTAAGCACAATGATTTTTCCTTTATTTTCCTCAAGTTCCTTTATGCTTTGTTTGGAAATTGAGAAAAGTGAGATGAAGGAAAATGGGAGGAAATGAGATGAAAATAAGAGAAAAATTATACTATTCACAATTTTAGATATTTCTAAAATAGAGGAGAAAATAGTATTTGGTAGAAGGAGAACGAGGGGTATAAAAGGGAGGAGGAGAGCTTATGCCCTTGGAGGAGGGGCCTTAACTAATTCCACTCCTCACCCTATGATAAACTAATTTAGGTGGGGAGAAAAATTGAATTGACTCTTAATTTTTTTTTTAATTTTCAATGTACTCCTTTCGTCTCAATTTAATTATTTTTTTTTAAGATTCGTGCCACTAAACATATTGACCTCTTATCCACAAATTTTTCTTATCTATTAAAAATCTTATCCGTTCGACAAATGAGCCTTAAAGCCTGTTTGTCTGAGGTAGCCGCCCGGATACGGAATAGGCCGGATAAGCTTATCCTGGGCCCATCCATATCCTGGGTTTGATAGCACCGGCCATCTTGGCTAACTTATCCTGGTGGGAGAAGCAACACCCCTTCAACAGGTTCGTTAGCTTATCCCCTCTTGTGCCCCTGACCTCCAATATCATTTCTACGTTTTCCACCAGCAAAACGGAAATGAACGTGGAGAGAGAGAGTGGTTCGCGGTTGGAGAGAGAGAGGCAGTCTCACCAACTTCCGGCGACATCTCCGGCCAAGACTAGTCGGTAACCCATCGATACCTTTCCCGTCGGTCCCCGTAGAAGGGCTCATATAACCTCTCTTATCCTTCACCAAACAAGCCGTGGCGGACGGTCGTTTGAGTCGCACGAGAGAGGATACGGACTCTCGACGGGCACCATCCCACTCTAGTGTATCTGAAAGCCACTTCTCATGATTAAGTTCTCTATTCAGACAACTTCTTGTAGTGACCCCTCTCATCTGCTCTGTCTACGCAGTTGAACGACGGTCGAGAGTAGAAAGAAGGCTCAGGGGTGAATAACAAATGCCTCAAACAGTGTGGTTCCTCAAGCCTTTCATTTACTCTCCGCCTACTACTACTACCACCAGTTGGAGGTTCGTTATCTTCAGTTTCTCCCTATCCACTTACATACACAAACACATAATGTGCATTTGTAAAGAGTCTCACATAATCAAGTAGTGGTGGCTACAGGAATTTGTAGTTCGGTGTTTAGAAATTACCATAACTGGCTGATTTATTAGCCAAGTAATATACGTACAAAATCTGATATATTATTATAAATTGTGCAGTCAAAAAACATAATCTCTGTTCTAAAAAAATTAACTATGAGGGGAAATGAAATGATAACTTAAAAATATATACTATATTTTACGAAAATTTAATTTTTTTGAAAGTTGTCGTATTGTGTAGTGGACAGTGTTTTGAGAATGGAAGGGATAAAATTTTACGGCTGTCCTAGACGAATTCTCATATTTTGTGACAATGTTTAATATTAATCTACTAAATTCAAAGGAATATTATTCAAGTTAATTGAGTTTTGCAATGTAGTTGATTTTTGTTAAAGCTTTGTCCATAATTCTATAAGCGAACTAGGTAACAAAAAAAAAACAAAATAGTTATTGTTATGAATGCGGAATTAACATATTTAGACCATCAACAATAAAGATGGAGAGAGAATGCATAGCAGAATACTTACACCAATAGATTTTTCTCTTTCTCTCTTTCTTTCTTTCTTTTTTTTCATTATGATTGTGTGCTTTATTGAATTAATGAGCTGTAATTGGGTTGTGATTGAGTGTTTAATTTATTTTGGGTTGGGTGTTCAATTCTTTTTGGGTTAGGTGTTTCAAGACTATGATGTTTTGTATAAAATGTGTTCTTTTAGAAAACATTTGTAGACATCCCTAGAAAACAAGTTCCAAGAACCGTCAACCAAATGAGTTTTGTTTTCCGCCACAAAAAGGAAGCCAACAATAGTGGAAAGAACCCTCCCAAAAGAATAGACAGCACTGTTTTCTTAATAACCATTGCTTGTTAGAATCCCATGTTTCCTTCAGTTTTACCTGCTAACCTTGTTTTTATAGCCATGGATTGTTTTGTGTGTGCAGGGGGTGGGGGGGAAGGGAAGAGCACGAAGTGTTAGTTGTTAGTTTATGTTAGTGTGATTTGATTTTAAACCCTTGTCTAATGCATGGGAGTACATAGTGCCTACCAATGGACTATCAGTCTGCTTGCCCACAGATTGTTGTTTCTCATTTCTTTATCAGTGTGTTTGTCGGGTTAGGTTCATTATCTGTGTTTCTCTATTAGGGTTGAAAAATTATATTCTTGGGATAATTAATAACTGCCCAAGTTATGTACTTTGGTTGGGATTGTACTGATGTATTGTGTCTTTCTCGCAGTAAACCAATGATATGCGGAGGCTTACTTGACAGCAACCTAAAAATACATAAAAGAGGAGAGGTAGTTTGTTTTGCTATGCTGGCCCCAAGAAAGTTCTTGCGAAAGAGAAAGAAAGTGGAAGTTTTCAAAGATGCAGCTGATGAAGCAGATCAAAAAAACTGGAGGAAACTGATGAATGAAATTGATGAGTCTGGGTCTGCAGTTTCAGTACTGAGAAGCGTAAGGATTGAAAAACACTCACTTCCTAAGGACCTTGTCGTGGGCACCATGGTTAGATTTAAGCAGCTGAAGAAATGGAACATTGTTAGCGAGGTGATTACTGAGCTCAGTCCCAACCTCTTCTTTTTTCGTGTATTTTTTCATGTCCGTTCTTGTTTTTCATCTTTGCTTTGACATTTCATCAATTTTGGAGAATTTCTAGCCAAACTATTAATTATGAGTCATGCATAATCACCACATTACCAGCGTTCCAGTGAATCATATGGTTATGCCTGTAGTTATGTAAAACTTTAAGACTTGAATGTCGCATAGTCCTAATGCTGTCCCAGTTAATCTTCTATTCTAAACAAAAGAAAGTAGTTAAAGAATGGGGATGATCATGCATTTGAAGGTACCAATATCCTGATGACAATAGAGTAGCGGGCATGAAACAATTCAGCCTTTGGGCTATTTTGGACATTGATGTGTATTTTGGATTATAAGTTGCCCCGTCTTCCATATATGAAAATGCTATTTTTGTGTTTATGGTTAATTTCTTGTTCTAATCACATCTAGTGCCTGAATTGTGCAATAGATTCTTGAATGGCTTTGGCTTCAAGATTGCTGGGATTTTAGTGAGATGGATTTTCTGATGCTTATTACGGCTTATGGGAAGCAAGGGGAGTTTAACAAAGCTGAAACTGTTTTGAACTTCATGACCAAGAAGGGTTATCCACCATCTGTGATATCCCACACTGCCCTTATGGAAGCATATGGAAGAGGAGGCCAATACAATAAGGCAGAGGCAACATTCCGGAGGATGCAATCTTCTGGCCCTGAACCTTCCGCTGTAACGTATCAGATTATTCTCAAAATATTTGTTGAGGTGATTAACCTTTGTTATACCGTCTCTTCGAATACTCCAACTCCCTGTCAACCTGACTTATGTAGTTTCACTCTTAATTTTTGTTACTAAAACTACATGAGAATGAATGTTGTGGTCAAGAAGCATGTAGAAGATTGCCAGGCATGCAATTTTAAGGTTGAAAAATTAAGTTCTTCGGGCTTTGTAGACTATTGACTCTGGTATGAAACTTGATCTAAGGATTTGCGCTAGAGTTATATGTATCTTATTAGTGTATTTGGTCCTATAAGCAGTGTAGGTAATGGCATTGTTTGGTGCTTGAATTTCTACGATGGCGTGCTGTACTAGTTTGGATAAACATAAAATTGCGGCCTGGATTTCAGAAATTGAATAGCAGTTTCAGAACCCGTGCACACTGAGAAGCAAGGGCACATATATGTACACTCGAAATGAAATTTCTGGAAAATTGTGACACATGCACAGCAGTGGGCACAACACTCAAGAAAACACACACACACACACACACGTGTTTTTGCATATGTTTAGCTGTTATTCGTTATACCTCCTATCCAGAAACAACCAAAACCAGTTTTAATTTTCAATTCTCAACTTTTACTAAATTTGATATCGCAATTTTAGACAAGGTGATGTAGGACATAAGGCTGCAATTACAATCGCAAGAAATGTGTGATTGATTGGATATCTATGTGATTTAGTGGTAATAGATGGAAGGGTCTTAGAATTTTCCTTTTCTATTTTAGTAGCATGTTCTAGCATAATTTTAAGCAGATTTGGACTTTTGATTGTTTTCCTTTTTGGTTAAGATCCTACTAGTTTAAGTATTCTTGTAAGGCACAAGGTCAAGGAACTTAATTTTCCATCTTCAATAATATTTCTCTTGAGAGTCATTTCTCATTCTGGTGGATTCCAGTCCCGTGGACTCGGGAACTAAAGAACTCGCTTCCGACTTGCGTCACAAGGATTTTATAGGGTTTGAAATTTTTGAACTTGCAATTTTGCCTTTTATATTTATTGAACATCATGAAAAAGTGTTTTGTGCTTCATATTATGCATAAGGCAAATTTAGCGATTAGAGAGATCCCAAAGTTTTTCCCATTATTACATTGACACTTTTTCTAGAAGAAAAAAACATGAAATGAAGAGTCTAAAAAGAGTGGAGTTTTTGCACAATGCACAGAGAATGTGAGCTGGTGCCAATGCTCCTATAAATGTGTTTTACATGAATACTTTACAAAATAATATTCTATTTAATGGATTTTTATTTCCTGAATTAAGTGCACTCTCATATCGTAATTTGTAGAAGTGTATTCGTATTGTACCAAATGTTAAGCATATGGTGTACCATATTCCCATTCCCGTACGAGTACATGACCGATTAATGTAACGACCCGCTTCCGCCCTGTACAATATTGTCCGCCTTGAACACCATACCCCATCAGACTTCGCAGTGAGGTCACCCTTCCTTGGATTACTCCAAGGCGAGCATGCTTAACTGTGAAGTTTCAATGGATTTTGATACCCTCACAGCTTTAAAAGGCCTCCTACAAGGTAGGAGTACAATTTATTATTTATAGCACACAACTTACACTTCACCAAGCAATGTGGGACCACCCCAGCTGACCTGTCTAGTCACCAATCAGACAGCCCCTGCACAGGTCCCAACCGCCCTCTAGCCGATCGACTACTACCTAGAACTCCTAGGGGCGGGGCGTCACAAATAACATTGAGTTGTATCCAAACTAGAAAGACGAGTATCACATATCACAGATAGCTTTACTTTTCTATATAAAAGGTAGTGGATATACGGCCATATAGCTTTGTCTTCAAAATATTTCATTTTTGGGTTATGATATTGATGTACCTTGCTTCAACGCACGGCAGTGTATGTTATCGAAGCTTATGGTTAATTCTGTCTTGCAGGGGAACAAGTTTGAAGCGGCTGAAGAGATATTTGAATCCCTTCTGAATGATAAGAGTTCACCCTTGAGACCAGATCAAAAGATGTTCCATATGATGATTTATTTGTTTGGGAAAGCAAGGAACTATGAGAAAGCTCGTAAAATGTATGCATTGATGGCTGAGAGGGGAGTGCAAAGATCTACAGTTACTTATAATAGCTTAATGTCGTTTGAAAGAAGTTTCAAAGAGGTCTCAAATATCTATGATGAGGTAAAATGGAAGGATTGTTTGAGTAGTAATTGTAGTACATGGTTATAGTTAACCACAGTTTTGATTACAGTTTCATCTTAGCTTGATTATTAATTCGTTTGTCTTCTAGTTTAGGATGAAACATGAGGATATGTTGCCATTGCTTTTCGAAGGTTTTATTTTCTGTTATAAAAATATTTCCTTCTCTATGCCCTTCCAGTTTTGCTAGAAGAAGTTTTAGCCATTTCCATTTGGGAGTTATATTTCTTCCATTGCGACCTTTTACTTGTGCAAATTTGTATTTGTTTGACATTGTTGAAATTCGGTAATGAGATTCAATGTGGTTCATGTCTCTGGTAGCTAAGAAGCGCGAATCGGTCCATCAGCCTCATGTACCAGTGTGCGACATGAAGGACATAGTCTTGGCACCGTCAGATATGTGTCTATTTTTAGACTGTTTTTGTGTTTAGATGGACATGGGGACACGCTTGACAAACCATGGGGACACACTGTGGACACATTTGGATGTCATAATGCTATTTTAAAAGTTAAGTCTCATCCGTGTCCCATGCTTCTTAGGTTTGCAGGAATGCTGATATTTTCTAGGGTTTGCAATTTGCATCACGAGATTTGAAATCTAATAATGTGCACAAGTTGTTAGGGCTGTAGTGGACTAAGGAGTGGAAGCACTCAAATAGAGAAGAAATAGGAACACTGTGTAGAAGAGCATGAAATAGCATGTCCCATCAATCCTGGCTCATACATTTTGAATACTGAAGCAATGAGATTGCCCTATTGCTTAATGTACTTAATATGTGGGATAAAACGTTCTCATGAGGCCAAGGTCTTGGTAAGCACATCCTGCCATGGGTTTTGACTTAGCATTACAGGTATCAATAATTTGTCTTTCTCATCATTATTTCTTGGACAAAATCTCGATCAGGTTTACTTTTATTGTTGACATCTTTGGTATATATGTAGCTGCTCCAGTTGTTTTTCATTGCTATGGGGAGTTCCTTCTAGTGAGAAGAGTTGTGTTTTACAGTTTTGGAGGCAGCCAACCCAAAACAAATTGTTGGTATATGAGAGGCCTCTGTACTACGGGACCAAGTTTGAATGTCTTAGATACACCCGGTGGGACAAGTCTTTAGGATTACCGACGTCATGTCACGTGCAGCATAACATGCTGCAACACCTATCACGCCGCCGCCACCTTCTTTCTACTTTCAGCGGAAGTGGTTTCTCACGACTCAATAATGAAGTCATTGATTGAATCTGACCCGCAATCCCAATGATACTTTCCCCTACCAAGTGTTTATACTTTCTAAGGTGAAACTCACTTGCCGGATGAGATTGCGAATTTTTGGTCTTATAACTGACGGTGGTTGAAACCTTTACACCCATGCCAATGGTGTTTTATAGGACCAGCACATGGTTATCAATAAAGTTTTGGGTCAAGGCTTTTGTCAAGAGCAAGCTTCCTATGACCCCTTTCCTGATGGTCTAGCTTCTGCTTTCTCCGTCTCCAATGAGGTTTCATTTGACTGCCCCTAAACAGGATGAGCTTTTGGGGGGAACTCCCTTGCCGGATGAAATTCCCAATTTTTGGTCTTAGAACCAACACAAAGTCCATTGATGTGGGACGAGTGCAGGGAAACTCTGTCCTCAAACTAGACAAGCCAGATTGGAGTGGCCCATGTATGATTAGGGATTAGCCTAACCTTGTCTTGCATGAGGAGATGCAAAAGCCCTTACAAAGAGAGAAGTTGAAACCAAATCGGGAAACAAATGTAAACGGGAAGTCTTTAGCTCAAGACCTCCTGTGATACTATGCTAGATTGCCGATTAAAAAATAAAAATAAAAAAACCTAAACCTGTTAGAAAATGCACCCATCAATGTATATCAAGTTAACGAATAGCCCTAGGGAATTGATTCAAAGGTGGGGTTCTGGTTTTGGGATGGTCTATCCTTGAAATTGGCTACTTTATTAGTACTTTTCGAGAATTTCCTCCCTAGGTCAGGTGTAAGAATTTAGTCTAGTTTGCTTGAAGCTGAAGTTAAGACTCAGTAATTTATTTTATGATGTATTGGGATTTGGGACCAATACATGAGTTAATCACTTAGTCACAAGCGTTCTTTGTGGAAGATAATTGTTGATGCTCCTTATAAGTGTACAATAATAGTTTTTCATATTTTAGCTTGTGTAATGCTATCAGACTTTTGAAGTAAATGCTTATTTTAGATGCAAAGAGCTGGTGTTCAACCCGATGTCGTGAGTTATACACTGCTCATCAGTGCTTATGGAAAAGCTAGAAGGGAAGAAGAAGCGTTGGCTGTTTTTGAGGAGATGCTTGATGCAGGTGTAAGGTGCTTTGATACTCAACTTGTGTTGTTATGAGACATATAGTACATGGTTGCAAAACTTAAGATATTGAGAAAAACCTTGTTACCTTAATGAAGTTGTAGAACTTCAGATATTAAAAATCTGTTACCTAACTTGCTTGGATTAGTTTGACCTTGCATAACGATTCTTATGTGGCCAGATCCATCATGTCGTGAATAAGAGCAATTGGATGTTATTACAATAGTACATTACATCTTGTATGGTGGAGCCACATGCAAAGGTGAACCTAGATTTCTCCCCAGAGGCCATGCAGCACCGACACATCTAGAGGTTGCCGAATCTGTGTATGACACGTTGAGGACACGCGACACACAAGGGACATGCCGAAATGTGTATGGGACACGCCACGCCGTGTGTCCATTTAATTTTAATACTTTTGCAGGGCCGGCCCCGGGGTAAGCCCCGCAAGTCTTCGGGCTTGGGCAACCCCCGGGCTAGGGCAACCAAAAAACAATTTCGATGATATATATAATATATAGTAATACTTTGACATAGAAATAGCGTAGAGGATGCTTTGGGGCAGCTGGTCATTGACGCGTTTTATAAACGCTGTTTCTCGGGTTCGAGTGTTGCGGGAAGCGTGTTTCGCAAAAAGGATGCTTTTTGGGTTCGTTGGTACTTGACACTCCTACATCACATGCCTGAGGACCTATTCAACTTTTTTTTTTTTTTGGTTACCTTCTCACTGAAACTAAGGCTCAGCATTGGATTTTTTTTTTGTTACCTTCTCACTGAAACTAAGGCAAGGCTCTATTTGGAACCTAGAGAAAGAATATAAATAATTGAAAAGGAAATTAAAGAAAACTTGGAAGAAAGTTGAATAAGGATTGAAAATTTTATCTACTTTTTTTTAAAGAATCAAACAAGGGAAAAGAAAATTTTAAAATTTTCTTCTTCTTTTTTTTAACTTCTTTCTACGATTCCACACCGAGCCTAAGACTATCTTTACGTTTGTCACTAAATTTCTTTAGCTACACTTTTGTAATGATATTCTTGTGACAATAATTTTGGTAATTGATTTTGGCACTCCACTTTTTGATAACCACACTCCAAAAGTTACTTTGAATTTTTGATATAATTCAAGTTAAAAGCACAATATAATGCGCGCTCATGCAAAATGCAGCCGGAATGTCGAATTATCCTATGCATTGCTGCTTATGCTCTTTCCGCTCTTAGTTCTTGAGAGAGGGCTCAAGATAGATATGCAAGGCTCGAGAGACCTCTTTTTCCCTTGCGAAGTGAATAGAAAGAAAAGATTACCTTTTTGTTTTTTGTTTTTTTTACTTGATTGTTTTTTTTTTATGACTTAAAATTAAGTGGGCAACCAAACTTGAGGTCGGGCTTGGGCAACCCAAATGTCGGGGCCGGCACTATACTTTTGTATGGTGGGACACGCCAGGGTCAAATGTGTAACAGAAAACATGTGTACGTATAAAGCCATACACCATAGGTTGATAATGCATTCAACTAACATAAATATTTTGTGGCTGCAATGTAGGTTTGCATGACTAAAAAGTTTATTCAGAAAGATTTGTTGTGTCACCTGTTGTTTCCCTGCCCCAACTTGTTTGGAATTACGGTGTCCCGTATCCGTATCCGTCCGTGCCCGTATCCGTGCTACATAGCCTGTAGGTGTATCTGTCCCCGCCTCGTGTACTTGCGTCTCTGTTTTTTCCAGCTGAACATTGAATTGATGAAATCAGCTTTCACAATTGTTGAGAAGATTCTTTGTTTCATATTCTTAATTTCTTGATGCTACTTAGGAGATCCTGTGCCCCCTTTTGATCCACACCCACTTTATTTTAATCTAGAGAGGTATCCGTATAATGCAAATTGTTTTGGCTAGTTTATAATTGATATGGTGTTGGGATTTACATATCTTCCAACCAAACACGAACATTTTGTGTTGGTTCATAAACTCCAAACAGTAACATGTGCACTTAGATACAGGTCAACCATGATCCTTGTATCTCCAACTATTTATCTCCATCAGTAACAAAGAGGTAGATGCTACATTCCAACTGAAACAGGCACTTTTTTTTAGCCTGCAGAAGTCTTTCTAGGATCTAAACCTTGCAAAAATATGAACTACTTGGTCAAACTGGTTGCAGAATGGGCAACCTGGTAATAAATGGTCCAGTTTGTTACAAGTAATTTATACCTGCATTTGTAGCTGGGTTGAGTATGGCTGGAGGTGGTGTTTGATGGCTGGAGTTCATGGGAGGGTGGCCAGAGGCACTTGCCAGCAAGTGGTGGAGGAGTGAGGAGAGATAGGAAAGTTGTTTTAGGAGAACGTTCTTTTTTTCCTTAATAAATTTTAGAAACTAGGTTAACTAGTAGGGTTTTGTCAGGAGCAAAAACAGCTCCCAACACACTTTTGTTCACAATTTCCAAATCTTTTAAAGTGAAAGTGGAAGTGTGACCCGGTGTAGCCTAGATGATCAGTTTGGTCTTTTAAAAAGCTCTAAAGTCATTTTCTTACCTTTGTTTGATACTCGGCATCAATTGCAGGCCAACACAAAAAGCTTATAACATCTTGCTTCATGCGTTCGCTCTCTCTGGAATGGTAGAGCAAGCTCGAATTGTTTTCAAGAGCATGCGGAGAGACAGGTACTCTCTCTCTCTCTCTCTGAGGAGATCCTCACTAACCTGGGCATCACCCTATTCTTCATCTATTGCTACATCATCACTTTAGCTTACTGTTCTTATTTACCTTTCCGTTTTGTATTTCTGCTGTTCTTTCTCTTTGGCATTTTATTTTTGGTCTTAACCATTTGCCTCTCTTGGCTTTTCGGCATGAGTTGTGGATGAGTTTGGATAATTGTAGCTACAATAGTGCAAAATGAATCAGAAACATGATGCTTGTAGTGCCGTGCTTACTCCTTAACCTTGCCGTGGAAACTTATATGGTCGATGTTTCCTGTGTAAAGTTTGAACACTATACATTCAAAGAGCAAAAATTACTCCCCTAATAGTGAGGTCTATCTATTAACTTGATTGAGAGAATCCATATAGGTGATTGAGACATGTAGTTTAGTATCTAAACATATATCTCATTCTCTATATTTCAGAACCTGGGTTCCCAAGATATGTCCATGTGGTAGAGTTTATCATAATCAATATTACTTGGGTAGTGAGAAAAAACCAATGAAGGCGATGTCTAATGTTCATCCCCTCCTGACAAAAGAAAAGCTCCCTAATATTGTCACCACTTACCCGTGAAATGCAATGATTAAAACCAGAAAAAACTGAATGTGGTTGAAACGAAATTTTGCACCCTCAAGAGACAGAGTACAGGTAAAGCACACTTTGCCAAAACCTGAATTTTGTCCTCTTTCCACCAAAATTGTTCATGTTGCGGAATTGATCCCAAATTCCCAATAACGCCATTTATGTGTTCCATCAGTTTTTTACCCCGTGTTTATCGAGCTTCAGTATTTGCAGACTGCCATGTAGCCTCAGGATGTTTGACATCTTCGATTGACAGACAACTGAATTAAATCCCTGCAATCTGGAAAGTGTGATATTTCTTCTATGATGTTTTTTTGGGTTTATTTGTCTCTAAGAGGTTATGAAAGGTGATTACGTGTTTCGGTTTTGAGACTGTTTGAGCATTAGGATATATCATTTCTCAATCCCTCATATTTTTGTTAGTAAATGAAATCTGTCTGTTTTACTATGATGGTAATTACTATTGTCTCAATTAATGCAGATGTACGCCTGATCTCTACTCTTATAATACTATGTTATTAGCTTATGTGAATGCATCTGACATGGAAGGTGCCGAGAAATTCTTCAGAAGAATAAAACAGGATGGATTTGAACTCGATGTTGTCGCTTATGGGACACTGATCAATGGCTACGCAAAGGCGAACAATCTGGAGAAGATGATGGAGAAATACGAAGAAATGCGTGTTTCTAGTATCAAAGCCAATCAAACTGTCTTGACAACAATCATGGATGCATATGGGAAGAATAAGGATTTTGACAGTGCTGTTGTGTGGTTCAAAGACATGGAATCTTGTGGGGTTGTTCCTGATAAGAAAGCAAAGAACGTTCTTTTATCTTTGGCAAAAACGACGGAAGAACTAATGGAAGCTAGGCAACTAGTAGGACATACCGATTCTAATGCCAATGAAAACACTGGTGATGGGTTCCCTAAGTCGGTTATAGATGAAGATGAAGAGGAAGACGATGACTATGACTACGATTTTGCAAAGGAGATCCTTTCTGTTCAATAAAGAGAAAATGAGTCGATTGCTTCGACTGACGAGCTTCAATACAATGTTTTACATGTTGTAAAGTCTGATGCTCCGTAAAGTTGGAATGTCTTGTATGTAGTGGTACATTTAAAATTTTAAATGACTGAGCTCTTCGATAAATCTGGTGAGTTTAGTCTGATAACATTTTATGACAACGATGTCATTCCAATGTATGCTACGGCATCAATCCAGGTTTCTAAATTCTTTTTATTAGGGTGATTGGAATCGAGAGTTCTTTGGTTTAGGCTTCGGCATCAACGATGTCATTCCAACGATGTCTTTTTCTATAATAAGTCTTGTATTCGCAAGATAGAAGTCTAAGACCTTAATCTTTGCTTTTTATTAGGGTGATTGGAATCGAGAGTTCTTTGGTTTAGGTTTCGGAGCTGAGTTTTGCCCTTCGGCGTAGCTTTCTTGTACCATTAATACATTTCTAATGACAAATTAAACAAATTAGAACACATAGCAAAAATTCAAAGTCAGGCACATTATAATGAGCACGCGATTCGTGCAACGAATGGTGACACTAGTATTAGCAAAATAAACGAAGTTAAAGTGGGAACATTCCCCATCGCACAAAAGAAAGAGTTCAAAAGCTATTAGCCAGAGTTCAAATCCGGTTTTATACTGGTTTCCAAGTTATTGGGGACTTTGTGGCCTTGGTCTGTGTGCTTTCCGACTCCAGCACCTTTAAAGGGCCGTCTAATCATCTTGAAGCTGCGTCAACGCGTAAATTCTGCAGCTGCTCCATATCTCAATCTTCTTCGATTTTTGGAAAGCTTCCCCGGCACCGAGATTGCAGCGAAAGCGCCTCATAGCATCTGAAGCATTGACGGTACGCATCTCCACTGAATGACACATCTCATACTCTCGTTGCACATATTTTGTTGCATGGCTGATTTCAATCCTTGTCACTCCATTGGCAACAGAGCAGATCTCCTCGGCTGTGTGTGGACTGTCTTTTTCCAGCCGACAAGCTGTGTACAGGCAAGCAGCCAAAATAGCATCCTGATTTCTTCCTTTGTTATAGAATTGATCTGTCTTCTTTAATATTTCACAGGCACGGCCCTTAATTCTTGCAATCAAGCCCAACCTATCGCACATGGTAGCGATGGTCTTGAAGCCCGAGATGAGCGATTGGTCAGGGTCGCAGCAGCGATTCTGCAATCGGACGAGTCTGCACTCAGAGACGGTGTCGCAGGTTGCGTGGTCGAAGACCACCTCCGTCGCTCCCCTGCAGACCGAGCAGTGCGCGTCGCCCATTGGTTAGGGTTTTCTGTTTCCGGTTTTCTTGGAAGATGTGGGTTTTACCTCTTCTCTCTCCCTCTGTTTTCTCTCCCTCTAAGTTTACAGATATGTGTTGGATTTGTGTTGGCTGGTCAAGGACTCAAGCCTTTATAGAGGTTGTGGGAATTATCAACGGACAGCCGCTGCATGGACACTTCGTGTTCCAACAAATTAGAACGACACAGCTAGGGATGCCAATCGTACCCGCGCCCGCTCCGAACCTGCCCTGCCCCGAATGGGACGGGTTTTCCACCTCATTTTCCGGTGTCGGGTCGGGTAAAAAATCCGAACCCGCCCGAAATTACCCGGCCCGGCGTATTTATATATGTATATATACTTATATACATGTCCTTTCATTTTTTTTAGCATTAATCCAAAAAACAATGTCTATTTACTGTCAAGTAACCTAATTAAATTTAAAAAATAAATAAAAATTGATATTTATTGGTGTTTAATGAATTTTTTAAAAAGTTTTCTTCAAATATTTAGAATAAATTCTACACATAAAGAAATGGAATGGGGTATCTAAAATATTGATTGCAATTAAAAGTTTAGATAAAAGCGATACCAAAAGACACAAAAATAATTTCAAAAGTTTTATTTTCTAGATAATATTTATTCTTATTTAGCTTCTTTTTTTTTTTTTCCTTATTTACTTATCCTTTTATTTTTTCAATTTTTATTGGCGGGCGTGGGTAAACCCGTTCCCCGATCGGGGTGGGGATGGGGCTACCCAAAAAAAACCCGGTCGGGGCGGGTACGGGGGTGGGTAATGATTTTCGGGGCGGTATGCAAAAAACCCGCCCCGTTGCCATTCCTAGACATAGCCCTATGAATTCTAAAGCAAACTTGATGTTTCATAAACATCTTTACTGATATTGAGTTGAGTTGATTTTTTACAGAAACCATAAACAAACTATTTTAAACAAAATGAGCGGCTCAGATCATTATTGTAGGATTCGAGACGGGTTTAAAGTGCATATGTACGTCGCATATATATATAAATATATGTACTCAGATGATTTTTCGTAAGCCTACTAGAAAAAATTATTTCAAAATTATCGAACCGCGACGGGCAGAAGCCAACGACTAGTCTTCACACAAAAAATCACACATCGCTTGAACCTACATCAGAAGGGTTGAAGAATTTCCATTGGAAGTGTTGAAAACCTACAAAAATACTTGGGCACAAATTGTCCCTCTAAATACGTTCCTGTTGGATAATGTTACCGCAATGCACAAAATGTAAGTTAATTTGTTGCCTTGGAGTCCAATATTTTGTTTTCTTTCTCTTCCGCGATTGTAACATTTTCAAGAAGGGGTGTAAACGAGCCGAGTCAGCCAAACTCTCGAGCCTTAACTCTATGTGCATATGAGATGATAGATAGAATGCAAAACCGAAGGCAAGCAAAGATGTTTCATATCTTTGGAAATCGAATACTGAAATGAACACACTTTACAATCTAGGCAACAATTTATCATTTAGTGAAAGCCATGTTTCCCCCACAAACAGAGGAATTTTTACCAAGAGTATCAAGCAGGGCAGGGTACATTACAATCCCAAAATACATAGTTTATTTCATGGATTTCTTTTGCGAAACAAAGTTGTCTTCTTCAGCTCTATATGTGTGTTGAGGAAACAATTTCTGCCTGCAAGTTCTATAGTAAAGCTCAATGCAGGATGAACTATCTAAAATTAGCTTTGTTGGGGTTGACGTTGTTGCCATTGTCATCGGCGGTACCGTGGTAGCTCCATTTCTTGTTTCAAAACCAGCCTACACATTTTAATACAAGTTAGGAGATTTCTAATTACCGTTTTCAATTTGATATAAACAAAACCTTAATCGGTTGCCAAATTCTACATTAGAGAATAGCTTGCAAAGCAGTACTAAAAGAGATGATTCAGTCATAAGGGAAACAAACATTATAAAAGCATATATATATATATATATATATATATATACACTCCGGATCCCCTAAGGGATCCCGGACGGAGGCTTTGGTGCGGGATTCGGCTCTCAGCCGTTGGATTTAATCCAACGGCCACGGGAATAAAAAGCAACACGCGGATCCAAGGAGAGTTGGGTCGGGTAAAATTGAGCGGATCCGGGTTATAACAAAACCCTCTACTTTCCCATTTGGCTTCCATTTCACGCGTACTGGAACGAGAGAGAGAAAGAGAGAGAGAGAGAGAGAACGATCAAAGAAGATCTGGAGAACAAGAAGAACGAAGAGAAGATCCAAGAGAAGAACGAAGAGAAGATCGATGAAGAACAAGGTATATCTCTCTCTCTCTCTCTCGTTACGTACGAATAGCAGAAACCCTAACCCTTGATTTCGAACTGTAATAGCAGAAACACGACGGATAAGAAGTTCTGGAGAAGAAGAACCACGACCGCGATTAAGGTATCTCTCTCTCTGGTTTGAGCATTTAACTTCGAATTGGTATTTTTTGAGCATTTAAACACGAACGAACGTGCTTCGATTTCTAGGGCTTTGACTCAAAAGACGGAACCTTTATTGTTTGTTTGTTCTATTTTTTCTCCCCTCTTCGTGTGAATGTTTATTTTTGTTTGCAATATTTGATGCAATGAAGGCGATTAAAAAAAAAAACCTTTGATGCAATGAAATTTTTCTACAATTAACTCTGTAACATTTTTCAAAGGGAAAATTTCAAAAAAACACCTGACCTTTCAACTCAATGTCTCATACACACCTGACCTTCCAAAAATGTAAATCCCCCACTTGAACTTATCACTCCGTCATCAATTAACCCCCTCACCCAATTTTCCGTCCAAAATCTAACGGAATTGATGACATGGCGCTTACGTGGACATTTTAGCCCTAAAATGAAGACACCTGTGCACCGCACAATAAATCCATACACTGAGGTACACCCAATCCCCCCTTTGTCTTCCCCGTCCCTCCACCGTCCCTCATCTTTCCCCACCATCACAAACTCCATCCTATTCCGTCTCTCATTGCAAACCCAAGGTAATGAAAAGTTGAATAAGGGCAGTGGGATGGAAGGCCGAATTGGGTTTTTTTTGTTTTAATTGCATAGTTTTGTAAATTGAATTGAGTTTGGGAATCACACTTGGCCGTACGTGCATCTCGTTAATGTCGACTGTCGTGGAATGCGAACTGCGGAACGGAGGAAGAGGTAAGGTCGGCGTCGGAAAATATTGGGTGACAACCGGATCGAGAAGAAGGTTCTCACCGGAGGAGGAAGAAACCGGTTGGAATGTTACGGAAAAGAAGAAGAAAACACGATTAACCAAATATTCAAAACCCCTCGAAGTCGAAGGCACCGCGACTGTACATATAGAAAAAGCATCAAATCACAGACATCAACTCCAATCGACTCCATTTCAGAATCAGAGTGGTGGTGGACGGAGGCGATTGGGTAAAAAAGTCAAAACGCGCAGGCTTGGGCGAGATCTGGTGGGTCTCGGATAGGGTGAGTGAGTCGACCCGGTGAGTTTGGGAGTGAGTGGTTGATCAGTGGAGGAGTTTTTTTTCAGAGGGAGCAGGGTTTGGGTCATGGGTGCCGTTGTAACGGGGATGAGTCCGTACTCGAACGGCTCTGGATACATTTAGTGAGTGGCCGGAAAAAGAAATGTGGTGGCCGAAAGCACGGGGAAGACAACAGGGAGGATTGGGTGTGCCTCAGTCTATGAATTTATTGTGTGGTGCACATGTGTCTCCTTTTTAGAGCTAAAATCTCAACGTAAGCGCCATGTCATCAATTCCGTTAGATTTTGGACGGAAAAATGGGTGAGGGGGTTAATTGATGACGGAGTGATAAGTTCAGGTGGGGGATTTACATTTTTGGAAGCTCAGGCGTGTATGAGACATTGAGTTGAAAGGTGAGGTGTTTTTTTGAAATTTTCCCTTTTTCAAAAGTGTAGAGTTGATCTTACTATTATGAAGACTTTGAACTAGTGTTTGGAACACCAGTTATCAAGCTTTCGCTTAACTGTAGAGTTGATCTTACTGTTATCGAGCTTTCACTTATAATTTTCTAATAGCTTTCAAATGTAGAGTTGATCGATACTATTGTTGTATCATGTGTACAGATAATGAGTAATGGAATGTTCAAGAGCCCAGTGCACAGGGTGGTGACAAACTCAGAGAGGGAGAGGCTCACTCTAGCTGTGTTTTGTCTCGCAGATTCCAAAATGGAGATCGGTCTGGTGGAGGAACTCATCGACGGCCAAAGGCTGAGGTTGTAGAAGACAATGAAAGATTAAGTGACTATCTATTTTGAGAACTACCAGTTAGGCAAGAGACCAATTGATGGAGTAAAGATCTGATGTTTTTCCAACATTACATCATTTGTGGTTTCTATGTAGTTATAATGGAGCTTTGGGAAACAAATTCCAGTTTGAAGTTGTTTTTTTCTCCCCCAAAATATAGAATAATTGTAAAGGATGAACTATTTGTAAAAGATGAATGCAGTAATTCGAATGCAATAATTGTAACAGGTTGTGGTTTTCAACTCTGACTTCTCAAGTTTCTAGCCAGACGTCACAGAAGCAACAGAAAAGAGAGCAAAACAATAATTCAATTGCAATTGAATCGGAAGTTTTAAATCTAGCCAACATGAATACATATGTTTTACAAAAGAGATATGAGCTGAACAGCCTGAACATCATCATCCGTGTCTACCCTAAGCTATATTACAAGCAAAATGGAAAAAAAATCCCAATACGTGGCCTAATATTGTCACGAGAGGGAGTGATGTTCCTTCAACCACACAAGCATGCTCTCACATCTTCACAGATCAGCCTAGAGATAGCAGCACCATCCTTGCCCGTTTACAATTTGAAAGGCATCACTCCATTTCAGCTTCCAAATGCATAGCTCTCCCAAACCTATTGATCCCAGATGTCCAAAAATCACCAGCAAAAGAACAGCTACTCAGCACACAATCTTTTGTTGAAGAGGAAAGCCAGTGCACTTCCCTTGATGTCGTATCTTGTGTCCAGGTACTCGTACATCAGGCTCACAAATATCTCCAAAAATGTGTGGAACTTGAAGTTAAGTGCAGTTCTAGTGGTGGTGAAAACAGATAAATGAGACTATTGTTCATGGTAGCTGAACCTCCACGCATCAAGCTTGTAGGTACAAGATTGATGCAATTTTCTTCTCTCCTGGACAGCCAAGAAAACCAAATTGGGATGAGGGGAATGCTGAATAATTCAACAATTGTATAGCAGAAAACAAAGTGTTGAGAGGGATTATAGCAAGAAACACGGCAACTAAACCATTTTTAATATAAACCTTAATTTCTGGTTCAAAATTTCTGCAGTCACAAACCCTAATTTCTAGTTTCAAATTTCTGCCCCAAATTTCTGCTAAATCAAATGAGAGAGAGAGAGAGAGAGAGAGAGATCCGCACTCCCTAACCCTAAGTTCTGGTTCAAAATTCCAGAAAAAATACCAATTCGAAGTTAAATGCTCAAACCAGAGAGAGATACCTTAATCGCGGTCGTGGTTCTTCTTCTCCAGAACTTCTTATCCGTCGTGTTTCTGCTATTACAGTTCGAAATCAAGGGTTAGGGTTTCTGCTATTCGTACGTAACGAGAGAGAGAGAGAGAGATATACCTTGTTCTTCATCGATCTTCTCTTGGATCTTCTCTTCTTTCTTCTTGTTCTCCAGATCTTCTTTGATCGTTCTCTCTCTCTCTCTCTCTTTCTCTCTCTCGTTCCAGTACGCGTGAAATGGAAGCCAAATGGGAAAGTAGAGGGTTTTGTTATAACTCGGATCCGCTCAATTTTACCCGACCCAACTCTCCTTGGATCCGCGTGTTGCTTTTTATTCCCGTGGCCGTTGGATTAAATCCAACGGCTGAGAGCCGAATCCCGCACCAAAGCCTCCGTCCGGGATCCCTCAGGGGATCCGGAGTGATATATATATATATATATATATATATATATATATATAGGGTTGTAAACGAACCGAGCAGCTCTCGAGCTCGGATCGTTGAGGCTTGGTTCGGCTCTGCTCATTTAGTAAACTAGCCGAGCTCGAGCTTGAGTTTTCGGCTTGGCTCATCTGACAAAAGCTCGATTCGTTAAGGGTGACTTGGCTCGATTAAAGAGGCTCGTTTAATAAATAACTCAGCTCAGTTTGATAAGGGCTCGGCTCGTTAAGGCTCGAGTTCGACTTTTGGACTCGTTTAGTAAATGAACCGAACTCGAGCTCGACAAAACTCGTCGGCTCAGCTCGTTTACAGCCCTGCATATACGCAACTACATTAGAGGGTTACATCCTCCTGCTAAAAAAAACTAAGATAGATGCATGTTTACTAGTACAAAATATGGCACACTACAGATATACACCCACTATAAATGCCTACCGTTGTTCCAAATTAATAAGCTTACTGGCTCGTAGTCCAGGCAGAGTCCTATTTTGAAAGTACTATATATAATCAAAACTATAAGCAGTGGTTGCTTCGGAATTATTTGTTTGGGTATTCAACGTGACACTTTAATTTTCTTGACTTCACCAAAAAGTAATAAACAAGAAAAAAACTGATAATCATCTCATCACCAGAAAGTCATAAAAAAGAAAGAAACCGATAACCAGTACGAGTAAATATATCTCTTTCAATACACATCGATAAGCAACTAGTTCATCGATCTGATTCAGGTCCTTTGTAGTATAAAGTAGACAAGAGAAAAATTAATCAATTGAATATGGTTTAGTTGACCACAATTCTTGCATTTTCGTAGGAGGCCAAGAGTTCGGAGTTGGGTGTTCATTATTTAGAGGGCAACAACTTGATTATCTCGTGAACCTCGTAAATAATTAAGGCGGTGTCCCAAATTTATACTTCCTATTTCATTCATGGTGTAAATGATATCTTTTTATCGATTGGAAAAAAAGAAAGATATGAGTTCCATATCATTGGGCAGGATAATGGCCATTCGAGTGGGATAAATTGGGGAGCGGTGCGGACTACATAATTACTACTCCAACGAAAAACCCTTTCAGGGTTTCCCATCGTCTTCAGTCTTGTTTTCCCCGCACGGAAGATTTCCAGTCTTCTCAACTTGCGGCACAAGTGATTCGTTCGCGGCGTTCGATTCTAAAGCGCTTCTTCTTCTACCCATTTAAAATCAAAACCAAGTGAGTTTTTTTGCTATACAAATCCACTCGACATCACCGATTTTTATCACTTTACCTGTACTCGACTCATCACGTCTCTCTCTCTCTCTCTCTAATGTTTCTATGTGTATGCGTACGCGAATGTAGTTAGGGCAACGGGGAAGATGCATCAAGGGTATCCGCCCGATTTGGGTCAGCTCCAAGCCGTCATGAATGCTATTGAAATGGCTTGCAGTTCCATTCAGGTATCACTTCTTTTTGTTTCTCTTCTTTCCTCGAGTGTATGTGTAATGAGTCCGAAATATTTCAAGAAGAGAAGTGGCGGAACGAGAAAATCGACGCGGGGCGGTTTTCAATCCTGATCTTGAGAAAATTGCTCATGGGTAGAGCACAAGCGAATAATATCATACTTAAACCATTTTTGAAATCAAATTATCTACGCATGAAAGTGTAATAGTTGAAGATCATTAGGAAACTTAGACACATTTAGGGGGAAGACTAACGTGTTTTTAAAGAGATAATTGAAAGAGAGTAAAATACTAGGGTTGGTAGTGAAAACATCAGAAATCCAGGCGGGTCCCTTCTAGCATCCGCCCCTGACATGACGAATCAAGAGTTTAGTGAGTCCCAATGAACTGTGTGATAGATGATAGTAGTTTATCTGAGGACGTATCTTGAATGTTGATATCATTGGCACCTGAGTTACATCATGTAGTTCGTTAAATACTTAAATTTAGGTTTCCCTTTTACCTCATATCAGTAGGAGTTTCGGGTGCATGCCAAACTGTCAGGCCTTCCTAACTTTAGTAAGAGGATATGTTAAATTACTAGTAATCCCAAAAGCTCAAGCTATTAGGAAATGGGCCCAACAATGGGTATCAAGCTATTCAATATCCTCCCTCACGTCCAACCCCGTCTTGTACTTGGAGATGCAAATTTTTTCATAGATAGAGTGAAACAATATACAAAGAGGAGAAGTAGAATTTAAACAGGGAACAAATGCACACAAAGAGACTTGAACCCAAGACTGAGAGCTCTCTGATACCATGTCAATTTTAAGTTACTAATAATCTGAGGAGAAGTAGAATGTAAACAGGGAACAAATGTACACAAAGAGACTTGAACCCAAGACTGAGAGCTCTCTGATACCATGTCAATTTTAAGTTACTAATACTCTCAAAAGCTGAAGCTGTTTAGGAAATGGGCTCAACAATGTATACCAAGCTATTCAACAATTTCTATCTTCTATCAACTCAAAATACTAGAAATATTTGTGTTCTAGGTAATTCGAGCTTCTTTTTATTTAGATATATAATGGATTTGAAGATCTATTGGGTAAGGGTGTTAGATGCATATCTCACACCATTCCCCATGTCATATTCATTGGACAAGCACCATAAGAATAATTAAAGAGCCCTTTCAACGCTGCTTTTACAGTGTGTACACGTGTAAGTGAATATATGAGAACAAATAATGTATTGCATGGATAATGCGAGGACCTGACAACAGTTCCCGATCAAGATTTGCTTTAGAGTTTTTGAATTAAGGTGTAGGACTGTAGCATTTCCTCATGTCAATGCCATGCACTTGTGTACCCACGTGTACTCAAATTATAGGTGTATAGCTCATGATTCCGTACCTTGCTAAACCATTTGGTTGTTTAGCAAGGTAAGGAATGCATAGTGACATACTGATATGATTCCACAAAATCTAGTCCTTTTGGTCTTGCAAATTTCTTCTTCTAATCCCCTGCAACACTCTTCCTGTTCTGGAGTATTGTGTTTCTTGTGACGTTTTACCATCTGTCCCATCTTACTTCATAAACAGGCAATCCGACTGTACTTGGTAGCTAAAAGTGGTAATTCACACTTGTGTGGCCATAAAAGTCAAAATTTCTGTATCTGTATAACATGGGGCTGCTTTATATGCACCTTGATACCATTCTTTGTGATACGTTGAGATCAAAGCCAGATAATGCATATGAGACTGTTGAATCCGACGGTCAAATGTAAAATTTTATGTAAATAATCTCATTAACAGGATTTGCATTTTCTTCAAAGTAGTTGTTTGAATGCACCTTTTTTTTAATTATAAGATTTTAAGTTGTTTAGCCTTCATGTTATTTGCAAAGTCATAATTTCCATGCATATATAATGTTCATTTTGCTGTATTGACACTCATTTGCACACAAGACACACAAACATAAATGTATATGTCTCTCGACATGATGCTATGGATATGCACAAGCACATACAGACCTACTGGTTAATCTTTGAGCAGATTCATGTCAATCCGGCAGCAGCTGAGGCAACAATTCTATCACTATGTCAGTCTCCTCGGCCATACCAGGCATGCCAATTCATTCTTGGTAAGTTCATACAATTAGTTTTGATTGCATGGCTTTAACATTGTGCCATGCTCTAGCTGGAAGTTGATCACTTTGACCATTTGGCTCTATGACCTTCTCAGGGATCTTTGCCAAGGATCTGAAACCCAATGAGCCAAGTTTATTCTATCAGCTTTGAATTATAATTCTTGGTTAATCCTTCACATCTGAATGGCATTGAACATAGAGGGAAAATGTGTGGAATCAGGTTTCAGTACACGGTGTAATTCACTGCAAGCTGTTTTGATAAGTTATTAGCTTTCAGTAAATTACACGATCCATTTGGCATCCTATTCAGCCTTGAACATTATCATTTGATGGAATCCGTTTATGAATTAAGCTTATCTTCCTTTACGGTCACAAGAGTAGACATTATGTTGCTATGCCATAGGCGATGTGGTTCTGATGTTCTGATGTGGCTAGTTATATTTCTTTTTTGAATATAGTGCAATAAATGGCTTTATTGGACTTAAGTTGTGTACAAGGTTAGCAATAGATAAGGATGGAATGAAGATGGCGAAAAAGAGAGGTGGGGAGGAGGAATTGGGTAGAAGTTTTTCTTATAGCTTTGACATTTTTGCTGAATAATGCCGACGGAAAAGAGTTCCTGAATAATGACTTAAGTTAGACGAGGGAGAAAAATGATAGTAAGAATTTTGTCATTGAGGCTGCATATGGATTTCGGGAAATAAGTAGGGTTAGGAAAGGAAATTGAACATGCTTACTTTCTTAAGCATTTTAAGCATAGTTTAATGTAATTGTAATCTGGTTTGTACCTTAAGTTTGGCTCTAAATGGGATTTGTATGTTGTATTCTTAATCACGTTATTCATTTAACTATACCCTTAGTTTTATGTGCATTTATTACTTGGAATACATCCTCTGAACCATAAAAAGACATTTATTATAAGCGCATCCCAGCCGTACCTTGCTTTTTTGTTTTAAGTTTTTCATATCGATATACCCGTATTCAAGTACCCGTCACATGCTTTCTAGCTTCTTAAGTATTTTTAAAGATCCTTCATTTATTTCCTATTTCAACCTAAAGGATTTTGGTTTGTCGTTTGTCATTAAATTGTGAAGCTTTTAAGATTAAATGGAGCACACTGTGAAGAAGTTTGTCTACATAAGGAACAATGCCTATGGTTAGCATCGGCTTCTCCAAATGATATATCTTCGTGGGGTGCTAGATATTAGTTTGGGGGGCGCTGGCTTGTGCTCAAATGCTTTTGATTAGTTTTAGTGTTGTGGATTAACAAGATAGCCAAAACTTTGTGGAATGGAATTTTCTTCCAACTCCCATGGGTTATTTGGTTGGAGCCAGTGCAAGGATCTTTGGGGACAAATTCTTATCTTGTATCCTTATGGGACATGGTTTGTTAACATTAAATGTATGGCGGGGAGTTTGGCAAGTGGTGGGGGTATAGTGGGTAATTCCTCCTTGTTGTAAGCATTGAAAAATAGTTTAGAGATTTTGAGGCTAACTTTGCCCATAGAGAGAGGATTTCCTATTTTCTTTTAGTTTATCAGTATCTTCTCATTATAGGTGCCGTTAGTTTAGATTTCTGGTGATTGGAGATTATTTATATAGCGCCACCATTTTTGTTTTCTTGTTGGCGGAATTCTTGTCTTCTCTTCTTGTGCTTTGTCTTTTATTCATATTATGGTATTATACATATATTCAAATGTATTATGTATCCTTAATTGGCCAATCAAAGTAACAATTTTCTGTGTCTTTGGGTGAACTTGACTCTCTTTCTCTCTCATATTTGTGTCATTTACTAGTTTTCGAGGTGATAATAAACCAGTCGGGGATGAGCTCTAACACTCCTCCTCGTCTCCCCACTTTCATAATTTATTAAAGTTTTCCCTTTTGTAACCAAAAAAAAAAAAGTTTTCCCTTTTAATTGGAACATACATGGATAGTATATAGGCGGGACTTGAATTATTGGTTCATCTTTCCATTTTTTTTTGTTCTAAATTGTTAGTCCTCTCAAATATCCCTTGCAAATAACTCTGAATGGATTCAAGGAAGAACAAAGGACGCGGTTGGAAATTAATCCTTCTAAAATGAATTGGTATGCAATTAATAAAAAGTTAGTATTCCCAGAATGATTTATTAACTTGAGACAGATTATGTATTCCTTTATGTTCTATGTATAATCATTGTTGTGTATGTTTCTGTTCTGGTATGTGTCATTGATCGTTTCGTTCTAATTTTCAATAGAACGCAATCTGTGTATATCATTTAAATATCTTCGGGAATAAATACAGTTGAACATCTGATACATCATGAGTACTTCATATTAGCAAACTGATGCTATATAATTCTGTCACTTGGGTTAAATCCCAATATGAACCTAGACCATTGACGTGGCCGTTCCTGACTAGTAGTGAGAAAGCTCCAGCAGAAATAACGTGGTTGTTAAAGAAGAAAGATGTGTTTTAAATTGGTGTATTTACATGGTAAACAAATTTTATGAGCTGTTGTCACCATCAAGATAAATTAAGTAGATGAAATTTTGATAGCATTTTGCTCAATAGATGGTTATACTTCTCTCGAAAGACGAGGTGAAGTTTTGATGGCATTAAGCTGAGTGTGCTTTTATTTTGTATGTGGAGGTTCTATGTTGCCTATCCTTGATGCACCTTGGAGCGTAGTTGGCGTGTGCATCCAAGCGTGTGTGAACCTTGTGCATATACTTCAAATGTTTGTGATTGTTATTTATGTCAAAGCCGTCAGTTATGCCTTGAGTTTTGTAATGGATTATCAAAGTAGTTGAATCAATCTATTGAAAAGAATTGTAAGCACCATCAGCTACACTCAATTACCCTGTCTTGAGTAGAAATCAACCTCAAAAGCTAGCTCTTGAGGTGACAGTGCCCTTTCGCTTATATGCTGCAATTACTTTTGTAGCCAGGCAATACGGGAATTCTCTTCACAGTTCACTCCTTCTCTAATGCGGAACGTGCTCAATTGGCAGCATTGCCACGTGTAGGCCAGGGACATGCATTCTACACATCCTTGGTAGTTCGACTCTCCAACCATGGTCTACAGTTTTGAGTAGGACTTACCCCCAACAGTTAGCTCTTGAGAGGGTCCCCTTGCGATAATATACTGGAAGTTAATATGGTGTCAGGGCAGTGTGGGATTTCACACCACCATTCCATAGCTAGTTTTTTGAGTGTATAATGTTCATATGTAGAATTCAAAGGATGTCTTTAATCCATTCACACTAATAATGCTTGATTTTATGCAGAGAATTCTCAGGTGGCAAATGCAAGGTTTCAGGCAGCTGCAGCAATTCGAGATGCAGCTATCAGAGAATGGGTGTTTCTTACAGATGATGAGAAGAAAAGCTTGATTAGGTATATAAGTTGGTAGTTTTCATATAATTCATTCGTGGTAGCATAGGACCCTATTGCTTATAACACGTCAGTGCGTCTCCTTTCTATCAATGATGGACGAGTTTCTCCTGTACGAATTATGCTTGGTTCCTTCTCAATTTCTTCTCCTTGTTTTTTGTTGTTTATTTTCACATGGGGTTGTTATAAGGATACTCCCTCCTCTTCTTATTGTTGGTCGTCTATTTAGTTTGGCATGCCCAAATTATTAGTCCTCTTTGAAAAGTCAAAGAAAAAGGGTTTATATTTTCAAAACAAACCCTCATTGAAAGTAGTTTAAAAGCAAGAATTGAGGAGTTGGAAATCAAATCTAACTTTCAAAGGAGACAAGCATTAATGCACCATGCATGTGCCCTTGGGAAGTTGGAACTTCCAAATGGGACCAATATTAAGGAAGGCGGAGTACTGCATCCAAGGATTAATCCATCGGTTGAATTCATAGCCCCTTTATTTAGATAGCACCACTAGGCTGCCTGCTTTTGTACCTCTCAAAATTATTAGATAGCACTTCACTGCTGTTCTAGTGCCATGCAGTGTACATAAATTATTTGATACTTTATGTGGTGCTCACGTTAAAATTGACACATTTTGTTGCAGTTTTTGTTTGTGCTTTGTTATGCAACATGCTAATTCACCCGAGGGATATGTACAAGTAAAGGTGTCTTCAGTGGCTGCTCAATTGATGAAAAGGGGCTGGTATGTTGCTCATACATTTGATTCTGACCTCCTAATAAGGCATAGATGTGCAACTGTAGGCTGAAACTGTACCTTAGCCACAATGCTGCTTCTATATGCAAACATCCATATGCTCCATAGGGGAATGGATTCAATGGAAGAAGCATAAACCAACTGGAATAATTGCAAACCGAGAGACTTAAACCTAAGACCTGCGGGAACCAAAACTTAAACAGTTCGGAAATAGAGTCAATACTACATATCTAGCTATCAAACAATTGTCAGGTTGATAGACTTTATCATGTTCTTTTCTTTTTCAACTATTAAATTGAATAACATTTTTTCTCATGCTCATCGTAACCTAACTCATCATTAAACTCCTTGTTATCCATTGCAGAGAAGTTGGAAACTTTGTATTTTCATCAGCTTATGTCTGTTCTATGTGTAGGCTAGACTTTGCGGCTGTTGAGAAGGAGGGTTTCTTGTCTCAGGTAACAGCTTGTTCCCCATTCAGTTGAGTTATCTTATATTTTGCGCGACTGATTCTTGTGCAGCTTTTGACTTGTTTGCTGTTTTTACTTGGAATATTATTTTGTAGTTTAACTTCAACTTTGTTTTGTGGTATATATTTTGAATATTTCTTTCGGTAGTTATGCCAAAGATTTGTATCTGTTAGTTCCATCAATAATGTATCACTCTATTACCTCCAGATCTTTCTTTGAGAGCATGATCTGTTCCCCTCTCTCTCTTTGCGCTTTTGTTGTCTCGTCTTCTCTTTTTTCTTATAATTTATTCTGAACCCCAACTATATTTATAGCATGGGTTGCGTGTAGCATGTGTGCTAGTAGATTAGAATGAGCGCTAATAGAAATGTATGATTCAAAATTTCGTTTTATTATTACTTGTTTTCAAATTATGCCAGATCCTAAAGTCATGTTAGCGAAATTGGCCCCTCGATGAACGTTCACAGCTCACTTTCTTATTAAAGTATACAGGAAACTTAACCAACAATGTTTTATAAAAAACCAAGTGAACCAAACCAGGCCTTGTGTCCTATCAATTGGGTCAATAGTGTGAATCCCTTTTCGCCGTTTCATTCTGTCAACGGCCATATGCTTGGCCCTAGGGTAAACAAAGCATATGATATAGTATTTGGATTCATTAATCCATGACAATTAGGCCTTCCCCTCACCCTAACATTTACTTAACAATGATCCTATCATTCTTTCTTAGCATTGCTGCTTCCTGTCTAACTCTTTTCTCTTTCGTCTCTTACCTAACTTGCATTCAAGCATCCTTATCTTCTTTACACTTTACACTGGTCTTATTAATGAACGGGGAATAAATCCGCGTAGTGCTGGAGTACGCTCCTCGAGATCAAACTGCTCGTGCTTGTTGCCGGAACCCTAATGCCTGCAAAACAAGGCACGGTGAGCGCACCTTTGCCTCTTGTTGGCAAAGGCCCTCCGAAAACCCTAATTGACGCATGTAAAAGTAAAAGCCAAAGACTCTGTACCTTTTTCTTTAGGTTTTACCTCTTATTTATAGCTTTCGGCTTGACTTGCTCTCGAAGCGTCCCTCATTGGTTAGGAAACCTTTTACGTTAGGAATCCTTCCCTATATGGAATTCGTTCCATATAGCAATACAATCTCTGCCTTTCATAGCAGCACGATCTCTTTTCCCTTATTCACGGGATCCATTCCTATCTCGTTGGATGCTCTTTCTAGAATAATCTAGAATAACCTAACCGCACTCATTCGTAGGTCAGTCTTGCTAGGGTTTGTTTCCGTACTCATGCCATTTGCGTGGCTACAATGCTGCTCATCCTTTTGTATTGTCGCCGACCAAGTATCTTGTTCGGCCCTGATAAAAAAAAAGTATCTTATTCGGCCCAATGCACCTTCTCGTGGTGCCGCCGTCTTGGCCATGTGTCTTGCACGTGGTCGGGTTACTCTCTGCGATGCATCCTCACGTGGTGTCCCAAGTATTCTCACCCGTATACCACATGGTTGGTCATTATTCTTCCTGTTTGGGAAGACCCTCTACAATTAATGCGAACAAGTGAGCGTCAAGCAACATCTGCGATAGGTACGATTGTAAGTTAAGGTTTGGAAGGAAGTTGTTTATTGTAAACCCTCATCCATATTACTTTGCTGTTAAACATCCTGTCCAGCTAAACACCTGGAGCCTTATAGTGGTTGGATGAAAATTTTCTTCCAATTGTGGTGGTTTCTACCAATTGCATAGTATTTATAGTGGTTGGATGAAAATTTTCTTCCAATTGTGGTGGTTTCTACCAATTGCATAGTATTCAATTCAAGAAGCACCTCTCTGCTTGAGCCAACCGACTTTGATTTCATGGTTCACATCATCTTTAACCTTTCTATCCTTGAGTATTTTATTGATTTTGGTAATGAAATTGCTGACTCTTTGGTATCTCCTGGTTTAATATCTCCTCTACTGGTCTAAGTAGTAAGTGCAGAAAGTAAATTTCATATATTCAGTTTTGCTTGTACGTTTTCAGTTGTTGGGATGAGATAGTTGGTGATCCAAACATTCTTTTGTTCAAATGAGTTGATAAGGCTAGCATGTGTGTTTTTAAAGTTCAAATTTTGCATCATCTATGGCCCATGTCAACTCAACACCCATGAGATGTTCAAAAAAGGAGGCATAATTACGGACTTGCGGTTTCCTTCCACTATGGTGTATTATGTGGAGGAAATGTGCAAAGTATAGACCATCTATTTTTAGCATCATACAGTGGCGTTGGAGCGTTTCTTTTACATGGCATTGGCTGATTTGTTAATTCCAATACCACATATCCAGATGCTTCTTGTTTACTGTAGAGCTTTTGGCTCCAACATGGCAACAAGAAGGTGACAGTCCTTTCGAATTGAGTCATTTGTGTCATACTTTTGGTCGTTTGGACTGAAAGAAATGCTACAGTGTTGTAAGATATGTTTGAAGAAGTAGAATACATGGGTAATGTTCGTCTTCTTTTTGGACTTCGTTGTCAACCCCATTGAAGGTCCCTTTGGAAAGCTTATTATTTCTAGAGATGGAAAACTCTGTAATTAGTTTTGATCTTGTACATTTATTGTGTGTATTGGTTGTCTTCTTGTCCTCTTCGCTTTTGTTTGTAGTTTCTTGTGTTTCTTTTACGGCAATAGAATTTTTTTGCTGTTGATTAAAAAAATTAGAGTGGAGAGTGGAGACAGCCTGAAAAATATACTAGAAAATACAGGATTGAGTATGCAAAGGTAAGCCAGAGGCTCAGAACTCTATAACGATGATGGACTTAAGAGTGATCATTAGGCTATGTTGATCAAATTTATATTGAAAGTTTGAAGACAAAGGAGGACATGACAGATGAAAGGAAAAGATGCTCTTGAAGTGGTGTTTTCCTTGTGGAGTTCTCGAGTCTTGAAAACTAAAGGAAAGGTTCTTCAAGATGGCTGCGTTCTACGGTGTGAAATGTCCTTTCTGGCAATGAGTACAAAACATGATTGTGTATAGTAACAAGCGCGGTACTGCCAAGGAAAAATGGGTGAGGTACCCGTGCTATGCGTGCTTGGAAATCTTGTTATGGTTACGGGTATTTGTTAGAACTCATCCCAATTTATTACTTTTAACATAAAAAACAACCATTTGAGCCTGGGCGGCCTATCCACTCATTGCCAATTGGTTTTGAGTTGGATGTTTTAACATGGTATAGGAGCTATGCTTTCAGAGGATTAGGACAAGACTCTCTTATGGATCCTTAAGAGAGTGCCAATTGCACCAAGACAGATGAACTTTGATGTTTACATGGAGCACTAGTTTCTGTTGGTTTAGGGAATTATACATCTCATAGAGCTCTGCCATCTAGTTAATGGTGCTGCACTTATTTACTCTTTTGTGTAAGTGAAAAGAGCCTGGATACTTTACAATATTCTTGTGTTGTCATGAGAATATAACTTTTAACGATATATGGTGACCTTCATATTGACTTCTTGTAGTTCAAGTTATTACTGCAGTTCTCATTGTCAGTTTCTACTTTAAGTATCTCTGGATGTCTAACAGGCCTATGCTAACAGGTAAAACAGGCTGTCATTGGAAGCCATGGCCTGGATGTACAGTACCGTGGGATTAATGTCCTGGAATCTTTGGTATGTATTGCACTGAAAAATTGTTCCTTTTCATTGGAATTACTAATCTTGGCGGGCTTTGCTTTAGTTTTGGCATTGTAACACCTGTTTTGTGACTAAGAATTTGTTTGCAGGTATCTGAATTTTCACCATCTACATCAACTGCCATGAGTCTTCCCAGGGAGTTTCACGAGCAGTGCCGGGCTTCCCTTGAGAAGGACTATTTGAAGGTCTCCCAATATCCTTTTTTCTGTTTTGTTTTGTTTTTTTTTGATTCCTCTAGTTGCATTTGACATTTGACTTTTTGCTTGCACTTCTTTTTTGTAGTATGGGCTGACTGGCTGATTTTAGTTGGCTTTATCTTCTAGGTACTTAATTATCACTTGCTCTTAAAAAAAGGACATAACCAGTGTTAGACACTGTTAATCAAGGTTTCTGTATGTAGACCTTAGCTTTCTATTCCCTAAGCAGAGTGGCTGCTCTACAACACCAATCATTTTTTCATGCTTGCTTGCCCGACCAATCTTAACCACCATCCTTGGGGCGGTGGTTAATGAGTAAAACGTATGTTGGAAAGAGGGGAGAAATCCTTGAATGTGTAAATAAATCTGGGAAATGTTGAAATTCTAATCTTTTCGGCATTGTGATTATACTATTCACCGTCCTCTAGCATGACCGCTTGTAAAATTAGTTTAACCTTTTTAATTGCCAGACTTTCTACTGTTGGGCACAAGATGCTGCTCTTAGTGTCACCAACAAAATAATGGAATCTGATTCTGCTGTACCTGAGGTCAACGTATGTGCAGCAGCGATGCGACTTATGCTTCAGATTCTGAATTGGGACTTCCGGTACGGCACAAATGCAGTTACGGGTGGAAAAGGTGCCATTGATGTATATTCAGCCGAAGTTAGATATGAAGGTGCAAAGAGATCTGATTGCGTCCTAGTGCAGGTAACAAATAGACAGAATGTGTGAAAAGTTGTGGCTGTCAGGATACCCATTGCACCATTCTCCATCGTTTTATTTTCTTGGCAGTTTGTTAAAGACAATTTTGACATATTATATTCCAGTAAGAAATCAACCTTCACTAGGGCTGCAACTAAGTTGTACTATTGAAATTCTGCTTTCAACAATTTCTGATTATGTGGAAGATGTCACTGATAGAATTTAATCACATCTGATGTATTAACCTTGGCAAATTTACCTCTCTGACCCTTTGCTGGAACGTCTTGTAGCCTGGCCCTTCTTGGCGTGATGTTTTGATAACAAGTTGTCACATTGGGTGGCTTTTGAGTTTGTACGGTGCGCTTAGAAAGAAGTTCTTGTGTGAAGGTTATTGGCTTGATTGTCCTATTGCAGTCTCTGCGCGGAAACTTATTGTACAGTTCTGCTCCTTGACGGGAACTATATTTCCATCTGGTATAGACCTTTTCTTTCACTTTCCCCTCAATAGTTTGCTTTTGCTTTCTCACATATGTTATTTAGTTGAAAATGACTACTTGCATCAGATGTATAATTTTTGCTGTCAGAGGACTATATCCTGATATCATTTTAATGGAACTGGGGAACAGGTTTGTATTTTAGGTTGTCTACGTTACCATCCCTGAAATCCTAGACTTCCTATAAGATGACCTTTGACTCTTAGACATGGGAATTATCTCGGTTGTAAGTTTGTAACACTGTTGGTTGTTACACAGAAATTGACATTGGTTAATGAATTTTTTACATTCATGTGCCTCATCCAGTGCTATGGGAAGTCAAGATGTATCTTGAATGCATCTTGCAACATCTCTCTCTCTCTCTCTCTCTCTCTCAACTGGTGCAAGTTATATATGTCAGTTCCCTTAGAGCTGAATAAGCTAAACTTGTTTAGGCTTATACAGTCCAAAGTTATCAAGTTAGTCAATGGCTCATCATAAGCTATACATATGATTTTCCTTGAACCAATACAAGCTGAACTTTCGTTTTGTACAGCTGTGAATTGTCAAGTAGGGAAAAAGTCATCATATGGGTTGTCTAGGTACAAGTATACTGATTAACTATACTCGAGCTTTATCTACACAAATTGCAGCAAAGAAGTAAAAATTTAAGAAGTTGTTTGAGTGATACTTACGCCGTTTACAAGTTTTTGCGGGCTCAGATCATGAATGGGGAAAGTTCTAACCGGGCTATGATCCTTTTTTAAATTTTGTTTGTGCCTATTTTTGACATCAGGAAAATATTTGAAATTTCAATGCTCCAACCTTGTTACCGAAACAGAAGGGAAGTGAGAGGTGGTAGGAGGTGGTCTTTGAGCAGTAGTGCAAGGATGGGGCACTGATGCGGGCCATTTCCCTCCTCTAAAATTCAAGAGCCCCCCCGTATTAGATTGGATAGTGAGGAATATGTAGTTTTAGTTCTCTGGCTAGCATTATGTTCCTGTTAAGTTGCCAGTTGTCCCAAAAGCTTAAGCTCTTAGGAAATGGGCCCACCAATGTATATCATGCTATTTAACACCCTCCCTCATGTGCAACCCTATCTTACATGTGGAGATGCAAATTTTTCATAGATAGAGCGAAACAGAATATGAAGGGGAGAAGCAGAATGCAAATGGGGAACAAATGCTAGCAAAGAGACTTGAACCCAAGACCTTTCCAAACCAGAGCTATGATACCATGTTAAGTTACCACTTACCAGTTGTCCGAAAAAGCATAAGCTGTTAGGAAATGGGCCCAACAATGTATATCAAGCTATCTATTAATTTTAAATGTCTACCCAAGAAAATTGAATGCAGAAGTAATTGTCATATTTATTTGCTCATTGTTACACTACTTAAATGTTCAGTAAATTTATTTTCTTTTTGACTTTTGAGCTTTCTATCTTGTTGATAGAGCAGTGGCTACTGCGTGTGTCCTCACTCGTTAATGACTTGTTCAATTACAGATAATGGACAAATGCAAGACAAGCACCTTTTGCAACTGCTCTCTGGAATCATACAATGGGTCAGTCCACCTGATGCCATTGCAAACGCTATTGAATGTGGAAAAAGCGAAAGGTTCTATTCCTGCAGTTGCTTCTGTACCATCTCTCTCTCTCTCTCTCTCTCTCTCTTTCTTTTGGGCTTTTTATGCATTGTTTGATGCCTCATCTGTTATTTGGCTGTGTTCAGTGAGATGCTTGATGGTTGCCGTGCACTCTTAGCCATAGCAACTGTAACAACGCCTCTTGCGTTTGACCAATTGTTGAAATCCATAAGGTTAGTTATATGATATTCCATTGTGTTCTTCATGATTATTGAGAGTATGTTATGTTAAATCAAGGTCAAAATTATATTTAGTACCTGACAAATGCTTTTTTTGCTTGCGGCTCTCAAAAGCTTACTTTTTTTCCCTTGATGTTCAGCCCATATGGTACTCTTAGCCTGTTGTCTGCCTTGACGTGTGAAGTTGTTAAAGTCTTTATGGCTAATTTTACCGTAGACGAGACATGGAGTTGGGTGGCACGGGATATCTTATTAGATACTTGGACTGCAGTTCTCATGGTATAAGTTTCTGTTGACTTCTAATATGGATTGGATATGATTTCACACGTGCAGAAGGCCACTTGTCTGTCCCTTTTTTTTTTCCGTGTACTTGTGACAGTCCTAGATCTTAGCATATTGTTTCTATGGTTTGGCCCTTATTCTTTGTCACCACCATTTCTGGGGTCTGTAAATTTTCATAATCATTAAGATTTTTTTTATGCACACGCTGAGGTTTGAGCGCATTGAGATACTTCTTTAATATGCCTTTCTTCGAGGATTGTTATGTGATGTTCCAGCTACTGAACTAGAGAACTTGTTCCATACATTAACAGCCAGTGGATAACACCGGTCCGAAGCTTCCACCAGAAGGGGTCAATGCTGCAGCCAATCTATTCGCCTTGATTGTAGAGTCTGAATTAAAGGGTAATTCTGATATCTTCACATCATGTTGCTTTTCTGTTGCTCAGTTGGCAAGTTTCTGTTAATTAATCGGCTTATAACATGATCTGATGTTATAGTGGCTTCAGCATCGGCCTTCATTGATGAGAGTGAATCGGAATACCTACAGGCTTCTGTAACTGGTATGCCAGTACGCCATTTTTATGGTGTATTGAATTTCTTTTCTACCACCTTTCTCGCTTCCATAGTCATCAGTCATGTTTTTGCAGTTAGCATCTTTGTTTCAATAATTGATCTGTTTTCTTTGCAGGCATGGATGAAAGGTTAAGTTCTTATGGTCTTATTGCCCGAGCAGCAATTGATGCCACCATTCCTTTAATCACGAGATTATTCTCTGAGCGTTTTGCGAGGCTTCATGAGGTACTTTCTTGTTTCCTCTACCAAAGATAAGAAATCTTAGTTAACTCTAGTGCTTGTTGGTGGATATGATGAGTTATTTTGTACGTCCTCAATGGCACTATTGTGTAAGGGTGGATTTTTTCGGGATTGTGCAACTCTTGCAGAGAATGCAAGAGTTTTTGAGAATATGAGGTCCAAGATTTGGGAGGTTTAAGATTTAGAAGGTTCATGGGATAAGATTTAATACTTGTTTTCCACCTTCTTGCAAGGGATTACCCTTGTCCTTTATTATTAAGGATTGGAAGGCAGTGTGTGAGATGTAACTTTGTTTTGTTTTTCCATATTTTCTTTCTTTTTGGGAGGATTTCGTGTACTCCTTTGTGCACCAAATGTGCTTTTTCTCGTTCATAATATAGAAAATTGTTGCGTATACAAATTAAAATCATAAATGAATTGGTGGCTGTAGGCTTTCTTAGTAAGTATCTTTCAGACCACTTCATAATGATATCCGTGTCCCATGTTTTGCACATTTCTTGTTTAATATTAGGTGGCCTTTAAGGAGGCTCTGATCTTTATTTCTACTGTTTTTGCAGGGAAGAGGCACAAAAGATCCCACAGAAACTCTGGAAGAGCTTTACTCACTGTTACTGCTAACGGGCCACATTCTTGCAGATGAAGGGGAGGGAGAAATGCCTTTGGTATTGATTTATTTTTCCCATCTTGCTACTATTGCCATTGCGATTTTCCTCTTAGAAACCGTGTTGGGTAATTCTATTTATCTATCTGTTGTGAAATTTAAATATCTTAAAACATTCAACTCCAATCCAATTGGCAATGAATAGAGACGTCACCTAGGCTCATAGTCTAGTTTTGGAGGTATTAAATAATCCTTGAGAGACATGATCTATCAGTCCTCACGTTCGACCACTGTCTCAAATATGGAGAGGTAAAACAAAGATCCATAACATAGGGTTGCAAAGGAACAAGGTGCACTTAATGCACAAACAAGGGGACAATCAATGAACAGAGTTTTTTTCAAAAGCATCCAAAGGCCTTGCTCCGATTCTATGATACAGCAACTAACTCAAATATATTGGAAATGAGTGGAGAGGCCACCCAAGCTCATATACTAGTTATACAGGTAATAAATAATCTATGTTAGACAAGCTCTAACAAGATAGTGCTTATCTCAGTTTTTTCGCATTCAATGTCCATGACATTCTGGTTTGGCAATTGCAGATTTATACTTTGTGGTATTTGGAATTTAGCATATGCTTCAGAAAGTCAAACCATATTGGCTATGTCATATGTATATTACAAGTTCACTGGTAGCTACTAACGCACCAGTACCTGGTGTTATTTCACAGCTGCGTGGGGCTTATTATTTGCTAGCTTCCAAGTCAACTTTTACTTAGTCCGTCCCAAATTCTTGATCCATCTTCCCATTTTGGGATGTCGCAAATTGTTAGCCCTCTTAAAAATTCACAACCGAAAATCTTTATTTTTTCAGAAGTATCCTTCACAAATGGGTATGAATGTTGTAAAACTTACAAGGGTTATGTGCTGCACCCTGCAGTCGCAGATGCTCGACCACCTAAGATGAATCAATAGGCTCTTGTATGCAATTATTCTTGTTGATTTAGTTTTTTGTTTATCGATTGTCATGTCTTTGTATCTCCGTACTTATCTATGAGTGTCAAATGTCAATGCTGCATCTAATTCTTGTTTTTAGTTTTTCTCTCTTCTGATAACTCAAATCTTATACTGTTGTTATCAATCTAATACCTGGGCTCCTGAAATGACTCCTAAGTGAGGATTCCATATGACACGAATAGTCCGCATTTATTTTTCAATTTGGTCTGCATGGGCTCTACAAACAAGCTCTGAAGCATGGCTTCCAAATTTTGGCTGCCAAAGATTGGGTTACACCAGCCATATATTTAGGACTGGAAAGAAAGAGAGAGGGAGAGCGTAAGAGAGGGTAGGGGGACCTTCACTTTGTAGATTCTATATGTATTATGTATGCATTTATATGTTTCTAACACACTTTTGCTACTCCATTAACAAATTATTACAAATCCTTTTTACAAAAATAGGTACCAATATCATCACTTTCTGTCACATAACACAGTAAAGGAGCCAAATTTGGCCATCACATTGGAGACGCTGAAGTATATTCTGGTTGTGGATTGGTAATGCAAGGCCATTGTGCGCATTTGTTGCTTTATGGAAACAACTCTCATTTTTTATGAAATTGTGTGATATTCAGGTTCCAAACGCCATCCAAACTCATTTTGTGGACTCCATGGAAATAGACAAACATCCTGTCATTGTACTTTCTAGGTAAGGTTTGGAAGATCTTTTATTTCGAATTTTTATCTTTATTACTCGAAAAATAGATCTGATATTTGGAGTAGGTTACCAACTTGAACTTGTTCTGTCCACAGTTGTACTGAAGACAAGAAGCAAAAAACCAGCTTCATGTGATATGTAGCAACTTAGTCATATGTTCCCAAATTTTGTCCATTGTTTCAACAATCCCATTAGCCACAGTGGTGGATTAGCAAGTAAATCATTTAGTATATGTTTTGAGTGAATCATTTAGTATATGTTTTGAGTGCACAGACAACATGAGGTTGCATGCTTTCTTAGCCGAACTTCAGAGTCTAGCAAATTTAACAATGCTCATGCATTTAAGAATCTCCAAATACTAAATCCAACCTTAAAGTTTAGCGCACAACAAGGACAAAACCAATATTACTTCTATCAAGATAGCTAACCGAAATTAATAAAGAACCTTGAACCAGCATGTTGAAGACATGTCATAGATTTGAAAGAAAGAGGTGGAGGGGGGGGGGGGGGTGGGGGGTGAGACAACGGACTTAGCAAAGAAATTTCGAAAAAGACTCAGATTTAAGTATTCCACATAAAAAGACGGGAAAAAACCTTAGAGAGGAGGGATAAGTGGAAGCATATTCGATTTTTGGCCGTCAACATTAACTACTGACCATCTCCTTTCTCTATCATAGAAGGACATCCTTGAAGTCATTTTCGAAGCAATAAGAAAGTCCTTGAATGATTCTCAAGAGCTCTAGTTGATCCATTGATTAGATATTATTACTACTATTGATCCTGGAATCAATCCTTTTGCATAAGGGGCTATAATCCCTCACTAGAAATTGGGCTTTTTCCATGGTTTCAATCACTTCTTCAGCCCCCATTCTTCCTGCCAAGACCAACACACTGTAGAAAGATCGGTCTACTAGTTGATGTCACCCAATCTTCACTTTACGCCACTTCAGTCCCCTTTTGTCATAAGGCGTGAAATTAGACCAAGGGAAATCTCCACAGGTGGTAGTCACTTATATTTCGCACATATGAGATCGAGACACAACCTCAAGGTATGGGAAAGATGTGTCCGGAATTAAGAAGAGGTGTCTGGAAAGAAGCTTTAATTCGCAGGAAGAATGGGAGAAGGGCTTTCAAATATGAGCTAGGTAGTTATAGAGCATAGGTAGGACTCCTGCCTGGCTTTACATAGGGTGGGCATAGCTTCCCGACAATTACCCCACAATTTCAAAATCCGTATAAAGGGCCTCTTACCGAAAGTTTTATGCTTCAGCGATTCTGGAAGTACAGTTTTTTGTCAGCAGTTGGCTTTTTGGTAAATGCTAATGTGACGGTTACAATCCCACCAAACTTCGGTCTTCACATGATGTAAAGTATGCCCGTGTACTTTCAGACAACCCTATCATTTCAAGCCGTGAAAAGTTTTCACTTGTAGACAGTTAAATCAGCGTTCGTCGATTTTTTTGTTGGAAGCAGTGATTTTCCGAGTTCGGTGTGGACCGTGTGGCACTTGATTTATGTTGGCCAGTTCCCACTCTTCCCAGTTAAAGCAGTGATTTGAAACAAAAAAATCACATCACTGAAAATGGATTCTTTTCTCTGTATAAAAGTTGTCGGAATGCCAGGAGCTTTCCATAATTTGGTCACCAGGATGCTTTTTTTGTGTCTTTCTTCTTTCCTGACTGATAGGAAAATGTTCTCCTGCTGAGAATTCATTGAGAATCCTTGGTGAAGTAAGAAAATCATTATCTATATGTCAGATGATTTAGTCAGCGTCCTCGAAACATGCATTATTAAAACTAGCTTATTGGAGATGTGTTCATAATACAAGTGGACAAAACATATATAATGCAGGGATAAAGGTACTAATTGTTAACCATTATGATGTGAACCTTGTAAATGTAGTAACACATGTCTGCGTCTTGCCATTTTTCATCCAAACATAAATTGAAAAAATGACATTCAATAAGCACTCATTATCCAGAAAATCAGTTGTGTTATTCACTCGTTCATTAATATATTTTGCTTTACCTGTGGTCTACATTCATATGACATACAATAAGCTCTAATAAATTTTGCTTGCGTTTCCTTTTCACTTATATGCGCTCTTGGTTTTTCCAGCTCAATTATAAGATTTGCTGAGCAGAGTTTAGATCCAGAGATGAGAGCATCAGTTTTTAGTCCTCGACTTATGGAGGTGATCTATCAAATTCATTTTCATTTCGGTTATGTAACTTGGTAATCATGTTGAAAGCCTGATAGACATTGTTGGGACCATTTCCTAACAGCTTAAGCTTTTGGAACAATTGATAACTTTACATGGTATCAGTGCTCAAGTAGGGAGATGTCTTGGATTCAAATCTTCCCATTTGCATTGGTTCCCCATTTGCATTTTGCTTCTCCTGTTTGTATTCTGTTTCAAATTATCTATGAATAAATGCATCTCTGCGTGCAAGACAAGGTTGCACATGAGGGAGTGTAATGAATAGTTTGATATGTATTGTTGAGCCCATTTCCTTGCGGCTTAAGCTTTTGGACAATTGGTAACTTAACTCTTCAAAGTCCCTTTATTGCTCTTTTCATGTGACCCATGGGTGGGACCTTGGCCTAGTGGTTGAACGGCATTATTACCTTTTTTATTAGGCATATAAACAGGTCATATTAGAGCTTTTCATAGTAAGTTAAGTTGCATAACATCTTATTTTAAAAAGTCACAGAATGCAATCAAATATTGCTTGAGCTGGTTTTTGTTCTTCTGTTGCGGTCAACATTAACATCTTTATGCGATCAAGATTTCTATGATAACAGTTTCTGTTGGATACCCTAGGTTTTTTTTTTTTTTTTATACCCAAACTTAATTGCTACCTTAAGTACGTGAGTGTTTTCAAATCGGGATACGTATCGTGTATCGTTTATTTCATTTAATGAATCGTATCAGGATACGTATCATGTACCATATGTTAACATGTGTTTAATGTATGAAAAATAGCCTTTGAGGATGAAAATTTCAAGTCTCCCAAGTAGGGTCTATCACAGTGAGGCTTTCTGGTGCCTGAGTCATGCAAAGTATGATTGAAATATGTTCTTTCTTCTATTCGAGCTTTGAGTTTTGGTTTCTCTAAATGGTTTGGATGCCGTCTTAATTAAATCAAACGATTCAGAATGCGTTTGTGTTCCAATTCTTAAAATATGGTATGATTTTTTCTCAATACGAAATTGTAGGATACGTTCCGACTCGGGATACGCTATTATATCGTAAGATAGGTCATCGTATCATAGGATTTCTATACAAAAAGGATATGGGGTGAGATACGTGTCGTTTTTGGATGGAGGTGATACGAATTGTAGGATTTTGACAACCCTGGACTGAAACAGCTATTGGGTTGCACAAGTTATGCTCTCAAAAAACATCTACCTTTTAAAAGCAATAATAGTATATTGTAGTTGAATTGTTCTCGACCAATGAAATTTAGTGATATCATCTTAGTTTACTTATTTGAGTCAATGTTCTGGACAGGCAGTTATATGGTTCATTGCGAGATGGTCTCGTACCTATCTAATGCCCCCTGAAGAAACGACCAGTAGTGGTGATCATACGCCCTATCTTCAGCCTCAAAACTCCAGCAAAGCTTGGCTTACCTTTTTTGGAGAACATAATCAGGGTAAACTCGTGCTTGACATCATTGTTCGAATCTCCAAGGCAACGCTTGTATCGTACCCTGGGGAGAAGGATTTGCAGGTATTTGATATACACTTACATCTTGTATCCTACGTAGAAACATGTTTTTTATGTGACATTGAAAGTTCTGCTCCTTGTGAATGCTGTGAGTTCTACATATGTGCCTATCTTGCCATCTTAGTATAATTTTCTGTTTTCATGCAACATGCAAAATTGTACACAACTATTTTTACTAGATATCTGAAAGTTGAGTACTCAATGTTTCTGTGCCCAATTCATGCACATTTTCCTTCTACGTAGTTCGCATTCAGTAGGCTTTCGTCACACACATGAGTAGAGAGGGAGGGCCCTTAAAGATGTTGTCCACTTTAGGCTGAGGCAAAATGTAGGTCAGTAATGTTTTGTCGTTTTATTAACTTGATCAAGGTTCTAAATGGCGCTTGGCGCTAGTAGGGCGGAGACCCACCTCCAAGCGCCAAGCTGCCTAGGCAGCCGCCTAGGCGGCGCCAAGCAATTCGGCGGTTTTTATTTTTATTTTTAAACAAACTATTATCCAATCAAACTATATTCCATATATCCATAGTGCAAGTTCAAACTTCAAAGTACAAACCCAAATGAAATTAAGTAGTAATATATGTAGATAAGATTTTGAACTTACATTTTGGCGATTTACGAAATTCAAGCACAATTTGTGGGGACTGTGAAATACCCAACACCAGAACGATCATTTTGTGTGTGTGACCAGATCACTGAGAGAGAGAGAGAAGAGAGACTCAGAGAGCCGAGAGAGAGCGAGAGCAAGACTGAAGAGTGAGCCGAGAGAGAGAGACATATCGGCGGGAGAGAGAGATACGATGGCATCGACTAGAGCTCTGATTGACTGGAGTTCTTCACTTTCGTTTCGTCTCCCGCCTCTGAAGCTCTGATCGACTAGAGTGCGGAGTGTTGAATGGGGGATGTAAATGTAATTGTAATAGATATAGATATGATTTTGTAAAATTACATAATAAGCCCTTTTAGTTTAATAGTATACATTTTAAGCCTCCAAAGACGCCGCCGAGCCCACCAAGGGCCGCCAAACACCGCCATACCTCCTTGGGCGCCAAATCAAACGCCAAGGGGTATTAGCGTGGCGGCGGGGTACCTCCAAGCGCCTAGGCAGAGCCTAGACGGCCTCGGCGGCCGCCATTTAGAACACTGAACTTGATCCACCTCACCTGTTGTTTTAAATAGAGTTGACTTTAATTGACAAACAATGTTGTATTTACTCCAATGTTTTTATCTTTCCTTAACTTCATGGAATGGCCCCCATGACTTCTAATTTACTGAAAATTTGACCATCTGCATCACCGAACTCTCTCTCTTGATTTGTTTTTGCTGGCTCGGATATGCGATTATGCTCTTAAGCTTGCGCAATGAACTGCCTTTCTGAAGTTCACAATAAAGTTTGCCAACGGGTTTCATGTTTCAGTATATCCAAAGGAGTTTGTCTGTAAAATGACCTCAAACATCCTTTCACAAAAGCAAAATATTTGCAGGTGATACACTCTTCCTTTTGCATTTGACAGGCACTTACTTGTTACCAGCTACTTCATGGACTGGTTCGAAGAAAGAGCATTTCCATACACCTTGTTGGATTGGTGAGGGTTACGTCCCCTGATCTTTTAGTTCAAATGTATCATATTGGGAGTCATATGCTTTGTTTTTTCCCTTCCCCCAGGACAACTCTCAATGCCTTAGAATATGTGTCTTGTAGCAATTAATGTATTTCCTACATACACACAGAATTGGTTGAGGATTTGGGTTTCTTCAAGAAACAAGCACAGATAATTTTTTAGTTGATATATGCACTTTTCTGGATCTAAAATTTTAAAGTAGCATTACAAATGTGAGTTTAAAGGGAAATCTGGTGAACTTGGCACAGAAGCCTGCCTTGAAGAATAAATGCCAGCAACAGATGGCGCCCAGCCCCAGCTACAGATTTGTTTCAGGCCTCTAAATCTTGAAATATATTACCGAAATTCCCTCTGGAAACAGTGTTTGTTACTCATAGATTGAATCGTGTAACTTTGGGCACAGATTGGCTTACACGGTTTGCCTCCATTTATTCTGCAGGGCTCGTGGCATGACTTAGCAAATGCTTTTGCAAATGAAAGAACTTTGTTTTCATTACATGCTGCTCACCAAGTACAGAGTAAAGTTACTTACATTTGATGTTATGTTCCATGGAACTACGGAGTAACTACAAAGTTGTCCTTTATTTCTTGTAGCGTTCTGTGGCTCAAACCCTCACTCTTTCAGCTTCTGGCATGAGAAACCCAGAGGCGTCAAATCAGTGAGTCTAATTTTTTGCTTTCTTTGCGGAAAAGTAGATTAACGTGCTGCTAGGTCTGAATTGGTCTGATATCCCATTGCAATTTTTGGAAGGTATGTACGAGACCTCATGGGATATATGACATCTTATCTTGTGGAAATGTCTGGGAAAAATGATATAAAAAATGTTGCCCAGCAGCCAGATGTTATGCTGTCGGTGAGGACATAATTTCAGCGTTATAAAATCATGCTCATTTATATGAAAAAGTTACTCTTCAAGAACAGCTTTTGACTTTTATGGACATCCTGTAGGTAAGCTGCTTATTGGAGCGGCTACGTGGTGCTGCCAGTGCCTCAGAACCTCGAACACAGAAGGCAATCTATGAGATGGGATCCACTATAATGAACCCTATTCTGATTTTGCTGGAAGTGTACAAACATGAGGTATTAACTATTAAGTACTCTGAAGATTCTATGTCATAAAGAACCTGCATAATATTAACCTCCTTGAACTTCAAGCTATTATAGCTGATCAAAAAAAAAACTTCAAGCTATTATATGTTTATGTGAAGTATAAAGTTAGCACAGTGTTGTCAAACTTGTGTTTGATTTCCTGGACCCCGTTCGTTTTGGGATTTTGGATTTCGATTTGTAGGTAATGAGTGTAGAGAGAAATAGAGTAATTATTGGAAATAGGGGTAATGATTGGAGAGAGATAGAGAGAAAATTGAGAGTAATGATTGGAGAGAAATAGGATAATGATTAGAATCCAAAATCCAAAACCCTTAATCGAATGGGGTCTTCATGATTCAGTGACTTACATGAATTCCTTCATTGGATGGGCCTTTTCACCCTTATGTTTTTACTTGAACCTGGAGTAGGACTAACAGTAATTTTTTTGTTTGAGTAGTTTCTGGTTTCTTTGATTGGAGAAATCATTATACTTGGATATGTGGGACTTGGTAGAGCATTATGTTACGCATGTGGATGCATGACATTTCTATTCTAAGTTTGGACCCTACCCTTCAATTGAGATTGTCTGACTGACGTAGGACAGCGCTGAAGATGTAAGAATAATGTTCCTGCACATTATTTGGTGGGCCAAATAAATGGACATCTTGTGAGAATACGGTGTTGAGAAGTGCCAAAAGGTAGTTGGTTTCTCAATCGGAAGGGGTCAAAAAAGCCAGAAAACTGGTACATCTCGGGAGCTAATGCAAATGTAGATGCCAATAAACAAGAAAATGGCTGTCATTGCGTTGGTGGAATTGCTTGACCGCAGCTAATAACAGAATGAAGTTTAATAGTTGTTTACACCCAATTTTGGCCGAAATCAGGAAAAGAGAATTTTAATTAAATAAAAAGGGGAAAGGCCAGTATTGAGGTTCAAAAAAGAGGAACCGCCTCACTTCTAGGCTTTTTATAAAGAGCGTGGCCCAGATTCATGGCCTGCATTGGCGAAAATATCTCAAGGCCTAAACCTTTGCAATAGAACTCAGCGAAGTAGGGCGTTGAGTCCTTGCTAGGCTGTTTTCCTTGGTAGGTCCAAATCAGTTAAAGGCCTGCTTATTGAAGGCCTGATTACTAGAAGGCCTGGTCTAGAATGGCCTGACCCAAGACTTAAAGGCCTGCTTATTGAAGGCCTGATTACTCAAGGGCTTACTTTTAAGCGATCAGGGACAAGACACGAAGCCCGGGACGTGCTTGAAGTCGGGCCTAGGAAAAGACCATGATGGGCCTCAAACATCTCCAAGGCCCAGGTCTTCGGGGCCGCAGGCCCAGCATTCGTTTATGTCAAATCCCAAAGAAAATTCTAGAAGAGTGGTAGCTTGGGGTTAAGGAGGAAACGTGCTAGGAGGAGGATGGGCCCCATACCTCAAGTCCTGAGGTCAGCTTTCAACCAAGAGGTTGGTTGAAGGGAAGCTGCTCACAAGCAGCTCTCCTTTGGCTTGATCAGCTTTGTAACCAAGAGAAGCTGGACCAAGTCCCAAAAATTCTTTTTGGATTACGGCTGCCTCTTCAAGGAACCAATCCGAAGCCACCAAAGATCTCGGAAAGCAGGAAAAAGACTGGAGAACCTGTTGGTTTGCAGAAAGATCTTGTTCCTTTTAGTCTGAAGGATGCCCAAGATCTTATTATTAACACGATATAGGCCTGAAATGATTAATTTCAGACCTCGGCCAACCAGCTGAGGAGTTGGAGTTGTGAGCAAGAAATAGGCCAGTTGGCAGGCGTTCATTGGAGGATTTTGAAGCTGCTCAAGTTGTCCTAGCCTGGGAATGACCACCTATAAATATCAGAAGGGAAGGCCTTACAAAAGGTCCACGACCTCAAGAGCTTACAGCTTATGCAACCTCATTCTCATTTCTTCTTTTACAAACAACGCTTGTTCCCATTACATAGTACCTTAAGTTTGTTTATTTGTAATCTGCACACCCAAACTTCGTTAAACCGATAATGGAGTTCGCTTGATTCCACTTTTATTTCGTTTTATCTTTCTTTCCATTTTCTGTCAAATGAATAGGAAATCTTGAAGTCCTTAGGTCCTTAGCAAAGGCAAACCATGAACCATCTCTAGGCCTTACCCTTTAGGCCTAGCACAATCACTTGAGAGAAGTCAGATTTTGAGGTACGAAGGCCTTAAAAACAGTTGGACCATCCTTAGGTCCTGGCACGCTGCAATGCAAAGCCAGTTTGGTTTTTTGCACTTTTGTGGAAAACAATAGTAGATGCATAAAAGCTACAGGGAGGCCTAGGGTTAAGAAATGAGGATTTTGAGATGAATAAAGTAGAGGCTTCAACTCCACCTTCGTAATGGGGCTATCTCCCATCATATAGCATTTCATCCCAAAAGCTCCCATTTCTTTCACTATCGCAGTTCTTCTCTTATCACCCAATCACGTCTCCCCATCAGTCGCGGTTGATTGGCTACACTAATCCCCATTATCAAATAGCCAATATTCTCTTCCATCAAGATCTTCTCCTCATGTTTGACTGTCCATCGTTGAACAGCAGCTCCGTGATCCTCCTGTTCTACGAGATCTCCCTTTTTGCCACCACCCTCACCTGAACTAGTGGCGCTGCCTCACCCCCATATCCTTAGTGCTGATATCTTAGCAGCTTCATCGAGCAGCTGCTACCTTAGTGTCTTACCATCGTCTAACTTTCTTGATGATAGCTTTGTCCCGGCCATGTATGGATTTAGAGGTGGAAAAAAGACAGTACAAAGGAAGTAATGAAAAATCTTGTGCTCTAAGATCTTCCTAAAGGACGTTGAGCGGTGTAAACGGTAAAAAAATACACCAGTATCTGTAACTATACGTACGGATTTACAAGTGAGTTATGCATATGCACACATCAGTGACGTATACATATGTCTAATAATTTGCCAGGATTGTTCCAGGGCTGAGAAATTTCTGAGTGTTAAATTTGTCATGCACTAATAAACTAGTACCCATAATCTCCTAGGATTGTTAAAGAATGGGAAATTTCTCGCCGGGGAAAATCTATCAAACACAAATAAATAGTTACACACATCATAAAATCAAATCTATCACATTTGAAACATGAGAGATTTGTAAAACATATACAAGATGGATCTTGTTTTGATAGATCTCGATCAGTATGGAATAAGGAAATTACTGGGGCGAAACTGTCTTATACAAGAAAGATCATGAAATCATTCATCGCAAAGAAGTCCCAGAAACAGGGATGTAGAACAATTAATTCAGTAAAGACAACCAGTTGATTATTGTTAGAGCTTGTCCCATAGTGGTTAAATATAACCTCAAGCCTCTCTACTCATTGCCAATTGGTTTTTGAGTTGGATGCTTTAACATAGTATCATAGCTAGGTTTTTGGAGTCTTTTGGACAAGACTCTTTGTTGTCGATGGTTGGTTCCCCCTTGGTTTGTCGTTTATAGTTGATTGTTGTCGTATGTGTTGAATCGTTTGTTTACCCCACCACGTACGAGGCAAGGGTTGCACATGCAGGGGAGTGTTAGAGCTTGTTCCATATTGGCTAAATATAACCTCTGGGCGGCCTCTCCACTCATTGCCAATTCGTTTTGAGTTGGATGCTTTGACATTAATGATAGAAATCATGAAAAAATGGAGAATATTCCTTTAGGCATCCTTAGAGGCTTAGTTTTGTGTCACCCAATCATGGAAAAACAAATGCTTCCAGCACTACTAGGAAGTCCCTAGTCTATTGAATAGGAAGGGTGTATAGATAGCTACCGCTTGTCTCTACTTCAGGATGCAAAAACAAATACTTCCAGTGCTACTAGGAAGTCCCTAGTCTATTGAATAGAAAGGGTGTATATATAGCTACCGATTGTCTCTACTTCAGGAGGCGTGGGACTCCAAAATGTCGAAGTCCTTACTAATTCATGTGTTCGAACCTTTATAAAGATGCACAAATATCCAACACCACAATACACCTCCTATCCAAGATAAAGGTACACATGTATGAATAGTGAACAATAACTCGAGTTTTCTGATAAATGCACTCTACTTCTTGTCTTTTAGTGAAAAAATACACAAAAGTTTCACTAAATGACAAACAATGGAGTGTATTTATCAAAAAAGGGAGTGTGGAAATCATTACCCTTTGAGTTATTTCTTTCTTTATATGAGTTGTCATTTTGGGTTTTGATTCCTAGTTTGGTTCAGGAGAGTGTATTGGCTGTTTGTTTTCTGTTATGTCATTTACATGTCAAACTTAAAATTTTGGGTTGTTCGGAAATTATTTTGCTTTATTGCATTTTCTTTAAGATTGGAGGGTTGAGCAAGTGTTCTGATGGCTTCTGAGAAAATCTTTTCATTTCTATAAAATGTGGAAAGGTTTCTGAGAAAATCTTTTCATTTCTATAAAATGTGGAAAATCTATGGATAAGACAGATTTTGGGGGAATAAATTCAGTTTGAGCTACTGGTCTATGCCAGCTTGGGGTTTGAAGCATTGGAAGCTTGAGTTTTGAGCTATGTAGCATGGACGTGAACATGCAACACGACACGAACAAACTGACTCAGATTTTCAAAAATTGCAAGACATGACAAGCAGAGGACAATTTATAAATTTTTAGATGTTTTTGTATATGACATTCAAATGGGTATTATATGTAGTTCATGTATGTAACAAACTACATGTATTGTCTTACACGACATCTCAAAGTTCATATTCCTGGTTTTCCATTTTTGAAATTGCATTTCATTCTTACTTCAAGTTGTCTAATCTAAAGTACTTCTGGAATAAGCTTTATTACTTGCTTCTTTTTGCATCAGTAAATCTCGTAGCCTAATAGGCCAGCTCCTTGTTTAATGCATACCAAATGTTCCGTTGAGAATTCTAAAGAGAGAAACTCCCAGAATGGCTCTTGATAATTCTATTTTTTGAAATGATAAAACTACCAAGGAAGGAAAACCTAGGCCAATATATATGCCTAGCTAGGTACAAGCACTTAAAGCACTAAAAGAACATAAATACAATTGTACCCCTATTACATACTACATCATGGGACTAAGGACACGTACTCAAATGCTACGGACAAAGTAAAAGGGACTACATCATTGTTTACATCTTTGCATCATTGTGTGCGGATATTAGTTCTACAGGAACGATTGTATGGTTGCCATTTGGTGGTCATTATTGTTGGTAAACAGCAATTTTTTGTTCTGTATGAAACCTTCATCTGCTGGTTCCTTTTCATTCTGTTGAGCACAATTAACACGATCTCCCAACTTCTGTTTGTACCATGTTAATCTTCCTGAACTTTAACTTAGAGTTGCATAGGTCCTTAATCAGCTATGTCTAAAGGGTTCATTATTAGATGCTGATCCTGGCGTATAATTTAGTCTGCAGTTGTCTATCTTCTACTTAAATTTGTCGTTGACTGGGTGGAGGGACAAATTATCTACCTGGAGGCTCAAGAAACTGCTGTTGTTATTAACTTTTGTATGCATTTGCTTCAGCTTTACTCTTCTCACAACATTGGCAAGGTATCTTTTTCTTTCTCTGTCATTTAATGTCTCCTGATTTTTACCATTGAACCTCTTAAACGGCATGCTAAGAGCATCAATGATTTCTTTTCCATATAATTGTTGTGTTTGCATCCATAACATAAATGGATATGCATGTGGCTTGCGCTCAGTGGGTAAAATCAAAATTAAGAGCCTAACTAACTGCATTTCAGGGCCTTTACAAATTGAAAATCACTCCTGGATAAGGAACAGTGATACGTAATCATAAGATCTTTTGCATACGTGTTCAATGAAGTAGACGTATCTAGTTCATGATCTGACACTGGTTTGCGGATATAATAATATTTTGAGAGAGGTTTCATTACACACTCTTTTCGCTCTCTAAATTTAAAAAATTCCTTTGTGGACTACACTAATGGTGCAAAGCTATATCAGCCACATAACATGAGTCATGCAAACCTCCCTGACCACACTAGTCTGTTCTTTTTGCACAGCCTTTTTCCCTATATGGCTTTGAAAAATCCACAAGAAAAAAGTTGTGGATGTAGTGTAGTTTGATTGTCATTGTAAAAACCCATTTCTCCGCTTTAACTCAGCCTCATTGGGCTTGTTGTTACGCTTGAATTCACTCGGTTGGATCAAAAAGTGGGAGCAGCTTCTCAATCACTTCACTTGGTTTCTCTGTAGACTGTAGATGAAATTAGCATGGATATAATTTTGTATTCCTTAAATAACTGCCTTCCATTATTTTGCTGCTCTTGCTCTCTGGTGCCGGTGGCTATGTTACTTTTCTGGACCTGTAACACCACCTTGGCCGTCTCGATTGGGCATGTTAAATAATATGCCATTCATCTCCGGCCAGCCGTCAGATCCCTTATCTTCCACAACCATCTTCTGCACCTCCAGATCTTTTTATCACTTCAATACCCACAACTCACTCTATATATATTTATATCTGTATTTATGTATTATTGCCAATGATATACGAACTTTCAAAATGCACTGTATCTTTGTTTGATTACATATTGATTGACTTCGATTGGAATTTTCCCCCACCCTGGGTTAGGAGTCCTAGGACCGAGTAACAAAGTTACAAGGATGTTTGACAATAGCGTAATATGCCCAAGTTTAGGGTTTAAGATGTTACTTTAAAATTTGGGATTGGATTTGTTATTGGGGGATAATAGTGAAGTAATTTTTGCGAGAGTAAAATTTGGATTTTAAAGAGGGAGAGAATCTGATTGACTGTAGCCCTTCTACTGTATTCTCTTTGAGAGAGAAGTGGAAGACCAGAAGAAGACATTAACCAAAAACCAGTTGAGCTATATGGTGAGACAATTTTAGTCTACTGGGCTGAGGTGGCTCAGATAAAAATAAAAATAAAAAATCTGAGGTGGCTTGAAATTACCTTTTCTTTTGTCAGTCCTTTCTCCCAATTTTGTTGTAGTCCTTTTGTCCAGATGGAGCATGGTACTCTTTCTTCCACTGGAATTCATAGTAGATTTGGTATGGAATAATATTTTCAAATTCTTTGAATTGGCATTTTTTTGTACTTCTCAACATGGTTGTTGCATATTTGTGTGAAACAGCAAGTGATATCCATGTTACTAGTGAATGGGGGGTTCTGATTTCTATCCGTATATGAGCATAGAAAACTGTTTTGTTGTTAATTTCACAAGGAGTATAATGCATGCATTTTCTTCTCATGTTCTCATGTCTGTGTTTTGCCTTTTTCTAGAATTACCATGTAGCATGTTTGTTTTCTGTTGTATTCACGACCGAAATTAATGTCACTATGTAGCATGTTTAGTTTTCTGAGGATACTGGACATGAAGTTGTTGCTATGATTATTAATGTCTCGCTATGTTGTTTTCCCTGCTGCCTAATGTTGTTTCACTGCTTTCTAGATATCGCTTAGCCTCTCAAGCAGCCTACTGAGTGAGGCAGAAACAGAGAAATATAAAGATTTACGTGCTCTTCTGCAACTCCTTTCTAATCTCTGCTCAAAGGATCTTGTATTGCTCTAAATACTTTTCCCTACTAAGAAAGAAACATGATTTATATTTGTGCTGTACATTTTATTAGCACAATTGATGAACAACAAAATCTGCAGGTTGACTTCTCATCAGATTCTAGTGAGACACAGGGAACAAACATTTCTCAGGTACCATTCTGCGATCCGTTTGCTTAATAGTTTGTTGAACTTTTACTTACACATGCTCTTGCAGGTGGTTTTTCTAGGTCTTCACATAGTTACGCCTCTTATTTCTTTGGACCTGCTAAAATACCCAAAGCTTTGTTATGATGTAAGCTTTCTTTTTCAGCGTAAGAGAGTATGCATCTATTGGTGTCTGAGTCATGAAGATAACACTTTTTTCTATTTTCTGCAGTATTTTTCGCTGCTATCGCATATGCTGGAGGTTTATCCTGAAATGGTTCCACAATTAAATGCTGAAGCCTTTGGTCATGTATTGGGAACTCTTGATTTTGGTCTCCATCACCAGGTAAGACAAGTGTTCTCTGACCACTTCACTGGATATATTATCCATTTCAGACCATGTTCTTGAAGATAAATCTGATGCAGTAAGATTGAGGGTCTTTTTGTCATTTTGGTGTCCTCTAGTGTATGTAAGGTTTTGAGTCTATAAATAGGTGTCTAGTATCCTCATTAGGTAGTTTTTGATGTATTGATTAAGGAATATTGAGAGCTTAGTCTCTTTGTACCCCTTTGTGGGATTCTCTCTCTCTCTCTCTCTCTCTCTCTCTCTTTCTCTCTGGTTTGCATCAACATCTCTGGTTGTGCGTGTTCTTAAAGGCATTTGTGCTTCATGTTCTTTTATGAATACAACTGTAGCCTTTTGGGACATACATGGCTAAATAACTTGTGGTGCATTTGGTGCTTCTCTTATTATAAAAAAAAAAAAAAAAGGTCTAGCCTTTTTATCACTAAAGCAGCTTGTTTTCTGACATTTGAGGCAATCAGTTCGGTTTGTCTTTATCAAGCAGAAGAGTTCTTTGCGTACCTTCAAAGTGAAGGGTAGGATTGATATGTGAAAATAGCGGAACTTGCCAATGGTAATGAAAGAAATAGTGTCTTGAGATCTTCGACCTGCTCTCCGCGCATCGCCATTCACAATAGTTTTCCTCTTTTCTTCATTTTTTCCTTTTCTGTCTTTCCTTGACTTTTCCTCTTCTCTGATTGTTGGTGAACAGGACACAGAAGTAGTTGACATGTGTCTGAGAGCTCTGAAAGCACTAGCTTCGTATCACTATAAGGAGACAGGTGCTGGAAAAGTTGGTTTAGGCTCGCAAGCCACAATTTACAAAGACGCTGATGGGAAATTGCAAGATGGCATTTTAAGCCGATTTCTCCGGCTGTTGCTGCAATTACTCCTCTTCGAGGATGTCAGGTGCAGTGCAGGGATATGTTGAATTTACGTATAGCTGAGACTTACTGCTTTGAATAACCAAATTTTAACAAGTTAAACTATTTCAGTATATGGAATAGGTATTATTTTAAAAAAAAGGAAAGAATAAGTTGATTTTGCAGGCAATGGTCGATAAACTCATTCAGGCACCCCTTTCCTTAATAGTTTGCTGGGTTTTGTCTACTGTGAAACTGTTGCTTTATTTTAACTGATTTTCAGTCCATTTTTTTGCGGTGCAGTACTGATCTCATTAGCGCTTCAGCAGATGCTCTCCTTCCTCTGATCCTCTGTGAACACGGTCTTTACCAGGTATTTCTACTGAAATTAATTCTGTAGTTACTGTACAATTTCTGAACTGGGTTTCTTTCTGTTCTTTTGATCAATCAACGCTAATTATTTAAGATAGTAATAGTGAGTAAGGAAAGGCATAACAAAGTCAATACACTTCCATCCATTCCACACAATTTCTTATCCACCTGCATGCAGTTGAATTGACAACTCGGAGTTTTAGGTACTTGATTGGAAATAACAAAATCTGTTTTATATGAGTGTTGACCATGGTGAGGGTGCCCTCGTATTTAGTTCACTCTTTTTCCTTTCAGTAGTGAACTATGGAACAAACACTTTATGGTAAACTATTCCTTAATAGACATTGTACAGATGGTTTTAGATGCTATATACCATCGTCATTTTCTTGTGGAACGACAATGACGTACTTACCACTGTGAATCTGTGATACATCTTCTCCTTTACAATGCCTATGTTCTTAGTGCTGATATAGCCTCTACTATTTCTTACAGAGGTTGGGTAATGAGTTAATAGAAAAACAGCCAAATCCAACATTCAGATCAAGGTTGGCGAATGCATTGCTGTCTCTCACTAGTTCGAACAACCTGTCTTCTACACTTGACCGAACAAATTACCAGAAATTCAGAAAGAATCTGTTCAATTTCCTTACTGAAGTTCGTGGATTTTTGCGGACAATGTGATTTGAGAAGACACTCTACATGGATTTGCCGAGGGAGATTATCTTTTTTGTTTTCTTGTTCATTTCTTCCTGTACATTTTTTGTAGGATAATCTTTTTGTTATCACAGGAATGCCGCGGTTTTTTCAGGCATTCCCTGTGATAAGTCGGAAAAAATTGAAAGGTTGGTGCAAAAATCAAGGTTCTTGAACCCATGGAGAGTCTGAGAACAAGGTTTCAAATAGCGTTCTTGTTGCCGTAAGAAGTGTAGTGGTGGTGCTGACTTGGTTGTGATGTGTAGCTAATGGTTTTAGTAATGGAGGTCCTAATTTTGGCCTTGTTCGTATGATGTTGGGAACTTACTGAGGTGAATGTTTTCAACAGTAGGGGCAGTAAGTTCCCAACAGTAGAGGCGGGGTCGGACTAAATTCACCTATTTTAAATTGGTTTTGGTGGGTTAACTTTTATGTATTGGATCGTATTTTTATGTAGTGCTGTACTATCATTTGGTCTTTCACAATTGCATAACATACCATTGTAAAAGACATTGTCGTGGCTTGTTTCAATAACTAGCAAAAGGTGCGACATGTTTTGTGCTCATTGCTCTTTGTATTGCTCATGGAGCTAGAAGAATCAAAGCCTCCGAATCATAACCAAATCTTTGGTTGATTCACTTTCTCTCCCTCTCTTTCTTTAATGCTTACTATTCTCTTTGTGCCTATGTTCCTCTCTCTCTCTCTCTCTCTCTCTCTCTCTCTCTGTGTAAGCAAGCATGGAACAAAATTGAAAAAATGAAGGGAAAAAAACAAAGATAAGTTAACAGCATCTTTATCAGATACCTCAAACAGTTGGCATTTACACCATTTTTGGGTGCTTTAGAGGTACTCCGTATGTTGGAGCACATAATTCATGCTTGATCTCAAATTTTTTGAAATTTGGTATTTGAGGGATCTGCTAGAGATGCTCTAATGGAGCAAAGGAACAAGGAAAACAGCAAACTTTGTTTCCTTTTTTGGCTCAGTATCGTTTCCTTTCTCAACCATCTTCCTTCGGCAATGGCTATGATGCTCCCAATTGTTTTCAACCATTGGATTGTATGAGTTGTTGATCTCAACCATTGATTGTCAAAACATCTCAGTAGTAAGTGTAGCTATACAATGTAGTAGGTATAGTCATTTTACATAGTAAAGTGTTGTCTTGTAAACTCTGCTTTCGTGGTATATTGCTACTTTTTGGCGGAAAAATAGTGAAACCATATCGTTTTTAGTGAATTCACCTTTGCTTTTTGTGGGTGACTTTGATCTAACGGCCGTGATTTACATATTTTTTAATATATTTTTTAATCTAAGGATCCATATTCAATGGTAGTATCATACTCCCATACCATTTGGAGCATGGCAGAAATGTTCCCTTACTTCTGGTCATGATCCAAATACAAACCAAAACTTACTCTCCAGAATCTTCTCTCTATTTTTTTACTCCAAAGTCCCATCTATCTGACCTTCGATGGATTTGTTGCCTGATCAAGTTCAGTTTATCTGTTGCCTAGTTTTCGGAAAGAACATGAATAGGTTGTACGGACAGCCCATACAGATCAATTTTCGACCCGTTTTGGGTTTCAAAAAGATAATCGGAGCCGCTCTTTTTGTTAAAAATATTTTTGTTTAGGGCCTACGTATAAAACTAGCTCAATCCATTTTCGGTAAAGACATTCACAAAACATCCAACTTTGCTTCAGAATTTTGGCCAACTTCTGAAGCAAATTTCAACATTTTGTAAAAGCGTTTTTTGATATCGGGTTGAGCTAATTTTTTATAGAACCATAAATAAAATAATTTAAACAAAATAATTGGCTCCAATCATCTTTATGGGACCCGAAAAAAGTCCAAACTCAATTTGTACGGGCTGTTTGTGCGGCATTTGCATAGCATCCTTAGTTTTACATTTAAAAAAAAGGGAGCCTTGTTGATAAGGACACACTAAACTTTTCGTAGTGGTGCCAGTCTACCTAAACTTTTCATAGTGGTTCCAGTCCTTATATGGACACGCGTTCCAAAAATACCCGTGGAGCACCCTATGAAAGTGCCTAAACCTCAAGGTACCCTATAAAAGTGCCTAAAACCCTAGGGTACCCAATAAAAGTGCCTAAAACCCTAGGGTACCCAATAAAAGTGCCTAAATCGTTAAAATCCTATAATAGGAAAGTGCACCCTAAAACTCCTATGAAAGTGCCTAAACCTAGGGTGCCCTAAAACCCTAAAATCCTAGGGTAACCTAAAATCCTAGGGTACTCTAAAACCCTAGGGTACCTTAAAACCCTAAAATCCTAAGGTACCCTAACACATTATATAGATAGTAAGGGGCAGTCGGGGCATTTTTGTCCAGTAATGGACCTCCACCACTATTACAATTTGGGTTGGACTAAACGTCCAAAAACACCTTCAAAATGGACATTAACCCAATTTACCGTAAAAAAAAATTGGAAACGATACCGGATGTGAAAAGCACAAAAACGACGTCTTTTTTAGTAAAAAAATGCTTGACACATCTCAATCGTTAATTTGCGATATTGACGGCCAAAAGGAGTGGAACATGTTCCTGTCCGGATTGGGGTCGGACAGGAGATCTCGGTCTTCTTTTTCCGGCCCACATCATTGACTTCGATCAAATTCAGACTCAAAGGAGGACAATTTTCTGTTTGGCAAATGACTCCCACAGCCCACTTTCTTCAGCATCAATGCTTCCAGATCCATCAACCCTCGCTCTCCCACAAACCAGAAACTTCACTTCTTGTTCTCCGCCAAAAACGGCTTTCAGTCCCAGGTCTCTGTATGTCTGTGTGTGTTGTTGGGTTTTTTTCTTTCTTTCTTTCTGATAAGTGTGTTTTAGGGCTGTTGCTTTACAGTTTATTGATTGTTTCATTTCTTTGCAGAACTGGGTTGGTCAGGGTTTCCAATACCAATCGACTCGGTTTCCCCAGGTAAGTTGTTTTCCATTCCGTATTTGGATACCACAGGTGATTCTTGGATTTCTGTGCACAGGGCTGCAAGCGAACCGAGCTGCTCAGGCGTGGCTCGACTGGTTTAGTCGAGCCAAGCTCAAGCTCGAGTTTTAAGAGTAAAAGAGCCGAGCTCAAGGCTTTAAAGCTCGTCTCCTCAAAAAAGCTCGCCTCATTTATAGAGGCTCGTTCAGTAAATAAACCGGCCGGTTCAAGCTCGAGTTTTAGGATCATTTAGTAGATGACTGTTTGCACCCCTATTATGTAGTATTATCTCATTACTGGCTGGTATTTTATATCTCTTTTTGGATCAATCGTAGTCCGGACTTCAAGATTCCCACTCAGTAGATGTGTGCCGGAGAAGAAGTTCGTGGAATTCAAGCTGGATCAAACACCGAATGCAGAACCTGAAGCAACTCAGGTCACTCCATCTTTTTAAAACGGGCTAGATGGAGACTGAGATTGAAATGCTTCGTTTTGTTGTCTATTCTCTTTTGCGCAGTCAGACTGGTCAATTTATAACAGGTTTAATACTGTTCCCAAAAAGAGAGAGGTCTAAGTGGCCCTTTCTACATAATTAATGGCGAAAAGGTGTCGATAAGCATTTGTCGGTTGTCAAGTTTTCTCATTTCTCATTTCAATAGAGTTCATACATGTGTAGAGTGTTCCTTATGAATGGCGACTTATGTTCTGGGAACTAGTAATGAACCCAGAGAATGTAATCATTGTTCTTACACATTGTCTAATAGAAATCACATAGTCGTTCATCTTCTTTTTGCAACAATATACTAACTTAAATTTATCATCTCAGAAAATAAAAGATAACAACATATGATAATATGCCTCAACATCTAGACATTCTTTGGCTATGTACATACATCTATACGTTCTAATTAAGAAAAGGGAGCGAGTTTGGTTGAGTTCATACTTTTGACTGGGATGCGTTTTTAAAATAAAGTGGACGTAGATTAAATACTCCATGTTAGTTTAGTACTTTATATGCTGAATGCCCTATCCTTCAAGCGGTGCCCCTTCTTGTTCATTTGTTTCTTGGTATCTTGTAGACACTGAAGCCTATCTTACATTGCCTCTTGGATAAAATCGTTGTCTTTGCTCCTTGCCCATTAAATTTCTGTCCCCATTCTTTAGACATGGAAGTCACCTTGTTCTGTTGCGGGGAGCCTTCCTCTAAGGAAGGTTGGTTGGGGTGGATATGGAGATTAAAAGCTACCTTGGATCCTTTTAAGTGGTGGTATTGCCATCTTTCCAGTGTACACACACACACACACACACACACACACATATATATATATATATAAAATTCCCTATGCTTAACATAACCATCAAGTAAAACCAAGGCGGGTTTGCATCTCCATGGTCACCCTTCTTCCTTCTGACTCTTCATTGCATACTTAATTGCTTGTAAAAGTATAGCAACTCAAATACAAGAGTATGCTTCTTTGTTTGGATGTTAAGAGTTCCAGTAGCTCGTGGATATGGATCAGTAGTGACATTTCCTTGGGTGCAATATGCACCTTTGTTGATTTCTTTTTTATATTTACTGTGGCAATTGCAGATCTTATTTTCGTTGGCATAAAAGGTCTTTCAAGGTATCCGATCAAAGGCTTCCAGGTTGCTAACATTGGATCTTAATCGTTTTTCAGATTCTTGACAAAAAGAAGACGTCTTTTGTCGACATTTTGAAGGGAGCAAATTCAATTCTGCCTCAAGTTGTCCTTGCTAGTACAATTTTGGCCCTTGTCTATCCACCTTCTTTCACATGGTTTACTAGCAGGTTTTTTTATCATTCTTTGTATGACTAAGTGAGCTATGAACCATTAAGTGCAATGCCTGGATGTCATTGCTAAGGGGATACCTTTATAGTGCTGGAGCCACCTGCTTCTCATGGGATCTGCAAAATGACATCTTTTAAGGGTGAAAGAAACCCATGTGGTAGATGGCCAGGAATATGGATTATTTCTGCTCAAACTTGTCTTGATCATAAATAACGTGTATTTCATAATTATCAATGTATCTTTAGGATAAACGGAAACAAAAATTAAACCCGAAAATACATGAAAGCATTGTTTTGAAGTGCACGTTAAACAAATCAATTCGGGTTTTGGTCTTGTTACCTCTTGGTGAAACTAATATACTTGTGAGATTTCTTTAATTGAAGGCTTCATAACACGGTGAGTTGGTAGCCAGTCATCAGTGTTGCAGGCAAAGAATATGTCAATGGAACTTTTGAAAGTATGCACTATTTTCGGTATCAGAACATATGGTTTGTCACAGCTGGTAAACATCATCAAGGCAAAAATCTAAAAACATAAAAATGCTGTATGACAAGTCTCCATCATGCTTACAGAAAAGGAAAGAAAACAAATGTTGAAAACAGAAGATAGAAGTAGGAGTGCAATTTTGTTCACCCTGTTTAAAAGAGGGTGAACATTACCCTCTCTCTCATTGGTTGAAATGGTGTGGACCCCGCCACAAAGTGATGTCATGCTTACCATGCAATACACTTTTTGATAAGCATGACGTCACTTTGTGGTGGGGTCCACATCATTTCAACCAATAGGAAGGAAGGTAATGTTCACCCTCTTAAGTGAAGGGTGAACAAAACTCAACTCTAGAAGTAGTCGACTCTGGATCTTCGAAAAGGGTCAGTCAATATTTATGGACTGGTGCAACTACTTTGACTGCTTTAGAATAGCACTGTGCTACAATGAAGTATTGAATCTTGCTTGCTGGTTAAGCTACAGGTCACTTTGTTAATTGAATAGCTTATAGCTTCATGCGAGATTAAGTCAACTGTGTAAGGGCTCTTCGAATTATGTTCCTCTCAGACCATCTCATGATCATCATACTCTCTTTAACAATTTTCAGATACTATGCTCCGGCGCTAGGGTTTTTGATGTTTGCCGTTGGGGTTAATTCAAGTGAAAAAGACTTTCTTGAAGCATTCAACAGACCAGCTGCAATTTTGGCTGGTTATGTAGGCCAGTTCATGGTGAAGCCTCTCCTGGGATGTGCTTTTGGCACCATTGCCATGACAATATTTGGTCTCCCAACTTCTTTAGGTAACCGTCAATCTGTCTTATAGCACAGAAAATTGCAAGCGCATGCTAACATTGACAATGTTAGGAAACAGGTGCTGGGATCATGTTGACTTCTTGTGTTAGTGGGGCCCAGCTCTCAAATTATGCTACTTTTCTGACTGACCCCTCAATGGCGCCTCTAAGCATTGTGATGACATCATTTTCCACTGCTTCTGCTGTTTTGGTCACCCCGATGTTATCACTCTTGCTCATTGGAAAAAGGTTACCCGTGGATGTAAAAGGAATGGTGTCCAGTATTATGCAGATTGTAGTCACACCCATTGCTGCTGGATTGCTTCTGAATAGGTCATGAGCTGCTTTAACCAGATCTTATTTGAAAGTAATACTCTTACAGAAAATTTGTACGGAAAACTTTACTAGAAGGATGTGGTGATGGCATTTTGGTAAACAAACCCCATCTTAATGGTAGCTTTGTTTCAAAGTTGAAGGCTCACACTCTGCCACATCATTCTGCTATGATAGTTCTGCTTGTATATATTAAGTAAATATTTGATCATTGACTTCTTCCTTGACTCATTCGTTCTTGTCCTTGCAGGTTCTTTCCGCGGATATGTAATGCAATTCGGCCACTTTTGCCGCCACTATCAGTATTTGTGACTTCTCTCTGTGTTGGAGCACCACTTGCTATTAACATAAATTCTGTTATGTCCCCTTTTGGAGCTTCAGTCCTGTTGCTCGTCATTGCATTTCATCTATCAGCATTTATAGCTGGTTATTCCATAACAGGCCTTGTCTTCCAAAATGCACCTGATGTGAAAGCACTGCAAAGAACACTATCCTATGAGACAGGTCTCACAGTTGTGTGATGTCCCCAGTATGGTATTAGGAAGAGTATATTAGTATTCGACTCATTGATTACCCCCTCTCTCTCACAGGAATGCAAAGCAGTCTTCTGGCCCTTGCACTTGCAAATAGGTTTTTCCAAGATCCACTTGTGGGTGTGCCTCCTGCAATCTCTGTAAGTAAATGGCACTACACGAATTCCCTGCTATTATTGCTTCAGAAATTTTTTTAGAAAATAGTCGCCTTTCATCCAAGGAAAGCAGTGGTTGGCAACTTGGCATCAAAATGTTCGTTAATTCGACATACCATATGGTGACTAACAATCTAGCTATTGCAGCAGTTGACATATACTAATTATTTTCCTCCGTATTATTTTATTTTCTTGTTTCTTTTTTCACCAGAATCGCCACCTTCTTTTAAAGGGTGGTCATAAGGACTTTTTCTTTTGATACGAGAGGTCATAAATACTTGGGCATAATCAGTCTAGTTGTTGTTAGGGATTAGGACTAATCTGTACCTGTTGTTAGTCTCAACCTGGTTTGGTTTTCTGGAGAACATACTATGTAGACTATAGATAGTTCTTTTAGCATCTGCTAAATCTATGTAATGCATAGGTTGAGTTACAGAAATATTTGTACTGAATAGATATGCTGAATTATGTAAATAAATGGTGCTAGGGCTGTAAGTGAGCCGAGCTACTCGCGAGCTCGGCTCGGCTCGACTCGCTAAGGCTCGGCTCGACTCGGCTCGTTTAGTAAACGAGCCGAGCTCGAGCTCGAGTATCCGGCTCGTTTAGTAAACGAGCCGAGCTCGGCTCGGCTCGTTAGACAAAAGCTCGGCTCGTTAAGGGAGGCTCGGCTCGATAAAGAGAGGCTCGTTAAGTAAATTACTAAGCTCGGCTCGTTAAGGGCTCGGCTCGTTAAGGCTCGAGCCGAGCTCGAGCTCGAGTTTTGGGCTCGTTAAGTTAACGAGCCGAGCTCGAGCTCGCCGAAACTCGGCTCGGCTCGGCTCGTTTACACCCCTAGGCTTCGACAATAAAATGCTGTTTTCGTGTATTGGTGTTACTGAGGTAGAAAGGCTCTCACATTAGTTTCCTAAAGTTGATTTGGGAAATTGATAATGTGCACAATGCTGCTAGCGAAAATAAAGCTAAGAGAAATCCATGCATAGGTTGAATGAGAAGCATATGCATAACCCTCATGCTTAGGAGGAGGCTATGGGTTTGCTTGGGCATTTAGCAGGTTTGTGGGAACTGAGGGGGGGGGGGGGGTGGCGGCGGGTGTTAAGATTAGTCCTTAATCCTTGCGCTTCTTCCTTTAAGCATCCTGGAATTGAAGTGTTCTTTTGATCACAGCAACTGGACTTGAAATGGTTATGTTGCCCGAAAAAATAAGAAAATACTCCATTATGTAGTTAGGTACATCTTTTTATTTTGTTATTTGGAACACGATCTGTAATGCTATCTGATAGAGACTGATGGCGTACTATTGCAGATATAACTGTTGCTTGAAATCATTAATTCGAGAACTGGCTTTCCAAATCTCTGGTATAACGCGACTTACCATTGTTTCCAATGTTTGTAGGTCGTAATCATGTCCTTAATGGGCTTTTCTCTTGTCATGCTGTGGAATAAGAAAAAGAATCAATAGGGGTGGTGAAAATGGAAGATCTGCAAGTAATTCGGGAGGAGTATATATTCTTTCCTTTCAAGTTTAAAAAGACTTGACAAGAAACTTGCATGGAGATTGGGAGGGTGGTGGTTACAGTAGAACAGGTTACATTTCACTGAAGATCCAATAATTGCTGTTGTAACTTGTATGCTTGACTCTCTTCCTTTTCTTTTCTTTTTTTCCCCTGCAGTAGGTGCCATTGAGCCTGTGAGTCTCTGTTGCATGTGCTCGCGTCAAAGTTTTGATAGTTTTGGTTCATTCCTGTATCTTGTAATGAAATTTGTATTGCCTTCTGGCGTTTGAAATGATATGAATCTATTAAAAAAATTAGTATATATCCCATATAGTTGAATATATAATTTATGCACATATCTACATACCTGTATACGTATTTGTGTGTTACATTTCATACATCAAAATTGGTACTGGTGATGTTGATTTGGGGTGTTATGGTGGTGTTAGAATGGGTTGTAGCCTTCGGGCTTTTACCTTCGGGTATTGTGTGATTGCCTGTTTTCAAAAAAATGAGTTAATTTTGTGATGGGTTCTGAGAAATTTGTCTGAGCTAGGCGAATTGCAGAGACACAGCTTCTCTGCAGTTCCATTTTGGGCTGCAATGCGCAGTCGATCACGCCCAATTATGTGCTTGATAATTTGATCCGTTCATATGGACTAGTCGAATAGAATGTACACAAAAATATTTTAATTGGTCGAACACCCCATTAAAACACTTATTTTCAGAAAATTGGACGAGTCAAATCATAATTTGCATGACTAAAGTATGTAAATGAAGTTACAAGTGTCCGATGAAATTGATTTTTTGGGTAAACATTCTATTCGACGAGTCCTACAAGATGGAAATCATCTATTAGAGATTTGCGTAAACATTCCATTCGAGCCCAACAAGATGGATAGATCAAATTATCTATTAAGAAACTTTTCGGTTGAATTCATATTCTGATTACAAACTTTATATTTCTTGAAAGGATTAAACCCTTTACCTCTCAATGACCGAAGCGAAAAAAAAAAAACATAGATTCTCCTGATTTTCTATCCAAAGGTCAATTAGAAATTGATAAGTTGGATTATGAAATTGGGAAACAAAATTTTGGAATGCAGAACTGTGCACCGCGGTTCAGTACTGCAGAGAATCCATTCCCTTTCCCAATGGAAATAAAAGCATGCTACACACAGTTTTAGACACAACTGTATCAAAAAATCATTTGATGCATATGGACCCAGAATGGTTTTGAATTCGAGACTGCGTCCAATGATTTTGAGACCCAAACGAACAAGGTCGGATTTATATTTCTGGCCTGAGTGTTCCACTTTCTCAAAAAAGTATTTTTTTGAAAAAGAAGGTAATTTCAAGTTTAAAAATCATGTGTTTAAGTAAATAAATTTTCTACAAATATGAATTTTATTTGATAAATTTTATTAAAATCTTTTAAACGATGCAAAAAAAAATTTAAAAATTATTATTTATTTTTATTATATTTAATATTGAAATTACCTTTTGAATTTTGAAAAAAAAATTTAGAAAGAAAGCGGAACGGACGGGTGTGCACAGACTGCGGAAAGATAGGGGGAACACGTTTGTTTGTAGAATCTCTCACCCAACAGCTGAGCTTTCATACCCCTATCGTCTTTGGACGTCTCGACCATGGCGTCGACTCCAACCTTACTCTGTCCTCCTTCGACAACAATTTCTCTCCGGAAACCCGCACAAAACCGACCACCCGTTGCTTCACACCCCTCGTCCTCCTCGGCGGTTCGAGCGGTAGCAACCCGGTCGCTGTTGAAACCCATCAATTTTTGCAGCATATTTCGGAGTAACAAGGAAAAAGCCACGATGGCGGCTCTTTCGGGAGCCGGGTTTTTTGCCACTGCCCTCGTGGGACCCGCATCCGCCGCCGCCGACCTTCCGTTGTTTTTGGGTTCTTCTTCTTTGCAACTGCTCAACGAACCATCAAACGCCCTTTCGCTTCCCACCTGGGCCATCCATGTCTCCAGTGTCGTCGAATGGTGACTCTCTCTCCCTCTCTCTCTCACACACACACGCGCGCGCGCGCACACACACTCTTAGGGTGCAAATGAACTTAGCGGTTCTTGAACTGTTAGAGGCCCGACTTGGTAATGGTTGGTTTGAGTTTGATTCATCTATTAAATGAACTGAACACGAGCTTTAATTTTAAGCTTGTTTAATAATGATTGTATTCCAGGCTGAGCACAACATCCTAACCCTCCCATTTCACATGTTAGGTGTAGCTGGTGTATTAGGTGGCTCCCTATTCAGTGCTATGCATGGTTCTTTGGTAACTGATCAGGAAAACCAAAGAAAATGAATCTGCTAATGAAAGTGACAGATTGAACCGAGGCAGAACCTGACAGTATTCGGTCCTGCATCAGTGTTCCCTGTTCCCGCGACTGGAATCGATTAAGCTCACGAACTTTGAGCATATATATGTATATCATTAAAAGTTCGTATATAAAACTTCGATAACTTTAATATGTATACATTCATATATGTGAATAAGGTAAATTTTTTAACTTTTCCGTGTGTAAACAGTTACAAGTGCCATAAATGCACATATGTATATGTAGAGTATATTTTTGTAAGTTGATATGAATGTAAAAAAAATATATTATTTGATGTTCTAGATTTGTATGTGAGTGTAAATATCCGATATTATTGGCTCGTCAAGGCTTGTAGCTCGAGCTCGATTCAAACTAGGTAAGCTTGGCCTGTCAAATTCTACCTGGGCTCGAGATCAAGCTCGAGTTCGTGAAGATATTAACATACAAACCTGAACTTCTAAATCTCGGCTCGGCTCACTTGCAGTCCCACACAAGACACACACTCACACAAATCCGGTGTGTTTTTGAAATTGGTCTTGTAGTTACCAATTTTTTTCTACTTGAAAAGGATTACGGCAATGGCATTGGTGTGGCAATATGGGGATAAATCTGGGAATGAATCGTGGAAGGGGCTATCTTGGGGTATGGTGAGTTAATTGCCTCTTCGTTCAATTTATTTCGTGATCACGTTTCTGATTCGTTTTGGTTGTTTCAATTTTGTTCATTCATGGTTGTATTAGTTGTATCAGGCAAACTTATTTGGAAAGGGTTTTTTTTATGTGAGTAAATCTTAGCCATAAGAGGAATTCAGAGCCATATTGTTAATACAATCTCAAATTGCTTGGGTATGGAATGGATAATCACTTAATATAATGTTTTACCTCTCCACCTAATAGCTTAATCTTGTGGGTTGGATATAAAGTTTCTACATGGTATTAGAATGGGGACCATTTCACTCCTCATTTTAAAAAGCTTTATAATCCACTCCCTACGATGACAGACCCAACAAAAAGGCTTCACAATGAAAGACCCAAAATGAGGCTACACGTGACAGATCTCAAATGCGGTTGTACATTAGGGGGATGTTAAGGAATACAATCCCACATTGCTTGGGTAAAGAATGGGTGTTCACTTAATAGTTATTTTAATGTTGGGACTTCTCTACCTTATTACGCAAGCTTGTGATTTGGATATAAACTTTCTACACATACTATATGAAGTTTCTCCACCTAATAGCTTACTAGTATTTGCATATCATACTCCTTCCGTCCCACTTTGTTGCGCATGTTTATATCTCACAATCTATAACGTTTTTTATGATTTCGAAAACTTTTAAAAATAAATAAATTGAGATCTATCAAACAAGATCCATATTGAATATATAAAATATTATAGATTGTGAGATATCGATAATTTTTTGGGACGTCCCAAAAGAAAACAGGTGGAACAAAGTGGGACGGAGGGAGTTTTAATTTAAGTGTGATAAACAAGAAAAATAATAAAATTCATAGAAATTACGTTGAAACTATGAATCTTCTTTTTTAAACCCAAACATGCATTAAGGTAGTGTCATATTATTTGGAGAATTATTATTAAAACTTCATTTCAGTTCAATATAATAGAGGTTTCTTTGTCATCCTTACAGAGGATATGTAATGGGTTTTTTTTAACTGGTATATATTTAATAACTGATGGGCACCTTCTCTCTCGGGAGCACACACAAACTGCCAAGCCACTTTAGCACTAGAAGTCTTGAGTTCAGGACCATTCCAGCGGAAAGACCTTATCAACTTTTCAATATCGTGGGTAACTCTTTGAGGCAGAATGAAAATGGTGGACCAGTAGACCTGAATACTAAAGAGTATTGACCTCACTAGTTAAGCTCTGCCCCATTAGATAGGGTCTTATTAGACTAAGAGTCTAAGACTGAATCCTACCCAGAATCTTCTCTGTCTCTTGATAACAGTTTGCAGCTTTGAGTCTAGATGAGATTAGAGGTACCCCAAGATATTTCACTGGAAGGCTTCCTTCAGGAGTTGGCAGAATGCTTCCTAGACAAACTTTAGTAGCATCATCAATCCCTGAGAAGATGGAGCTTTTCTGTATGTTGGGCTTTAGCCATAAAACAAATGGAAGTCAGATAAGGCATCGGCAAAGTCCACATTCTGACCAATAGTGTACTGGAGAAGGGAGGTTAACCCCTCCATGACTAACACGAAAAGGTATGGAGACAGAGGGTCCCCCTACCTCAGTGCTCTTTCCCCTCGAAAAATCACCACTAGCTCCCCTTTGATTACCACTGAGAAATAGGACATGTAATGCAAGTATGAAACCACTGAATGAACTGAGTAGGAAATTCCATAACCCTCATCATTTCCAGGCTTCCAGCAGAAACTCCCAATCCACTGAATCAAAGGCTTTCATTAAGTCCATCTTGATTGAAAGCTCATTTCTTATGTTTGGTTCATTGATTCAGGTACCGTTGCTTGGCGGAGCATTTTGTGCATGCACATGGCATTTCTTTTATAACTCCGAGGCTCTTCAGGTACTAAGTTTCCATTGTGGTTGCTGGATTATTAGCACATGTTTATGTTGTCATTTGGTAACATAGCCAATTTAGACATCTATGTTCCTTTCAAACCTTTGGCAGACAAATTTACTTGAAAAATAAGCACCTGGGTTTATATGCAGTAATAACATCCGCAAACAATGGGGGTACGGGTGGTGGAGGGCTGGAGACATACATAAGATTTGACAATCTATGCACAAATTGGTACTCTTAGCAAGTTTTACCAATGAAAGGGCGGACCCCCTATACCTCCTAAATTGGAGGAACACAAGGGACTTCATGCCATGGTTCCATGCTCCCAAATTAATGCTAGCAAGCATCAGAGAGGGCAGGAGAGACCCGATTCAAGTTATGTGCTCATTACAAATAAAGATTTTTTGTTTGATGTGTCCACAACTTTTCCGCATACTAATTTTTAAGAAATGATGTGTTCACATGTCCATATCCGTGCTTCTTAGCTCAGCCCAGTTAAACTCCAACCCATTCAATCCTGCCACAACAAAAACCCCAAGAAAATATCAACTAGCCCGGAAAATGAAAACCCCAAGCCTCACCCTTATCAACCCAGCCCACAACCTGGAACCCTTCACAGTAGGCCCGACGAGTATTAGTGAAACTAGGCCCAAGCCACAAACCTACAACCCAGTCACCACTTCCAGCAATCTTAAACACAATCCAGTCCCAAAAAAAAAAAAAACGTACAGCACGGAAGATAGAAGGATTTTGAGGAACTCCTGCGACCGTGGGAGTCGACCTGTCAGAGTTCTGGAATACATGGCCAGAAACAAAAGCATTTTGTCCCAACTTCGACCTTGAACAAGTTTCATATTCTTCTTAGAAAGATGGGGGTTCGTGTTTTCATTCATTAGAGAGTCAGTAAATTTGTAAAAAGTATAGCATTTCACCTCTTTACTTATTTTCTCTTCTTCATTGACTTGGTCAATTTTCTTCCCCATTGTTATTTATTTTTTTTTTTGAAATTCACCTGGAGGACCTATGACCCATGCTATGTTCATCCTTCAATTAGAATCAATCCGGTCCACATTCCTCGTAGTTTGATAGTACATCAAGTCCTTTTGCAATCTCAATCCAAAATATTTCAACCAATCAAAGACAGTTCTTACATGACACAAGTTTAATGCCTATACGAAAACATTTTAGTTCCAATCCATATACGTCTTATCCTCAACTTCTGTAGCAAAAGAGACAAGTTCAATAGACCTATACGAAAACATTAATTTTGGGCTTGAGGAACCATTTCCTCAAGTTGCGTGAATTTCCATTTCGTGGACAGATCATGTGAGGCTTGGTGCTCAAATTCAAGTTGGAATAGGCATATGTTATGATTCCCTTTGGCCCAACCCCTGTGAAACCCTCCATGTTAATGATTTTGAAGTAGGTGTGCATGCTGTCTCGGCAATTTCCTTCTGTTAAAAAACTTAAATATTTGTGCATTAGCCACCAATGTTATCTGAACACTTAAATTATGGACCTTTTAGGTGGGATCCCCGAAGAAACTCTATTCACAATTCAGTAGCTTCCATGGGGTTTCTGGTTAATTGTGTGATTATTTTACTATGCTTGTGCATCTATTGAAGATTGTTTGGCACTCTGTTCTGTTAGAGCATCTCCAACCTTGGCTTCTAGTTGTGTCAATTATTTTGAAGGCTTATGTGGCATATTGACATCTCCAAATTTGACATCAACGAAGTCCTCCCTCTCCAACCTTAGCTTCAAATTTAGGGTTTTCAATATTTTTTTAGAGGTTTTGTTCTTAAATGGTCAACTTTTCTAGTAAAAAGAGATTTGACATTGCCTTAAAAATGGCCTGAGTGAAGGTCATGCCAAATCCACGTGCGATTTGGCCTTTCAAATGGCAGTTGAGTTGGAGGCTTGGAGTTGGTGTTGGCTTCAAAAATGGTTGTTGCTTTGCCACGTGGGATTTGAAGTTTCCCGGTGGAGATGCTCTTGTTTTTTCTAAGTTGACATCGTAAATGGCCCTGGTTTTGGTGGAATTGTAGATACTGGTGGCTCTCCAAGCAGCATTGACAGTAATAGGAAATGCCACCATGTGCATCGCTGCATTCCGGATATACAAATCATCAGAGGGAAGCTCAAAGAAGTTGTAGACCTTCCCTAGCTTTCATAACCTTGTGGACTACAATGCCCATCCTACTTGTTTCTCATTCTGTTAGGTAAAGCTATTCCATTTGTTCTGACATTATTGCGTTACTTAAGTTTTTGAGCTCTAGGCCACAGCCCCCACTTTGAAATTCTATGGTTGTTTGTGGATGCAGGAAACCAAAAAAAGCGGTAAGCTTTCTTATACTATTTGTAATTTCCATTCCAAAGGAATTGCTTTTACCTCTCTTATATTCGATTTTTGATGCATGGTTGGAGAAGATTGGAGTGGAAAGCAGGTCTTTTAAGCTTGTATTAAGAGGCAAGGAGTTCTCCTTCTCACTGCTGGTGAGTTTTCAAGCAAGTGATTGATCATAGCCTCCCTAGTTGCAAATAAATTTCATTCCATGATAAGATTACCACATCTTTAGACTTCTGGGTTCAATTGGTTGTGAAACTCGCATCTTGTTTAAAATCTTCACGGCCCTATGATGTCACTTGAGTAATTTGAATGACATTTCACCATTTGTCAACAATAGCACCTCCTTTGCAGGCCCTTTTATGCCTACTATAATTGCTCTTTCACTGCAAAACTATATTTGATCTATCTGATCATAGTTGAATGTGAAAGAGAAGGTGGCGAAGGATCTGGATTCACTTGCTTGGTTGTTCAGAAAGGTTTGAATTTGTTGTTTTGATTCTTTCTGAAATGTTATAATTGGTATTTGAATGCTGTTACAACGATGATAATTGATAAGTACAAAGGAAAAAATTCGGAGGTAGTCCCAAAAACAAAATCATGATAAACTAATCATCACCAATGTAGCTCTTTATAGAGGCTATGCCTGAGAAAAAATGGCAGTGTATCCTCTCCATTAAATCAAGAAAATGGGAGGCAGCTAATGCCTAGTGGAGGGCATGTTAGACTTTATCCACATTGCTGTCCCGTTGAGAGCTAGGTCGTGGGTGGCCTCAACTCTAGTGGTTGAGTCTCCGCCCGATTCAATTCCTCACCTCGTCAATACATACCTCCATGTGCTATCCGGCTGCACCTGAGGGGTAGTGTTAGACTTTATTCCACATAGCTTACCTAAGTCACCAATCTTGTTTAATATAATCTAGAGGTTACTCCACTTATTGCCAATTGGTTTTAGGTTGAAACCCTCTAAGAAATCTAACAGGTTTATCTCTGATGTGGCAAAAGTGGTAAGTAGTTGGGTTTTCTTGATTTCTAAAGTAAGGGTTAGAATTTGAAATTTGATACATTAGTTACATGGTGGGATTTCTTGGTTGGCGACTAGTATTTGGGCTACTATTGAAGGGTGCCTAAGTGCCTTGTTTACTTTGCGTGGGTTGTGTGACCAGAAACATATATATAATAAGTTGTGCTTCGGTGTATAGCCCGTAATGCGTGCGGGATAAGCATCGCATAAGCCTTGGGTTAGTCACTCATAAATTCGGATGATTTAGAGACTCGAGAGGATTGGTGCACAGATAAGTTAGACTGGACCGAGTCCAACTTGGACCCTCGGTTTTATTTTCGGCTATTTGAGTTTGAGGATTTGACTTGTGTTGTGGTTTATGGACTTGATTTATTAGTAATTGTGTTGAATTGATCTAACTTTTGAGTCCATAGAATTTGTGTACATCTCAAACCATTTTTACTTTTCATAGTTTAGTTTCTAGTAGATTATATGTCAACAGTCATGCCCACCCCTACCTTACAAGTTCGAATGGCAAGAACAAACTTTGATGGACTCAGTGGTGGAACTAACTTTTGTATTTAGACGCCTTCGTTCTTCGTATTTTTCTGTTAGGCCTTGAAGGCCATCTTTTGTTTAGCATGTAAATTTTGATTCACTGGCATGTAATGATACTCTTAGCGACAAGTTGATGTTTCTTTTGGCGTATCAAGAAAGGAACTTTTATTTTGGTAATTGATGTTGGTATAAAAGTATATGTTATGTTTGCAGTACCTTGTTCAATGTTTTAAAAGTTGCTAGGCGCTAGTCGGGTAGTCAGCCACCTTCAAGCTTTGAGACCTAGTAATCGGCGATTAATCGGCCTATATCAATTAGTAATCGATGATTAATTAGGACATATCAATTAGTAATTGGCGATTAATCGGTGTAGCACTGAATCACCGATTACATTTTATGGTCGTATGATGGAAGAAAAAAAGAAGTGGGTTTCTATCATTGTGATTTGTTAAGCAAGGTTTCCAAAGAATCTCTATTTTTGGTGAGTTTAGAAATGGCTTTTAGAATACCAATGTTTAACCTTGGGAAAATAGGTTCAAGCTCTCCAGAAAATTCCATATGATCACTCACTTTGAAGAGCTATATTTTTTAGTTCGTTTTGTATTTATTCACTTTGAAGAGCTATATTTTCTAGCCCTATATGCTAGCAGGTCAATGTGTACATTTTTCTATTAATACCTGTCATTTAGGGACCAGATTGCCTTGTTGCTATTGTATCTCGAGCTCTGCATCGAATTGTTTAGCCAGGCTGGTGGCATTTGAAACTAAAGCCAATAATATTTCACTTCTCGATATTTTTTAGGACCTTCGCATTTGTATCTCGGTTTGTATGAATTTTTAAAATAGTACTCCCTTTGTCCTCATTTAACAGTCTTTTTTTAGAGTTCGTTCCATTTTTTAATAGCTTATTATATCTCGTAATTTATAATGTTTTATGCGATGTTGAAAAACGTCTAATAGAACTAATTGAGTTCAGTTGGTTAGAACTCTTGCATCTCATTAGGAGGTCAGGAATTTGAGTCATTTGATGTAAAATGATCTCTTCTATCGATTGACAAAAAAAAAAAAAACAAAACAAAACTAATTGAGCTATCAATTGTAGTTGTGGGCCATATTTTTGGGAGTAGCACAGATTAGTTTTGCACTTTTTTTCAATTGTGGGCCCTCTATAATTTTTAGTTGTGATCTGAATCATTTATTTTGTCGGAAATGGTGAGTGGATCATTTATGAAAGGGAAATGATAATGCCAAAACCGTTTTTGTTTGTGCCAAAATCATTTTTGTTAGTGCCAAAACTCTAGTGCACAAAAGACTTGTACCATTTGTAATGTACAAGATTTTTATACACTTGAGTTTTGGCACAAACAAAAACGGTTTTGGTATTATCATTTCCCTTTATGAAAAACTCAAAATGATTGGATATTAGTAGTCGTATAGTTGGATACCATTTTGTTGTACAAAAGTGAATGACCCATATGATTAGAGAATCAATCGTAAGATAAATGTGTCTCAATCATATGAATACAATATCTGATTAACATGAATTTTTTAAAAAATTTGATATGCTCAACTTTCTCAAAAAATATAAATGATTCAGATCATATATGGAGATTCTAGGAGTTGAGTTTTGTTCACCCTCCACTTAAGAGGATGAACATTACTTTTTTTCTTATTGGTTGAAATAATATGGATCCCATCAAAAATTGATGTCATGCTTACCAAAAAAATATATTGCATGGTAAGCATGACATCACTTTGTAGTGGGATCCATCTCATTTCAACAAATAGAAATGAGGGTAATTTTCACCCTCTTTTAAAGACGGTGAACAAAATTGCACTCAGATTCTAGAGGGCTCATAATTGAGGACGCTGCACGACACTACCTTGAAGGAACCCGAAATATAGGAGAAATTATTCTATGCCACGAATCTGGACCGCACATTATATTGGTGCGGATCCACCCACCATAATTGAGGATAGACATTGGGGAGTGGATCTTGTGCCAATGTGTGGTCCAAATTCATGCTCAACATTGCCTCGAGGACAATGCTACTTACACAATAATTCAAACACAACAATTTACACAATCTCTCACATGCATGTGGGGCCCACACATAGTAGTGTGTGTGGAGTCCACATATATGTGAGATGTTGTGTAAGTTATTGTGTTTAGATTGTTGTGTGAGTATCATTTTTGATTACTTCGAGCATTGAGGGGGTGTTTTCAGTAATGAAAATTTTTGTAAATTTTTATTTGTGGTTGAGAAGTTGTTAGGTGTTTCCGATAGTGAATAAGTTTTTTGAAAAATATCGAGTTGTTTCCGATAGTGAATAAGTTGTTGATAGATTTGTGAATAGAGTGACTGTAGCAAAAACTATTTTTGCTGACAATTTTTTTGTTAGTGAAAACAATATGATAAAATATTGAAACTTTTTTATTAAAATGTGTTGAGTTTTTAGTATTTTTTGTCAGTAGAAATGGGACTTGAATATCTCTTCTCCAAATATAGAGGGTGAACAAAATTATGATGATAAAGGTGCACTTTTTTCACAGCAAACCCCACCGCGCATCAAACCCCACCGCGCATCTTGCCTTTTCCTTCCAGGCGAACCAATCAAAGCTACGCTCATGATAACAACCGTGAGACTCACCCACACATCAAAACTACTCCAACACGTAGAAGCATCTATATATATATATATATATATAGTAAAACATCTCAGTATTCGAATTATATATACATAAATTTAACGGTCTAAAATTATTCCTCATAAATCCTACTGCTGAGAAGAGTCCTAAGGCTAAAAAATCCTATTTTCAATATTTCTAACCTTTCCTATTCTAACTCTCTTTTGTTATAGAAAGCAATAAAATTTTATTGCCAAAAAAGAGCCGGATTTTGAAATAAGAAAGGGAAATAATTTTTGAAACCTTAGCACTTTCTCTCTCTTCGAAGCAAGGGAAAATTTTCTCTAACTTTTCCTATCCTAACTTTCTTTTGTTATGGAAAAATATAAAGCAATAAAATTTCATTACCAAAAAAGAGCCGGATTTTGAAATCTTTTTTTTTTTGAAAGGCGAAAAAATTTGTTAATCTTTGAAAACAAATTATAAAGATTGAAAGGACCCTAAGCAGCATCAAGCCGGAGAAAAAGAAAACCCACATGGGAAAACAACAAACTCCAGCAATCATATGCTGAGAAAGACCCAAAGGGCAAAGGGAGGGAAAAACAAACCAAAGGTGGCAAGAAGCCAATAATGACAGAGCACCACCAATCCCAAATTGACTCCCGACGCCTAAAACCCAAAACAACACCTTAAAGAGATACGGTGGTGTTCCACTTTTTATAAAAGTACTTTTTTTTAAAATCCAGGTAATTTCAAACTCAAATATAATGAAAATGAAAAATATTTTTTTCAAATTTTTTTGCACCGTTTAAAAGATTTTAATGAGATCTATGAAACAAGATCCATATTAGTAGGAAAATTATTTGCGTAAATACATAATTTTTGAGCTTGAAATTACCTTCTTTTTCTAAAAGTTCTTTTTTGAAAAAACCGGAACACTCCTACATCCAAAGATCCAAAAAAGAAACACCTCACCCAAAGCCTAATAATTCAAGTAATACCCAAAAAGACACCTAAGAGATAATTAACGGGTGAGAAGCATGACCCTTTTGAAATCTTAGCACTCTCTCTCTCCGAAGCAATACGAAATCTTCTGTAACTTTTCCTATCCCAACTCTCTTTTGTTATGGGAAGATAGAAAGTAATAAAAATTAATGTATAAAATCAGTGCAAAACATATCGTAAACTAAACAAAAAGGTAAAAAATATTTTTGTTAATCAGTTGATTAATTTCAATTTTTTTTGGTGTGTGTATTTTTTTTTTTTTTTGTAAACTAAACAAAAGGGTAAAAAAAAAATACGTTTGATCCTAATTTAAGAAAAAATCTTTCTGTATAAATTAATTTTGTTGACGAGAATGGTCAATAGTTTGGCAATTTATTTTAGTCGGCAAACTCTACTTAAATAATACTAGTAACAAAGAAAGGAGCCCTGCTGTGGATAAATGGTGTACACCGTGTCCGGTAGGAAGGGATGACACTAGGTAGGGGGGGGTCACTTTTGAAAAAAAAAAACCTCTACTGTTATATAAAAAAAATTCTATGAAAATATATAGGAAATTCTTTGCTCGTATGTATACATTGTCGTCTTGATGTAGTGAAATTTTTGGTTCTGTCTCTGCTGGTATGATCCACTGCAGGATCTCACATAAATAATTCGGAGTGGCTTAATATTCTTAAAGGGTTCTTGCAAAAAAATAAGCTCAGTCAGATATCGTTAATAGCTTGATCAATTGTTTGCTCAATATCATGTTAGCAAATTGAGTTTCCGTTCCGCTAAGGTTCTTATGTTTTAAATACTTATTTCTTTCGTTTTATAAGACATGTCATTCTCTCACAATACATGAACCTTAGTTTAAAAAATAAATACTTATTTTTCTACTTATTACTTATTTTCTTAGCAGAACGGAGCCTGAGCGTAAAATCGATCGAACCCTTACTGATATTAGAATGACCTAATTTTTTGTTGAGAGGCCTTTAAAAAAATTAAACTGCTCCGTTTATTTGTGTGGAGCTCCAAAATGGATCCTACCGTAGAAGGTGTACACCGGAATGGTGTACCCACAGTTTTGTGGTAAAGAAAGCATTTATTAAAATCATAAAAATTTTACATGCGGGCGACTTCCCCAACCTCTCTCTCTCTCTCTTGTCAGCGGATAGAATGGTAAGAAGAACCGTTCAAAATATCCCCAATTTCTCGCGTACCTTTCCTTCCCAATTTCTCTTCTCTAATTATAGATATTTTTTTTTTTTGGGTAAGCAGTATAGATTATTTTATCACTAACACTTTATCCTGTAAGGTTAATCTTCTCTTCCTATTGGTCCATATACTTCTTAGTTGTATACTATCGATTTCTTTATACACAGCAGACCAAAAAGATGATTGTCCTTGCGTGGAGGACATGTTTTTGACCGAACAGAGAAGAGGGTTGAGGTGCGGGTAAGTTGGTTCAGTCGATCCGACCGTCGAAAAAAAGGTTAGATGGTGGTCCAAGAGAAATAAAATTTCTAAACAAAACCTTGATTGTGCATTAAAAGGCTTTATTAAACTATAGGATATAGACCGAGAGCAACACAAACAAGGACTAACAAATTGGGCACATGGTTTTGGAGAGAAAAAGGTGTGTGTGATTTTCTGCCAGAAATTGAAGGGTTACCTTTGTACTTATACATGTATGTCTGGTAGGGTTAGGTTTTTTTTTTTTTCAATATCTAATTCTGGATTTGTGTTATTTTTTTTTTAAATAATCAGATATGCTACCTGTTGAAATCCAGTAATTTTAATGCAGTTCCCCTTTTTATCAGAAGTTCTTGTGAATGAGTTTCTGGGTTTTTACTTTACCCTAATTTTCTCCTCAATTCGAGGGTTACTTGCTTTATAGTGAAAAGTAGTTCTGGGAGCCACAAGATTGGTGGATTTTGGTCCGTTTGGTTGTGGGTACAAGGTAGTCATCTGGGTTTAGGGGTAGATCTGATGAATCTGATTTTATAATATCTAATTCTTTACCATCTATTGTGAATAACAAATCTGGTGTTTTCTAGGGTTTTTGTTCTGTGTTGACTGAAACTGTTGATTTCTTCACCATCAGGATGTGGTCGATGGAGTTTTGAGCTGCTTTTGGTCAATTGACATCTCAGATTAGTGGATCAAGAATTTGTGAGTTTATATACTATTTTAGTATTTTGTCAGTTTTTTTGTTTTCTTGATTAAGAATTTGGCTGCAACAGCATGAAATATTTATGGGGTTGGGATTAGCTTCTATTTTAGAACTTAAGTTGTTTTGAATTAATCTGGTAATTGTTGAGTTGCTGCAATTGATGAATGCTTTTTGTCTAGTTTTTCCTCATGGTTAAAGATTTGTCAATTGATGTGTTTGCTTTTTAGAGGAAAGAATAAAACTCGAATTGGTCAACTGTGGGCTTCAAGGGTCTAAGTACACAAGTATATGGTCGGACCTGGTCCATTTGAAGTCATTTAACAAATGAATTTTAATTTTTTTTTATCATTTGTTATTGTAATAAAGTGGTTATCAATGAACCTGAGTTGTAGCGGGAGCCTAATTCTAGATCTGCTTTTACACGTGATTTTCTGAAAGTAAGTTACCTGGGAAAAGTGCAGGCATCACTGTTAAAGATTAATGAGTTTGTTTGTGTTTATGAAGTTGTCATGTTGATACTTGAAGTCTGAAGATAACGGAGTAACTTGGGGGATGTCATTTAACCCTTTTGTTTTCTGTCCTTACCATTTTATCATATCAGATCCATACTTCGAAGTTTGAAGCACCAAGAGCCCTAGAGGTGGCTGTGTAAATATCAATAACTTTTCCCGGGATAAATATTTATAACCTCAAAAGTATGGGGTTAAAGTGTAATATGAAACGTGTGTTCAAAAGTATTGGGTTAAAGTGTAATATGAAACATGTGTGTTTTTATAGGCGTACACCATCGATTGATAATTTATTCAGTTGTAGTCCAAACCTAAATATGGAGTTGTTGCAATCTAGTATGCTTAACTACAAGAATTATTGAAAAAGCCATTGCCATGTCCCCCGCCGTGCCCGTGTCCTTATTTTCTGAGATTTTCCTTGTTCCGTATCCGTGTCCATGTGCCCCCGTATCGGTGCTACATAGGAAAAGCATCTACAGTTGTGTTTACAGACTTGGTCTGTGACTCTGTTGGTTGTGGATGAACTATAAAGTATCAGTTTCCTAGACACTTCCTCTTAGTTTTGTATCCTTAAATTTATCTTCTCTTCTACTGAAAATTGTAGGTTTTCAGGTTAGACATTACTGTTTAGAAGGACTAATAGGATTTAGTACTCGATAAAATCCCAGGAGTAATTTTTTCTTTTCACTCACAGTAATGATGGGAACAGAACTCGTTAGACCTTGTCTCAAAGAAGAGAATATGGAAATTCCAGCAGTTCCACCTGGTTTCGAGTCATGTACATCCTTCACTCTCAAGAGGGTTGAAGATAAAGAAGTAGCGAGTAGTTGCTCTACCTCTGCAAGTGCTTCTGAATTGCAGACAGTACACATGGAAACTGAGTTCGAGTGTAGTGATGATGCAACCGTTTCAAGGTCCCTCAGGCGTAGGCCTTGGATAAATTACAGCCGATTGGACGACAGTTCTGGAGATGAGTCTGACTCTGAGCAGGTTGATCAAATTTTCTTTTCTTCTGGCCTTTTCGTTTTTGAGTTTGGCCTAGTTTTATTATAGAAGTTTATACCTCGATTAGACCTGTACTTTTATATGAACACCTTATCTTACTTTCCATTTGCACTTTCAGAAAACCTCTCAAAGAGCCTGCCTTCCAAAAGGGGTTATTCGTGGGTGTATGGAGTGTATGAACTGCCAAAAGGTAAACTTTCAAATGAGTTCTCTCTCTAAGATACCCTTTACAGCTTTACTGCTGGAATGGTCCAATCAGAAATGGCTTCTTGACTTGCTTTATTTTGATGGTGTTGCATTCACAAAACTTATAATTAAGTGCATCACCGCACTGGATGCCAGAGAATACTGAAGCAAGTATCATTTTTTTGGAAATAACTAGAGGCCTCTTGTGCATTTTGGTAGTAATCAGGCTAGTGATTGTCACAATGAAGTAGTTTAATCAATTTCTGCAGAATATAAGCCTAATATATTGACTATATTGTTCACGTCTTTTGCTTTTTAATACGTTTTATTTGGTTGTGAATTCTTGGAACAGGTAATTGCGAGATGGCGTCCTGAAGAAGCTTGCAGGCCTGATCTTGAAGAGGTTCCTGTCTTCTACCCAAATGAAGAGGTACATATTTTCATTATTTTGAGTAGATTTATTCTGTCCCACGTTTAACTCTGCCCTTGTTGTTACCCATGTTATTTGGAGAGGGATATTTCTTCTCTTCTTTTTTTTGTTCCTACATTTACTTAGTTGTTTCCTGGTTGGACAATTCTGAATGCTGAGAGTTGATGTTTTCTTGTCCAGGAGTTCAAAGACACTCTAAAATATATGGAAAACGTACGCCATAGGGCCGAAAAATATGGAATTTGTCGTATCGTACCTCCTCCTTCATGGAAACCTCCTTGCCCTCTTATGGATAAAAATATATGGGATAAATCTAAATTTCCTACTCGCATCCAGAGAATTGACAAACTTCAGAATCGGAATTCAAGGAAAAGAATGTTGAAGACACATAATGATAAGAGGAAAAAGAGAAGATGCATGAAAAATGGGGTGGATTATGGCTCTGGTACTGGTACCGGAAATATTGCGGGTTGTGGTGAAGCTGGAATTTTGGAGGAGACTTTTGGGTTTGAACCTGGGCCTGAGTTCACTCTAGATGCTTTTCAAAAATATGCAAATGATTTTAAGGTGCAATATTTTAGGAAGAATGGAAGTGCTGCTGATTCAAGAAGTAACATTACCAAACTCCAAGAGCAGTGGGAGCCTACATTGGAGGACATTGAGGGTGAATATTGGCGGATGGTAGAGAAACCCACTGAAGAAATTGAGGTAGGATATGAGTTCTTGAGGAGTTTATGAATAATTTATTCTCTTCTGAGGTGGCTCAACTCATTGCCGTTCAACTTTAATGGTGTTTCGTGTATTCTATTCTAGGTGCTTTACGGTGCTGATTTGGAAACTGGGGCTTTTGGCAGCGGGTTCCCAAAACTGTCCAGCCAACATGGCTCTGTTTCAGATGAGAAGTATGTGAAATCAGGCTGGAACTTGAATAACTTCCCTAGGCTTTCAGGTTCTGTCCTTGCATATGAAAGCAGCGATATATCCGGTGTTCTGGTGCCATGGTTGTATGTAGGAATGTGCTTTTCCTCATTTTGTTGGGTATGACCAAATGGCTCTTCCTGGTGTTCCAGATTTATTATTGTACCTTTGTTGCCTTCACATCATTTTAAATAGGCAAATTATTGTGGATGCGTGTTATAATATGTAAATGCATGTGCAATAAGGGCCGGTATGCTTGTGTCCGTGGTCATTTGTACTTTTGAAGAATGACCTTATAGGCATGCCTTTTGTGAAAGCAATTTTAAGAGCTGTGAAGTCGACAATCCATAAAGGAAATAGTAATATGAGTATTGTGGAATGCCATAAAAGACCGTCATGACAATTTATTTCATGTTCATAAATTTTGATCATCTAGAGGACTTGCATATCTGGATGGATTTTAACTAATGATTACATAGTTTATGTTCATGGTTCTGGGTTCTGGTCATGAGTTCCCTGGTTACACTCTTGGCATGGAGTCTGAGAACTCAAAATTTAGGCTGAATCTATAGATGAGCAACTGAATATATCCGAACATGAACACTCAAGGAAATTTTAGGTGGCTCTTTATAAAGTTACACGATTGCATGAGCAGTGCTGTATATACCAGATAGCATCTACAGCTTGGGATAGACATTGTTGATTGCTTTTTCTGCCTCTCCTCTCTCTTCTCTCCCTTGCTCTCCCTCACACCCGCATGCGCACACCTTACCAAGTGTAAGAAAGAAAGAAAAGTGGTAGTAAAACAATGTTACTGGTGATGCTTTCTATCACATACACTGGGATATTGTTGTTTTTTTGTGTTGTCTGATTGTATTGCTTCTTTTTTTCCTTTTAATTTTGGGGACAGCACGTTGAAGATCATCACTTGTATTCATTGAATTACGCGCACTGGGGAGCTCCAAAAATATGGTATGGTGTGCCAGGGGAAGATGCAGCTAAGTTGGAAGCAGCTATGAGAAAGCATTTGCCTGACCTTTTTGAAGAACAACCCGACTTGCTTCATAAGCTGGTACACACCATTCATGCTTTTGTTGAAATGTAGCTTTATATGTTTTGGTAATCTTGTGACATTTTCTTTCCATCCATTTTTGTGGGCATGGTGGATTGTACAACGAGACAAACCTCAAATTCTGCTCCCAGTTTTTAGCTGCAGCTAGAAAACTACATTCATCGTTTAGTCCTGGTGAAAAAACATAAGTTTGAATCATTATGTAGCTCATTATGTAGCTCTAGTATATTCATGACCTCAGTACCATTAGAACGGTCGACTATGTGAAGTTTTTATACTCATCTGATCTTTACATACTAAGAGTCTACAATTACAACAGTCGCAGCTTTAATAGCCATTCGATTCGCCTGATCAGGTACATCCTCTGGTCAGGCTCACAGCTTTGGGCCCAGAAAAGAAGCAATTGCAACTACTTTGGTTTGTCTACTAAGAACTAGTAAATTTACTTTTAGGTGTTGAAGTCCACCATTAGCTGGTATTGACTGATCTAAATATCGCCCAAAGTTTGTTCGAATTTGATGATCTGTCACTTGATGTTTTCCTTATTTTGATCATTTCATCATCCTGATACAACCGAGCCCCACTCTGTTGTTGCCAATTATTCAGGGCTTTTGTGTAAGTAACTGTCAATGATGGTGGACCTTTGTGTCCTTATTTCTGTAGTGATAACTGATGGATGAGAAATAACATATTTCCGCTTTCTTTTAGTGCCTATAAATTGTTATCCAATATAAGTGCCTGGTTTGTGATTTGACTACTTAAGTCAGGTCCTTGAATGTTGGAACTTCCATAAGCTAAATTTGTGTCATAGATCTCTCTCTTTCTATCATTGAGTAAATGAAAGAAGTTACTTTCTTGTGATCTTGGAATGTACTCCAAAGAAAGAGAATGTGATGATCAAATATTAAATGGGCAAATTTGCCATAAAGGAAAAATTGTCAGATACTTTTGAAGAGGAATTTACAAAGTAAAGCTGGAGTCAGGTCCTTGATCACTAGTTCTCCGTAACCAAAACTTGAAAACACAAGTTATTTCTCTGAATTATTTCTTGTTTCCTCATCTGTGCCTTTGCAAGATCTCTTAGTATCCCTGAATTGATCTTTGGAGTGAATCGTGATTGAAAGCCATAAGTTTTCTGGCTCAACTACCGAATCCGTTTCTTACCCTTATTGATATAATTTATTATGTTGCTTTATATCCCTGAACTTGTTTTCCTTGTGCAGGTCACGCAACTTTCTCCCTCTGTACTAAAAGCTGAGGGAGTACGTGTCTATCGGTGTGTTCAAAACCCTGGAGAGTTTGTTCTGACCTTACCTAGAGCATATCACTCTGGGTTCAACTGTGGCTTCAACTGTGCAGAAGCAGTAAACGGAGCTCCTGTTGACTGGTTGCCTCATGGGCAGAATGCTATTGAGCTCTATCGAGAGCAAGCTAGAAAAACTTCGATTTCCCATGATAAACTCTTGCTTGGAGCAGCAAGAGATGCAGTCAAAGCTCATTGGGAAATTAGTTTACTGAGGAAAAATAATGCAGATAACTTAAGATGGAAGGATGTATGTGGGAAGGATGGAATATTATTAAAAGCACTCAAGGTAATGTTCTCAAATATTGCTCCTTCTGATGATGTCTTTTTGCTAACGTGAATACTTAATTTAAAGTCTATTTGATGCAGTACTTATTCCTAATCTGGATCTGGTTTGATTGGAAGTTAAGATGGTGACATATTTTGCCAATATTTTTGGGAGGAATTGCTACTTAGCAATCTTGAATAAGGGAATAAGAAATGAGAGGAAGAGAGCACCAGTAAATAATTTTTGTATCCACGTAAGAAAATTTTGAAGTACAATCAGATGTTATAATTGTCTATATGATCAAATTACGAAAATCAAAATATATGTAGTCAGTCAGTTTTTACTTGTAATACAAAATGAGAGTGGATTGGGAGTTGGGATCTATTGTTGTGAACTCATAGTGCTAGAATAAATACTTAGTGCAGTAGGATTTGAGCTTAGAGCTTAATTTGCATGTTTTAGGGGTGCAATTATTGTATGATGCTGACTTGTTTTTGCGCATCTTATGCCCAGACTCGTGTTGATATGGAGCGGGTGAGGAGGGAATTTCTCTGCAATTCTTCTCATGCAGTGAAGATGGAGAGCAATTTTGATGCCACGAGTGAGAGGGAATGCAGTGTATGCCTTTTTGATTTACACTTGTCTGCCGCTGGATGCAGATGTTCGCCGGATAGATACACGTGCCTGAATCATACAAAGCAATTGTGTTTATGCTCATGGAGTGCCAAATTTTTCCTCTTTCGCTACGACATCAATGAACTAAACATTCTGGTTGAAGCTGTGGAGGGAAAATTGAGTGCTGTGTACAGATGGGCAAAACTTGATCTTGGTCTGGCTTTGAGTTCTTCTGTCTCAAAAGACAGTACACAAGCCCCTGGGCTTGCTAGTAATTTATCTCATTCAATAGAAGGAACAGTAAAGAGGGAAATGAATATACAACCCTTTGTGACATCTGTTAAAGAGATAAAAGGGGAGGAAACGATAGATGAAAAACCGAATTTGGCTGGGATCAGTGGTGGGACATGTGTACTTAAAAGAGAAATGCCATTTCAGGCTGTATTGGGGTTGGAAGCTGTAAAAGCGTCATGTAAGTTGCCAAAGTCATTACATGAAGTGAAGGTCTCAAATAAAGGTTCTCAAATCAAGAAAGAAGGGGCCTTTCCTAATTTAAGGACTCCAGTCTGTCAGCTTTCTCAAGAAGATACCTCATTCGCTGACTACTTGGCTGAAGAGAAACTTGAAGTAAGGAAGCCTTCATTTTCAGGCAGTGGTAATGTTATAGTTCTTAGCGATGATGAGGGAGAGGAATCAAATGCGCCACTTCCAGAAAGAGTGAAGAAAAGTTCTGCCATACCTACAGAACATTCTCAGAGGCTGTCCAGTACTAGTACAGTAAGTGGCTGTAATCATAGTAAAGATCCAATATTGACCCACCGTGTGACGAGTGCAGCAGTGATGTGTGAAATGGATGCAAAATTGTTACCTGATGGGGTAACAAAAGGAATTCACTCATCAGACTCTGCAAAAGGTGGAGATTCTTCCGGGCCAGATGTTAATCAAAATGTTCCGGACTCGTCAAATGCAGCAGGGAATGGTGATTGCAAGATGAGCAATTTGGGGAGTAACAATGAAATACGTACCACTGAGGGTAGTAATAAGATGGGAATGAATGCCAACATGAGGTTGGGTGGTGATGTGCAAAGTGCATCAGGAAGCCCATCTAGCAGTCAAAATAATCTGGATAGATATTTTCGCCAGAAGGGTCCTCGAATTGCAAAGGTAGTGAGAAGAATCAACTGCAATGTTGAGCCTGTGGACTATGGCATTGTGTGTTCCGAGAAGTTATGGTGTGATAGTCGGGCCATTTTTCCTAAGGGTATGTGTCATGTCTACAGTCCACATTGATCACCGTTCCTTAGTCATACATATTAGCTAAAGCATGTTTCTAATTTTTTCTTAATCTTGTCTTTTTCGTTGTGCAGGCTTCAGAAGCCGTGTAAGGTACATAAGTGTTTTAGATCCAGCAAATATGTGTTACTATGTTTCCGAGATTCTAGATGCCGGACGCGATGGACCACTTTTTATGGTAATGTGAACTTCTCTTTGGATTAAAATATTTGATGTAATGCCACTTTATGGACCTGTTTTATAATCCTCTTTTCCTAATCCCATCAAACCCTCACATAGTAGCATTTTAATTTTGATGATTCATTTGTGATGCTGTCTTGATTACACCCAATTATGATAATTCCCATTATCCTTCTATTCATATTAGTTCCGAACCGCATGCGTAGTGTTGACTCCTAGAAGAATATCATAGTGACCAAAGAGGTTGTCTCGAAATTCTTTTGTCTTGTTTATACATGTTGATTCAAGCAAGTTGCTTTGCGCTCCAATACTCCAATAGTGTCAATGGGATTCAATCATAGATGCAGAATGTTGTAGATGTAGCTTCACTCTGTATTTTTAGAACCCCCTTCTAGTTGTATATAAGCTGCTAAACGTAAATCAGATCAAGCTTTTATTTCCTAGAAATATATGGAAGTAGTAGGTGCATATGCCTGAATGAGGGCATAGCTTTAGACTTTAAATTGGTCTATTGTGGTAAATTCAAATATTAGAATTTGGTCGTAGCTTTATTGTTGCATAAAATGTATATCTGCCTATCCGGCATTTCAAGACGTGTATGTGTTTTAAAACAAATAGTTTTGATGGTGAAACTTTAGATCCTTCAAGATAGTATATGTGCCGGAATGTCAAGCATGGTAGTCCTACAAGAATTTCAAATGCCAGAGCTATTGTGCCCTTTTGTTTACTTGTGACAGTGTTTTGAGTGCGTGATTATATGTTGTAGATTTTATTATTGTGATCTTGTTAACATGAACTGCTGTCAAAGAAGAGCAGATACAATGGCGCTGCTTTTAAGATTTGAATTCTGATTTTTTTTCAGGTTTCCTTGGAGCATTGTCCAAGTGAGGTATTTGTTCATGTTTCAGCTGCAAAATGCTGGGAAATGGTGAGAGAGAGAGTGAATCAAGAGATCACGAAGCAGCATAAGTTGGGAAGGATGAATCTTCCCCCTCTACAGCCTCCAGGGAGTCTTGATGGCATGGAAATGTTTGGCTTTTCTACCCCAGCAATTGTTCAGGTAAACTTGGTGCTGAAGCTACTTTTCCTTTTTCTGAAGATGGTGTGTAGACACCTCTAATATTGATATGGAGTAGAGAAACTATCTAAACTATCTAAAGATTTTGCTTTTAGTACTCTGTGTGTGTGTGTGTGTGTGTGTGTGTGTGTGTGTGTGTATTCACATGCATTTATCTTATGTTGAAGTGTTCTTACAAAAAGAATTCGATTTCTATGTTAGCTATTGTTCTGAATATCTCATAAGAAACTTCTTATCTTTTTGAATGCACTAACAGGTTATTCAGGCGATGGACCGAAATCAAGTTAGTACAGAGTACTGGAAATCCCGACCCCTCATGCAGATTCCTCAACATCCTCAATCTGAAGTTAAGAGTGGGAACCACTTACCGCAAACTGACATAGCAAATGAGCCTCATGGAGTGGATACAATACTCCGTGGCCTATTCAAGAAGGCAAATCCAGAAGAACTACACACCTTGTATGGCATTCTGACTGATAACCGGCCCGCCACAGATCAAGGCCTAGTGACCCAGCTTCTTAACCAAGAGATTCACAAGCGCCCCAGATGATGCCAGGCTCAGGTGCCGGTGTGTCCCCGGACTTGCCATAAATTCGTAAATGCTGACATCCCAGCTCAAGGTCAACACATTTTTTTCTCTGTTGCCTGGTTCGCAAATAATTAGGGTAAATTAAACTTCATGCCCTCAAAATATTACCCAATGCTCACCTTGACGCTTGAACTTTATGTTCTCAATTGAGTCCTACTCAAATTATCAGTGTGGTCCAATTGGTACGTGTTGTTCAGTTCTCTGACAGAAAATGCCATGTGGGTGCTGAAACATTTCCCATGTTGACCCCTTAGATGGACATGCATTTTCGTACTTTGACCCAGTTGTCCCACTTTGGCTCGAGTCAGTTCGTCAATGCTTTTTCCATTAGAGAACTGGATGACAATTACAAAATGGATCACATATAGAACAAAACTTCTCTAGTACAAGGATAAGAACTGGGAAAAATTGAAGGGGCAAAGTAATATTTTGCGGGTGCAAACTTTAGTTACCCTGAATTTTTGAACCCACTCTTTTGGCGGAGAAGCTGGAAACTCAATGGTGGATAGTCCAGTTTTTGTACTTTTTTTTTGGTTTTTCTTGTCCACATTCTTTCGGCAGAGGCGGTAAAAAAAATAGGTCCCATTTTTTTATTTTTGTCTGGCAGTTATACGAGCCTCAACTGTACCGAGTCTTATTAACAGTGAATAATCTGGTCTTCCGACATAGATTGGAAATACGAATTTATCTGAGCGTTGACAATGTACAACAATGCTTAGATGCAAAATTTGGAATATATGATGGCCAGTTTAGCTGTTGATTTTTGCTTAATCACAATCTTGTTATGGATTTTGCATATCGACCGTGTCATGTTTCTTCTAATTTGAGTGCTATAGCAGTATCAGCCACCATAACCGGAAATTCCCACAACAGATTTTTGGGTTCTCAGGTGTGCTTCACCTCGATGCCATCAGGTTCTTTACCGCTGCATTTCTAATTTCTTGCGGGAGCAAGCCAGGCCTGTCAATCCTTCTATTACCGAACATTATGGGAGGGTTTGATTATTTGATTTGTGCTACTAATTCTTGCTCTAAGTTAATTAGGATGTGCTGGTGAATTAAAAGGAAATGTTACATGCTGCTTAATTTTCGTCGGATTTTTTTTTTTTTTTTCATTAACTTTAGCCCAGATTCAAATCCGGTGTGTAGGAATACCTTATGGGCGAATGAGTGATACCGTATTTTATCAACAATTTTTTGGTGCATACAAAATTCTTACCAACAAATTTTTCGAAGGATTCTTAGAAGATGAAAAAGGTCAAAAAAAAATTTGTAGAGAAGATAGGTTTAATTTTTTTTTTTAGAGGAGATGGGTTTGGGGTGCTTGTCAGACCAGATTTTAGATTTTAAGCATTAAAAAAGTTGATTTTCAATTTTTTGCAGTATACAGTACCAGATTTTGGTGCAACTTAAATCATAGAACTAGGGTCGTACACGAGCTGAGCTTTGTTGAGCTCAGTTCGTTTACTAAACAAGCCAAAAACTTAAGCTCGAGCTTGGTTCGAACCTTAACGAGCTGAACTTAGTCATTTACTAAGTGAGCTGAGCTAGTCATTTACTAAACGAGCCGAGCCCTCAACTAGCCAAGCTTAGTCATTTACTAAATGAACTTTTATCAAGTCAAGCCGAGCTTTTGTCAAACGAGCTGAGCTACCATCGGCTTGTTTACTAAACGAGTCAAAAACTCAAGCTCAAACTTGGCTTGTTTAGTGCCGAGACAAGCATTAATAAGTTAGACTGAGCTCACGAGCTGCTCAGTTCATTTACGGCCTAATCATAGTTACTGTAGTGCTGTGGTGCACTATTGGGATAACATGCAGAAAAGATGCGTGGTTTTGGTGCTCTTTTGAAGAGCACTGGACCAGCTTCTCAACGCCAATGAAATCCTCTAAACAGCCATTTAAGTGTTCATTTTTTTGTCTCCCATATATTTTTTTTTAAATTTTCCTCGCGACATCCCTGTAGAGCATCACTGTGCTACATGATCCCCAAGTCCCATACAAGTGCATTTCTAGTTATGTACGGACTAAACTTTTCTGTCGGCTGCAATAGTCAGCTCTTGGGCAATGATATTACAAATCTTGAAGCAGTTTACCAAAGATTAATAAACTCTTCTAGCTGATGCCAAAAAAAGAAAAAAAGAAAAAAAAACTCTTCTAGCTGATGCCAAAAAAAGAAAAAATAAAATAAACTCTTCTAGCTGATAAAAAGAAAAATCCAAAGGGACTGTCTAAATCTTACGGTAAAGAAATGATCTAATAAACGGAAACACCATCGAATCATTCTCTCAATTTTTTTCACAGCAAAAGCAGATGAACAAATATGAACTGCTTGTCAAACTATCTCATAATCAAACAAGAAGACTGGGAATATAATTCGAAGGCTTCAAATGTGATACGTTGAGAATTATAACAAAAAGTGGTAACCATTCGCTCCAGATCTTCCAACAGTACAAGTAGCTATGTGGAACGGTGAGTACCAAGTATCCTATTCATCATTTCTCATATTTCCTCTTCCTCAAAGGGATCTCGTTCTGGGTAGTCACCAACCTGGGAAAAATAAAGGATGTAAACCACCCAAAGCCCTTAGAAATAGGAGGTCATGGAGCATGTTAGCACCAATCACTTGGGTGTAGAAGAACCACAACACGTCAACATGGTGTACATAAATAAAAGGTCTAAAAGGCCAACAAATCCTTTTGCGCTTCAAAGGCTATTCTTAACTTGCCACAAGCATAGGAAGTCGCGTGTGTACATACAAAGTCTATTACTCTTTGCGGTACCAGAGAAAACAATTAAGCAAGTCTACAAAAGCATATCTAATAATAAGGACTGCTAATTTTTCCCTGTAGCCAAAAGTTTCGGCACTCAGATGAGTTAGACCTGTCAGTATATTCTTATATTTCCAAGTTTCTCTCCTGCCAGAATTTTTTTTTACTTTCTCCTGACACAACGCAAGTTGAGATCAGCAAATATCACAGCAACAAATGAAAAGTGGATTTTAGTGCGGGTGCAAAACAAAAATGCAGCATCAATGTAAAAAATAATATTGAAAGATTTTGTTACAAGGAAAAGAGCTACATGTAGTTTGAATTCGTGTAGAGTTCGACTAAAACACCATAACATCCCACGATATTAAAACAGCAACCTCAAAATACTATCGCCATCAAGTTGGTCTAAGGCTCTCAGAACATTATCCAGGCCTCGACAATGCTACCACAGAAACGCAAATAGGAATCTGTTGGGCAGGTTCTTAAGTCTTTACAGAAAGTTAAAGGTTGCCAAATGAAGTTGCTATCTAGTAAATGGAGATGTACGGATCTGACTTGGTTGTGCTCCTTGCAGCTTGCACAAAGGCTATGATCAAGTGGAAGTTAACTTGTCCTTCATGAAGATTTAGTGGTTTTTGTGTCAGGTTGAAGATGGATGAAATACTACTAACATCCTCGTCAGTCATCCAAACATCCGGCCTGTCTGTCTATTGTTCTAGCCTTCAACATTTTATTCATAAGGTGCATTTCTACACATTCTAGAGCACGAGTTCTTTCTGAAAGCTTTCTTAACTTAGTGCCAATACCCTTCCATCACTAGTTACAACACAATTTAATATAATGATGAATACAAAAATAGCTGTTGTAGTTGACCAATAAGTACCCAATACCCGCCCATCATCATTTTATTTTCAAACAAATAGCAAACTGCATCAATGTAGTGCATCATCTAAGTGCCTACTTGAGTTTACCCTTATAAATGCAGAGGCCACCAATGTCTGAAATCCTCCAAATCTCAGTAGGTGAGTATGAGTTCGTATGATGTATAATGTTGCAAGCATACCTGTACTTTGTCTGGTCTCACCATTGCACCATGAAGTGGCGGGCAATCAAAGAAGCGTTTTCCTTTCACCCTGCAGTTGTGATCAAAGGCAAATTTGTAGTGATGCACAACTTATAACGATGACGCATAAGAGAAGAATGCAATTTAACCAACATCTAAGACCAGGGAAACAGCTGTAAGGAGTGTATAGACTTTTATGTATGTTACAGATTACAGAATCTACAGATGTAGATATTAGAGGAGCTTTGGTGAAAATGACTCGATCAATAAGACAGCTTAGAGATGCATGGTAAAGACCGTCCACCAAATTCGAGTTGATAAATAAGAATATGAGTGCAAACTTGTAAGTACACAACAAGTCGAAAAGCAATAAAATACAAAACGAAAAATTGCAGGACCCCTTGAGGTTTTGTAATCAGGGAACTAGGTCAGGGATCAACCTAGTTTGGGAAATATGAAAGGACTTGTCAGGTCAATACATGTCAGTCACAAATGAGGGATGTCCCTGTCCAGTTACATTATAGCAAACCCATAAGGCAGGAATCAAATACTATGTAGTTACACTTCGTCATTATAGCAGCCACATAATGCATGAATCAACTATGTAGTTGCACCAGATGCATACTACTAGCTACATGCAACTTTGAGCCTTCAATAATTACTCACGCCGACCCATAATTTTTGTCCCACCTGGGATTCCGTTCCATTTTCAACCCCAACAAATGCATTCCTTCCTGGAATAATTTTCTTATTTTTTTCAACTGCACAGAACTGACAGAAGATCCCATTGAGAAATTTTTAACATTGCAAAAAAGAAGTTATTGATGGAAATACATCTCTTTTGCGTTTAGAAAAACCATGGAATTCCAAGTGGGACAGAAATTATGGGATGGAGGGCGTATGTGGAGATCAACTTAAAAGTCTCTCTCTCTCCCCCTCCCTCCTCCCTCCCTCGCAATTTTTTTCTCTACCAGGATTTTTCACTTACTCTTCTCTATCATCACCACAACTAAGTGACCATCTTTATTTTTCATGAAGTTGCCATAAGCACCACAAAAAACCGAAAAATCTTCTGTCACCATACACCAACCTCACCAGCAAAAAAAAAAACAAACACCACCACCACCTACACGGCTACACCCACCGTCACTGTCCACTCCACCTTTACAATCACCCAACAACCACCGTAAAGTCCTGTATTGCCACTATCGGGTACAAATACAATCACCATCACCACTCTACAGCAAACCTCGGTTATCCCTGAGCCTACCCAATTTCCATCATGCCATCCATTTATCAAACTCCCAATTCTACTCGAACATTGCATCCATGGGTGTTATCCATTACCGCCACATTACCTTTTACAATATCCAACTAGTTTTCTAGCTTTTGTCACAAACCTATGCTGACAGCACCCACTCGTATAGCAAACCTCTCTCTCTCCGACCAAAAGAGACCCATCTCTTCCTCCCCCATGACATCTCTCTCTCTCTCTCTCTCTCTCTCTCTCTCTCTCTCAAAAAGAGGCTGAGATCCAACAATTTTTCTGACTTTTTCCACTAACTTTAGCTGATGCTGATTTGACTTGTTTTCTCAGCATTCTAGAGCTTGTAATCACGTTCTTGATATCATATTACTTTTTTTGTTGTTGATGTAATCTTGGATAGGTTACTTGCCATTGATGACCTAAACCAACATCGAATACTCAAAAAAATCTGGCAGGTATGTCTTCTATGGACTTCTCATTCCCTGTTTTAGAAGTCCGGCAGGTTTCAACTTCTTCTGCCTAACACCTACTAGCAAGTACAACGAATCCTGCTGCTCTACTCAACTAGAGCCATTCTTAGCCCTTCCTACTGAAAATGTCAATAGCCGAAAGTGAAAATGTAAAATAAGAATAAATTATTGTGAAAAGTTTGCTATGTTGTATAGAGAATGATCATATCATGATTTTTCTGCTATTTATAGATATTTAATCAAGGTACATCCAAATTCCGCTCTATAAACATGGAATGAAAATGAATGCACTTAAACAACAGGAAGTGAGTTAAAAGTACCTAGGCTACCCAAAAAATGAGCTTTACTACAGCTTGATGAGCCTTCCTGATACTAGGAAAAAATAAACAGAGAACATGAAGGCCGTTCACTAATGCTGGAAATGCTTTTGGCCCCTATTACTGAGAACAAGCTGTAAAATTTCCAATGTTCTAAAAGTCGCTAGGCGCATGTTAATTAGTAATCGGTGATTAATCGTTAGTCGGACCTAATCGGATAGGCTCCGCCAATGATTAATCAGCGATTAATCGCCAATTAATTCCTTGTTTTAAAACACTGAAAATTTCCAACCCGTGGCTAAACAAATGATCCGAGAAGAGACTGTTACATTAGTTGTTTTAGCTTTTCAAACACTTTAGAATAGCTCTGTACATTTGTCCCCCACCCAGACATTTCATTCTCATCCCTTAATGTAATGGCTGAATAAGATGGCAATTACCAAACCCTAAGGGGGAAATTTCCCAAAACAACAGACGAGGAACTGAAAAACTTAATAAAACGAATTTCGCTAGGAAATGAAAGTAAAGAGTTGACATACATTCCGTCATGTTTTCCCAGTGGTTCATCATATTGGACTCCAATCCAGAAACCAGGTCCTAGAGTTTCTGCTTGGCCAACAAACTTGACAACACCCCTCTTCTCTCCTGGTTCAACCTGACATCTATCTCCTACCTTGATAGCCAACAAGAAAAAAGAGAGCGTAAAAACACAGTAATAATCACTAGTACTGGCGTACATAACTCTTTCAGAAGAGATTATGCACACAGGATAAAGGAAGTAAAAATAAAAAACACTTACTCTGGAGAAAGAGGAAATATATCAGGCAACTGGATAATAAAAAAACTTCCTCTCCTTTAAAGTTTTAGACATGTAAAGGGCATGAAAGAAACTCATTTGTCTGGTTCAATATGAACAGTTTACGTATGGTCACTTTCAGTTTTGCTATCCACGCAATTGTGGGCCATGTTTGGCATTGGTGCCACAAGTACTTTCGCCGCACAAGGCCACTCGATAAATATCACCATAACCACATAGTTGATCTGTCCAAGGGTCTAACCACTTACCACTTATTTCTTCACACCCTACAAATGCAAGCCAATTTCTTATTTGAGGTGGACCATGCACGCACTTCAAATATATGAAAAACTAAACCCTAAGCTTTGTAAATCTGCTTTTATGTAGCCATCAAATAGGATAGCGCTCTTCCTGAGTCTCATGCAGTTTTACATGATTGCTCAAATATGCCAATCATATTGAAGACTGCAAAAGTCCTGCTTAAGTACTAACGCGGTGTTCTTACTCAGCAACATGACAACCAAAGAGAGGGATTTGTTTCAGTAAGTGCCTGAACCTGTGAAGTTCGTTCCTTTGCAAAGTTGCATTCCGGTGTTTCTCGCATAATACTATGCTGACAAGCAACAAAAAGTAATTTTGTACCGTGTTTATCCTTTGTCATTTGTTTCTGTTGATTTATTGTTTTTCCGCTTCTTTTTCGTCTGACACCACATTGCAATTTCAACTGCTAATTTAACAGAAACAACAAGGACCAAGAAAACAAACCATTAAGCTCAACTAACCTTGATTTTTGCACAGAGTTCCTCCACGTAATTGTCTGGTATCTACAGAGGAAATAGAAATAAGAAAGTAAGCTCATTTCCACACAGATAGAACAACTCAAACAAAGACTACAGACGGCAATAGATGTCCAAATAACTTAATCAAGTAGAAGTAGGTCAAGGTGAACAAATCAAGTACACAAAACAATGTATACATGTATTTTCGCATACAAACAAAATACCAGTTTCTTAAAGGTAGGTGCACAAAGGAGTTTTGGAGATAATCTAAATATAACAGACAGCATTATCAACTTAAAGATAATATAACATCCAAAGCTTACTTTGGTTTCATGAGCAGAAGGATTTTGATGAGCCAATTTTCCCTTAAACCTCCTAAAAGTGCCTGCAAGCATAACAAGTTTTTAATTAATACACGGTTTCCTCTGCTTCACCAACCAGTAAACACTGAACATGATACTGTAACCAAGATGTAAATTCTGCTGCTATTTGTTAAAATAAGAGTAATCCTGATAAACTTTCTCAAGTGTATTCTAGGCATATGAATATTTGCAGTGTTTTACAAATCTAGAAATCAACACATATGCTGCATTGTCCATCAGAAATAGAGTAGGACTGAATCTGAAATGCACAAGGCCCAACCAACCAAAGCCAATCACCAATTACTCCAAAATAACGAGCAAGTTGCCTTTCTTGTCAGCTAAAGGTAAGTCATTTACCGCCAGGTCCTATTTAGCACAGATGCGGACACGAACATTGCAATTTGCATGCATTATCAACCGATGGTGAATGCCAATGTACATTGAAATACATGCATTACACTTTTGGCCCTACACTTTTGAAGTTATAATAGGTACTCGCGGAAAAGCTTTAAAATTTACAAAAGCTACCCTGCCATGTCCCCATATGTGTCCCCACCATGTCACACCGTGTCCCAAGCGTGTCCAACCATGAACAAAATTAAAAATAAATAAGTATTTTGGCTTCTCTCTAGTGTGTTGCGTGATCCCAGACTGTCCGATAAGGATATGGAGACTCCTAGGCGCGTCGGTGACGGTGCTTCATAGGCCAGCTCTAACTCCAATATTCAATTGCAGAAACCCATACCAAGTATCCTGCAGCTGAACCTAAAGATGAAAACACCTGCCTGCAACGAGATTTATATGCATGTTTGTGTGTATATATATGCAGAGAGAGAGAGAGAGAGAGGCCAAAGTAGGCACATTGTTACAAGGCATTTTTTGCTTATGATAAGAAGGCTTCACTTATTAAGCAAACTGAATTTCCTCAACTAGTGAAGATAAGTTCTTAAAGCTCTGTTTGTAGCCTGAGGGCAGCAAATCCTTAAGGAGAATGAATCACTGATTAACTTACACATACAGATCAGTCATGAAGTTCATTACAAGTTAGGGAATCTACCATCCACCGCTAACTAATAGACCTTTTCAAACAGTTGGACTCCATCTTTACTTTACACAACATTGAGTTAACAGAACTTTACAAGATTTATAGGCCAATGTGTCAAGTTCTCCTATGAGATCAAAGGCATAACGACTACCAAAGGGATAGATCAAAGACAATCCTAATTAATGGGGGACATGGTTCTTCCATCTACAGACCCCAACAACTAGTGTGAACGTTATATACGCTGCACTTTTCTTTTCATACTCTTTAGCTAAGTTTCAAATCATCTCCGCAAACAGCTTTCTGAGAAATCATTCATCTCTAAAACGTCGCCACTACAATCATGAAGTCCACACAAGCAATAACAACAAGAACCTTTACCTCAGACTGAGAATTCTGGATAAACTGCAACCTATCTAAAAGTCAACAACTCAACATATACTCCACTTCCATCGTAGCCTCTAATACGAAGCTAATGGTAACAAGGTAACCTAACGATGATCCTCCCTTGCACAGAATTTATTCAGTAAGATAAAACAAAAATGCTCATATCAGTTCCTTTTCTTTTAATTCAGCAGGTGGTAATACATTTTAAATTAAACTGTTGAAGAAACAGAACAGCTTGGCTGTTGGAACTCCTTGCAATCCACAGAAACCTAAAATTGCCAGCTAGTGCGCTTGGCCAAGAAATTTCGTGCCATAATTCATTTACACAAACATGGACAACCTGTGTGATAAAATTAGGTTGTCATGCCTTTCATTGCTATTGAGATTCAACTTTCTTCTCAGTTACCAGAGAAAGATCTTTTGGTGTTCAATTAAGTGATAATTAGGTAAATCCTGTACCAACAAATGTTGCCATCTGTTCAATCTTACAAGAACTTATAATTTCTACTGAGCTAAACAAGGTTAACAGAGCAATTCAGTCAGGCAATTATCACAATTCACGTGCCACGTGGCTAATGATGCACACCTGCAATCAATAGACCAATGTCTATTTGATCTGCCGCATCACTACTCAAACAATGTGGATAATGAAATGATATTATACCGACTTAAGATAATTGGAAGTCCTAATAGAACTTTGACATCCTATTTGAATATTGAAGTTTTGACTCACAAGTCGCAACTCTATCGAAGACCTCGAACATAAATCCCATTAGATGACTTGCATGACATCTGACGGCCTACTCCTACAGCCTACAACCACATAACTAAAAAGCAAATCCCCGCTTTTGTTCCTAACTCCATGTTCGGCTTGGCTCAAAACCAAGCAATCTCCAAAATATTGCATTCTGCATCTTGATGAGCCAAAAGGAGATATGTGTACACAAGTTTCAGTCTTTGACCATGCAAAATAGAGTTTATCAATACTTGCCATCAAGTTTATCATAGGCTTCTTCAGATATTTTGTATTTCTCTACAAGCGACGTGTCTTCAAGCCAGCCGCCAGAGGTAACTGATGACGGATCGAAATCGATAACGTGCAATCGATACCTATAGCATAATAGAGATAAGCCAGTTATCTAACGAACCATGGACCTATTTGCATACGATTTGCCACAAGTATACTTCTAAGAAAAAAAACAAAAAAAAAACAAGAAGAAAGTAAGAAAGAAAGAAATCAAATAATGCAACACAAGGTAATGAGGGCTATTGGTTAACACAACACATTTGAAGGCAACAACCAAATGTTTCATGGTAATGGACCTCAAAGCAACGATAGTAGACAAGGAACAAACACATCAATGATAACAAAACTATTTCACCCATGTATTGGGTATATCACAACTTCAGTGTTGAGAATAATCCAAGCAGCATAAAAAAACAGCTTGACACAGCGAGGAAAGCAGGGGAAAACAGCTGATCAACAAAAAAGCTAGGGAAAACAGCTTTGAAAAGAAACAGGAAAAATGAACGCGGGAGCATTTAAAGATATATTCATTAAATGGACTTTAATTTTGGGAAATGATTTTCACACTCCCTTCTGTCTCTCTCTCTCTCTCTCTCTCTCTCTCTCTCTCTCTCTCTACGTACACACACACACCAAGGATGAGGTCAGGACGCCCTGATTTAGTGTTAGGTCTGGATTTTTGATCTTAGCTGTTGGATTGTGTTTTCAATGGTCCAGATTTGCAGAAGGTTTATGACCGGTCACAATTAACTTTTCCTCGAAAAAGTTTCATTAAAATCTAGACCATTGAAAACATGATCCAACGGCTGAGTGGTGGTCCGGACCTAAGCTCCGGTCAGGGCGCCCAGATAGGAACCGGACTCTCTGTGTGTGTGTGTATATATATACAGAAATTTTCAAATGAGGGGGTCCACATTTTAGTTAAAATGCGGACCTCCTCATTCTCCCATTTCCCGATCGAATTTTGATGATCCGAACCGCTCAATGTGTTCAAAATGTGATTTTAAGGGTACTCGTGTAAATTTGACAAAAAAAATGACCGGGAAGGGCTTGATTTAAGCAATTTTTATTTGAACCGTTCGATAAAAAACAAAAAAAATCTGCTGGGATGAAGCCCTTTCCAATTTTTTTTTTTACTGATTTCTCGCGTGTACCCTTAAAATCACATTATGAACAAATTGAGCGGCTCAGATCATCGAAATTTGATCAGGAAATTGAGATCCGCATTTTATTAAAATGATGTGGTCCTTAGGAGAACGGGACTGTATATACATACATACAGTTCTTTTGATTCCTCCCTGGTATTACGTTAAGAGGGCAGAGCGGAGAAGGAAGATTTCCCCGCAGTAGCATAAGCCGGTCTTTCGCCAGTTGTTGATATATATCCATACATATGTACATTTATATGAGTGTATCCATAAATCCAAAATGCCTATCATCTTTTTCTGCATATCTATGTCTATATGTAAAACCTATGAACACAAATCTAAAGATCACATAGAATACGTAAACCAAACAAAGACAACAATAGAGAGAACTGGTTCGAATACTGCAAAATTAAATTAGGGCAAACCAGAGGTTCCATAAACTTCCTGCATATTTAACAAAACGAGCATCGCATAGGGGTGGCATTTAGGCCTTGTTCGTTTGGTAACTTTGGGTATTTTAGTTTTGGTAGTGGGTGGAGAGAGAAATAGGGTAATGATTGGAAAAATATATAGGGTAATGATTGGAAAAAAAAGTTAAAACAAAGTAAAATTTGGAAACGAACAAGGCCTTAATAAGTCCCATATCGTTGTATATGCTGGAATGCAAACTTCCTACTGATGTTAACAACATAGAACATCCATAAGTGCCGCATAACAATAATAGAGCAAAGCAACTAGCGCTGCATAAATCAAAACATGCAGAGTTATTAGTTATTACTTTATTCACTTCCCACAACATAATGCTTCAATTACAGATGAATAGGAACACTACCAAAGTATAGTCAACTAACCCGTCCTGTGGAGAATAAAAACCAAGAGGCTTCGAGTTATCACTTAATTCTGAAACTTTGGCACCCATTTCATCATATAGCTCAAGGCCCATTGAATTAACAGAAGTACCACATTTTTTCCACATCTTTTCCTTCACGGCTTCGACTGTCAACTGACAGAGAAATAAGAAAACTTGGTCATAGAACACATTGCAAGTAGAGCAAGTAAGCTAGTTTCATGTGTCACACAAAACCCCCTCAAAAGTAAATCAAATAGCATATTCAAACAAATTGCTAAATGCCAAATGCACTATGAAAACACTACAAGTTTATGCAACATGTGAGCAAAATGCAACCTAGCAAACTAAGGCCATTAGACTTGAAGAAGAATGCACATTTCAACATTGAAATGGTATATCTAAAGCAGGAATAGTTTATGTTCAGTACCTGAAGAGAAAAGCGAACATCAGTAGAGAAGCTCTTGAGGTTGGAATGTGTTACGCGTAAAAGAACTGACTCGTCCCCTTGAATCTGTAAGCGAGACCCCATGGCCTTGAAACTCAACCTCCGTGTGTTTACCCCAACTTCTATAGCAAGTGACGTTTTCTTGTCACGTAATTTGCGCCCGTTCTCGTTTTATCTGGTCATACATACACATATGCATATTATCTACAATGACAAACCAGTTGACTAAAATTAAACAACTGCAATTTCCACGTAAAAATTTCAAAAGTGCAATTGAAGAAACATCCCATCATCTTTTAGTGCTTGGTTGAGTGTCGCAAACTTTCAGGTGTTTGGTGCACAACAACAGCGGCGCATAAAATTAACGAGTACAATCTCCCAGTCCAAAAAGGGAATTAACACAAGCTAAAATTAACAAGGATAACTGACCCCAATTTTGAAGCCAAACTACTTTTCTTTTTTTGACAGCTCAGGTGTTCAAGCCAGCTTACGCGCACTTCGACTAATCCTATTGACCAATCCCACCGTCTACTAGCAAGGGCCAATTAAATCCCACTGTCTGCTAGCAGGAGCCAGTTAAAACCAAGGCAAAACTCTGTATGGACTCACCCAAAGGAGTTGATGGCACCTTAGGAGAGCAAACCCTAAGTCCTGGGTTTGACCACCAGGCCAACCCCTTGAATTGAAGCGAAACTAGTTTGCAATGGCTTTAAAGATGAAAAGCGACTTACCAAAAAAAAGATGAAAAGCGACATGACCAATATGGAAGGCTGAGTTTTGAAACCAACCCATTTAGCATATTTATAAATGCAAAGCAAGACACGAGATCAATGAATGACTTTGCCCTCAAGCTCACCCAAAAGGGAAAAATAATAGACAAATCTTAATCGCGTTGGTTAGATGAGAATTGGTAGTACAAAGGCAGAAGGAAATTAACTGAATGATTATAATGACAAACAACTATCACGAAATTTTGCAGAAATTATGAAGAAAAAACCCTAATTAAGTAATCAGAGATCTTGGGAGAGAGAGAAATGACCTGTTGGGATTTTGATTAGCTTCGAGCCATTCGGATTTGTGAGATCTCTTTGAAATTCTTTCTCTGCTTTTGGTGGGAAGTGGGAGCAGGGGGGTGAAAAAAAAAACACAGACGGTTTTTTTAATAAAAAAAAACAGCGTCGTTTTTTGGGTTTAGGATTGGGGTGTAAACGAGCCGAGCTTCGGCGAGCTAGATCTCGACTCATTTACTTAACGAGCCAAAAACTCGAGCTCGAGGTCGGCTCGAGCCTTAACGAGCCGAGCTTAGTCATTTACTAAACGAGCCTCTTTAATCGAGCCGAGTCTCCCTTAACGAGCCGAGCTTTTGTCGAACGAGCCGAGCTCCACTCGGCTCGTTTAGTAAACGAGCCGAGTCGAGTCGAGCCGAGCTTTAAAGAGCCGAGCCGAGCTCGCGAGTAGCTCGGCTCACTTACAACCCTATTTAGAAACCCCTCGGGAATGTACGGAAAATTTTGATTTTACGGAAAATTATGTTAATCGGATACCAACTAGTATCTCATCGGGATGAATTTAACTTTGTAAAAATGGGTTTGGACCACATTGAATTAAACCCATCGGGTTTATTACTTCATTTCATTAATCGAAGCCATTTACTTATAAAGTTTATTGGAAAACAACAACTATTTAAAAGATATATCTTAACCCCAGTTGATCGTGTAGCTCCCTTTGGGAGTGATAGGTCGCTGATTCGATTCTTATGGATAGAAGATCAATCCCTTATGGTAATTTTAACTTCTAACACCCGCCACTAATCCTCACTGTTATATACAATGTTGACAAAAAATAAAAAATAAACTCATCATATTAGACTCCTTGAGACTTATTCATGAGGGGCTGTAAAGAAGCTGTTTATAGTGAGGTGAATGATTTTAAACCAATTTTTCTGGGGAAGAGTCCGTCCAAAACACTCAATCCTCGAGAATTCATCCCCTAAACGGAAAAAAAGGTTAACGTCTCGTCGTCTACCATTCTATAAGAGAATTGTTTATCCGTTATAATAATGGTCTGTGAGGTACTTTTCCAGAGAAAGTGTATGTAATTGTATTTGTCGGTTGCTTGTAACTTACCAGGGGTGTAATAATGTGTCATAATTCCATATGTATAATGGTGACTTTGTAGGAACTTTCCTAGATTCTAGGTGAGACATCTTCTTCCTCTATAAAAAGAAGAGGCTATCAGCTATGTACACGACGTTTGTGTAAAAATATTCTACTGTGTGTTTCTCTAAATCCTCATGTATAGGAACACGGTTAATAATTTTACATGTGATAATCTTATTAAGAGAGAAAGTTTGAATGTGCGGAAAGTTTGAACTTTTTTTAATATGGAATATTACGAGACATTTGATTTTTCTGAAAAATAAGGGATAATTATTATCTACTCATTTCAAAATATGATCAAATTGTAACTTTATCTGATTTCTAGAATTTATCCCAGGTCCACCTTCAAATTTATGACCCCAGTGTAAATAACCCTTAATTTCATAACATACCCACAATTTTTTTTTTTAAAGTAATTTGTCTTACGTAGTGGAGTATTAGTATTATTTTTTATATGAACAACTCAACGAGACATTGTCATGAAAATCAAGACATAATAAACAAGTAGTAGACACATGTATTCCAGATTGTGTTGTAGACAGGTAACTAACCCTGATCAAATCAAGGTGGCCTTACTACCCGTACAAATTTGTTTCTTTTTTAGATAACTAGATGTTCGGGTCAGGCTGCAGCACCTTGACTAGTTCTTCCATTGTAGAATCTATAATTACAAAACGGATACTGCTCTCGAAATTTTAAAATTAAGAAACAAAATAAACCTTTGGAAAAGAAAAAATTGTTTTCCCATAGCATGCTTACTTCTTCCATATAAGGCCGAAACAACACAATGTCAAGTACTCGAGCCTTCCAACCGGAAACGAAGTACCTAATGTCATATTCATCACAACAAACATTGCCAATCCCAAATGAAGACAATTGGTACCATAGGCCGGGAAGCCTCTCCATCCTAGAAAGGGGATGAAGTGCTTGTGCTGCAGGCGATTGCAGTCAACAATGGATTGAACGAAAACGATATCGTTGAGTTGCCAAAGCAACAGCTCTTTGGATGATCTCGAGGAACTGTTTGTGAGTAAAGGCTTCAATTGTCTTGCGTCCTGAACATTGGGTTGGTTTGATGATCAGCCCACACCTAATTGCAAAAATAGTTAAGCGCACGAGAAAAACAATCCAATAATGAAAACATGGACAGTCAAATGACTTCAAGGCAAAAAAAATATAGGCAAAGCGAGGTCCACAAGGACCACAAGCATTCTGAAGATTTTTAATCTTCCCACTTCGGCCAAAACAATATCGATGTTCCTCTAAATTAGAAGCACGCAAAATCAACATGGAGTTGGTTAACCACTTCAGTTTCCAATACACATTTCCTCAACAACAAAAACTGAACAGAAATTCTTTTTCAAGGCGATAAGACATAGAAAAGTAAAGGGCATCGATCTATATGGAACTTAAACAGAAAATACATTAGGAGTTGGCTTAAGTAACCAAAAATGCACCAGGAGTTGGCTTAAGTAGAAGGTCATCTGTCATGCATGTTCTGAAAAGTTCCAAATTCTTATCAACCTGTTCCTTCAACTTTCCGAAAGTTATAAAAGAATCAAGGGCCACCTCAACACCCCATCGTTTTCCAACATTGTCACAGATACAAGGATGTGAAACCACAATTTCTCAATAGTATAATTCAGTGACAAATTTCAATCTTACTAAATTTACCATAGTCATTATAATGATCAAGCTAATGTCTTGTAGATTTGAAATGCTTGGTAAATTTACCGTTTTACCTTTTTAGCTAAAATTATCATTTGCTTGGTAAACTCATCACTCCCTCTTTTATTGCATGATGGGAAGTAGGTTGGAATACATGAAGTCCAGTATTACTTCTTTTCTACCGATTTAGAGAGAGAGATTTTAGTTTTTAATGACGTAGGAACCACCCCATGGCAAGGCCTCTCCAAAACTTCTATGGTGCTCCCTAGTGGTATGGGAGCACCATACTCCCACTAAACTTACCACATAAATAGGTGTTATATACCATTGACTAAGGCAACACTTACTAACTTATAAAGCTAAACTTACTATAGAATATGACATCACTTACTATCTTAAAAAAGTACTAAATCACAGTCCTTGGATCAAAACCATCAACAAAAAGTAGAATGGTTTTGTTAAAACGAGATGGTTTTTTGAACTTTTGACAAAAAAATGTAGGATTACTTACCACATAAACATGTGTTATATACCATTGACTAAGGCAACACTTACTATCTTATAAGGCTAAACTTACCATACTATGACAACACTTACTATCTTATAAGGCTCTACCAATGGTTGAGATGAAACCAATCAGATCCAACGATTCAGGAACAAGGGGAGTATGGTGCTCCCAAACCGCTTGGGAGCACCACAGCTGTTGCCCACATTGGTATGATTAATATGAATTGTACCATTAATAAGGAAAACTCGGGCATATTCCTAACTTAGGAGCTCCACGGGTAGTCGAAAACTAGGAGGATTTATCTCCAAAGGATTAAATTCCACGAACAGCCTCTCATCTATTCACTTTTCGCACACGCACCCTCTTAACTTTAAAAGTTCCCAAACTGATCCCTCATCTATAAATGTTACCCGACTGGAACCTTCTATTACATGACCGTTTGTTGCTAGGGCAAATATCACTGGTTTGGGTACTTTTTAGATAAAAATGCCCTTGAACACCACTATACATGTTACTGGGGTACATAACACCTCAACCTTCTTTCAATTTGAGAGAGAGAGAGAGAGAGAGAGAGAGAGAGAGAGAGAGAGAGAGAGAGAGAGAGTTTGTTGGCACTCCCATGCACGGGGGAGGATTCTGAGTTACTTTGTATAGACATGGGTTACTTTGGTTTTATGTAAGGAGCTAAAAACAAGTCCTTCGGACGGCTCCTCATTCTCAATGCAAGCTAGTTCCTACTTGTTTTTAGTGAGGAGGCTACCCTAAGATAGAAGTGAATATAGCCCGGTTGTGATTTCTTCCTTGGGCAGGCCTGACTCGGGACTATGGCAGGGCAGCACGCTCCGCTCTCTCGCGACCCCTACTGTAGCCAAACTACGACGAGAGTTTTGCCTTTTGAAGCACCAGTCGCGTAGGGCGATCAGGCTAGGCCAAGTCAGAAAGGCTCTGGCAACGGTAGGAGTCCCTAATAAGCATATTCTTTCTTGCGGATTCGTTATACTCTGAGATGAGTGCCCAATTCTGGGCTTTTAACCCCACCTTTGCGTTTTTAAAGTTGAGGGGGTGTGTATGAGAAAAGCGAATAGATGAGGGGGTGTCATAGAAATTAACCCTAAGCTTTTGCTATAATAGGACTTGACACGAATGCGCCGGGTGAAAAGCAACGGACCTCGCGAATGAAGGAAACATTTTATTCTACTTACTTCCAAAAGAAGCACAAAAATAAATGGTGAAATGCAACAGACCTCACGAATGAAGGAAACATTTTATTCTTCTTACTTCCAAAAGAAGCACAAAAATAAATGTAGAGTCAGAAGCATGCAAAATGAACAAGGAGTTAACCCCCATTATTTCCAACTCCCATAAGATGAGAAGGATAAAATCTTTTGTGTGCTTTTGAGTTGGAAGCACACAAAATGAAAACACAGTTAACAAAAATAATTTCCACTACCCATTTCAGAAACACCAACAACGAATTCCTTTTCAAGACCATAAGACATAAAAAAGGAGGATCTGCACATAAGAAACGTATATCCTATTTGATTGGCAATTGGTTACTGTCATCCGTCTGTCTTGCATGTTTGGAAAATTTTCTAACTTTCCTCAACATGGCCCTTCAAGTATCCAGAACGTTATGCAAAAAATCAAGTGCCACATCAACACCCCATCGTCTCATCAAGCAATGTCACAGATATGATAATACGAAACTAGATCTACACAATTTTCTTTCACAATTAACAGTTGGTTTTATTTTTGTTAAACTTGGGATAAATCTGAGCAACGGAAGATTTAATCTTTGGTTTCAACAGCAACATTGAGTGCATCACACGGAGAGATAAAAAGATACAAAAGAACAGGCAAAAAAAAAACACCTTGTGCAATGAAAAGGGATGGGAAAGGCGAGTAAGACATTACATCTGACCTTTATTTCCTTCAATACTGTTGTTGCTGCTGAATCCCATCGTTAGAGTCGGGCGAGACAAGGCTCTCAATGTAGGGATATGCACTAAAAGATGCAAAACAATTTTGAATCTTAGGATGACTAAATTCGGCATCTTTTGGACAGTACCGCACTAAATGCATCTCATTACCCACTAAAACTTCATTGTTCTTCAAAATACACAAAGGTACGGAATAGGCGTTATCTGTTGGAGTTGTTGGAGTTAAATAAGGTATCGCAATCAACTTGGTCGTTGGAGTTAAATAAGGTATCGCAATCAATTTGGTCCAAGACTCTCTGATACCATAGTCCTTCATCACCCATACATCAGCACAATCGTTATAATGACGCAACACACATAGGCATCCACTTAAAACACCTACTGTGGAGACCAAACAATTGTCTCTATCATAATCAGGTTGCAAAACCTCCCCATATGTCTCCTTTGCCAAATCAAGAGAAACAATAATATTCCAATAAGAATCAAGCGAAGGCCAATGGAGCGCCCCACTCACAAATTTCCCCGAATCAGTCACATGAAGAGAATGAGGACAGTCTCCAATCCTCCGCCAAGAATGAGTCCTCAATGTATACACCTCCACTCTTTCCTGAATAAATGTATCAACATCGACACCAAGGAAGACCACCACCTTGTAATCGTCAATACAGTTGTCGTAACCGATACCGCATGTATTGATGTAGAGAATATTTGGCAATTTAATATCGGGCAGTTTAATGGATTTCCTAGTGGCCGGGTTCCATAGATACATCATAAAATCTGGAACAGTGATGTATACCAACCCGTTACAGGAACCGTTAAACTCAATCCAAACTCTTTCGCGAGTTTTTTCGAAAGGATAGTCGAGGTCAACAGCAGTAGAATCAGATTGCCCATGCATAATAGAACTAACGGAACAGGACTTGAGTTTTGGATTCTGAAAACCACTAGTTAGGAGCAGTCCGTGGTGGGTATAATCAGTGCTGGCAGATGCTACATTAAGATGGGCTCTCGCGAATTTCGGATCGGAAATCAAAGAGCGCCATGATTTGGAAACGCACCTGAATCGCAGCAGAGGCTTGACGGGTACTCTGGAGAGTATTTCCCCGATGGTTTCCAGCGGGAGATGTGGCAGCGGCCGCGAATCTTCGACCCAAACGTTTTTCCGACGAATGGAGTGGGATTCGATCGCCATAGATGGTGCCGTTATGGTGGGTTTTTTTCCCCTGGGTTCCGGACGGAGATAAAAAGGCGATGGAGAAGACACAGAGTCAAAGACCTACTGGTTGTAAAATCAAAATTCTAGGCGCCGTTGATTTATCTGTACCACTGATTTATATTCGGAAGTAAATCTATACCGTTGGTTTATCTTTTTCGGGGTATATTTTTCTAAATCCCTAGCATTGATCTCGCAAAGTTTCTAGAAAGGTGCCCCAGTTGGGATTCTCCCAATTTGGATAGGACATGGTGCTTTTCGGCTAAACTACATGAATTGCATGCGTGCAATATTCGAGTTGTTTTTGGTAAATATAATATTTTAGTAGATGTATCCGGATAAAATGATCCGTTTAAAAATCTGTAAAAATAATATGCTTGAGTTCTACCATTAACTTGTTGTATACTTGTATTTTTTTCCTAATAAAAAGCCAAAACAGTTTAATTTGAGGACATAAACCTACACTTCAGTCAATTTTTTCTTTTTATAATAATAATAATAATAATAATAATAATAATTACATCTTCTGATCACCTGTATCAATTTTCTCTTCCCGCCCTCCGTATTGTGGCTGTAGTAATGTCACATTGTCAAGAGTTTCAGATGTCCCTATCGTGACCGTTCGGCTAAATAATTAAGCCTGGCTTATTGGTTTATTTTTGACGGGAAAGCCTAGCTTATTGGCTTATTTTTTGGCGGGAAAGCCATTTACTTCTTTGGCTTATTGGCTTTTTGGCTTATTTAGCCGAACGGGCAGCTCCATATATTTTTTATTACAGTATATCTTACATGGGCCCACAAAGGTCCAATTATACAATGTAGCCCCCTTGTCAGTAACCACAAGGGAACTGTAGAGAAGCGTTGTTCAACGTTGAATATCTAGAGCTGAAAAGTTAAATGACGTGTTGCATTTAACAAAAAGTATTCCATACGAGAAATGAAAATTGGAAATCTAACAATTCTTTCTTAATTTATGCATTACATGGGCAACATGGTGGCAGCACCGGAAAGATGGTGTTGGTGGAGATAGTGGGGGCATGAAATTGGTGACTTTGCGGAGTGAATTGATAGTGGCGGTGATGGTAACCGTCATGCATGTGGAGAAGTGGCGGTTTCGTTTATTGAGTACGTTCACCCTTGGTTGAAAAAAATGGCTGTAGCAATGACCGGAAAGGAATGAAGAAGATAAAGGTTAGAAGAAGTCGAAATTGAAATGACAACAACGACAATGAGTGGACCGACAAAGAGTATAAGCCGTTTGAAATTGCAGTGGAGGCGCGCGCGAAAAATAGACGAGGTCTAGTATAAGAAATGCCAAATTCTAACATTATTTCTCCAACATAGTGTTTCTTTCATTTGAGCCTCAGATTGTACATTCGCATTTTGTGGGCTATGAAAGAGGAAGAGAGGATACTCTTGCCAAGCCTAGGTAAATCCATCTCGAAATAAAATGCCAAATATGGCCTATTGAAACTGAAATACAAGAACAATAGGATTGAAAGCGGGAGCGGAACGGGGATTAGGATTGAGAGCGAGTACTAGGTTATGTCAATATGATATTAACATTTCAAAAACAAATAAAAGAGTACTAGCTCTAATTACATGCCAATTTTTTTTTTTTACAAAAAGCAAGTACAAGTCTTCACACCAGGATGACTACAATATAAGCTAGTCGATTCTGGAAATCAAATCTTCTTGTTCTCAGCTCCTGAAAACATGTAAAGCAATAACATAAGTTAACGCTCTCCAAATAGAAGTTATAATGTGCCATAGACGAGTAAACAATTCATGTAACAAGGTGTTTGTAAAACTGGTTGATCTATAAGTTCCTCAATAAGTAATTCAATAAAGAACCATTAGTATTATTTTTGTGCACGACCAATCAAAGGTCACATGAAATACGACCGATCGACAACGGAACACACAATCCAGTAAAGCCATAATCTTACGGTCCGGGCCTGCTCTGACTGTGGAGTTCCCAAAAGAGCAGTTATGAAAGTCAACGCAACAAAACCCAAAAGATCGACATGGAATCCTAAGAGTACTCGATGGCATTAAAGCCATAATCTTCTCTGAATTTCTCTAACTAGAATTAGGTGATGGGACCACCTCAAATTCCATGGAAAGTAAACTTTTGAGGCTTCAACTAGACATGAAACTCGACTCAATCCGAGTTCAGATGGTGGAGATATAGTCGTTTGAAGTTGGTGGACCATGGCCATGCAATATTAGACTGACGCCTAACTCATGCCTAATCCACAATCAAGCGCCAAGAACAAAATGTGGCACTAATTTGCGCCCAACACCAATGCAACCCTTGTTAAGAGAGATTTCTACAATTCGACACACAAAAAAACGAAGAAAAAATGCCCACGATCTCAATTTCAGCCATGAATTCATCATAATGGAGTATCCAACTCCTCAAATCAATGCCCAAAATATTGCAAGTATGAACATGCAAGACTTGCTAAGGATTGAAGGATTCAAGCTCAAAAACTCATCAATGGCTTCCAAACTCATACTTACAAGTAAACTAAGTGAAGACCTGAAAACTACAAAAACAAGTGGATTAAGTATGAATTAAACATGCATGGCTGTCAGTTCTCGTCGGATTTTCACTTCTTATTTGGCTTTGGCTACTGTAGGAGTGACTTCCTCCTTAACTTCCCTAATAAGCATATTCTTTCTCGCGGATTTGTTACGCTCCGAGGCAAGTGCCCAGATTCTGGGATTTTAACCCCACCTTTGCAAGACCACAAGACATAAAAAGAGGAGGATCTGCACACAAGCAACGTATATCCTATTGGATTGGCAATTGGTTAAGTGTCATCCGTCTTGCATGTTTGGAAAATTTTCAAACTTTCCTCAACATGTCCCTTCAAGTATCCGGAACGTTATACAAAAAATCAACAGCCACCTCAACACCCCATCGTCTCATCAAGCAATGTCACAGATATGATGATATGAAACTAGATCTACATGATTTTCTTTCACAATCAACAGTTGGTTTTAATTTTGTTAAGCTTGGAATAAATCTGAGCAACGGAAGATTTGACTTTGGTTTCAACATCAACATTGAGTACACCACGCGGAGAGATAAAAAGATACAAAAAAATAGGTGGAAAAAAAACAACACCTTGTGCATTGAAAAGAGTTGGGAAAGACGAGTAAGACATTGTAAGACATCTGACCTTACTTCCTTTAATACTGTTGTTGTTGCTGAATCCCATCGTCAGAGTCAAGCGAGACAAGGCTCTCAACGTAGGGATATGCTCTAAAAGGTTCAATACTATTTTGAATTGCAGGATAACTAAATTTGGCATCATTTAAATAGTACCTCACTAAATGCACCCTATTACCCACTAAAACTTCATTGTTCTTCAAAATGCACAAAGGTGCGGAATAGGCGACATCCGTTGGAGTTAAATAAGGTATCACAATCAACTTGGTCCAAGACTCTTTGATGCCATAGTCCTTCATCACCCATACATCAGCACAATCAGCATATTGGCTCAATACACATAGGCATCCACTTAAAACACCTAATACGTAGTCCAAACAACAATCTCTATCATAATTAGGTTGCAAAACCTCCCCATATGTCTCCTTTGCCAAATCAAGAGAAACAATAATCCAATAAGAATCCCACGAAGTCCAATGGAGCGCCCCACTCACAAATATCCCCGAATCAGTCCATTTAAGAGAATGAGAACAGTCCCTAATCCTCCTCCAAGAATCAGTCCTTATCGTATAAACCTCCACTCTTTTCTGAATAACCGTATTAACATGGGCACTAAGGATGACCACCACCTTGTAATCGTCAACAGAGTCGTCGTAACCAATACCACATGTATGGCTGAAGACATTATTTCGCATTTTAATAAGGGGCAGTTCCATGGATTTCCTAGTGGCCGGGTTCCATAGATACATTATATATCCTGGAACCATGATGCACACCAATCCGTTACAGGAACCGTTAAAGCCGATCCAAACTCTTTTGCGAGGTTTGTCGAAAGGATAATCGAGGTCAACAGCAGTAGTATCGGATTGCTCATGCATAATAGAACTAACGGAACATGACTTGAGATATGGATTCGGACCACCACTAGTTATAAGGAGTAGTCTGTGGTGGGTATAATCAGTGCTGGCAGATGCTAAACTAAGATGGGCTTTTGCGAATTTCGGATCGGAAATCAAAGAGCGCCATGATTTGGAAACGCACCTGAATCGCAGCAGAGACTTGACGGGAACTCTGGAGAGTATTTCCACGATGGTTTCGAGTGGAAGATGTGGCAGTGGCCGCGAATCTTCGACCCAAACGTTTTCCCGACGAATGGTGTCGGATTCGATTGCCATAGATGGTGCTGGTTTGGGACGGAGATAAAACGGCGATGGAAAGTCAAAGACGAACGCACTTTTTTTTTTTTTTTTTTGATATCCAAGACGAACGTACTTCCTTGTAAGAATTTCATAAAAATGTTTTAAAATTTATTCTTATTTTTTTATATTTTTGTAGGGACTGAAATGGGTCCCACGTACATACCATGTGAAAAATTTCTATCAAGGATGTTACGATGACCGTCCACCGCAAGCCTACTTGAGGTCCACTCCGGTCCCTACGAAAAATGAGGTTTTTTTTGTCTTTTTAAATTCAGGAAATATATTTACTGATATTTAATTGCGCTCATTTTTTATCGAGTCTCATAAAAAAATATTTTAAAACTTATGCTATTTTTTTTTGTATTTTGTGGAGCCTGAAATGGGTCCACGTAGGCGTGCGATGAACTTGTGCGATGACTATAAACTTAATGAATTTCCACATAGGTGCCCCAGTTGGAATTCTCCCAATTTGGATCGTACATGGTGTTTTTCGGCTAAACTACATGCATTACAATTTACATGCAATATTTTAGTTGTTTTCGTTTTTGCTAAATGATATCTTAATGGATGTATGTGAGAAAAATAATTTGCCTAGAAAATCCGTAAAAATATGGACGGCCAAAATATAGACCATTTAATTTAATTTAGGAGAAACTCACCCTTTGTATTTTGTACTATTAATTTGTAGTACACTTGTATTTTTCTAATTAAAAAAAGCCAAATCAGTTTGAGGACATAAACTACACTTCAGTCCTTTTTCTTTTTTCCCTTACACTTCCGATCAGCTGTACCAATTTTTACTTCCCGCCCTCTGTATTGCGGTTATGGTAATGACACATTTGTCAGGCGTTCAAATGTCTCCACCTGTATATAATTGTTATTCTGCTTGCATTTTGTATTGTAGTGTATAGGCACGGGCTCACAAAGGACTAATTGTACACTATTTTCCCTTTGTCAGTTTCCACGAGGGAACTGTTTAGCAGCGTTGTTCAACGTTAAATCTCTTAAGTTGGAAACTTAAATTTAGTGTTGCATTAAAAAAAATCAGTCCATACTAGAAATGAAAATTAGAAATCTAACAATTTTCGTTTTTCTTCCTTAATTTATGTATTACATGGGCAACATGGTGACAGCACCGGAAGGATGGTGTTGGTGGAGACAGTGGGGCATAAAAGTGGTGACTTCGCAAAACGAGTTGATAGTGGTGGTGATGGTGACCATCGTGCATGTGGAGAAGTGGTGGTTTCGATTATTGAGTTCTAGTTTACCCTTGGCCAAAGAAAATGGTTACAACAACGACCGGAGAGGAATGATGAAGATAAAGGTTAGAAGAAAGCGAAATTGAAGAAATGATAACAGTAACAACGAGTGGACCGACAAAGAGTATAAGCCATTAGAAATTGCAGCTGAGGTGCGCTTAAAAAATAAACGAGGTCTAAAGAACACAATCATCAATATAAGAAATGCCAAATTTTAGCTTTCTTTCTCCAACACAGTGTTCCTTTCATTTTAGCCTTAGATTGTACATCCGTATTTTGTGAGATATGAAAGAGGAAGAGAGGATACTCTTGCCAAACCTAGGTAAATCCCGAAATAAAATATCGAATATGGGCTATTGAAATTGAAATACAAGAACAATAGGATTGAGATTGAGAGCGGAACGAGGATTGGGATTGAGAGCGAGTACTAGGTTATGTCCATACGATATTAACATTTCAAAAACAAATAAAAGGATACTAGCTCTGATTACATGCCAATTTTTTTTACATAAAGCAAACACACAAGTCTTCACACTAAGACGACCACAATATAAGCTATTCGATTCTCGAAATCACATCTCCTCGTTCTCAGCTCTTGAAAATATGTAAAGCAATAACATAAGTTAACGCTCATATGCGATATTCCAAGTAGAAGTTATAATGTGCCATGAACGAGTAAACAATTCATGTAACAAGGAGTTCATAAGACCGGTTGACCTATAAGGTTTCAATAAGCAATTCAATAAAGAACCATTATTATTGGTGCACGACCAACCTAAGGTCACATGAAATACGACCGATCGACAACGGAACACAAAATCCAGTCAATGCTATAGGATGCTTATTGTCCTACAGGGGTGATTCCTGTCCGGTTTCGACCGGTTTTGGCATGTTTTTTTTGGTCAAAATCGGTTATCCGGTTTGAAATTTTTAGAAACTAGAACCGGTTGAGATAATACGGTCTGATTTTGACTGGCTCAACCGGTTTCGGTCCGGTTTATCCGGTTTTCATTCATGGGCCATTTTTTGGGCTCAATACATCAAAAAATCCATATTTCAACCCACAAAATATCAACAAAAAACCCATAATTCAACCCCTATTTTTGGGCCCAACAAAAAAGGATCAATTTTGAGCCCAATACATAAAACAAACCCCCATAAAAACATAATTAAGCCCGTAAAAATAGTTCATATATATATATATATATATATATTTGATTGATTTTATATAATAAGTATATTTATTAGACCAATATACACCAAAAGGGTGGGTAGAATAGTGGTAAAGAGAGGGGAGATCCTTCTAGCCTTCCAGGGTTTGATTCCCCTCCCCTACGTTTTTATATATATATACTAGTGTAATGCACGTGTGTTGCACGTTTCCGCGTGCTCATTTGTTGATTTGTTGTTTGGAAGTTTTGTTTGGTTGTGGTAGTGTCTGAAGATGTGAAGTTATTAGGGCATAATATTGGTAGTTTTGTATGGCTGGTGTAATTTGGTGTGTTTGAGAGAGCTGAGTGCAAGCTCTTCCTTCATGCTAAATGAACTGATTCCGAAGGGTTAATACAATCTGCTGTCCTAAAACCAACAATATAGTAGCACAATCTGGTGTAGTTTGGTGTGTTTAAGGGTTAGTCCAAGTACATGACAAGAACAAGCAGAACCAAAACAAGACTGCAGATTTGGATTTCATTTCTCCAGTACGCCGTACAGTGTGATACGAAATTCTAATCCACACTCTCGAAAAGTGGAGGGATGGAAGAGCAAGATTACGAGCTATATTCAACGCTGGCCAGAGTTAGTTTCGCAAAATGAATACTTTTCGCAAAATGGAAAGTTTTTATAGACAAGGCAGAGGCAATTTTTTAAGACAAATGCACTGTGCTATGAACTTCCCTTGTGATTATATTATCACTAAGTAATTTCCTCCATTCAAGCAGTAGTTCGATTTTCTAACATCTACAACACAGCCACATAAAGAATTCACGTTATCCAGAGGTGTTTCTTGATAAAAATCACAAACCTTGACAGGTTTAAAAAACTGTGCCAAGAAAAGTGAAAATATACCCTCGAAGAACAACAAATATATTCACGTAACTGAGGTTGCCAAAGAGGGCACCATGTAAAATATTAACACATCCAATCAAGCACCAATAAAAAGTAGAACTTCACATCACCCGGCCTTTGGGTTGCTGTAACTGTAAGTCAGTGGCGGACCGGCAGTATCTTATTTTACCATCGAACTATTTTGGCATAGAGGAACTACTAATCAAGAATAGATTCATTGGCATGTCAAGGCGATTAGTTCAACAAAAGGAAGCTAATGGAGAGAGAGAGAGAGAGAGAGAGAGAGAGAGAGAGAGAGAGAGAGAGAGAGAGAGAGGGGGAGAGAGAGAGAGAGAGAACCTGCAACAACTTCAATGCCCTCTCCAGCACTTCACACCCCTTGATAAAATTTGGCGGGGTCATCTCCATTGAATCCCTCGCAACATCAACATAAGCGAGCGCTACAGTCAAAACAACGTCTTGCTTAAATGTCTTAGGCAACCTCTCTCTTAACAAACTCTCTCCGATTTGAAGAACCACCTCAGTCTCTTCTACTTCTTGTAACATGCACAAAGCTCCAGGAACCTGCACCCCACCAACTTCACTCCGTAATTCCATCCATTTTGGAACAAACTATACAGTACTAAGCCTTCGTTTACATTGATTTGAATTTCAAATAAAGGGATGAGTAACTATTATTCAATTAGAATATATCAACTTCAGAATCGAAAACTGTTTTCCCTAAATCATAGAATCGAATCAGAATCAAAACTGGAAATAAATCAATAAACTTAGACCAGAACTATGGGTGAATTAATTTCTTAGTTGAATACGTCACTGGGAGCTATAGCATTCCTATTCCAGCAACTCACAAATGCAAAATTTGTCAAAAATATGGTTTGAAAATTTTTTTGCCCTAAATCATGGAATCCAATCGGAATCGAATCGAATTAATTAAAACTGAAAATAAATCAATAATTTACCTCTTCTCACGCCTCTTCTTTGATTGCAGCACAACCGGAATGCGGTGAACCAATAACTGATCTCGCTCCTTTAAAAACGTAGACCGCCGGAGAAACAGTGCCATCATCATGACTTAGTAAAAATAAATCGGCTCCACTAGTACAGAAATTCGGCGAATTAAAGAACCAAAGTACCAAGAACTAAGCCTGCCTCTCGTTCAAAGACGGCGCCGAGCGCACCAAGTACAAAAGTTCGACGAAATCAGGAAAAAGAATACTAATTTGAAGCGAGAAAACCGGACGACCGAGCGTTTGAAAGAATAATAGCGTACAAAAATTCCACAAAATCAGCAAGTAAAGTACCGATCTCAACCTTTTGTAGGGTGTCCTTGAGTTTGTAGCCTAGTATACTTTATGCAGTAACTCGTGTCTCGGATTAGGTAGTTTGGTGCATTCTTGTATATTGCGATGTAATCTTTGCCTTTGGGTATGAATGAATGATTTGCCTGATTTCAAAAACAAAAGTACTGATCTCAACCATGAAAATCGGACAACCGACCATGCCTCTATCACCTCTCTCACGATCGAGCGTTACCAAACCTACCCATACACAGAAACTTGCACGACGAAACACAAAGCAAAACCTCAGAGGGTATTAATGTAAAATCACATAGTGTCTTGGCTTACCAACCCAGGATCTTTGATTACAAGTGTATTGATATATAACCGGTCCGGTTTCGACTGGTCTTTAAAACACATAAACCGGATCGAAATTATTTTTCCGGTTTATAAAATTTTATAAATTGGAACTGGATCTAAATTATTCGACCGGTTTGAAAAATTTGGTCCGGTCAGGTTTTTCCGGTTTTGATCGATTTTCCGGTCTCGGCTAACAGCCCTAAGTCCTACTGAACAAGAACTAATCCGCAGTGCCATTAATAGATTCTTAATCTACTACCAAACGTTTGACACCCATAGAATATAATCTCGTAAAGTGCGGAACTAACAAACATGGAATCAATACGGGATAAACAAGGTATGAAATACTCACCTAAATTCATAGCAGGATCGAATAATCCTGCATAATCAACTGTGAAAACATGCAATTAGTGATTTTGGCACTCTACATTTAGCCATTGACACTTCACTTTTTGTCTTTATCCTAGGTGAAATTATCAAATTACCCTTTATTTTGTTAGTGTTAATTTACTTTAAAGGGTATTGTTGTAATTTCAAATAGGAAAAAGACAAAAAGTAAAGTGTCAATGGCTAAAAGTGGAGTGTCCAAATCAATTTCCGTGGGAATACGCAATTGACTAACAAAGTGAAACTCATCTCACCAACGCTCAAAGGACACTCCAAGGTATGGTCCAAGGTCAACTGTGGAGTTCCCAAAAGAGCAATGAAGTCAACACAACAAAACCCAAAAGATCGACATGGAATCCTAAGACTAGTCGATGGCATTAAAGCCATAATCTTCTCTGAATTTCTCTAACTAGAACTAGGTGATGGGACCACCTCAAAATATTCAATGGAAAGTAAACTTTCGAGGCTTCAATTAGACAAACTCGACTCAATCCGAGTCCAGATGGTGGAGATATAGTCGTTTGAAGTTGATGGACCGTACAACAAAAGAGTGGCGCCTAACTCGTGCCTAATCCACTATTGATCGCCAAAAACAAACTGTGGCACTAATTTGCGTCCAACACCAACGCGACCCTTGTCGAGAGAGATTTCTACAATTCAACACAAAAAAAGGCCCACGATCTCAATTTAAGCCACAAATTCATCACAATGGAGTATCCAACTCCTCAAATCAATGCCCAAAATATTGCAAATATGAACATGCAAGACTTACTAAGGTTTGAAGGATTCAAGCTCAAAAACTTATCAATGGCTTCCAAACTCATACTTACAAGTAAACTAAGTGAGAAGACATGAAAACTACTAAAACAAGTGGCTTAAGTATGAATTAAACATGCATGGCCGTTAGTTCTCGTCTAGTTTTCGCTTCTTGATTGGATCTATTTGGGGTTCCAAGCAAGAAAAATGCTTCAGCCTTAACTAATCGTGTAACTAGTTAAGGAGCACTAAGTCCAACTGTTAAAAGGTCAACAGTCTAATGACTCTAATGTCCTCAAGGCAATTAAAGAACAGTTGAAGCAGTGGACCTCAGGAATAAAGGGAACATCTTTTTTTTTTTTTTGGGCAAGTGCTATCCCAGGCTGTAGGTACTAGGTACCCTCCAGAGTTATGCAAGTACTAGCTAGATAATGTCCACATGAGATTACAACAACAACAACAACAACAGAACCCATGTAGTCCCCAATCATTGGGGGTATGGGCGGGGGAATATTGGAGACATGACATTCATAGTCCAAAAACAAGTAGAAGAGTATCAGCTCCAATTACATGCCAAATTCGTGACATAGAGCAAGTGCAAGTCTAAGTACGAACATCCAAGACATTAGGTTCGAAAAATTCAAGCTGAAAAACTCAAATGCCCCCAAGGAAATTAGGAAAAACAATTGAAGCAATGGACCTCACAAAAGAAGGAAACATTTTGTTCCTCTCACTCCCAAAAAAGATAGAACATCGATGTTCCTCTCTTTTTTTTCTTTTTTCTTTTCACCAAAACTTGATGTCCTCTATGCTAGAAATGCTGCGTTGGCAGAGGCTAGTTGATATCTGACTCAACTTACTGAACCTGCAGTAATAAGTTTTTTTTGTTTTAAGCAGAACCGGCACTGCTAAGTTAGAAGCGCACAAAATGAGCACAGAGATAACAACTACTACTGTAATTTCCGCTACCTGTTTCTGAAAAAAGAAACACCAATAACAAATTCCTTTTCAAGACCACAAGGCATACAAAGAAAATTGGATCTATATGTAAGACATATATCCTAAGATTGGCAGTTGGCTAAAGTGTCGTCCGTAATGCATGGTTTGGAAATTTCCGAATTATCCTCCACCTGTTCCTTCAAGTTTCTGGAAATGTTATAAAAGAATCAAGTCCCATCCTCTAGATAATTAAGCAATGCCAAGATATAGTGATGTGAAACGGTATTTACATATGAGCAAAGGAACCTCTCCTTTTTTCGGTTTTAACATCGACATTGAGTACATAACTAATGAGTACTAAGAGATTAAAAAGATACAAAGGAAACATGTAGACACATTGTGCATTAAAAAAGTTGGGAAAGGAAGGAAAGACAGAATCAAACATCTAATTTTACCTTTCCTCCCTTTAGCATTGGTGTTGCCACTTGGCCCCACCATCAGTATCAACGTGAGGCGAGACTAAGCTCTCAACGTAAGGATATTGGCTAAAAAACCATGGACAATTATGGACCGTAAGATGACTAAATGTGCCGTCTTTGGGGCTGTACCGAACTAAACGGTCATGGGTACGCAGTAAAACTTCACCAGTCTTCAAAATCCACAATCTATCAATTGGATGTGAAACGCAAGGTACGACACCTAACATTGTCCAAGACTCCCTAATACCATATTCCTTCATTACCCATACATCAGCACAAGAATCGCGGTAACGGACTATACATAGGCATCCGTTTAAAATATCCAACGTGATATCATGCAAATAACCATCTCCATACTCCGGTTGCAAAACCTCTCCATATGTTTCCTTTGCTAAATCAAGAGAAACAATATTATAGGACTCATTAACCACAATCCAGTGGAGGGAGCCGTTCACAAATGTCCCTAAACCCTTGGGAAAACGACTAAGAGGAAAGTCTCTGATCCTCCTCCACGAATCAGACCTTAATGTATATACCTTCACTTGAACCTCACGACATCCAGTACTAGAAAAGAATCTCACCACCTTGTAATCATCGATAGACTCATCATAACCAAACCCAAACATCTCGCTGTAAGAGCATCTCCAGCTGCCTAGGCAGCTGGAATATTTAGCTTAAATAGCTAGTCAAAGCAAAAAAAAGGTATCCAGCAGACTCGCTTCGCCCATGGTGAAATGGCGTGGTGCTACAGTGCCTCGCTCATCCGAGCGAGGTATTTCAGCCTCGCTCCGTCAGTTTCTTCCTCCTTTCCCTCTCTCCTCCCCTCGATTTTACATCTCCCGCGCGATCGGCTCTCGCTTTCCCGCGAAGTTTCTTCCTCTTTTCCCTCTATACTCTAGGGTTGTGGTGATTTTTCATCATCCTCAACATCAACAAGGTATTCCCCTCTCTCTCTCTCTCTCTGTCGAGATTAATTTTGTACTGTATTTGTGCATGTTGATTTTACAGTTGGATTGTGTTTAATTGATTGTACATTCATATCCGAGTGTTGCCATTGATTTATCGGATCCTTTTTTTACTTTCTTTTGTGGGTTTTTATTTTGATACTGCTCATTAGTTTTTTCGCCAGTTAGATTTTCGATTTTGGCTTAGGAAAAGTAGGATTTTCATGCTTGCTTTTATGTGATATGAGAAGCAAAACAAAAGAATCGACTATTGGCTCAGTTTTTACTGACTGGCTAACCAATTTTTCATACGATACTGCAAATCCAGATCAAGCCAAATGCTTGTTCCATGAATAATATTTGTTGAGTTCTTTGTTGAGTTCAGGATTAGTGTCAGTTTTGTCATTATGGCTCGATTAGCAACAATGCAACACAGTTTGAATCCTAATCAACATTTCCCTAAATATGCATCTGGTTTGAATCCCACCACCCACTTGCAGGTCCCAATTGCAGTCAAACCAAAGCTTTGCTCTGTATGGACTGTGCGATAGCACCTAAGGGTTTGAACGACGAGACCTTCGGAGGGCAAACCCCTAAGTCTCGGGCCTTGGAACACTAGGCCAACCCCTTGGGCTTATGTTAGTGTTGTGTTGATAAGAAATATCTTGGAGTTTTGAGCAGTTATTAATTGGGTGTTCGTGTTTTATTTGTGGGGTGGTTTATGAATTCGGTATTGATCAGATATTGATTGGCTATTTCTGGGGTGGTTTTTGAATTCGGTATTGATCGCTTGGAGCTTATCTTATATGCTTATGTGCTCAATTCCAATGCATGCACTAAATTGGGTCAAAAATGGGTTGGGGTTGGGTTTTTGGCGACACGACTCCTTTCCTCTCGAGGAGGAACAAGTGGGATGACACTCCCACGCCCGATCGTTTGGCTGATTTTGACGAGACCACGTCTGCTTTCTAAATGTTGAATAAGCTCTTTAGAATAGTATCTGCACGGGTTCTTTTTCGTTTGCTGTATTGCCCAGTCTGTAGACTTTTACTCGAGACATTAGCTAATTATGCAGAACTGTGAACTCTAATCTGGCTTTGTAGGTGATATTCTGATATTGCATCTCCATTGTGATGATCTAACGTTTTGCTTTTACATTTGCATACTTACTGTAGTACAGTGCGCATCTTTGGCATAATACATTACATAGATAGTTGGTCACAGTCATTGTAAAGATTTCTGAATAACTACTATGTTCCAAGTTACTCTTTCCCTTTCTAGCTATGATGTCTCATGCCTCTATTCCTCACTTGAACTTAACTACAATTACACTCCTAACAAGTTGTTTAGCCGATGCCACTCAAAATACCCTTGGGGGAATTCACTGGATTTGACACTCTTATGGGTGAATGTCACCGAATATGTTAGCTTCTGTTTCACTTTTGTGAAAATTCTCAGGCTTAACGCTGACATCAACTCCTTGTTGACTATATCAACACGGTTTGAAATCCTAATCAACATTTCCCTAAATTTTATTACTACCTTCTTGTTCTTCTAGGGATGGATGCGAGACCAGATGCATATTTCACAAATCTCTTACAGGATGGTGTAATCCTTGAAGATCATTCTGAGAAGGAGCCTCAAGATGAATTTGGATTTACTTATGCAAATCCAAATGCTCAAGTGTTTACCCAAGCATCTCAAACTGATAGGCGCGTGATATCGTAGGTATGAGCGCCTAAGTAGGGCGAATTAAGCGCTTTAGAGGCGCGTTTTATTCCATTTACCACTTGAAGCCGTGCTTTCTTGTGTTTTGTATTTTTACTTTTCTTGTAGGTAATAAGGCGGTTTTAGCGCCAAGGTTGGAAAGCGTGGCCTTGAGGCCGGTTCGTACGTTGCCGAGGTGTCAAAGCGGAGGTTGCTCAAACTTGTTTTCAAGACTTTGGATAAAAAGAAGATTTTAATGAAGTTTGGGGTTAAATGGGGAATGATTCAAAATTGAATCATTCATCTATTATTTCATCAAAGTCCAAGGGCCTTTGTGTGATTAAGGTCCACAATCCCTATATAAGCAATTTATCCTACTGACTTTAGGGGGGCTGGCGTGAAAAAAAGCTGCGCACGAAGCGGTAGCAGTACGACAGGGTTCCGAAAATTACTTTGGCAGTTTCAGATTTTCGTTATTTCATTCAGAGTATTTTTCCTTCGGAGTTCTTCAAGTTTTAGTCAATTACTCGCACTTCGGTAACTCGTTTTAATTTCTGTTCTTAATTAAAATTGTTCGTTTGTTTTTATTTGGTTTAGATCTTTTGTTTATTTTTCATTCCAAGCAATAGAAGCATGATGCAATCTAGGGTTTCTTCTGGTTCTTGCGCAATGATTAGTGAGTAGTCGTATTGGTAGAGTCGCGGGGTGATTAGCATACTGTGATCAGTTCGGGAACTGCTCCTGTTTCCAAACAATGAAAAAAAGCAATTTTAGGTTAATAAAAAACATTCGTGAGACGAACTCAGGCATCGTCGGAGCCCATGTGAACGGGGGAATGGGGGTCCAAAACTCATTCTTCGCTGCGCATGGGTAAACGGCGACCATAGGGTCTCGCATCTTTCGGGGTATCTTTTTCTCACTAAAATCGAACGTTTTTAAGAACACTGAATGGAGCAGGTTAATCCAGACTGGTTGCGAGTGCTATGAATCCTACGACTGTACCTCCTTTTAATTATTTTAAAAGTTCAATTATTTCGTAAGTTTAGTTAATCTCAGCCAAATCAACAAGGGGTGGCTACCTAAGAGCCCGTTTAAATTATAACAACCCGAGTTTTTAGTCAGCACACACGACCGTCTCTGCGGATTCGACTCCGGTCTTACCGGATTTATTATGCTACACCGGTACCAGTCTTGCGCTTGGGACACCCGTAGTTTAGAGTTAGGAAATCGGTCAAGCACAAACCCTAACTCAAAAGGGATCCACTCCTAAGAGAGCGCAACGTGGTGGCAAGTTCACCATTGAAGAAGACAAATTGCTTGTATCGGCATATTTGAATGTTAGCTTGGATGCCGTGCAAGGGAATGACCAGAAACTTAAAACATATTGGAGAAGAGTGTGGGATTACTTCCATGAGCACATGCCATTGGCTCAGCGTAATGAGAACTCTCTAATGAATAGGTGGTCGACCATTCAACTTTCTGTTAACAAGTTCTGTGGATGCTTTGCTGGAATTGAAGCAAAACATCAAAGTGGTATGAATGAGGAAGACAAGGTATTGAGCTTCAATATAAATAATTACATTGATTATTACTTTCACACTTTTTTACAGACGAGGTAATTGTTTACATGTTTGTAGGTTTCTGAAGCAAAACAATCGTACAAAGACCTCCATGGAGGCTCATTTCAATTTGAGCACTGTTGGAATATTTTGAAGTACCAACCAAAGTGGCATGTCGATGTTGAGAAGAAAAACCAAAGAAGAACAAAACTTGGAACAGTACCTTCTTCTACTACTCCCGAGTTGGTAGATCTTGGAGAAAGTGATGCCACCTTTGTGGACTTGGAGAGACCTATAGGTACCAAAGCTGAGAAGAAAAAACGAAAGTTAGCTGAAATTCCTAGTTCTCCTCTTGTAGGAATACTAACTGACATAAAGGAAGAACAAAAGAAAACGAGCGACAAGAAAATGGACATCATCCAACAACTACATGTTGAAGAGCAAGAGAGACACCAACTTGATAAAGAGAGACTACGTGAAGAGCAAGAGAGAAATGCTATTAAGAAAGAAAAGCTACGTATGAAACAGTTCAAAGAAGAGGAGAGGATAATGCTACTGGATACAAGTGCCTTGTCTCATGTGCAACGAGAGTACTATCAAAGCCGGCAAATGGAAATCCTTCAAGAACGCGAAAAAAGGTTTAAAACGGTTGGTAGTTGAACTTTTGTGGGACATCTAGACGTCTGGAGGATTAAAGTTGTATTGATAGTTGAACTTTTGTGGGACATCTAGACATTTTGGAGGATTGAAGTAGTATTGGTAGTTGAACTTTTGTGGGACATCTGGACATTTTGAAGGATTGAAGTAGTTTGGACATCTAGACGTTTTGGAGGGTTGAACTTTTTTGGACATGTATTGCAAAAAAATTCACATGCTATTGTACCCAGAACTAAGGATTGGGTGTATTTTGGTAAATATTAGTTTGTGCTTGGTGTCCTTGTAATATTTGCTTCATAGACTTATAGAACTTGGGGTTCCTTAATCTGGGTCAGGTTGTATGCCTCTCTTCTGACTGTTTCTACCGGATGTACTTATTATTTGATTGGCCTAGTTTTGTTTGACAGTCTGTCTCTTATCCATAAGTTCTGCTAACCGGTTCTTCTGATCGGGATTTCTGCTATAACTGCTTTGGTTGTTCTTGCTGTCAAGTTTGGAACAAGTGGAGTAACTTCTACATGAGTGTTGTTGTTTGGAATTTGTTGTTGAAGTCTATTCTGTATTGCTTCTATTTGTGTTCTGCTATGCTACTGTGGTTGCCATTATCAGTCTAGGTTTTGGCTCTGTATTGGGTGTTGCTTGCTGTTGGACTGTCCTCTTGTTGTTGCTTGTTGTCCTCTTCGTTGTTGCTTGTTGCAGAACTGTCCTTTTTGTTGCTGTCCAGGTTGTGGCTGCTATTGGCTAGTCATTTTGATACCTTTTTGTTGTCCAAGTTGTTGTTGATACCTTAGTTCTCATTGTAGTGTTTTGTTCCTTGCCTTTTGGGTGGCCTTGGGATGTTTAAGCCTTTCTAGGGGGCTTGTCCCTAGGCTTCTCCTATTTCTTCTACTATTTCTTTTGGGTTCAACTGTGTCCAAGTTTGGTCCAGCCTTGTGCATGTTCATTTTCATGTGCAGTAGTGTTTTGCATTTGCCTTTTGACTGCTAGTTGCTGCTATTGCATGGCTGGTCCTTATTGAGCAGATTTTATGCAACATGATAATGTTCCTCGGAACATTTTATTTACTGTCACCATCAGGCTTTTTTGGAATGTTTCGAGAATTCTTGCGGCGATATGACTACTTTAATGTCTACTATTTTTAGTAGAGGCTTTTAATCTTAATATTCCTACTGGATGCAGAGTTATTAGACTTATAGAATGGTATTTTCCAGTTGGTTTGGCCGAGTTTTCAGAGACAAGGAGGGGATTTGGGTGACAGGCATCCTCAATGGGCTTACCTCTATGAAGCAAAAAATTCCAGTTGCTTGTAATATGATTCAGGTGGGGTTTTTTTTTTTCGTTTGCAGCAGTAGCAGTAATCTATGGGACTGCATTTTCAAATGCAGCAGTAGCAGTAGCAGATCCTTATTTGAGGCTTTTAATCTTAATATTCCTACTGGATTTGAGATGGTCCTGAAAATGGGAAGAAAGTTGGTGGAGAATATAGATGAAAGGAAAAAGTAGTTTGATCTATCTATATAGTTGTTGGAAGTGGAAGAAAGCTGGTGGAGATAGAGCTGTTGGTTGGGGAAACAGGTTACCGTTTTTCTTTTTTTGCAGGTTACCGTTCCTTTTTTCCTTTGCATAGCCTAAAGGCTAGTCTACTGGAGGATTGTAAAAATTGGTGGCTAGCTAATCTTATTTCTGACATATTTCCTAGCCCAAATGGCTAGGAATTGCTGGAGATGCTCTAATGGTACGGAATTTCAGCGTCCGGCAATGTCACGAATTTCCTAGTGGACGGGTTCCATAGAAATACTTTTCTTCCTACAGCGACGCAGACTAAACCATCACAGCAACCCTTGATCCTTATCCGACGATGGGGCACTTTAAAAGGGCAATCAAGCTCAACAGCAGTATCGGAGTGCTTGTGCAAAACATCGGAAAGAGAGCATGACCTTACATCGTAATCGGGACACCGAGAGATTAGTAAGAGTCTGTGGTCGGTGAAATCAGTGTTCGTAGATGCTAGATTGAGATGGGTTTTTGCGAATTCGGGACTTGAAATCAAGGAACGCCATGGCTTGCAAACGCACCTCAATTGCAGCAGGGACTTGACGGGAAGTCTCGATAGTATCTCGACCATGATGTCACGCGGGAGGTTCGGCGATGGCCGGTAATCTTCTGTCGGGACGTGGCATGGAGGTGTTTGATTGGTCTTTTCGGATTCTCCACAAGTGGAGTTGCTTACGGTCGCCATGGATGGTTGTTTGATAGGGTTTGTGTCTGCGTGGTTGGGTTAGGGCTTGAAGCTTTGAACGAAAGAGAAAGGGTTCGTGCTCTGTGTATAATAGGATAGGTTTGGGTTCGTATTTATATCGTGCATAGATTGGGATATGAGGCCCACTACGGGTCTCACATAAAAGATTCGATCTGTTCATTAAATTTAAAATATGGTTTGAAGGTCTCTTGTGAGAAATTAGCTCAATCCGCTACCTATAAGTGTTCGAAACAATCATCCAACTTTTCGTTCAGTTTTTAGGATCTTAAAATTTGAATGAAAAGTTAGATGGTTGGATCGAGCACTTCTAGGTAGCGGATTGAGCTGATTTCTAGCAAAAGCCCTTGAAAACATGTTTTAAACTTAATGAACGGATCGGATCATTTGTGTGGGATCTGTAGTGGACCTCATATTCCAATCTGTGCACGATTTGTATACCACGATGTATGAAAATACTTACCCGTAATTGTGATCATATTTGACCAGATTTGGAGATGGATGACAGTGTTTGTTTGAAAGATAAGAATGTAGTGATATTTCTGATGACAGTAGCGATGATTTACTGGGGAGACTCATCCGCATATTAGCAGGAATCCCCCAATTTTAGCGGGGAGACTCACGACTGTGGTAAGAATGTCCAAATTTAGTTCAATATGTCTTTTATTCGTGGTAAATATGTTCCTTGACATGGTAAGCACATTCAGTTGCTATTTGTTTTTCACAACTGTGGTAAGAATGTCCAATTTTTGTTAAATATGCCCATTATTTGTGGTAAGTATATTCCTCGTATAAAATGGATGGGAGATCCATCCATGGCTGGTCGAAGCTTCAAGCTCATCGTCGAATACCAAACAACAGGGAATGCAATGCTAAACATACACCCAAGTCTGCAAATCAAGTTACACTAATGCAAATCGTTCGCTTAACCCATAAACAACATCATTCATTGAACAAAAGAATTCCAAAAGTCCAAAATTTAAATGCGAGTAAAACCCCAAATTACAAATTTATGACGTTCTAAATTTTGAATGCCAATATAAGCTTTGCTCGATGAACATGTCGACAACTTATTTCCCAAATGTCCAAACTTTTCACTTATTAGTTTGAAATTAAAGATCTTGAACTGAATATCAAATTTATTAAACTTATTTTGTTTTTGCAACTTCCAAGAAATTGCAAAACCCCATTTTATAACTCCATTTCCAAGTCTAATTACTATTGAGATTCTTAACCTTTTTGCATCAAAATTCTTCGAGTTCTTGCATAGACTACGAATCAAACCCACAGTGTTGTCGAAGTTGAGGGAGTCGCTGTTGTTGGAGTTGTTGCGGGATTCAGAGTCGGAGTGGAGTAGAGAGAGAAAGAGAAGACAGCGTGAGGGCTGAGAGAGATAAACATGGGAGAGAGAGAGAGAGAGAGAGAGAGAGAGAGATTACCTGTTACAGGAAAACCGCTCTGGGGCATCATAGTTGGACGCACTTTGTTGTAAAATTTTCGGAGAGGGCCAATTGGTAGGGTCTGGCTATAATGCTGTCAAATGGTATGGGAGCATGATGCTCTCATTAGTAAATAGTAGAGGTGGCAACTGGATGGGTTAAAATAGGTTGCGGGTCAAATATAGACGGATCGAATACGGGTTGAAATGGGTTGGGACGAATATGGGTCAAGTCAAATCCGATCCGTTTCGTTTTACTAAATGGTATGTATAGCCATATAAGGTGGTAAATGTAGCCAGATAGTGTGGTCATACAGTATAACAAGTGAAGCCCTATAACATAGTAAGGGCCTGTTCGGCCAAATAATCAATCCGGATTTCCCGCCAAATTTTTTTTGTCCTTATTCAAATTTTTTTGCATTTCGTGGCTTATTGTCAATTTTTTGGGAATTATTGCCTCGTTATGACGAGAGAAATCTAAAAAGTAAAAAATTTTGGTTGAAATCCAATTTTTTTTGAATAAAGACGAAAAAAGTGGCTTTCCCGCCAATTTTCGTCGAAATTCAAAAAAGTTTGGATTTCGATCAAAATTTTTTACTTTTTAGATTCCTCTCATCATAACGAAGTAATAATCCCCAAAAAATTGACAATAAACCACGAAATGCAAAAAAAAATTTGAATAAGGACAAAAAAAAATTGGCGGGAAATCCGGATTGATTATTTGGCCGAACAGGCCCTAAGTATTGCCTAGTAAATGGTAAGTATATAAAAGGGAGACTTAAAAATCCATCCTCATTTCTCATCCAACTTAATTATTCATCCCTCACTTTTTGAACTGTTATATTTTCATCCCTGTTTTTTTTTAATACCAACAATGCCCCTCCAACTTAATTATTCATCCCTCACTTGTTATATATATATATAACACCGGAAGAGGGGGACCAAAACATATCCCAACAAATCCCACGATTTTCGTTCCGTCCCACGATTTCCGTTCTGATCCCGGAAATTTTGGATCTAATCACCCAACAAATCCCATAAACAACATCCCCCACCCACCGAGAGAGAGCAGAGTTTTAGAGAGAGAAAATGTGAGAGAGCAAAGAGTGCAGGAGAAGTTCTCCTTCGGCCCCCCAGCCCCAGCCCCTCCATCCCCTTCCCCCTACGGCTCCGACGTGACAGCGGCGACGACAAGCTCCGGCGGTTTATTTTTCAGTTTTTTTGTTTTTTCGTTTCTGTTTTTTTCTATTTTGCTAAACAACATCCCCCACCCCTAAATCCCATTTTCAGATTTGCAAGTTTTGGAGAGAAGCGGCATCTCCGACCGCCGTGAACGGGATCAACTGGAGTGGATCGGTGCTCCACCTCCTCTGCCATGAACGGGAGTGGATCGGTGCTCCACCTCCTCTACCATGAACGGTATCAACTCGTCGTCCTCCATCCTTGCCGTCCTACATCCTCCCTCATCGCCGTCGATTTCGCCGGAGCAAATCTTCAAGATGTAGTCTTCGAGGTTCTTAGCGAGATCGACATCCCAGTTGGTTTCCAAGTCACAAAGGGGTCGCACCATGTGGAATCGCTCCCAGCTGTTGCTAGCTTCTCCTAGCCCATCCCGCCGCCGTCCTCCATCACCATTCCACAGAGATTACGAAAAAGTTGGTATTCATGGTTTATTAACCATGAATCGGCGAATGAATATTCATGTTTTTTTTCTCATCTTGTTCTTTGATTTTTTTTTTTGATCTATGGCTTGTTTGGGTATTCATACCATGATTATTAATGAAAGTTTCCATGACGATACACAAATTGAATGGTTTTTGGTTTATGCTTGGTTTGGATATTCATGGTTAATAAACCATGAATCAGTTGAGCTTCTCCAACCAGACATTTTTGCATGTATTGATCATGATAAGTTGACCATATTATTCCATGACGATACACAGATTGAATGGTTTTTGGTTTATGCTTCGTTTGGATATTCATGGTTAATAAACCATGAATCAGTTGAGCTTCTCCAACCAGACATTTTTGCATGTATTGATCATGATAAGTTGACCATATTATTCCATGGAATATGTGTTATCGTGATTAGACATTTTTACCATCAAAATAGTGTTATCGTGATCAGCATTTCATGGTTAAATTACCATGTCGATTTCAACGACCGTAGAGAGGGGCTGACGACAACAAGATCAGTTGATGCTCTGTCCATTCCATCCACATGGTCGTCACAATTGACTGATTCGTGGGTCCGAGCGATGGGTGGCGGCAGCGATCAACATACGGCGGTGGGTAACGTGCGGCTGTTGGTAGATGAATGAGGGCAAATGGGGGGGTTTCAGATTAGATTAGGAATGGGGGATTGGGATCAGTTTTTGGCGTGCATTTCTTGTGGCTATAATTATGGGAATATGTTGTGTTAATTATGGATAACCATGAAAAGGGAAACAAATGCATAGGAATATCTATATATTCTATATCTATATATAAAATAGAATAAAGGGTATTAAAGGTAATTTATCTATCACAGGGATGAAATCATAAGCATAAAAAAAGGAGGGGATGAATTCTTACATACTATGAAAAAAGGGGATGGATATTTAAATATTCCTATATAAAACCAATTTTTGTAGTAAGTATTATTTCGGAATTTTGCTGCAAAATCACAAAACCACCTTGTATTTAGCAAATTTAGCTTACTTTCTGTAGGTAGTTTTGATCTAGTGGCTGAGATTTACCAATTTTTCAATTTGAACGTGTATTAAATAAGAGCATCATGCTCTCATACCACTAGGAAGCATGGTAGAAGTTTTGCAGTTGGAATTCTCCCAATTTGGATTGTCCTTGTGATTTCCGGCTAAACTTCTAGGGAGCATGATAAGTCAATTAGCTTATTTAATCAAAAAGCCCCTACATGTATTACAATTTACATGTAATAGTCAAGTTGTTTTCACTTTCGCTTTCGCTAAATGATATTTAATTGGATATATATGAAAAGAATAATTTGTCTAGAAAATTTGTAAAAATATACACGGCCAAAATATAAACCATTTAATTTAGCAGAAACCCACTCTTTGTATTTTCTACTATTAATTTGTTGTATACTAGTATTTTTTTTCCTAATAAAAAGCCAAATCAGTTTGAGGACATAAAATAGACTTCAGTACCAATTTTTTTAGGGCAAATTTTCGTAGTCGTCCCTCTAGTTTTACGGTTGTCTCAATTTCGTCCCTCTAGTTTGTTTTACATTCTAAATTGGTAAAATCATTAACACCGTTAATGAAACTAACGAAAAAAAATGATTAAAAAATTAAGTGCTCCAATTTTAATCCGGTTGAACCAGTGCGAAAATCTTATTTTTTGATCATTTTATCTTAGATGGTCGTAATGAATTTTTGGCTCTAAGGCCTTTCATTGAGCACCCGAAGACTTCATATTTAGTTTCAGGGCTCTCTTAGGGTGCTCGTTGTAATAAGTAAATAGAAGTGGATAAATAAATTTAACAACAATGGTGAAAAACTACCCCACATTGTAATAAGCAAAGTTACAAATCTTTTAGTAAATAACTAAATTCCATCAATTCCATAACCCAACTTAACAACTTTTATCAATAACCAAACTCAAAACTCAAAAACTCAAAAATACCACACATTGGAATCGTCTCATGAGACGAATAATTTGGTGTGGTTGGATGCGTGATTGGAACTCGTTTGCAATTGGACAAATGTACATTGTGTATTGTGGGGGTTTTTTGGTTAGGGATGCAAAAATAACCAATGTGGAGGCAGAGGTTGTTAAGTTTGATTATGGACTAAATTGATAATCAAATGCTGACGTGACACATTTTGGTTATTGGTTTTGATTATTACCATTGCGGATGCTCTTAGTCTCCACAAGGAAACTATTGAGAAGCGTTGTTCAATGCTGAATCAGTATGCCAAATTTTATCATTAGCGGCATGAGAAAACTGCCGTTAATAGTCTCAAAATCGCTGGTAATAGTACAAAAACGCCGCCGGAAATAAACCGCCGGGAAAACAATTGTCGGAAAAACAAAAGCGGCGTTAGAAAACCGCCGGCAATACTAAAAACGGCGGTAAAAAACCACCGGTAGGAATACCGCCGGCAATAGAATCAGTGATTAATTTTTTTTTTTCTAGGAATCGAACTCGGAACCTCCGGATCCTATAGCGCGCGTGCTACCAACTGGGTTGTCTCGAATATTGCGTCATGTAGGATAAATAATAATATTTATATTATACAGGTCAGTATTATTATAAGCGGTGGTTATAAACCGCCGGTATTAAAAAAAACAGTATATTATATTTTTTCCGACGGTATTTTAAATAACTGCCTGTAAAAGTTTGTAAAAACGGCATTCTTAAAAAAACCGCCGTTTTAGGTAGTTAGTCCTGGCAATTCTACTAATGCCGGTAAAAATAGCTTTTAACGGCAGTTTTCTTTACCGCTGGTAATAATACCACCGATAAAAGCGATATTTGGCGTAAATCTCGAGCCGGAAAGTTAAATGAAGTGTTGCATTAAAAAAATATATTCTATACTAGAAATGAAAATTAGAAATCTAACAAATTTTTCGTTTTTCTTTCTTAATTTATGCAACATGGGTGACATGGTGGCAGCAACAGAAGGATGGTGTTGGTGGAGATAGTAGGAGCATAAAAGTGGCGACTTCGCGTGATGAGAGTTGATAATGGCGGTAATGGAGTGGCGATGGTAACAGTCATGCATGTGGAGAAGTGGTGGTTTCGTTTATTGTGTACGTTTACCATTGGCTAAAGAAAATGGTTTATAGCAACGACCGAAAAGAAATGATGCAGATAAAAGGTTAAAAGAAAGTGAAATTGAAATGATAACAGCAACAATGAGTGGACTGGCAGCGGAGGAGCGCTCAAAAAATAAACGAGGTCTAAAGAACACAATCAATATAAGAAATGCCAAATTTTAGCTTTCTTTCTCCAACACAGTGTTCCTTTCATTTTAGCCTCAAATTTTACATTCGTATTTTGTGGGCTATGAAAGAGGAAGGGAGGATACTTGTCACACCCTCGATTCTCAACATAGATATAAAGGATTTTCATAAATAAAACCTCACAATATTCCGTACGATTCCCAAAATAATATACCATCTTCCATTTCCATCATTTTGTTTTAGACATCCAAGGGTTTCCAAAATATTTCAACTTTGGCTTCGAGACCCGAATTACAATAATTACCGAGTGTCAAAAGAAAGTTTAGAACTTACAACCTTTCGTCGTCAAAAGATTTACGAATAAGAGTTACTAATACATCTTCTAAAAAAAAAAAAAAATGAAACACAAAGATGATTTAATAACTCCATGGTGTTAGCTTTCAAAATAATGCTCACATCCAAGCACTCCAAGCATGCACTACTGTCCCGAGTTAGCACCTGAAAAATGATAGAAGGTCTGAGCTACACTAGCCCAGTAGAAAATTCTAATCTAGCAATGTATGCAAATGACATGTCGGAATTATCACAAGAAGGAGATGGCAACAGGTTTCGATAAGTAGTCGATTTAAGCAATTTAATTTCAATGCTTCAATTTCAAACCAATCGCGTGTCCCATTGAATAACCTTTGAAAGAAACATGAGTCGAAACGTGTCTCGTATAAGTGTCATGAGCCGAAGCTCCTGCCGGGCCAATTAAAGGACCCCGATGTCCTCTGCCAGGCACCTTACCCATAGGGAGGTCCTGAAAAATCAAATACGAGCATATAGCTCCTGCCGGGCCAATTAAAGGACCCCGATGTCCTCTACCAGGCACTCACCCGTCGATGAGTCCTGAAGTGTTCTCGTCGCGTTTGTAATGTTCCAAATCCTTTAACCGTAAAAAAAAAAAGATAAAATAAAATATACCTTTCAACGCCACTTTAGTCCATAGAGTATTTTTGAAGAAAACCATGCTTAATGGAGCTTAAAATAATCATGAATGTGTTCTACGAGGTCACCAGGCATGGGTGATCCAATTAGGAACCAGTTAGGAAGCTTTTGAATTGACCTAGAAGTGATTAGAACTTAGATTAATGGAGTAGGAATGGGATCAGCAAAACTGTCAAGGAACGAGGTGTTATCGATAACCTTGGTAGAAGGTATCGATAACCTTAGACCGTGACCAATGAAAAAGTGAAGTTATCGATAACAGGTGAAGAAGGTATCGATAACTCAGGGGTTATGATTATTCCAGACGCGAGGGTATCGATAACGATGAGAATTGTTATCGATAACGACAAGTTTTCTGGGCTTGAGCATAATGTTATCGATAACTTTAAGAATGTTATCGATAACGAATGGTGTTCGACAGATTTTTGACAAATTCCAATAGGTTTCACAGCAACACTAACTTCAACAACAACAATGGCGATCAATGGCCCAAACCAAGCAATAAGAAACACGTCATATACATATATGGAGAGTTAGAACCTCCTACCTCAAGGATCAAAGATCAAAACCAAGTGATGTTCAAGCCCTAGCTCCGAAACTTGAAAGCGAACGGAGTACGCCTCCACCGAGCTCACACCGGTGCGATACGGACTGAAATACGAGAAGGGAGAAAGGATTGAAGGTTGGGTTTTGTGGGTTTTGGGTTGTTTTTGTGAGAAATAGAGAGGGAGCCGAGAGAGAGTGAGAGTCGGGAGAGAGGGGGAGAACAGGGAGTGAGAGTGGAAAGGGGAATTTTGATTCCCTGGTCTCACACGCCCACACATATATGCATACACTTCACACACTTCACACATTCACTCTCCAAATAAAACCTTTTAACACATTAACCCCAAATTCTCAATTTCAAAACAATCTCATCCTTCTTATTTCCCGTAAATCATTTAAATAGATTAAAAAGAAAAACAAAAATCCTCGGGTCTTTACAATACTTGCCAAATCCAGGTAAATCTTGAAATAAAATACTCCCTCCGTTCCTTAATGTTTGACACTTTTGGGAGTTCTAACTTTTAAAAAAGAAATATTATTGTATTGTGCAAAAACCAAGTGTCCAATCTTACCCTTCTAGTGTACTTTGAATAGTACTTGAAAATTTGAATTTGAAATTTTGTGCTCAAAAGAAAAGGGTAACATGAGAAGTTTACCATATTTTGCTTTTAACTTTTCAAAATGGATAAATTATATGGGACATCAAAAAGCATGAAAGTGTCAAACATTTAGGGACGGAGGGAGTACCAAATATGGCCTATTGAAGTTGCAATACACGAGCAATAGGATTGAGAGCGGGAGCGGAACGAGGATTGGGATTGAGAGTGAGTACTAGGTTATGTCAATATGATATTAACATTTCAGAAACAAATAAAAGAGTACTAGCTCTAATTACATGCCAATTTTTTTTACATAAAGCAAGTACAAGTCTTCACACCAGGATGACTACAATATAACCTAAGTCGATTCTGGAAATCAAATCTCCTCGTTCTCAGCTCATTTAAGGATTGAAAAGGATGGGATTTTGTGTAGAATTCAATTATGGACCAACTGGAATGCTTAGAGGGAGGTCCAGCCTACCATTTCTTGGGGAAAAAAATTGTTTGGTTTGCCCATCATGTCCCTAGATGGGCATTCATTGAATGACTCATTTTCTGAGGCAGATTATCTACTAATTAGGACAGGCTGGGAAGCTGGGGCTTGCAGGTAGATATGGCATATGCATGCTGTCTTTGTAATGGCTAAGTGGAGTCCCATGAACATTTGTTTTTTGCCTGTCCATTTTCTTGTCAAGTTCGGGGTAATTGTGTTTTTGTGTTAAGTGTTCGAAGGAGAGCATAATTGTGTTTTTGTTTTCTAATTAATTATCTCAACTTGCTCCGACAAAAGAAAAGTCGGGTGAACGTTTGTGTCCATCGTATGGCAAGATAGCAGTTCCATTGACCTGAAATGTGCAGGCATTAGTTGCAAAATTGGCATACGAATCATGTACCATCTCTCTAATTTCCAAAATCAAGTTTTGTATTGTATCATGTTCCATGTGTACCAAAGACACATAAAATAGAAGAAACGTTCGGGTATCGGGGATAGGCATCAATTCTTCTTGTTGGCATATCAGAACACTGAATCGTGAATGATGCAAAACACGCAATGCAAACAGAAATTTAACACAAACATAATACTGAATCGTTAATTTCTTAGTGATGTGCATTGACATAAAGGAAAGGAATATGTGTATATTATTCATATAAACCATCTCATGGAAAAACACAAACATAAAACCGAACCAATAGATACCAGTCTGGTATGGTCACGGTTTAGGTGATACAAACCCCGTCGGGGTTTGGCTTGATTTTTTGTTTTGGTTTTTTGTTTGGAACGGGTTTGGCAAAAACTCAGGCCGAACCAACCAGTTCTTATCCCTACTTTCTTCCTCCTTTCTTCACACGCGCGCTCAGGACACGAACAAAGATTGAAATTCTCTCTCTCTCTCTCCATCTCTCCCACATCGATTTAAGCATCTTCTCTTAAGTTGGACCCTCCAAATACTATTATCAATTGGAATCCCAATCACCTAATTGAAAGGCCATACAATGTACTGCAAATAGGTACACGCATCTCATGAACAATATTGTAGCCCATGAGAATAGCTCGATCGGTACGTTGTACGTAAGCCTCATTCAGGCAGTTCAACATTTCTTGTGAGTTTGGTCTGAGTAGAAAATATGTTTTTGTTTTGTTGAGATTATTGTAGAAATACAAACATCAACATGAGAGAATTTAGATCACTCATCGTATATAGTCATTTCAAATTGTGAAGGAGACTGAAGTTACAACAGATTTAGCTCGTTCTAGCTGCTAACTAAAGCTACTGTAACTCCATGAGAGCTGGAATCAGCTGAGGTAGAACCAACTAAATCTGCTGTAACTTCAGTCTCCTTTACACAAATCCATCTTGGTGGAAGCAGAATTTTCTGGATTTTAAAAATAAAAATACTACTCGGGAGGTTAAGATAAGATTACTCCCTATCTAGAAGGTAATAACTAGGGCTGCCCGTGGATCGGTTCGATCGGTTCCCAATCCGATCTGCTAGTGGAGAATCGTTATTTTCTCCATCCGCCCCCCGTCCGTGAGTGTTGTTTGGAGGCAGTTTGGGCCATTCGGTTTGGACGGATTTGAGCCTGCAGTAATTATATACCAGAAATTTGAAAAATAGAGCACCAAAATTTAAAGTCCAAACAAGTCTAAGTATTCTTCTTTGGATTTAAAGCCATCAAATATCTTTTCTTGACTTCGATTTTCTTGGCAACCAAACCAAAACTGTGTAAACTGTAAAGTCTATATGTATTGGTCAAGAAAACTACATAAAGTATATATGACAAGAACATTAACAAGACTACTTATAATAATTAACAGGAATATGAACCCATGCATTTGCCTAAACTTCGGACACCAACAGAACATCCACTGAGTAGATGCACAAACCATTGGCATGGGATTTTCTCATTCCCATAGCATCAGAATCGAGCCTGACGGCTTGGTTAAGCAACACAAGTTTAATTTGGTAACAGATAAACAGTATACCAATGTAATTAGTTTTTCTTTGTCAATGTTCTGCATTTTCAACCAACTGGGGCTGGCTCAGTTGGCCTGCAGGACTTCTACATTTCACTAGGAGGTCAGGAGTTTGAATCTATCCACCTGCTTGTAGTTATGTTGGATTTGTAGTGGTTGAGTTATCTTGTCGATTCTCACACAATTGATGTACGTAGTGTCTCATGGTTTGTACTTTGTAATTCATATATGATGTAATGATCTCTCCTATCGATTGACAAAAAAGAAACGGTTAAATACCGTCGAACTATTCCTGTTTGTCTCGCTCATCCCCTAATAGAATTTTGCCTACGGCCAAACCCCCTGAGCAAAGTTTCCATTTGGAGGGGGTAACGCCGTTGGACGGAAGTAATGAAAAGACCAAATTGCCCTTACATATATATATCACCACAGACCTACATATCCTCATTTCACTTCATCTCTCTCTCATATCTCTCTGTACAACATCTAACACAAAAACATTTCCGGCACCTATTCCGGCGATCACCACCATTTCTCTCTCTCTCTGGTTCGACCTTGATCACCCCTAGTCACTATAACTGGTCGAAGAGGGGGGGAAGACGACGGTGGTGGAGGTGTAGGTGGAGGAGGAGGAACCACCAAATAGCAAAACTAGGAGACTCGCTCCAACCTCGGCTTCACAACAGCGGATCTGTGAGCTGTCGGCATAGTCGCCGTCATTTGGTTCTGGCGACGGTAAGAAAGGTTACCGGTACCCCATCTCTTCTCCTCTTATTCTTCTACGATTTGTGGAAACAGACAACTCGATGACAGTGGAAAAATCATTTATGGTTTCGGGTTTGTGGGTTTTGCCATTAGTTTTCAATTTTTGGTTTGTGGGTTTGTGCAATCGGTTCCTTGTTTTCAATTGGTGGTCTGTGGACAGAGACATTGATTTTGTGGAATCTTGGTTTCCAATTTGTGTCAATTTCAATTTGTGGGTTTGGACTTTGAGGTTTGATTCAGAAGATGGGTTTTCCAATTGTGGAGAGAGAGAGAGAGAGAGAGAGAGAGAGAGAGAGAGAGAGAGAGAGTGTGTGTGTGTTACAGTGAGTGATAGGAAAGGGTGGCATGGGTGGTGGTCTCCACCAAAGTGGGCCAAAAATTAAAGTAGGGGGTAATATTGGAACATTTTACCACTAACAGAATTTAGGTTAAAATATTAACGGTTTTGGACGGAATCCTTACGGAAGGGGTGTATGAGACAAAAAAACTTTAATGAAGGGTCTGGCCGTAGGCAGAATTCTATTAGGGGGTGAGCGAGACAAACAAAAATAGTTCGAGGGATGTCCCGGTATTTAACCCAAAAAGAAAAGAAAAGAAGAGATGTCCTGTGTTTTCACATATGTCTTTTGATCTAGCATTGGTGGCTTTTTTTTTCTAAATACTTGAACAAAGCAGGAGATGGAAGAAAAGTGACAAACCCACTAAGGACCTTGATATGCTTGTGATATAGAGATTCAAAGTCTTCCACCAATGATCATTGAAAACCCACTAAGGACCTTGATATGCTTGTGATAGGACCTTGATATACAATTGAGCCTTGTACAAGTTGAATTTTTTTATCAACAGATGGAATGGCACTTGGAAGCACAATGCGTTTATAGTTAAATTATTCAAGCCAATTAAGCATACTTAAAAGTGTTAGCAAAAATCATTAGTGTAATTAGTGCTAAAGTCAGAATTAGTTGAGAGTTAGTTAGCTTGGTTATGGTAGCCTGTTAGCTGAGCTGTCTTGGCTCACGTTTCTGTTGTAATTCTGTTGTAACAAGTAGTGGCCCAGCTGGCAGTTAGTGAGGGGGCTTATATACTCAGATTAAGGACTTGATGTAACTCATTCGGTGGGGAATAAAAAATACAGAGAGAATGTTTTGAGATTTGAGTAGTGTTCTTGATTTCTTGATTCTCATATCAATTCTGTAAATCTCCATAAAAAGATCTAGTACTCGATGTAATGAATGGCGGGATAGACGCGGTTGCTTGTCTCGGAGTTAGCGGTACTGCCGTAACCATTGACAAAATTGGTGGTGCAGTGGGTTTCCAACTTTCCAATTCAACTGGTTTGACGCGGTTTCTGTTGAAATAGTAAGCATGATTAGCACGTTTGGGAACTATTCTTTTGGAGGGTTGGTACTAATAAGCTTCAAAGCAAGTGGAAGGATTTCGTCAAAGATCAGATGAAGACTTTTGCTTTTTTTTTTTTTTTTTGGAAAGGCTTTTGCTTTTACGTATTTGATTTTGTTAGTGTTTCAATAAATATAAGCTTATCAATCAAACGTGTAGCTTTGCCTATAAATAGGCTTGTAATTCATATTGTAAAAGTATAGGAGTTGAGTGAGAGAAAGAAAGAGAGACGTGAGTGAGAACTTTGTAATTGTTTGTGTGTTTTATCAATAAAAAGTGTGCTTACTATTGTGTGTGAGAAATCTCCTCCCCCCATCAGTGATACCTACCGCTTCTGCTTTCCAACAGTTTCAACTAAGCAAGAATGAAAGACGACTTCCGAAGTCATCACTTCCTATTTCTTCCAAAGTCACTCACTAAGTCTTCCTACTGCAATTGGAAAGCAAAAGGGGTGACCCAATACAACTTCCTGAGTCACTTACTAAGTCTTGTTTCAAGACAAATGCATATATATTTGAGGCTCAGTTGGTTATTTTCTCCTCTAGGACTTGGTTGGTGTGTTGTTGGTTTTGGACTGCCTGGTTTTTGGCATAACATTTTAACTTTACGGGAAAAAGTTGATAGGGTTGGCTAAGTTACTCCGGCCTTGTCTTGTTAATATGCAGAACGCCTTTGTTCTCAGTGTGATATAAGAACTGATTTCACACACACACACAAAAGAAAGCAGTGAAAAAAACATTTGAGCTCACAAATTTTTCTAACCATCTTAAGCACAATGAATTGAAGAACCGGAATTTATGGAATTCTCACACAATAAAATGAACAGGAATCCAGCAGATTTGCTATATACAATGTCATGACATTCAGTTGCTAGCTAAACTAACCATTGGTGCCGTCACCACAACGTCAGAATTGAGCCCCATCCCACAGATGAAATGGAAAGTGGGGAACACAAAAAAGCTCGAGTGCGGTAATGCGTGGTGGGTTTCCATCGACTGGTGGAGTAGTGGGTTTCAACAAAGCAAGGAATAGCCACATTCCCCATTTATACCATTTTCACCAGTTTGCTTCACAACAACTGAAATCAGAAAAATGAGAATGGAATTCATTACCTGGTTTTTCTCAATCACCACCACCCTCACAATCTTCTGCTCTATCACCATTCCAGTACACAGCCAATGCCTGGAGGATCAAAAATCTTTGTTGCTTCAATTGATGAACAGCCTCAAGTTCGATCCAGATTACTCGGTCAAGTTGGTGAATTGGGCTGGAACCAACGATTGTTGTCAATGGAATGGTGTGACTTGTGACCAGTTCGGTCGTGTTATAGGTCTCGACCTGAACACGGAATCAATCTCCGGAGGTTTAAATGACTCAAGCAGTCTTTTCGGGCTCAAGTTTTTAGAGAAGCTGAACTTGGCTAACAACAGCTTCAACTTCGCAGAAATTCCATCCAGTTTTGGAGTCCTCACCAATCTAAAATATCTGAATTTGTCGGACACTCAATTTGTTGGGCAGATTCAAATGGAATTCTCGCGCTTGACGAGGTTGGTGAAGCTTGATTTGTCTAATCACGATGTTTTCAATTCCTATGGAATCCGAATTGATAACCCAAATTTATTCACACTTTTTCGTAACCTTGGTGGGCTTACAGAGCTTTATTTGGACGGGGTAAATATATCAGCAAATGGGTATGAATGGGGTCGGGCCATTTCATCTTCACTGCCTAACCTGCGAGTTTTGAGCTTGAGTGATTGTTTACTTTCAGGCCTTATTGATTCTTCCCTTCAAAACCTTCAGTACCTTTCAGAAATTAATTTGGCTGGGAACAATCTCTCGTCTCTGGTCCCGGATTTCTTTGCGAATTTTCAGAACTTGACAGTTTTGATTCTCAGGGCTGCGGAATTGTATGGAACGTTTCCAGACATCATATTTCAGCGGGTACAAACACTAAAGACTCTGGATTTGTCAGGTAATAAACTACTTAATGGTTCTTTACCTGATTTCCCAGAGAATGGATCCCTTCGGAATCTGGTGCTCAGCGACACTAGTTTTTCAGGGAATTTACCCGAATCTATCGAGAATTTGAGGGAGCTAAGAAGGATAGAGATTCACGGCTGTTATTTCAGCGGACCAATTCCGAGTTCACTTGCAAACCTTAGTCTGCTTGCTTACTTAGATTTTTCAAACAACAATTTTAGTGGTTCAATACCTTCGTTTCAAGGATCCAATAATCTCACTTCCATAGACCTCTCTCATAATGCTCTAACAGGTCCAGTTCCTTCCATTTACTTTGAAGGCCTTTCAAATCTTTTAAATATTAACCTCGCATTCAATTCCTTCCATGGGAGTATTCCTTTTTCTCTGTTTTCCCTTCCATCAATGCAAGAAATTAACCTTTCCTACAACAAATTCAGTGAAATTTCGGGGTCTCTTCCCAATGGTTCCTTGTCTCCTTTGGTTATACTAGATTTGAGTAGTAACAAAATACAAGGGCCTTTCCCGTCGTACTTCTTTGATTTTCAAAGTCTGAATACCCTCTTTATTTCTTCCAACAACTTGAGTGGCACCCTACAGCTAGAAAGTTTCCATAGGCTTCAAAATCTTGAAGTGCTTGAGCTTTCATACAATAGCTTGTCTGTCAATGCAAGTATTAGTGAGTCTAGCTTATCATCGTTTCCCCAATTCGTAGATTTAGCATTGGCTTCTTGCAAGCTGCAACAGATCCCTCCTCTAATGAACCAGTCGAGCTTGTTGGGTTTAGACCTTTCTGAAAACCAAATTTCTGGCGTCATACCTAATTGGATTTGGAATATTAGTAATGGATATCTAAATCTTTCTTCTAATCTCCTAGTGGGTTTTCAAAAGGGTTTTGTTATTCCTATTGTTGGTTACCTTGACCTTCATTCCAATCAGCTCCGCGGTGAAATCCCAATACCAGTAGAAGGAGCCTACGTGGACTACTCAAGGAATAATTTCAGCTCTTCTATCCCTGCTGAAATTGGCAACCGCCTTCCCAATGCTTGGTTCTTTTCTCTTTCTTATAACATGCTTTCTGGACCCATCCCTCCAACATTATGCAACGGGAGCCACCTTGAGATTCTTAATTTGTCCAACAATAGATTCAATGGCACTATACCTCAATGTCTAATAGATAAAGGGACTGCAACCCTCAGCGTATTGAATTTGCAGAATAACAATCTTACTGGTAACATAATGGGCACATTCCCGAAAGGTTGCACTTTGAGGACCCTTGAGTTGAATGGAAATAACTTCGAAGGGGAGATTCCAAATTCCTTGGCAAATTGTGCAAATGCAGAGGTTTTAAATCTCGGTACCAACAATATAAATGGTAACTTCCCTTGTTTTTTGGCGAACTTATCAGAATTGCGCATCTTGGTTTTACGATCCAACAAGTTCCATGGAAATATTGGCTGCCGAGGAATTCATAATTACATCTGGCCAAAGCTTCAAATCATTGACCTAGCTTTGAACAACTTCAGCGGTATTCTGCCGCCAAATTTCTTTTCGCAGAGGAAGGCAATGATGGATGGGGGTAATCGACAACCAAATGCCAATCACTTGCGTTTTGATTTTTCTCAAAATATCTACTATGAGGATTCAGTGACAGTTATCAACAAAGGGTTAGAGATGAAACTGGTGAAGATCTTAACTATATTTACCATAATCGATTTCTCTAACAACAGTTTCAAAGGAAAAATACCAAACACGGTTGGGGATCTGAAATCTCTCTATGTTCTCAACCTATCACACAATGCCCTCACTGGTTCAATCCCATCATCAGTTGGAAACTTAACACAGCTTGGATCACTTGACCTCTCGTGGAACAATCTAGGTGGAAGGATCCCGGTGACACTTGCACGTCTGACATTTCTTGCATTCCTGAACTTATCATACAATCAACTCGTTGGAATAATCCCAACTGGCCCCCAACTTCAATTATTTCCAGGAACTTCGTACGAAGGAAACAAAGGATTATGGGGACCTCCTTTGACCGCTAAAGAAGCAGAACCGGCACCGCCAACATTGAATGGTACACAGTCATATTCTGAGGAGGATGAGATTAACTGGGTCTACATAATTGCTACGTTGGGATATACTTTGGGGTTTGGAGTTGTTGTTGTGCCACTTTTATATTCAAAAAGATGGAGACAACGCTACAACAAACCTCTCGATAGAGTTATTGTGAGGATTCTCCATCATCGAGAGCAGCGAGCAAGACATCAAAGAGGAAGAGACAACACAAACCAGCTTCGGAGACGCCTGCAGGCCGGCACAACTGGAGGGTTCAATTGAGTAAAATCAGGTAAGGGTTTAGTTATTTAAAATCTTTAATTAGAAAATGCAAAGATAATTAAGTATGCTTATGGAAAACACTACGGAAAACATGAAAACAAAAGATTAATATTGTCCGCAAGCCTAGCGGAAATTGTGGCAAACCGCAAACAGAACTTCTATTCAAGCCTATAAAAAAGCTACACCAAACCTGCTTACAACTTATTTAAGTCTTTTAAGTAAGTAGTCAAAAATCTATTCTCAGATATGCAATAATGTGATATGTGTGTGAGATTAAAAAGATAATAAGTATAAGTAATTATGTGTATATATAAGAACTAACAACATATGTTTTCGGGACCTCTACAAGTCAATTATTTGAGCTCATCAAATTAAATGCCTCGGAAATAAGAACATATAATTTGTATGAATTGTCGATTAATTTTGGATATTAATTGACGCATCCGAACCGTCATCCTGTACGCTACAGGACGATGCGGAACTAGTGGGATAGGCAATATAAGGGTGCCGATGTTGTGATTCGATAATTTCACTAGTGGGGTAGCTCCCCGGCCACCACACGTTTGCTATGTATACGATGTTGTTGTTTTGCTTCGGCCCTATTTTAGTTCACAGGTTATTTCTACGATTATACAATTTGATTATTAGTTGTTGATTCCGATGGTAAACTTGAACTTTGGTATTTTAATTAATTCTCAGCTGGGCTCGTTTATCCCTTTTCAGGCGATCACGCGGAGGGGACAAGACTTAGCATTGGGCACTAAGTTGGCTATCCTTGTATTATGTCATCTAGTAATTTCGGTGACTTGAATTGGAGTATGTTATAATATGGCACGGCATGTTACTTCTCTATTTTCTGCTTTTCTAGTTGGGTTTAGCAAACCCGATGATTTGAAATAAATTGAGCTTGTACTATTTATCTGCAAGTGTTCTATAAATAAAAGATCTGGTGGATATATTCAATAAAGCTTTCCTATTTTATTTTATTGATAGTCTCTTAATGGGTAGAAATTGACGGTTATAGATTCGTAAACCCCCGGGTTTCGGTTTGCGAAAAATCTGAAAAAGAAGAGCTATGTAACATCCTTCCTATTCCAGTAGGTTCTCTCACAGTCAGGTACTTGGGACAGGGAGTGGCGCCTTTGATATCCACCATGTGTTGAAATATTAAACTTAATTATTGTGGGGATGTGATTTAGCTGCCTAGAGGTGTCAAACGTGTCGTGCCGTGCCGTGCCGTGCCATTTTCTTCCGTGCTCAACCGTGCTTCGTGTCATGTCGTGCCGTGCCCGTTTACTTCATCGTGCCATGGCGTGTCGTGCCATGCCGTGCCCGTGCCCGTGTCGTGTCGTGCAGTGGTGGGCCATTTTGCTTTGTCGGGCCGTGTCGGGCCGTGCCTTTTTTAAATCGTGCCGTGCCCGATTAATTAATCATGCCGCGTCGTGCCGTGCCCCTTTTCGTCGGGTCGGGTCGTGCCGTGCCCTTTTTTGTCTGGTTGTGTCGTGCCGTGCCTTTTTTTGTCGTGTCGTGCCGTGCTTTTTTTGTCGGGTCGTGCTGTGCCTTTTTTTTGTCGGTTCGTGTCGTGCCGTGCCAGCCCTTAATCGTGCGTCGTGCCGTGCCATATTGTGCCATCGATTTTCGTATACACATCACCAACCAGCAACCGATTTTCGTCTAAAAAAAATCTTCCCAAAAAACACACATTCCGGTGGCCGGTGCATCGGTGCCTCTAATGTTCTTAAGTTTGTACATCGTAGTATTCAATATTTCAATCCTAATGATTAATGATTAACAGACTAACAAACTATCAACAAACTAACAGACTGGAGGGGCTAGGCCGCCACCTGAACTCAGCAAATAGAATATGCGATGGGTTATGCCACCACCTCGGCTAAGCAATGCAATCAAATAAACTAACTATACTAACTAAAAACAAACTACTAGTTTTGTTGAGAAACTAAATGCTCCAATCCTTACTATTTCACGTATTTACTTTTGGTATTCAAACATAAGTGAGAAAATCCACCTTCTGTATTTTGCTGGCATTAATTTGCTTCAGTCTTCACGTGGTTTGGTCCTTGGCGTCTACAATGTCCTACAAAACAAGAACCAACAGCAGCAGAAAATAGGTATATGAAAGCCAAATGAACAAGGAAAATGAATAAGAAAATTGAATTCTGCTCAGATATTAGAAAGACAAAGGTACATGGCCAAACATACTCAAACATGCCATTAGGTGGCTCCATTCACTTCAACTCGTAACACCACTACTTTGGGAACAAGGAAACACCACTAAGGTCGTGACTAAAATAATAATTCTCCAATATGTAAGCCTATTTTTACAAATAAAAGCACTTTTGTATAAGACTGCAAATAAAAGCACTTTTGTATATGAACACCATCGCCAAAGAGACTTTAATTTAGACTGCAAATTTAGGCACTTTTGTAAATTAAGATTGTTAATTATTAAATGAATATTTTTAGACTGTAAATTTGTACTTTTAGACTACAAATAAAGACACTTTTTTAAACTTTGCAGTCTAAAAGTACAACTTTGCAGTCTAAAAATGGTGGTGGTCTTAGCGGCGGCGGCGTGGCGGTGGTGGTGATGGTGGAGTGGTGGTGTTGGTGATGGTGGAGTGGTAGTCATGGTGGTGGCGGTGGCATGGTGGCGGTGATGGTGGTGGCGTGGTGGTGATGGTGTTGGTGGTGGTGGTTGTGGTGGCGGCGTGGTGGTGGTGGTTGCATTGTGGTGGTGGTGGTCGTTGTGGCGGCGTGGTGGTGGTGGTGGCATTGGTGGCATTGGTGGCGGTGGTGGTGGAATGGCGGCGGCGGCGACATGGATGTGGCAGTGGCGGTGTTGGTGATGGTGGAGTGGTAGTGGTGGTTGTGGTGGCGGTAGTGGTGGTGGCGATGGCATGGTGGTGGTCATTGTTGTGGCGGTGATGGTAGTGGCGTGGTGGAGATGGTGGTGGTGGTTGTGGTGGCGGCGTGGTGGTGGTGGCGGTGTTGTGGTGGTGGTGGTTGTGGCGGCGTGGTGGAGTGGTGGTGGTGGTGGCGGTGTTGTGGTGGCGATGGTGGTGGTGGTGGTGTTGTAGTGGTTGTGGTGGTGGCTTGGTGGTGGTGGTAATTGTGGTGGAGGTGGCGGCGTTGTGGTGGTGGTGGTGGCGGCAGCGGCGTGGTGGTGGAGGTGGTGGTGGGTGAAGGTGGCGGCGTTGTGATGGTGGCGGTGGTGGCGGCGGCGACGTGGTGGATGTGGTGGTGGTGGTGGGGGCGTGGTGGTGGTGGTGGTGGAGGTGGAGTGGTGGTGGTGGTGGCGGCGGCGTGGTGGTGGCCATTGTGGTGGTGGTGATCGTGGTGGTTATGTGGTTGCAACAAGATCGAAAAAATGAAAAAATATATATTTTATATTAGCCAAACAAGACCCTTGTTTCTTTTATATAGGGTATTTTTGTCATTGGAATTATTAGTGGACTAGAGGTGTTAGGAACTTTAGAAGTGGACTTGGCGGGTTAAAAACATACTATAGTGGAGTTATCAAAAATTCTCCCTTGATTTGTGTGTAATTGTTACCAACCGTTTCCGCTATCCAACACCATGCTCTTAACATTCTGAAACAACAAAACTAAATGGGACTGGAAATTGAATTAGATGCAGCAAATTTAGTCAGCCTCCTCAATTCGGATGATAGCGGTCGCCACCTATATATTCAACCGAATTCCTGATTGCATGTCCCTATTACAACAGCCGGGCAAGCCACCGATCAAGCACATCATGTGGGAAAGAAACAAGTGCGCCGAGTCGCCGACCTTCAATTAAGTAGAAGACGCTAAAATGCACTGTTTTTCTTTTCTAAGTTAATCCTCATATTCCTAATTGCATTGAGATCCAACTTTCGCAAGGTATCAAAACCGTACTAGTGGAACTCGGGTTTGGTCAAAATCCAATTCTAATTGGGGTTTGATTGACTGTGTTTGAATTAATTCAAAGATTGTTCAATTTTGGCTTTAAAAATCGGGCTAGAGAAACTAGCTTCACGCATAACATTGCTCATACTTGGGTCATCAAGAATCGAAATTTAGGGCTCTCAAAATTTTTTCCAACCGGCGTAGAAGGTAACAAGAGAGATATGGAGGGGCTCGACGAATGGTTGAGATTAAATGAGGAATATCCAACGGCTCTGGGAAAACGGGGGCATGATGCCCCAATACCACCTTGGAGCATCACAGCCGGACGTATTCAATTATGGACCAGCTGGAATGCTTAGAGGGAGGTCCAGCCTACCATTTCTTGGGGAAAAAATTGTATTGTTTGCCCATCATGTCCCTACATGGGCATTCATTGAATGGCTCATTTTGTGGAGCAGATTATCTACTAATTAGGATAGGCTGGGAAGTTGGGGCTTGCAGGTAGATATGGCATATGCATGCTGTCTTTGTAATGGCTAAGTGGAGTCCCATGAACATTCGTTTTTTGCCTGTCCATTTTCTAGTCAATTTCGGGGTAATTGTGTTTTTGTGTTAAGTGTTCGAAGGAGAGTGTAATTGTGCTTATGTTTTCTAATTAATTAGCTCTACTTGCTTCGATGAGGTAAAGTCGGGTAAACGTTTGTGTCCATCGTGTGGCAAGATAGCAGTTCCATTGACCTGAAATGTGCAGGCATTAGTTGCAAAATTGGGATACGAATCATGTACCATCCCTCTAGTTTCCTAAATCAAGTTTTGTATCGTATCATGCTCCATGTGTATCAAAGACTCATAAAATAGAAGATACGTCCGGGGATCGGGGATAGGCATCAATTCTTCTTGTTGACATATCAGAACAACGAATCGTGAATGATGCAAAAACTCAATGCAAACAGAAATCTAACTTCTGAAATTCTGATAGAGATAGAAGATCGTGCATATTCATACAAATGACGCGCTTTATTTTATGCAAAATGGATGGAAATTCACTGTTCGTTTCCTCAGAGCATATCAATCAACGAAGCAAGCACACAAACATAAAACTGGGTTCGGGGAAAACCGAACCAATAGATACCAGTCTGGTATGGTTATGGTTTAGGTGATAGAAACCCCGTCCGGTTTTGGCTTGATTTTTTGTTTTGGTTGCAAATTTTTGTTTAGAACGGGTTTAGCAAAAACTCAGGCTGATCCGACCAGTTCTTATCCGTACTTTCTTCACACGCTCAGGACACGAACGAAGATTGAAATTCTCTCTCTCTCTCCCACATCGATTTAAGCATCTTCTCTTAAGTTGGACCCTCCAAATACTATTATCAACTGGAATCCCAATCACCGAATTGAATGACTATACAATGTACTGCAAATAGGTGCACGCATCTCATGAACAACATTGGAGCCCATGAGAATAGCTCCATCGGTACGTAAGCCTCATTCAAGCAGTTCAACATTTCATGTGAGTTTGGTCTGAGTAGAAAAGATGTTTTTGTTTTGTCGAGATTATCGTATAAATACAAACATCAACATGAGAGAATTTAGACCACTCATCGTTTACAGTCATTTCAAATTGTGAAGGAGATTGAAGTTACAACATATTTAGCTGGTTGTAGCTGCTAACTAAATCTACTGTAACTTCATGAGAGCAGGAATCAGCTGAGGTAGAACCAACTAAATCTGCTGTAGCTTCAGTCTCCTTTACACAAATCCATCTTGGTGGAAGCAGAATTTCCTGGATTTTAAAAATAAAAATACGACTCGGGAGGTTAAGATAAGTTTACTCACTATCTAGAAAGGTAATAACTAGGTCTGCCTGCGGATCGGTTCGATCGGTTCCCAATCCAATCTGCTGGTGGAGAATCGTCATTTTCTCCCTCCGCCACCCATCCATGAGTGTTGTTTGGTAGAATTGATTTGGAGGTAGTTTGGGCCATTCGGTTTGGGCGGTTTGGACGGATTTGAGCCTGCAGTAATTATATACCAGAAATTTGAAAAATAGAGCACCAAAATGTAATGATCTCTCCTATTAATTGAAAAGAAGAAGAAGAGATGTCCTGTATTTTCACATATGTCTTTTGATCTAGCATTGGTGGCATCTCTGTAACTACTTGAACAAAGCAAGAGATGGAAGAAAATGGACAAACCCCCACTAAGGACCTTGATATGCTTGTGGTATAGAGATTCAAAGTCTTCCACCAATGATCCTCTTTATGCCGGAGTCCACAAGTCCAAATTCAAGTCTTTTCGTGTAGTGGATGGATAACTGCAAAAAGCAATGAAAAGAAACTTTATGTGATAAACTTTTCTAGCCATCCCAAGTACAATGAAACAACCAAATTTAATAAAACGTCACATAATAAGAGGAACAAGAATCCAACAAATTGTTCTATAGTACTTTTGGAGTTACGGAGTACTAACATAACCATAGTTATATGGATCCATCGTTTTGGGCTAAGTACCCATGCCGACACGATGCGGATGTGGTACAGGGATCAGATACGGCTGTTTTGAAGAGGACGCAGTTGTGAAACTTCTAGCTTTTTTTTTTTTTTTGTATAAATGTGATGAAAAGAAGAAAGTATTTTATTGAGTCCATATCTCTTGTATTATAAGAACATTAATATTGTGGCATCTTTTTCAATTGTTTAGATACAAAAACATAATAAAAGATACACTCAGGATCCTATGAGGGATCCCTTACGGCGTTACTGTAAGGGACTTCCTTTTCCCGATCGAATTGCGACGATCCGAGCCACTCAATGTGTTCAGAACGTGATTTTAAGGGTCCTATAAAGAAATCGCCCAAAAAAATGACTGGGAAGAGCTTGATCCGAATAGTTTTGCATAAAATGCATTTATAGTGTTTTTATGAAAAACTGCTCTGATTAAGCTCTTCCCGGCCATTTTTTTGGGAGATTTTTCGCGAGTACCCTTAAAATCACGTTTTAAACACATTGAACGGCTCCGATCATTACAATTCGATCGGGAAAGGGGAGTCCCTTATGGTAAGGCCGTAAGGGATCCCTCATAGAATCCTGACTAATAAAAGATAATTATGTCATATATGTATCCTCGTATCACCCAAATCTAGATTACTTGCCCTCTATCTTCAGGTTTGAGACATCCGATATCTAGATACACACCCACACGATATTCGCCCGAGTTAGGGTATCGAACGTAACATTGCGCTGCCTGGCTACATAAACCATTGGCACCGTCATAAAACACCACAATTGAGCCTTATATATCCAACTAGCAACAAGTTGAATTTTTTTTATCAACAGATGGAATGGCACTTGGGAACACAATGCGTTTATAGTTAAATTATTCAAGCCAATTAAGCATACTAAAAAGATCTAGTACTCGATGTAATGAATGGCGGGATAGACGCGGTTGCCTGTCTCGGAGTTAGCGGTACTGCCGTAACCATTGACAAAATTGGTGGTGCAGTGGGTTTCCAACTTTCCAATTCAACTGGTTTGACGCGGTTTCAACTAAGCAATAATGAAAGACGACTTCCGAAGTCATCACTTCCTAATTCTTCCAAAGTCACTCACTAAGTCTTCCTACTGCAATTGGAAAGCAAAAGGGGTGACCCAAGACAACTTCCCAAGTCACTTACTAAGCCTTGTTTCAAGACAAATGCATAGATATTTGAGGCTCAGTTGGTTGGTGGGTTGTTGGCTACTGCAAACGTCTCGATAGAGTTATTGTGAGGATTCTCCATCACCGAGAGCAGCGAGCAAGAGATCAAAGAGGAAGAGACAACACAAATCAGCTTCGGAGACGTCAGGCCAGCACAACTGAATGGTTCAATTGAGTAAAATCAGGTAAGGGTTTAGTTATTTAAAATCTTTAATTAGAAAATGTAAAGAAAAGTATGCTTATGGAAAACATTACCGAAACTATGAAATCAAAAAGATTAATTGTCCGCAAGCTAGCGGAAATTGTGGCAAACCGGAAACCTAGCTTTCCAATATACCGATAATAAGCTACTACTTTATCACTTATTTAATCAAACAGAACTTCTATTCAAGCCTATAAAAAGCTACACCAAACCTGCTTACAACTTATTCAGTCTTTTAAGTAAGTAGTCAAAAAATCTATACTCAGATATGCAATAATTTTCAGCTGGACTCGTTTATCCCTTTTCAAGCAATCACGTGGAGGGGACAATACTTAGCATTGGACTCGATAATCCTTGTTTTACGCCATCTAGTAATTTCGGTGACTTGAATTGGAGTATGTTATAATATGGCATGGCATGTTACTTCTCTATTTTCTACTTTTCTAGTTGGGTTTAGCAAACCCGACGATTTGAAATAAATTGAGCTTGTACTATTTATCTGCCAACGTTCTATAAATAAAAGATCTGGTGGATATATTCAATGATGCTTTCCCATTTTATTTTATTGATAGTCTCTTAACTGGTAGAAATTGTCGGTCATAGATTCGTAGACCCCCGGGTATGGGTTTGTGAAAAATCTGAAAAAGAAGAGCTATGTAACATCCTTCCTATTCCAGTAGGTTCTCTCACAGTCAGGTACTTGGGACTTGGGAGTGGCGCCTTTGATATCCACCATGGTCTTAACATTCTGAAACAACAAAACTAAATAGGACTGGAAATTGAATTAGATGCAGCAAATTTAGTCAGCCTCCTACATTCGGATGATAGCGGTCACTGGCCACCTATACAATCGAATTCCTGATTGCATGTCCCTACTACAACAGCTGGGCGAGCCACCGATTAAGCACATCATATGGGAAAGAAACAAGTGCGCCAAGTTGCCGACCTTCAATTAAGTAAAAGAGATGATGGTTTTGTCGGACTAGTTTGCTGAAAGTAAACTGAACGATAGATCGAAAGTAGAAGAGAGTACGACGTGGAAGAGATGTCTTCTTATTGAGTTGAGAAACTACAATCCCTAAATACCCGGCGGTGGACACAGAATTTTCACAAAGGGAATTTCATAAAAAAAGTTTACCAAGAGTTTGAAGAGTTAATATTACTCAGTTTTTCAGTGAGAATGAAAATGTTTACAAGATTTATTTCAAGGGATTATATTAATTCTAGTGTAGGGGCCGGGCGGGCGAAGGGGTAGAGTCATGATTTAGATTGAGGTGGCTCCATTTGTGTTGTTACGTGTTTTACGTAAATTAAAGTGTGATGAGAAAGTTTTAGTGTTAAGACGTGTGACTGAGTTTTACTGGTTAATTTTTTCTTTTGTCGAAAAAAGAATCAAGGTTTGGTACAACTCTCTTGTGATTTTCAAACTTGTTCACTTTTCAAATTCCTTTTTTACGAAAAACAAATTATACGGATAGTGGTAAGTGTCTAATCGAATTACGTATGTAAAATAATTTTTCTTTTGTTTGAAACACGGATGGGGTGGCACGTGGCCCAATTTCTCAACACAGTTTACCTCTGGGAAGGGGTGAGATTTGGACTTGCACCAATGCTAACTACCACATGAGCTGGCCACCATTTGCAAAGTTCACAACGTATAGCTCTCGAACTCCATAACAAGTACTATCTAAAACTCTCACATGTAAAGTTGAGGTATTTCTTATCGAACAATAAGGACAGATCCCTCCATTCCAAATCTGTAGCTATCAAAATTGACTTGTCAAATATGGAGAAATCACTTGAGCGAATATATAATATCTCTTATGGAAAAAATGTAAGGACCAGACCCAACTAACCTTGGTTCCTCATTTAGCGTATAAATTCGGCCGTAAAAGTATATCTAAAAAGGAATCATGTAGCGTTTGGTGGGTGTTAATATATTAAGTGAGGCTCTTGCTTCCAACTAATGTGGGACTAAGCTAGCACTGATCACTTCTACCAGAACTTGAATACTACAATTTGCCTACTCACAAATCCAACGTCTTCGTTGCATGATCCCAGCAACCTCTCTTGGTGTCTGTGGTGGCAGAACACCGCATCCTACCCACCACTTGGATCAGGTGGGGGGTCTAAAACTATTTGTAACGACCAAACCCGGCAAACAATGGACCCTCTTTCGACCTGAACACTTGATCTTAAAAGGTATACCTAAGAACATCAGTGACTTCAGTTAATAAGAAATTTCCAATTAACGAAAAAAAAACTAGAATATATGTTTCTGTGCATTCTATTTAATTACTAAGATATGGTTGGTCATCTTTACATATATATAATTGCATACAATTTTGTGCATCGCTATCCATTTTGAAAAGCAAAATAATATCATAAAAGATAGTCTTTTGAATGTTCAAAATTATGCGAGCAGGCGAACTTCTATACCATTAACTATTGTTTTAAGAAACAACTATAATATTTTGAATAAAAACTAGGAATCTCGTGGGTAGAGCGGTCGCTCGGACTCATCCAACCCTCGGTGCGCCCTTGCCTAGCTATTGACAAAAATCGAACAACACCATCACATAATAACAGAAAAAAAAAAAAAATTACTCCGTACATGAATTTCCCATAATTTTGGACACCAACAAAGCAAGATTTAATAGTAACACTAGGGACAAAAGACCTTGACCTTGATGTGGTACGGAAATTCAGAGTCTTCAATCCAAAGTGGGACAAGACGACTTCCAAAGTCCTCCTGTACCAAGACGAAAATCACTTGTTAAGACAAATGAATATGTATAATATATTCTTCTGGGACCTCACTCACAATCTTCACCAATTTGCTTCACAACCACGCAAAAAAAAAAAAATGAAAATTCAATTCAATTCACTAGCAAACCAAAGTCAGCTTGCTTACTTAGATTTTTCATCAAACAATTTCTCAGGTCCCATACCTTCGTTTCTGGGATCCAAGAATCTCATGTTGATAAGCCTCTCTCATAACAGGTCTGTTCCTTCCATTTAATTTGAAGGCCTTCAAATATTATATTAATTGATCTGCAGAATAATTCATTCAACGGAATTTTTCCTTCTTCTCTGTTGTCTTGTCCCTCTCTTCAATATATTAATCTGGGGTATAATTCATCCAACGGGATTATTCCTTCTTCTCTGTTGTCCCGTCCCTCTCTTCAATATATTAATCTGGGTATAATCCATTCCACTAAGTCTAGGTACACTACATCCAACCGCTACACCATCTACTACATGTTTTGTAGGGCTCATTCCGGATCCCAAAAAAATGCAGAAAAATGTTCATAAATTTTAAAATAATATATTATGGGGTCCTGTAAAAAATCAGCTCCAACAATGGGATTATTCCTTCTTCTTTGTTTTCCTGTCGCTTTCTTCAACTTATTAATTCAAAGGGGGACCAAGACGACTTCCGAAGTCTTCCTATACCATTAACTGCAATTGGAAAGCAAAAGGTGGGACGCAAGACAACTCGAAAGTCACTTGTTAAGACAAATGAATATGCATAATATATTTCTTTGGGACCTCACTCACAATCTTCACCAATTAGCTTCACAACCACCAAAAAAAAAAAAATGAAAATTCAACCAGTTACCTGGTTTTTCTCAATCACCACACTCACAATCTTCTGCTTTATTACCATTCCAGTACACAGCCAATGCTAGAGGATCAAAAATCTTTGTTACTTCAATTGAAAAACAGCCTCCGGTTCGATCCAGATTCCTCTGTCAAGTTGGTAAATTGGGCTGGAACCAACGATTGTTGTCAACGGAATGGTGTGACTTGTGACTATTTCGGCCGTGTTATAGGTATCGACCTGAACACAGAATCAATCTCCGGAGGATTAAACCACTCAAGTAGTCTTTTCGGACTCAAGTTTCTAGAGAAGCTGGACTTGGCTTACAACAGCTTCAACTCCACACAATTGCCATCCAGTTTTGGAAACCTTACCAATCTAAGATATTTGAATTTGTCAAACACTGATTTTGTTGGGCAGATTCCAATGGAATTCTCGCGCTTGACGAAGTTTGTGAAGCTTGTTCTATCTAATTATGACTATATTCTTGCTCTATATAATGACGACTATATTCCTCCAATCCGAATTGAGTACCCAAGTTTGTTTACACTTTTTTGTAGCCTTAGTGGGATTACAGAGCTTTATTTGGACGGAGTAAATATATCAAGAAATGGGCATGAATGGGGTCAAGCCAGATCTCAATGACTTGCGTTTTAAGACTACTCGTGGTTACTACTATGAGGATTCAGTGATAGTCATCCAGAAAGGTTTAACGATGGAGCTAGTGAAGATCTTAACTATATTTACCGCCATCGATTTATCAAACAATAGTTTCAAAGGAAAAATACCAGATACATTGGGGGATCTGAAGTCCCTCTATGTTCTCAACCTATCACACTATGCCCTCACTGGTTCAATCCCATCTTCACTTAGAAACTTGTCAAAGCTTGAATCACAAGACCTCTCATCTTCACTTAGAAACTTGTCAAAGCTTGAATCACTAGACCTCTCGTTGAACAAGCTCTGTGGAAGCATCCCGGTGACACTCGCAAGCCTTACATTTCTTCATTCTTGAACTTATCATACGATCAACTCGTTGGAATGATCCCAAGTGGCCCCCAACTACAATTATTTCCAGGAACTTCGTACAAAAAGGAAACAAAGGATTATGGGGACCTCCTTTGACCACTAAGGTAGCAGAACCGGCACCGCCAACATTGAATGGTATGCAGTCATAAGCTGAGGAGGATGAGATTAACTGGGTCTACATAATCGCTACGTTGGGATATACTTTGGGGTTTGGAGTTATTGTTGGGTCACTTTTATATTCCAAAAGATGGAGACAATGCTACTACAAATCTCTCGATAGAGTTATTGTGAGGATCCTCCATCACCGAAAGCAGCGAGCAAGGAATCAACGAAGAAGAAACAACATAAACTAGCTTTGGAGACGCCAACACCACCGAAGATAAGTTCAGAGATTTAAAACCTCCGCATTTGCACAATTTGCCAGGGAATTTGGAACCTCCTCTTCGAAGTTATTTCCATTCAACTCAAGGGTCCTCAAAGTGCAATCTTTCGGGAATGTGCCCATTATGTTACCAGTAAGACTGTTATTCCTTGGTGGACTACTTAAGGAATAACAATCTTACTGGTAACATAATGGGCATATTCCCGACAGGTTGCACTTTGAGGACCCTTGAGTTGAATGGAAATAACTTCGAAGGGGAGGTTCCAAATTCTCTGGCAAATTGTGCAAATGCGGAGGTTTTAAATCTCGGTACCAACAATATAAATGGTTACTTCCCTTGTGTTTTGGCGAATTTATCAGAATTGCGGATCTTGATTTTACGATCCAACATGTCAGAATTGCGCATCTTGATTTTACGATCCAACAAGTTCCATGGAAATATTGGCTGCCGCGGAATTCATAATTACCTCAGGCCAAAGCTTCAAATCATTGACCTAGCTTTGAACAACTTTAGTGGTATTCTGCCACCAAATTTATTTTCGCAGAGGAAGGCAATGATGAATGGGGGTAATCGACAACCAAATGACAGTCAATTGTGTTTTGATTTTTCTCAAAATATCTACTATGAGGATTTTTTTTTTGCTCGGCAAAAGAAAATGATTTTATTAAACTCGAAATGGGGTACATCGAGGGGAAAAAAGAGAGAAAAACAAAAGGGAGCATCCAACCGAAAGTTGGAAGCTACAACACCACAAGGCCAAACATAGAGCTTTAGTTTACGGATGCCACCTAGAAATCTTTTAAACTCCTCTACCGAGTACACCTTGATGTCGAACTTTGTTTTCATCCACATAGCCACCCTTGTTTTGACTAAATCCCCTACCTCACTCGCCAACCTTGTAACATTGTTGAACATGAAGTCATTCCTCGCAAGCCACAAAGACCACAAGGTAGCATAGAACGTCACCTCCCAAATGTGTCGTTCCAAGTATCGAAACCTGTTGCCAAACCACCAAGTAGCTAAGTCTGCCAGAGAAGAAGGACATACCCATTCCAACTATGAGGATTCAGTCACAGTTATCAACAAAGGGTTCTTGTTTGGCTTCGGGCCTATTTTAGTTCATAGGTTATTTCTACGATTATACAATTTGATTCAACAGTTGTTAATTCCCATGGTAAACTTGACCTTTGGTATTTTAAATTCCCAGCTGAACTCGTTTATCCTTTTTCAGGCGATCACGTGGAGGGGACAAGACTTAGCATTGGGCACTAAGTTGGCTATCCTTGTTTTATGTCATCTAGTAATTTCAGTGACTTGAATTGGAGTATGTTATAATATGGCATGGCATGTTACTTCCCTATTTTTTGCTTTTCTAGTTGGGTTTAGCAAACTCGATGATTTGAAATAAATTGAGCTTGTACTATTTATCTGCAAGTGTCCTATAAATAAAAGATCTGGTGGATATATTCAAGAAAGCTTTCCCATTTTATTTTATTGATAGTCTCTTAACTGGTAGAAATTGCCGGTCATAGAATCGTAGACTCCCCGGGTTTGGGTTTGTGAAAAATCTGAAAAAGAAGAGCTATGTAACATCCTTCCTATTCCAGTAGGCTCTCTCACAGTCAGGTACTTGGGACTTGGGAGTGGCGCCTTTGATATCCACCATGGTCTTAACATTCTGAAACAACAAAACTAAATAGGACTGGAAATTGAATTAGATGCAGCAAATTTAGTCAGCCTCCTCAATTCGGATGATAGCGGTCACCACCTATTCAACCGAATTCCTGATTGCATGTCCCTATTACAACAGCCGGGCAAGCCACCGCTCAAGCACATCATGTGGGAAAGACGTACAAGTGCGCCTAGTCGCCGACCTTCAATTAAGAAGAAGACGCAAAAATGCACTGTTTTTCTTTTCTAAGTTAATCCTCACATTCCTAATTGCATTGAGATTCAACTTTCGCAAGGCAAAAGAGTGATTCTTGTCCCCAAAAACTCTGTACCCGTAATTTTATTTTGCATTGCAGGGTTTCCTGTTTAACCAAAAAAAAAATTGCACTGTCACGGGCATATGGTAAAAGAGATATGCATGTCTGCTGATTTCAAATGGAGGGAATTGATCTATGTTCTGCTTCAGTAAAAGAGATAAAAGGTTTTGTTGGAATAGTTTGCTGAAAGTAAACTGAACGATAGATTGAAAGTAGAAGAGAGTACGGCGTGGAAGAGATGTCTTCTTATCGAGTTGAGAAACTACAATCCCTAAATACCCGGCGGGGGACACAGAATTTTCGCAAAGGGAGTTTCATAAAAAAAAAAGTTTACTAAGAGTTTGAAGAGTTAATATTACTCAGTTTTTCAGTGAGAATGAAAATGTTTACAATATTTATTTCAAGGGGTTTTATTAATTCTAGTGTAGGTCGGGGAGGGCGAAGGGGATAGGGGTAGAACCATGATTTTGATTGAGGTGGCTCCATTTGTGTTGTTATGAGTTTTACGTAAATTAAAGTGTGAAGAGAAAGTTTTAGTGTCAAGACATGTGACTGAGTTTTATTGGTTAATTTTGCCTTTTGTCGAAAAAAGAATCAAGGTTTGGCGCCACTCTCTTGTGATTTTCAAACTCGTTCACTTTTCAAATCCATTTTTTACAAAAACAAATTATACGAATAGTGGTAAGTATCTAATTGAATTACGTATGTAAAATAATTTTTTTTTGTTTGAAACACAGATGGGTGGCACGTGCCCCAATTTCTCAACACATTTTACCTCTGGGAAGGGGATTTGGTTTGGACCTGCACCAATGCTAACTGCTAAGGGCCGCAAAATTACTACCACATGAGCTGGCCACCATTTGCAAAGTTTATAAAGTATAGCTCTCAAACTCCATAACAAGTACTATCTAAAACTCTCACATGTAAAGTTGAGGTATTTCTTATCGAACAATAAGGACAGATCCCTCCTTTCCAAATCTGTAGCTATCAAAATAGACTTGTCAAATATGAAGAAATTACTTGAGCGAATATATAATATCTCTTGTGGAAACAATGTAAGTACCATGGTTCCTCTTTTAGTCAATAAATTCGGCCTTAAAGGTATACCTAAGAAGGAACCATGTAGCGTTTGGTGGGTGTTAATATATTAAGTGAGGCTCTTGCTTCCAACTAATGTGGGACTAAGCTAGCACTGATCACTTCTACCAGAACTTCAATACTACAATTTGCCTCCTCACAAATCCAACGTCTTCGTCGCATGGTCCCAGCAACCTATCTTGGTGTCTGTGGTGGCAGAGAAAACCGCATCCTACCCACCACTTGGATCAGGTTGGGGGTCTAAAACTATTTGTAACGATCAAACCCGACAAACAATGGACCCTCTTTCGACCTGAACACTTGATCTTAAAAGGTATACCTAAGAACATCCGTGACTTCAGTTAATAAGAAATTTCCAATTAACGAAAAAAAAAGGGAAAATTTCAAAAAAACACCTGACCTTTCGACCGTTTATCACATAAACACCTGGACTTCAAGAAATATCAATCCCACACCTGACCTTTGGTCTCCGTCATCAAATAACCCCCTCCATTTTCCGTCCAATACTTCCAATCCGTCCATTTTCCGTCCAATACTTAACGGAGAAGTAGCGAAACGGGTTTGGGTTAAAAAAATTCTTACCACCAATTTGCAATCCTATGAAGCAAACGTGATTATGGGAGTCTTAGAGACAAATTTTAATTATGTCACTTTAGAATAATATGATCAGAATAAAAAGATCTTCACACCCGTTCAAACGGATTAAAAATTGGAGCACTTAATTTTTTAACCATATTTTTTAATATATAAACGGTCTAAAAAACTTAAGTGCTCCAATTTTTAATCCGTTTGAACGGGTGTGAAGATTTTTTTATTCTGATCATATTATTCTAAAGTGACATAATTAAATTTTGTCTCTAGGGTTCCCATAATCACGTTTCTGCTCCATAGGATTGCAAATTGGTGGTTAGAATTTTTTTTAACCGATAAAAAGATCTTTGCACCGATTCAAACAGATTAAAAATTGAAGCACTTAATTTTTTAACCATATTTTTTAATATATAAACAGTCTAAAAAAACTTAAGTGCTCAAATTTTCACTCCGTTTGAATTGGTGTAAAGATCTTATTATTCTTATCATATTATTCTAAAGGGTCGTAATTCATTTTTATCTCCAGGCCTCTCATATTAAGTATATGTTCTTTATTTAGGACCATATGGAGCAGAAATATGATTATGGGAGTCCTAGAGACAAAATTTAATTATGTCGCTTTAGAATAATATGATTAGAATAAAAAAATCTTCACGCCCGTTCAAACGGATTAAAAATTGGAGCACTTAAGTTTTTTAGACCATTTATATATTAAAAAATATGGTTAAAAAATTAAGTGCTCCAATTTTTAATCCGTTTGAACGGGTGTGAAGATCTTTTGATTCTGATCATATTATTCTAAAGTGACATAATTAAATTTTGTCTCTAGGGCTCCCATAATCACGTTTCTGCTCCATAGGATTGCAAATTGGTGGTAAGAATTTTTTTTAACCGAAACGTTGCCGTTTGCTACTTCTCCGTTAAGTATTGGACGGAAAATGGACGTTCCGTTAAGTATTGGATGGAAAATGGACGGAGGGGGTTATTTGATAATGGAGACCAAAGGTCAGGTGTGGGATTGATATTTCTTGAAGTCCAGGTGTTTATGTGATAAACGGTCGAAAGGTCAGGTGTTTTTTTGAAATTTTCCCAAAAAAAAACTTGAATATATGTTTCTATGCATTCTATTTAATTACTAAGATATGGTTGGTCATCTTTACATATAATTGCATACAATTTTGTGCATCACTATCCATTTTGGAAAACAAAATAAAGATAAATGTACTACTAGAATAGCGTTATTTATTCAAAAATTCTTGGTGGAGAAGGTCTTTTGATTGTTCAAAATTATGTTGAGCGGGCGAACTTCTATACCATTAAATATTGTTTTGAGAAACAACTATAATATTTTGAATAAAACCTAGGAATCTTGTGGGTAGGGCGGTCGCCCGGACTCATCCAACCCTCGGTGCGCCCTTGCCTATTGACAAAAATCGAACAACACCATCACATAATAACCGGGAAAAAAAAAACTCCGTACATGAATTCTCCATAATTTTGGACACCAACAAAGCAAAGATATAACAGTGACACTAGGGACAAAGACCTTGCCCTTGATGTGGTACGGAAATTCAGAGTCTTTAATCCAAAGGGGGACCAAGATGACTTCCAAAGTCTTCCTATACCATTAACTGCAATTGGTTGGGGGGGGGGGGGGTGGGGGGGTGCGGGCGGGGGCGGGCGGGGGCCAAGAGACAGACTTCCAATGGAAAGCAAGGGGGCAGGGGGGACCAAAGACGACTTCCAAAGTCACTTGTTAAGAGAAATGAATATGTATAATATATTTCTTTGGGACCTCACTCACAATCTTCACCAATTTGCTTCACAACCACCAAAAAAAATGAAAATTCAATTCACTAGCAAACCTAAGTCAGCTTGCTTACTTAGATTTTTCGTCAAACAATTTCTCAGGTCCCATACCTTCGTTTCAGGGATCCAAGAATCTCATGTTGATAAGCCTCTCTCATAATGCCCTAACAGGTCCAGTTCCTTCCATTTACTTTGAAGGCCTTTCAAATCTTAAATTAATTGATCTGCAAAATAATTCATTCAATGGGAGTATTCCTTCTTCTCTGTTCTCCTGTCCCTCTCTTAAATATATTAATCTGGGGTATAATTCATCCAACGGGATTATTCCTTCTTCTCTGTTTTCCTGTCCCTTTCTTCAACTTATTAATTTGGGTTATAATTCATTCAGTGAAGTTTCAGGGTTTCTACCAAATGGTTCCTTGTCTCCTTTGGTTGGACTAGATTTGAGTATTAACAAAATACAAGGGCCTATCTCCTCGTACTTTCTTCCAAAAACTTTAGTGGCACCATACTGCTAGAAAGTATCCATAGGCTTCAAAATCTTAAGATGCTTGACCTTTCATACAATAGCTTGTCAGTCAATACGGGTATCAGTAACTCTAGCTTATCATCGTTTCCCCAACTCGCATATTTAGCATTGGCTTCTTCCAACCTACAAAAGTTCCCTCCTCTAATGAACCAATCGATGTTGGAGTATTTAGACCTTTCCAACAACCAAATTTCTGGATTAATACCCAATTGGATTTGGAATGTTGGTGATGGATCTATAGGTATTCTGATTCTTTCTTGTAATCTCCTTGTTGGTTTCCAACCGGAATGTTATTCCAGCTAGTCTTCGTACCCTTGACCTTCATTCGAATTAGCTCTGCGGTGACATGCCAATACCACCAGAATCAACAATCTATTTGGACTACTCAAGGAATAACTTCAGCTCTTCCCTCTCTGCTGAAATTGGCAACGGCATTAATGCCAATGCTTATTTCTTCTCTCTTTCACATAACAAGCTTTCTGGACCCATCCCTCCATCAATATGCAATGGGAGCTACCTTGAGATTCTTGATTTGTCCAACTATAGATTCACCGGCACTATACCCCAATATCTGATTGATAAAGGTACTGCAACCCTCGGCCTACTAAACTTGCAGAATAACCAACTAGCTAGCTTTTAATCTCATCTTGAAACATATGAACGGAGAAGTATACAAAGTGTGACCAGCTAGCTTTTAATCTCATCTTGAAAAAGTAAGAGAAAGTTCGTCTCCTACATGATGTGGGTTTGATAATTGCTTGAATTGTTTTTTGGAGGATATTTAAGGGCTATATTTTAACCATTATTGTGGGGAAATGATTTTGTTACTCTCTTTTTTGTTAACGCCATTTTTCAACAAATATATTTTTGAATAAAAATTATACTTGCAGGGGAGTAACATTAATAAAAAAAAATGGAGTGGAAAAAATAAGCAGCCTTATTGATCTATACTTAGGCCCCGTTCCGGAAAAGAAAATAAGTACTTATTTTTTAAGAAGGTAATATCAAGCTCAAAAATTATGTGCTTACGCAAATAATTTTTCTATCAATATGGATCTTATTTGATAGATCTCATTGAGATCTTTAATACGGTACCAAAAAAATTGAAAAAATATTTTTCATTTACATTATTTTTGAGTTTAAAAATGTGAAACAAATATTTATTTTTTAAGAAGGTATTCTGGAACGGGACCTAAAAAAGCTGCAGCCAAGGCTCTAGAAAGTGGTTGAAACTGGTCAATTGCAATAGTATCTCTATTATAAAACAGAATGGTATGGGGACAATTTGTTGGAACGATTTCGATTCATTTGATCCAAAGGCTGTAGTGCATCCTCCTACTTTCTGGTTAAGTGCCCATTTTCACCTAAATCACACAATTGTCATCCCATTCCAGCCGGAATGTATAGTGCCGTAGGCACGGGTTAGCACTAATAGTATAAAAATATTGATATAGAGATAGGGCATCACAAAGTACTCACAGTACCTATATACAGGGGGATGCTGGGACCAGTACTGCTGCACCCTGCATTGTCAAACCAGTGCATCTCATTCAGAAAATCTCTGAAATAAACAAGGATAGGAAGAGAAAAATCATTCATCTTCCAGTTTTATAAAGTACGACACCCAGTTTTGTAAAAATCATTCATCTTCCAGTATTCATCTTCCCGTTTGAAAAAAAAATAAAAAACACTAATTCTTAAGCGCGCATGATCAGCGATGGAGAGAATCACAACGACGACATCAATGGCGGTGGAAATTGAAGGCGGCATTTGGTGAAGAGAATGATGGAACCCCGGGAATTAGGGCTTGGATTGGGGGTGAGAAAGATTACAGCCGGAGAAGAGGGCGGGTGCGGAGAAGCAAGAACCTCGTCGGACGGCGGCGGCGGTGAGGCGAGGACGAAGAAGAACATGCGTGAGGGAGGGAGAGAGAACAGAGGTGAGGAAAAGAACGGCATTATTTTTTTGAAAAGGGAAAATTAGCCATACAAATGGTAAAATAGTTTTCATTTAGAGGAATGACGTCAATAAAATAGTTTTTAGTGGAGGTCTTTTAATTTTTTGAGTTTTTTAGCCATAAAGCCAAAAGATGTTTAGGCACTTTTATAAGGTTTTAGGGTGCACTTTCTTATTATAGAATTTTAGTGACTTAGACACTTTTATTGGGTACCCTAGGGATTTACGCACTTTCATATATATGGTACCTTAGGGTTTTAGGCACTTTTATAGTGTACCCTAGGGTTTTAGGCGTTTTCATAGAGTACCCTAGGATTTTAGGCTCTTTCATAGGCACATTTGTCTTTATATTTGATTGCAAAAAGTGCTTGTCCTTGAGCTCAAAAAATATAAATATGAAGGATTTTTGGCTAAGTCAAGAAAGTACACCTTAGTTGGAGGAGAGAGAAGGTGTGTTAAGTTTTAATCTCAGCCATTGGTTTCAATGACTAAGATGGAGTGTCAAAAATTATGTTAAATTTTGTGTGGAAAGAACCGGCCAAAGACGGTTTTGTGCAGCTTCTAAACAAATAATGCCATGAAAATAAGAACATATAATTTATATAAATTAGCTATTAATTTTGGATATTGTTGCATCCTGTACGCTAGGGGACGGTGCAGAACACGGGGGATAGACAATATAAGGGTGACGATGTGGTGATTTGATCATTAGCTCCCCACCGCATGTTTACTATGCTGTTGGATGTGCGTCATAGATTTCATATTGTATATATACAATATTGTTCTATGGCTTCGGCCCTATTTTAGTTCATAGGTTATTTCTACTATTATATATCGAATTTGATTCAATTGTTGGTAATTCCCATCGTAAACTTGTAACTTTGGTATTCTAAATTCTTAGTTGCACTGGTTTATCCCTTTTCAGGTGATCACGTGGTGGGGACAAGATTTAACATTTGGCACTAAGTTGGCTATCTTTGAATTATGTCATTTAGTAAGTACAGTTACTTGAATTGCGAGTATGTTATAATATATGATGTAAATGATCTATTCTATTGACTGGGAAAAAAAAATTGCGAGCATGTTATAATATGGCATGACGTGTTAAATGTTTATTTTTTGCTTTTCTAGTTGGCCTTAGCAAGCCTGATGATTTGTGATAAATTGAGAGTATACTATTAATTTGTGAGTGTTCAATAAATAGAAGCTCTGATGGATATTTTCAATAATGCTTTTGTGTTCTATTTCAAAATTTCCAGCCTACCATTTCTTGGGGAGAAAATGGTCTCGTTCGTCCATCATGTCCCTAGATGGGTATTCATTGAATGGCTCATTTTCTGGGGCAGATTATCTTCTTAGGACATGCTGGGAAGTTGAGGTTTACTTTATGTTGGCGAGTTTGACGTTAGATGAGGATTTGACTACACGTGGGGAGTTACCTATAGTGGTTCGTGAATTTCCCGATGTGTTTCCAGAAGAGTTACCTGGTTTGCCCCCAGAGAGAGAAATCGAATTCACAATAGACTTACTTCCAGGTACCACTCCTATATCGATTCCTCCTTATCGTTTTGCACCCGCCGAACTTAGAGAGTTGAAAGTTCAGCTGCAGGAGTTAGAAAATTTGGGGTTTATTCGCCCTAGTACATCACCGTGGGGAGCACCGGCTTTGTTTGCTCAGAAGAAGGATGGTTCACTCCGTTTATGTATCGATTACCGTCAGCTCAACCGTGACCATTAAGAATAAGTATCCCATGCCTAGAATTGATGACTTGTTTGATCAACTTCGAGGTGCAACTTGTTTTTCCAAAATCGACTTGAGATCCGGTTATCACCAATTAAGGGTTCGTAGAGAGGACATTCCTAAGACCACTTTCCGTACTCGCTATGGTTATTATGAATTCGTTGTGATGCCATTCGGTTTGACGAACGCTCCGGCTACCTTCATGGACTTAATGAATCGTATTTTTCGTGCTTACCTCGATCACTTCGTAGTTGTATTCGTCGACGACATTCTCATCTATTCATCTACAAAGGAGGAACACCGAACTCATCTTACCATCGTTCTTGAACTTTTGAGGGAGCATCGTTTGTACGCCAAGCTTAGTAAGTGTGAGTTTTGGTTACCCGAGGTCAAATTTCTAGGTCACGTGGTTTCGAAAGGTGGGGTGTCTGTTGATCCGGGGAAGATAGAATCCATCATGAACTGGCAGCGACCGAAGAATGTGTTTGAGATTCGGAGCTTTTTGGGGTTGGCAGGGTACTATCGCCGTTTTGTTCTCGATTTTTCGCGTTTAGCGGCACCGATGACTCAATTGACGCGTAAAGGGACTCGATTCGTATGGAGTGATTCGTGTGAGGCGGCCTTCGAGGAATTGAAGAGGCGATTGACTACCACACCGGTTTTGATTGTGCCTGAACGTGGAGTTGGCTACTCCGTGTATTGTGATGCATCTAAGGAAAGATTGGGGTGTGTATTGATGCAAGCGGGACGAGTAGTGGCATATGGATCGAGACAATTGAAAACTCACGAACGAAACTATCCTACCCATGACTTAGAACTCGCGGCCGTTGTCTTTGCTTTGAAGAGTTGGCGTCACTATATTTACGGTGAAAGATTCGAAGTCTTTTCCGATCATAAGAGCCTGAAATACCTCTTTTCTCAGAAGGAGCTCAACTTGCGACAACGTCATTGGATGAAGCACTTAGAAGATTATGATTTCGAGTTGCATTATCATCCGGGTAAGGCGAATGTCGTGGCGGACGCGTTGAGTAGAAAACCAATACACTTAGCGAGCCTAGCCATACGTGAGTGGAAGATGGTGAACGATTTAGGCCACTATGCTTCGCACTTTGAGGAGGTTCAAGAAGGAGTTACATTGTGCAACCTCACTATTCAATCGACCTTATCGGCACGAGTTGTAGAAGCTCAACAACACGATGGAGAAGCAGAGGAACTTCGCACCAAATTCCTTAGCGGGAACGCTCGAGATGGGTGGATGATTCACGCCGACCAAAGTTTACGTTATCAAGGGAAGCTGTTCGTACCCGTTTCGTGTCGGGAAGAAATCCTATGAGAGTTTCATCATTCACCGTTAGCCGTCCATCCGGGAGGAACTAAGATGTATCACGACTTGCGTAGGCAATTTTGGTGGCCAGGAATGAAGAGGGATGTGGTGATTTTTGTGTCCAAGTGTTTGACGTGTCAACAAGTGAAAGCCGAACATCAACGACCCGCGGGAGAACTACAACCGTTACCGATGGCCGAGTGGAAATGGGAGAATGTGACGATGGACTTTGTTACGGGTTTGCCGGGATCGCCGAGGGGACATGATGCCATTTGGGTTATTGTGGACCGTTTTACCAAGACCGCTCACTTCCTACCTATCCATACTACTGATTCCGTGGAAACGCTTGGCCGTTTGTATGTTCGGGAGATCATTCGACTTCACGGGATTCCCGTATCCATTGTATCCGACCGAGATCCGAGGTTCACCGCACGTTTCTGGCAGAGTTTGCAGGCCGCTTTGGGGACGAATCTCTTATTTAGCACCGCTTATCACCCACAAACCGATGGTCAATCCGAGCGAACGATTCAGACTTTGGAGGATATGCTTCGGGCTTGCGTTATGGATTTCCGGGGTAGTTGGGAGGACCATTTGTCGTTAGTCGAATTCGCGTACAACAATAGTTATCAATCGAGTATCGAGATGGCTCCGTATGAAGCCTTGTATGGGAGACCGTGTCGATCACCCGTATGTTGGGCCGAATTGGGGGAGGCGACGTTAATGGGGCCGGATATGATTAGAGAAACCACCGAGAGTATGAGATCGATTCGTCAACGACTCTTAGAGGTTCAAGAGAGAACAACCGAACAAGTCAAGACAATTCGCCGAAGGTTGCTAACCGCTCAAAGCCGACAAAAGAGCTATGCCGATCGTCGTCGTCGTCCGTTATCATTTGAGGTGGGAGATCATGTGTTTCTCAAAGTATCGCCACGTCGAGGCTTGTCACGTTTTGGGAAGAAAGGAAAGCTTTCACCGCGTTATATCGGTCCGTTCGACATTATTGAGAAAATCGGGGAGGTTGCGTACCATTTAGCTTTGCCGCCGAAGTTATCGAATGTGCATGACGTTTTTCATGTATCTATGTTGAGGAAGTATGAACCGGATCCGTCTCATGTGTTAGAATGGTCCGAACTCGAATTGGAAGCCGATGCATCTTACGAGGAAGAGCCGATACGTATCCTAGACTCGCGTGATCAAGTGTTGAGGGGTAAGATGATACCATTAGTGCGAGTCTTGTGGAGTAGTCAAGGTAGCGAGGAGTCCACGTGGGAACGAGAGGACGAGGTTAGGGAGAAATATCCACACCTATTTCCGGAATGAATTGATGTGAGTGTTTAAATATCGAAATTTCATATTGCGTGACTTGTTGCATGATGTTGCGGAGCATGATAGTTGCATGCATTCATAATGCACTTGTTGGTTTACATGACATGGTTATTTAAATTTCGAGGACAAAATTTTCTTTAAGGAGGGTAGGGTGTAAAGACCCGAAAATTTTTGTTTCCCTTTTAATTTATTTAAATGTTTTATAAGAAATAAAAGGATGAAATTGATTTTGAAAATGGAGAAACGGGGCCAATGTGTCAAGTGATATCCTTGAGGGGTGAGTGTGTAATGTGTGGGTGGTGTGTATATGGCAGGTGTGTGTGAGTGTGTAGGGAATGAAATTCCCATTTCTCCCATCTCACTCTCTCTCCCGACCTCTCCCTTAACTCTCAGCTCTCACTCACCATCCCACTCCCACTCATTTACTCACCAAAACACCTCAAACCCAACCTCCAATTCTTCACTCCTCCGCGTATTTCAGTCCATATCGCACCGGTGTGAGCTCGGTGGAGGCGTATTTCGTTCGCTTTCAAGTTTGGAGCTAGGGCTTGAAAATAATTTGGTTTTGATCTTTAATCCTTAAGGTAGGAAATTCTAACTCTCAATATATGTTAATGATGTGTTTCTCATTGCTCGATTCTTGCCATTGATCGTTATTATTGTTGTTGAGATTGTTGTTGTCGGAGAATCCATGTTTGTCTGTCAAAAATCCGCTCGAAAGCCATGGTTATCGATAACATTTTCATTGTTATCGATAACACTTTGTCTCAAAACCCAGAAAACCCAATGTTATCGATACCCCCTGCCTCTGTAATCGCTACCCTTGCGTCTGGAATGAATTTAATCCTGAAGTTATCGATACCTTTCTCTTTTGTTATCGATAACGCCGTAAATTTTTTAATCCCAGCCAGGAGTTATCGATACCCCTCCTTTTCATTATCGATAACGTTGTGATTTTCTTCCCCTTGTCCATAAGTTATCGATAACCTTTCCTATTTGTTATCGATAACAACAGTGAGTTGCATTGTTTATTCATCTGTGATTTCATTTCATTATTTAAAGTCCCAGTTGCTTCTGATTCGTTCTAAACTCTTCCCAAGCAATGTTTTTAACTTAATTATTTGTTGTTAACAAAACGTTGGATATACTTCCATGAGTATTAACTTGTGTCTGGACTCGGTACTTACAAAAAAATACTTTATGATCCAAATTTGGTTTGAATGGTACGAATTTGACGATTAAAGGATTTTGGAACATTACGAACGCGACGAGAACACTTCAGGACTCATCGACGGGTGAGTGCCTGGCAGAGGACATCGGGGTCCTTTAATTGGCCCGGCAGGAGCTATAAGCTCGTATTGGATACTTCAGGACCTCCTTATGGGTAAGGTGCCTGGCAGAGGACATCGGGGTCCTTTAACTGGCCTGGCAGGAGCTTCGGCTCATGACACTTGAACGAGACACGTTTTGGCATATGGTGAATTTCAGAAATCGTCTATTAAAGCATGTGACGAGTTTTAGAAAAGAAGTATAAAATTGAATTGCTCTTGTCGATTTCTCATTGATTCTTGATATAGTTGGTCATCTATTCATCTTTTTTTTTTTACATGTCATCTGCATACATTGTTAGATTAGAGCTTTCTACTGGGCTAGTGTAGCTCAGACCTTCCTTCATTTTCAGGTACTAACCCGGGGCAGTAGTGCATATTTGGAGTGCTTGGATGTGAGCATCGTTTTGAAAGCTAACTTGAAGGGTTATTTGGCCATCTTTGTCTAGTATTTTTGGAAAGATGTATTTGTAACCCTATTGTAAATCTTTTGACTTAAGGAATGATAGTAAAGACTTAATTCTCTTTAATACTTGATACTTATGTCAATTTGGGCCTCGGAGCCAGAAATGTAATCGTTTGGATATTTAAGGTGCATGACGTGGAATTTTTGAATGGAAATGTTAAATGCTTTTGGGTATTATGCGGAATATTGCGAGGTTTTATTTATGAAAATTCTTTATAATTATGTTGAAAATCGAGGGTGTGACATGATCATTAGCTCCCCACCGCATGTTTACTATGCTGTTGGATGTGCGTCATAGATTTCATATTGTATAAATACAATATTGTTCTATGGCTTCGGCCCTATTTTAGTTCATAGGTTATTTCTACTATTATATATCGAATTTGATTCAATTGTTGGTAATTCCCATCGTAAACTTGTAACTTTGGTATTCTAAATTCTTAGTTGCACTGGTTTATCCCTTTTTAGGTGATCACGTGGTGGGGACAAGATTTAACATTTGGCACTAAGTTGGCTATCTCTGTTTTATGTCATTTAGTAAGTACAGTTACTTGAATTGCGAGTATGTTATAATATATGATGTAAATGATCTATTCTATTGACTGGGAAAAAAAAAATTGCGAGCATGTTATAATATGGCATGACGTGTTAAATGTTTATTTTTTGCTTTTCTAGTTGGCCTTAGCAAGCCTGATGATTTGTGATAAATTGAGAGTATACTATTAATTTGTGAGTGTTCAATAAATAGAAGCTCTGATGGATATTTTCAATAATGCTTTTGTGTTCTATTTCAAAATTTCGAGCCTACCATTTCTTGGGGAGAAAATGGTCTCGTTCGTCCATCATGTCCCTAGATGGGTATTCATTGAATAGCTCATTTTCTGGGGCAGATTATCTTCTTAGGACATGCTGGGAAGTTGAGGCTTGATATGGCATGATATCTTTGTAATGGCCAAGTGGAGTCCCATGAATTAACATTTGTTTTTTGCATGTCCATTTTCTTGTCAAGTTGGGGGTTAATTCCTGGGTAAGAATGTTGCAAGGAATGTGCTTGGCCTAGCTGCGGAGGGAACTTGGGCTTTGTTGTCTTTGACTGCCTCTCTGTACTGGATTTGGAGGGAGAGGGAATCTTCTGATTTTCCAGAATCAAAGCAGGGATGTTGGAGGATTGATCAATCAAATTAAGGACGACGTTAGGGCTTGTATGTTCTCTTGGAGGTGCGTCAGGAAGAGTGGCTCTAACAGGCTGCTTGCCATCAGATGGAGGATTCCTTTGAAAATATGGATCGATACTGCTGGCTTAGGCCTTGTTTAATTTCCTTGATCGTTTGAGCTTATTCAAATTGCAGTTCACGAAAATAAATTTTGCACCAAAATTGTGGTCAGAATGAAAGACTATCTGATCATCAAAATTAAAAGAGAATGAAAGACTAGGGCCAAAGACCCTAAACTTGTGGTACAGCAGTCAAAGTCTTGAAGCAATAGCCATTATTGTTCCTGCTTCCTCCCGTTAACTACTACTGGAAAGCAAAAAGGAAGACCCAAGATGACTTCCTAAGTCTTGGTCTTTGAAGACGGATCACACACACACACACAGAGATAATAGATGTGTGGGATTTCGGTAGAAACTAATCACAAATACCACAGAACCATCACATAATAACAGAAACACAAAAATCCATGAATTCCCATAGTTTTGGACACCAACAAAGCAAGATATAAGCTATAACACCAGGGACAAAGACCTTGACCGGCCGTGATGTGGTATGGAGATTCAAAATCTTCAATCAAAAGGGGGCCGGACCAAGATGACTTCCTAAGTCTTGCTCATTGAGGACAACAATGTTCAAGTGCAGTAAACCAGTAAGATGTTATATCAGTTGAAGTAGTGGGTTTCCATCAATTAGTTTGACACGGTTCCAACAAAGCAAGAATGAAAGACAAGCTGTGGTAAAGGAGAGGATCCAAGATCATCCCGTCTTTGAGGACAATGAGAGATATTCTTAACTACAGTGGAGTATATGATATTTTTTGGACTTTCCCATTATTATCCATATTGTTGAAATAGTTAGCATGATTCCCACGTTTGGAAACTGTTCTTTTGGAGGCTTGGTACTGATAAGCTTCAAAACAAGTAGAAGGATTTAGTCAAAGATCAGATGAAGACTTTTGTCATTACGTATTTGATTTTGTGAGTGTTTCAATAAATATAATAAAGTTTATCAATTAAGTGTGTAGCTTTGCCTATAAATAGGCTTGTAATTCATATTGTAAAAGTATCGGAGTTGAGTGAGAGAAAGAAAGAGAGATGTGAGTGAGAGCTTTGTAATTGTTTGTGTGCTTTATGAATAAAAAGTGTGCTTACTAATGTGTGATACCTATCGCTTTTGCTTTCCAACAACGGTAAATTGGACTAAGGTCCATTTTGAAGGTGCTTTTGGACGTTTAGTCCAACCCAAATTGTAATAGTGGGGAAGGTCCTTCCAACAATTGGTATCAAAGCACGGGTGACGAACCCTACTTTCAGCTGCGATTTCCGACGAGAACAGAGAGCTTCCGTTCACGGGTCATAAATCGAATCTGTCAAAAAACGATTTTGATCCCACAACCAACTCCAGCTTGACAAGACGAAGACGACGGTGCATCCCCGACGACGAACCGACGGGTGGACTATACACGCCACCTGAAATTGCGAGTGTGAGATCCATTCTGTTCGGCCCGAGAAAGAAGAAGTCCATTAAAGTTGAGGGGAAAAATAATTGTGTTCCATTCGTTCCAAAGTAAAAAAAAGGAATACACTTTGTTTCCTCCGCTGCCGAGGAAAAATCGAAGACGACTCCAACGCTGTGAAACTCAAGTTAATCCGGATCGAAGTTTTTCCTAGGATGGCAAATTGAATCCAGACCCATTAAGAAATCCAAATCCACCTATTAAAAAATAGACCCAATCCAACTTATTTATTAGTGAGAGATTTACCGGCCGGTCTTAAAAAGATGTGTAAAATTCCCGTTAAGGATTAACAATGTTTTAATTTACGTCTAAGTCTAGTTAACTATACGAAGTTACATTAATACCCTTACACATCAAAATAAGAAGTTGGCGCAAACTTCGCTCATCTCAACTCATTTAAACTTTGCGCAAACGTCGCCCTCTCTCTCTCTCTCTCTCTCTCTCTTGGTTGCTGGCGATATTGTAGGGTTTGTTCGGGATTTAGGTAAACACACCCTCTCTCTCTCTCTCTTGCTTAAAACGATTTTTGAAAAGTAATCTCTGATGTTTGATCTGACCAATTTACGCCATTCAACTAGATCCAAATAGCTATGAATACATCATACATCAGTTCAATAATGTTCAGTGCTCATTCGTTAGCAAAGGACAATTACCATACGAAGGTCTGCGAAAATTGTATGAACAATTTCGTTGCCATACAACTCTCCATTCACGGATAAACAATTTGAGTCTGCGAGTTTGTGGCAAGTCACAAAACATGTGTCCAAAATTAGGAAATTCCTTTATTTGCTTGCACAAAAACAACCTAAAAATATACATCATGAATACTTTAAATCCATAATGTGCTTTTTGTTTTCCATTCTTTTTGCAGAACAATATGGAGGATGTTACTGTGTTATTATGCAAGCGCGGCGATAAAAGTGTTGCTATCATTTTCTCACAGAATTTGGATTTTCAGTCATTGGTTAGCAAGTTGTCTCACAAATGGAAGGACTTGACTCAAGGTTGCTTTGAAATATCTTATTTGATCGACGGTCATCCAAACTGTGATGTCAACTGCGATGAAGATTTGATTGCTTTACGTACTTTAGCAAACAAGTTTAGAATTGGTCGTATTGATGTTTTTGTTCATGACTTGACTAGATCTAATACTAGTATGAATGTTGGAGAGTGTGCTGATAGATCTAGTACTAGTATGAATGAACAAGGGTTTGGTGAGTTGATATCTGAAATTGACAATGGTTCTGAGATGACATTACCGTTAGCTGAACAAGAAAAGAAGCAATTGAAGTTAGATGCTTGGCGCATTGTGATTAAGGGAGTTGGTCAGGTGTTTATCGGTGGTGCTGTTGCTTTCCGCGACTCTTTAAGCAAGTATTTGTTAGTTCATGGCTTTGAATACATTTATGCTAAGAATGACTCTGAGACTGTGAAAGCATGTTGTGGTACATTGCATTGCACATGGTTTGTGAAGGCGAAGGTAGAGAAACCAAGTGGACTGTTTAGGATAAAAGAGTTTATGAATGAGCATTCTTGTGGAGCTGCATCGTTGTCAACTAGTAGTTCTCGTAGTAGTTCCAGTTTGATAGGCAGAATATTTTCAGAAGCTATTCGGTCAAGTCCGTCAAAACGTCCAGTGGATGTTAGGAAGGAGTTGAAGAGAGACTATGGGGTAGATGTGACTTATCGAAGAGCATGGATGGGTGTTGAGAAGGCTAGAAGTTTTGTATATGGGGATTATAGAAAATCATTTAAGGAATTAAGATGGTTTGTGGATTCCTTTAAGGCTTCAAATCCTGATAGCGCATGTGATTTAGAGTACGATGACGCCCGGCGTTTCAAGAGATTGTTTGTCGGGTTTGCACCTTGCAAGCATGGGTTTAAATTCTGTATACCCCTTATATTTCTTGATGGGATTTTTTTGAAAGGAACTCATAAAGGATGTTTGCTCGCTGCTTGTGCTAAAGATGGCAATCGAGGTAACACTTCTATGTATCTTTTGTAGATGCAGCATATTTGTTTCATGTTTGAAGTACTGAACTGCATTCTCAAAATTGTCAGATATGACCACTACCTGCTATAATCCACAATCATTCCTCAAATTGAACTGACTCTGTGAATAATGTTTTGAAATCTATGAGATTGGCCTCATGACCTTTCGTTTCTCCAGCAGTTATATATAAAATGCAGTAACTTAAAGTTAAGTAAAGCTTTAGCCCAATTATTTTGTCCATATGAACAATTTCGCAGACCCCCTGGGAAGTTTATTAATAATAAATAAATAACCGTTCCTTACAAAGGTCTGCGAAATTAATTGTCTCATTCCTTACTGATTGGGAGACTCTCTTTTCTTTAATTAACAATTTCGCATTATGTTCCCATAAGTCTATGAAATCTGAGAAATTGTCCAATGTAGACTTTACTCACACCTTTTTGTATTGATTGTAGCTCTATATCCCATTTGTGTTGCTGTTGTTGATTCTGAGAATTCAGAAAATTGGCACTGGTTTATGTTGAGGTTGAGAGATTTTCTAGAATTTGATAAGGAAGTAGTCTTTGTATCTGATCGCCATGAAGGGTTGTTACGAGCCGTAGAATCTATTTTCCCGTCTTCACCCCATTCTTATTGTCTACTTCATCTTAAAGCGAATTTAAGGAAACATATGGGCGGGTTAGACACAAAAAAGAAGAAACATATTGTGGCATTATTCCATAGGTGTGCTTGTGCAGCGAATGTACAAGAGTGTGACAACCTTTTGAGTAAACTCAAGCGAGATGGTGGAGTAAAAATTACTGAATTTCTGTCAAGGTTACAAAATGAGCATTGGTGTCATCCTTATTTCCCAGGAAAAAGATATGGAGAGTTGACTTCCAATCTTGTTGAGTGCTTTAACAATTGGATAAAAAAGGAGCGTTGACTGCCAATAACTCAACTTATTGATAAGATTAGATTGAAGTTAATGGACTAAATGTCTAACAGGAGGGAGTTGGCAGCAAAGTGGAAAAGTGTAATTTGTCCAAAATGGGACAAGAAACTGGTTGAGCTGTTTGGTTTATTGAAGACATGGACTGTAATTAGGGCAAATGGAGATTTATATGAAGTGCAATCTGATCCGTCAGTTAGTGTTGACATTGCGCATCGTAGTTATTCTTGTGGAGATTGGCAGCTAAACATGTTTCCGTGTGTTCATGGCGTTTGTGCATTGAAGAAAAGTAAGAAGGACTTAAATGATTACATGGAACGTTGCTTCTTCTCTGAATCTTACCGTGAGGCGTATTCGAAATGCATCAATCCTGTAACTAGGACTTGGCAGAATGTTGATCTTGATGCAGCTGATGATACTCTTCTTCCTCCTCTGTGCAAGAGACCTCCCGGACGACCTCGAACAGAAAGAATACCATCAACAGGAGCAATGACCAGAAAAGGTACTTGCAGCAGGTGTGGACAGGTTGGTACACATAATAGGGGGACTTGTAAAGAACCTTTGGAGAGTTGACACTAGAGGTACAAAGTGCAGCAGCTGTGAGAAGATTGCTAGGCACAACAAGACAACTTGCGCAAAGGATTTGCGAACTTCTGGGAAGAACATAAAATAAGGATATAGAAAAAAGAAACCAAACCCAATGAATAACAGAGCAGCAATGTTCTTTTGAAAGGATTCTTCTTTGACATATGGTTAAAGAATGGCATTTTCATTTCCGAACTTCATCATATTTTTCCATTGTCATGTTTGGATTTGGTTTGTTTTTCATTACTGTGCTTAATAAATTTGTTCCACTGATGAATTGAGAAGGGGAACAAAACACTCATTTTTCTTTCGTATCTGCTGGTGCTTTTAACATTTCTTGCATTGTTTTATCTGCTGGTGCTTTTATTAACACTTTGACATTCTGTTCCCATAAGTCTTTATGAAATCTGAGAAATTGTCTGATGTAGAAGGCACTGGTACAAAGGTCTGCGAAATTTTCAATTGAAATGTTATCGTACAAATGCTGTTTTAAGAAGGCACTAGTACAAAAGTCTGCTAAATTGTCCTCAGTTTCGCAGACCCCCTGCAAAGTTGTTTATTCATCAAAAAATGAATAACCATTCACATATAAACAATTTCACAGACCCCCTGCGAAATTGTTTATATGTGGGATGATTAAAACATTACATTAGAACAAATGAATTTAATGTTCTTTTTTTAATTTGTACTTACTCAGATATGAAGAAACTCGCAGACACAACATATTCCTTCTCAACAATACGAAATTTATCAGACGAACTGAAAAATACTCCAGGAGACTAGATTCCATTAATATTAAAGTAGAAAAACTAGTAAGCCATCATTCCATTAACATGGAAGTAGAAAAATCAGTAACATTAAACTAGCCACAGATTCATATCTACGTTTTTTGCTCTTCTTTTACAGATTCGGAAGGGGACTTTTGTGTCCGTTGGTGATGACTTATTGATAGTGAATATCGTTAGTTCCCTTGTCATCATCCCCGTCGTCCTCATCCTCATCCCCGTCGTCCTCATCTTCATCCTCGTTGTCGTCGTCCTCATCTTCGTCCTCGTCCTCCTCATCGTCATCGTCGTCGTCCTGTTCCAGCTGCAAGTTCCTAGCCTCTTCTTCCTCTTTTAGCTTCTTGACCTCTTTCCTGAGCTTTTTCACTTCACGTAGAAGCACTCGCGTACCAGCGTACACCATTTCGCAAATTTCACTCACTTTTTCTAGGCAGCTTGCCATGTCTTTTTTGTTGGGTTTATAAACTTCTTCGGAGAAAGGAGTAGGGATTCATTCAAGTTTTGGATCTGGAATAGGGTTTTCTGCATTGCACTTCTTGCTTAAAAAGGACAACAAGAAGGACTGTAGAGACGCGAACAGATTTCCATTTTTTGCTAAAAGACAAAAAACAGGGACTCCAAATCATTTTCTTTTTGGAAGGGGCTTTTCATTTTCAAGAAAGTTCTAGAAGGTTTTCACGACTTAGTCATTTGCACATTTTGTTAGTTTAAAACTAATACATAATAATTATATTGATTTTGTTATTTTGTTATTTACAAAAGGTCTAGTAAATTGTTTAAGTGAACATATAGATATATTAAAAATGTTACTTTCTTTGTATATTGTCCAGTAGTAGTCATTCCTTAGCACTGGAAAAATAATGTACAAAGCTCTGCCAAAATTTCTAATTTATATTCATACGAGCAATTTCGCAGCCCTACAAATTCATATGAACTGATTTATGTCTTTTGAAATTTGATTTATGTGTTTTGCTGCTACAATCAAATTGAACCATTTTCCTGAAAGTAGTTTCAATTTCATGTAAACAGTTTTGCAAACCCTCTGCGAAGTTGTTTATTCATTAAAAAATGAATAACCATTCACATATAAACAATTTCACACACCCCCTGCCAAATTGTTCAATAATGCTCATTACTCATAGTGCAGTGGTCATTCCTTACAAAGGTCCTCGAAATTTTCTAATTTATATTCATACAAACAATTTCGCAGCCCTACAAATTCATATGAACTGATTTATGTCTTTTGAAATTTGATTTATGTGTTTTGCTGCTACAATCAAATTGAACCATTTTCCTGAAAGTAGTTTCAATTTCATGTAAACAGTTTCGCAGACCCCCTGCGAAGTTGCTTATTCATCAAAAAATGAATAACCATTCACATATAAACAATTTCACACACCCCCTGCGAAATTGTTTATATGTGGGATGATTGAAACATCACATTAGAAATATGTATAATCGAATTGATTTTGTTCGTTGTTATTCTATTCAATCTGACATATAAACTTTGTCGCATAGCCGGAGTTTTTTTGTTCAACTTTTTTCGTTTTTTTCCACTTTTACTTGTATTTTACTTATATATAACCAAATTCGCAGACATAAAATATTCCTTATGGATGATACGAAATTTATCAGACAATATGAAAAACACAACAGGAAACTACATACCATTAACATTAAAGTAGAAAGACCAGTAACCCATGATTCCATTAACATTAACATAGAAAAACTAGTAACATTAAACTAGCCACAGATTCATATCTACGTTTTTTATTCATACGAACAATTTCCTTGTTGCTTGATATTCTAGCTCTCAACAATTGTCTCAAAATCATCTTGTTCATTGTCTTCTGGACTCCTTGATCTTGGTCTATCGGTTAACAATTTAACAGCCATTTTAGCTCTGAATCCTTTGCATTGTTCCTTTGATAGTTTCGGATTAATTTTTTTGTTCCTTGATATTCTATCCATTAGATAGCAGACTATAACACCGCAATCGGCACTGCATAAAAATTCAATTGACGTTAGTGAATTAAACGTTAAACTTTGCCAAAAAATTCAAAGTTCCTTAAAACTTACGATGCTGGCAGTTGTTGCGGTGCATTTGGTACAATCCTGACCTTGTTAGTCATTCGTGCAGTTCCTGTGAGGAGATTTATGTCCTTTGCAATTTGATTTGCCTGCAATTCATTTTGAAACATTCAATATGAAAAATGCAAAACATACAATATGAAAAATGTAATATCCAAGTACTTATCTTACAAGAAGTCTTGCCCTTTCCGCATGCTTCTTGTTCAGACTTGCTATTGAGTTGTAGAAATCCCATTTCCCATTAAGTGTGTTAAGTACAAGAAGTGTCCAGTGCTCATCATAAACCAATGGAAAATGAATAAATGTGCATTCCACAACAGCTGTCAGACCGTCCTTAAGCACGACTGTTCTGTCGTTTTTTAATTTCGTACTCTGATTTCACACATCCATAGAGTTAAATTTAATCAACAAACTGTTACGCTACAGGGAATTTAATAGTATTGTTTTTTACCGTGAATCTGGTGCTGAACAAGTATGACGTATCCAATCCAAGCGAAAATGATGGATTTCTACTTTCTTTTTTCTTTTTGTTTTTATCCATCAAGATTCTCGTATAAGCACCAATAACCTGTGTCAGAATATATATGCAATGATAAGTGTACGCAAGAGGTGAACACATTTAATTGAAAGTAAAATAACATATTTATTTTTACCGCAGACATTAGCGCTTCATCTAGCATAAGAACTCTGAAATCATCATCAAATACAAAACTGTCAACTTCTTCTGCAGCCCAGACGCGAAGTCTGCAAGTTAGATTTGTATATTAGTAGGTAAAGTTTTAAAGTACTTTGGGAAATCAAACTTCAAGTTTTTTGTACGATTCTTACCTTGATTCATCATCCAATATAGTTGTAATCATGTATCTGTATTGCTCAGGAATAAAATCAATCACATCTGAATGTTCTTTGTGTTCATCATTTGTCTGCTGCTTTGCAACAGGTGGCTTATAAGTTTTGAAGCTTTGCACATTCAGCTCTGCTGCTTTCTTGTTTGCTTCTTGAGAGCTGTATAATGATATTCAGCCATTTGAGTGTTTTTCCTTCCTGTCCTCTCCTTCAATCTTCTGATGTATGAATTTGGGCTCTGCATGAACATTTTGTTCATTCGGTGGACTGCATTCTCTAGCACTTCTGCATCAGGGTAGTTTTCTTTAATTTCCTTCATCATTTTTTCAACCTGTGCATCCTTCTCTGATGCTATTTCATCAACCACACAATCTTCTTGAGAATCAATGTTCTGCAGAGCATTTATTCGTGGTTCTGAACCAACAAAAGCAGCCATTTGTGGTTCTGAAGCAACAGGAGCAGCCATTTGTTGTTTTGAAACTAAATCTTCGAGCATTTTTATTTTTTCGTCTTTGAGAAGAATTTCTGCTCCGTGTTCTCTCTTGGATTTTTTCAATGCAATCTGAGCTTTGGTCAAATCATCCAACTCTTTTGTATGGATCTTGAATGTAATATTTTTTATCTCTTCGTCCCTCTTTTGAATGATTGAGTTCAATCTGTTGACTTCATTATTTTTGAGAGCCCTCTCTTCATTTATCTGAATTACTAGGGCTGCATTCTCCTTATTCATCACAGCTTTTTGTTTTTCAAGTTCAGCAATTTTTGCTCCATTCTCTTCTTCTTGTTTCACTACTTCACACTTCAATTCCTCCATCTGCTTGACTAGTTCTTTATTCTTTTCGATTTCTTTCTCCTTCAGGGCTCTCTCTTCATCAACTTGCTCCAAAAGTTCTCTAATTCTGGAAGTTGCAGATTCATTCTCTCTTTGCAGGGCTGCATTCTCCTTATTCTTTTCAATTTCTTTCTCCTTCAGGGCTCTCTCTTTATCAATTTGCTCCACAAGTCCTCTAATTCTAGAAGTTGCAGATTCATTCTCTCTTTGCAGGCCTGCATTCTCCTTATTCTTTTCAATTTCTTTCTCTTTCAGGGCTCTCTCTTTATCAATTTGCTCCACAAGTTCTCTAATTCTGCAAGTTGCAGCTTCATTCTCTCTTTGCAGGCTTGCATTCTCCTTCAACAAAACACCTATCTTCTCTTCTGATTTTTGCTTTTCTTCTTTGTCCCTGGCAGCTCTTTCTTCATCATTTTGCTTTGCTATTTCATTGTTGCAGTTAATGACCACTAGAAGTGTTTCATTTGTCCTTTGTATATCCTCTATCTGCTTCACTAGTTCCTTATTCTTTTCCATCTCTTTCTCCTTCAGGGCTCTCTCATCATCAATTTCTCTTTGAAGCTCTTCTATTTTCTTATTCATTTCATTTATTTCCACCTCCTCAGCTTGCAGTGTACTTTCGAAATTCAAATAAAGACCCAATGGCGTTTCGATTGCTGGTGTTTCACCTGTCATTTAATAATTTCACAGTCACATAAATCAGTATAGATTTGAGCAAATAAGCAATTTCGCAGAGCACTATAAAAATACAATAGCAATGAAGACAAAAATATGGTCATTTGCACCTCTGCACCTTGCAGTGTAATTCTGGAATCCAGAAAAGACACGATGGCTGTTCGGGTTCTATAGATTTGACCAATGGATCCTTGAGACTTGATTGGTCTTCTTTTTGTGATTCAGTTCCTCTCATTTTTGCTCTTCTTTTGTATACTAGAATCGATGAGCATTCAATTGCTGCTGTTTCTGAAAGCAGATAAAGAGGCGATTTGCCCGTCATTGCAGAATCCAAATACATAGGAGATTGCACCTCACTTTGAAGCCTGTTCTGCTCAGTTTGATTAAACTCTAATTTTTCAAGGCCGTCTTGTGATAGTAATGAACCAAAGTAAGGAGTATAAACCGGAGTTCCGTGCTCATTACTTATATCGTCATCATCTTTTGCACTTCCATGATCTTCACCATGCTTTCCTGTGCTTGCATGATCTTCACCACTCTCCCTTTCGTTATCATTGTCACTAGTTCCATGATCATCATCCTGGCTTTCATTATCATGTTCATCATTTTCTGGGATTCCTCCGCTATCATCATGTTCTGAGCTTCCATCATCATCATCATGGTTTGTTTGTTGAAGGCTACCATCCAACAGCTGCAATTTAATAGTTTTCAAGTCAGGAATCTATGTTTAAAAAAAAAGAAGCAAACCCTCTGCAAAGTTGTTTATTCATTAAACGTTAAATAGCAAATGCCAGATAGAATACAAATGTCTGCGAATTTGTTTGACGTAGAAGGCACTGGAACAAAATCCCTGCGAAATTGTGGAACTTTGAACATACTGACATATGCAACATGTTCTTTTCATTGTGTATTGTTTAACTTTGAACCCACAAATATATACCAAATGATATTTTTCATTGCGTACTGTAGAAAACAGTGGACAATTACCCCCAACGAAGATGAATAGGTAACAGATCAGTTCAACAATGTGCACTGCTCATTCCTTACCAACAAAGGTCTACGAAATTCTCCTATTTTTATTCATATTAACAATTTCACAGTCACATAACTCTGGATTGGCAAACCATTCCTCTCTTTTGCTTCACATACATATCGTTGAGAAGTAGTTTGGTTGTTAAAGCCAAATAAGATCAAATAATCAATTGTACAAAGGCAAAAAGAGGAAAACAATAATCAAACCAAAAGGAAGTGATGAAGACAAAATATAGTCATTTAATAATTTCACCTGTACATTTCTGAAATCATCTTCACCATCCTTTTCTGTGCTTCGATGATCTTCACCACACTGGCTTTCGTTAGCATTGTCATTACTTCCATGATCATCATCTTGGCTTTCATTATCATGCTCATCATCACTTTCTGGGCTTACATTGCTATCATCATGTTCTAAACTATCATCATGTTCTGAGCTATCATGATTTACATTGCTATCATCATGGTCTGAGCTAGTGGTTTGATTGTTACGAATTGTACGGAAAACTCGAACCTCCCTCTCTGTTTGTTGAAGCCTACCGTCCAACAGCTGCAATGTAATAGTTTTCAAGTCAGGAATACAAAATGCCTGCGAAATTGTCTACTCATTATAGGTAAAATAGCAAATGCAAGATAGAATACAAAGGTCTGCGAATTTGTTTGTTGTAGAAGACACTGGAACAAAATGCCTGCGAAATTGTGGAACTTTGAACATACTGATATATGCAACATGTTGTTTTCATTAGATAACTCTGGATTGGCAAACCATTCGTCTCTTTTGCTTCACATACGTATTGTTGAAAAGTACTTCGCTTGTTAAAGCCAAATAAGACCAAATAAAGCAAAAAGAAAAGGAAGTGATGAAGAGAAAATGTACTCATTTAATAATTTCACCTGTACATTTCTGAGATTGTCCAAGCTTTCTATCCCTTCCAACTTTTCTTTCAGCTTTGGCAAATTCCACTTCAGAATTCTAGGAACAGTGAAGAGTCGTGTCTCTTGTTCAATTATATTCGTCCTCTCACAAAAAGCCAATACTGTAATGTAGTCATAATGTATACAATAATATTAGACAACTCAAATATAAGCATCAGTCAATCGTAAGAGTATAAACTTTGCTTGACTTATCAACAATAGCATAACACATCCAGCAACATCCTTTGGTTTTGTAGCATACGCTTCAACTGATTTCATTAAGTTGTCGAGTATTGCTTGTGACCAATTATAATTGCTCATAGCTGGTAGGTCTTCCATTAGTTGAACAAAACTCCAACTGATCTGAATTCCACGCCCAGAAAAAAATAGTGTACCACACAGGTATTACTAGCCGTACAACATCTTTGATGGCTTGCTCATCATCGTTTTCTATTATGCTTTCGATCAAATTTGCAACTATTTTAGTGGTCATTCCTTTTGTTTCTGTTAAATTTCTTCTTGCTAGAAGTTGAATTTCATTCCGCTTCTGGTATTGATTTGTAATTGTAATTGGTTCATCACTAGACACAATTCCAAAAATTAGCGCTACGTCGTTAGCCTGAATTTTTACACCTCGTCCACCAATTTTGAATGTCCTTGCTTCATGATCATACGACTTTATTATTTTCAGAGCTACTTTATCAAATTTCATGCAATTGTCATTGGACAGTCTTTGTTTTCTCAATGCATCAATTAGTAACTAGAATGGAGTCCTCCTTAGCAATTTCAAATGGTGTTCCTGCAGTTTTAAATCTCTCATAAGATTTACCATCGCTTGCATGTTGGATCGGTATGTGACCTGTGTTCCTTCAGCATCCAATTTTTTTTTTATTATGTTTGCTCTTGGACTGAACTTCCCCTTGATTTTGTCTTCTTTTTGTTGGTGTTATACTAGTTTCAGGTTCCTCCATTGTTGACCGATTGATGTTTGCCCTCGGTCTCAGTTCATATGCATTTCCACCTGAATGTTATAGAATAAATTCCCAAATGACAATCAAAATTGTCACATAAATAAATTCTTTTGCAAAAATATTGTATAGTAATCCATGTTAATGACTGTTTTTTTCAAAACAAAACAAAATAATTTCATATAATACAAGGTCATTGCTCATTCGTTATCACTGCTTAATTACCCTAAAAATGTCATAATAGGAAATTCTTAAAAAATACATATCACTCTGCGAAATTGTTTATATAACTCTGCGAATTGAACAATTTCGCAGAGTCCATGGGAATTATTTTAATTTACATACATAATACATTCTGATGCTATAAGTCTACGTAATTCGTAATAAATTAAGTCTGGGATTTTTAGGAAACAGACTATTTTGTAAGAATATCTACTGCAAATGAAACTACAAAATATGTGTAACAATACGATAAAAATGAAATTACAAAATATGTGTAACAATGAGAAAAATTAATCAAACAAGTTTTCAAAAAAAATTATGCGAGCATTGTTTCAAGACAAAATCCGTACCGCTTTTCCCCTTCATTCTACTTGAACTCTGTCTTCTTTTACGCTTCATTTGGCTTGAAGTTTCTTCTCTTCGTATATCTTCAGCACTTCAAGTCGAAGAAATCAGAGCGGAAAAAAAGAGACAGAGAGGCTTCGACAAGTTTAAACGCAGAAATGAGACGGAGAGGCTTCGACAAGGTTGTACGATTTTTACACTCTCAGTAGAGGCGCAGACCTTTATTTTGGTTTTATAAAATGGACTGCTATTTTTAATATTTCCTCCGTATTCTTGCTTATAAAATAAATTAAGGAACCAATTTTAAAAAATATTAAATTCATTTTATTATTTCGCAGACCCTTGTGAAATTAAAAATCAATTATATAATTGTTCAATTAGACATATATTTATAATCAGATTACTGTGAAGTTGTTTTCTATTTTTATTCCAGTTTTTAAAATCAATTTCACAGGGTCCATCTAAATTTTTTTTAACAGATATATAAAAATTCCAGAGCTACCAAGGCTTTTTTAAAATATCATGCCTGGTGATTAATGCTACCGTTGTTCTGCGTCGCAGGTATGGAGAATTTCGCAGACTAATTTACTAAGAATAACACCAATAATCAATTCAAACAAATAGAACTGTTTAATGACAAATATTGAAAATTCTGAAATTAAAAATGAATTACAAATGTAACTATAATCAGGTTTTCCACACATAAACAATTTCACAGACTCCTTTGAAGTTCTTTTCTTCTATTTTCATTCCCAAATTAAATAATTTCGTAGAGCCAACTAGTAATACATATGCAGGCAATCTGGATTCAACAATTTCGCAGACCCTTGTGAAATTTAGAATCAATTATAGAAGTATTAAATTAAATATATTTATAATAAGATTGCCCACATATAAACAATTTCGAACAGTCCTGTGAAGATATTGGGAATTTCGCAGACTAACAACAACTCGACTAATTGATATTCACATAAAACCCACCCATGGGTTGAGTGGCAGTACAAAATTTATCCTTTTTTGGACCATTTAAACAAAGGAGAAAGATCTTGAAAGAGATCTCCAAGAACCAATCTGAATTCTCAATAATTTCGCACAGCCAATCTGAATTGTCAACAATTTCGCAGAGACCTATGGAATTGTCCAATTAAATGAATTTCTGAACCGACCGCCTTACAAGTCCGCATATGATATGTACAAGGCCTAACATGAATAATGTCTGCAAAAAATGTCTAGTTCTGGACAATTACCATAGAAAGTTTTCAATTGCGGATTCTTATAAAATACATATGACTCCGAAATTTGAGATTCTTAGAAGTAAACAACTTCACAGATCCCTGTGAACATTTTCCATTCAATCTGACATATAAACAATTTCGCAGACCACTATGAACTTTTTGGCAGAGCTCCATGAAGTAAAGCAGAAATATAATCTAAACCATTACAAGAAACAGTAAGCCATTAGTTACAGATCCTTGAAGTTATCTAAACCATTACAAGAAACAGTAAGCCATTATTTACAGATCCTTGAAATTAACATTAACATTCAACCCAAACCATCTTGTTATTCTACCTGTTCCTCTTCAATGTTTTCCTCATTAGAGAGCAACAACTTCATAGAGCCCTGTAAACATTTTCCATTCAATCTGAAATATAAACAATTTCGCAGACCACTGTGAACTTTTTGGCAGAGCGCCATGAAGTAAAGCAGAAATCTAATCTAAACCATTACAAGAAAGAGTAAGTCATTAGTTACAGATCTTTGAAGTCAACATTAACATTCAACCCAAACCATCCTGTCAGTCTACCTGTTCCTCTTCCATGTTTTCCTCATTAGACAGTAATTTCTTTTAAACTACAACAGTACAACTACTGAGATTGCCATAAACCCTCTTCATCTGTAATGAATGCCTCCAATATTTCTGCCCTTATTTTGTTGCAGTTCTCATTCGATATTGTATCTTGAACTTCTTCTTTTAAGACAAAATGCTTCATTATGTTACATACAATTATCCCACAATCAGATCTGCATCATATGTTTTATAAATGTCAGATCTCATATTGTTTTGAGCAACACCAAACAAAAATGATTTGTATATGCTTACCTTGGAGGTTGTTGTGGACAACGTGGTTCAATTCGTACTTTCGGCTCAATGCAAAAACGCTCCCACCTTTCTTCAAGATATGCAGTCACACGCTTTTGCTGTTTTACAGAAACAAAAGAAAATCTTAGTTTGTGTTTTGTGAAGTTAATTTTTTTAAGAGAAAAGCAAAAACTAAATATTTGCCTTACAATATTAGTTGCTGCCTTACATCTGTTTGACATCTGCTTTCGTCTTACTTGCATTGAATCATAGAAACACCAAGTTCCCTTCAACACGTCAAGGACAAGCAGTGTCCAGTGGTCATCTTCATGTATTGGGAAAATAATAGAATCGAATAGCAGCACGTTGTGCAAATCATCATTGTACATTTTCCACCTTGTTTTGTCATCACCATTTGCTTCCAGATACTATATTTGCCATACCATCAAGCAGTTAAAAAATAAACTACCCAAAAGAAAAAGCTATTAATAAACCAAACAAAGGTAGGTTGAAAAAAAGGAAAGAGGATGACTTACCAACCAACGAGTGGACAATATCATACATTTTGATTGTGGATACTTTGCAAGCAGGATCTCACCATACGCATCTATCGTCTACAAGATTTCATGAATTATGTGACTAACTACAATACACCACAACACTCTGTGTGAAAAGATTAAAGTACTTACACTGTTTGCTATTGCTTCCTGTTCCAGAATGTTACTAGCTTCATCAGCATGAATTGATGTTTCGTAATGGTTTCCCGCCCACAAACTGTCACTACAAAAAGTATAAAAAAGTATGATAAATTATTATAGAAACCATTTAATATGAAATCAAAACATTTTTTGTGTTATAGTAATAAATTTACCTCGCACCAGCTGATTTCCAAAATAAGGTCAATTTTTTCTTTGATTCTTTGGAAAGATATCTAAATACTAGACCAGTCTTTGAAAGTTTTCTCTTCTTCTAGGGTTCAGCTTGTCCAGGATCTTTAACACCTTTCTTCACATCACTATCTCATTTCCTCTTGTTGAGTCCACTTCCTTTGAAACTTCTTTCTTTCCTTCAACCACATTCTTCTTCAACTCAAATTTCTGTGTCAATTCATGTATTTGCCTTTCAAATACACTATCCATACTTGGCTTCCAAAATCGAGATGCTGTTTCTTTTTGTTTCCTTTTCTCAATGGATGCCCGCCCTTGCTGGGTTATTTCATGCAGTTGAGCGTCAGTAATAGAATCCAACACTGTCGACGCAGATTGCTTTTCCCGCTTCTCCTTCCATTGCTGTGTCACTTGATGGACAACATGCTCAGCTTCAATATTGATTTTTTCATCTGTTAACTCTATTATCCTCTGTTTCAGCAACGCTATTTCTGCATCCTTTCCCTAGCCATTTTGGTTTTCTCGTATTCAACTTTTTTCCTATGTTGGCGCTCTTCATTCAGGTCTAACCTCAACAAGAGCGTCTGTTTTTCCAATTCACTGTTTTGAACCTCAAGTGCTCTATTTTGGGCTTCAAGAATAACATTGTCCTCTTCAAGCCTAGCACACTTATCATGCAAATTGCTTACTCCTTGTTCCAAATCATCTTGCATTTTTTTTAATCCTTCTGCCAATTCATCAATAGCTTTTTTGGCTTGAGTTTGCCTTGCACCAAAGTCAACATCATCTTCAACTGCAGTCTGATCTCTCGCTTGATTTGAAAACTGCGTCTCAGCAACAAAAGTTGAAGCTGATTGATTTGTTGATTTGATTTGTTCATCAACAGTTTCTGCAGTGTGGAACATGTCATCCATTTCACTATCATTGCCATTTTCTACTCCTCCTTCTTCTGACAGTTTTTGAACTAAATCTCCTTCATCTTCTTCAACTGTTGCGGCATCTACTTCTTCTGCAACTTGTTCAACTACTGCTCCATTTCCTTCTTCTGCAACTTGTTCAACTCCTACCGAATCTCCTTCTTCTGCTGAATCTCCTTCCTCTAGCATTTCTTTTGTTTCCACTTCTTCATTATTTTCATCATCCTCTTCCTCTTTGACTTGCTCTTTCTTTTCGTCGCTTTCTTGTTCTTCATCTTCTTCTTCTTCAATGAATATTAATTCTTGTTCAATTTCATTTTGTTCTTCCTCTTCTTCTTCATCAATGTATTTTCCTTGGTCTGCGAATTTGTTTGATGTAGAACGCAAACGTCTGCGAAGCAAGGAAATTTTTGTGTGTTTTACTTCTTCTTCTTCTTCTTCTTCTTCTTCCTGCTCTTGCTCTTCCTCTTCCTCTTCCCCTTCCCCTTCCTCTTCTTCTTCTTGTTCTTCGCCAATTTCTTCTTGTTCAATATGCATTTGGTAAATCAAATCTTCCTGTGATGTTGGTGAAAGTTCATCTTCATTGACCTGGTTATGTCAGTAACGTTACAAAATGTTACAATCCAATCACTGAAATTTTTAAAACAAATTGAGGTATACACAAACAGAACTATATAAATCTGTTCTGTACAAACACTAGAATGGTTAAATTCAACAATTTGACAGACCCCTAGTAATACAAATAGAGGGAATCTGAATTCAACAATTTCGCATACCCTGTGGAATTGTCCTATTAAATGTTTTTTTCATTGGCTATTGTATGAATGGTGATTGAGATATTTTCAAATAGCATTATTGTTGCATAATACAATGAGCCATGTCTACCAACAAGTAATAATAAAGTGTCTACTAAAGTGTCCATTTTGTGCATGAAAGAAAAAACAACAGTACAAGAATATAGAACCGTGAACCGGGCCTAAACTCACAAATTCACATACCCCTGTAAAATTCAAGGGAATGGGTGTCAATACTACTAAACCTACATTGGGAGGTGAAATTGTCCTAGTAAATGTTTTTTTCATTGGCTACCCTGTGAAATTCAACAACTTCGCATACCCTGTGGAATTGCCCTATTAAATGTTTTTTTGATTGGCTACCCTGTGAAATTCAACAATTTCACAGACCCTATGGAATTGTCCTATTAAATGTTTTTTTCAAAATAAATAGCTAAATGGAACTGGGCCTAAACTCACAAATTCACATAACCCTGTGAAAAATCACTGGAATGGGTATCAATACTACTAAACCTACATTTTGCTGCATTTGAGATGTAACCTGACCATTGGGAATCAAATGTGTACCACTTCAAAACGGTGGTTGTAGGCTAAACATTAAGAGTTTCTGCAGTTTCTGCCATTCTTTTAAGATACAGAAAGCTACATTTCTGAGTTCGAGTCAGATATGAATGACTCAAGAAATAAAAGATCAGTAATGTAACACATGAAATAGAGCAAACTACTACGCTAATGATGACAGTACTTTTCGTACCTGCTCATCTGCAATACTTCCAATCTGATAATTTTTCAAATGCAATCTTGATATGTCCCATTTTAATAATCTGGGTACTGCAAGCTCAGCTTTTGGTTGCATTATTTTTGTGTGTTCACAAAACCAGTACTGAAAAACAAAAAATTGAATATTACATTTTGATACACAAACATAAAATTGTTTCTATGTAAAAATAAAACATTATTCTTCCCTTACCAACAACAAAATGGCACATCCTTGTACTTTCCATGGGTCAGAGATATTTTTCTCTATTGATCTGATCAACAAGTCCTTTATCGCTGTACCCCAATCATAATTCTTCATTTCATTCCAATCGTCCATGTGCTTAACATACACCCATGATAGTGTTGCACTACTTGTGAAAAAAAGAGTCACACATAAAAACAGGCAGACAAGTCGAGCAACATCCTGAACATCTTGCTTCTTATTACTTTTCAGAAGTTCTTCACTTATCAAATGTTTGATTCCTTGCTGGTCCAATCTTTGCAAACCCTTTTTTCTTGCAAACTTCACTTTATTCTTTGAACAAGATAAGCCAGAAACCTTCTTGTTGCCACAAATTATCCCAAATATAAACTGGATATCTGATGCTCGAAGCTCAACCAGTTTTGAACCTATGAGGAATTGCCCGTTTCCTTTATATTGCCTCAATATCATTTCCAAAGAAATATCTACTTTTCTGCATTCCTCTGGTTTCAAGGATTTCTCCTTCAATACATGGATTAGCAACCAAAATGGTGATTCCTTCAGAAGGTCAATATGTGGTTTTTGAAGTGCAATTGTTGGGATGTATTTTATTGCAGCCTACAGACTAGCTCTATATGGCGAATGTTTAAGATAAGGACTACTATTTGTCCTTCGGATTGATGACGATGATATTAATTGCATGCTAGATGGTGTTGCAACAGAAGATTTTCTTGCTTTCGTCTTGAATGCTCTACCTACAAACAATCTACCATTATAAGGTACGCCACATAAATAATGAGCTGATTAAATAATGAGCTGATTACATATCAGTTCAAGAATGTTCAGAGCTCATTGTGCAGTGCTCATTTCTTAGCAGTGGACATTTACCCTACAAAGTTGTTTTATTTCACATATGAACAATTTTGCACCATATATCTCTAAATTTACAGAGAAACAATTTCACATTCATATAAGTCTGGATTTATAGATAAACAATTCAGCTACACACAACATAAATAATGAACTGATTAAATATAAGCTATGAATACCTGTTAGACATCAGTTCAATAATGTCCACTGCTCATTTCATAGCTCTGGACAATTATCCTACAAAGGTCTACGAAATTGTTCTATTTCACATATAAACAATTTCACATGCAGATAACTATGGATTTAGAAATAAACAATTGACATAAATATAAGGTACACAACATAAATAATAAACTGATTAGGTGAATTTCTAACGTGCATTACGGTTCGCGATTTAGGATAGTAATTTTTAGACGATTTATCGTTCCGTTATCGATTGCTTTGCTCAATGCACTGTGAGTGATGAATAAATTACAGGACTAATAAATAGATTAGAGCGATTCAGCTTTCTTACTTTTTATCCTCATCTTCTCGGTCGATTGTTTGCTGCAAAAATGTCGGAATCCGCGATGCGAGCGATGGAAACAGAATTTTTCGATTATCTCGAAACTGAAAACCTTTGATCACGAGGATGATCTAGGAATCGATCGTTCGATTAACTCGCACAGTAAGAGCAAGCTACAAGAGAGAGAGAGAGAGAGAGAGAGAGAGAGAGAGAGAGAGAGAGAGAATGAGGAGAACAGAGAGAGAGAATGACGAGAACGGGCTTATTTGAAGGGTAGTTTTGGTAACTTTTTGGTCCGTATCTTTATGCGTGCATTTTGGATTGGGCTTGGACCTGGTGGAGTTTTGATCTTTTTTTTGGACCGGCCGGTAATTTTTCGTTTATTAGTTGGGTTAGAATTGGTCCAAATCAATTTATTATTGGGTTTCAATTGGGTCAACTTAAATGCCCAATGGGTCATAAACATTACCCAACAAAAAAAAGAACTACCACAAAAATGAAAAAAACAAACGTAAACATATTACGTGAAGCGAACCTTTTTCTTGGTCAAATCGGGAACTGGTGACTCGGTTTGAATGGTTTCATGTTACGAATTCCAGTTACAGTACAAGCCGAGTCGAGCTGAGTTTTGTAGTGAACTCGTACACTAAACGTACCAAAAATTCAAACTCAAACTTCGTTCGTTTGTAAACGAGCCAAGTCCGGTTCGAGCCGAGCTTATACAAAACAAGGCGATAATTTAGAGTATTGAGCTCGGCTCATTTACTTTACAAGCCTGAAACTTGAGTTTAAACTCGACTCAATTACTAGACGAGCACTGAGCTGAGCCCAGCCCCAAACAAACACAATTATTCCAAGTCTCAACAAAGAAAGCATTATAGCTGCATTTATATCAAAATTCTCAATAATCAAGAATTCTTCACTTTTCACTACGATTTCGAGCAACAAAACGGAGGGATTTGCGAAGACCTACGTACCATGCGAAGGAGCTGGAGGTCTCAACAACGTCGGAATCACAGAACACACACCAAAGACGGTTGCGAGAGACGTGTTTGGGGCAAACAGTACTAGGGTTTTTGAGGAAAACCAGACTAGGGTTAGGCGTGTTCGTGGCGACGGCCTTGTCTGTGTGGACACCTAGAATGGTGAATGAGCGGTGGTTCTAGCTCAACGGCCTTGTCTCGAAGTTCTCAAAATGCATTTTCCTGACAAGTCGAAAGTCATTAGATCCCGTTCCGCTAGCAACTTTTTCTTTTAGTACTTTTTGTCTTTATTCAATTTTTCCCGCGATTGTTCATTTTGTGCTAATTTTTTTTGACTATTTGATTCGTCTCGACGAGACAAATCGGAAAAATAAATTTTTTTTTTTACTTTTATCCAAATGTTTTGGGAAATAACTCACTTTTAAGTAAAAAGTCGACCTTTTTTTTTTTTTTTCCCCTTTCAACGGTGCGTCTCCCCCACCGCCGTACTCAATCGAGACGAATGGCGAGAGTGGTGAAACAGAGTGGCGGTAGACTTTTTGTTTAATTTGGTCATTCTAGTATACATGGATAATATGCTATTCCCTCCGTCCCAAAATAAGTATCCGGCGTGCAAAATTAGGCCTTGCAAAAGATGAATGTTTTTCATTAAGAAATTTAATTTTTTTTTTCACAATTTAATAGAATTCATTGCTATCTATTGATTTGTGGAAAAAATTTAATTTTTTTAACAAAACAAATGCATCTTTTTGAAGGCTTAGGTTTGTGCGCTGGACACTTATTTAGGGACGGAGGGAGTAATTTTTTTGTACACGGGAATTTTAGTTATTTAAATGTTTAGGGGTAATATGGTCATTTTAGTGTATATGGGTATTTTAGTCATTTTAAAATTTTAGTATATAGTATGTAATTGGGTTAATGGGCAGGTCAAGTTTGATTTTAAATAAATGGGTTGGGTTGGATATGGGTAATTGAACTCATAATTAATGGGTCTAAATAGGTCAATGACCCATTAAAAACTCAACCCATTTATAACTTGCCAATTTTAACCCAAATCCGCCCATTTGACCCCAGCTTCCCCACCGCTTGAGTTTATTGCAAGTCTGGATCTTTGTTTGTTTTTGCACACGGCTTCACATGCAAAGAAGAAAATTCAGGCAGTGCATTAAAGTGGCCTAATTAGTGAGGGACAACTGTAGTCAACCCCCTGCATCTTTTGCTAGCCAGTCAAAGCCCAAAAGTTTTCCAAAGTTTTACTTTGGAGGACTGCTAATCCCCCGACACACACTCCCGGCCCCACACCAATTCCCCCTCCCCCCCGCTTCCCTGAAACCCGGCCCATCAACTGGCCCCCCTCTTAAAACACCCCTATTTTGTAATTTTTATCTTTATTTAATTATTTTTATCTTATTTATTTAATTTCTATAAATCCATCCTTTCTATATTAAAAATAATAATTCAAGAATAAAGTGTTTCAATTTTAAATTCTGTTGAACCGGAGCAAAAATCGTATTTTTTTGATCATTTTATTTTAAATGGCCATAATAAATTTTTTGCTTTAAGACCTTTCAACAAACATCTTAAAACTGATTATTTGGTTCCAAGACTCTCTTAGGGTGTCCATTGAAAGGTCTTGGAGGCAAAAATTTATTATGGCCATTTAGGATGAAATGATCAGAAAAATAACATTTTTGCACCGGTTCAAACGGATTGAAAATTGAAACACTTATTTTTGTAACTATATTTTTATTAGACTTGAACCTAGAATTAGACTTGAACCATGGAGCAAATATATGAGAATTGGAGCATCCAGATGCGAGTGCTCTTGGAATCCCAAGAGCTATAGGATATGGTAGATGTGGGATACGTTGAGTATTCCAGAGAGGAAGAAGTGAAGCTTGCAGACGCACAAAAAGCAATGCTTCGTGAAGCGTGAAAGAAGGATAGAGGGGCGTTGTTAATCTACCAAGGGGTAGAAAATGAGAATTTCGAAAAGATCTCTACCGCTACCATTGCCAAAGAAGCATGGGATATCCTTCGAAATGCCAATCGAGGGACCGAGAGGACAATTCGGGTACGGCTTCAATTGTTGCGAGGAGAGTTTGAAGCATTGCAGATGGAGGACGATGAGACCATATCATTGTATTTCATGAAGACGTTGATGATCGTGAACCAGATGAGACGATATGGGGAGAAGCTAGATGGTGTTCGAGTGATGGAGAAATACTTCGTCCACTAAGTACGAAGTTTGAAAATGTTGTAGTTGCTGTTGAGGAATCCAAAGATCTCAACATTATGACGATTGACGAGTTGATGGCAACCTTAGAGATCTATGAGCAACGGATCAACAGGAGGACGTCTTGGACTTCCCTGGAACAAGCTTTACAGATGAGATTGACGTTAATGAGAAATGAAGAAGAGCAAAGGGAGACGTTACATTGAGGAAGAGGACGTGGACGTGGACGAGTTAGAGGACGAGCACGAGGAGGTAGAGGTGACCAAGAGACGGTGCAGCAAGGACGAGGTAGAGGACCAGGGCAAGGTCAAGGACGAGGACGAAGACGAGGCAGGGGCTTTGATGTGAGATAGGTAAAATGCTACAATTGCAATGACTACGGTCATTTAAGCAGGGACTGACTGTAGACGTTCAGTGCTTTAATTATCTTAAGTACGATCACTACAGTTCCAACTGTACATAGGAAGAATATGGAGGAGTTTACGAGCAAGCAAATATTGCAGAGACAAATGAAGCAATGTTACTCAAAATATAGATAATCTTAGCCAAAGAAGAGGAGAGATTCGACGCTGAAGGAATCAAGCTTAAGGGGGGATGTTGAAATAGTAAGCATGATTCCCACGTTTGGGAACTGTTCTTTTGGAGGCTTGATATTGATAAGCTTCAAAGCAAGTGGAAGGATTTAGTCAAAGATCAGATAAAGACTTTTGCCATTACGTATTTGATTTTGTGAGTGTTTCAATAAATGTAATCTTATCAATTAAGCGTGTAGCTTTGCCTATAAATAGGCTTGTAATTCATATTGTAAAAGTATGAGAGTTGAGTGAGAAAAAGAAAGAGAGACGTGAGTGAGAGCTTTGTAATTGTTTGTGTGTTTTATCAATAAAAAGTATGCTTACTATTGTGTGTGAGAAATCTCTTCCTCCCATCAGTGATACCTATCGCTTCCACTTTCCAATACATACTACATCCAACTCGAACGCACACAGGGCTAGCCCAAGGTATTTGGATGCCCTAGGCCAAGTAGTGGAATAGTGCCTTACATAAATTTCCTAATTTAAAAACAATAAACAGAAATATTTATCTATATATCATTTTCATTCATACTATTCAACATGGTAAATATTTCAACTTAATGGCTTGTGCGATTGCAATAATATTCAGTAGACTTAGGTTTGAATCACAACAACCCCAATTTGTGTGATAGGAGAAATTTTTTTTTTTGGCAAAAAGACACTTTAAAAAAGTACCCTACCAAAATTTGAATCTAGGCATCTTATGTGGAAAAACAAACACTTTACTACTAAACCATCGAAGAAGTTTGTATTATAGTTGCACACAGAAATATATATATTTATTTTGGAAAGAGTGCCCTATTTTTGGCCCAAAATATGAAGGCCCAAGGCGGCTGCCTCTTGGGCCTTCCCATTGGGCCAGCCCTGAACGCACATAACCCCTCCTCTCCCTCTCTATAAATACACCATATACTTTCTCTCATTTCACAACAAATAATTTCGAGAGAGTTGCCTATTAGTTCAATAATTCGGTAGAAAAGCCTTGGCATTGCAAATCTCTATATTCGAGAGTACTCATGGCCATCTCTAAGGCTGTGATTGCTTCACTTCTCGTTTCTCTTCTCATCTTCCATCTTGTTGAAGCTGATAATGAAATCGTGAGAATTTTCTCTCCTTGACCATTAAACTCTTCTGTTCTTTGTTTCATCTTCCCTCAGCGTTAATTTCTATGTTTTCTAACCTTAGAAACAAATATGGTTTTGCATTATACAGGCGATCAGGGGCGACGGGAGCGGTGTTGCTCGCTCTCTCCTCCAGAAAGCAGGTTCACTTTCCTATTATCCACGCTAATCTACAGTATCTTTTCTTCTAGAAATTACACTCCTATATATACAAAGATGATTCTTTCATCAACTTTTCAAAACAAATTCAATCGTCCGTCTTAAATTTCAATTCAGTGAAACTCACTTAATGCAGTGGGCAAATTTTTTTTTTGGTTCAAGTGCAGTAAATCAGTAACATGATATATCAGTGGAGTAGTGGGTTTCCATCAAATTAAAGCAAGAATGAAAGACTACAATGCATTAACTATAACAGGAAAGCAAAGGGTGACCCAAGACGACTTCCAAAGTCTTGGTCTTTGAGGACAAAGAGAGATATATTTAATATGAAAACTGGAGTATATGATATATGGGACCTCAGAGAAACTAATCACACATCAAAGGCAAATACCATGAACCTTCGGAGGAATTAGTTTTCAACACCACTATAAATTTTTGGATTTCCCGGGTATTATATATCAATATAGGACGGTAGCTTAGTTGCACGAAGCAGGAGCGAAATTGGAACCGGGTGTGGCGGAGAGAGAGGATATAGAAGAATCTAAGTTAATAGCCTCTATAGGAGTGTAAATTTACATTATTATATCTCATATGTAGCTGAAAATATATGTTCTTAGACTATTATTTTGCCATTAGTCCTAGTATACATGTCCATTCGTAGTATACATGATTGGAGATGGGTTTTTGAGGGTTTTGCCCAAATTTTGAATTTGGGAAAAAACCACAAAAATTCCTCTCCAATCCTTGACCCAAACCTTTCCCCATTTTGGGTTTTACTCTTTTCTCAAATTTGGGACAATTTTTGTCTTGACCCATTTCTTCAACGGCTAGTTGGAGAGAGAGAGAGAGAGAGAACCTCGTCGACAGTGGCGACATGCCAAGGCGGTCATCGGTCGATGCAAAAAGTGGCGGTGGCGTTGTGACCTCTAAGCCATCTTGGGTCCGCCAGTGTTGTCCTCTTCTCTTCTAGCTTCCTTCTCTAATGATGAATGAGTTTCAGAGTTCCCTTTCATGGTCGTGTCCAGTTCTATGTTTTGTGTGAATTTTTTTTTTTTGTGTTTGATTCTGGGAGAGAGACGGAGATTAGGAGAAAAAAAAAACCAGTTCTCCTCATTTTAGGTTTGATTGCTCTGCCTTATTTACCATTATGCCATTAAGAATAAAACATATATATATTTTGGGTAAAATTGGGATTTGATGGTTGGAGATGTGCCCACCCAAAATGGATTTTTACCCTAAATTTGACTTAAAGTTGAGGAAAAAAATGGGTGAAAGCTGGAGATGCTCTTAACACTATTTAATGGGTGTTTCACGTTTTCATTTTCATAATGTTCTACACTCTGCTATTTCATTTTTCACTCTTTCTTCTCACACGTAGTGCCCGAAGGACATATCAAATATATCTCTCTCTCTCTCTCTCTCTGTGTGAAAAAAATCAAGCCTACGCGTATATCTTGTATGCGTATTTAATATACAGCTATTCACTTGAAATCAGCCTCAAGCTCTGTTTGTGACTCTTTGATAATGCCAATTATTAATGCAACTGGTCAATTTTCATTTTTTGGTTAGTTAAATAAAATCTAGACGAACCAATGAGATTTTGTTGATTAGATTTTATAAACCAATGAATACTCTGTCTTGTAGAATTTTTTCGAAGCCTGATATATTTGGACTCCAATTCATGGCAGAAGCTCTACCCTCCAATCATATTTCATTTTAACTCTCTAAATTGGATGGATTCTATATATTTGTGTAAGATCAAATAACTTAGCATACATGGATATCATAAAAACAAACTTGGTATGTTAAAAATATTTCAAGAATATCTACAAAATGAGAAAAATGTTTGCTATATTTGCCAAGGATTCTAGGATGCGAAACTAAAAAATTGGGAGGAAAAGATGCATATATTTAGCAAAGAAGCAAGTTAATTTACAAAATAGAGATAAAAATGAGTGCGTAAGTAATGATATAATATAGATGCACATTTTTTTGTTTTTGCTAAGTTACTATAGATGCACAATTGCAAGTTTGACGTTTCTTTCATTCCTTGGACTTACGATATAATCAACTTGTTGGAAAGATCCTAAGAAAACAAAGGCATACGCGTGGAAGAGAGAGGAGAGAGCAAGAGGGACTGTAGAATAAAGAGAGAGAGAGAGTGGGTGCGGGTGGGACAGAGGGAAGAGAGAGGGACAGAGAGGAACAGTGTGCACGAGCGTGCAATAAGACATCGTGGGAAGATACTTGTGCGCATTGGTGTGCAATGACCTAATGGAACATATTCTACTCACATAGGACCTGTAAAGAGAATATGGAAAAAAGAGAGAATATAGAGAAAGTAAATATTGTATTGAATTGTCTAAATCATACATCAATACAAGATCCCTTTATATACAAGGAGGGATATCAAGAATAGATGATTCTAGAAAATATCCTAAATCTAGAATATCCTAGAGATACACAAGATTCTAGAATATCCTAGAGATACACAAGATTCTAGAGAATATCCTAGAGATACACATTGATGCTAGAATATCCTAGAAATACACATTGATGCTAGAATATCCTAGAAATACACAAATCTAGAATATTCTAACAGCCCCCCTCAAACTCAAGGTGGGAGAGCAGATACCAACTTGAGTTTGATAACCAAGTCCTGAAATCGTCCTGGTAGGTGCGCCTTGGTGAAGATATCAGCTGTTTGCTTAAGGGATGAGACTGGGATGAGTCGAATAGTACCACGTGTGACATGTTGGCGCACAAAATGACAGTCAATCTCAATATGTTTTGTACGATCATGAAAGACATCATTATGTGCAATCTGAATAGCGCTATGATTGTCACAACGAAGTATCGTGGCAGTAGAGTGGTTGACACCCATGTCTTCCAATAACCATCGAAGCCACAATAGTTCTTGAGCAGTGTCGGCAAGAGCACGGTACTCAGCCTCGGTGCTGGATCGGGCAGTAATAGTTTGCTTCTTACTTCTCCAAGAGATAAGCGAATCACCGAGAAAGAAGCAGTAGCCCGTAGTGAACGACGATCAGTAGGGTCTCCAGCCGAATCAGCATCAGAATAGGCATGGAGAGTAAGAGAGGAGCGAGCGGAATAAAAAAGGCCATGAAACAAAGTGCCCTTAATATAGCGCAAAATGCGAAGAACAGCTGCATAATGGACAGATCGAGGAGCAGATAAGAACTGGCTGACAAGAGGACGGCGTAGGCTATGTCTGGGCGAGTAACAGTAAGATAGACAAGGCTCCCAACAAGTTGCCGATAGAGTGTAGCATGAGTCAATAGTGTGCCATCCAAAGAAGTAAGACGAGTGTTTGGCTCGAGAGGAGTGGATACAGTCTTACTGTCAGTAAGACCTGCCCGTGCTAATAGATTAGAAGCATATTTTGCTTGAGAGAGATAGCATCTATTGGAATCTTTTAAAATTTCAATCCCAAGAAAATAGCTGAGCGAGCCAAGGTCTTTCATCTCAAAACTACGGCAAAGATACTGTTTGAAGCTAGAAATACCAGTGACATCATCTCCAATGATAATCATGTCGTCCACATAAAGAAGAAGAATAATGGTGCCATGCTCAGTTTTGCGAATAAAAAGTGCAGAATTATGAGGACTAGAAGTTATACCAAAATCGCCAATGGTGGTACTGAATTTAGAGAACCAAGCTCGGGGAGCTTGCTTAAGACCATATAAGGCGCGGCGAAGGCGACAGACTTGGTGCGGAGAGTGAGCATAACCAGGAGGTGGCTTCATATAGACTTCCTCAGTAAGATCGCCATTAAGAAATGCATTTTTTACATCCATCTGATGAAGGTCCCATTTGCGAACTGTAGCAATAGCAAGTAAACTCCGAACAGAGGTTAGACGGGCAACGGGAGCGAAAGTCTCCTCATAATCAATGCCATATTCCGGGGTAAAGCCCTTTGCAACAAGACGGGCTTTGTATCGTTCAATGGAGCCGTCAGAGTGGGTTTTAATTTTGCAAACCCATTTGCAGTCAACGACAGATTTCCCTGGGGGAAGGTCAACCAAATCCCATGTATGAGTACGTTCCAAGGCCTGTAGTTCCTCGTCCATTGCTTTCTGCCAAAGAGGATTAGTACTGGCCTCACGATAAGAGTGAGGTTCATGTAGTGAAAACACTGTAGAATAGCAATGATAATCACGAAGATAAGCAGGCAATTGAGTTACCCTTTTTGACGGAAGTGGTGGTGGTTCAGAAGAATAACCGGTATTTGGAGAGCAAGTAGTTGTTTCAGCAGGAGATGAGAGAGAGGGTGGAGGAGACTCAGTAGGTTCTATGATTCCAGGGGCATGATCATCAATCAGAATAGACGCCTCGGGAGTCGTCCTGGTAGGAGGAGAGCTAGATGATGCAAGGGGCTCACTTGGATTGAAGCCAAGGTTTGAAGGCTCAGGGAGAGAAGAGCCAAGTGCAGGAGCAGGATCGTTGGACAAAGCAAGTACATCGGGAGAGGCTGTATCAGTTGGCTCAGAAGAAGCTGCATCAATCTCATCAAATAGCAACTCCACAGAAGGATCAGTAAAAAATGATGAAGTGGAAACATATGGTAAATAAAACTTTGACATGGAGGAAAACATCTTATGTTCCCAAAATATGACATGACGAGAAATACGAAGACACTTAGAAAGTGGATCCCAGCATCTATACCCCTTGTGCTCAATTCCATAACCTAAGAAGCAACAAAGACGAGCTCGGGGTTCTAACTTTGTACGCTCATGAGGTTGAAGTAAGACAAAAACAAGCACAACCAAAGACTTTGAGGAGATCATATGCAGGCAAAATACCATCAAGACGTTCATAAGGTGATTGATTCCCAATAATGGGAGAGGAGACACGGTTGATAGTATACACAGCAGTTAAAGCTGCTTCTCCCTAAAAACGTTCTGGACATGAGGAAGATATAAGAAGTGCACGAGTGGTGTCTAAAATATGTCAGTGTTTACGCTCAGCACGCCCATTTTGTTGAGACGTGCCAGGACAGGATCGGTGAGGTAGAGTTCCATTTTGACGAAGAAAGTTCAAAAATGATGTTTCTCTATATTCCATGGCATTATCAGCACGAAAAACTTTAATAGTACGAGAAAATTGAGTTTGAACCATTTTTGCAAAATCAAAGTAAATTTGTGGTAGCTCGGATCGTCTACGCAAAAGGTAGATCCATGTAAAACGGGAATAGTCATCAACAAATATCACAAAGTATTTTGATCCACCCATGGTGGTGTTGGGAGAAGGTTCCCAAATATCAGAGTGAATTAAATCAAATGGGGCTCACGAAACAGAATCACTTTGGGTAAAAGATAATGCTGGTTGTTTAGCGAGTTGATATGAAAGACAATCAATATGTTCATCTTTAACCGATCCTAGATGACCATTTGAAACTAAAGTACGTAGTCGACCAAAAGAGACATGACCAAATCGAGAATGCCAAAGACCTATGGAAGTGGAGGCATTGGAGGTTACAGAACATTGTAAGGAACTCACAGATTGAACAGGAGGAACAGAAAGAGAAGACTGGGCTATAGCAGAGAGCTGAGATGGAATGTAAAGATTGATGAGCTCATATAGACGTCCAATTTTACGGCCTGTCCCAATCGTCTTTCCTGTCCAAGGATCCTGCACCTGACAACCAGTAGAAGAAAAGGTGATCGTGAGACCGAGTTCACATAATTGACCAATAGAGATTAGGTTCAAGGTAAGGGTAGGAACCAAGTAAGCATCAGAAAGGGACATGCTAGGAGTAGAAATAGTACCGACATGAGTAACAGGCATCATAGAACCATCAGCAGTATGAATAGATGGAGTCCGAGAATTAGTAGCTTTTGTGGAAAAAATATGTGGATCAGATGTCATGTGATTGCAACACGCAGAATCAAAGAACCATGAGGATTTACCTGAGGTGGCAGACAAAGCAGTGGAAGAATGCTTACCGGAGTGGGAGAGCAATCCAGATTTAGAGAGAATCTGTGTAAATACAGACGGGAGATCACTTTTAAAAAAGCGTGTGGAAGGAGGATATTGTTTGAGGCCTTCCAAGATGGCGTGAGCATATAGCGATATGTCAAATTGTTCCATAGTAGCAAGAAACAGAGACGGTAATGTGATATCTGAATTTATTAAGAAATAGCCCAATCAAGAAGAATTACAGGCTTTGGTAGGGCGATGGTTTAGTTGATGGTTAATATGGTGATGACGAAAACGGTGATGAACGGGATGAATACGGTGATGATCGATAGTGACAGAGATGTCGGATGAGAAGCTAGGTCGTGAACCATAGCTCTGATACCATGTAAAGAGAATATGGAAAAAAGAGAGAATATGGAGAAAGTAAATATTGTATTGAATTGTCTAAGTCATACATCAATACAAGATCCCTTTATATACAAGGAGGGATATCAAGAATAGATGATTCTAGAGAATATCCTAAAGATACACATTAATTCTAGAATATCCTAGAGATACACAAGATTCTAGAATATCCTAATGATACACAAGATTCTAGAATATCCTAGAGATACACAAGATTCTAGAGAATATCCTAGAGATACACATTGATGCTAGAATATCCTAGAAATACACAAATCTAGAATATTCTAACAGGACCTGCCCGGAAGGACCCCTAATTAGATTGGGCTGTCAACCATACTCTGCTCATACTGAGTTTGGCAGCTACCGTTTTTTAGAGGGGACCCCCAAAGATCTCGGGAGCAGTTTTTCAAGGTATTGCTGCAGCTGTCATTGGCATATTCCTTTCCCAATTTTTATTAGCAAGAGATAAGTCTAGAGGTGGCTGAGCTTTGAGGCTCAGTTGGTTGTTTTGGTTTTGAGCTTTTTTGCTCTTGTTTTTTGTTTGTCCTTTGTTTTCTGCTCTTGGACTTGCTTGGTGTGTTGTTGGTCTTGGACTGCCTGGTTTTTGGCTCAGTCGTTCTTTGTCTTGCAAATATGCAAAACGGCTTTTTTCTCCGGGGAAGTGCTACAATACACACCATTTATTTGGGTGTGTATTATATGCACCCTCATTGATTACCATTAGATGTTTTGAAAAATGATTTGGACCCTTTAAAATATAACGATAGGTTACTAACAAATAACCCGTTACCAGTGCAACAGGTAAACCCTATGAATTAACCAAAATGGAAAGGAAATCCCCTCAAGCCTCTCATTCTTTTCCTAACCAACGTATATCTTTCTTTTCCTTCTAAAAATTAGGCCCAATTTTATTTTTGATAATTAATTTATGTTAAAAATAATAATTTTATTTTTTAAAAACTTTGAAGCTAAAATTATTTCACGTAAAAATAATTTACTTCTTTAAAATATGTTGTTCTCGATAATTATTAAAGAAAAAAGATACTATCATTATCATAATGTACTAAAAAGTCAAGTTAAGGCAATTTTATTTATAGGATTTTTAAAGGCCCAATGATTTTGACACTCTCCATTTTGTTAATGACACTCCAAAGGAGAGTGCCAAAATCAATTTCATATAGGGATTGATTTTGGCACTCTCAATTTTGTTAATGGCACTCCCAAAATCAGCACCCTTTTTAAAGTATTTCATATATGTAGCCAGTTTTTTTTTTTTTTGTGGAACTTTTTGAAATATTATGGTGTTTAACATTTTTCAGAATACCTTTAATTGCATAGTGAACTTTCACATGCAAATCTAAAAAATATATATTTCACACAAATAGTCTAATTAAAAGAAATAGCGAAGTCCATCATCCGTATTAATCAAGTAGGAAACACTAACAAAGTTAATGGGTGATCAAGAGAGTGATGGTGACGAGATAAATTTATCAATTTATTTTAGAGTTATATGTAAAAAACAACAATATTTAGGACGTGTTATTTATTTTTTGTCAATAGGCATACTACTAGAGTTTTGTAAATTAGTACTCGCATCCGAATTACAAGTACTAATAATACTCATATTTGATAATGTAATCAATTACAAATGTTATTGATACCAATCAATTACGCAATTGAAACCGTAGAGAAATATAATTTATCATGTAATCAATTATTTGTGTTATTCAGAACAATTGATTTTGAAATCTATTGCAATGTTGTTTTTAACTTATTTCGCAATTGATTAGAGGACTTACTGACACCCATCAATTAGCAAATCGATTGAATAATCGACTTCACATTGTTTCCCAATCGTAATCAATTCAATTACAAAATTGTCTAATCAATTACATAATTGAACATAACAGAATTGATTACATATTAGATTATGATGTCTAATTTATTATAATTTCTATTTACAAAAATGCAAAATCAATTATATATTTGATTATCAATTATATATTTGATTATGATGTCTAATCAATTGAAAAATCAATTATAAAGTCTAATCGATTATGGAATTGAATAGTGACATAGATTACATATTTGATTAACTAACGTTAAAAAAATTGATTACGTAATCGATTGCACAATTGATTATAAGTTATTACAAAGTTATGGATTGGACTAAAATGTTACGATACCGTAGTGAAAATGTTACGAACTGAAAATGTTACGATTTTTTTATAAAGTTATAAAACACACCAAAATGTTATGATTCTAAAAATGTTATGAATCTGTTGCTATAAAGTTACGATTGATTAGTGTAAAAGTTACGATATGCACTAAAAGGTTATGATTTGTAAGAAAAATATTATGAATGAAAAATTACGAATTTTTGGTGTAAAAGTTACAATAAACCTAAAATGTTGTGAATGACTGGTTCAGCAGGTAATTTTTTATGAGGTGCCACAGTATGGACCACACAATAGGTGCATATGATACACACCTTAAAAGGGTGTGTATTGAAGATTTTCCCTTTTCTCCGTGTGATATAAGTATTGATTTCACAAACAAAAAAGGGAAAATTTCAAAATACCCCCCAACCTTTACACCAAAATTCAATTAGACTCTCAACCTTTTAAAAACCTCAATTTTACTCCAAACATTATCTTCCGTTAATCAAAACGCCCCCTTCAGTCCGAATGACTAACGAATTTCGTTAAAAACTCCGTTAAATAGCGTTCCGATCGAATTTCGATGATCTGAGCTGTTCAATGTGTTCAAAACGTGATTTTAAGGGTATTTGCGAGAAATCAACAAAAAAAATGATCGGAAAGGGTTTCATCTGAACAGTTTTTTCAATAAAAAACTGTTCAGATGAAACCCTTTCCGATCATTTTTTTTGTTGATTTCTCGCGGATACTTTTAAAATCACGTTTTGAACACATTGAGCAACTCGGATCATCGAAATTCGATTGGGAAAGGGGAGGTGCAGATCGATTCGGATTTTGTTCAAGTCTGGACGTCTGGATTTTGCTTCGGTATGTACCTCCCCTTTTCTTATCGAATTTCGATGATCTGAGCTGCTCAATGTGATTAGAACGTGATTTTAAAAGTACACGCAAGAAATCAACAAAAAAAAAATGACCGGGAAGGGTTTCATCTGAACAGTTTTTAAAAAAAACTGTTCAGATAAAAACTGTTCAGATGAAGCCCTTCCCGGTCATTTTTTTTGCTGATTTCTTAAGGGTACCCTTAAAATCACATTTTGAAAACAATGAGCGGCTCGGATCATCAAAATTCGATTGGGACGATATTTAACGGAGCCTTTAACGAAATTCGTTAGTCATTCAGACGGAAGGGGGCGTTTTGATTAACGGAAGATAATGTTGAGAGTAAAATTAAAATTTTTAAAAGGTTTGGAGTCTAATTGAATTTTGGTGTAAAGGTTAGGGGGTATTTTGAGAATAGGTTTGTACTCTCAGAAAGAAAGGAAAAAAAGCAGCAGTGAACAAACATATATTTTTTTTTTTTTGGAACGGGTAAAAAAACATTTGAGCTCACAAATTTTTCTAACCATCCTAAGCACAATGAAGGACCGGAATTTACGAAATTATTATCACATGATAGAATAAACAGGAATCCAGCAAATTTGCTATGCTTAGTTCTTCTACACTAACCACATTCATACCATCACCACAACATCAGAATTAAGCCCCATCCCACAGATGAAATGGCAAGTGGGGAACCAAAAAAAAGCTTGACTGAGATAAACAATTGACAAGATTAGTGGGTTTCAAGTTTTCAACGAAGCAAGAATGAAGGACTAGGAATATAGTAAAGCCACATTCCCCCTACTACCATTTTCACCAGTTTGCTTCACAGCAACTAAAATCAGAAAAATCGGGATTGAACTATTCCCCCTACACAATAAAAGATAATTATGTCATGTATCCTCGTATTGGTACCCAAATCTGGATTACGTGCTCTGTATCTTCAAGTTTGAGATGTCCGACATCTAGATACACATCCACACAATATTTGCACACGAGTTAGGGTACCATAGATTACGTGTGCTCGGCTTGGCTCGTGTGCACCCCTAGATAATTAAGTCATGTATGCTCGTATAGGTGCCAAAATTTGGATCCATAATTACGTGCCCTCTATCTTCAGGTTTGAGACGTCCAATACCTAGACTAGATACACACCCACATACAGTATTCGCACCCGAGTTACGGTAAGATAGAACATAACATTCAGGTGCTAGCTACACGAACCATTGGCACCGTCACAAAACATCGGAATTGAGCCTCATCGTACACTAGCAACAAGTTGAATTTTTAAATTACTCCAGATGATTGGCATGTGGGAACACGATGTGTTTATGGTCAAGTTATTCAACCCAATTAAGCATAGAAAAAAAGCTCTAGTGCTGTAAATCATCAACAAAATTGGTGGTGCAATGGGTTTCCAACTTTCCATCAACTGGTTTGACACGGTTTCGACAAAGCAAAAATGAAGGACTATCAGATCAAAAAAAGGATGAAAGTCAAAGCCTTGAATCAATAGTCATTGTTCCTGATACATTGGGATATACTGTGGGGAATGGAGTTATTGCCGGGCCACTTTTGTTTTGGAAAAGATGGAGATGATGCTACTACAAACATCTCGATCGAGCTCTTTTGAGGATTCTCCATGACCAAGATTGGCGAAGAGACAACAAAAATACGGTTCAAAGACACCAGCACCACTGGAGGCTCTGTATTCGAAGCAGAGTGTGCTTGTGTTTTCTCCTTGGCTCAAATTTTTTCAACAAAGTAAACTGAGGTAAGGGCGTGTGTGAAATGTGGAAGGCAAGACAGTAGTTTCACAGACCTGAAATGCGCAAGCATAGCTTTAAAATTGGCATGTGAATTGCGTATTTTATGGGAGTCATGAGATACGTAACATCTTTAATAACAATAAGATCAACCGTGTTGAATAGGAACATTGTGAAAGTATCAGTGCTAAGGAATAAAGATATGCATGCACATGAATATACTAGTTCCCAATAACAATTATCCGCATCCTATTTCTGATTGCTATTTTTAATGATTTTTGCGGGAAGAAGGTCAAACCGGGAGGTTTGTGCGGACTTCTCCAGGAGTGTCTTTCTCTGGTGCCTAGGTTAGCTCTCTTTTTTTTTTGGTTACGGCGAAGGCAATCAGGCAGTGAATATTTTGGCCAAACAGGCGGCTTTGGTGCAAAAAATGATAGGGTTGGCTCGGTTCAGTTACTCCTTGTCTCGCAAATATGAAAAACGACTTTGTTCTCCGTGTGATATAAGAAATGATTTCATAAATAAATAAACAATAATAACTACATAGAAGAGGTTTGTACTTTTAGGAAAAAATAAATAAACTACGAATGCGGGGGTTGATGGGGGGTGTTAGAGTTAGCACGGGGTTCAGAAGCTATCTATAGCTTGGGACCCCAAGGGTGTTGCCCCAGCAGGGGTCGAACCTAGGACCTTTCCCATAGGGGAGAGATGACATACCAACTGCACTGGGTAGTGGTTGTCGCAGTGAAATAACATTTGAGCTCACAAATTTTTCCAACCATCCCGAGCACAGTGAAGAACCGGAATTTATGAAATTATCACATAATAAAATGAACAGGAATCCAGCAAATTTGCTATAGTTCTTCTACAATATCATGACATTCAGGTTCTAGCTACACTAACCATTCGTACCGTCACCACAACATCAGAATTGACGAGTGGGGAACACAAGAAATCTCGAGTGCGGTAAACCATTAACAATTTTAGTGGAGTAGTGGGTTTCCATCAATTGGTGGAGTAGCGGGGTTTCAACAGAGCAAGAATGAAGGACTAGGAACATATTTAAGCCACATCCCCCCTATTTACCATTTTCACCAGTTTGCTTCACAACAACTAAAATCAGAAAAATGAGAATGGAATTCATTACCTGGTTTTTCTCAATCAGTACACTCACAATCTTCTGCTCTATCACCATTCCAGTACACAGCAAATGTCTGGAGGATCAAAAGTCTTTGTTGCTTCAATTGAAGAACAACCTCCAATTCGATCCAGATTTCTCTGTCAAGTTGGTGAGTTGGGCTCAAATCAACGATTGTTGTCAATGGAATGGTGTGACTTGTGACCATTTCGGACGTGTTATAGGTCTCGAACTAAACACGGAATCAATCTCTGGAGGTTTAAATGACTCAAGCAGTCTTTTCGAGCTCAAGTTTCTAGAGAAGCTGAACTTGGCTAACAACAGTTTCAACCTCGCAGAAATTCCATCCAGTTTTGGAGTCCTCACCAATCTAAAATATCTAAATTTGTCAGACAGTCAATTTGACGGGCAGATTCCAATGGAATTCTCGCGCTTGACGAGGTTGGTGAAGCTTGATCTATCTGGTAATGGGTACTTGGGAATTGAGAAAACAAATTTATTCACACTTTTTCGTAACCTTGGAGGGCTTACAGAGCTTTATTTGGATGGGGTAAATATATCAGCAAATGGGTATGAATGGGGTCAGGCCATTTCATCTTCACTGCCTAACCTGCGAATTTTGAGCTTACGTGATTGTTCACTTTCAGGCCCTATTGATTCTTCCCTTCAAAACCTTCAGTACCTTTCAGAAATTAATCTGGCTAGCAACAATCTCTCGTCTCTGGTCCCTGATTTCTTTGCGAATTTCCCGAATTTGACAGTTTTGATTCTCAGTGGTTCGAAATTATATGGAACGTTTCCGGACATCATATTTCAGCGGGTACAAACACTAGAGACTCTGAATTTGCAGGGCAATACACTGCTCAATGGTTCTTTACCTGATTTTCCACGAAATCGGCCCCTTCGAAATCTGTTTCTTGGTCGCACAAATTTTTATGGGAATTTACCAGAGTCTATCGGAAATTTGATGGAGCTCAGAAGGATAATACTTTCTGGGTGTCATTTCAGTGGACCGATTCCGAATTCACTGGCAAACCTTAGTCAGCTTGTTTCCTTGGATTTTTCATTCAACAATTTTACAGGCCCAATACCTTCGTTTCAGGGATCCAAGAATCTCATGTGGATAAGCCTTTCTGATAATGCTCTAACAGGTCCAGTTCCTTCTTCTCTGTTTTCCCTTCCATCTTTGCAGCAAATTTGGCTTTCCAACAACCAATTCAGTGAAGTTTCTGAGTTTCTTCCAAACAAATCCTTGTCTGCTTTAGAGAGACTAGATTTGGATAATAACAAAATACAAGGGCCTATCCCCTCGTACTTCTTTGATTTCCAAAGTCTCAGACATCTCCATCTTTCTTTCAATAACTTCAGTGGCACCATACAGCTAGAAAGTTTCCATAGGCTTCAAAATCTCGAGTCGCTTGACCTGTCACACAATAACTTGTCGGTCAATGCAGGTATCAATGACTCTATCTTACCATCCTTTCCCCAACTCGTCCTTTTACGATTGGCTTCTTGCAACCTGCGAAAGTTCCATCCTCTAATGAACCAATCAAGCATGATAATTTTAGACCTTTCTGACAACCAAATTTCTGGAGTCATACCAAATTGGATTTGGAATCCTAATTATTACTTATTGAATCTTTCTTGTAATCTCCTTGTGGGTTTGCAGCGGGAATACGTTATGCCGGCTGTTCTTATTAACCTTGACCTTCATTCGAATCAGCTCTGCGGTGAAATGCCAATACCACCGAAATCAGTAACCTATTTGGACTACTCAAGGAATAACTTCAGCTCTTCTCTCCCTGCTGAAATTGGCAACAGCATTGCCTTTGCTTCTTTCTTCTCTTTTTCACATAATAAGCTTTCTGGACCCATCCCTCCATCAATATGCAATAGGAGCTACCTTGAGATTCTTGATTTGTCCAATAATAGATTCACTGGCACTATACCCCAATGTCTGATAGATGAAGGTACTGCAACCCTCGGCGTACTAAACTTGCAGAATAACCAACTTACTGGTAAAATAACGGGGACATTCCCATATGGTTGCGCTTTGAAGACCCTTGATTTGAATGGAAATTACTTGGAAGGGCAGGTTCCAAAATCGCTGGCCAATTGTGCAAATGCCGAGGTTTTAAATCTCGGTACCAACAAATTAAATGGTAACTTCCCTTGCTTCTTGGCGAACTTATCCAGCTTGCGCGTCTTGGTTTTGCGATCCAACAAGCTCCATGGAAATATTCCTCTGCAAAGGGATCCATAATATTATGTGGCCAAAGCTTCAAATTATTGACCTAGCTTTTAACAGCTTCAGTGGCATTCTGCCGCCAAAATTCTTTTCACAGAGGAAGGCAATGATGGATGGGGGTAATGCACAACCAGATCTCAATCAGTTACGTTTTGAGACGCCTCGTGGTGGCTACTATGAGGATTCAGTAATAGTTATAAACAAAGGTTTAAAGATGGAGCTAGTGAAGATCTTAGCTATATTTACCGCCATCGATTTCTCAAACAACTGTTTCAAAGGAAAAATACCAGATACATTGGGGGATCTGAAATCCCTCATTGTTCTCAACCTATCACACAATGCCCTCACTGGTTCAATCCCATCTTCACTTGGAAACTTGTCAGCTCTTGAATCACTAGACCTCTCGTTGAACAAGCTCCGTGGAAGCATCCCAGTGACACTCGCAAGTCTCACATTTCTTTCATTCCTGAACTTATCATACAATCAACTCGTTGGAATGATCCCAAGTGGCCCCCAACTTCAATTATTTCCAGGAACTTCGTTCGAAGGAAACAAAGGATTATGGGGACCTCCTTTGGCCACTAAGGAAGCAAAACTTGCACCGCCAACATTGAATGGCACACAGTCATATGCTGAGGAGGATAAGATTAACTGGGTCTACATAATTGCTACGTTGGGATATACTTTGGGGTTTGGAGTTATTGTTGGGCCACTTTTATATTCAAAAAGATGGAAACAATTCTACTACAAACCTCTCGATAGAGTTATTGTGAGGACTCTCCATCACCGAGAGCAGCGAGCAAGGCATCAAAGAAGAAGTGACAACAGAAACCAGCTCTGGAGACGCCAACACCACTGAAGGTAAGTTCTCGAAGCAGAGTGTAATTTTTTATTTTTAACTTAATTAGCTCAACTTGTTTCAATTAAGTAAAATCAGGTAAGGGTTTGTGTCCATCGTGTGGCAAGATAGAAGTTCCACTGACTTGAAATGTGCAGGCATATCACCCTCGATATATCACAACTTAATTTAAGACTTTTAAGAAGTTCCACTGACTTTTTAGTAAACTATGGTCAGAAAATCTAAATTATTATAAGTGATAGCAAATAGCGCCAACTATGTACCGTTTCAATAATACATTTTCAAAACATGTATGTGTGAATTTATAAATGTTCATAAGACGTGGGTAAGTTTATAAAGATGTTCATTTCAGAAAGTCTAAAGATGTTCGGGCTGCTTCCTCCCATTCACTTAAAATTTAACACAATTTTAAACATTTCATCTCAGCCTTTGAAATTTAATGACTGAGATTAAAACTTAACACACCTTCTCTCTTCTCCCACTTTTCGTGAACTTTCTCTCTCCTGGTAAAAAAAAATAACAATGCCGCTCTTTGCCTTACCTTTGTTCTCCCTCCCTCCCTTATAGGGCTGGCCCTAGGGTAAGCCCGACAAACCCCGGGCGGCAACCCCACGGTCCCGCCACGGGGCAACCAAAAACAATTATCCATCAAATATGTAATAAACATTTAAGTTAGTGCTATAATTTTAGTTACTTTGGCCCAGTGGAGAAGGTGTGTTCTACGAAGCTTGCCCAGGTTCAAGAGTCCCCTTTTTCATTTTTTAATCCTTCCAAGGGAGCCTCCCTTCCTCGTTGTCTCTCTATAGAAAATATCCATTTTTTTATTATTTGCTTAAGCCTCCTATTATTACTTCATTTCGTTTTATTTTTTTATGTTATTAAAAGTTAAAGGATTTATTTGGTAAATAAACTTCGTTGTAACATATTCTTTTTATTTTGGTTAAACTAATTTACATTCATATTTCTTTTGATTACAATAACTGATATAGATGTTAAGAAGTCTATATTGGTAAATATCAGTACTCACTTAATTTTAATCTTACATGGTAGGTTTTTTTGATAATGTTTTTTTTGTAAAATTAGTTACTTTGGCGGAGAGTAACCAAACTTGGGATTGGATTTGGGCAACCCGAATATCAGAACTAGTCCTGCTCCTCACGACTGTTCTTCTTCGTCCTGCCTCATTAATTGCCGCCGTCCGACGAGGTGCTTGCTCCTCCGCCAGACAGATCAAGTTAAACAATAAGTTTCTGGAATGATTTTTCTGCCAAATGTACAAGTCCAAGTCAGTGGAAGTTAAAGGAAATCTCTGGCAACAATGTTATGCTTCTCCTTCAGAAAATCTCTAAAATAAACAAGGATAAGAAGAGAAAAATCATTCATCTTCCAGTTTTATAAAGTACGACACCCAGTTTTGTAAAAATCATTCATCTTCCCGTTTGAAAAAAAAGAACACTAATTCTTAAGCCCGCATCATTAGCGATGGAGAGAATCACAACGACGACATCAATGGCAGTGGAAATTGAAGGCGGCATTTGGTGAAGAGAATGATGGACCCCCGAGAATTAGGGCTTGGATTGGGGGTGAGAAAGATTACAGCCGGAGAAGAGGGCGGGTGCGGAGAAGCAAGAACCTCGTCGGACGGCGGCGGCGGTGAGGCAAGGACGAAGAAGAACATGCGTGAGGGAGGGAGAGGGAACAGAGGTGAGGAAAAGAACGGCATTATTTTTTTTTTAAGAAGGGAAAATTAGTCATACTAACGGTAAAATAGTTTTCATTTACTGAAAGAACGCTAACAAAATAGTTTTTAATAGAGGTCCTTAAACTTTTTTAGTTTTTATGTTTAGGCACTTTCATAGGATTTTTGGGTACAATTTTTTATTATAAGATTTTAGTGATTTAGACACTTTCATAAGTTACCATAGGGGTTTACGAACTTTTAAATATTTGGTACCTTAGGGTTTTAGACATTTTCATAGAGTACCGTAGGATTTTAGACATTGTCATAGGCACATTTGTTTTTATGTTTGATTGCAAAAGGTACTTGTCCTTGATCTTAAAAAATATAAATATCTAGGATTTTTGACTAAGTTGAAAAAGTTCACCTTAGTGGGAGGAGAGAGAAGTTGTGTTAAGTTTTAATCTCAGCCATTGGTTTCAATGACTGAGATGGAGTGTAAAAAATTGTGTTAAATTTTGTGTGGAAAGAACCGGCCAAAAACGTTTTTGTGCAGCTTCTAAACAAGTAATGTGTAAAATCCTGACTTTTAAAATTCTAGTCACATGATCCGAATAGGAACTCGACCCTCTAATTTAATTCTAATAGTAAGCTAGGCTACGCGAAGTGTATCATGATTCGAATGAATGTGTGAATTATGATTTAATTTTGTAAATACTATGGGGTAATGGAGTTACATCTTATACACGGCACGAGTTATGCGACGTTGGAATCTTTCCTTTAAAATTGGACACTGCCACAATAATCCACATATTGTTATTAGTCTATGTTGAGTTTCTAAGATTTTTCATAGACCGAAATCTAAACGCGCTCGGACAGAATTTGCGATGATCAGACGCTTGATGCCATGTGTCGTGACGATATGCTAGAGGAATAACAGGTGTTCTTTGCAAAGGAAAGATGGGTCCCGACTCACCTTTAACCACCGAAATATATATGTATGCAATTCTTAGGTGTATAATTAAACCCTACATTAGATAAGAACAAAATTAGAAAGGAAAGGCAAAAGAAAACATTATCCTTATAACAGTAGTTTCTCGTTGAGTTACCGCTCGCCGTTCCGACCAACGTTGCTGGAAAAATTCCATGATTCTCTCCTGGTAATCTTTCTCCTCACTCCCTAATTTATTTAGCCAGGAAAATTATTACGCATATGATTATTGGAGTAATTTGTTCACACAACACACTCACCACAAAACAAGCACACACGCACAGTGCACGACGGGTCGGAAAGCGGTGGCCATGACTGCCGGCCCCTCAGGCCACCCCGATTAGTCCTCTTTATTTCTCCACCGGATCTCTTTCTCTTCTCGCACTTGCCGCACTCGAACCCCTGAAAAATTTCCACACGAAAAACTTTCTTCGGCAAAGAGCTCGGTTTCGGACTCGCCGCCGTAATTTGGTGTAGTATCAAATTCAACTGTTTAAAAAAGGAAGTCTTAGAAACCTAATTTAAAGTACTTGACTGCTATTGATGGACTTTAATTAAAATCCATGAAGCATTAAGAATAATAAATTGAAACACCTTGGTATCTAAGCATTAACCTAATTAATCTTGGAGTTGGATTCTTAGCTAATACCAGTATATTATGTGTTTAGGTGCAAGTTGTGGGGTGAATTGCCGTGCGCTAAGTTAAACGCTACTTTTTGGTGAGTTGCTCATACCTTAGTTACCTGTTTTTTCTGAAATTTTGGAATGAAATGCCATCACTTGATTTTGTTGGAAAATATGGAATTTGAACTTCCTACTTGGTTTAATTGATGTTAATGCATGTGATGGCTGGTTTATAAATCTTTTGAGTTTCAGTTAATTAGACCGTGGCAATATGTTTTGGAAACTTGAATTTTATTGGTTGCTAGTACATGCTCGTGATAATATGAATCATTCGAACGGTGTTCCGAGCGCTAGGGGACGGGTAAAGATACTAGTGGCGAGAAGTAATAAGGTAGGAGATGCAGCCAGGCATCACCGGGGAATGATATCTTACCGCTCTTCAATGGGGTCGCTCCCCAACCGACTGGCAAAAATACCGTTGAATGCTATTATCGCTCAAAAGTGCAAAAGTTGAAAAAGAAAAGAAATGAAAAGGGTCCATCTCTTGGACCGAAGAAATGAGCTTACGGGCTAAAATGCATGTACTAGAGAATTTGATGAGAATATTTGAAATGTTGCTTTGCTCTTGAATTATTTTACTAAGTGTGGTATTTCCATGGTTAAACTTGTAACTCTGGTATACGTTTCTCACCCGAGTTTCGGCTTATGAAAATCTTTTACAATTTTTCAGGTTAAAGTAGACTGCAAGTCCTGAATGGGGTGCCCGAATAACCGTGAAGAACCGTGTGTAGTGTATGGTTTGTATTTATTATACTTGTACACTTAGAAGCTCTGGGATTATCTTATTTATTCTACGCTTCCGCATACTTTGAATTTTATGCTTTAAAAAGATGGTGATGTTAGAAATCCCTAAACCAATTTATGAGTAGGCCTTCGGCAGTTTAACACCTGCTTGGCCGGTCATGACTTCCAAAGTAGGTTTTGGGTCGTGACATAATGCCATGGAAATAAGAACACATAATTTATATGAATTAGCTATTAATTTTGGATATTGTTGCATCCTGTACACTAGAGGACGGTGCAGAACTAGGGGGATAGATAATATAAGGGTGGCGATGTTGTGATTTGATCATTTCACTAGTGGGGTAGCTAGCTTCCCACCACATGTTTACTATGCCGTTGGATGTGCGTCATAGATTTCATATTGCATATATACAATATTGTTCTATGGCTTCGGGCCTATTTTAGTTCACAGGTTATTTCTACGATTATAGAATTTGATTTAATTGTTGTTGATTCCCACGGTATTCTAAATTCTCACCTAGACTGGTTTATCCCTTTTCAGGCGATCACGTGGAGGGGACAAGATTTAGCATTGGACACTAAGTTGGTTACTCTTGTTTTATGTCATTTAGTAATTTCAGTTTTTTTTTTTTTTGGTAACTTAACCATTTCATTGCACGCAAACAAACCCAAAACATAAGGCATAGCCTTTACAAGCAGTCAGGCCAAAAGGCCAAAGTAAAACATAGCAAAGTAAGAAAGCAAACAATGCTACAAGAGTTAATAACGATTAATTGGAAGAAAAGTGAGAAATTTTTTGAATGGTAAACTTCTCCATAGTCACTTTTCATTAAAATCTGTTAATTCTATCCTCTCAAATAGAGCAATAGAAGATGTTGAGTTGGAGATGCTCTAAAGATGAATAATGAAATCCTCTAAATTTATCTTATGAATATGAAATAGTATTATTTTTATCCTCTATATTTGAAAGTACTGTGTTGGAGATAATAGTCATAGTGGAAACCAATGATTGAGGACTGGTTAACGACTTTGGGACTATGGCACCACTCTTCGTGATTTGGTCACTGTATGAAGTAGATATTCTACTCTTCTTTTCCGACGTGCGCTTCACTGTACTAAAGCGGACGCCTCGCTTCGCCCTTCAGAAGCCATTTGGAACAAAATCGTCCATTCGATGATCGATTTCCGGGAAGAATTAGAAGCACCGAGCCTCGAGAAATAATAGAAAGTTGAAACGGTGTCTGGCCATGGATTCATGCGTGAGGACACGCTGACACAATAATTTTGGGTTTAAGGTTTGTGCCATGGATTCATGCGTGAGGACACGCTGACACAATAATTTTGGGTTTAAGGTTTGTGTCAAAATCATCAATTCGACATCCGATTTTCCCAAGAAATGACACAATGACGTCCGTAATATAGGCTTGTGCATGGGAGAAGAGAAAACATGGAAATGACATCCTGTACGTTATAGAGTTATGCCTTAGGACATGCCGACATTTTGGGACCGAGGGACTGTGCTGCGCAGCGTGCTGTGCGGGGCAAATCGCCGCCACTCCGATCTCGCTCCGATGATCAAACTTAATTGGTTACTATGTGTGCATGTGTGTGGGCCTTGTTGTGTTTGGTTGAGGAGACAAAGAGAAGATAAAAAGTAAAATTTCACACACCCAGCCCTCAAGTATATATGTATACTTGTGGGAGAAGATAAAAAGTCGAAACAGAGTCCCATCCCGAGTAATGTGATAATTTGGGGTACTGTTTACTACTTTTCTGGTTTGAGCCGATCGACGGGTGATCGACGGGAATTGGTTTCGTGATTTGCTGGAATGTGGGTGTAGTAAGGTGGAGTTTGGTTCCTTGCCGTGTTTCAGGACTTCTCTGGAAACAAACGATGAAGTGAATGGTATATGGAAGAAGTAAAATAAATGGACTTTATTAAACTTCAGTGTAGAAGAACAATCAACCGTGAAAGTTGAGTGAACAATTACAAGTTATAGCTACTCCTAGAAAAGAAAAGATAAAAGGCCTGATTGGCGTTGTTTGTGTGTCCTTCAATCTGTCACGATCTCAAACATAAATAGAGGCCTTCTCTAATTTGAATTTGAATCTCCCTCCAAGGTGGCAGTTAAGCCCATTCTGATCTTTTTCATGAGCAGTTGAGTTTTCCCTGGCTGATGAATTGAATTTGTAAACTGCCCACGTCAGAAAATTGCTTCCATGTCTATGAATAACCGTTTCTGGTCCGCGGGAATAACTGCACACTTCTCTTTTCAACACCTGTACATGAGTTGTCACGAGTAGCAAGTCCAAATAACACTTAATGAATAACTGAATATGTCCCATGCATTGGCCACTCGACGGGCCACTCGACGGGTCAATCCTGTAACTAACGCTTTCTAAATGTTCCCCATGTATTGGCCACTCGACGGGCCAGTCAATTCTACTTAATCGGGTTTGCCCGTGATATTAATTACCTTTCGAATATCTAATTATCTTTTCCTACCGTGCTACGTGTCGTTCAATCGACGCGTCTAAAGAAAATCACAGAAATGGAGCAAACAATGCCCCCTTATTTATTTGAGTTAAAACATTTAACTCAAGTAAATAAATCCCTATGAAGTCGTGAACACCACACCGGGTTTTTCAAACGCTCACATATTCATTGTAAAAAATTAGGGCACGGTCACTTTTGCTTTCACCTTCCTTTTGAAAACTCCCTCTCGTACAGTAATGGCGCCTAAGAAAGCTTCGTCGATGGCACCCAAGTCCTCGAAATCTTCATCCAAGTCTTCAACTAACAAGTCGAGTGAAACACCGGTGCTAAGTTCTTCAACACTTAAAGCTTCTGTCGAGTCGCAACCGAGGTTTCCCCAATGCCTTAGAGAGGCACCACAGGTGAACCAATTTTTCATCCCTTCATCAAAAAGCTCTACAAATTTCATTCTTGGGCCAAAAGACTGCCAATTGACTGATGACTAGCTGAAATATATAATTTCAAAGGTTTACCAAATATGGGTGGCATTAACACAGGAGGTTTAACTAATGATTGTTTTAAAAACTCAAAAGTTTTTTGATGTTCTTCTTCCCATTTAAAATCTTTTTGAGATTTTAATTTTAATAGTGGTGAAAAAGCAATAGTTTTTCCAGATAAATTAGAAATAAACCTCCTCAAGAAATTGACTTGTCCCAAGAACTGCTGAAGCTCTTGTTTATTTGTAGGTGGCTGAGCCTCTAAGATTGCTTTTGTTTTATCTTTATCAACTTCAATTCCTTTCTTGTGAACCAGGAATCCAAGAAAATTTCCAGCAGTCACCCCAAAAGCACACTTAGTTGCATTCATTTTCAAATTATATTGCCTCATTCTCTGTAAGACCTGTTTTAAATGGTCAATATGTTCATCAAAAGTATGAGATTTTACAACCACATCGTCAATATAAACTTCCATGAATCTTCCAATTAGATCATGAAAGATTACATTCATAGTTCTTTGATACGTAGCACCAGCATTCTTTAATCCAAATGCCATCACAACCCACTCAAATAACCCAATATATCCTGGGCATCTAAATGCAGTTTTATGGGTATTCTCTTTGGCAATAAATATCTGATTGTAACCAGAATATCCATCCATGAAAGACAGAAATTGATGGCCTGCAGTTGCGTCCACTAGATGATCCACAACAGGCATATGATATTCATCTTTAGGAGATGCTGTATTCAAATTTCTAAAATCGATGCAGATTCTAATTTTTCCATTTTTCTTAATTACAGGAACAACATTAGAAATCCATTCTACATATCTGACAGGCCTTATATACTTGGCTTGGAATAATCTTTCCATCTCTTTCTTTACCCCTTTTTGCACTTCAGGAGTCATTTGTCTAGGAGTTTGTTGATATGGGACAAAATTCCCTTTGATAGGAATTTTATGTTCTACTAATGATCTATCTAAACCAGGCATATCATCATAATCCCAAGCAAAACAATCTTTAAACTCAGACAACAAATACTTCAAACGATCCTTCATTTCATCAGGCAAAGAAGCACATACATGAAGAATTCTAGGATCTTCTTTTGTCCCTACATTAAAATCCTCCAAAGGATCTTTAACTTCTACTGTAAGATCATCAAGCTTGGCAGGAGCAGCCTTGAGATCTTCCATAGCTAACTCTTTCAAAGTTAAGGGACTATCATCTATCACACACTCTGCCCAATTACAAGAAATAGGCTCATCAGCCTCTAATCTTCTAGACACAATAAAAGAAAACAGTCTTTTAAAAGTGGCTCTCAAAGTAGCCAACTCTTCATCTACCAAACTCAATATTTCACTAGACATGGGAAACTTTAGATTCAGTGCCACTAGACCTCAATATTATGTTAGGTCTAACAAAATCCTCACTCAATTCTTGCAAGCCATCTTTGATATACTTGAGAAACTGGCTTTCAGTCAGACTTGTATTTACTGATTTCACTTCTGACTCCTCAATCTTGACTGGCCACAAGTCTTCATCATATAGACCTGCTTCCACATTGTTAGTATCCGCTTTGAATGGATGCTTATCTACCCAATAGATCTCCATGTCTGCACCTTCCCTACTTTGCCCTTGTTTGAGAAATATCAATGCTTGATGTAAGGAAGAAGGAACACATCCACTTATATGGATCCAATCTCTGCCTAACAAGGCATTGTAATTGGACGAAGAGTCAATTACAAAGAAAGTGGTATTCATTTTCCTATTTCTGATTTGTAACTGCAAAGAAATTACACCTTTAGCAGGTGAACACCCCCTGCAAAGTTTCCAACTGTGACCTCTGTTGAAATCAGGTCAGCATCACTCTTGTTTAATACTTTCATCATCCTTGAAGGCAAAATATTGACAATAGCCCCATTATCAATTAGAACCTTATTGATAGGTTGGCCATTGATATGTAACATGATATATAAAGGCTTTAGATGCCTGACTAAAGCATCATTTGGAGACCTAAGAACAACCACATCTTTTCCAATTGCATCTTTTTCCACTCTTATGGATTCTTGTTGGAAATCCTTCTCTTGTTGATCATTTATCTTCACTATTGCATCTGTTTTATCTTCCACATCTCCTTCCAAACTAGTCGGTTGATTAGGCTTTGCCTGAAAAGTTTTTGGCAGCACCAAAACCATATTACATGATAATTTAGTAGGAGAAACTGACCCGAATTGAATGGTATTCAAAGCTTGACCAAATGAAACAGAATCAGGATTCTCTTCATTTCTGACATCTTTAGGGTCTTCCTTCATGATATCTGAACTGTCAACAGATAGTAAATCATCATCTTCATCATCCTCTAGCAAAACCTGTTGAAATTCTGCTATCTTCTTTTTCAAACTTTTCTTAAATATTGCTTTCTGTTCTTTGATCGACAGAGCTGAAGTATCTGAAGGACTTGGACATTGCCCCCCAGGTTTATGGGCTAGACCTGGTTTACTGTCTTGCCCCCCAAGCTTCTCTATTTCTTTTGCCTTCTGCTTAGGCACTGCTGGTTCCCTATTCCAAACTAATGGAATTGGTTGATTAAGAACTGTTCTGGCCTTCAATTCTGGCCATTGCGTCGATTCTGCTTCCACATATGAATCCCTCCTTTCCCTTTCTGAAATCTTTCTCTGCAACCTTCTTTTCTGAGTATTAGTGATGGGAGTAAACTCCCCTTCAGTTGGAAATTTTGGATGCCTCACTGTATCCCACATATGGTGTTCCATATTTGGTGGCACAACCATTCTCCCTTGATATCCACCTCTAACAAAGGGAACTCTACCTCTAGATCTCATACCCCTTTGGTACATACCTCTACCTCTAAACACAGGTGGGTAAATCAAACTTGGGTCTGGCTTCCCTGGCATGGCAGGGATTACTGGATATCCTTTAAATAGAAATGGCCTATCATCTTCCCCATACCACTTGATAGACTCGGATGGTATAAACACCCCTGGATCTTCACCTTCAAATATCAACTTTGGACCAACGTAAATCTGTAAATCATTACAACCCATTGTGTTAAACCTTATGGAACCTTTAGCATAGGTTCCATTATATTCTTTCTCTGCAATCACTTCCTCTCCAGATTTAATTTCCCTGTCACATCTTAAACAGAAGTAATTTTCAAATTTCTGTTTGACATATACTTCCTCTTCAGTTTCCATTATGTCATTTTCTTCTTGAATTCTCTTCTCAATCTGAGATGCCATCTTTTCTTTCTTTAGTCTGGCAGTTACCACATTGACATCCACTAATGGAAATGGATCAATGTCAATTCCCATAACTTCTTTGTTTCCTTTGGCATAATGCAACAAACCTTTCTGAATTAGGTCCTGCACACAATTTCGAAAAGTAATACAATTATTGGTGTTGTGTCTAAAAGAATTGTGCCATTTACAGTAATCTTTTCCTTTTCTATCCTTTTCTTGAGGAATAACATGTCCTGGTGATAAAGTTAAGAACTTTTGCTTTATTAGTTCATCAAACAACTGATCTGCTTTAGACAAATCAAATGAATATTGTCTAAAATTTGCCTGATTTCTCCTATTCGGATGAGAAGAAGGCATATTCACAGGTTTCTCAGTTTTGTTAAAGTGTCACACACAATTGGAGCTTTTCCAATTACTTGGGCAATATCAATCTCTACATCTCCTTCTACATCCTGATAATATGTGTCAAGTGATTTGTTTTTCCTAATTTCTCCTTCCATAAGAATAGCCTCATAACCAATGGCTTTTGAAGTGAAATCAAACAAATCTCTGAATTCGACAGTGAAGTGTTTCTTAAAGTCATAATCAAGCCCCTCTTGGGCAATTTTCACTATTTCAGATTCAAATATAGAAATGACACTGATTTCTAATCTTTTTGAATCTATTCATGTATTGTTCAACAGACTCTGAAGGCTTTTGTTTTATCTTAGCCAAGTCTGCTACAGAAATTTCTGGTGCATGTCTAAAGAATTGAGTGTGGAATTGTTCCTCCATTTCCCTCCAAGAATGAACAGAATTTGGAGGTAAACTAATAAACCATGAAAATGCAGTTCTAGTAAGAGAATGAGGAAACAATTTTAATTTTAAAGCTTCATCTAAATCTGCTTCGCCTATTTGTAGGCAAAATCTCCCTATATGCTCAACAGTTGATTGGTTCTCCTCTCCGTTGAAAAGAACCAAGTCTGGAATTCTATAATGCCTGGGAAAAGGCACATTATCAACCCAATTTGGATACGGTTTTCTAAACATGGGTTTCTCGATCCTCTTAAGTCCTGGACCATACATATCTTGCATAATATTCATGAGTTGAGCCCTCAAGTTGGGCTCTTGCATTCTTACTACTTGGTTAGTTAAGTCAGGCCTAGTTTCATATCCATACGGATGATCTGGCCTCCTCCCATTTTGATTAAGAATTGGTGGATCAAATCCATACATATTGGGGTCATTATTAGCCATATTTGGTACGTTTCGGTTATCATTCCTGTTTAAATTAAATTGCTGTCCCCCAACTTCAACATTATATGGATTTGGGTTTTGATTTCCAACATTTCCAATTCCCATACTTATCGGAATTGCAGTTGGAACACTTTGATAAAAACTCTGATTCTGTCTAGGATTTTGATTTCCCAGTGGAATTCTATTGACTCCAGTAAAGATGGCATCAAAAGTTGGATTATCATATACCTGAGAAGAAGGTACTTCAATCACAGGGTTTAATTGCCCACTGCTTTGCCCTGGATTAACATTCACATTAACTGGCACTTCAACTGTTGGTGGAGTTATTTGATTCTGTGCTATTGCAATTTTGAATGCAGCCACCAACATTTTAGCCATCTCATCTTCTGGATTGCTCAATGTTCTTATAACTTGTTGAACCAAATTCTCTGGCTCTACCTCTGGGCCATTTGACTGGCCAATCTCTGGAATCCTCTGATTTGGACTCACTGCATTTCCTTCATTCACATCGTTTCTACCATTAACGTTGGTAGAATTGTTGTTTTCATTGTTACCATCGGCTGGTAGTTGATTCCTAGTCTTTGGTGCCATGTCTTACTTCCAAATTAGTAAGAGCCCTCCTTCTAGCGCCAAAAATTGTTTACTACTTTTCTAGTTTGAGCCGATCGACGGGTGATCGACGGGAATTGGTTTCGTGATTTGCTGGAATGTGGGTGTGGTAAGGTGGAGTTTGGTTCCTTGCCGTGTTTCAGGACTTCTCTGGAAACAAACGATGAAGTGAATGGTATATGGAAGAAGTAAAATAAATGGACTTTATTAAACTTCAGTGTAGAAAAACAATCAACCGTGAAAGTTGAGTGAACAATTACAAGTTATAGCTACTCCTAGAAAAGAAAAGATAAAGGCCTGATTAGCGTTGTTTGTGTGTCCTTGAAACTGTCACGATCTCGAACATAAATAGAGGCCTTCTCTAATTTGAATTTGAATCTCCTCCAAGGTGGCAGATTAAGCCCATTAAAGTGATCTTTTTCATGGCGGTTGGGTTTTCCTGGTGATGAATTGAATTTATGGCGCCCCGTCGGAAAATTGCTTGCATGTCTCATGAATAACCGTTTAGTCATGGGAATAAGCGCACACTTCTCTTTTCAACACCTGTACATGAGTTGTCACGAGTAGCAAGTCCAAATAACACTTAATGAATAACTGAATATGTCCCATGCATTGGCCACTCGACGGGCCACTCGACGGGTCAATCCTGTAACTAACGCTTTCTAAATGTTCCCCATGTATTGGCCACTCGACGGGCCAATCAATTCTACTTAATCGGGTTTGCCCGTGATATTAATTACCTTTCGAATATCTAATTATCTTTTCCTACCGTGCCACGTGTCGTTCAATCGACGGGTCTAAAGAAAATCACAGAAATGGAGCAAATAGGTACCAGCGGTCTGGCATTAGGCTCCCACAGGAAGGAATGGTTGAGGTTCGAATCTTACGCCTTATCACTTCACTTATCAATCAAATCGATCAAAATTTGATGTCCCTTTTCCACGAAAACTGACACTCTCCAAGCCCTCGAGCTCGTTGACTCCTCATGGGAGTAAAAGGAATCTCGAAACTTAGAGATTAAGGTTTACTTGTTTTCTTTCAGGGGTCTAAAATCGTCCATTCGACTTGCGCGATTTTTCAGTTTCTTGGGGTAAGTTACGATTCAAATTGCTCTCTCTCTCTCTCTCTCTCGTCAGTTTCTCCCGTACACGAGGTCGGCTTTCAGTGTACGTGAGGGAATTCCAATCACTTGTAGCCCAAACAAACTTGTAAAGATGAGTTGGATCGATGACTCTCAAACTCAATGTCTAGATCCCTTCCGAAACCATCAAATGTAGTAACTTGTAAAGTTGAGCTAGCTATTCTCATGGAAATAATAAAGGAATCTCTCAATTAGAAATCTACAGCCATCCAAACAGACTTGTCAAAGATGGAGAATGTCTACTACAAACATCTAATATAGCACCTTCCCAGTAGTTTGGCTCTGATGGAAAAATACATCACTGACGTCCAACGGCTAACAAGAATTTCCAGTTAACAAAAAAGAACACAACCATAGTGTACATGTAGAGCCAGAGCCGGCTTTGAGCTAAAACTCGTAAAGCCACCGCTTTAGGCCCCAAATTTTTTACCAATTTTGAGGGCCCCAAATTTTTTAGGTTAAAAGTAAATGATTGTAATGGTTATTGATTGGGTACTTAAGCTCTTAAATGATTGTAATGACTTCCATATGAATTTTTTTCTACCTAAGTACTTGAACTATGCCAAGTAGATTTAGGGTCCCGTTTGAAAATATTAGCTTAGACCTCACAAATGTCAGAACCGGCCCTAACCAAAGCTTGAGCCTACATGCCAGAATTCCAGCTTACTTTCTCGCATAGTAGACTGAGAATGTGTTAAAGCAGTCAAAAGGAGTTAAAGCTCCTATCCGGACCGTGGGCAGATCACAAGCCTTGAATTCGAAGATTTTTTTTTTTTTTGTCAATCGGTCACCATATTATTTATTATTGCATGCATATTGAAAATATCTAACGAAGCCTACCAACAAGTCCAGTCTGGAAATTCTCATCCCAGTTGTAGGAAACTCTATTGATAGGGCATATTTTGCTATAGCATGAGCCGCCCTATTACAATTGCGTCTAACAAAAGAAAACCAAACAGAATGAAAATGACGAGTTAAATTTTTTACATCCATGCATAATGATCACCGCTAAAATAGAGCTAGCATTCTTCAACCCTTGGAGCATCAGGACAACTTCTATCTTTGTGTAGCTTATTCGAAGATATGGTATGGGAATTTTTCAGCTCTCTTTGTGCAGCTTATTCATGAAAAAAAAATCTCATCAGTACGAAAATGGTAGCACATGATTTCATGTCGAAGATAATTATGTCATGTATCCTCGTATCGGTACCCAAATCTGGATTACGTGCCCTCTATCTTCAAGTTTGAGATGTCTGATACATAGATACATGTCCACACGATATTCGCACACGAGTTTGGGTAACATAGAACATAACATTCAGGTGCTAGCTACACGAACCATTGGCACCGTAACAAAACATCAGAATTGAGCCTCATACCACTAGCAAAACATGACGGCGGATTTTGCAAACGGGACAGAAGTAAACGTAAAAAGGGATTAAAGGGATAAACGCTCACCACCCCAGTAGAAAATCAACGGGATACAGATATCACCACCCGAAGGATTAACTAGGGATACAGGGCGTAGGGATCGCTCACCACTCTAAGGAATCCACCTCAGAGATACAGAAACGAAATAAGAAGATAAACTTCTCACTAGCCAAAGGCTATTTTTAATTCAACACTCAAAACTACTATTTCATTCAAAACAATAGAATTTATAGACTACTTAGAACAACCCTCCAAGAATAGAAACAAAAGAACTTAGATTTCCAAAGCTAGGACTTAATGAAAAATAATGACAAATGACTTATGAAAACTAGAAAGACTCTTTGACAACTTAAAAGACACCTTGAAACTAGAACCAACCTTTAGACTCATCAACAACTTAGAAAAACTAAAAGACTATTTGAAACTCAAAAAACACTTAGAAACTTAAAAAGACTTTTCGATCGATGCAATGACTTCTTGAATAATTTCAAGGACTTTGACCGACATCAAAACATCAACTGGTTTGACACGGTTTCAACAAAGCAAAAATGAAATACTATCAGATCAAAATTCTGTTAAATTTGTCAATTCCTGCATTTCACGAGTCTTTATCAAACACAGGCTTCTTTCTAACAACTTCACCGAAGAAAGAGCTGATAGAGAAGGGACAAAGGGCCTCGATCTTGACGTGGTATAGAGATTTGAAGTGTTCAATCGATGATCCTAGATGCCGGAGTCCATATGCTCCAATTCGATTCTGTTCACGTAGTTGATGGATATAACTGCAAAAAGCAATGAAAAGGAATTTGACTTGAACAACCGGACTTAAGAAAATGTCACACAATAACAGGAACAGGAATCCAGCAATCTTTTGTGGTGCCAACATAACATTTGTCATATGGATCTATCAACTAGGGAGAAGTGCCCATCTGAAACGACACAACACGGGTGTGGGATAGGGATTGGATACAGCTGGTTCAAAGAGGACGCAGTTGTGAAATTTTTAGTTTTTCTTTGTAAAAATATGAAGGAAAACAGAAAGTATTATTGAGTCCATAACTAGTACAAAAAATGTTGTCATGTCATCTTAAATTTTCAATTGTTTCGTTATAAGAGCATAATTAGAGGGTGTACCGAAATCTGGATTGTACCAAAATCAGGATCCATATTTCAGTACCCTCCATCTTAAGGTTTGAGACGTCCAATACCTAGATGCACCTCCACATGCACAATATTCGCACCCATGTTACGGTTACATAAAACATAAGATTCAGGTGCTAGCCACAGAACCCATTGGCTCTGTCACAAAACATCAGAATTGAACCACTAGTTTTTGTCTAATTATAGCACGGCTGGATTCATAGGGAGCTTCAAAATTCACCCTGGTTTTACTCTTTGCAATTCCATTTCTTTGGCCCCTGACTTTTTGAGAATTTTTTGGTGCGGTCTTTGATTGTTTTATTTTAATTTGGAGTACATTTGAGTCAAACTTTTACCACACAAAGATTGACTTTCATAGTTTTTTTCGTCGTCTTATATGATACTTGTGAGTTAGGCCGCGAGCTAGATCCGCAGATGTGTCATTTGGCCCTTTTTTGACCATTTGTAGCTTCAAATTTTCAAAGCAAGGGAAAAACTATTTAAGCTGAATTTTCTCAATAAGGGGCAACAAACACCGGTATTGCTCAATCTTTTTGGTTGTCTTTAGTTATTCCAATACCAGCAAATCACTCCTATGGTTTTTATTAAGTAGCGACGAGGATGTTCGGGCAACCGCTCTATCCATGTTCTAGAATTTTAATAGAATTGTGTGCTATTTTTTCCCCAAAACTTAGAAAGTATATAAGTTAGCTGGCCAAACTCTTTTTGAACAATCCAAAACTCACCCAACCAATTGTATTTTAAATAAATATTATCATTTCTTAGCAATTGTTTTTTCTTTTGGAAATTTACTTTGCTTTTTGAAATGGGTAGGATGCACATGATCGTATGCAATTAACCATATATTTGTAATTGAATAGGTTTATTGAAACTATATTTAAAAAAAAAATTAATAGTATTGGAAAACAAAAGGCTAGTTGATAGCAATTCAATAATTGAAGAGGCTCTTATCGATATCGAAAATGCCCAAAATTTAGCTTTATTTCTCCAATTCTATAGATTATATTCAATTACAAATATGATGGGACGGACAATGCTCATGTTTTATCCAGACAAAAAGCTTGTTTACGGCGTCCCCCATGCTTGTCATGAGTGCTGCTGATTTTGGTTATGAAGCCATGCTTGTTGTCATGAGTGCCATCCGAGGCAGGTTAATCCCTTGACGTTAGGACCAATGACAACGGTTAGTGACTTAACATTGCCACCTCATGTAAGCTCACCTAACGTATCGTTGTAATAAATCGGGAAGCATGTTAGCTGACGCGGGTCGTTACAATTAATAAGTTAATGTTCGAATGAGATAACTGCAAACAAATGGTATAATGTGCCGTGGATGAGTAAACAATTCATGTAACAAGGTGCTTGTAAACCAAAAACGGTCATTAAGCAATGCAATAAACAACCATTCTACATTATGGTCCACAACCAATGAATTGCAAAGTGAATTACGACCGGTTCGACAATAGGATGCACAATCCAGTAAATCCTAACATGCTTATTGTCCACGCGTAGAAGGACTGATCCGTTGTGCCATTAATAGATTCGTAATCTAGTTAAAAGTTTAGCATCCATAGAATTCACTGAAAAATATAACTTCATAAAGTAAGAACTAACAAAAATGGAATCCGTATTGCATATATAAACAAGGTGCGACGACCCGGATCCTCAAGCACCTCTCTATTTAAAATTGAAACCATTCAATGCATAAGCTCCAATCCCAAGTCTCCCATGCTTACAGAGATGATTTTGCCATTTGAATCACCAAAATCCACCACCGTAGACTAAAGAGCCACTGCCCCAAGCTCACTTTGTGTCCTACGGCTTCCTCTCCTCCTTCCGTTCAGTACTTAACCAAGTTCTACTTTATACTAAAATTGTAGCTAGCTTGACTCATCAAAAAGATCTAAAATCATGACACAATAACTAATTCTTTCTGTCTTATGCTTCTTTTATTTTCTTGTCTCCTCCTTGTAAAGCATGAAGTTTATCTACATACAACTCAACACTACAAGAAAAAACGCCAACGGCGACACCCTTCTGTAATTCCGAGCTCGATCAAATAGTCCTACATAATTCACTGCAAAAATGCAATTAGGAATTAAACAACAACATAACATAACTCATCTAGTCCCCAATCATTGGGGGTATGGGCGGGGATGATTGGAGACAGACCTAATATTTGGCAATATATGCACAAAGTGGCTGCTCTCAGAATACCACTGAAACAGTGGCCCTCCTAAACTAATCTTACCAAAGCTCTAATACTCTAAGGTATGCTCCAAGATCAAAGGTGGAGACTCTAAATGAGTGATGAAGTCGAAATGCAACAAAACCCAAAAAATCGAAAAGGAATCCTAAGACTACTCTGTGGCATTACAGCCATAAATTTTTTCTCTACTTAGAATTACTTAATGGAACCACCACCAATCCCATGGAAATGCGAACATTGGGGCTTCAACTTAGACATGAACCCGCTTTAATCCAAGTCCAGATGATGGAGATATAGTAGTTTGAAGCTCATGGATTGTGCATCAAAAGGGCTGGCTCCTAACCCCTGCCTAACCTGAGCGTGTTACCAAAAAACAGAATGTGGCAATAAATGGCTCCCAACACATGCGTAACCCCTTGTTGGGGATATTTCTGCCATTCCACCAAAAAGACATCCACGGTCAAAACTTTAGACTTGAATTCACTACTGAGTATCCAACTCCTCAAATCAATCCCTCAAAATATTGCAAGTATGAACATGCAAGACTTAACACAGGTTTGAAGGATCCAAGCTCAAAATCTAAAGAATGGCTCCCAAATGTCATACATCCAATAACTCTAAGTGAAGACTGTTGGTAGTTAAGCTTAATTAATTGGAGACAAGTGAGGAGATAAGAGTAATGAAGAATGGGCCAATCCAACTGGATAACTCGGTGGATATTGAGAGGGGCATGTGAAGGAAACAGATTAATGTTCCTCATAATTTTTTTTTGAACTTGATTTTATTTTTCGAAGAACACGAAATGAACACGGAATTAACAAAGTCCTTTTCAAGAACATATATAAGACATACAAAAACAAATGTCATACAGAATTGATGGCAGTTGGCCTAAAAGTGCCAGTCATGCGTGTTTGGAAATCTTTTCAATTTGCCTCAACCTATTCCTTCAAGTTTCCAAAAGCATTATAAAAGAATCAAGGGCCCCTCAAGAACCCATCATTTCTTAAGTGATGTGAAACCATCTCTACCCGGTTTTATTTCACAGTTAACAGATAGTTTTACCACAACTAAGTTAAAACTTCCATAAATATGAGCAAAAGAACCTCTCTTTCTTTTTTTTTAATAACATCGATGTTGAGCACGTCACTAAGAGATTAAAAAGACGCAAAAGCACATATATAATAACACGTCATTCTTTCAAATGAGTGGGGAAAGGCTAGTAAGACAAAATCCAAGAATCTAAACTTACCTTCATTCCTCAATATAGGTGTTGCCATGGAACCCCACCGTCAGCATCCATATCAACCGAGACTAGGCTTTCAACGTAGGGATGCACAATAGAAAACGTTAAATCAATAGGAGTCGTAGTATAGGTAAATGTGCCAACTTTTGGATTGTACCGAACTAAATGCTTAGGAGTTTTCAATAAAACTTCACCATTCTTCAAAATGCAAACTGGTATGGTAAACTTTAAATGCGATGGACTTGTCACGTAAGGTACCACAACCAATTTGGTCCAAGACTCTCTTATACCATATTCCTTCAACACCCATAAATCAGCACAAGTGCGGTGGTAGTCATATAGTACACACAGGCATCCACTGAAAGCACCCAACATCTCATACGAACCACCATCTTGATACTCAGGTTCCAAAAACTCTCCGTAGGTCTCCTTCACCAAATCAAGAGAAACAATAAGCCTATTGGTGTCCAACTTCCAATGGAAGGCCCCGTTGACAAATACCCCAGGACGAAGACGATAATAAGGACGACCATGAGGAAAGTCTCCAATCCTTCTCCACGAATCGGTCCTCAACGTATACACTTTCACTTCCAATGCAATACCAATGCTACGCCAATCTTGAAGCAATAGCACCACTTTGTAATCATCAATAGAGGCGTCATAACCCAAACCAAACCCGTAGTACTCTACATGAGTGGGCGGCGGATTACCAGGCAATTTCTTGGATTTCCTCGTTGACGGGTTCCATAGAAATAAAGTACGATTACTTTCGATGCACATTAACCCATCACAACAACCTAAAATCTTTACTCCTCCACGTACTCCCCGTGTCTCACCACACAGAGGGTACTCAAGTTTAACAAAGTCAATATCAGAATGCTCATTCAAAATAGAGTAAAGAGAGCACGATGTTACACCGGAAGACACTCTGATTATTAAGAGTCGATGGTTGGTATAAAAAGTGTCCATAGATGATGCTAGACTGAGATGGGTTTTGGCGAATTGGCGATGAGAAATCAAAGAACGCCACGACTTGCAAACGCAACTGAATCGCAGCAGCGGCTTGACGGGAAGCCTGGACAGTATTTCGGCAATGATTTCAGGCGGCAGGTTCGGCAGTAGTTCTGGCTGAGATTCTTCGGTCTGTTTGGTGGTTTGTGATGATGAACACACAAGGAAGAAGCTACAGATTCGTCCCATGTCGGACAGTTTGGAAATCGTGCCCTTATTTCGCACTGCTCTGCCAATGGAAGAGTTGAAACTTGAAAGGAAAACTCTAGAAACAAGGAAAGTGAGGAAGAAAATTAGAAGAGAAAAATCTGTGAAGGGAATGCTCTTTTTTCCTTTGGTTCCAAACAAGGGAAAGTCTTTTTTCTCCTTTCCTGTCATTTTTCTTTCTAGATTCAAAAAAAGGAAAGAAGCCCACTCTTTCCATAGTTTTCCTTGTATATATTTTCTCATTCTTTTCCTTTCCCTCCCACGCGTTCCAAAAAAAGCTTGGAAGTTGGAAATTAGGGGCGTCCATGATTTGGATTGGTCCGGTTCCATAAGAATTTAGTAACCAAACTATTTTTAACGATTCAGCAAAAATGAGGACGGTAACCTAACCATTACGAATGTAGAATCTAAACATAACCAGACTGTTATATCGGTCCAGCTTCGGTTAAGTTTCAATTCTACCCTATTTCCATTCAAACATTTATCTAAGAGATACGATTTTTGACACAAAATCGCAAGATTGTTCATTAAAATAGCCCGCAACTTCATTAACACTTCAAATCTCTATTTATGTCATTAGAGCATAGGAGTACTTTTCTTCAAACCCATATCATATTGGATCAACTCACAATATCGGTGCATCCAGGCCATCCATTTTGGTTTTGGACAGCTTGAATTTGGAGAGAGAAAAATGAAAGAGAAAGAGGAGAGAGAGTGGTGGGGTGAGAGGAGAGATGGTTTTAATCAGGGTTGTCCAACACACTTTTGGACGGCTCAAATGGGCTGCTTGGGCACCATATGGGCACGGCCACGTGGTACCCCCAAAAATTTATTCTTTATAAGAAATAGTACACTACATGAGGTTATCCTCACCTGTATGTAAATGTAAATAAAAAGAGAGATGCGGTCGTCTGCCATTTTTGGCTCGATTTTTCCAATTATGCCCTTCAATTGGAGGGCATGTAGTGTTGGTCATTTGGGTATTCTCGTCTTTTCGTTTTTCGTGTTCCTGGCGTGTTTTGAAGCCTGGTAGTGCATGGTTTGATTTTGATTTTTTTTTTTTTTATCCTGTGCATGGTTTGATTGTGTCCAAGTATTCTTTGTGAAGACCAGGCGGCATTCGAGAGCATCCACTTCCACTTTACTTTCCTCTTTCTCTCTCTTCGAGATCACACCACCACGCTTGGTAATTAAGGGTCATCATTTAGCCCATCGGCTCGCGGCCCGCCCAAAGGCTGATTGACTCGTCGTGCTATTGCCTGACCCGTGTCCGTCCAATGGGCGGGCTAACCCAACCAGAATTGTTCATGGGCCGGGCTTGAGCCTAGAGATTTTCTGCTTGTCACGTCTGCAAGTCCGCCCGCAAGACCCGCTCAATGGCCCAAAAATCATCCAATTACTTGCATTATTTCTTCTGCTATTCTACACTTGTAACATTATTCTCTCTTATAAATTTGAATTGCTTGCATTTTCACTCTTCCTTCATCTTCTGATTAATAATAAAACATTCAATTCAATTCAATTGTGCAAATGCACTTATTAGTTACAGTATTTGTTTTTGTTTTTATTCATTTCTCTTTTGAACGTTGGTGGTAAACAGTTTTTTAGCCCAGGTTTGAACACAAACCCGCGGTAAACAATGGACTTTGCCAAATGAAATTACATAAATAAATAAATTCTTTTTCTTTCACTTCCTCCTCAGAAAGTCAAATCCACAGTTGCACTTGCATTTTGTGAGCTCCTTGTGAGAGAGAAAGAGATCGAGGAGACTTTTACAAACTCAGATAAATTGCCAAAATGAAATTATAAAAAATTGCGAGTTGAAATACGACAGGAAAATTCCTACAACATCAGAAGCTTTGGGTGGTACGAACCCATATCATATTGGATCAATTCCAAAGCCACATTGGGTTGTGACAAAAAGGAGAAAAGCTCAAACGGAAGCAAAATAACTTTAACCATTGAAGAGAGTGGACAAGCCATAATTATAGAAACAAAGTTCCCAAAAGACCCATAGATACCCTCCCAAGCTGTGCAAGTACTAGAATATGTCCACACCACACTAATAATAAATAAATAAATAAAACAAATATATGAGTTTTGCCTCTCATCACAACCCTATTTTTTACACAAAGCAAGGACGAGTCTTCACACTACGAGGGCTGCAATACAATCATGTCTCCTCGTTCATAGTTTTTGAAAACAAGTAAAGCCGGTTAATAAGTTAATGTTCATATGAGATAACTGCAAACAAATGTTATAATGTGTCGTGGATGAGTAAACAATTCACGTAACAAGGTGCTTCTAAACCAAACGGTCATGAAGCAATGCAATAAACAACCGTTCTATATTGTGGTCCACAACAAAAAGTCTAGCATCCATAGAATTCACTGAAAAATATAACTTCAAACAGTAAGAACTAACAAAAATGGAATCCATATTGATACATAAACAACCGTTCTATATTTAAGATCGAAACCATTCAACGCATAAGCTCCGTTCCCGAGTCTCCCATGCTTACAGAGATGATTTTGCCTTAAGAATCACCAAAATCCACCACCGTAGACCAAAGAGCCACTGCCCCTAGCTCACTTTGTTTCCTACGGCTTCCTCTCCCCCATCCGTTATAAGTACTTAACCAAGTTCTACTTTATACTAAAATTCTAGCTAGCTTGACTCATAAAAAGATCTAAAATCATGACACAAGAAAAAACACCAACGGCGACACCCTTCCGTGACAACAAATTTAACTTGTCGAGGAAAATAGACAATGGCGACTAGAAATTTTATTGCTTGTCCCCAAAAACGTTTGGGTGACCCGCAGACGCCTGACGGTGCGCCAAATAAAGAGGAGATTTGGTGACTAAAAATCTTGTCACGTGCTCACAAACACCTAGAATATTTTCACCTTTCTCTTTTTTTCCATGCAGATTAATAGTCTTTCTTACAATACTTGCCCTATTGAACATAAATTTAGCCAAGGTACTAACAAAAAGACACTTAATTTGTAAAGAAAGCAAGTATGTCAAAATGCGGGTATTACACAAGGTGTGTATAATGCTCACCTCAATTCCGAGCTTGATCAAATAGTCCTACATAATTCACTGCAAAAATGCAATTAGCAATTAGTAACTGAATAACAAAGTTAAACAAATCTCAACAAGGCTCTAACACTCTAAGGTACGCTCCAAGATCAAAGGTGGAGGTCCTAAATGAGTGATGAAGTCAAAATGCAACAAAACCCAAAGAATCCAAAAGGAATCCTAAGACTACTCCGTGGTATACGGCCATAATTTTTTTGTTTTTCTACTTGGAATTACTTGATGGAACCACCGCCAATCCCTTGGAAATGCGAACTTTGGGGCTTCAACTTAGACATGAACCCGCCTTAATCTGAGTCCAAATGATGGAGATACAGTAGTTTGAAGATCATGGAGTGTTCAGCAAAAAGGCTTGCTCCTAACTCCTGCCTAGCTAACTCACACGTGATCACCGTACCAAAAACAGAATGTGCCACTATTTCTTGTGGGGATATTTCTTCCATTCCATCCAGAAGACATCCACGGTCAAAACTTAAGCCTTGAAATCACTAGCGAGTATCCAACTCCTCAAATCAATCCCCCAAAATATCACAAGATGAACATGCAAGACTAAACACAGGTTTGAAGAATTAAGTTTGAATTAAACATGCATGGGCTGTCTCAGTTCTCCTTGAGCTTTCGCAAGACAATTAAAAAAAAAAAGTCGAAGCAATAAGGCTCGCCAAAGAAGGAAACAGATTAATATTCCTCATAATTTTTTTTGAATTTGATTTTTTTTTTTTGAAAATGAACACAGAATTAACAACTATAATATGGCAGTTGGTCTAAGTGTGCATGTTTGGAAACTTTTTAAATTTGCCTCAACCTATTCCTTCAAGTTTCCAGAAGCATTATAAAAGAATCAAGGGTCCCTCAAGAACCCATTATGTCTTAAGTGATGTCAAAGATAAAATGATGTGAAACCATCTCTTAGATCTCTACCTGATAAATATGAGCAAAAGAACCTCTCTTTCTTTTTTAATAACATCAACATTGAATACATCACTGAGAGATAAAAATGACACAAAAGTACATATATGAACACGTCGTGCTTTGAAATGAGTTGGGAAAGGCTAGTAAGACATAATCCAACAATCTAAAAACTTACCTTTATTCCTCAATATAGGTGTCGCCTTGGAACCCCACTGTCAGGATCCATATCAACCGAGACTAGGCTCTCAACGTAGGGATGCAAAATAGAAAACGGTAAATCAATAGGACTCATAGGATAGGTAAATGTGCCATCTTTTGGATTGTAGCAAACTAAAAGGTTATGGGTATACAATACAACTTCACCATTCTTCAAAATGCAAACTGGTATGGTATACTTTAAATGCGATGGACTTGTCACATAAGGTACCATGACCAACTTGGTCCAAGACTCTCTTATACCATATTCCTTCATCAACCACACATCAACACGAATGCGGTGGTAGTCATATAGTGCACACAGGCATCCACTGAAAGCACACAACATCTCATAGGAACAACCATCATGATACTCGGGTTTCAAAAACCCTCCGTAGGTCTCCTTCGCCAAATCAAGAGAAACAATAAGTCCACTGGTGTCCAACTTCCAATGGAGGGCCCCTTTAAAAAATACCCCAGGACGAATTGGAAGGGCCCCGTTGAAAAATACCCCAGGACGAAGACGATAATAAGGACGACCATGAGGAAAGTCTCCAATCCTTCTCCACAAATTGGTCCTCAACGTATATATTTTCACTTCCAAAGCAATACCAATGCTACGCCAATCTTTAAGCATTAACACCACTTAGTAATCCTCAATAGAGGCGTCGTAACCCAAACCAAACCCATAAAGTCTTACATGAGCGGGCGGCAGATTAAGACTGGGCAATTTCTTGGATTTCCTCGTTGATGGGTTCCATAGAAATAAAGTATATTTACTTTCAATGCACATTAACCCATCACAACAACCTAAAATCCTTACTCCTCCACGTTCTCCCCGTGTCTCACCACAGAGAGGGTAATCAAGTTCATCAACGTCAATATCAGAATGCTCATTCAAAATAGAGTAAAGAGAGGACGAGGTTACACCGGAAGACAGTCCGATTATTAAGAATCTATGGCTGGTATAAAAAGTGTCCATGGATGATGCTAGACTGAGATTGGTCTTGGCGAATTGGCGATGAGAAATCACAGAACGCCATGACTTGCAAACGCACTTGAATCGCAGCAGCGGCTTGACGGGAAGTCTGGATAGTATTTCGACAATGATTTCAGGCGGCAGGTTCGGAAGGGGGATTTGAGAGGCCTGTTTGGTGGTTTGGGATGATGAACACACAAGGAAGAAGCTACAGATTCGTCCAATTAGACCCATGTCGGACAGTTTGGAAATCGTGCCCTTACCTCGCACTGCTCTGCCAATTATTAGGACTTCAATAATGTCCCTCAAGTAAGCCCGATCTAGAGTTACTACGACTACAGGCCTCTCCCCTCAGTCAAACACTCTTTCTCCTCTTTTCCTAGTTCTATCTAAAATCCTGGCCCATAAATGTGCTCGGTACCATGTGTCCCATATCCTATTTGCACTCAAAAACTTCTCAGAATACGTGTGACGTGACGCGACGGTACCCAACACACATCCGTGCCGTCAAAACGTGTTTTGGACGGCCTAGATCCAAACATTCTCTCTCCCCCTCAACCGAACACTCTCTCGTCTTTCTCTCTCTCTCTCTCTAACATCATGGCCATTCAACCATGTTTTGGACAGTCCAGATCCGCGCTCAGGTACCACGTGTCCCATACACTATTTGCACCCAAAAACCCCGGTTTGGAACTTGAAAATGGGGGTAATTCGGGAAAGGAAAAGAAACTAAAGAATTTTCCCCTTTTGATTGTCAGATTCTTGGGTCGGGGAGAATGGAAAAATAACACTCCTATAATGGAATCTAAAAGGAAAACAAAAAGTCTACAACCACAAACTCATTACACAAGCAAATATAATACTCTTACAAATGGACTGACAATAAAGACACAAAAAAGCAAGAAAAACATGTATTTTTATATACTTTTTACACATTTCAATACACATTCATAAGATATTATTTTAGAAACATAATCGCAAGATTGTTCATAAAAATCAGAAGTCTCTCAAACTCAAGCATTTACTTAAGGGTAAATTTTCGTAATCGTTCCTGTAATTTTACGGTTGTCACTTTCGTCTCTCTAGTTTCAAAGTGCTCCAATTTCGTCCCTATAGTTTGTTTTACGCTCCAAATTGGGAAAATCGTTAACACCGTTAACGAAATTAACGGAAAAATGTGATTAAAAAATTAAGTGCTCCAATTTTCACTCTGATTGAACCGGTGCGAAGATCTTTTTTTTTTTTATCATTTTATCCTAAATGGTCGTAATGAATTTTGGCTCTAAGCCCTCTCAATAAGCACCCGAAAACTCTTTATTTAGTTTCAGGGGGCTCTCTTAGGGTGCTCATTGAAAGGCCTTAGAGCCAAAAATCCATTATGATCATTTAAGATAAAATGATCAGAAAAATATTCGCACTGGTTCAAACGGATTGAAAATTGGAACACTTTTTTTAACTATATTTTTTAGTATATAAACGGTGTAAAAAAAAAAAAGTGTTCCAAACCTCGTTTATATTGCCACGGACTAGTCTTGGGATTCCATTTCATTTTTCTGGGTTTTGTTGCATTGACTTCAACACTCTTTTGGAGAACCCTTTAGAGCGTTGGTGAGATGAGTTTCCCTCTGTTACTTGTTAGTCAATTACCTATATATTCCTAATTGCACGTTTATGCGGCATTATTCGATTGAGCCCCGAATTGAGGTGAGTATTTCATACCTCGTTTATATTGCCGTACTGATTCTATTTTGGTTAGTCCTTTACTTTACGAGGTTATATATTTTTAGTGAATTCCATGGGTGTCAAACATTTGATAGTAGGTTAAGAGTCTATTATAATGGCCGTAGGGGATTAGTTCTTGTTCGGGAGGATAATAAGCATGCTAGCATTTACATGATTGGGTGTCCTGTCGTCGGCACAGTCATATTACGTGTTACCTTTGGTTGGTTGTGCACCAAAAATGGTGGTTCATTATTCTTCCATTCTGGTTGTTGCATTATTCGACTGAGCCCCGAATTGAGCTGAGTATTTCATACCTCGTTTATATTGCCGTACCTCGTTACAAGCATTACCATTTCGTGTTTCTTTTATCTGTCGTCTTCACTCTTCCATTCTGGTTGTTGCAATTACTACAGTACCATTTTCCGGGGCCAAGGGTGAAGGTAATTATGTATATGTAAATACACACATATGTGATATATAAGCATATGGTACGTGTGTGTATGTATTTATATGCTTTGATATTTTTGTAACTAAAAAGGTTGGGCGCAACTTGTCGAAAATATCATAATCCATAATCAGAATTCAAAAGTAGCCCCCAAGCTACTTCTCATGTTGTAGCTCTTTAGGCTGCGTTCTTTTAAACTTATCTTAAAATAAATTGGTTTGTCATTATTTGAATTTTTTTTCATATTTATCAATTTCGCACCAAACTTTTGTGGATTATTGATTCGTCTCGATGAGGGGAATCGGAAAAGTAATTTTTTTTTTTTTTACTTTTACCCGAGTATTTTAAGAAATAACTATTTTTTAGCAGAAAAAATGAAATGCACAAATACAACTTTATGTATAAAATAAATAAATTAATTAATTTCCTTTCACTTCCTCCTCAGAAAGTCAAATCCACAATTTCATTTTGATGATAGAGAAACAGAGGAGACTTTTACAAACTCAGATAAATTGCCAAATGAAATTATAAAAAAATTGGAAAATTCCTACAATATTAGAAGCTTTGGGTAGTAAAAACCCAAATCATTTTGGGCCACATTGGGCGGTGACAAAAAGGGGATAAGCTCAAGCGGAAGCAAAATAAGTGCTTTGTTAACCATTGAAGAGAGTGAACAAGGCATAATTATACAAAAAAAAGCTCCCAAAAGACCCATAGGTACCCTCCAAAGTTGTGCAAGTACAAGATCATGCCCACACCACACTGAAATAACCAAAAAAAAAAAAAAAAAAGAAGAAGGTACGAGCTCAAAACCCTATTTTTTACACAAAACAAGTACAAGTTCACTCCACGAAGACTACAATACAATCATATCTCCTCGTTCATAGTCCTGAAAGCATTTAAAGCCAATTAATAAGTTAATGTTCGTGTGAATAACTGCAAACAAATGTTATAATGTGCCTGGATGAGTAAACAATTTCATGTAACAAGGTGCTTGTAAACCAAACGGTCATACAGAAGTAAATGCAATAAACAACCATCCTATATAATGGGCCACAACCAATGAAGTGCAAATGAATTACGACCTGCTCGACAACAGGATGCAGAATCCCATAAACCCTAGTATGCTTATTGTCCTATAAAGTAAGAACTAACAAAAATGGAATCCATATTATATATATAAACAAGGTGTGACGACCCGGATTGTAACGATCCGGATTTTTGCCATATATTTTTTTCTATACAAATTTATAATATTAAATTCTTAATTCAATTACTTATTAGATTGAATAATTAAAATGCATGATTATGTATATAATTGATATTACCTATTTAAATGTATATGAGATATACACTTTAGATATACATCCGTCCATACTCACTTATCATTGCTATCTAAATTCTAACTAGAACTCTATTCGAACTAACTCTTCACTTATCCTTCCACATTCTACCACCTCCAAACTTATCCTCTCACACTCCCACTATCTCTAAATTTGCACTTCCTCTCTGTCTCACTTCTCTATACATAAACGTGTCCACATACATTCTCACCTTATATATACACGTGTGCACATACATTATCACCTTATACATACACGCGTCCACGTACATTAGAATTAAAGAAAATCCCACCAAATGTGGCACTTGTCTCCTATCCCTCTTATCATTATCAGTATTCCTCTCCTTCACTCTCAATCCCCATTCCACCACTTCCACGCTTATCCTCTCACCTTCTCACTACCTTATTTTCTCTCATTATACATACCCACATAAATCTAAAAGTTAAATACCAGTATATTATACCTTATTTTCACTCTCAATTCTACTGTTGAGTCTAAAGAGTGAGAGAGAGGGAAATGGGTTTCTACATAACACCCCCTCCGTACATCATATTCAGGCTCTCAATCAACCACTACATCACCAAGCATTCACAAACCACCTTCCAATCATTTCGAGTCAGCCCGAGTTCCCTGCTGTCGCTGCCGTCTTTTTCATTTTGCCAAAATCGTCCGCAAACTAGTACTCGTTTTTTCGGCTGGATTTCAGGTAGATTAATTTATATCCTACCATCTCCTAAATATATTATGTGAATACGTATTGATTTTTATGTTCCAGAGTGAAAAGAAATCGATTTCGGTGTCGCGTGTCCGGAACTAGTTTTCCTTTTTGTTTTCTCTGCAAGAACAGTTGTTTGTTAGAATAACACTTAAACACTCTTAATTATCTATCCCTAATTAGTTTAAACAAGTAATAATGGAGGTGGAACGGATTCCGGCGAGCCTCGCCGATCGAGAATTAGAAATGTGTGACTGGGTTTTAAAGATAATGAAGTAATTACAGTCAGCCCCCTGAGTTATTGAAATATATGATTTCTGTCAATTTGTTAATAACATGTTATTTATAAATTACAATTAGTACATCTAGATTTATTAAGTTTATGGTACAACCCTAATATGATGTTCGTCCTCAAGATTAATGCACTTGATGTAATATATTGTTATAGATAAAATTTTATAATAGATAATAAATATTAAACTTGATAAATTTTTATAGTAGATAATAAATATTAAACTTGACTAGTTAATAATGAAACAAAATATAGGCATTTTTATAACCTAAACATTAAGTATAATATTTTTTTTTATGCACAACAAGAAGGCCAGTAGGTATGAAAGAACAAAAGAAAAATAGTGTTAACTAGTAAAAGAATATGCATTCCTACAAACTGATAAAATCACGCTATGGACAAATGAATTAGTAGTCATAGGTTTCACCAACTACAAGGTCATCGTAGAAATTATTAAAGTACAATTGGACCCTGAGAAAATTTGTGCATACTACCTAAGTCCTAAAATATTTTCATTTCCGATAACATCTTAAGAACTACCTAAATACTTAATGAGAACTAACAGTTTACTAAGTTACCAAATTATCCTAAGGTGTACGAAATTGCTACTGGACAATCTAAGTTAATAAAATTACTAAAGAACATATTTGTTCGATATAAAAAAATTTGAACAATTCAAAAGATATCGGCTCAATCCAAATTCCTTATGTGTTTAATTATTTGCACATATCAATTGTTATATTGTTGTCTCATTGAAATGTATCATGTTTGAGCTGTTGTTGATTGTATCATATTGTACGTGCTAGATTGGACTTAGGTTCACTGGGTGGTTACGAGCAGTGACTCACGTAGACGATATTAAGTAAATGGAAATTGCTAAAGTGTTGAAAGTGTGATTGTGTGGATTGTGATTTGAGCCATGGTGATGGCAAGGGTAACCTATGGGGCCCTGTGTTGAATGGGTTACCTGCGGGGCCCAGTGTTGAGAAATGTTGTGACGTTAACGTATGATACGTCATGGGAAGTTTTCCTTCGAGAAAGGGAATGGTCCCATGAGACGGTTATAGTTAGCGAGACGTTAATGTATGATACGTCATGGGAAGTTTCTCTTGGAAAAGAAAATGGGTCCCATGAGACGGTTATAATTAGCGTGGGGTAATGGATGTCCGACCCTAATGTACGATACGTCATAGTATGACTCGATCCTCCTGTTATGGTCTTAAGTGAGAACATATTCGATACATAACTTAGATGCGCTCACCAAGGACTCTGGTACAGGATAATCAATAGGAAGGGTGGACCCATGAGACGGTTGTAGTTAGTGGATGTGGGAGGAAAGGATCTCGTGGAGATGATCCTAAGATTTCATGTAACACGATGGATAGTAAAGAAAAAGACAATGTCCTATTATTCTGTACCTCTCGTGTATTATCAATTGTGATAGTATTGTTATTATTGAATGCTAATTGTAGAGTAAGGGGTTGGTAGGATTGGGATTATTCTACTAGGTGAATTATCACTCACGGATACGTTTGTATCCTGGTAAATCGGTTGCTTTGGCGATCAATTTGCCAGAGGGTGCAGGGTACAATGGTGGAGCTGTTTGACACAGGAGGAATACCAAGGGCAGAGACCGTGGATGCTCAACACTAGAGTCGCTCTGAAGATGTTTAAATAAAATGTAAGATTCTTTTTTTTTTTATATATTTTCTTATAATGTAAATTTTTGTATAACGATAAATAGGGGTCTAGTAGTTTGTAAAATTTAGTATATTTTAGGGTTAATGGTTTCGAAATTTCTTAAAAAATCGGAGCGTTACACGGATCCTCAAGCACCTCTCTGTTTAAGATCAAAACCATTCAACGCATAAGCTCCATTCCCGAGTCTCCCATGCTTACAGAGATGATTTTGCCATATGAATCACCAAAATCCACCACCGTAGACTAAAGAGCCACTGCCTCTAAGCTTGCTTTGTTTCCTGCGGCTTCCTCTCCGACTTCCGTTAAGTACTTAACCAATTTATACTTTATACTAAAATTGTAGCTTGCTGGACTCATCAAAAAGATCTGAAAATCATGACACAGGTCCATAACTAATTCTTTCTGTCTTATGCTTCTTTTCTTTTCTTGTCTCCTCCTAGTAAAAGCATGAAGGTTATCTACTTGCCATTCTAACACTACAAGAAAAATTGCCAACGGCAACACCCTTCGGTGACAACAAATTTAACTTGTCGCGGAAAATATACAACGGCGACTAGAAATTTTATTGCTTGTCACCGAAAACGTTTGGGTAACCTGCAGATGCCAGATGGTGCACCAAATAAAGTGGAGATTTGGTGACTAAAAATCTTGTCACATGCTCACAAACACCTAACACCTTTCTCTCTTTCTTTTTTTCCATGCAGACTAATAGTCTTCTTACAATACTTGCCTTATTGAACGTAAATTTAGCCTTGACTAGTGAGTATCCAACTCCTCAAATCAATCCCCCAAAATATAGCAAGTACGAACATGCAAGACTAAACACAGGTTTGAAGGATTAAGTTCGAATTAAACATGCATGGACTGTCTCAGCTCTCCTTGAGCTTTCGCAAGACAATTAAAAAAAGTCGAAGCAATAAGGCTCGCCAAAGAAGGAAACAGATTAATATTCCTCATAATTTTTTTTGAACTTTTTTTTTTATTTTGAAATGAGCACAGAATTAACCACTATAATATGGCAGTTGGTCTAATTAAGTGTGCATGTTTGGAAACTTTTTAAATTTGCCTCAACCTATTCCTTCAAGTTTCCAGAAGCATTATAAAAGAATCAAGGGTCCCTCAAGAACCCAGTATCTATTAAGTGATGTCAAAGATAAAATGATGTGAAACCATCTCTACCTGATTTTATTTCACAGTTAACAGGTGGTTTCAACACAAATAAGTTAAGCTTCCATAAATATGAGCAAAAGAACCTCTCTTTCTTTTTTAATAACATCAACATTGAATACATCACAGAGAGATTAAAATGACACAAAAGTACATATATGAACACATCGTCATGCTTTGAAATGAGTTGGGAAAGGCTAGTAAGACATAATCCAACAATCTAAAAACTTACCCTTATTCCTCAATATAGGTGTTGCCTTGGAACCCCACTGTCAGGATCCATGTCAACCGAGACTAGGCTCTCAACGTAGGGATGCAAAATAGAAAATGGTAAATCAATAGGACTCATAGGATAGGTAAATTTGCCATCTTTTGGATTGTAGCAAACTAAATGCATATGGGTATACAACACAACTTCACCATTCTTCAAAATGCAAACTGGTATGGTATACTTTAAATGCAATGGACTTGTCACATAAGGTACCATGACCAACTTGGTCCAAGACTCTCTTATACCATATTCCTTCATCACCCACACATCAACACGAATGCGGTGGTAGTCATATAGTGCACACAGGCATCCACTGAAAGCACACAACATCTCATAGGAACAACCATCGTGATACTCGGGTTTCAAAAACTCTCCGTAGGTCTCCTTCGCCAAATCAAGAGAAACAATAAGTCCACTGGTGTCCAATTTCCAAAGGAGGGCCCTGTTGAAAAATACCCCAGGACAAATTGGAAGGGCCCCGTTGAAAAATACCCCAGGTCGAAGACGATAATAAGGACGACCATGAGGAAAGTCTCCAATCCTTCTCCACGAATTGGTCCTCAACGTATATATTTTCACTTCCAAAGCAATACCAATGCTACGCCAATCTTTAAGCATTAACACCACTATGCAATCATCAATAGAGGCGTCATAACCCAAACCAAACCCATAAAGTCTTACATGAGCGGGCGGCAGATTAAGACGGGGCAATTTCTTGGATTTCCTCGTTGATGGGTTCCATAGAAATAAAATACATTTACTTTCGATGCACATTAACCCATCACAACAACCTAAAATCCTTACTCCTCCACGTTCTCCCCGTGTCTCACCACAGAGAGGGTAATCAAGTTCAACAACGTCAATATCAGAATGCTCCTTCAAAATAGAGTAAAGAGAGGACGACGTTACACCGGAAGACAGTTCGATTATTAAGAATCTATGGCTGGTATAAAAAAGTCCATGGATGATGCTAGACTGAGATGGGTTTTGGCGAATTGGCGATGAGAAATCACAGAACGCCATGACTTGCAAACGCACCTGAATGGCAGCAGCGGCTTGACAGGAAGCCTGGATAGTATTTCGACAATGATTTCAGGCGGCAGGTTCGGAAGGGGGATTTGAGAGGTCTGTTTGGTGGTTTGGGATCAGAGGTGTCAAACGGGTCGGATCGGCACGGGCACGGCACGTTTGAAGGCGGCACGGGCACGGGCACGGGCACGGATTAATCCTCGTACGGCACGGAACGGCACGGGCCTGTAGTGGGCACGCAGCACAACACGGACACGGAAGTAAGCTAGAGCAACACGGCACGGCACGACACGAAAGTTGGCCTGGCACGGCACGGCACGACACGGTCTTAGACTGGCACGGCACGGCACGACACGGTCTTAGACGGGCACGGCACGGACACGACACGGTGGCGGGATGGGGCACGAGTCACGACACGGTCTAGCCAGACACGGCACGGCACGGGCACGACACGGCACTGGCACGCTGCACGGCACGGCACTGGCACAGAAGTGAGGGGAAACGACACGGGCATGGGCATGAGCACAAAAGTAGGACGAGCATGGCACGACACAACACGATTTTAGTCGGGCACAACACAACACAGGCATGACGCAACACGGTGTTGGTTCTCGTCGGGCACGACACGACACGAGGCATGGAAAAACCAAAAATAATATGTTATTAAATAAATAAGGGATTTCATATTATAGTTTACTTTATTTCTGTGTATTTTTTTATAATCCAATAATTTATTAATCTTTTCCTTTTATTTAAGTAAAATAAGCTTCTAAAATATTTTATATGATTAAGAAAATTTGAATCAAAATTCAAACATGATAATATACCTATTACCACACATATATTGATATACATTGCGTTTTATCTAATAAAGATTTTTAAAAAAAAATACATAGAAAATAAATAAAAAAATAAAACTAATTTAAAAGAAAAAATTACGTGTGATTCGAATTCGAATCCAAGTCCTAATGTCCTAGGGAACTTGTCACACATCACAAACCACCAAGGCCATTAATTATGATATGTTTTTACTAGGAACAACTAATAATAAATAAGAAAAAAATGGTTTTAAATATGTTTTTAGTAGGAACAACTAATAATAAATAAGAAAAAAATTGGTTTTAAAAAAGTAATCCCTATGCCCTATAGGGATCGAACCCAAGCCCTTAGGGACTTGGCACACTCACACACATCTAAAACCACCAAGGCCAATAATTATTTTGTGCTTATGATTGGAACAAGTAATATATATTATATAATTCTATTGTATAAAAACGGGCCTCTTGTACGCCATACGGTAGCCACACAACTGCGACACAACTATGACGATCCATACCGTTCATGTTGTTGTTCTTGGCGTTTTAATCACTCTCGCAAATTTTTGGGTCTATCGGGTTTTGGAAGCCCTTTCATCGGGACTTAGATTCATTAACATGAAATTTTTTGTTATGTGCGATCGAGTATATAACGATAACCAATTTACTTCATTTTTTGCACGAATGTTGTAATCACTCCCACATAAAAAGTAGACAGTTCTGATTTTCAAAAAATAGCTCGGTCGGGCCTCGAGTGATGCATTATAGGACTTTAACGCCTTTGGAAGCACCAAATGTGTTCCGATCACATGGTTTCCAACATCTGATGATCACCTATTTAGGGGAGAATAATAAATTTGATAAAATCTTAAATCGTAACGGTTTAGATCGAACATTAAAAAAAATGAGTCTGCAGCTACCTTTCAAATCTATACATCTAACTTATCTGGTTCTAAACTAATGTATGTCGCTATAGTCCAAAGTACAATAGCCACACGATTGCGACACAACTACGACGATCCATACCGTTCATTTTGTTTTTTTTGCTGTTTTAATCACTCTCACAAAAAATCGGGTCTATCGAATTTTGGAAGCCCTTTCATCGGGACGTAGATTCATTAATATGAAATTTTTTATTATGTGCGATCAAGTATATAACAATAACCAATTTACTTGATTTTTTGCACGAATGATATAATCACTCCCACATAAAAGGTAGACGGTTCCGATTTTCAAAAAACAGCTCGGGCGGCCCTCGAGTGATGCATTATAGGACTTTACGAGAATTTTTCTTGATTGAGTGCATATGGATTATGGTGCGACTGTTGCACATGATCACGGACTGGTATATATAGAAAGAGATGAGCCCTAGCAGCCCACTGTCTCTCTCGGTCTCTCTCACTTAGGGTTCTTCTTCGACTTCTTCTGGTCCTCTCGTTCTCCGCCGACACCGACAACCCCCCTCCCTCTTCGACCTGGCGGAACTCCGGCCAGTCCTCTCCTCTCGGACTCTCCAGTCTCCACAGTCCACCCGACCAGAACATCGGCTAACTCTGCCGTGGTAGTGTGGTACACTGGTACGTCTCTCTCTCTCTCTCTCTCTCTCTTGCTCTCCAGTCTCCATAGTCCATAGTTTTGATGATTTCATTTTTTAACTATTAGTTTTGAATTTCTAGATCTGGTACGTCTCTCTGAGGACAGAGATTTAACTGTGGCCAGCCCTATCTCTCTCTGCCGTGGTACGACGCAGGCTCGCAGCAGATCAACGCCTAAATCTGGTACGCCTCTCTCTCTCTCCCTCAGTCTCTCTGATCCTATTTCGATTGGTAAAGCAAAAGGAAACAGTAAAACTAACTTTTTTCTCTTATTTAGACTGTTGGGTGCTAGCCCTGGTCTAAAGACTGATATTTGATTTTTGAGCAAAGACTATTATTATCTGGGTTGATTTGATTAGTTTGGGTGCTAGCCCCAGTCTGAAGATTGAAAAATTCGTCTAATTGTCTGATAACGATGGTTTATAATGTTTTCTATGAATATTCCTTCCTAACTGCTTACTTGTGTTCTTGCACGTTTGCATTGTGTAGTTTTATTTGGATTGCATCAGATCGCTTCTAAGTATATTCGTTTCTTGAGTGAAAGGAAAGTCCCAATGTAAAAATTGTTACCCAAATTGTTATTGTTCACTTAATCAAAACTCTTTCTTTGCTTGGCAAAACAAGTAAAGGAATCTTGAGCCCTTTCGATTTGTATTGTGTACTTTAGTTAATCTTTTGATGCGTTCTTGAGTTGTCGTTTCCATTTCCAATTTATTTTACTGTTTGCATTGCAGTTTAAACAGGAGAGTAGAGACTAGAGAGCTGGCTGCTCTCTGTAATTTATTTTATGGTGTTTTTTTTGTAGATGGATGCTGATAATTTTAATTTTGGCTAAGCGAAGTGTGATTGTATTGCAACTTATGAAGGCCTTAATGGCAACTTAACGTTGCCGCATCCATTTCAGTTTCCAGCTATGATGATAAAAAGAACACAATAATGTATGAGCCGTGGTCGTATTGTTATGAACTATGAAGTGGTGTTGCAACTTATGAAGGCCATAATGGCAACTTAACGTTGCATCCATTTCAATTTTCTACTATGATGATAAAAGGAACTAATATCTTAGCAGAATTCAATTTTCTTATTCATTTTCCTTGTTCATTTGGCTTTCATATACCTGTTTTCTGCTGGTGCTGGTGCTGGTTCTTGTTTTGTAGGACATTGTAGACGCCAAGGACCAAACCACGTGAAGGCTGAAGCAAGGATTGGAGCATTCAGTTTCACAACAAAACTAGTAGTTTATGTGTTAGTACTTAGTAGCTCGTATTTAGCTTGGTGGATACCTCTAACCTGGTTTTATGCCAAACCTGAGGTGTAACGAAACCAAGCTAAATATTGAGTTTGTTTTTAGTTAGTATAGTTAGTTTTATTTGATTGCATTGCTTAGCCGAGGTGGTGGCATAACCCCTCGCATATTCTGTTGGCTGAGTTGAGGTGGCGGCCTAGCCCCTCCAGTCTGTTAGTTTGTTAGTCTGTTAATCATTACTCATTAGGATTGAAATATTGAATACTACGATATACAAACTTAAAAACATTAGAGGCACCGATGCACCGGAATGTGTGTTTTTTGGAAAGATTTTTTTTAGACAAAAATCGGTTGCCGGTTGGTGATGTGTATACGAAAATCGATGGCACGACTTGACACGACACACGATTAAGGGCCGGCACGGCACGACACGAACCGACAAAAAAGGCACGGCATGACACGACCCGACAAAAAAAGGCACGGCACGACATGACCCGACAAAAAAGGCACGGCACGACACGAACCGACAAAAGAAGGCACGGCACGACGTGGCACGATTAATTAATCGGGTACGGCACGACACGATTTAATAAAGGCACGGCCCGACACGGCCCGATAAAGCAAAATGGCCCACCACGGCAAGGCACGGGCACGGTACGGCACGACACGCCATGACACGATGAAGTAAACGGGCACGGTACGACACGACACAAAAGCACGGTTGGCACGGAAGAAAATAGCACGGCACGGGACGATAGGCACGTTTGACACCTCTATTTGGGATGATGAACACACAAGGAAGAAGCTACAGATTCGTCCAATTAGACCCATGTCGGACAGTTTGGAAATCGTGCCCTTACCTCGCACTGCTCTGCCAATTATTAGGACTTCAATAATGTCCCTCAAGTAAGCAGTTACTAAGACTACATGTCTCTCCCCTCATACAAACACTCTTTCTCCTCTTTTCCTAGTTCTATCTAAAATCCTGGCCCATAAATGTGCTCGGTACTATGTGTCCCATACAGTGCCGGTCCCGGCATTTGGGTTACCCTAGCCCAACCTTATGTTTTGTTGCCCACTTACTAATAAGTCATATAAAATAAAATAGAAACATACAAGTACAAAAAAAAATTAAAATTAACATTGTTTTTTAGTTTGAATAACATAAAAAAAAAAATCAAAACATAAACTCCGATAATCACTCATGCGAAATGGTAGTTCGAAGATATAAAAAATGTGAGTGGGAAAAAATTGTGTTAGCTCGCTCAATTTATTTTAACTATGGCATTTTTTTAATCATTATTCATACATTCCTGTTTTGTTTGTTAAGTCTGGAAATTTCCAACAAAATAATTTGATTTTTGTAATGTTATGGATTGGGATGAAAACAAAAAGAGGTAGAACAAAAATTGTGGGTTGAAAGGAAAACAAAAAGAGGAGGAAAACAAAAGATGGAAAAACAAAAAAAGGAAGAGGATTGGGCGTGGGCTGGAGTCGAATTCTACCCAGCCGAAGTTTTAACAGCTTTAATGACCACCAAACCAGGTGGATGGCCTGTGGAACTTTGGGAAACTTTTTCATACTTATCATCTATCTTAATTTTTTTGTATTTTTGTTTTTTGTTTTTGGTTGCCCTAACCCGAAGGGTTGCCCAAGCCTGAGAGCTTGCGGGGCTTACCCCGGGGCCGGCCTTGGTCCCATATCCTATTTACACCCAAAAACTTCTCAAAATATGTGTGACGTGACGTGACAGTACCCAACACACATTCGAGCTGTTAAAACGTGTTTTGGACGGTTTAGATCCAAACACTCTCTCTCCCCCTCAACCGAACACTCTCTCTTCTCTCTCTCTCAATCTCTCTCTCTCTCTCTCTTTCTCTAACATCATGGTCGGTCAAACATGTTTTGGACAGCCTAAATCCACGCTCGGGTATCATATGTCCCATACACTATTTGCACTCAAAAACCCTGGTTGGAACTTGAAAATGGGGTCTCGAAGAAATTCGGGAAAGGAAAATAAACTAAGAATTTTTCCCTTTTGATTGTCAGATTCTTGGGTTGGGGGGAAAGGAAAAATAACGCTCCTATAATGGAATCTAAAAGGAAAACAAAAAGTCTGCTACCACAAATTCATTACACAAGTAAATACAACACTCTTACAAATGATCGGTCTTTCTATTATCAGTTTCTTGTGTACTTTTTATACCTTTTAATACATAATCATAAGATATGATTTTGGGAAGGCTTAATTGCAAGAACATCCCCTTAACTATTATTTGTTGGCAATTTCACCTTCTTAACTACCAAACTCCCCAATTACACCCCCTTAACTACCAAATTCGAGCAACTTCACTCCCTTCGCCATTTTCCGTCCAATTCTGTTAGGAATTTGGATGGAAAATTAATTACACATACCAAAATGCCTTTTTGGAGTGTTATACACCCCGCCCCATATCTCTCTCTCTCTCTCCTCTACACCAGATTATACATGCCCCCCCCCCCCCACCACCACCACCACCACACCAGATCTTCTCATATCTCTGCACGATTTCTTTCCTCCCTCTACACCATCTGACCTAAACCTAGCACCCCCTCTCATGACCAACACCTATTAAAACTATTTTTTTTAAACTTAGGAGTACGTTGGTCATTTTCTTTTAGTTCGTCCATTTTTTTAACGGAAAATGGGGGAGGGGTGAAGTTGCTCGAATTTGGTAGTTAAGGGGGTGTAGTTGGAGAGTTTGGTAGTTAAGGGAGTAAAATTGCTAAAAAGTGATAGTTAAGAGAGTATTCTTGCAATTAAACCATTTGGAAACGTAATCGCAAAATTGTTCATAAAAATAGCCGTCAACTTCATTAACACTTTAAATCTTTATTTACTTCTTTAGAACATAGGAGTATTTTGTTTTACGGACCTACCGGACCAGAAGTCTCTCAAACTCAAGCATTTACTTAATTTTCTAGTTATTACATACCAACGTCTTGTTTCTTCAAAAATCAAGCCACTTTATATCAACAGAAAGTCCGTACTATGCACGGTAGAAGAAGACATAAATAGTTTAGAAAATTAGAAGCCGGTCCTAGTTTTTAGGTTTGGTTTCATCCTAACCCTGAATATTATAACTTTGTACTTACTTCATACATGATGTAATGATCTCTCCTACTGATTGACAAAAAATAAAAAAGAAAGGTTATTTTTTATCCATCTAAACGTACTCTATTCGCAACTTTGCAAATCTTTAGAATTGGAAGAACGAAAGGAAATTTTAACCAATTCTAATCTAATAATTTCCAAGTGAAAACAAATCATCACAAATTGGAATATTTGAAATCTTTAAATGGTAGGGCACATAATTTATTGAATCTTTTGTTTTCTAAATATAAATATGACAAATATGTTTCTTCCTCCATCAAGACCGGCCGTGCATATCACGGGTTAATAATTATGCTAGTTAAAAATTATCAAAACCCCAATTTATATCTCGTCGACATTATTAATAATATTAATTAGGTTAGTTAATAATAATCAGATTTGTTGAAATTGTAGATATAATTTCAACGTAGGCATGTTCAATTTCGACGCATCAAAAATCATCACGTGTTGCGGAATCTAACAAATATGACACAATAATTAATCAACCAGATATTGTCAAGTGTCCATTAGTCAAAAGTCAAAGTTACATGAAAGATCCAATCAAATGATGCCACATGTCGAAGTGATGCAATTATTTATCTGACCAATCAAAATAAGCCGCTTAATGAAATAAAAATAAAAATTCTAATTAATCAGATTGAATGTTGAATCTCTCAAACTGGAAATTTGTTGATTTAAAAATGAAGCGTTGAATTAAAACCAAAGGATTCGAAGAGGGAGAGGTAGAGGTGAGAAAAAAAACCATCTATCTGCAAATTCGGTCCAAACCAATCTAAGCCGCATAGTTTGGTTCGGTTTTTTAGAAGTGTGGTTTGGCTCGGCTTTCAAAAAATTATAAACCGTGTTCAATGGTTTTGTCTGTGGATTTATGTTAACGGTTCGGGTTCCAATCCGATCGGAACCGTAGGTATATATACGTATGTGTATATGTATGTACATATATTGATATACATATGATTTAGATACTCTAAATTTGTATGTTGAAACTATATTCCTATATATTCTATCTAAATCTAACGTAATAATCATAAATTGGCAAAGTGCATCCATATCTTTCTTTTTCGGTCAATAATATGCACTCTTTGAATTGTTAGCCACTATTTTTTTCTCTTAATTAGTTTTTTCTTCACTATATTCCTTACATAGGAAAAGAATCAGTTTTTATATACTAACTAGTGGATGCCCGTGCCTAAAAGCACGGCGCGACGTATTCTAAGCACAATCTATATGAAGTATTATATTGTACTTTTATGATTATTATTTTTTTTGAATATAACGGTTATTTTTAACTTCATCTCACATGGGGTGAGTTCCGTGTATGTGTATATCACACCCCATGTGAGAGGAGGCTACAAATAACCGTTAAGTGGAAATTTTTCCCTCCTCCCAACAAGATCTACTACTTATCGAAATTTCAAATTCATAGAATAGTCTTAACACAACATGTGTGATCAAACCGGTGCAATTCCATTAGTTGCATCCAAGTATAGAAAAATAAGAACTTTAGCAAAACGGAGCCTCACATTAGAGTTTTCGTAAGTTAACATAAACCAAGAATTCTTGCTAAACAAAAGAGTTTTCTTAAACTTACATAACCAAGAATTCGCGCTCTATTGACTGTAATCTTCCCAAATAGCTAGTGAGATAAATAGAGAGAACATGAGATCCAACGAATAAGTCGAATATGCGATAGATACCACTGTATTTACTGTTCATTCGGAGTGGTGGTCTGTGGCTTTGGTGTGGAATAGCCAACATTGGTAAACACGAATTAACAGGTATCTTCCTTTTGCCGACCAAAAAAAAATGAGAGAGGAATGCTTGATCTTTGTAAATACTTTGGTCAATTTGGAATCAATTATTACGTACTCTATAATATAGATGCCCAAATTATGGAATCAATTATGGCATTTCTTTGGCCAATAAAATTTGAACTTAAACTTATTTAGGAAGTCATATATATTGGATATAAAATTAATATTGAATTAGGTTTTGAAAAGGGGAACAAAATTAAATCAATCAAAATCAATTGGAAAAGGAAGGAGTATGTTTAGGAAAAGTGTAAATCTTAAAAGGAAATCGTCTTTAATGTTAGCAAAACTTTTACATTATTGTAGGTTTATACATTAGGAAATATTTACTCGATCCGACAACTATAAATTAAAGTTAACAGGAAGTACGATCGAACGACTATAGAGATTGCTCTGTTTGTATGCATAGACATTTTGGTGGAAAACTGTTTTGTTTTATAATATAGATAATGACTGATTTAATATGTCTATCAATACTAATTTAAATAGTTTATGAAGATAGATATCTCATTTTTAGGTGAACCATGGTTCAAACCGGAACCGAACCGTTTTTTTATGGTGTAGATTGATTTGGTTCTATACAATCTTTGGATTGGTTTGGTTTTCCAAATTAACAATCCATAGGTGGTTATTTGATTTTTGATTTACTATAATAAAACCGAACCAATTCGGACCATACTCATCCCTAGTAATGGGTCTACTTAGATGAATCGGTTGCTTCTGCCGCATGCATTTGCCATCCCAATCCACCAATCAGACGAAGGAGCCGCTCGAAATCACGATGGGCGCTGGGGAAGAAGACTCTCAGCCAGTACCACTTCCGGACCTGCCACCGGATCACGGTCGAGATACTGTGTAGGCTACCCGTCAAGTCGCTGCTGTGATTGAGGTGCGTTTGGCATTCTTTGATTTCTGGACACGAATTTGCGAAAACCCATCTCAGTCTCACAACAGCTCTCAACACCGATTACACCCACCATAGATTCTTAAAAACCAGTCCGTTTGCGGTTGTCACGTCGTGTTCTCTTTACTCTATCTTGAACGAGCATTCTAATACTGATGTTGTTGAACTTGATTACCCCTGCGTGATGGCCGTGGTGGACATCTACGAGTAAGGGTCTTAGGATGTTGTGATGGGTTAGTGTACATCGAATCTAAAAGTACATTATTCTTATGGAACCCGTCAACGGTGAAATCCAAGAGATTGCCTAGTGTTGATCTGCCGCACGGTCGTGCAGTAGTCTATGGGTTTGGTTATGACGCCTCTATTGATGATTACAAAGTGGTGGGATTCCCTTATGATTGGCAGAGTGGTATCTATCTATCTATCTATATCTTATAGAAATGTAGTGAACCTTCTAAAGCCTCCAAACCCTCAATCCTTATTTTCTAAATTTTTCATTTTCTTTGAAAATAAAAAACCACACTTCCAAATCTCCAAACCCTCAATTCTAACTCCTCCTTGAAAGTAGGTTACCCACGTTCTAAATTTTTCATTTTCTTTGAAAATAAAAAACCACAAGTCCAAACCTCCAAACCATTCTCTCATGTACTCGATTACAGCCATGCACTAAGATCACCCAATACTATCAAAACAATGCTTCTATGCATGGCCTTCGGTTCATTCTATAAACTCAATCTCTCCTGTACCAGAGTCACACATAAGGATTTTAAAGATCGACAAATGTTCAAATTGCAAATAATCTGCTGCTTACTTGAGTAGTTGAGTTAGTTAAAACTGCCTTGAACGCAAGTATATTCCAAGTAAACAAAACTCCAGCTACTGTTCCATAGCTAATATGAGGTAGAAACTCCTAATTCTTGGGGAAGCAATACTTAAACCGTATGCAACAAATTGTGATGCACTTACCTTGGATTCCAAAACACCACAGAACAAAGGGACAACTTGCTATCCATTGTCAACTTGGACGGTCGCTAGGATTCAAAAAATTCCAAGGCAATTAACTTGATTTTTAGTAGGTTACCCACGTTGCCTATTACACCCATAACTCAATTTTTACCATCAAAAGATTCAAAGCAAACAAAAACGGCCACCCACTTCTCGCCCAAACATTGCCAATTTGAAAGCATAATGACGCAAAAAAAAGTTACCTTAAAGTTTGCTCGCAAACCGTAATGCTCATATTCCCACCACCCATCCGAAATTCCTCTTTGCAATTCTAATAATCTCACTTCATGGTTTCAATCTATAATCCTCCACTGCAAGTTTGGCTCTGTTTGGTACGAGAAATTGTTCATGAAATTTTAAGTAGCAAGTTTGGTTCTATCCATTACGAGAATTTGTTCGCATATTTTTTAGTACCAAGTAAGGTTCTGATTGTTATGAGTTTTGTTCAAGGAACACATACCAATTGCACGAAGGTCGGTTTCCATCTCTACTCATGCATTTGACCACGATGCTGGGCATATTTGCTTTTGTTCTTCAGCGTGTATATTTCATATTTTAGTACTTCAGGCTTAAGTTCATACAATATCTATTTTTTTTAGTCCTCTTTGGTTATTTTAAATTATGAGAATTCGTTCATAGTGCTAGGCATAGTTTGCGCCTTTTTTGCTCCAAAACTCAAAATGTACTAGCATTTTGTCCGTTCGATGTACGGAACAATAGAAAAAAAAAAAGGTTGCATTGCAATTAAACCCTTGCATGGAACGGGCACAACGTTCCATATCCCCAATCCTAATTTTCTAAATTTTACATTTTTTTTTGGTTTACAAAAAAACATGTGGACATAGAATGGCAACATCCTACACCCACTTCCTAACTTCCTGTACGGAGCTAGAGACTAGGAATCACCCCTATATTTTTTTACTAGCGTTCAACCCGTTCTATGCACGGGAAAAACTAACATGCTTAGGCGAGATTAACATACATGATGTGTTAATCGTGGACATTCTCCATACGATTAATCCGTTCTAGCGTTGTGCCCGTTTAATGCATGGAAACGGAAAAACGGTCACAACGCTAGAACAGGTTAATCGTATGGAGAATGTCCACGATTAACACATCATGTATGTTAATCTCGACTGAGCATGTTAGTTTTGTCCGTGCATAGAACGGATTGAACGCTAGTTGCTTTTGAAGTCAAAGGCCCCGTTTGATAACGGGTTTGAGGGTTGGGATTGGAGTAATAATCCCATGGGACTATTAATACTCCGTTTGGTAACAAAAAAAGGTCCGGACTATTAGTCCGTCGGATTAATAGAGGGGGTATTAGGGGGTATTGCTAATACCCCGTGGGACTTGGTATTGAGGGGTATTAATAATCCAATCCCAACTCCTTCACATTACCAATCCCTTCTCTTTACCAATTTCTTCTAACAATCCAATCCCATCATCTAATCCCATCTCAAACAAACATGATATTAATAATCCCATCATCTAATCCCATCCCAAACAAACATACTCATTATCAATCCCTTCTCATTACCAATCCCATCTCCTTACGAATCCCAATCCTAATCCCATCTCCTTACGAATCTCATCCATCTATCTCTGTTATCAAACGAGGCCAAAGTGTATACGCTGAGGACTGATTCGTGGAGAGAGATTGGAGACTTTCCTCATGGTGATCTTCCTTATCGACATAGTTCGGGGGTATTTTTCAACGGGGCCCTTCATTGGAATGTGAGTAGGAAGACCAATGGGATTATTGTTTCTCTTGATTTGGCGAAGGAGACCTATGGAGAGATTTTGAAACCTGAGTGTAGAGACTCGAATTTATTTTACTAATCCTGTATGACAAGGAATTGTAGCAAAATTACAAATTTTGTAAAGCATGAAGGTAGCCCACAAGACTAGTGCAGCACACTTTTGAGTAATTTGCTCACTACACTGGCGGTAGAAGAGGAATAGAGAGAGAGAGAGAGAGAGAGAGAGATCTAAAAGCTCCGGTTTATTCCCTTAAAAAACTAAGGCTTCGTTCCAAAAACCTTCTTAAAAAATAAATAGCTTATTTCACATTTTCAAACTCAAAAATAATGTAAATGAAATTTTTTTTAATTTTTTTTGCATCGTATAAAAAATCTCGATGAGATCTTTCATATAAGATCCATAATGCATATTTTTAGATTTCAATAAACCTATAATTTTTGAGCTTGAAATTACATTCTTTAAAAATAAGGACTTTTTTTTTGCGTTCTAGAACGGGGCCTAAGTACTTATTTAAAATTTTTAAGTTTAAAAAAATAGGCTTATTGAAATTTGAAAATATGCAACATGGATTTGGTTTCTATTAAACCCTGCAAAAAAAATTGAAAAATTATTTTCATAAATCCATTATTATTAGAGAATAAATTCATTACACTGCCGGTGTAAACATTTGTTTTCTCCAAATCAATTACATTGCAAAACAGTGGTCCCAAACAATAAAATATGGCGACGTAACGCAATATAATTGATTTGGAGAAAACAAATGTTTACATCGACCGTATAAAAGAATTTAATCTCTTACTATTAAGTTTAAAAATTTATTTTTTAAGTACTTATTTGAGAGAATGGAACAAGATTCCACTATTCAAGCAAACGTGACTAATCGACCAATAGGCCGTGGGAAGCGGGGGCGCTGCTATCCCTTTGGGGAAGCAGTTTGCGGCTGTGCCCAAATTCTAGGCTCACTCCGGTCTCATTCCGATGATCAGAAGCGTTCACTTTGTAGAACTCGTCAAGTAGAACAATTATGTAAAAAGCAGCTTAATTGGATATAATTAAGTGTCTGATCGAAATACTGGATCAATTCCACTTTAACCCATGGACGGAGAGTTATATGGGTTTCGATCAGATACTTAATGATATCAAATTAAGTTAATTTTTTGCATACTGTTCTACTCAAAGAACTCTACAAAGTGAACACTTCCGATTATCGGAGCGAGACCAGAGTGGGCCAGAATTTGGGCTCCTAAGGGGACGGTAGCGCTCCCACGTCCTGGATGGAAGCAAGCAACACCCACTACCACACGAGGCTACCCACGTCCACTTTCACCTCTTCTATCAAGTGATCAATCTGGCGCCTCCGGTTCTCGCGCCTCCGGTTGGGAGCAAAACCCTTGTTTGGACAACCTTTTTGGGTTATCAACGACATCATCGAAGAGGGAAATATGGGTCTAATTAGACGAATCTGTTGCTTCTCCCTCATGCGTTCGCCATCCCAATCCACCAATCACCCAGAGGATTCTCGGCCGGAAATCATTGGCGCGGATGAAGAAGATTCTCAGCCACCGCCTGAACTCACGATGGGCGCCGGAGAAGAAGAGTCCCAGCCAGTACCACTGCCGAACCTGCCGCCGGAAATCACGGTCGAGATACTGTCCAGGCTACCCGTCAAATCGCTGCTGCGATTGAGGTGCGTTTGCAAGTCATGGCGTTCTTTGATTTCTGGACGCGAATTCGCGAAAACCCATCTCGGTCTAGCATCATCTATTGACACCGATTATGCCCACCATAGACTCTTGATAACCAGTCCATTTGCCTTTGTCATGTCGTGTTCTCTTTACTCTATTTTGGACGAGCTTTCTGATACTGATGTTGTTGAACTTGATTACCCTCTGTATGGTGACGGCCGTGGTGGACATCTAGGAGTAAGGGACTTAGGATGTTGTGATGGGTTAGTGTGCATCGAAACTAAAAGTGCATTATGCTTATGGAACCCGTCGACGAGGAAATCCAAGAGATTGCCTAGTGTTGATCTGCCGCACGGTCATATAGTAGTCTATGGGTTTGGTTATGACTCCTCTATTGATGATTATAAAGTGGTGGGGTTCCTTTATGGGCATAGTGGTATTGATTTTGAAGTCAAAGTGTATATGTTGAGGACTGATTCGTGGAGGAGGATTGGAGACTTTCCTCATGGTGATCTTCCTTATCCACATAGTTCAGGGGTATTTGTCGACGGGGCCCTCCATTGGAATGTGAGTAGGGAGACCAATGGGATTATTGTTTCTCTTGATTTGGCGAAGGAGACCTATGGAAAGATTTTGAAACCTGAGTATCGAGATGGTCGTTTGTATGAGACATTGTGTGCTTTCAATGGATGTCTGTGTGTACTCTATGACTACCGCATTTGTGCTCATTTGTGGGTGATGAAGGAATATGGTATTAGAGATTCTTGGACCAAGTTGGCCGTGGTACCTTATGCCACTAGAGTATCGAATTTACAATATTTAGATACCATGCCATTTTTCATTTTCAAGAATGGTGAAGTTTTATTGTATACCCGTAAGCATTTAGTTCGCTACAATCTAAAAGATGGCACATTTACCTATCCTACGAGTCCTATTGATTTAGCGTCTTCTATTTTGCATCCCTACATTGAGAGCCTAGTCTCGGTTGGCATGGATGCTAACAAGGGAGTTCCATGTGCACCAATGGTCCAATACTAAAGGGAATAAAGGTAAGTTTAGATTGTTTGATTATGCCTTACTAGCCTTTCCCTATTCTTTTTAAAGCACGGCATTAATCTGTTTCCTTCATTGGCGAGCCTCATTGCTTTGACTTTTTTTAATTGTCTTGCGAAAACTCGAGGTGAACTGACAGGCCATGCATGTTTAATTCATATGTAATCCCTGTGATTAATAGTTTTCAGTCTTAGAGTAATTGGATGTATGAGTTTTGGAAGCCATTGGTTGAGCTTTTGAGCTTGAATCTTTCAAACCTGGGCAAGTCTTGCATGTTCATACATGCAGTATTTTGGGGGATTGGTTTAAGGAGTTGGACACTCCATAATGAATTCAAGGCTAAAATTGAGACTGTGGACGTTTTTTTGGTGGAATTGCAGAAATATCTCCCACAAGCGTATATGCTACACGTGCGCAAAATTAGTGCCTCTTCCTGTACATGTAGCAAATTAGTGCCACATTCCGTTTTTTGGTGCTCGCTTGCAGGTACCAGCCCTTTTACTGCACTGTCCACAAGCTTCAAACTACTATATCTCCATCATCCTGACTCCGATTGAGGCGAAAATATGTCTAAGTTGAAGCCCAAAGTTTACTTTTCCGTGGGATTGGTGGTGGTTCCATCAAGTAATTCTAAGTAGAGAAAAATCTTTATCGCTGTAATGCCACAGAGTAGTCGTAGGATTCTGTTTTTGTTTTTTGGGTTTTGTCTAAGAGCATCTTTGGAGTTAATTATGTAGGACTATTTGATCAAATTCAGAATTGAGGGGAGTATTACGCGCACCTTGGTAAAACTTGATCAAGTTCAGAATTGAGGAGAGTATTACGCGCACCTTGGTAAAACTGCAATAAGGATTCCATTTTTTGTTATTTCATTACTTTATGTAGTTATATTCTTTACTGAAGTCTAAGGATGCCAAACTTTTAATAGTAGGTTACGAATCGATTAATGGCACAACAGATGAGTCCTGCTCGAGGACAATAAGCATGATTGGATTTACAGGATTGTGCATCCTGTTGTCAAGCCGGTCGTAATTCATTTTACCATTCATAGGTACCGTTCCATAATATCGAATGTTTGTTTATTGAATTGCTTAGTGACCATTTGGTTTACAAGCACCTTGTTACATGAATTGGTTACTCGTCCCTGGCACATTATGACATTCTTTTCCAGTTATCTCATACGGACGTTAACTTACGTTCTGGTTTACATGTTTTCAGGAACTGTGAACGGGATGTGATTATATTGTAGTTCTCGTGGAGTGAAGCCTCGTACTTGCTTTGTGTAAATAAATGGGTTGTGATGAGAGGCAATGCTCATTTATTTGTTTTTGCAATGTTAGCAGTCGTATGGATATCTAGTACTTGCACAGCTTTTGGGAACTTTTATTTGTTACAATCCAATGTGGCTTCTTTTTTTTTTTTTGGTGCAACAATCCAATGTGGCTTTTTTCTGGGTTTGTACCTCACAAAGCTTCTGAGGTTGTAGGAATTTTTCTGTCGTCATGTTTCAACTTGGCAATTTTTCACAATTTTATTGCGCAATTTATGGAAGTTTGCAAAAGCCTCCTCTCTTTCTCTCTCATAAGGAGCCCATAAAATACAAATGCAATTGTGGATTTGACTTTAGGAGAAAATGAATAAGAATTTATTTAATGGATGCAGGAAGCTGTATTTCATTTCTGGAGAAAATCTTATTTCCGGAGCAGCCGTAAACAAGTCCAAAAGTGTTTTGGACGGTCGGGATGTTAATGAAACTTTTTCGGGGAAGAGTTAAATTTTTCCCCGGAAAAGTTTCATTAAAATCTGGACCGTCCAAAAGTGTTTTGGACGGTCGCGATGGACTGCCGCTGCAAACAACTTGTTTCCGGCCGCTCCGGAAATAAGTATTTCTCCATTTCTTATAGTGCAAGAACATCTTGACCTGCAGAATTGCCATTAGGTCAGTCATAGTTTTAGTACAATTAATGGTACCAAACTGCCATGTTATAAGAGTGTACTAGTTACTACTTTTATAGTTCACAATTCCTGAGATCGCTTTGCTACTTATTTGTAAGTCCTATGGGAGGAATGGAAACACCATTAGAGCAAGATAACTGACGAGAAAATCTTTTTTACGGAGTTATCTGGGAAAAACTGTTTACGGAGTACCATTGCGCGTGTCCAAAGTGAATTGGACGGTTCAGATTTTAAACCAACTTTTCCGGGAAAAAGTTAAAACTCTTCCCCGGAAAAATTTCATTAAAATTCGGACCGTTGATCTCCAAAACAGACGGATGTGATTTGGCGCCTCCGTGATTTGCTTGTTCATGGCTCCTACGTGAACTTATAATAAGAACATCAATACTTTCTCGATCAATCTGTTTATCTCTCATTCTTCGAGAAACAGAAAGATCCTTTCAAGCTTGAATTTGTTCATTTGGAATTTGTGCAATTCTACGTCTTCATTTTGATTTATTTACTTAGTTTCGTTGTTTTCTATTTTTCTCTGTTTTTCTATATCGTTCCTTAAGATTTAACATGCTGAAAATTATTTGGTGCGCTGAATCAAACCATGGAAAAACCTAGCTTCGTTTGTCTTGCGTCTCCAAAGGAAATTTCTCCTCGCCAACTATTGTTTGTCTTCGCTTGACTCATCCAGCTATCGGTGCCTAGCTCCGCCTGTCTCGCGTCTCCGAAGTAAATTCCTCCTTGCAAACTATTGTTTTGTGTTCTCTTGACTCATCTATCGGTCCAACGGCCGATTTTTGCAACACGTTGTTCTTTTTGACAATTTATACTCATTGCATGTTGGCCGACTCATTGATTTTATTAGTGCTTCCATTTCATATTCTTTTGTCGTCGTTCCTCCTTTGTTGTTGCTTTCACTATTTTCTTGCCCCTCGGTACAAGTCCGCAATCATCATCAAAACCACCGCTTGTTCACTTATACTAAATGTTACAATCACCACACCACTACCATCTTGGTAAGCCACAACCTTTATTCCCCAACCTGGTCACCCCTCCAGTCCTTTTGCTTAGAAAAAAAAAATAATAATAATTTTGTAGCGTAACGAACAAAATAGTAGGGTATAAGTATTACTACTTCCGTCCCAAAACAAATTTGGACGGAGGAAGTATTTTTTTAGTCTAATGGTTAATCTATTAGACTAAAACCATAATCTATCTATAATTTTATATGTTAAATATCAGGGCGGGGTAACAAGCTGAGCCCTACTCGACCTTGATGGGGTATTTTATATTTTCCCCAGCGCCTGGTCGTGATCTTTAGGCCCAAAATTGAAATTAGTCGATATCCGCGCATATCCGATTATAAAAACGAAAGAAAGAAAGCGAGTTGCAAAATCAATTTCATTTTTTATAGATACTCATGTACCAACTCTGTTCTAGTACGGTACTTTTATCGTGAATCCCGGGAAAAATGTTGATAATGCGTGCAAGAAAATGTGACATTAGCCGCCGGGGTGGGTGATTCAGTCAACCCAGATTGCGGAGACCCCTAATTGAGTATTTGAGCCCCCTTTTCTATTATGCAAGAACCCTAATTGGCAGCTCAAGAGCAACACTCTCGAAACCCTCTAAACTTTGACACAATCACGGCACCATCTATGGCGACCACCAGCAATTCCAATTGTCGAGAAGATTCTCAGCCATTGCCCAACCTCCCGCCAGAAATCATCGTGGAAATACTATTGAGACTTCCCGTCAAGCCTCTGCTGCGATTGAGGTGCGTTTCCAAGTCATGGCGTTCTTTGATTTCTAATCCCAAATTCGCGAAAACCCATCTCTGTCTAGCATCTGTGAACACTGATTATACCAACCGTAGACTCATTCTAAGCAGTTCGTATCCCCGTGCTGCTGTCAAGTCATGCTCTCTTTACTCTATTTTGAATGAGAAATCTGATAGTGCTGTAGAGCTTGATTGTCCTTTGAAAGTACCTAATCTCCGAGTTACGATTTGGGGTTGTTGTGATGGTTTAGTGTGCATCGGAACGAATACGGAAGTATTTATATGGAACCCGTCTACTAGGAAATACAAGGGATTGCCTAATGTTGAGATGTCGTGCGATTGCTTCGCGAGGTTTGGGTTTGGTTATGATGATTGTATTGATGATTACAAGGTGGTGGGATTCTTTTTTGATAAGCATACTAGTGGTTTTGTGCCCAAAGTGAAGGTGGATACATTAAGGTCTGATTTGTGGAGAAGGATAGGAGACTGTCCTCATCGTGTTCCTCCGGATGTTGTAGGGACATTTGTGAACAAGGCCCTCCACTGGATCCACTTGTCAGAGAGTAGGGATTCCAATGATATTATTGTTTCTCTCGATTTGGTGAAGGAAACGTATGGAGAGGTTTCGGAGCCTAACTATCGAGATTGTTATTTTTATGAAATCACGTTGGGAGTTGTAGATGGATGCTTGTGCATACTCCGTAACTGCTCCGGTGCTTGTTCTGATGTATGGGTGATGAAGGAATATGGTATTAGAGATTCTTGGACCAAGTTGGTTGTCATACCTTATCTGTCACATCCATCGGAACCATATCTGTCACATCCATCGGATTGGTCGTTTTCCACACCATTATGCATTTTGGAGAATGGTGAAGTTTTACTGAATACTACTACGAATTTAGTTCGGTACAATCCCAAAGATGGCACATTTAGTTATCCTAAGATTTATAATTGGAGTTACACTTATTCTCCACGTAGTTTTAGTACTTGTTCTCCACGTAGTTTTAGTGCGTATCCGTATGTTGAGAGCCTTGTCTTGCCTGACTCCGATGCTGACAGTGGGTTTCAGTGGCAACACCAATACTGAAGGGAATAAAGGTAAGTGTAGATGTTTGATTATGACTATGTAGCCTTTCCCAACTCTTGTTAATGCACCATGTGTTTGTGTTTGTTCCTTTTTTGTCTTTTTAATCTCCCAGTAATGTACTCAATGTTGATGTTAGAAAAGGAAAAAAAAAAGGTCCCTTTGTTCATATTTTGTTGAAGTTTAACTAAATTGTGGTAAAACCACATGTGTTAATTCTAAAAGAAAATTGCACAAATATGGCTTAATGGGATGATGGTTATTGAGGTGACACTTGACTCTTTTGTATTGTTTCCAGTAACTTGAAGTAGGTTGATGTATATTTAAAAATATTCCAAACATGCATGGCGGAGGACAGTTAAGCCAAATGCCGATAGATAAGTGCACAAGTTTCTAATATATAAATCCCTTTTTCTTTATATGTCTTATGGTCTTGAAAAGGAATTTGGTGTTGGTGTTTCGGAAACAGGTAATTGGAAATTATAGTGGTTACTCTGTGTTCGTCTTATATGTTTCTAATCAAGTTCAAATAGAATAACGTAAGAGAAACATTGATGTTCTCTTTTTTGGGGAAGTGAGGGATAAAATCATTCCTTCATTGCCGAGGTCCAAGGCTTCAGCTTCTATTTAATTGCCTTGAGGACATTAGACTGTTGTCTGTTTAACAATTGGACTTAGCACTCTTAACTATTTACACGATTTAGTTAAGGCTGAAGCATATTTCTTGCTTGGAACCTTCAATAGATCCAAATCAAGAAGCGAAAACTTGACGAGAAACTGACGGCCATGCATGTTTAATTCGTACTTAATCCACTTGTTTTAGTAGTTTTCATGTCTTCACTTAGATTGATTGGAGTATGAGTTTGGAAGCCATTGATGAGGTTTTTATATTGAATCTTTCAAACCTTAGTAAGTCTTGCATGTTCATGCTTACAATATTTTGGGCATTGATCTGTGGAGTCGTTAACTCCATTTTGATGAATTCTTGGCTAAAATTGAGACTGTGGATGTTTTTTGGGTCGAAATGTAGAAATCTCTCCCAACAATGGTTACGCAGGTGTTGGGCGCAAATTAGTGCCACATTCTGCTTTTGGCAAGTGTGGGTCAGGCACCACTTAGCCGCCGGTGTTTTACTGCGCGGTCCACCAACTTCAAACGCCTATAGCTCCGTGATTCGGGCTTAAATCGAGGCGAGTTTACAGGATTGGGTGTCCTGTTCTCAGGCCAGTCATATTACGTGTGACCTTTGGTTTGTTGTGCACCAAAAATGGTTGTTTATTAAAAATGCTTAATGAGCTTAAAGATCGTTTTGGTTACATGAATTGTTTACTCATTCATGGTGCATTATAACTCTTGTTTGCAAGTGTCTCCTACGAGCTTTAACTGATGTTACTCTTTCACATGTTTTCAGGAATTGACAAGAAGGAGACGTGACTCGTAGAACAGATTAACTTACATTGTAGTCGTCGCCGTAGAATGAAGACCAGTACTTGCTTTTATTCATTTTTTATTATTTGGTATCTTGAATAAAACAATTTGTCTTTGCTATTTATAACACTAGAATTTGTCTTTGCTATTTATAACACTAGAATTTCGAAGTCCAAAGCATTTAACGTGCAAACTGTGAAGTGTAAAGGCTTTAAAAATTCAAAAATTCAAGTTTTCAAATTAGGAAAATAATCTTGGAGAATACCACGTGGTGCTTTTAGGGAAGTTGAAACACGATTGTAATAAAATGTGTGAAAACAAGTTACCAGATCCATGTATCTGCGTTTAAAGTTGCCCAATTTGCTTGTACGTATCATGATCTGTATTCGTAGCATTGCTTGCGCGAGGGAAAGTGCTCTCATGGAATGTGATGAAGTCCCATTGTTGCGTGGTGTTGCGTCGCACAATTGCACAAGATACCATTGGAAAATAACCTTTTCCTCAAAAGATGGTCTCTGCAACATAATTTCTTAAAATTTCTTACGATTCCCACTCCAGTGAGGTTTGGCAATCTTTCGGCAAAATTTCAGCGGTTGATCCATGGAAAATAATTGAATTTTGGTGATATGCCATTTTGGAACCAAGTTTGCCCCATTGGAGCCTCATGGATGGAAATTTGGTGCCAAATTTTTGCAGTAGCGCGCACCAAGTTTGACAAACTAGTGGGTTAGCTACGTGCGACGCACGTTTGGTTTTGCTCGCTAGTCTAATATTGTCGTGTGTTGTTACCAAATATTTGCATTGGCAACATGTATTTGTCACAATAAAGACATGAGCTAATTATTGTTGTGCATTCGTTAGAGAGATAAGTAAAGTGAGAGTTGCACTAAATAGCAAGTATTTGAAAAAGTTGAGGACAAAGTTTGGCTCTATGAAGTCCGTCGGTATCTGCTTTCAGTTTTATCATTATAAGCTTGATTGAGAATAAAAATCAACAGTTTCATCACCCAAAACTGTAAAAGTTAACCCAGAAATGCTTACATAAAAAACATGGGTAAATCTTCTTCACTTCATTAGATTCATAGACAATGACTCGCACCTCCTCTGGTTCCGGAACATTTACGAAATGGAATTCAGGATTTCGTAACTTCAAATCTTTGATAAACTGTTTCAGTGATCCTTCATCGAACAAACTGTCCATTCCCTATTGCCTACTGCGAATATAATCTGAAAGATACCGACATTAGCCAAGAACACTCAGAAATTTGCTGCAAACACCTGTGGGAAATTTGTTGCAAACACCTGTGTACGAGCGTTAGTTAAAGAAATCAATATATATGGACCGTAATAATCTTTCTAGCAAGAAAACAAATTGAGCTCAAAACATAATAAGACAACCTAACTCGCATAGCTCCCGGATCACAAAAGTAGCCAAATTGTAGGAGCTGGCGCTGGTTCATTATAACCAAAGACAAGCCAAGACATATGCATATTATCTGTGCAATGAATAGGCACAACAAAAGGCAATTTCTTAAGTAGCATCAAATGGAGAGATCAAATATTACTAAGATGCCTAATATCTTTGAATCGTACAAATGGAGAGTTAATTAAAAAAGCCAGGGTTCAAACTCATCCACGCAAATTGATATCTATAGCTAATTCTTGTACATTCTAGAAGGTCCCATTACAGGGTGTTGCGAAGAGGCAAACAAATATCACTACAGGATGGCATTATGCATGCGCAAGGTAACAAGAAGGGAAGACAGAAAGCATCTCTCTTTAGGGGCACCACCTACCATTCCTTTTCCTTTGTGGCTTTGTGCTGTGCTTCTTGTTTCTCATTTCAGAAATAAGTTGACTGAATGACTGGCAGCTTTAGGCCATCAGGGATTTCCTCTGTGCTTGCTTGATTGAAGACTTTGTAAAAATCTTTAACCAACCTTTGCTGCAAGACCAACAAACAAAGCAACGATTCATTAATTCACACATTCACGGAGAGTTGTAATAACTTTGTTAAAAGATGAATCAAGTCGTATTGTGCTATCTCAATTAAGTGACGAAGAATACGAAAAGCAATTACTTATTTGACAAGGGAAAAAGAAAAAAGTAAAAACTTATTATGCCTACCAAGAAGCTTCGGTCCCAACCGCCTGCCTAAGCAATCTGTAGCACAAAGGAAAGATGAAACCAATGATTTGCTCGGTACACAAACAATATATGCGACAAGCCAGCTACAAATGAACCCATTGGAAGAAACTATGAGAAATATAGAACTTTTCCCAAATAGACAAACAAGTAGAACACATTATAAAACAATGAAAAGTAGCATGGTCTTGGGCAAACCTAAAAGCAGATGACTAAAAACAACTACAAGGTTTTCAAGAAAGAATTCACAAGTCAACATATCAAAAAGCTATGTAACAAAGGGAAAACGAAGCAGTAGAATTCTAACCAAACCAAACCAAACCAAATCAAATCGAGCTTTATGTCTCAATCACGTAATAGTAGAATTCTATCGTAGTAAAATTAGAGTAGCACCTATCACCGGGAAAAAGGAAGTGAAAGAAAAAGAGGTTCAGAGACGCACAATAGCCTTAACAAAGATCCCTTAATCCAGAAAGACAAATCCCAGGGTACGTCGAAAAAAATAGTAGCCACAAACAAAACGGGGCTTAATCAAAGTCAGGATCAACTCTACCACATTTGTCTTTGCCCAAATACACCAACGGTGTGACATAATTTTTGGCTTTGCCTAAGTATGTGACTCATGATGGACTTAATAATACATTCTAACCAAAAGTATAACTAAAATAATTTCATAGGTCTGCCGCTAGCATATCTAGTTGGTTCAAACTTATACCCCAAGAAACTTATTGATCTATTAAGGGCATAAGTATGAAATTTTTATCTATCAATTTGTTGCAAACTGTCTGCAGGCTGCAGCTCCAATTAGCTCTTGTCATGTTTATCTATCAATTTGTTGAATCTCATATGCACTGGTGTAAATTGTCTCCTTGTTTGAATTCCAAAGATTATTCCTGAAACCATAAAGAAGACACAAAACCAAAACACCGAAGAAAAGAATCTGGAATATTTCTAAAGAAAAAGCAAATGAATCAATCCAACCTTACAAAGGGGCTGAAACAGTCTTCTTCTTTGCCAGCTCCATACACTACAATATTAGCAATGAGATAGTAAGACTACATGAGAAAAAAACACTTACATAATAACCAAAGCAATCAAATCTCACTTACAATCTGCGCTCCCCATTCTTGCTTTCAATTCTCACTCTTACAAAATTTAGTAGTATGGGTCCTATGAATTACCGCAGGATCAGAATGGCTTCTTGTAGATAGAGCGAAGTATAAAAGGGATCAGGATGGTCAATGCCAAACGCTTTCCATTCATCTCCAGTCTTGAACTTTGTTCTTATAGAAAGTAACAAGCGAAGCCACTACAAGCACAAATAAGTTGTATTAGGCTGCATGTGACCTTAGATTGTGGTGAAATATTTCTAAATAAAATAGGATCAGAGATTCTTAATAGTACATACACCACACTAACCAATGTACTAATGCAACCAAGCCATGCATAGAATAGATTCTCCTCCATCTCAAGGCCAGCATAAGTATACTGCAAAATATAGCAATCCCCACTGTAAAACTTAGTCTGTTATGCAACAGGAATAAGGGATACTTCATCAGCATTTACCCGCCAAACTTAAAGTGTTAAGGCTGTATTACCTATCAAGACAATGTGGATGACATAAGCTTATAGTCATCACGTCAAAACAACGGATGTTTTTAAAGAACTCATCTTTAGTGTGCCACTGCAATCAATACATGGCTCACAGTCTTCTTCAGGTAGCTTTTTGACGTCATAACCACTTTGCTTAAATAATGCTGATTATAGAAAGGAAAGTAAAAGGTAAAAAAACACAATTACTTACCACTATAAATACCCTATAACGATCTTCCTCAGTTTTCAATTGTCCTCTAATTTTTCTTTGTATAAGATTGGTGCATGCCGAACACACTTGCTACTTTCCTTGGCCTTCTTCATAAAGCTTTGGTTCCACTTTTTGAGGCCATCTATCAAAAGATGACCTAAATAAGGCAGTTTCTGAGCCTTCTGTGGAGAGAAACCAGTACTAAGGTAGGAAACACAGCCCTGAAAACACATTTGGGCAAGTGCAATCTGTTTCATTCATAGTAACAAAAAGGAAAACTTTCAACAGATTACCACCTTTCAAAATATTGCATCTCTATATTTGCTTTCGTCTCGGCAATCTAGTTGGTTGTTCAGGGGAATTTTTTTTTTTTTTTGATAAGAAACCCTGTTTGGTTTTGGGAAAATAGAAACAGAAAAGGGTGGAAAGAATTGCAGTCCTGTTTGGTTTGGTCAATGTTGGGCAAAATCACCCATTCATCCGTCAACTATCCGATTTACATCTATTAGGTATAATGGTTAACAGGCGTGCATCTTGTGGACGGAAATTCACCCACATGCGAATCACTTGCCTTTTTTTCACCAGACGAAAGCGTAGAAATGCCATTCGTTGCACCACGGCTAAACTACCAAGCCACCACCAGTCATGACCACCCTCACCACCGTATCACCACTACACCAGCCACTGCTATCACCACTGTCGCACCACCACAAACCCAAACCCCAAACCGCAATCAAAACCCCAAATACAAAAACCCAGAGTTCAAAATTTCAGACCTTAATACAAACCCCAAAACGCAATGGGAAAAAAAATTAACCCCAATACCGAAGATACAAACCCCAATTTCGAAACCCTAAAACCCCCAATTCAGAAATCCCTAATTCCTGATGTCAAACCCCCAAATTCGAAGTGAGCTCAATGAGGGTTCAAAATCCTTACCTCAATCAGGCGGTTTCGGATGGAGATCGAGCCAGGGAGAGATAAAGAGAGAGAGTAGTAGCTTCGCCTGGAAATTGATCTAGTGCCTTCGGCTGGAAGTCGGTGGAGTTCTGATAACGACGTGAACAGCTGTTCTCCTTCTCTCCCCATTTACTCGGTGCAGTCGTGCACGTCTCTCTCTCTCTCTCTCTCCCCCATCCGGACCTCCTCCTCTGTCCTCCGCTTCTCTCTCTCTCTCTCTCTTTCTCTGAAAGTGACGCGAGAGGGATATACGCAGCTGTCAGGTGTGGAAAGTTGAAAAGACGAACATGCCCCTAAACAAACTTGAAATACCAGAACCTAAAAGACAAAATAGAATGCCTTTTTTTTGGGACACAACCGGAATTGTGGGGAAGTCAGAAAACCCATTTAAGTAATTTGAAAATAGGCGTGTCTGCCCCACCACAGAATCAGCGAAATGACCAAATTACCCCCAAGCATTGTACTGAAGCCTCTCCCACCGAGGGACCCAATTGGAAAATCATGGCAAAGATGGAGCCGGCAGGGAAATTGAGTTTCGTTGCTCCTTTACTCCGGTCCTTGACATTGGACTTGGTCTCAGCAGTATCTAATAATTATTATTCCAACTCCAAAAGGGAGTGTTGCCTTAGAAGGTACATAAAGGAAAACAGTACATGAAAAGCGTAGTTGTCTTTAATTAATGGTGGTTCAGCATCACATGGTCTTAGAATTATGGAAAATTTCAAAATAGCACATGAACTTTCACTCAAATATTACCGAAACACCTGAATTTCACTTTATTTCAATTAAATACGTGGACTTTCAAAATCCCTAAATACTTCTACTGTATTCTGACTAAAATAAATATATTAAACCAAAATACGACTTTCTCGAGATTCACCCTGCATCAATTGTCCAACACTAAGACTCATGTCACCGCCTTCCTGCAAAACCAACCAATTAATTGAACATCAATCTCACAAACGAAAGAAGCAATTTCTCTATAGTTTTATGTTGTTTTTGAATCTTCGATTTATACAAAAAAAGAAAAAGTAATAGATATTTAGTGTATTACGTAGGCAAATATATGAAATCCCTAGAATCTGTGTATGTGATCCGACAAAGAAAAAGAAAATATTCTTTTTTATCAGGAAAAGAGAACATGTTTTTTTCTAACGGGAAAATGAAAATGATAGGAAATTACGTGAAATATATTTTTCTTTTTTAATTTATGTTTTCATTTTCGATCCTTGATGAAAATACAGCCTTTAAGGAGTAGGTTTTTCACTTCATGGCATGGGAACTCAGTTTTGTTTATCATTTAGGCTCTGTTTGTTTGACGTAAAATGTTTTACCTATTTTCTGCCGTTTAGCTATAAAAAGGAGGAGGTAAACAATTTACATTGTAAAACATTTTACATCGAAACAAACAGAGCCTTAATTAATTTGACAAGAAAATATCTGTTAATGGATCATGTGTCCCTTACCTTGTTGCTGCATCCAGTTATAGCCATCCGTAGCCCACTACAAATTAGGAATGCACAAATTATTAACGAAGCTTAATTTGTTTAGTGATAATGCATATATACACGAGAAAAACTTGCAATTTCGGTCGTCCAAAAGTGTTTTGGATGATCCGAAATAAAGTTAAACATATCTCAACCGTTGATTGTCGAAATGGACAGCTGAGATCGCTTAGCTCCGTAAGATCTGATTTGAATTACACTTACTTTTTTTCGCTGCTTCGGCGAAAGCTTGTTGTGGTGTTCTCTCGGGATGGGCAGCTTTGATACGCTCTGTCGATCTCCTCCCTTTCATTGTATAAAAACGTACATAAATAATAATTAAATATCACTATTGAGCAGGGTTTCTTGAAAAAATAATTCGAAAAGTCTAAAGAAACAGACCATAGCCATCGACGGGCATGCGGGATCCACTCTAGGCCCCGCACGAATGATCTGATCCGTTCAATAATTTTTTTTTTTAAAAATCGAGTGAGCAATAGAAATCAGCCCAATCCAATATGTGGAGGTGTTCGATTCAATCTTCCATTTTCTCATTCCGATTCTGGATTCGTGGAAAAAATGGAAGATTAAATCGAGCACCTGCACATATCGGATTGAACTGATTTTTCACGGGTCTCCTCTGTTTTTTATTTTAAAATTATTGAAATGCTCGTATCATCCGTACGGGGTCCGGAATGGACCCTACATGCCTGTCGGTGGCTATGGTCTGTTTCCATAGCAGGTCTGAAAATAATTGGTGAAAGCATAAGACGAGCAATTCTAATAATTTTTCCAAAATATGGGTAAAGTTGGGTGGAATTCTTATTTCTATGCTAACTTGATGAATTGGTGGTATGGGCTTTGGAAATTTCTTCCGGCAGCTGTGTAACAGATATAATCCATTAAAAATCCGAAAAATATAAGAATGGTTGGTTGAAATTTACTTATCAAATAATAACCGAAAAGAAACGGAAAGAAATACCGATATATACGTACATTCTGTAACAAATGGTGCTTCAGGATAGGGCGCCTTGATTGATGTGGATGAGGTTGATGAAGGCTCCCCGCCTGGGATTATGCAAAAAGAATTTTCTTCTTATTTTACTTAAGATGTGAAAATATCAAATTTTCCATGGAGATTAAAAAAGAGAAACTGCAATTAGGTTTTTTTATTATTGAATTCTGATTGATTTTCAGAATCCCATTTCAATTTGTAAAAGGTAATCTAGAATTAGTGTTTTGATATACAAGTATGCCGTGTTTGCATCAAGAGATTGATATACCTTTCAAATAATTTGTACAAGGCTTACGCATAAAAATAAAAATAAAAATACTAGACTGACAATATTGTTGAGAGTGGAACCTGGAGATTAGTGTTGTTTACAATCGTGAGTCTACGGCAAAGCTTGCATTGCACCATCCCTGTGTCCAACGACCCACCCAGAGAGAGAGAGAGAGAGAGAGAGAGAGAGAGAGAGTCATGTCATACATACGCGCGTACATTATTCACGCAAAAATATGAATGAGAGAGGGAAAAATAAATTAATTTATAAGTTCTTTTTTATCCGCAATTGATTTATAGTTAGTTTATACAGGTTTTATTAAAACTTTTTGAAAGAATCGATTGGGTTTTTTTTTTAAGGGTGAAGGGGGTTATTCCAATTATCGAATTGATACCAATACAATAAATTTTCACCAATAAGTGAAATATTCACATCTAATGAACCGTTACTTTAATCACAAAAAACCGGGGCAATTAACCAGTGGGATGATTGACAAAAAAAAACCCAGTGGGATGAGTTTTTTTTCCTTTTCTTTAAACGTCACAAGACATTGACCTTTCTTTGGCTTGCTCGTCAAAAAATTATTATTATTATTATTATTGTTATTATTGAATCAGACGATTTTGGTTTAATATTAACCTCCGTCCTTGAAAGTAGAACCTTGAACTTACTACTCTAAAGGAACGACACAATCACTGAAAGGGTGTATCGAAGTAATAGCTATTGAAAGTGATAAATGTGAGATATAAAATTCAAGGATACCATAGTGATAACATAATTTAATTGACGTTAAAAAAAAAAAGAAGATAACATAATTTAATTATTTCTGACTAGATATGCTTTCGTTAGGGGAACTAAATTTCATGCATATTGCAGATATAGAATTAAAAAATCATGCATATTTCGAGACTCATTATATATGTAATGCACAAAAGTATAAATATACTAATCTCTCTGTCTCATTTTATGAATACTAATCTCTATGTATGCACAAAAGTATAAATATGAACGTACCTCAATACGCGCGGGTGCTGCAGTAGGCGCAATGGACATATCGATCACCTTCAGGGGTCGTATGTATATCCATGGTGTTGGCTTTAATTCTCTCCCAAGTTGGTATATATTATTACAGGAACCAGTAGAAGAGAAGTGGTTTTGATGTTTGAAGCGTGAGTTATATATAGCTTCAAAGGTGGCAAATACGGTATAGCTAATTGGAAAGAGTAAAAAAGAAGAAGGAAATCTAGGGTTTAATTACTATGTTGATTCATGCTACTCCAACTTCTGAATTACTATATATACACACACACAAAATTTTCAATAAGGGCGCCCTTAACTTATTAAGTTGAAGACGTCCCTTTCCTGACCAATTTGCGATGATCCGAGCCGCTTAATATGTTTAGAATGTGGTTTTAAGGGTGCGTGAAATCAGCAAAAAAAAAAAAAAGACCGAAAAGGGCTTAATCTGAGCAGTTTTTATTTATATTTTATCAAACGGTTCAAATAAAAACTACTCAAGTCAAGCCCTTTTCCGGTTATTTTTTTTGTTGATTTCTTGCAAGTATCCTTAAAATCACGTTCTGAACACATTAAACAGCTCGAATCATCGAGATTTGATCGAAAAAGAGGAGAAAAGAGAACGTGCGTATTTTATTTAAAATGAGGATGCCCTCATAGGAAGGGGACTCTGTTTATATATATAAACACACACTAATGTAAAAGGCACGAAACTTGATCATATCATTGAAAAATTAATATTAAGTTTATACCCGTGCAAGAAATTTATACATATTAAGTTTATATATTAAACATGATTGAAAAATATGTTGTATGATTTTATCAAGTTTTATGCGTCTGAGTTTGTTTTCATCCTTGTTCCACTCAGTACTTTTAATTTAAGACTTTTTTTCGTTTTTGTCCCTATTCAAAAAAAAAATTCGCGTTTGTTCGTTTTGCAACAAACTCTTGTAGATTATAGATCCGTCTCAACTAGAGGAATTAGAAAAACAAAAAAATTAATATACTTTTTCTCTCATTTCCAAGCTCTCTCCTCCCAAAAAAAAAAAAAAAAAAACAAAAAAAAAAAAAGTCAACTTCAGCTTTGTTTTTGACTTCTCCCTAATCAGGGTTTCCTGAACTACCACCTCGGTGACTTTCTGTATAATCCAAATCCCACTTCAAATCTTTTTCATTCCTAATCCTCTTTAATACTCCACTACACAAGATCCCAACCAAAGTCCTTTCGGAGTACAAAGAATAACTTCTTATAACTCCTTCCTCATTGAAAAACAACTAGTGTCTTGTCCGTTCGATGCGTGGATCGCCACATATGGCTCTTAGATTTACTCATCACTTTTCTCGTAAAATAATTTAAAAAATTAACAATAATAAAAAAACAAAAGAAATGAAGAAAAGAGATAGGTTTCAATAGAAATTGTCAAGGGCTAAGTGAAGGACGCATTACAAACTTTTCCTTTGTTTTTTTTTTTCTCTTGGAACTTCATAGTACATGTTCTCGTTATTTTCTAATGCTTCTTGGAATGCATCTTTAATGGCGGACGAGAGTATTAATTAAGATTTCTAATGGTTCTGGTTAGAGCATCCGCAATGAGTTTGTTATATGTGTATCAAAATATTTGTTAAGTTATGTGTTAGAATAAAAAATGGATCCCATAAGTGTATGTTAATTTAGAAGTATGTTAGTAAATATATGAGTACCTCAATGGGTTTGATAGGAATGTGTTAACTCTTTAAAATAATGTCAAAACAATGACTATAATAAATAAATAAATAAATAAGTAGTGTGGGCATTTATGTTTTATGGTTGAAGTTTGGATTTATAGAGATAGGGCCCACTTATTGTTTGTTAACTTGGTTACCAAACTTAACAACAATGCTAACACACTACTAGATTTAGCACACTCTAGTACACTCTAACACACATGCATTGTGGCACCAAAAAATACAATTTTGTTTGTTAAGTCTTAACACACATAGTTAACACACTAATTAACAAACCCATTGCGGATGCTCTTATGTCTTGCTAATGGTGATTTGCAGTTAACCTTGAGAGCAAAAAAATAATTATTATTTATTCTTTTAATTCGTTGTAGAAGAAAGAATTTTGGTTGGGATCTTAGGAAAGCAATGGCTATGGCCGGAGAAGTCAAACAAAGCTGATTACTAGAGAGCGCAATAGGCATATTAGGTTGATGTGTAATTAATTCCTGTGGCATAGGGTTGTAAACGAACTAAGCCGTTCGTGAACAGTTCGAGACTCAATTCGATAAAGGTTCGTTCGAGTTCGATTCGTCTACTAAATGAACCGAATCTGAACCTCAATTTTAGGCTCGTTTCATAAATGAGCCAAATATAAACGTAGCAGTATTCGGCTCGATTAGGCTCGCGAACCTGGAGTATATGTATATCATGGGGATTTTATATGGTGAAAATTTTAAAACTTGTACAAATCTAAACGTTTACAATTACTAAAACATTACTTATGTCTATATGTTTTTATCATTTTAGATGTATATGTACATATTAAAAATTTTATTTGCAACTTTAGACCTATATGAGATCATAAATATATGATATTATTGGATCGTTAAGACTCGAGAACAAGCTCAAGTTCGACCCAAACCTAGGCAAGTTCGGTTCGAGTTCAACTCGGCATAATTTTTATTGAGTTCGGCTCGAGCTCGAGTTCGCTAAAAAACTTAATGAACAAATCTGAACATCCTAATATTCGGCTCGATTTGACTCGTTTACAGCCCTAGGCGTGGCAGTAACAAAACCTTCCGTGGAATTAACAATACAATTCATAAATGGGATGTACCTATAAATTGGAAAGTTTGTTGACACAAACTTTTTAGACACATATCGTGCATAGATTCAGTGTGGAGTCCACTATGGGACAAATGATTCGAATCGTTCATTAAATGTAAAACATATTTTCAAAGGCCCTCGCGAAAAATCTGCTCAAAACGTTACCTATAGATCGATGTTCGATCCAATCATCTAACTTTTCATTATCCGCCTGTAATCCGAATGAAAAGATAGATGATTGGATTGCAATTATAGGTATTGAATTAAGCTGATTTTTCGCGGAGACCTCTTGTAAGGAATTGCTCTAAGGTCCATTATAGCTTTTTGTAACATGTCTAGTCCACCTCTTAGTTCCATAACTCCTCTAATCCACCTTTTTGCAATTTCTAAGGTGTAAGGTCCACTCTCCATTTTTAATAGACAAATGTACACTCACATTAAATTTAATACATAATATAGTTTCATAGGGTACCCTAGGGTTTAGGTTTAGGGTGCACTTTTTTATTATAGGGTTTTTAGTGGTTTAGGCACTTTCATAGGGTACCCTAGGGTTTAGGTTTAGGCACTTTCATAGAGTACCTTAGGGTTTAGGTTTAGGGTGCACTTTCCTATTATAGGATTTTTAGTGGTTTAGGTACTTTTCATAGGATACCCTAGGGTTTTAGGCACTTTCATATATGGGGTATCCTAAAATTTTAGGCACTTTCATAGGGTACTCTAAGGTTTTAGGCACTTTTAATGCCGGTCAACGGTGGTCAACGCCGGCGGTCAACGGTGGTCAACGCCGGCGGGCAACAGTGGTCAAACGCCGGTCAACGGTGGTCAACGCCGGTCAACGGTACGCTAAGAAGTGAGGGCTATTCTTGTAATTGGTACGTGTGAGTGGACTGGATGTGTTAGGATAATATTAAGTGGACTAGAAGTGTTAGAAAATTGCTATAGTGGACTAGAAGTGTTAGAAAATTGCTATAGTGGACCCTATAGCAAATCTCCCGACCTCTTGAAGCCAATTTTGCGTCCATCAAAAAGCGAACGGAGCGAGCGCGCTACTTTCTCGAATACATATGGGTCAATTAGTGCAATCAAGGTAAAGGCTAGTTCGTTGCTTAGTGTTTCAGAATCCACCATTAATCCATCAAATGGGAGGGAAAGCAAGAAAAGCAAGCAAGCTCTGTAATTAGTGGTGCAGAACTCGGGGGGAAACCCAAAAGAGCGAAGCAAGAAAGGTTAAGGCCAGATCAGTTATTGGTTCAATTACTGTGGCACCCAGCATGACCGGCCGTGAACGATGAAAAAATTAATGGAACCCGAAGCCTAAACAAAAGAATTTAAGAACTTAATTGGTTTAGTTACTGTGGCGCCTGAGCATGACCGGCCGTGAACGATCAAAAAATCAAAAAAACACGAAGCCTAAACAAAAGAATTTAAGAACTCGAAACAAATAAAAATTTAATACTTAATTAAATTAAAAATGTGCCAACGTAAACCAATTTTTTTTTCCCGTATTGAGTTGGGTGCAAACATCCCATATTCTCCAAACTTCAAATTTAACCATAAAATTAAAATGATATTAAACAAAGGTGCGGAAGTTGTTTGATAGAACTAAAAGAAATAAAATGCAAATATCCTAGGGGTCCAAAGTGGGTCCCGACTGTCTCAGAGGCCACTACTGTGCTCCACAAACTAACATAAGAAAAAAATGTGAAATAAAGTTGCATACGTATAAACGAACAATAATAGATGTCTCCCAAGAAATGGTTACAATAACAAGGATCGATGGCTCAACGAATGGTATTAACCAACTAAATAACGAAAGATGGAGTCAGTGGCTCAACAAATAGTATCAACGAGATGAATAACCAATTAACGATTAACATGACCAATAATCAAATCACAATAATAAGCATTTATAACAAACAGTTTGCTCGAGAATATCAAAACGACGAGCAATAATAAACGGGAGTCTAAATTAAAGTGGGATCCATAATAATAACCAAGTACCATATGCCAAATGTTTTCTCAGGGCTCAACCCGTTAGATCTAAAATCATACTTAGAGTCACTACAGGATAGTGCTTGGAAACTATTTTTTCTTCTTCTCTTCTTCGCCTACTCTATATCTTCTTCACTTCACCTACAAACTTTTTTTTTTCTTTCCCTCCAAAAGTGAAGCTCATATAAACCATCTACAATTCAACTCATCATTGCCGGATTAAGGTATTTCATTCTTCTTTTCTGTTTCTATTTTTTCCCCCAAAAAATTCATAATAAGAGGGAAGAAAGTCACCGATTTTTTCCTCAAAATTAAGGGAGGAAATCGATATATTTTTTCATATAGTTGATTGATGGAAAATATACAGTTGAATTTTGGTGATATGGCATGGATGGCTATCAAAAATGCTAGGATTAGAGCATCCGCAATGGGAATAATCAAAATCAATAATCAAAATGTGCCACGTCAGCATTTGATTATTCATTTAGTTCATAATCAAACTTAACAACCTCTATCTCCACATTAGTTATTTTTGCATCACTAACCAAAAAAAATCCCAAAATACACAATGCACCTATGTCCAATCGCAAACGAGTTTCAATCACGCATCCGATCACACCAAATTATTCGTCTCGATGAGACGATTCCAATGAGGGGTGTTTTTGAGTTATTGAGTTTTGAGTTTCCTTATTGGGTTTGGTTATTGAGTTTTGGTTATTGGTAAAAGTTGTTAAGTTTGGTTATGGAATGGGTGGAATTTGATTATTTGCTAAAAGACTTGTAACTTTGCTTATTACAATGTAAGGTGTTTTTTGAGCATTATTGTTAAATTTGCTTATTCACATCAATTTGATTATTACAATGCGGATGCTCTTACAACAAAATTCTACAACAGACTTATAACATCATTACACGTCACCACTGGAGCCCTGATATGTTGTAAGATTTTGTTATGAGCTTAGCATTTTTAGGATGGCTATTGCCATTTGTGGTTCAATTAATATTTAGAAACAAAGATATAGAACTATGCCATTTTAGAACCAAAGTTTGCCCCAAACATTGGACTCGGTCTTATAGTAGTATCTATCTAATAATATAAAGGAAAACACTACATGAAAAGCATAGTTGTCTTTAATTAATTAATAATTCAACATCACATGGTTTTTAGAGTTATTGATGCATCGTAGAAATGAGAACAAGGCGAGAATTAATCTTCCGTCACTCACAAACAAAGGCGCGCGAGTTCTACAAATCTGTTGAATCCTATATAGTACCAGAAATATAGGAAAGCAAGAGATACTCTCTCAATTCAATATCATTAATAAGAGTATTCCTAAATATTGCTAGCATTCCTAAAGAACCAAAAAGGAAAATAAGATATAAGAAAACCAAATCAACCGTAATTCCGTTGACGTAGTAGTAACCTTCAAGATAGGAAAGGTCAATCAAAATAAATTAGGAAACTAAATACTTCTACGATATTCTGACTTAAATAAACATATTGAATAAAATTACTAATTAAACCAAAATACGACTTTCTCGGAATTCGCCCTGCATCAATTGTCCAACACTGAAAACTCATGTGATCACTGTTGCCTTCCTGCAACACCAACCCATTAATTGAACGTCAATATAACAAACAAAAGAAGGAATTTCTCAATGGTTTTATGTTGTTTTTTAATCTTCGATTTATAAAAAAAAATGAAAAAAGGTAAGAGATATTATCGTACTCCATTACAAAGGCAAATTAATATACGAAATCCCTAGACTCTGTGTATGCGATCCAACAAGGAAAGAGAGAACATTTTTTTTCTAACAGGAAATGGAAAATGATAGGAAATTGCATTAAATATCGATTCTTGATTCAAGTACAATCTTTTAAAGAGTAGCTAATTTAGCATTTCAAGATTTTTCTTTTTCACTTCATGGGAACTCAGTTTTGTTTTTCATTTAATTAATTAATTTAACAAGAAAATATAGGTTAATGGATCATGTGTCCCTTACCTTGTTGCTGCATCCAGTCATAGCCATCCGTAGCCCACTATAAATTAGGAATGCACAAATTATTAATTAAGGAAGCTTAATTAATTTCTTTAGTGATAATAATGCATAAATATAGAGATCTAGCTGATTTTAATTAATTACACTTACTTTTTTCGAAGCTTCGGTGTAAGCTTGTTGTTGTGTTCTCTCAGGATGGGCAGCTCTGATACGCTCTGTCTCCTCCCTTTCATTGTAAAACGTACAAAAAATATCACTATTGGTCAAGGGTTTCTCGAAAAAATAATTCGAAAAGTCTAAAGAAACAGACCACAGCCACCGACGGAGCCACTAACGGGCACGCGGGACCCACTCCGGATCCCGCATGAGTAATCCGATCCGTTCAATAATTATTTTTTTTTAAAAAACCGAGTGGGCCATGAAGATCGACTCAATCCAATATGTATAGGTGCTCGATTTAATCTTCCATTTTTTCATTCCGATTCCGGATTCGTGGAAAAAATGGAAGACTGAATCGAGCACCTAGCACCTATCGGATTGAGTTGATTTATCACGGGTCTGCTCGATTTTTTATTTTAAAATTATTGAACGGCTCCGATCATCTGTACAAGATCCGGAGTGGACCCTGCGTGCCCGTCGATGGCTATGGTTTGTTTTTATAGCAGGTTTGAAAAATAATTGGTGGAAGCGTAAGACGAGCAATTCTAATAATTTTTTCAAAATATGGGTAAAGTTGTGTGGAATTCTTATTTCTATGCTTACTTGATGAATTGTTGATATGGGCTTTGTAAATTTCTTCGGGCAGCTGTGTAACAGATAATCCAAAAAAAATCCGAAAAATATAAGAATGGTTGGTTGGAAATAACCGAAAAGAAACGGAATAAATATCGATATATACGTACGTTCTGCAACTAAGGGTGCTTCAGGAGACGGCAGCCTCATTGATGTGGATGAGGTTGATGAAGGCTCCCCCGCCTGGGATTATGCAAAAGAATTTTCTTCTTATTTTACTTAAGATGTGAAAATATCGAATTTTCCAAGGAGATTAAAAAAGAGGAAACTGCAATTAGGTTTTTTATTTTCTTTTTTCTTCCTAAGCATAACAATTTAATAAAAAGGAAAACCCAACGGTCAAAAAACATGAATATTAGGTTGCGTAGTATATACCTACACACACGGTAGATGTAAAATTGAGAAATTTTTTTACACAATTAAAGTTTTTGAAATAATTTTTTTTCCCAAGAATAATTTGTTCAAAGATTTTGAATTATGATTAAAGCTAGTGTCTTGAAAAATAACCATGTCATTCCATATGAAATTCTATACAAAAATCATGTTTTTTTTTTGTCGGCAATTTTTTTTAGTATAAATCTTTGAAAAATATTACAAAAATTTAAAGGATCACGGACACACTGGTGAAAGTGAAACACCACCCGAGAACCAAACCCAAAAGAAGGCAAGGACTTTTATAAAAAGAGGTCATATAGTATTTGTCATAAGACTTTGATTATAAGCCAAAATGAGTTTTTAATTTTGTGAGTGAAGGTTTGAGTGTTGTGTGTGAAATTGAATTCTCTCTTTTTCCATCAATAAGCTAAAAATAAAACTAATTCTGACAAAGCTTAAAACGTTGATCGAAGTACCTTTCATGAATTAATTGCAAGAAATTAAATAGAGTGCTTATGAATAAAAAAAAAAATAGACTGTCAAAGTTAAAAGTGGAACCTGGAGATAAGCTTCGCTTATAATTGTGGGTTTAGTGCAAAACCTGCATTCCACTATGCCTGCGGTCAACGACCCAACCTAGAGAGAGAGAGAGAGAGAGAGAGAGGGAGAGAGAACATTTAGGACTCTACTCCATTAATATCAAGGGGAAAAATTTAAGGGTTAATTATTTATTACCCTCTTTATCTATACACGTTTTTCATTTTACCTCCTCATACTATAGAACGCTACAATCTACTCCAAAAAATTATCTTCCAATTCCTAACACATAAGAACTGCCGTTAATCTGGGATCCAAAAAATCGTCAAAGAGGCATGTGCATGTCATATGATCTGTAAAAAAGAAAAAATTAAGTGCTCTAATTTTCAATCCGTTTGAATCGGTACAAAAATCTTATTTCTCTGATCATTTTATCCTAAATGATCATAATTAATATTTGGCTCTAGGGCTCTCGTTAGTTAGCCCTAAGAAATATTTGGTTCTACTACTTTCTTAGGACTAATTAACGAGAGTTCTAGAGCCAAAAATTAATTATGATCATTTAGGATAAAATTATCAAAGAAATAAGATATTCGCACCGATTCAAACGGATTGAAAATTAGAGCACTTAATTTTTTCTTTTCTATAGATCATGTGACATGCACATGCCCTGACGATTTTTTGAATTCTAGACTAACGGCAGGCCTTATGTGTTAGGAATTGGAAGATAAATGGGGTAGATTGTAGCGTTCTATAATAGGAGGGGTAAAGTGAAAAACGTGTATAGATAAAGGGGGTAATAAGTAATTAATCCAAAATTTAAACGTCACAGACAACATTAACCTTTCTTTGGCTTGCCCTTTGAAGTTTTTTTTTTTTTTTTGGCAGACAATTACTACGAGAGTTAACATCCGTCCATAAGAGTCGAACCTTCGACTTCATGCTCTAAAGAAACGCTACGCAATCAATCATTGAAAGGGCGTATCAAAGTAATAGCTATTGATAGGGATAAGATGAGATATATAATCCAAGAATACCATAATGATAACATAATTTAACTATTTCTAACTAGATGCTTTCATTGGGGGGACGAATTTCAAGCATATTGCAGATAGTTAAAGAATTTTAAAAAAAAATCATGCATATTTCGAGACTCGTATTATATATGTATTACTAATCTATGTGACTCTCAATATGTATACTAATCTATATGCATGGCCGAAAGTACAAATATGTACCGGAATAGCGATGTTGCAGTAGGCGCAGGGCATGTAGCGATCCATGGTGTTGGTTTTTTATTTTTTCCTCTCCCAATATATGAATACAAGAACGAGTAGAAGAGAAGTGGTTTTGATGTTTGTAGTGTGAGCTATATATAGCTTCAAAGGTGGCAAATACCGTAAACTAATTAGGAAATTAGCTTACAATCGAGGTAGCTTTTTTTTTGGAAAGAGTCAAAAAAGGAAATCTAAGGATTACTATTTTGATAGGAATTATATACGTACTCTTAATCATTTTCTCCTCTTCTCCCAATTATAATATCACGTAAAAAAGAAATCTATATTTTTTTCAATTGTCCTTCAATACCAACACAACAGGGAAAAAGAAAAGGAAAAGTATGCTTGCCAACGTGCATACCAAACCTAGAAGGGAAAATATTCTTTTTAAGGAATGATTTCGTAAGGAAACAAGTAAATTCTACAGTATATATGTTTTTTTTTTTTTTTGAAAAGTACAGTATATATGTTCGAACGTCTCATTTTTGCACTTTTTAATTCTATAAACTCGCAGGATATCTCGTAAGAGTACAGTGTCGGCCTCGACATTTGGATTGTACGTCCAAACTCGACTTCAAGCTTGATTGCCTACTTTACTATTGAGTCATAAAAAATAAGAAGACATACAAGTCCAAAAAAAAATAAAAAAATTAAGGTTACGTTGTGGTTTTAGCTTGAATTACATCAAAATATCAAAATTAAAATGAAACCTGAGTAAACAGTTGCCCAAAAATTATTTTTGTTGCCCTATGATGGGGGTTGCCTAAGCCGAAGATCTTGTGGAGCTTACCTTGGGACCGGCTCTGTAAAAGTATCATTTGTTCTAAAAAGGTTGTGTTTTGATGGGAAAATTTTTCAGTGCCGAGTGGGTACCTTGTGGTGCCCGCTTGGCACATCCAAGCCGTCCATTGCATCTTTGGATGGCTCGGATTTGGAGAGAGAAAGTGTTAGGGTGAGAGGAGAAAAAAAATTTTAATCCAAACCATCCAAAAATCTATTAGACGGTCCAAATGTGATGAATGGATACTACGTGAGATATACCCACCCGGCACCGAAAAATTTCTCGTTTTGGTGGTAAAACAAAAGGAGAGTTTTTTCCATGAAATGCATGCAAGAAGCTTTTCCATTGGATCTCTTCCATACATGACGTTTTTTCTCCCCATCTCATCTTCACCATATGCCGCGTACACTTTCCAATTTCCAATTCACAAACCATTCTTCAATTTAAGTTAGAGTATTTCCTTTTTCATTGTTTTGGAAAGTACCCTAAAATCTCATGCCCTTTTTTTTCATACGGTTTAAATCAGTGGGATTAGGGGTGTTAGTAAGTTAGCAGGTTAATCCACATGAGGTCAAGAGGCTGTCTATAGTCCTGAATCCAAATGCGCCTCCCGCGGGGCTCGAACCTACGCCCCCAGTGGGAAGCAATTGTCTGGTCATTGATGGCTCTGGTAATTGGTAAAACCGGTTTTTTGGAATTTATCTAGGATATTTTCAAAAATATAAAAGTCATACTTTTTTATTTTTTCGATTCGTCTTGGAAAACTAAAAATGTGAGGCGCAAATCTAACAAACACAAAAAAAATTAAATAAGAACAAAACAAAATTAAAAAAAAAAAAAAACCCAAAAAGGCTTAGCGGAACGCCAACTGTTTAATAATTTCAAGCTTTCGTCTTAAAAATGGCGATACATATACTAACACATAAGCAAGCCAAAGGTGCTATTGGTACTGTTGTATATGAAAAATTCTAATTCCACACTTATTTGCACATTCATTTAGACACCACCATTTACAATAGAGATGGGGCCCACACATATATTGATTGTGTAATGTATGTGGGCTCCATTTCTATTGTGAGTGAAAAATGTCCAAGTGGGTGTGGAGTTAGAATTTTTCAACCTATACACAGATGCATTGAGCGCAGTGGAATTCTGTTCGTCCTTCTCATTCGTTCGACGCTTCCAGCCCCGACCCTTATTTGAGCTTCCTTGTTTACTCTTTAATCCCAACCACGAAGACACAGACCCTATCACAGAACCATTTCTGGCTACTGAAACCAACTCCACCTGTGGCGAATCCGAAAAGACCATCAGATACCTCCAAGCTGCGATGAGTTCGGGCCGAACCTCCCGCCCGAACTCATCGCTGCCATACTGTCGAGGCTCCCGGTCAAGTCTCTGCTTCGCTTCAGGTGCATTTGCAAGTCCTGGCGTTCTTTGATTTCTCATCCCAAATTCGTGAAAACCCATCTCAGTTTAGCATCTATCAACACTGCTTATACCCACCATAGACTCCTTCTAAGGCGTGACTATCGCACTAATGATGTGAAGTCGTGCTCTCTCTACGCTGTTTTGCACGAGCGTTCTGATAATGATGTTGAGCTTGATTGCCCTATTAAAACACCTCATCGCTATTGGTTCGGGGATCTATTTGTCGGTTGCTGTGATGGATTAGTGTGCATAGCAATCGAGAGGGAAGTATGTATATGGAACCCATCTACTAGGAAATCCAAGAGCTTGGAACGTCGTGCCATTACTTGGCGAGGTATGGGTTTGGTTATGATGACACTATTGATGATTACAACGTGGTTGGGTTCTTTGGAGATGTTAGTAGAGGTTGTTATGAGGTTGAAGTGAAGGTGTATACATTGAGGTCAGATTCGTGGAAGAGGATTGGAGGCTTTCCTCATAATCTTTCTACTTTGGATGGTTTAGGGACATTTGTGAAACGGGCCCTCCATTGGATTGTGAGGATGAAGTCCAACGTGATTATTGTTTCTCTTGATTTGGCGAAGGAGACGTTTGCAGAGGTTTTGCAACCTGATTATCGAGATGATCGCTGGTATGAAACATTGTTTGTTTTAAACGGATGCTTGGGTATGCTATGTGGCAACAATGCTTGTGCTGATATATGGGTGATGAAACAATGTGGCATTAGAGAGTCTTGGACCAACTTGGTTGTGATACCTAGGGTGCCATATCAATCAGGTTATCCATATTCTCCACCATTGTGCATTTTGAAGAATGGTGAAATTTTACTGAAGAATGATTTGCATTTAGTTCGGTACAATCCCAAAGATGGTAAATTTAGTTATCCTACGATTCATAATTGTTCACCGTGTTTTAGTGCGAATTCCTACGTTGAGAGCCTAGTTTTGCCTTGCATGGACGCTGACAGTGGGGTTCAGTTGCAACACCGATACTGAAGGGATTAAAAGTAAGTTTAAATGTTTGGTTATGTCTTACTAGCCTTTCCCAACTTGTTTTAATGCACCATTTGTTTATATTTGCTCTTTTGTGTCTTCATAATCTCTTGTGATGCATTCAATGTCGATGTTTAAAAAAAAAAAAGTTTCCTTTGATCATATTTGTTGAAGTTGAACCAATTTTGGTATGAGAAAATTACCTCTAAGTATAGAAAAGTGATACTTAATTCCCATTAAGGAGAGATGAAATACTTAATTACCACTAAGTCCACTTTTACAAAAATACATTTACCATTAATAGAAATGTCACCCTAGGGTTTTAGGGTATGCTAGGGTTTTATGGTACCCTAATGGGTACCCTAGTACCCTTGGGTACCCTAAAATCTTAGGGTACCCTAGGATTTTAGGGTACCCTAGAGTTTTAGGGTACCTTAAGATTTTAGATTTTAGGATACCCTAGGGTTTAAGGTACCCTAGAGTTTAGGTTTAGGTGATTTCATAGAGCCATAGGGTTTAGGTTTAGGCACTTTCATATAAGTTTTAGGGTGCACTTTCCTATTATAGGGTTTTAGCGATTTAGGCACTTTTATTGGGTACCCTAGAGTTTTAGGCACTTTTATAGGGTACCCTGAGGTTTAGGCACTTTCATAAGGTGCCCTAAGAGTTAAGCACTTTCAGTATTGGGGGTTTTAGGCACTTTCATAGGGTTTTAGTGTTTCGTTAATTAGAGGAAACTTGGTGGGAATTACTTTCTATTTTCTGGACCTAGAGGTAAATTGACCTAGCTGCCATCTATCGCCAGAGTTTCCAATTTGGGATTGGCATTGTAGGGAGCAGAGGTTTGGGTCTGCCGTTTGCTTCCTCCTAAGGTTTCATGTTCGATTCTTCTTATTAGAAACTCTTGGGGCCACCTCACCCCAACGTGTGTGAAATGGCTCTGTGAGGGGCTAAGGATTACTCCGTGGTGCGCACAAGTTGACTTGGGACACCTAACATTACTCGAGAAAAAAAAAAACCCTGTATTTTTTCCCTATTGCACATTTAACCTGCAAAATTCCCTAAAAAAAACTAGAAAATATACAATCGGTGATTTATGGACTCCTAGCTGATTAGTGACCGACTAATTGTTAACTAATGTAAAATCTCCTAATTACCGCCTAGACCCTAAAATCTAGCCACCTAGATGGCTGCATAACTGGATTTGCCGACTTTTAGAACACGGTTCTCTATTGAATTGCTTATTGAGAAGCTTATAGATCGTTTAGTTTATAAACACCTTGTTACATGAATAGTTTACTCATTCACGAGACATTATTACTTGTATTTGCAATATCGTATATGAGCATCAACTCATGTTTTTGCTTTACATGTTTTCAGGAGCTGAGAACGAAGAGATGTGATATCCAGAATCGAGTAAGCTTATATTGTAATCCTAGTGGTGTGAAGACTTCTATTTGCTTTATGTAAAAAAAATTATCATGTAATTAGAACTAGTACTATTTTATTTGTTTTTGAAATGTTAATGTCGTGTTGACATAACCTAGTACTCGCAAAACTCTGGACGGTACTGTAACGCCCCGACTTTTCGGGTGTAAAATAAATAATTTCTTTAAGACAATTTTGCTAAATAAATATGATTTTTCAAAATAAATATTTTTTCTAATACAATCTCAAGATAGATTACGGAATCAAAATACACTATCTTCAGAGCTGACTCTAATCTTGTTACGAATCCTAAGCATCCTCGATCTTCGTTACTGATATTCTTTCCGCGTCGAACTGCAACATCGTTGAATCTCCTCCATCGAATCCTGCGCTCTCTAGCAAATTGATCGCCGAAGCAATCGATTTGCCAGGATACAGACGTATCCGTGAGTGATAAATCACCCAGTAAAATAATCCAACCCAACCACCCCTCTTACATTACAGTTAGCAATCAACAGGATATAAATGGTGCGAAAAAGTAAAACAGAGATAATTCACATAACTTGATTCATTGCTATCCATTAACTTAACATGAAATCTAAGATCTCTCCACGAGATCTTTCCTCCCCAACCGCTAGCCATGCTCAGTCAGATCACTTCCTTTTGCTGTCGCAGATACACCTAAGTTATGTACCGAGTATGCATCCCAATAACTACAACAAAGGGTAAGCTTATCATGCCGTTATATCGCTTATCTTATAAACCACATCACAATTCTTTTCACAATCATCACTGGGCTTACTTTGCCAGTCTATCAAATCATCACTGGACACCCGCCAGTCTATCAAATCATCACTGGACACCCGCCAGTCTATCAAATCATCACTGGACACCCGCCAGTATCAATTCTCATCACAATTTCATCATATCACAACATCACGCCTGCAGGCAACCTCTAAACAGAAAATAAACTTCACAATTTATCCATTACTTAACATCGTCTACGTGATTTCTATTTCGCATACCACCCCATGTCCCTAGGGTCCAATCTAACATTCAAATTAAGTATCAACACAATATCAATCTCAATAATAATTGAAAACGAATAACAGACGGGTCAAAACAGTTATTAAGCAATGAAATCACATAACCTTTTATGACTGGGCCGTTGCCCTTAATCTCGTATGATCACAAAGTCATTAAGAATGTAAGATTTATTTAATTAAGCTTAAATAATAATTTTCTAGACTTTTATTAATTAATTATAAGTAATTAAGCTAATTAAATACTAATTAAATACATTAATTAGGTAAAAATATTAAAATAAATATCGTAACCTTAATAAAGGTCCTAACAGTCCTCTATAATGAGTTTGAATATTAAAAGTTAGGTTTGGAGGTCCACGGAATTATTTTAAATAAAAAGATTAAGTTAATAGGCAAAAGAAGGGTAAATAGTTAATAAATAATTAAATAGTTAAAAATATATTTATTTTAACAAAGTATCATCTTAGGACAGTAAGAAGTTTAAATAAAATTATTCGGAATTTTTAACATCTTTTATAATATTTTAAAGTATTTCTATTTAGAAACAATGCGTAATTAATAATAATTAGTTAATGAAATAATTAAATTATTATTTTTAATAACATATCATCTTTGGGATGTCAGAAGTCTAGAAAAAATGCTTTAGATGTTAAAATCATTAATTGTAAGGTCGCAACTATTTTTCGTTTGTATCTTTAATTAAAAATAAAATAAATAGCTAATAATATCAAAAGTTTATGAAATCAGTAAGTTATGATCTTTGACATGTTAGAAAACTAGGAAAAATAGTTTGGGGATTTATGGAATAGTTTACAAGGTCGCAATGAATTTTAGTTTACAAACTATTACACGGTTACGAATAAGAATTTAATAAATAGATAATAAAATAAAATAAAATATGAAATTAACAAGTTATGATCTTTGGAATATTAGAAACCTAGGAAAAATAGTTCGGGCGTCAAAAACCATGTTCGAGGTGTCAAAAACGATGTTCGAACGAAAACCAGTCAAACCGCAAGGTTTGACCAGCTTTGACCTTGCTGCCGCAAGGTTTGAGATCTGGTTCATGCGGTGGGCTGATCCCGCAGTTCGCGGCCGCAAGGTCGCGGGCTGGTTCGGTTTTTTTCCATTTTTTTCACTCTTTTCAATGCATGGGGCTACGGGGGCTATGGGGTTATGTCTATAAACACTAAATATACTTAGAGGAGGCTTCGGATCGAATTATAATACCTCGATTTGAGTGGAATTCGTTTTCGATCGTAAACTTGAATTTGGAGAAGACAACTTCGGTTCCGTCGATCGGGGGACTTCGGGGCCGAATTGGTTGATGTTCGGGGATCCTTGGGATTGTAGGAAGTAATTCAATCGATCAATTTGAGTCTCGGACGAACGAAACCACGAAACCCACTTTTCTCTCTCCTTCTTTCTCTCTCTAAAAATCTATGGATTGTAGCTAGGTTCTCTCGGGTTTTTCTCTCCTTTTGGACTCCGTGGAAGGTGGTAGAATAGTGTACGCGCCCTAGGGTCGGAGTGGTGTATATATATAAGAGAATTTGATGAGTTTCGGATTAAAACGAGTCCTAACGGTATTGGGTTTCGGAACGAACGAATTAGACACGATTTTTGGGTTACGGAGGAGGTAGAGATCGAGTAGGAGAGTGAGAGAGAAGAGAGACGTTCATGCATGCAATTATATGTATGTATATAATGACAAAATAATTTTTAAGAGATGATTAGATATAAGAACTTATTTTTTTGTAATTATCTATCAATAAGGAAATTAATACTATCATAAATAAATAACTCTTTTTATCATTTTTATTAGTTTAAATTTTCGGGTTATTACAACAATTATACGGTCATAAGTTAATTAATGTAACATTTAAATAAATTTTAATCACCAAAAATAAATCTAGGTTTTAGTTGAATTATATTTTATAAATAATTCATTACTTATAGACTATTTAGTTAAAATAATAATTTCTTTATTCGAAAAAAAAATTGGGTTGAAATTCCGGGTTGTTACAGGTACCTAGTACCTACAGCCTGGGATGGCTATTTTGGGAACTTAATGGCATAACTATGGCTTACCCACTTGATTACCAATGGTTAATTTACTTTGCTTCTGCTTGAGCTTATCCCGTTGTTATTGCATTGCTATTGGCAAGTGTACTTTTGGGCCTGAGGTGGCAGTGTTGTCTTTGGACCGACCTCAAGGGATGGATCAGGGGCGTGGTCTCAGTCACATAATCATTCAGTAAAACTCTCCGCGCTCGCTCTCAACCCCAATTCCCGTACTCTGCTCCCGCTCTTAATCCTATTGTTCATGTCCCGTACTCTGCTCCCGCTCTTAATCCTATTGTTCATGTGCTTCAAAAGGCCTTTTTTGGCTTTTTATTTCGATTCGAGATTTACCTAGGTTTGGCAAGAGCCTTCGCGTCCTCTTTTGTAGCCCACACAATACAAATGCAATTGTGGATATGGGTTTCTAAGGCTGGAATGAAAGGAACACCACGTTGGAGAAAGAAAGCTATCTCTTATATTGAGTGTGTTCTCCACTTGTATGATTTTTACCATCACCACTCCATTGCCGCCACTGTCAACTCATCCCACTAAGTCGCGATTTTTATGCCCCACTATCTCCACCAAAACCATCCCTCCACTGCCTCCACTATGTCACCCCTGTAATACGTATATTAAAAAAGAAAAATGAAAAGTATTTTTTACACCTTAAATTTTACTCTTCTTTCTAGTATGGAATACTTTTCTTAATTCATGAACACTTCGCCCTTGTTCGGTTGTAGGTTTTGAGTAGTGTTTTTGAATAAAGGTAGAGAGAGAAATGAGAGTAATGATTGTGGAGAGATGTAAAAAGTAGAGAGAGATAGAGTAAAAAATGAGAGTAATGATTAAAAGTTAGAGAGAAAAAAAGTAAAAAAGTTGTTTTTTTCCAAAATTTTGGTTTTGGAGTTCCAAACCGAACAAGGCCTTCATTTTTCATTAAAAAACTTTCCGGCTCGGGATTCAACATTGAACTAAGCTTCTTGACATTCCCCTTGTGGAGACTAACAAGGGGACTACACTTTACAATTGATCCTTCGTGGGTCCATGCCATGTACACTGCAATGATCAGAGTCGTTCATCTTGTATAGTTTGAAAAGAATATTAATTATGCCAAAAATCATATTAATTTGATCCTCGTTATAAACTAATCCAAATGCATCCATTTTCTCAAAAATAAATTTGATGAGTTTGATTCAGCGTACCCAAACTCATTTTCACAATGATAAATGCAACGTGTTCAGGTATCAATCGGTATCCAATTTATATATATTTGCATTTTTGAAGCAATCTCTGCAAGCATTATCAAAATGATTAATGGAGAAGCTACAGCCAGAACCAACGTGGATGTCATCATCAAAGACTCAATAAATTTAATTAGTTGTTTGCATTCTTGTGCTATTTGTTTTATTCCTTGTACTTGTAATAAGGTGACTCATGAAATAGCCAAATATGTCCTATCTATTGAGCGTCCAATGACATGGCAAGGTGATTTTCCTAGCTGGGCTCAGCGGGTTGCTTCGTTGGACGCTTGTTTGAGTTTATAAAGCTATACTGTAATATCTACTGATGAAAGGAAAGAAAAGAAAAAAAGAAACCAATCTCTGCAAGATGAACAATCCCGATCATTGTGATATACCCGACATGGACCCATAATGGACCAAGAATCCCGATTTGCAAGGGTTTGTTTGGAACCTAAGAAAAAGAAAGGAAAATAACAACAACAACAAAATATATATGCACAGTAAATTTTCCTCAATATTTTTTTAAAAGTTTTCTTTTCTTTCCCTTTCTTTTCCTCTTCCTCATGTTGCAAACAGGCCGTAAGAAATTGCGGGTGCTAGGCATAACTGTGTGCATCTAGCAAGGCTAGAGATCAAGGAAGGAAATCCCGAAGGCCCTAAGTTCTAGGGCTGTAAATTAAACGAGCCGAGCCGAGGAGTTTTGTCGAGTTCGAGCTCAACTCGTTTACTAAACAAGCCCAAAATTCAAGCTCGAGCTCGGTTCAAGCCTTGACGAGCCAAGCCCTTATCGAGGTAAGCTGATTCATTTACTTAACGAGCCTCTTTAATCGAGCCGAACCACACTTAACTAGTCAAGCTTTTGTCAAATGAGCCGAGCCAAGCTCGCGAACTGCTCGGTTCGTTTACAGCCCTAGCCCTAACACCCATTCTTCTCTACGTTTTTGAATACTGATTCATTAGTAAAAAACCTTCTCCAACTTTGAATTTTTGAAACAAGAACTTTATGTAAAAGTTGAAGCTCCAAAAGGAGAATTGAGAATTTTTTTGATAGAAGATCAGAATGTTTTTCCTTGGAGATGGAAAATTCGACAGTCGGGTTTTGTCAATTTGCAAGTTCTTCCTCAATTAATTAAAAGAATGAAATTCATTTTATTTGTCTAATTTTCCTTTAAAAAAAATTGCACTCTTTTGACTTCTAGGAGATCCTCGCAAGTGTAGATTATCGCTATTATTTATCTATTAAGAAAAATAAATCATTTTTTATCAAAAAGTACATCAACTACTCTTTTAAAGTAGCCAAATTTGCAGATCGACATATATCGTGGATCCCTTTTTCGAACAAAATAAGACAACAAATTTTTTTCTTTATCTTTATTAACCCACTTTATCTCTCTCTAAAAAAAGGAAACATGCCACAAAAGTCAAAATATGCGAGACCCGTTCCCATAGGAAAATCAAATTTTGAGTCATATTTTCCTCCAATGGTATATAGGATAAGATATTAGCCCTAAGACGGGGCTCTTCTCTGCTCTTTTGCTTTCTTCTCCGCCTCTTCGGAAAAAAACAGATACAATCACAGCTACCATCCATGGCCGCCGAAAGCAGCTCCACCACTTGTCGAGAACCCAAAAAGACCAAGCAGGCCTCTCCAATTCCCCTTCTAACGGAAGATTCTCCGCCGCTGCCGGACCTCCCGCCCGAAATCATCGCTGCGGTTCTGTCCAGGCTTCCCGTCAAGTCTCTGCTGCGACTGAGGTGCGTTTGCAAGTCGTGGCGTTCTTTGGTTTCCAATCCCGAATTCGCGAAAACCCATCTCAGTCTTGCATCTGCCAACACTGATTATAGCAATCAGAGACTCATTCTAAGCAGTTCGTATCCCCGTACTGATGTCAAGTCATGCTCTCTCTACTCTATTTTGAATGAGAAATCTGATAGTGCTGTTCAGCTTGATTGTCCTTTGAAAAGACCTAATCTTGGAGTTACGATTTGGGGTGGTTGTGATGGTTTAGTGTGCATTGGAAATAAAAGAGAAGTATGTATATGGAACCCGTCTACGGGGAAATACAAGGGATTGCCAGATTTTGAAATGGCTTACATTTGCTACTCGTGGTTTGGGTTTGGTTATGATGAGGGTATTGATGATTATAAGGTGGTGGGATTCTTCTTCGATGATCGTACGGGTGGTTTTGAGCCCGAAGTGAAGGTGTATACATTAAGGTCTGATTCATGGAGAAGGATAGAAGGCTCTACTCATCTTGTTCCTCGAGGTGCTTCAGCGACATTTGTGAACAGGGCCCTCCACTGGATCCACTGGCCTGGGTATGGCGCGCCCAGTCATATTATTGTTTCTCTTGATTTGGTGAAGGAAACGTATGGAGAGGTTTCCACACCTCAGTATCGACGTGGTTATTTTCATGACTTCTCGATGGGAGTTTTAAATGGTTGCCTGTGTATGCTCTGTGACTACTATGACGATTGTTTTGATGTATGGGTAATGAAGGAATATGGTATTAGAGATTCTTGGACCAAGTTGGTTGCCATACCTTATGTGTCACATCCATTGAATCACCCTCATGATTCCGCAGAATTATGCATTTTGGAGAATGGTGAAGTTTTAGAGGATATTGGTTCTCCGTATTCTGCACCATTATGCCTTTTGGAGAATGGTGAAGTTTTACTGGATGTTAGCACATGTTTAGTTCGGTACAATCCCAAAGATGGCACATTTAGTTATCCTGTGATTCATAATTGTTCTCCAAGTTTTACTGCGTATCCCTACAATGAGAGCCTTGTCTCGCCTGACTTTGATGCTGACAGTGGGGTTCAGTGGCAACACCAGTACTAATACTACTAAAGGAAATAAAGGTAAGTCTAGATGTTTGATTACGTCCAAACTTTTGCCAACTCTTGTTAATGCACCATGTGTTTGCATTTGTTCTTGTGTCTTTTTAATCTCCAATGTACTAAATGTTGATGTTAGAAAGAAAAAAGAGAATACTTTGCGCATATTTGTTGAAGTTCAACTAAATTGTGGTAAAACTACATGTGTTAACTCGGAAAGAAATCATGCAAATATGATTTCACAAAATTATATATTGACTTTGCTTAAGGGGATGACGAGTTCATGAGGTGAGGTGACATTTGACTCTTTTGTAACGTTTCCAGTAACTTGAAGGAATATGTTGAGGAAAATTTAAAAATATTCCAAACATGCATGGCGGACGACACTTGAGCCCATTGCCAATAGATAAGTATATAAGTTTCTTATATGTAGATTCCCTTTTCTTTGTTGTTGGTGTTTTCATTACTCTGTGTTCATTTATTTGTTTCTAACTTAGAGGGACATCAAGTTCAAATAAAATAATGTAAGAGAAACATCTATGTCTCGTTTTTTGGCAATGGAGAGGTTTTCAAAAGTTTCCTTCATTGCCGAGGTCTATGGCTTAAACTTTTCTTTAATTGCCTTGAGGACATTAGACTGTTCACTTTTTGACAGTTGGAGTTGGCGCTCCTTAACAATTTGCATGATTGGTTGAGGCTGACTCATATTTCTTGCTTGGAACCCCAAATAGATCCAATCAAGAAGCGAAAACTAGACGAGAACTTACGGCAATGCATGTTTAATTTGTACTTAATCAACTTGTTTTAGTAGTTTTTTTGTCTTCACTTAGTTTAATTGTAAATATGAGTTTGGAAGCCATTGATGATGTGTTTTCAAATCGGGATACGTATCCTGTATCATTTATTTCATTTTATGAATTGTATCAGGATACGTATCGCGTATTGTAAGATACGTTAACAGAAGCTAATATACATTAATTTTGAATGGCCCCCCTCTTTTGGACTTATTTATAATCTATAAATCTGGTATATATTTGAAAAATATGTGTTTTCTATATGAAAAAATGCTTTTGGGATGAAAAAATCCAAGTCTCTCAGGCAGGGTCTATCGTATTGAGGCTTTCTAGTGCCTGAGTTAAGGGAAGAGAAAAAGAGCCCTTATCTGATTCACGCAAAATATGATCGAAATATGTTCTTTCTTTTATTCAAGCTTTGAGTTTGGATTTTTGAATTTGGTTACGACCATAATTAGATGAAAAGAATAGAACGCGTTTGGTGTTTCACTTCTTAAAATATGGTATGATTTGTTCTCTGTAAGTAACCGTAGGATACGCTGTGAATCGGGTTATATCGTAGGATACGCTGCCTTATCGGAGGATTTTTATACAAAAAAGATACGGGGTCCGATACGTATCATTTTTGGAAGGAGACGATACGTATCGTAGGATTTTAACAGATGAGTTTTTTAGCTTGAATCCTTCAAACGTTAGTAAGTCTTGCATGTTCATACTTACAATGTTGTGGGCCTTGATTTGAGGAGTTGGAAACTCCATTGTGATGAAAACTCCATTGTGATGAATTCCTGGCTAAAATTGAGACCATGGACGAGGGTTGCGTTGGTATTGGGCGCTAATTAGTGCCACATTCTGTTTTTGGTGCTTGAGTGTGGGTTAGGCACAACTTAAGCGCCAGTCTTTTGTTACACGGTCCACCAACTTCTAAGTTCTAACAACTATATCTCCATCATCTGGACTCATATTGGGGCGAGTTTTATGTCTAAATTGAAGCCCCAAAAGTTTTCTTTTCCATGGAATCTGAGGTGGTCCCATCACCTAATTCTAAATAGAGAAATTGATAAAAGATTATGGCTTATGTTAGACATAACTGATTTTGATAATATTTAGCACAATTGATTTCATTGATAAACATTGTTGGTTAAATTAATCATTGATCTCCCTGTATTTTTTTCAAGTCCAATGATTTACTCATATAACATTTTATGTGACGGACCGTTCTTTAAATTGATAGCCCAATGTTGATGGTTAATCTTTTTTTTGGTAAATCAATCATATAAAAACCAACCAACCAAAACAACAATGGGTATAAACCCACAATGATCAGAAGCTATACAACTGAAACCTATTACAAACTACATGTAACCCATCAACACTTAGGGATGAGAATTCCCAAAAACTCTGCTCGGAATATTCCAAAGATCCAAAAGTCTTTGATTCTCCAACGTATGGGCAATATGTCACAATGAACAAGTCCTTAATCTGATGTTATCTGCAAGAGTGGAAAGAACTACTGCAGCACAAGTAACTTTTCCACTAAAAATCCTGGTATTCCTTTCTAGCCAGATGTGGTAAATTCCAGCAGCCAAAGCTAGCCTAAACAACAAGGCTTTAAAGCTTTTTCCCCTGCAATTCCTAATAGCCCAATTGAGCTCTGCATCCCAAGAGCCAACGCCCCTATGCATCAAGAATCTAGACAGAACCTGTTCCCATATGACTCTAGAATAGGAACAATCAAAAAACAGATGTTGTAGAATTTCATCCGAGATAGAACACAGCGTTAGAACGCTGCAAATCAAAGATACGGCTCAACGAACAGATTACACATAATAGGAGTATCATTTTTGCTGGTTAAGAAGATTTGTAGCAGCTCAAGAAGATATGCAGCTCAACGGTCAAATATCAAACGTTCATATATTTGGCTATATAAACAGAAGAGCTTTTGCTAAAGAATAGACCCTTTCAGACAATCAATCACCAAGCTTTCATTTTACTCATTCTCATTATTTGTCTCAGATCCCATATTGTATTAATTTTGTGAGATCCAATATCCTTAGTGTGAGAGATCAGTGTGCTTCAACTTTCTTCATGTTTTATTGAACAAGGAAATCTTTCTCTGTAAAAGTTTCAATTGAGGCTTCAGATTTGTGGTTGGTTCTGGAAGCTGGGTTTAGAGTTTGGGCTATAAACTCTAGCGGTTCGGCTAACTCCTCGGAAAAGTTAGCGGTACGGTTGTAAGGTTTAATCGGCACCAGAGGCTGGTTGGGTGGTTGGTAAAACAGCGACTCTTTAGGCCAGTGGACTAGGCTGAGCAGTGGACAAAGCTCGGACCAAACCACTATACATCTCTGTGTGCTATCTCTCTCTCCCTTTAAGTCTTCATTTTTTGTTTATTGCTACTTAAAGCAATTTTTTGTTTGGGTATTTTTAATTAGAAACCCAATTCACCCCTCCTCTTAGGTTGCCTTTTGGGTAACAAATGCCACGGACTAGTCTTGAGATTCCATGTCAATCTTCTGGATTTTGTTGCATTGCCTTCATCACTCTTTTGGGAACTCCACCATTGACCTTGGACCATGCCTTGTAGTATCCTTGGAGCATTGGTGAGATGAGTTTCACTTTGTTACTTGTTAGTCGTATTCCTAATTGCACATTTTCACATTTGATTACGCAGGATTATTCGATCCTGCTCTGAATTGAGGTGAGTGTTTCATACCTCGTTTATAGTGCCGTATTGATTCTATTTTTGTTAGTTCCATACTTGGTGCTGTATTGATTCTATTTTTGTTAGTTCTGTACTTTACGAGATTATGTTTTTAGTGAATTCGGGTGACGAACGTTTGATAGTAGATTAACTATCTATTGATGGCACTAATGGAGTTCCTGTTTAGAAGGACAGCAAGTATGCTAGAATTTACAAGATTGTGTGTCCTGTTGTCGACCCAGTCACATTTCTTGTGACCTTTGGTTGGTTGTGCACCAAAGCTTATAGATCGTTCTGTTTACAAACACCTTGTTACATGAAATGTTTGCTCATCCGTGGCACTGATGCGGGGAGCTGAATAATTTCCCTACAAGTTAATAATTAAGCACTCCTGCATGCGAACTATTCTGTATTTGGTTTCTGTATACCAATGTTACATCGATCTGCCATTTTGGGTGAAGTAACCGCGTCGACATGACATGACATGTCACGGGCGTGGGATACGAATTAAACACGCATGTTGAATTGTCAGTTTTTCTTTCTAGAAATATGAAGAGGTATAAGAAGAAAGTATAACTTCTGGGTCCATAAATAATGGTATAAATTATTACTGGGTAATCTTCTTTCGCTTGTTTATGTAGGGAAAAAACATTTCACATATGCCCGTATTCAAATCCATATCTATATATTCTCTATGTTAAGGTTTCTGATGTCAGGCACCTAAATATACACCCGCACCTGATATTCACCCAAGACCGAGTGACAAAGTTGTGTACCTATAACTTTTGTTAGAATTCAACAATTTTGTTTTTTGCCTCTGCAGGTGGACACACTCTAGGGTTCCCTCATTGTTCATCATTCGAAAACAGAATCCACAACTTCAACTCCACAAACAACATCGATCCTTCGATGCATCCGTCCTTTGCATCAAGCTTAAAGAGTTTTTGCCCCATTCACAATAAGGTCAAGAATGCTGGCACCACCATGGATCCTTCTTCGACAACTTTGGACTACAAGCTAATCCTCCAAAAGAAGAGTCTGTTTTCTTCAGACCAAGCTTTGCTTACTTCTCCAAATACAAAAGATCTGATTTCCAAGTTTGCCAGATCACAAGAAGCTTTCTTCAAGGCTTTTGTGAATTCCATGATCAAGATGAGCAGCATCACTGGAGGACAGGAGGTCAGAAAGGACTGCAGGGTGGTCAATTAAGGGGCCCCTGAACTTATCTATCAGATATCTAATACATACAGTAACAAACATAAAGAGTAGTAATCTGTTTGCTATTAAGATCAATTTAGGAGGATTGAAATAATTATAAATCTGTATCTTCTGTTTGATACAGTAAAGCATGTCCACACCACTGTAGGAACTCGAACATTGTATGTAATAATATATAAAAATACTCTCTAGTACTGGATTCTCTAACTCGGAGCTTAAGGGGAACTATATTTACTATGAGTAATTAGTCTAACAGGATAATTCATCCTTAAAACAATTGCAGAATCTGAATTTCCACGTGCAGAAATTGGCTTCCAAGAAATATGAGGCCTCAGTAAAGGAAAGCAGCATCGATCAACAACTGAAAAGCTCCTAAAGAGAATTGAACTAATTGATCACAATCAGGGAGGCTGTGTCACCACTCAAATTCTAGGAAGGGCAAAGTTCACTTTGACCTCCTGTGATTATCGCCATGTGCGGATGCCTCTCTTATGGTTCAAAACTAAGCACATAACCTACCTGTGGTTTTAAAAATGTGCGGATAGATCCCCTCCCGTCATGTTTTCTATCCATATTAATGGACACAATATTAAAAGACCGATTTACCCTTATCATGTCCTTTGATATAAAGTGTCCCCATTTTATGCGCACTGGGATAGCTTTATGCATAGTTCTAGGGTACAGTTTGTCGAATGTCTCGCGTTTATCATACAATTAGAAGGGTCGATTAACGACTCTATTCTAGGGTACAAAATAACTTACAAGCACAATTGCATCTCTTGCACTTGAAGCCAAGATATCAGCACATGAGACTACACCAGGGCACTTTGATTCTACTTCTTGCTTGGCATTGTCAATGACATAAAATCAATGCAAAGAAACATTAGGCGGCCCGTCTTTTTCTGCACTGTTATTCCCCACTGAATTTAGCAACACAGAAGCATCACAGCCCTTGAGAAACAACAAATGGAACTTCAGTTTACATAAGCAAAGATCTAATTACGAAACTTATTTTAACACTTTTAACTCCTTGCAGCATGTACCCTCATGAAGCAATCATGGAAATGCATCCTGAGTAGTGCTCCGGGGACTGTTTGGTCTTTCATCATCGCATCCTTGACTGCATTTGCGACTATTGACTCATCGTTGGGACATTTCTGGTCGTAATAGTTTAAACTTTAAACTCAGCCCACTTCCGATGGAAGTAATAGAAAAGATTATCAGTGAGCTTAGCAATGTAACAGTGACATCCACTGCAGAATGCTAAAAGCTCTAGCAGTTTTTCTCTCAGCTTTTATGGTTTGGTACGCGTTAATAACGATAGTATTTATAGACTGATTGCAATGTGAGAGAGAATGGTGGATTTGAAATGGTGGTTCTGTGGATATGGTGAGCATGCATGTCAATTATGGAGTAGAGTTGAAGCATCCCAGTGCATGACCATCCATGTCCAACCACCATTTTCACTTTCTGAAGATTGAATAATGTGTATTACAAGTTCAACTCTTGTATAGCAGCGTTTAAGAAGAAATATTGGTATGCTCTTCGCTTCAATTCAAAGCCGCTATATGGCTCGCCATTTTATTATGCGATTCGCGTGCGAAATCCCCTGTACTATTTCTTCTCTTTCCTCCTTTCGAAACGCCCAGTAAATGAGTATCTCTACCTTGATCGTGTGCTAGAGGGAGAGTTTGGGGATATGGTGCCTATGCTAGCTCCATAGTAGTCATTTTGAAAGTGAAATTGGACACTTTGTGGCATTACGATTCCATTAAGTTAGAAAAGTTTCTATGTAACATCAAACTCTTTCTTGAATTGAATCTCACTGCCAGAAAAAATAAATAAAGAGAGGAGAGAAACTTAGGCTAGTGAAATTGAAGTATTCCGTTGTTAACTTTGGGGCTTAAAAGGATGAATCTGCTCTTCGGAATCTGCACCTAGTCTACAAGCAAGGTAAGTAGGTCCATTACTGGCCGGCTCCAGCCCGAAAAGACCTTACAGAGTAATCCCTCATCTCGGATCACCCTACTTGCTGCATCAGAAACCAAATCACAAGGCATTCTATAAGCTACTTGCCGGGTCTACGAAGCTAGGCTCCATAAGATTTAGTCGAATAAGTGAAATCCTATTATTACTCGAGCTGCACATTAGCTCGCCTGGAACGCGCCATTATCAAAAAAAATCTATTGATTGAAAAGGAGTTGTTCGAGGTTGTTTGGATTGACCAAACAATGTCTTTATTTTAGTAACCTTTAGCTTATTATTCAAGTTGGACTTGGGGCCCCTTTGAGATATGTTAAACCCTTGGCCTTTTGCTTTTTGAAAAATAAAAATGTGACTGAAAACTAAATATTGCGGTAGATTTAATACGATCAATAAATTAAAAAAGTTTGTTGATTAAGGTTTCAATATTTATTTGATGAATCATAATTAAATTATATATGTGTGTGTATTATATGGTTTGAAATTATAATTGTGACGTGAATCTATAAATCAAATCATAAAATACGGTTTCTAATTTTTTTTAAATAATGACAACACCACATTATTAAAAAATCAAAGAAAACTTTCGATTTAAATTTAATTTAAACTGAATTCACGATTTGACAGATTTTTGCTCACCCTAATGCGGCCAGGCATAACTTGTGTGCATTGAAACTCTCGAGCTCAAGGATTTTTTATTTTCCCTCTTTTTTAAAACCCACTTTTGCTTTCTTCTGCGTCTCTTGGGGGAAAAAAAACAGGGACACAATCACAGCTACCATCCATGGCCACCGAAAGCAGCTCCACTACTTGTCGAGAACCCAAAAAGACCAAGCAGGCCTCTCCAATCCCCCTTCTCCCGCAAGATTCTCCGCCGCTGCCGGACCTCCCGCCCGAAATCATCGCTGCGGTTCTGTCCAGGCTTCCCGTCAAGTCTCTGCTGCGACTGAGGTGCGTTTGCAAGTCGTGGCGTTCTTTGATTTCCAATCCCAAATTCGCGAAAACCCATCTCAGTCTAGCATCTGCGAACACTGATTATAGCAATCATAGACTCATTTTAAGCGGTTCGTATCCCTATACTGATTTCAAGTCATGCTCTCTCTACTCTATTTTGAATGAGAAATCTGATTGTGCTGTTCAGCTTGATTGTCCTTTGAAAAGACCTAATCTTCGAGTTACGATTTGGGGTTGTTGTGATGGTTTAGTGTGCATTGGAACTGGAAGGGAAGTATGTATATGGAACCCGTCTACTGGAAAATACAAGCGATTGCCAGATTTTGTTGAAATGTCTTACATTGGCTACTCGTGGTTTGGGTTTGGTTATGATGAGGGTATTGATGATTACAAGGTGGTGGGATTCTTTTTTGCATATCGCGGGGGTGGTTTTTTTGTTCCCGAAGTGCAGGTGTATACATTAAGGTCTGATTCATGGAGAAGGATAGAAGGCTATACTCATCGTGTTCCTCGAGATGCTTCAGGGACATTTGTGAACAGGGCCCTCCACTGGATCCACTGGCCTGAGTGTGGCGCATCCAATGATATTATTGTTTCTCTTGATTTGGTGAAGGAAACGTATGGAGAGGTTTCGGAACCTAAGTATCGACGTGGCTATTTTTATGACTTCTCGTTGGGAGTTTTAAATGGTTGCCTGTGTCTGCTCTGTAACTACTATGACGATTGTTTTGAGCTATGGGTAATGAAGGAATATGGTATTAGAGATTCTTGGAACAAGTTGGTGTTCATACCTTATGTGTCACATCCATTGAATCACCCTCATGATTCCGCAGAATTATGCATTTTGGAGAATGGTGAAGTTTTAAAGGATATTGTTTCTCCGTGTTCTGCACCATTATGCCTTTTGGAGAATGGTGAAGTTTTACTGGATGTTGCTACACATTTAGTTCGGTACAATCCCAAAGATGGCACATTTAGTTTTCCTGTGATTCAAAATTGTTCTCCATATTTTACTGCGTATCCCTACACTGAGAGCCTTGTCTCGCCTGACTTCGATGCTGACAGTGGGGTTCAGTGGCAACATCAGTACTAATGGAAATAAAGGTAAGTTTAGATGTTTGATTATGTCCAAACCTTTCCCAACTCTTGTTAATGCACTATGTGTTTGCATTTGTTCTTGTGTCTTTTTAATCTCCAAGTGATGTACTCAATGTTGATGTTAGAAAGAAAAAAGAGGATACTTTGCTCATATTTATTGAAGTTTAACTAAATTGTGGTAAAACCGCAAGTGTTAACTCGGAAAGAAAATCGTGCAAATATGATTTCACATCATTATATATTTGACTTTGCTTAAGGGGATGATGGGTTCTTGAGGTGACATTTGATTCTTTTTTAACGTTTCCAGTAACTTGAAGGAATAGGTTGAGGAAAATTTAAAAAATATTCGAAACATGAATGGTGGATGACACTTAGGCCCATTGCCGGTAGATAAGTAAGTTTCTTATATGTAGATCCCCTTTTCTTTGTTGTTGGTGTTTTGGTAACAGGTATTGGAAATTATATTGATTTCTCTGTGTTCATTTATGTGTTTTTGACTTAGAGGGACATCAAGTTCAAATAAAATAAAGAGAAACATCAATGTCTCTTTTTTTGGCGAGTGAGGATTAAAAAGTTCCTTCGTTGCTGCGGTCCATGCCTTCAACTTTTCTTTAATTGCCTTGAGGACATTAGACTGGTGACTTTTTGACAGTTGGACTTGATGCTCCTTAACTATTTGCACGATTGGTTAAGGTTGACTCATATTTCTTGCTTGGAACCCTAATAGATCCAATCAAGAAGCAAAAACTAGACGGGAACTGACGGCCATGCACGTTTAATTCGTACTTAATCAACTTGATTTAGTAGTTTTCCTGTCTTCACTTAGTTTAATTGTAAGTATGAGTTTGGAAGCCACTGATCAGTTCTTAGCTTGAATCCTTCAAACCTTTATAAGTCTTGCATGTTCATACTTACAATGTTTTGGGCGTTGATTTGAGGAGTTGGAAACTCCATTGTGATGAATTCGTGGCTAAAATTGAGACCGTGGACAAGGGTTGCGTTGGTGTTGGGCGCTAATTATTGCCACGTTCTGTTTTTGGCGCTCGAGTGTGGGTTTGACTTAGGCACTAGTCTTTTGTTACACGGTCCACCAACTTCTAACGACCATATCTCCATCATCTAGACTCAGATTGAGGCGAGTTTTATGCCTAAATTGAAGCCCCAAAAGTTTTCTTTTACATGGAATCTGAGGTGGTCCCATCACCTAATTCTAATTCGAGAGAGAAACTGAGAAAAGAGTATGGCTTCAATGCCATGAACTAGTCCTGGGATTCCATGTCGATCTTCTGGGTTTTGTTGCATTGATTTCATCACTCTCTTTTGGGAACTCCACCATTGACCTTGGACCATACCTTGTAGTATCCTTGGAGCGTTGGTGAGATGAGTTTCACTTTGTTACTTGTTAGTTAATTACATATACCTAATTGCACGTTTTCACATTTGATTAAGCAGGATTATTCGATACTGCTCTGAATTCAGGTGAGTATTCCATACCTCGCTAATAGTGCCGTATTAATTCTACTTTTGTTAGTTCCGTACTTTATGAGATCATGTTTCATAGTGAATCCTATGGGTGTCAAACGTTTGATAGTAGATTGACAATCTATTGATGGCACTAACGGATTAGTTCTTGTTCAGAAGGACAATAAGCATGCTAGCATTTACAAGATTGTGTGTCCTGTTGTCGACGGAGTCGTATTTCTAGTGACTTTTGGTTTATTGTGTACCAAAACAATAGGATGGTTTTTGATTGAATTGTTTATTCAGAATCTTGTGGATCCTTATGTTTACAAACACCTTGTTACATGAATTGTTTACTCATCCGTTGCATGCTATAACTTTTGTTTGCAATATCGCATATGAGCGTTAACTTGTATTATTGCTTGACGTTTTTTCAGGAACTGAGAACAAGGAGATGTGATTTCCAGAATCGAATAGCTTATATTGTAATCCTTGTGGTGTGAAGACTTGTACCTGCTTTATGTAAAAAAGAATTGACATGTAATTAGAGCTAGTACTCTTTTATTTGTTTTTTGAAATGTTAATGTCGTATAGACATAATCTAGTACTTGCACAAGTCTTGATGGTACCTAGTATCTAAATCCTGGTATGGCTATTTTGGGAGCTTAAATTGTATAACGATGGCTTCTCCATTTTACCAATGGTTAATCAAGTTACTTTGCTTCTGCTTCAGCTTATCCCCTTTTTATTGCTTTAATTATGCTAAGGGAACTTTTAGGAGTGCAAACGAACCGAGCTTTATAGTGTTCGAGCTTGGCTCGTTTACTAAAGGAGCTCAAAAAGTGAGCTCGAGCTCGGCTTGCTTGTAAATGAGCCGAGTCCTTGCATGGTTCCCTGCAAATCTTCCTTGCGTTTAGAATTTCCGATGTTGATGTTAGAAAGAAAAAAGAGGATACTTTGCTCATATTTATTGAAGTTTAACTAAATTGTGGTAAAACCGCAAGTGTTAACTCAGAAAGAAATCGTGCAAATATGATTTCACATCATTATATGTTGACTTTGCTTAAGGGGATGATGGGTTCTTGAGGTGACATTTGACTCTTTTGTAACGTTTCCAGTAACTTGAAGGAATATGTTGAGGAAAATTTAAAAATATTCCAAACATGAATGGCGGATGACACTTGAGCCCATTGCCAATAGATAAGTATACAAGTTTCTTTTATGTAGATCCCCTTTTCTTTGTTGTTGGTGGTTTGGTAACAGGTGTTGGAAATTATATTGATGACCCTCTGTTCATTTATATGTTTCTAACTTAGAGGGACGTCAAGTTCAAATAAAATAACGTAATAGAAACATCGATGTCTCTTTTTTTTTTTAGCGAGTGAGAGGATTAAAAACTTTCCTTCATTGCTGAGGTCCATGGCTTCAACTTTTTCTTTTCATCTCTTCTTTGAAATAAGAGGTTACTGCTGAATGGCATTGCTTAAAGAGAGATTGTTGCTAGCCTCCCCAGGGCTAATGGACTGAGAGTCAAAGACCATAAGGACATCATCCCCGTTAAAATCTGGTGTGGAACATCTGAACACCTCAGTGATCATGGATGGAATGGGTTTGGGATTGGGATCAGAAGTTTGTTGGGAGAGTGCAGCGACAGATGTAGAGGGTTTTCAATGGTGGTGAGGAGAAGCTGAGAGTTCTTTGGTTTGAGCTTCAAAGGGAATATCATGGTTTGCATGGGGACTTTGTGCTGGTGGGGATTGGGCTTCTTCTTTCATAGGAACTGAAGTAGTTATGAGCGTTTGTGATGAGGTATTTGTAACTCACTGGCATGTCACGGGCCTTAATCTACGGATTTGGGTAGTGAAAGAGTTGGTATCAGTGCCGTCCTCAACCGGAAGTGTAGAGGTCCACATCGTTTGGGAGATTATTTGAGATCATAGATTAAGTAATTTTATTATTCGAGGTCATAGAGATTAGTCCCGTTTTTTTATTGTTATTTATGAATATGCGTATATATTTCCCCTCTCCACCAATGTTTTGATTGGAAAAAGACATCTCGTAGGTTGTGTCCCTCCATTCCTTCATTAAGCCCTAATCGACTAAAGTAACAACTAAAAAGTAGGAGTAAGTAGTAACAATAACTAGTTAGGTACCAGTCGCCGAAGCTGCCATCTATCGCTGGAGGTTTCGATTTGGGATTGGCAATGTCAGGAGACTTGTACTTGGGTCTGCCGTTTGCTCCCTCCTAAGGTTTCAGGTTCTATTCTCCTTGCTAGAATTCAAAAGGAATTTAGATGGTATTAGAAAAGTCAAGATTTAAGGTTTGGCTCTGGGTGGTTGGTTTGCTGGTAGGTCTAGGTTGTTTGTTTCTTAGTCTTGGGATGGCTTTGGGGTGGCTTTGTTGGTTGTTTGGTTTGGTTTTTCTTTTTGGGTGGGCATCTCTGTGAGTTGGCTTTTGTTTTTTGTTTTAGTGGGCTGTTCTTTTGTGCGTGTTTTTTCTTTGTTTTCTTTTTTGGGAGTTATTTTTTCAGTGTGTCTTGAGGTCTGGTATGTGTGTCTGTTTGTTTTTGTGTCCTTGTCAATCTGTCATTTTAAGAGGTGTCATTTTGGGAGTTGCTATCTGAAGCTGTGGAACTCATCCACTCTTGTTTTGAGTCATTTTTGGGAGGGCTAGGCATCCATGTAACTGCTGCTGCTGTCTTTCTATGTGTTGAAGCTATGGATTTTTCTGACTTGCTGTGATCACCCATGGAAATTGATATTGCTTTATCCTCTTTCAACTCCAAAGTCTTTGGGGGGCTAAGAGGCTTGCTCTGATTATGCTGGTATAACTGTGGGAAGCTGCCCTATATTCTCTTTCAACTCCAAAGTTATGGAGGGCTAAGAGAATAAACAGATGGTATCATTCCTATTTGGCCTCTTCATCTCCTTCAATTAGGAGGGCTATGAGATGCTGATGCTACTTTATATATTTGCTGATAACTGGATGTTGCCTTGCTATTCTCTGGATTTTGTGGTTGCTTTATCCTCTTTTCAACTCCAAATATTGTAGGAGGGTGATAAGCTCTCATTAGTGTAAATAAATGGGCTTATCGATCCCAATTTTGTCACTCTCACGTGCGTAACTTGCTTTATTTAGATGATATTGCACGGAGGTTGTGTTTTTGCGAGTTTCAGGTTAAAAGGTGGAAATAAGGCGTTTTAAACGCCAAGGAGAACAACCCGGAAGCATCCAAAGAGCCAAGACCATGCGGCACCCCGCCCCCGAGTCCCAAAAGTGATGAAAAGTGCCTTTGGAGGTTGTTCGGCACGATGGAAGGCAGAAGACTGAAGAAGCAAAAAGTTGCTGGAAATTGTCCAGCTAGTACATGTACCTGCCTTTCTATTAGTACATGTACTGCACGAACAGATTCGAGGAACAAGTGACAGTACATGTACCTGCCTTTCTATTGGTACATGTACTAGCTGGAAAAATCTGCGAATTCTGTGCACGACTTTTGGGCATTTTAGGGGTAATTTAGACTTTTATACCCTGATGTTTGGGGCATATAAATACATCTTTAGGTCTTTTTTTCAGGATATCTTCCATTTTGCTAACCTAGAGCTTTCTCTCTCTACCTCCCTCTCTCCCTCAACTCTCAATCCCTCCTTAAAGAGCATTGATTGTTGGGTTTTGGAGGTAGTTGTCTTCATTAAAGTTGTAAGAAATTCTTCCCTCTTCAAGAATCTTGTCTTTATTTCAATTAATATTGATGTTTAGTTTTTACCTTGACTTTTCCCTAGTTCATTTCATGTCTCCCTTCAATATGTGTGAGTAGTGTAGTGAGGTTAGGTTGTGGGATGATTAACATCCCGTAACCAAGGGTATAGCTCGTTCTTCTCTTGTAATTTTCGTTTTTCTAGCTTAAGCATGTGTTAGGGTTAATTTTATGTATCAAAACCTAGAGGTGTTAATCTCTTTGATCAAATGTAGGCAAGGGTTAAGCTCCTTGCCACATTTGATATTTAGAGCTATGTCCCTCTTCGTATTTGTCCAAATGTACCAAAAGAACCCGAGCCATGTTTAACACCTTTGTTTAAAAAGAGAAGAATCGAGCTCATCTTTACGTTATGGGTGTTAATTATCCCTAAACCTAGCCTTTTAGTTTAATCTCCAATAAAAATCCGTAGATAGGTTAAGTAGCCAGTTAACTAAATTGTTCAGTTGGCCGTCTCAACGCCAAAGTTTGGTTGGCGGTCCTAACGCCAAAAACTCTACACAAGCTAATCTCCAATTGGAACTATGGATGCGCTCCCAGTGAAATCGACCCCGGACTTCCGGGTTTTATTATGCTTTCAACCGACCTAGTCCTACGCTTGGGGCATTCTTATTTCAACACACATTAAGGTCGCAAGCATTTTTGGCGCCGTTGCCGGGGAGCGCTTTCTTTTATAGCTTATATTGGAGGTTCGACGAACCATTGTAAGTATCTCGCATAATTTTGCTTTGCGTAGTTTATACTTAATCTAGTGGATACCTCTAACCTGAGTTTCTTCTCTAACTTGAGGTGTAACGAAGCTAGCGTAAGTATAAACTACCGTTTTCCTTATTGCTTTTACTTTTCGAGGCGGCGGCATAGCCCCTCGTAGTTGTTGTTAGGAGGCGGCGGCATAGCCCCTCTTGTCTGTTAGTTGGTAATTTGCGGTCCATTGTTTCTCGAGCAAAGGGTTGTTAGTGTATGCGTGGTGGTCATCGAGGAGCCTTTCGGAGCCCAAATTCTAAAAGGCTTCATCGATCTTTTTCTCCTCCTCGACCCTAAACTCCTCGTCGGGTTCGAGCGAGGACACCACCACCCCAAAGAACTCATTTTTCAACAAATACCCCTTCTCGAGAAAGAATGGCAGACGCTGGCGGTGGAGGTGATGATGTTCCTCCGGTTGTGCCCGAGAGAACTATGAGTGATTACATGAATCCGGCCCGTACTACTCCGCGGCCCACCATAGTTCTCCCGGCCGCAACCGAGGCCAATAACTTTGTTGTGAAAATGCATCACCTCACCATGATGCCATCGTTTTATGGAAAAGACAAGGAATGCCCGTACACTCATATGCGGGCATTCGAAGAAATGGTTTCAACGATAGTAACCTCGCCGGCACAACTTGAGTCCGCCAAGTTAAAACTTTTCCCATTTTCGGTAAAGGACAAAGCCAAGGTTTGGTTGAACAACATGAGACCTCAATCCTTGGCTAATTGGGCGGATTTGTCGAAAGCTTTTTACATGAAATTCTTTCCCCCTCAACTAACAAAGGATCTCCTTTTTCAAATTCAAACCTTTAAACAAAAGGAGGGGGAGTCTTTTTACCAATATTGGGAAAGGTTTAAGGATTTGCTAAATTCCATCCCACACCATGGCTACACAAATTATCAAAAGGTCGAGTGTGTTTTAAAAGGATGCTTTCCAAGCACTCGACACTTAATGGATAGCATGTGTACGGGTGGAGTCATGGCTAAGACTCCCGATGCCGCGTGGGACTTTTTTGAGGAACTAGCTGAAAAAACGCAAAACTGGGATTGCTCGGACCCATCTGATAAGAATGTGGTTAATCCGGTTCCAAGCAGTTCCGGTAAATTCCAATTGAATGAACAAAATGAGCTTGCCCACAAGGTTGCCCAGCTTTCTCGCCAAATTGAAACGTTACAGCTTAACAAGGTTGTTGGGGTGGCCTCTGTGGCCAAGACGGAGGAATTTTGTGTGTTGTGTGAAATTGCAGGTCATGCCACGGGGGATTGCCAAATGCTCCCCGCCGTCAAGGATATTCTCCAAGGAACCGGGCCACTGGAAGTCAATGCCATTAATCAACGGATTGACCCTTATTCTCAAACTTTCAACCCGGGATGGAAGATGCATCCTAATTTCCGGTGGAGCGAACCACAACCTCCCGGACCTTCACAATTTCCACCACATCAACAGCACCAAGCCTTCCGGCCTTCTCAATCTCAAGGAGCGCCGCGATTCTCTCAAACTCAACAACCGCCGGGGTTTGCACCAACCGGACCTCCTCATGTGCCAAATCAATTCCAACCACAAAAGCGCTCTTTGGAGGACGTCTTGTCATCATTCATGCAAAGCCAAACCTCCTTCAATGAGCAAAATACTCAAACTCTCGGGGAACTCAAGAACCAAATGGCCAAGTTGACGAATACCGTGGGGTTACTTCAACAAGAAAAGGGGAAGCTTCCGACTCAACCTCAAGCAAGTCCGCAAGGCACTCATTTTGTGGCAAGCTCTTCGGTGCATAGTCCCGAGCAAGCCAAATCGATTATTACGTTGCGGAGTGGGAAGGAAGTGGACACGGCCGTTGCTTCAAAGCCTATCAAGCCACCGGTTACACCAATTGTTGTCCAAGCCCCGGATGTTATTATTGACTCACCAACTTCAGTGCCTAGTCCCGTTGGTGAGCAATTGGCAAAGTCTCCGGACGAAGAACCAAGTGCCCCCATCTCCCAAATTCCGGCTCCCTTTCCCCAAAGATTGAAAGCTCCGGCTCATGCTCATTCAAACTCCGAAATTTATGAGCTTTTCAAGCAAGTGAGGATCAACATTCCCTTGGTGGATGCGGTCAAGCAAATTCCTTCGTATGCCAAGTTCTTGAAAGACTTATGCACTTAAAAGCGTAAGTTAAATGTTCAAAAGAGGGTATTCTTGACGGAGCAAGTAAGTTCAATCATCCAAACCAATGTGGCTCCAAAGTACAAAGATCCGGGGTGTCCAACTATTTCTATCACTATCGGGAGTACAAAGATTGAAAAAGCTCTTCTTGACTTGGGAGCTAGCGTTAACTTGCTTCCGTACTCCGTGTATGAACAACTTGGTTTGGGGGAGATGCGGCCAACATCGGTGACTTTGCAATTGGCCGATCGGAGTATTCGGGTTCCATGTGGGATGGTGGAAGATGTATTGGTGCAAGTGGATAACTTTATCTATCCTGTGGACTTCGTAGTTTTGGATACTTGCCCGGTGCCCTCCTCTCAAGCTTCATCATCAACTCCGGTTATCCTTGGGCGACCATTTTTGGCCACTTCCAACGCCGTTATTCATTGCCGAAGCGGTTTGCTCAATCTCACTTTTGGTAACATGAAGATGGAGGTGAATGTATTTAATATCGGAAGCCAAATGGGGGATGATGAATGTGTTCATGAAGTAAATCTCATCGATTATTTGGTTCAAGAGCATGTGGACAATGTGTTATGCAAGGATCCGTTGGAGGTGTGTCTTACCGCCGAGGAAGCATCATTTCTAGAATCGCCGGAGGTGGAGTATTTGTGTTCTTTGCTTGACATGGCCGAGGTTTGCGGGACGGACTTATGGTCTCCGAAATTTGAAGAGTTGCCTCCTCTCGAGTGCAAGACCCTTCCCTCGAGCGTTCAACCACCAAAGCTCGAGTTGAAGGTCCTTCCGGATACATTAAAGTATGCTTTCTTAGGTGAAAATGAAACTTACCCGGTGGTGATCTCTTCCTCTCTCGATGGCTTGCAAGAATCCCAACTCCTTGAACTTTTGAAGCGGCATACCAAAGCCATTGGTTGGACTATCGCGGATATCAAAGGGATCGATGCTTCAATTTGTTCCCACCACATTGCTCTCGAAGATGATGTCAAACCTTCTCGCCAACCACAACGCCGTTTGAATCCTATCATGAAAGACGTGGTGAAAGCAGAAATTTTGAAACTTTTGGATGTTGGGATTATCTATCCTATCGCCGATAGCAAGTGGGTAAGTCCTATCCAAGTGGTTCCCAAGAAATCCGGTGTTACCGTGGTAACCAACGCCAACAATGAATTGGTCCCGACTCGAGTCACCACCGGATGGCGGGTATGTATTGATTATCGGAAGCTTAATGCTAGCACTCGGAAGGACCATTTTCCACTCCCCTTCATTGATCAAATCTTGGAACGGGTTGCGGGGCACGCCTACTATTGTTTTTTGGATGGATACTCGCGGTATAACCAAATTGAGGTCGCTTTGCCCGATCAAGAGAAAACAACGTTCACTTGTCCGTTTGGGACGTTCGCTTATCGTCGCATGCCTTTCGGCTTGTGTAACGCGCCCGGAACCTTTTCACGGTGTATGATGGGCATCTTTAGCGATATGATTGAAAAGATCGTCGAAGTGTATATGGATGACTTCTCGGTGTTTGGTGACTCATTTGAGGCTTGCTTGGCCAATTTGGAGAAGGTTTTAGCGAGATGTGAGGAAAAGAACTTAGTGCTCAATTGGGAGAAATGCCATTTCATGGTGACTCAGGGTATCGTTCTAGGCCATATTGTTTCATCCAAAGGAATTGAAGTTGACAAAGCCAAAATTGATCTTATCGCCACCCTCCCGACCCCGAAATGTGTTAAGGACATCCGCTCCTTTCTTGGGCATGCCGGTTTTTACCGGCGGTTTATCAAAGATTTTAGTGCCATCTCTCGGCCTCTATGCCATCTCCTTTCAAAGGACACACCGTTTGAGTGGACACCGGCTTGTGAAGAAGCTTTCAAGAAGTTAAAGTCAAGCCTCATTTCTCCTCCCATTGTGCAAACACCGGATTGGACGTTACCCTTTGAGCTCATGTGTGATGCTAGTGACTATGCGGTTGGGGCGGTTCTCGGGCAAAGGAAAGACAAGAATCCCTATGTTGTCTACTATGCAAGCAAACTCTCAACGAGGCTCAAATGAACTATTCCACCACGGAAAAAGAGTTGCTTGCCGTTGTTTTTGCCTTGGACAAATTCCGGTCGTATTTGGTGGGATCCCCTATTGTTGTCTATACCGATCATGCGGCTTTGAAATACCTCTTCACGAAGCAAGATGCGAAAGCACGGCTCATCCGATGGATTCTATTGCTTCAAGAGTTCGATATCACGATTAAAGACAAGAGGGGGGTGGAGAATGTCGTGGCGGATCACTTGTCCCGACTTGAGTTTGGGGACTCCTCGTCAAAGCTCCCCATTGTTGATACATTTCCGGATGAACAACTCTTTGCCGTATCTAATTGCCCGTGGTATGCCGACATTGTAAATTACCTTGTTACTGGGCGAATTCCACACCATTGGACTCCTCAAGACCGGCGGCTCTTTCTTAGTGAGGTGAAAAGATTCGTCTTTGATGACCCTTATTTATTCAAGTATTGCTCGGATCAACTCATTAGGCGGTGTGTGCCCGACGAAGACCAACAAAGGATCCTCAATTTTTGTCATTCCGAGGCGTGTGGGGGCCATTTCTCTTATAAAAAGACCGCCGCCAAAATTCTTCAATGTGGGTTCTATTGGCCAAATCTCCACAAGGATGCGTATGCTTTTTGCCGGGCTTGCGAGAGATGTCAAAAACTAGGTGCGGTGACTCGGAGGAACATGATGCCCCTCACCAATATCCTCGTCGTGGAAGTTTTCGATTGTTGGGGAATTGATTTCATGGGTCCCTTTCCAAATTCCGATGGTTTTCTCTATATTCTTTTGGCGGTGGACTACGTGTCCAAATGGGTTGAGGCCGTGGCTACTCGCACCAATGATTCCAAAGTGGTGGTGAATTTCATTAAAGAGCACATTCTATCGCGGTTTGGGATGCCCCGAGCCATCATAAGCGACCAAGGCACCCATTTTTGCAACCGCTCTTTTGAAGCCCTCATGCGGAAGTACGGGATAACTCACAAGGTCTCCACCGCCTATCATCCACAAACCAACGGCCAAGCCGAGCTCGCCAATCTGGAGGTAAAGCGTATTTTAGAAAAAACCGTTAATCCAAATCGGAAGGATTGGTCACAACGTTTGACCGATGCTTTGTGGGCATACCGGACCGCCTATAAGACCGTGTTGGGTGCTTCACCCTATCGGCTTGTCTACGGTAAGGCGTGCCACCTTCCGGTTGAGTTGGAACACAAGGCATATTGGGCAATAAAATCTTTGAACTATCGGTTGCCCGATGCCGGTGTTCATCGTAAACTCCAACTCAACGAACTTGAGGAAATAAGGCGGGATGCATATGATAACACTAACATCTATAAATCCAAAGTCAAAGAGTTTCATGATAAAAATATCCAACGGAAGAATTTTGAAGTTGGGCAAAAGGTGTTGTTGTATAATTCCAAACTCCATGTGTTCCCCGGAAAATTGAGGTCCCGTTGGGAAGGTCCGTACATTGTGCAAACTATTTTCCCCCACGGGGCAATTGAAATTGTGAATCCTTCCAATGGCCATGTTTTCAAGGTTAACGGTCAACGTTTAAAACCATTTTTGGAAAATTTTGAAAAGGATGAGGTATTGGAGGATTTGGTCGCTCCGATTTATGTTGCTGTTCCTTTGGTTTGAAAAAGTTCTAAAATTGTTTCCACGGGTGTAGACACCCTATTTTGGACTTTCCAAATTAGTTTACTTACGGTATCTGATTCCCCCGATGATGAAACGGATCAAGAACATGTTAGTGTGTTTGAGCTTTGAGCATTCCAAACCCCTTTCAAATCCCTCTCAAACCCTCTAAACCTAGAACCAAATGGCCACAACAAAACCCTACTTGCTTACACTGGTACTCAACTGGCGTGCGCTGGTCCTCTACCACGTGTCAGTCATCGGCAATTGGTCTAACTTCAACTGGCGCACGCCACTCAACCACTGGCGCACGCCAGTCAAACTTTGGTCAAACTTGTGTTTTTCAGCATCCAGAAGCCATGGTTAGGGGTCTACAGCACATGGGAACCTTTTAATTCGACGAAAAAGCAGTTTTCTTCGGGGGACATCTCTTACACACCCATCCCATCACCTTTTTCTCTCACCCAATAAGAGTGAAGACTTAAAGGCTAAGGAACCAGCCCAACTGGTCAGCCCCTAACCAGCTGGTTACACCCCTCTCTCTCCCTCACCTCCTATATATACCCCCCTCCATTGCTCTTTCAAAGGGTTACAAGGTTACACAAAGAGTTCCCAAGTCTCTTTCTTTCTCTTTTCTTGGTTTTCTTGCTTACTCTTCTTTCATCCATTGAAAGAGTAAACAAGAGGCCCCTCCATACACCTCTTACAGTCAAACATCCGTCATCCCCCGTCATCCAACCCTCAAGCTTCAAGCTCAAAGCTCAAAACATCCCAACAAACTCAAACCAAAGGTATAACATCTTTGCGCGCTTCTCTGTTCTAATCCTGAGGGGTGGTCGGCAGGGTCAAGGCGGTAATCAATACCGATCCTGGCCCTTAAGCTAGCAAGTCACAAAATCGTGTGAACAAAGGGACCAGCGCGCGCCGGTTGTTAATACGCGTGCGCCCCTCCGTGGTTGCGCACGAGATCTGCGTGGGCGGGACCTTTTAGGATACATGCGAGATCGGCACGGCGTCGCCCGATCGTTGAGTGGCGTCTTGATCATGAGTCGCCATAGCTGGCGTACTCGGTGATTTCTTGGCGTACTCGATTGTGAATTAGGGTCGAATCTATTTTATGCTTTATATCTTGCCTATTCATCACCATGCAGCATGTTAAAACCAATTCACTTTGTTTTCCATATTTTAGAAGCTGTGTAGTTAGGTATCTGCTATAACTGTTCAGAAAGGCCTCTGGGTTTCTTCGGTCATGTTCGAACCCAGATGAAGCAAGCAAGCACCGGACAAATGGAACAATTGGCGCCGCGGCTTTCCGTTCTTGGCGTCGCCACACTGTGCCAAGATTCGATGGCGGCCGCCTTCTTACCTTAGTCACGGCCTCTGTTTGATCCCCACACTGTTTATGGGGTTTTCGGTCTATTTGTTTCTGTTTGATTTGTTCTTGTACCCTGTAACCATATATAACTGTGATATTCAAGCTGCGTGGTTTGTCTTGGGTGTGCACTTTGGTCCATTCCAGGCCAGAGGGTTGAGTTCAGAGGCTGTGAGTTTGAGCCTACCGGCGCCACGCCGAGCGACCCTGCGCACACAGGTGATCTTTGTATGCGGTGGCATGGCCAGTGCATACAAGTTTACTCCTGCGTGCATCGTTCAGGGTCAGCGTGTTCAAGTTTGTTCAAAATGCTCACAGAAGCGCTTGTTCTCAATCTATTACATTATTCATAGTCCATACATTACATCGTGCCATGTAAATGCAACTCGCCATTTGTTAATCCCCATTAACTGTTCCCCCGCCCTAACTGGCTAATAAATGATCAAAGAGAGAATAATGCAAATGCTTTACAAAATGCCTGAGTAGAGACCAGTCTTCGGATTGGACGAGAGGGGTGCCATAAAACCCTTCCCCTCTCGTAACCTGGCTCCCGAACCTCAGATATCGAAGGTGATGACGGTCCAGTCTACAAGTCTTTTCAAATTCAAATCAAACAAACGTGAACAAAAACGTTTTTCAAAATCGGTTTCTTGGGTGTTTTCCGCAAAACCCGGGTGGCGACTCTCTCAAAACGGCATTTCGTCATGCTTGCAAACAAAAAGGGCGCAAATGTTCCTTTGGTCTGAAAAGTTCTCAAATTGTTTCCACGGGGAGTTTTTGCGTACTTCTGGACTTAATTGTTTGGAAGGCCCGGCCTCTTCGGAGGTACCCATCATTGACTTGGGTTTATAGCTTCGCACGCCGCTATTCAAATAAGTCGTGTACCCAGCTCCGGTTCGTAAGGGCAAATCTTTTGTGGTCCGGTATAGCCACCCGTGTTTCGCCTGAGGTGTTGTCTCTTTCACTTTGTGACACCTTAAGCGAAACATGGGGAGAAAAGTAGTACCCGTTTAATCACGTGACGATTTGGTGGTTGTACTTGGCTGTAAATACTTGTTAATAATTTTTGGTGCCGGGCTATCACAAGCCGGCGGTACTAATGTCATTTACCTCCAAGTAGGTCGTTGGTTCTAAAGTATTTTGCAGGAGTGGGCCTTGGAAGCGGTCCAGATGACGACCGGAGGTGATGACGCAAAATCCTCCAACTTGGTCGAGGTATTGGGTGGTTGACATTCCACCCCAACGGTATTTTTGTTCTATCCCTCTCCTTCCTTTTTTTGTCTTTTTGCATTGAGGACACTGCATATTTCAAGTTGGGGGGATGGTTTATGCTTTACGTTTATTTCGTTCTCATTTTTTTTTTTTTTTGCATAGAATTTTTTTTTAAAAATTTTTGTGCAATTTTCCCTTGTAATTGTGAATTCAAAGTGCTAGATGCATAGTTTATGCTCAATTTTCCCTAATAATGGCAAGAGTCGTGCACCCCGTCGAATTTGATTGTGTGTTGAATCCATGTTGCATGCATATACGTGAACTTTGTTGAACAAATTGAAAGCCAAGGTGTGTCAAGTAGTATGCATTGCTTAGAGTTGAAGTTCGTTTTGAAGCATCCATGCTTGTTTGTCTCTTTTTCCGCACTTGCGTAAATAATATCCGTTTGTTCATATTCGAGTAGTTTTGATATCTTTGATGCATCATATTGGAGTTGATTGGCGTATGTAGGAAATGATACAAGGCGTTTTTGCATGATTAAACCACCAAACTTGTCCCCTTTGTCCTAATTTTTGAACCAAAGTCCGAGTCTTGTTCATTGTGAATCTTAGGAAACCGGATGTTCGGAGGGTTGTTGGGAAGTGTGTTTCGATGTTGTGAGATGTTTTGGGGGTGTCAATGGAGTGCTAGAAGTGATGGGGAGTTGGAATGAATGAAGTTGGGAATTGTTGGAAATTGTCCAGCTAGTACATGTACATGCCTTTCCATTAGTACATGTACTGCACGAACAGTTCGAGAAAAAAAGGTGGCAGTACATGTACTTGCCTTTATATTGGTACATGTACTAGAATGAAATTTTGAAAAAAAAAAAGGGGGGGCCCCGATCTGCTTTTCCTTTTTCCTCTCTCCACTTTATAAAACCAAAACCCACTCTTTTTCCTTCCTTTTCAAACCCACGGCTCTAGAGAAAAAACCCACCCCCATTCTCTCATCTCTATCTAATTTCTGAACCAAAAACCCAAATTTCACCCAAAATCCTTCAAACCCAAACCGAAATCCCATCAAACCTTCATCAATCACCAAGATTCAACCAAAATCCTTCAAGAATCATCCAACCCACGGCTCAAGCACGAACCACGGTAACCCGTTACACTACCCATCTCTCTCTCTTCGCCCCGACCAAAACCCGGACCCAAACTCTGTCCAAAACCAAATACCCATGGCTCGTTCTGCTTCTTTTCTCGACAAAATCACCGAAAAACCCACCTCTGCTTCTTTTCCGTGGATTTCGGGTGTCTTTGCTTTGTGTGTGATTTCTGTGTTGGTGGGGATTATGACGACGGTGGGTACCAAGAAATCTAAGGCTGGTGCAGGGTCTAGTAAGAACCCGGTTAAATCGAACAAGAGGCCGCCGGTCGAGGTGAATGAGGAGGAAGAACGAAGGAAAAAGAGGAAGCAAGATGTGGAGGAAAAGGCGAAAGAGGATTGGGTAAAGTCTGTTCGGAGGAGGAATTTCACTTGCGAGCGTCAAGTTGATGATTATGACTTTGGCTCGCAACATCCTCTGATCAAGGTAATCCGTAGGCAAGGGCTCGCATTTTTCTTTAAAGAGTTAAAAGGTTTTCGTAAGGGTGTGGTCCAGAATTTTTATGCGAACATGGGTGTCGATAGGACCACCAAAACCATTGAATCAGTGATAGGATCAAAAACTGTTGCTGTGACCCCTGCTACGATAGCCATTTATTTGAGCAAGTACAAACGGCCGGACCTAGATGCCATTACATACCCAAAGCTGACTTGGACCTGCCCTGAGGAGGAAATCGTGAGCGCCCTCACTGATAAACCAGACTCTTATAAGAAAAACACACAGAAGTTCACTGCAAGCAAAATGAGGGGTACGTTTCGTTTGATAAATAAGGTTGTGCATTTCAACCTCAACCCTCACAGTAAAGAACGAACTCCTTCGATCAAAGATGGTCAATTGTTATTTGTTTTTAGCAAGGAAGACGAGAGGGTGGACTGGGCGCAGTGGATTTGGGATGCCATGGCTGATTTTCGTGAAAGGGGACCCGCAAATGTTAACATTCCATTTCTGGCCATGGTAACTCATTTGTGTAATTTGGCTGGGGTCAAAGCAGAAAAGGGAGATATTCTGGGTTTTCATGGGTCATTTCAAGCCATCACCAAAGGGTCAGAGAGGAAAAGTTCCAAAATGTCGCACCCTCCCCTTTCGGCCACAGTTGCTTCCTCTAGACCCACCGACAAGATTGGAAATGCGAGGTGGGAGGATTGGTTCAATATTGTCAGTTGCAAATTGGACATGATTAGTGCAGACCAAGCTCTAATCAAAACGGAGCTTAGGAGGAGGAAGAGGAATGAGGGAAAAATGATGAGGAAGCTGAAATGGTGTACGGAAAGAGCTGGAGCTTTCCTAAATGAGCCATATGTCCCCACGGCGGAAGATGAGGAGCACACCACCGATGATGAGGAAGGGGATGACAATGAGGAGGAGAGTGAGTAGTGTCGGTGGTGAGTCTTAGTAGTTTTATTTCTGTTTGGGTAGCTTTTGTCTTTGTTTGGCCGGCATGTGGCCTAGCTTGGGGTAGTTTAGGGAATAGTAGTGGCCAGGGGTAGTCGAAACCAAGCTCAAGTTTATGGCCATTACTCTTTTGTTTTTGTCCCTCCTTTTTGAACCCAAGGTCGTTATAAGCTTAGAAGTCCTTAGTTGATCCTAATGTACGCTCGTCTAACTCCTCTTGATGCATGATCGATATTAGATGCTAATTTAGTATGGAATTTCCATTAGCTTAGTTTGTTTGTGAATATTTGCTTAGCTCTCTTTGCTGGCGCTCTTTTGATTAGCATGCATAGCCTTTTGTCTCTTGCTATTGCAATTCTTGCTAGCGCTTATCATGGGATGTTCTAGTTTACTACTTTGTGGAAGTTCATATCAGAGTACGTTATTTTGAGTCTTGGAATTGAAATTCAAAGTGGATGTGTGTTGCTTGGCCGTTGGCATGATTTGTTCACCTTAGTTCAATGTATGCATGTGCGTGGGTTGCATGTGATTGAGTTCGAAGGGGTGTTTGTTTGGACTCTTGCCGTGTCTTACGTTGAGCATAGTTTCGTATCTTGTTTCGGGGGAAGATTGCATAGCATTAGTTATATACTTTTTGTTTAAGTTTGCTAGGGACTAGCAAAGTCCAAGTTGGGGGGTGTGATAAGCCCTCATTAGTGTAAATAAATGGGCTTATCGATCCCAATTTTGTCACTCTCACGTGCGTAACTTGCTTTATTTAGATGATATTGCACGGAGGTTGTGTTTTTGCGAGTTTCAGGTTAAAAAGTGGAAATAAGGCGTTTTAAACGCCAAGGAGAACAACCCGGAAGCATCCAAAGAGCCAAGACCATGCGGCACCCCGCCCCCGAGTCCCAAAAGTGATGAAAAGTGCCTTTGGAGGTTGTTCGGCACGATGGAAGGCAGAAGACTGAAGAAGCAAAAAGTTGCTGGAAATTGTCCAGCTAGTACATGTACCTGCCTTTCTATTAGTACATGTACTGCACGAACAGATTCGAGGAACAAGTGACAGTACATGTACCTGCCTTTCTATTGGTACATGTACTAGCTGGAAAAATCTGCGAATTCTGTGCACGACTTTTGGGCATTTTAGGGGTAATTTAGACTTTTGTACCCTGATGTTTGGGGCATATAAATACATCTTTAGGTCTTTTTTTCAGGATATCTTCCATTTTGCTAACCTAGAGCTTTCTCTCTCTACCTCCCTCTCTCCATCAACTCTCAATCCCTCCTTAAAGAGCATTGATTGTTGGGTTTTGGAGGTAGTTGTCTTCATTAAAGTTGTAAGAAATTCTTCCCTCTTCAAGAATCTTGTCTTTATTTCAATTAATATTGATGTTTAGTTTTTACCTTGACTTTTCCCTAGTTCATTTCATGTCTCCCTTCAATATGTGTGAGTAGTGTAGTGAGGTTAGGTTGTGGGATGATTAACATCCCGTAACCAAGGGTGTAGCTCGTTCTTCTCTTGTAATTTTCGTTTTTCTAGCTTAAGCATGTGTTAGGGTTAATTTTATGTATCAAAACCTAGAGGTGTTAATCTCTTTGATCAAATGTAGGCAAGGGTTAAGCTCCTTGCCACATTTGATATTTAGAGCTATGTCCCTCTTCGTATTTGTCCAAATGTACCAAAAGAACCCGAGCCATGTTTAACACCTTTGTTTAAAAAGAGAAGAATCGAGCTCATCTTTACGTTATGGGTGTTAATTATCCCTAAACCTAGCCTTTTAGTTTAATCTCCAATAAAAATCCGTAGATAGGTTAAGTAGCCAGTTAACTAAATTGTTCAGTTGGCCGTCTCAACGCCAAAGTTTGGTTGGCGGTCCTAACGCCAAAAACTCTACACAAGCTAATCTCCAATTGGAACTATGGATGCGCTCCCAGTGGAATCGACCCCGGACTTCCGGGTTTTATTATGCTTTCAACCGACCTACCCCTACGCTTGGGGCATTCTTATTTCAACACACATTAAGGTCGCAAGCAGAGGGCTAAGAGGCTCATCTCATACTAGAGGCTCATCTCATACTATATCTAGGTGATTTGCTGGTTTTGAAGCTCTTGGCTGTTTGGGAAGACTATTATTGCCATGTTTTTCTTGCTATTGTTGAATGTTGGATTTATTAATACTGGTATTTGGATGGTTTTACCTTTTCCCTACTGCTATCTCTGACGGATTTTGCTGGTTTTGGTGCTGCTAAGGAGAGGTGTTTTGCGTTTTGACCACTATGGTCTCTGGATGGACTTTACATATTTCAGCTGTTATGTTTTCCTGTGATGTGATGCTGAGGTTCTAGTGCTGCTGTGGATGGCTAATGAAACAGGTGTGGAATTTTCCCTCTTTTCAACTTCCATCTTTGGGAGGGCTAAGAGGTCTACTGGAAGGATAGTCCTCTTCTTAATTCCTAAATGCTATGGAGGACTCATCACTCATGAGATCAATGAGAGCTGATGTTCTAGACTAGAAGACATGAAGATGTTGTTTGAATATCCAATACTCTTTCAACTCCTCAGATTTGGAGGGCTAAGAGTATTAGTCAAGTGTGGGCCTTCTCTGAATTGTGGCAAAGCTGCTATTTTCTGCAGGAGTGGATTTCTCTCTTTTCAACTCCCAACGATGGGAGAGCTTTTTTGACGTTCTGAGCATGTTTAGTTATTTTCCAACTGCTGAATCTGCTGATGCTCCTTTTGCTGTTGGATATGGCTGAATAATGAGCTGAACTATTGGTGCAATATTTATGAATCGTGTTGAAAATCAGTTTGCTGGGATTTCATGACTAAATGGGAATGCTTTTGTTGCATTTGTTGCTAATGGAACTGAGATGAATGCAGTTTGCTAGGATGGCATGATCAATTGGGATTGTTTTTTATGCGCTGTTGCTAAAGGAAATGAGCTGGATGAGGAGCTGATATCTACTGAACTAGTGTGGAAGATCTTTTGTTGAGTTCATGATCTATTGAGGATGTTACTGGAATGTTTAATCTGACTGTTTGAAACCATTCAATGTCCATTGAATGTTTTTTTCCTTTCTTTTCTTTAGGCCTATACAGTACCTCTTCTTTGTGGTTTGTATTTGGTCTCTCCTCGATATACCCTTTGTCGAGTTCTTAATAAAATTTTGTTCCCTATCAAAAAAAAGAAGAAAAAAACTCTTGGGGCCACCTCACCCCACGTGTGTGAAACGGCTCTGTGAGAAGCTAGGTATTAGTTTGAGGTGCGCGCTAGCTTAGGACACCCTATATTATTACCCATCAAAAAAAAAAAAAAACCTATATTTTTTACTATTGCAAATTTAACCTGCAAAATTCCCTAAAAAAACTTGGAAACTCCTAGCTGTTTAGTGGCCGACTAATTGTTGACTAATGTAAATTCTCCTAATTACCGCCTAGACCCTAACTGTGGATGGCTGCATAACTGGATTTGCCGACTTTTAGAACACGGTTAATCTTTATTGAATTGCTTATTGAGAAGTTTATAGATCGTTTGGTTTACAAACACCTTGTTACATGAATTGTTTACTCATCCGTGAGACATTGTTACTTTTATTTGCAATTATTGTATATGAGCGTCAACTTATGTTTTTGCTTTACATGTTTCAGGAATGAGAACGAGGAGATTTGATTTGATATCCAGAATCGAGGAGCTTATATTGTAATTCTCGTGGTGTGAAGACTTGTACTTGGCTTTATGTAAAAAAAATTGACATGTAATTAAAGCTAGTATTCCCTCCGTCCATTTTTTAGAGTCCAGTATTCTATTTTGGGCTGTCCCTTAATAAGTGTCCATTTTGTAAAGTTAGTGGGTAAAAATTTGTGCATTTTTCATTTTGCCCCTAAAAGCAGATTCCATTTTGAAAAGTTAGTAAGTAAAAGTGTAATAATGATGTCTCCATAGAGGGTAAACAGGTAAAGTGGAGATAAAAATTGATGTAAAATGTGTAATGATGATGTCTCCTTAATAAGTTGGAGTTATAAAATAGGACACTTAAAAAGAGACAAAATGAGTACTATTTTATTTGTTTTTGAAATGTTCGTGTCGTGTGGACAACTGGACATAACCTAGTACTTGCAAAACTCTGGACGGTACCTAGTACCTACAGCCTGGGATGGCTGTTTTGGAAACTTAGGGCCTGTTCGGACAAATGAGAAATATGGATTTTCCGTCAAAATTTTTGTCCTTATTCAAATTTTTTTTTGTATTACTTGGATTATCATCAATTTTTAGAAGATTATTGCATCCTCATGACAAGAGGAATCTAAAAAGTAAAAAATTTTGATTGAAATTCAATATTTTTTGAATTTTGACGAAAATTGGCGGGAAATCTACTTTTTTCGTCTTTATTCAAAAATTATTTTTCATTTTTGTTATATTTGAGTTTGAAATTATCTTCTTTTTTATTACAAAAGAAGATTTTTGAAGAAAGCGGAACGGGCAGTAAACAAGCGAGACCACCACGTCTCCACTTGTATGATTTTTACCATCACCAGTACTCCGTCGCCGCCCCTATCAACTCATCCCACTAAGTTGTGATTTTTTTTATGCCCCACTATCTCCACCAAAACCATCCATCCCTCCATTGCCGCTACCACGTCACCCTTGTAATATGTATATTAAAAAAAGAAAAAAGAAAATTATTACTTCTTAAATTTTAGTTTCTAATATGGAATACTTTTCTTAATTCACCACTTCATTTTTCATTAAAAAACTTTCCAGCTCGAGATTCAACATTGAACTAGGCTTCTCGACATTCCTCTTGTGGAGACTGACAAGGGGACTACACTTTACAATTGGTCCTTCGTGGGCCCATGTCATGTACACTGTAATGATCAGAGTTGTTCATTTTGTATAGCTAAGAAGAATAGTACTCATGTCAAAAAAATCATATTAATCTGATGCAAGTTATAAACTGATCCAAATTCAATTATTTTCACAAAAATAAATTTGATGGATTTGATTCAGTGTACCCAAACTTATTTTCACAAAGATAAATGCAATGCGATCAGGTATTAATCGGTGTCCAATTTATATATACTTCTAATATTTTAACCAGTTAATTTCTGCAAGATGAACAATTCCGATCATTGTAATATACCCAACATGGGCCCACAATGGACCAACAATCCCAATTTCAAGGCTTTATTTGGAACCTCGGGAAAAGAAAGGAAAACAACTTTTCCATGTTTGGTTTGAGAGGAAACAGAATACTTTTTTCGAAGTTTTCTTTTCCTTTCACTTTCCTCTCCTCAATCCTAAATTCCTAATTTTCCAAACAGGACGTAAGAAATTGGGGGTGCTAGGCAACTCTCGAGGTCAAGGAAGGAAATCCCGAAGGCCCTAAAAAACCCAACTCTTCTCTACTCTTTTTCTTTCTTCTACGCCTCTTCGAGAAAACCAAATACAGACACAATCACAGCTACCATCCATGGCCGCCGAAAGCAGCTCAACTACTTGTCGAGAACCCAAAAAGACCAAGCAGGCCTCTCCAATAACGCTTCTCGCGGATGATTCTCCGCCGCTGCCGGACCTCCCGCCCGAAATCATCGCCGCGGTTTTGTCCAGGCTTCCCGTCAAGTCTCTGCTGCGACTGAGGTGCGTTTGCAAGTCGTGGCGTTCTTTGATATCTAATCCCAAATTCGTGAAAACCCATCTCAGTCTAGCATCTGCCAACACTGATTATAGCAATCATAGACTCATTCTAAACAGTTCGTATCCCTGTACTGATGTCAAGTCATGTTCTCTCTCCTCTATTTTGAATGAGAAATCTGATAGTGCTGTTCAGCTTGATTGTCCTTTCAAAGGACCTAATTTTGGAGTTAAGATTTGGGGTTGTTGTGATGGTTTAGTGTGCATTGGAACTGGAAGGGAAGTATGTATATGGAACCCGTCTACTGGGAAATACAAGGGATTGCCAGATTTTGTTGAAATGTCTTACATTTGCTATTCGTGGTTTGGGTTTGGTTATGATGAGGGTATTGATGATTACAAGGTGGTGGGATTCTTTTTCGGTGATCATGGGAGTGGTTTTGAGACCAAAGTGAAGGTGTATGCGTTAAGGTCTGATTCATGGAGAAGGATAGAGGGCTATACTCATGGTATTCCTGAAGAAGCTTCAGGGACATTTTTGAACAGGGCCCTCCACTGGATCCACTGGCCTGGGTATGCAACGTCCAATGATATTATTGTTTCTCTTGATTTGGTGAAGGAAACATATGGAGAGTTTTCGGCCCCTGAGTATCGACATGGCTATTTTCATCTCTTAACGTTGGGAGTTTTAAATGGTTGCCTGTGTATGCTCTGTAACTACTACGACGATTGTTTTGAGGTATGGGTAATGAAGGAATATGGTATGAGAGATTCTTGGACCAAGTTGGTTGTCATACCTTATGTGTCACATCCATTGAATCACCCTCATGATTCCACAGAATTATACATTTTGGAGAATGGTGAAGTTTTAGAGGATATTGGTTCCCCGTACAATGGTACTCCGTATTCTGCACCATTATGCCTTTTGGAGAATGGTGAAGTTTTATTGGTTGCTACTACACATTTAGATCGGTACAATCCCAAAGATGGCACATTTAGTTATCCTGTGATTCATAATTGTTCTCCATGTTTTACTGCGTATCCCTACATTGAGAGCCTTGTCTCGCCTGACTTCGATGCTGACAGTGGGGTTCAGTGGTGACACCAGTACTAAAGGAAATGAAGGTAAGTCTAGATGTTTGATTATGTCCAAACCTTTCCCAACTCTTGTTAATGCACCATGTGTTTGCATTTGTTCTTGTGTCTTTTTAATCTCCAAGTGATGTACTCAATGTTGATGTTAGAAAGATAAACGAGGATAATTTCTTGAAGTTTAACTAAATGGTGGTGGTAAAACCGCATGTGATAACTCAGAAAGAAAATCATGCAAATATGATTTCACATCATTATATATTTGGCTTTGCTTAGGGGGATGATGGGTTCTTGAGGTGACCTTTGACTCTTTGGTAACGTTTCCAGTAACTTGAAGGAATAGGTTGAGGAAAATTTAAAAATATTCCAAACATGAATGGCGGATGACACTTGAGCCCACTGCCAATAGATAAGTATATAAGTTTCTTATATGTAGATCCCCTTTCTTTGTTGTTGGTGTTTTCATTACTCTGTGTTCATTTAATTGTTTCTAACTTAGAGGGACATCAAGTTCAAATAAAATAACGTAAGAGAATCATCGATGTCTCTTTTTTTGGCAAGTGAGAGGTTTTCAAAAGTTTCCTTCATTGCCGAGGTCTATGGCTTCAACTTTTCTTTAATTTCCTTGAGGACATTAGACTGTTCACTTTTTGACAGTTGGACTTGGCACTCCTTAACAATTTGCACGATTGGTTGAGGCTGACTCATATTTCTTGCTTGGAACGCCAATAGATCCAATCAAGAAGCGAAAACTAGACGAGAACTGACAGCAATGCATGTTTAATTTGTACTTAATCAACTTGTTTTAGTAGTTTTCTTGTCTTCACTTAGTTTAATTGTAAATATGAGTTTGGAAGCCATTGATGATGTGTTTTCAAATCGGGATACGTATCGTGTATCATTTATTTCATTTTATGAATCGTATCAGGATACGTATCGCATATTGTAAGATACGTTAATAGAAAGCTAATATACATTAATTTTGAATGGCCCCCCTCTTTTGGACTTATTTATAATCTATAAATTTGGTGTATATTTGAAAAATAAGTGTTTTATATATGAAAAAATCCAATTCTCTCAGGCAGGGTGTATCGCATTAAGGCTTTCTGGTGCTTGAGTTAAGGGAAGAGAAAAAGAGCCCTTATCTGATTCACGCAAAATATGATTGAAATATGTTCTTTCTTTTATTCGAGCTTTGAGTTTGGATGTTTTTTAAAGGATTTGGTTACGATCATAATTAGATGAAAAGATTAGAATGCATTTGGTGTTTCACTTCTTAAAATATTGTCTGATTTGTTCCCTGTAAGTAACCATAGGATACGCTGTGAATCGGGTTATATCGTAGGATACGCTGCCATATCGTAGGATTTCTATACAAAAAAGATACGGGGTCCGATACGTATCATTTTTGGAAGGAGACGATAGGTATCGTAGGATAGTATCCTGTATTGTAGGATTTTAACAGATGAGTTTTTTAGCTTGAATCCTTCAAACCTTAGTAAATCTTGCAATGTTTTGGGCATTGATTTGAGGAGTTGGAAACTCCATTGTGATGAATTCGTGGCTAAAATTGAGACCATGGACGAGGGTTGCGTTGGTATTGGGAGCTAATTAGTACCACATTCTGTTTTTGGTGCTTGAGTGTGGGTTAGGCATTTGTGGCTAAAATTGAGACCATGGACGAGGGTTGCGTTGGTATTGAGCGCTAATTAGTGCCACATTCTGTTTTTGGTGCTTGAGTGTGCGTTATGCATGACTTCGGCGCCAGTCTTTTGTTACACGGTCCACCAACTTCTAAGTTCTAAGTTTCTAACAACTATATCTCCATCATCTGGACTCATATTGTGGCGAGTTTTATGTCTAAATTGAAGCCTGAGGTGGTCCCATCACCTAATTTTAAATAGAGAAATTGAGAAAAGATTATGGCTTTTGTTAGACATAACTGATTTTGATAATATTTAGGACAATTGATTTCATTGATAAACATTGTTAGTTAAATTAATCATTGTTCTCCTTGTATTTTTTTCCAGTCCAATGATTTACCCATCTAACATTTTATGTGATGGACCGTTCTTTAAATTGATTGCCCAATGTTGATGGTTAATCTTGCTTTGGGCCATTGATAGCTTCATGGATCATTTTATATGTTGGCCCATGTTGTTTTTAGATAAAATCTCTTTTAAGCCAATGTATCTCCAAAGCCCAAGCAGCTCTTTTAAATAGATATATAATGGGAACCTGTCTCCTTAGCGGTCGACCTGTTGGCTCAAAGGTCGACCTGTGCTTCTACCAGACACCATTGTTGACTTCTGAAGATCTGGAATTAAGGCGTTAGAACGTTGCAAATCAAAGATACGGCTCAACGGACAGATTATACATAATAGAAGGAGTATCATTTTTGCTGGTTAAGAAGATTTGTAGCAGCTCAACGGTCATATCTTTGGCTATATAAACAGAAGAGCTTTTGCTAAAGAATAGACCCTTTCAGACAATCAATCACCAAGCTTTCATTTTACTCATTCTCCTTATTTGTCTCAGATCCCATATTGTATTAATTTTGTGAGATCCAATAGCCTTAGTGTGAGAGATCAGTGTGCTTCAACTTTCTTCATGTTCAATTGAACAAGGAAATCTTTCTCTGTAAAAGTTCCAATTGAGGCTTCAGATTTGTGGTTGGTTCTGGAAGCTGGGTTTAGAGTTTGGGATATAAACTTTAGCGGTTCGGCTAACTCCTCATGAAAGTTAGCGGTACGGTTGTAAGGTTTAATCGGCACCAGAAGCTGGTTGAGTGATTGGTAAAACAGCGACTCCTTAGGCCAGTGGACTAGGCTGAGCAGTGGACAAAGCTCGGACCGAACCACTATACATCTCTGTGTGCTATATCTCTCTCCCTTTAACTCTTTATTTTTTGTTTATTGCTACTTAATTATTTAGTTGCTTAAATGTTTTATTTTATTTAGTCAAGCAATTTTTTATTTGGGTATTTTAGAAACCCAATTCACCCCCTTCTTAGGTTGCCTTTTGGGTAACAAATGCCACGGACTAGTCTTGGGATTCCATGTCGATCTTCTGGATTTTGTTGCATTGACTTCATCACTCTTTAGGGAACTCCACCGTTGACCTTGGACCATACCTTGTAGTAGTATCCTTGGAGCGTTGGTGAGATGAGTTTCACTTTGTTACTTGTTAGTCAAATTACGTATTCCTAATTGCACATTTTCACATTTGATTATGCAGGATTACGCAGGATTATTCGATCCTGCTCTGAATTGAGGTGAGTATTTCATACCTCGTTTATAGTGCCGTATTGATTCTATTTTTGTTAGTTCTGTACTTGGTGCCGTATTGATTCTATTTTTGTTAGTTTTGCACTTTACGAGATTATGTTTTTAGTGAATTCGGGTGACGAACGTTTGATAGTAGATTAACTATCTATTGATGGCACTAACGGATTACTTCCTGTTTAGAAGGACAGCAAGTATGCTAGAATTTACAAGATTGTGTGTCCTGTCGTTGACCCAGTCGCATTTTTTGTGACCTTTGGTTGGTTGTGCACCAAAGCTTATAGATCATTCTGTTTACAAACACCTTGTTACATGAAATTTTTGCTCATCCGTGGCACGCTATAACTTTTGTTTGCAATATCGCATATGAGCGTTAACTTGTATTATGGCTTGACATTTTTTCAGGAACTAAGAACGACGAGATGTGATTTCCAGATCAAATAGCTTGTATTGTAATCCTTGTGGTGTGATGACATGTACCTGCTTTATGTAAAAATTAAATTTGACATGTAATTAGAGCTAATACTCTTTTATTTGTTTTTGATTTGAAATGTTAATGTCGTATGGACATAATTTAGTACTTGCACAACTCTTGCTCGTACCTAGTACCTACCTCCTGGTATGGCTATTTTGGGAGCTTAAATTGTATAATGATGGCTTCTTCATTTCACCAATGGTTAATCAAGTTGCTTGTGCTTCTGCTTATCCCCTTTTTATTGTATTAATAATTATGCTAAGTGAACTTTTAGGCCTGAGGTGGCAATGTCACTGGACCGACCTAAGGGGATGGATCAGGGCCGTAACTTTAGTCACATAATCATTAAGTAGAACTCTTCGCACTTACTCTCAAACCCAACCCTCGTTCTCCACTCCCATTCACTATCCTATTGTTCTTGTATTTAAATAGGCCATATTTGACTTTTTATTTCGAGAGTTTGGCAAGAGTCTCCTCTCTTCCTCTTTCATAGCCCACAAAATACAAATGCAATATTGGAGTTGGATTTTTGAGGCTAAAATGAAAGGAACACTGTGTTGGAGAAAGAAAGCTAAAATTTGGCATCTTTGATATCGATTTGTGTTCTCTAGACCTCGCCTATTTTTCGGCGCTTCGGCTGATTCTGGCATCACTCCATTGCCATTTATGACGGCTGCCGGCCAACTGATTGCTGCCGTTAACATTTCAAGTTCATTTTCTTTTACCCTTCATCTTCATTATTTCTTTCTGTTGTTGCTATAACCATTTTCTCGGACCGAAGGGTGAAGGTACTCAGTAAATGAAACCACCACTTCTCCACAAGTATTTACTTTTACCATCATCACTCCTCTAACGCCACTATGAACTCATCTCCATCAACAGAATCCTTCCACTGCTGCCACCCGTGTAATACATAAATTTAAAAAAGACAAAACGAAAAATTGTTAGTTACATTTCAAATTTTCCTTTTTGCAAAAAAATTTCAACACTCAATTTTTCATTAAAAACTTTCCAGCTTAAGGGATTCGACATTGAACTAGGCTTCTCGACGGTCCCAAGAGGGGGGACTAGAGAACACAAAGAGCTTTGAGGTTGGGCTCGGCTCGTTTACTAAAGGAACTCAACCCTCAACACTTAATTTTTGAGCTCGGCTCGTTTACTAAAGGAGCTCAAAAAGCGCTCTGAGGTCGAGCTCGGCTCGCTTGTAAATGAGTCGAGTCCTTAACGAATCAAGCCTGACTACCGAACTTTTTCGAACCCTAGCCAAGCTTTTGAAGGTTGAGCTCAGCGTGTTTAGTAAATGAGCCTAATATGGAGGATATACAGTAAAACTTATCATTCTTCAAAATGCAAAATTGGTATGGTATATTATAAAATTTGATGGACTTGTCACATAAAGCAGCACAGCCAACTTGGTCCAAAACTTTGTAATACCATATTTCCTCATCACCCATACATTAGCATAAATGTTTGTAGTCATAGAGTACGCATAGGATATCTCATACAAACGACCATCTCGATACTCAGGTTCCAAAACCTCTCTGTACGTCTTCTTCGCCAAATCAAGAGAAACAATAATCCCATTGGTCTTCCTACTCACATCCCAACGGAGGGGCCCATTGACAAATACCCTTGAACCATGTCGATAGGGAAGATGACTATGAGGAAAGTCTCCAATCTTTTCCCCGAATGAGTCCTCAAGGCGATAAATGCAATGCGATCAGGCGATCAAGTACTTATAGGTGTCCAATTTATATACTCCCTCTGCCCTTTTTGAAGTCTCTACTACGGTTTTGCATGCCATTTTCAATGGCTTATGTCTCACGACATATATTATGTTTTATTTTTTAAAATCATTGTCTTATAGAAATAATTGAGATCAATCAAACAAAATCCGTATTGCATATTTTTAGCAATATACATTGAGAGATATAAACAATTGAAAATAACATGTAAAATCGTAGTAGACATTCAAAAAGAGACGAAGGGAGTATATTTTTCTACATATTTGAACCAATCTCTACAAGATGAATAATTCCGATCATTGTGATATATCTGACATGGGCCCACAATGGACCAACTGTATAGTTCAGTGAAGTCCTCAGATGCCCAGTCCTTCAATATTCAGTCTTCAATCTTCTTATATTAAGGGTTAGTTTGGCGGATCAAAAAAAAAAGGGTTAGTTTGGAACCTAGGAACAAGTGTTCCTTGTTTGGTTTGAGAGGAAACAAACAAGAAAATAACAAAACAAAACAAAAAACAAGCACAATAAATTTTCCTCAATATTTTTTTTCAAAGTTTTCTTTTCCTTTCTTTCGCTCTCCTTCCCTCATGTTCCAAACAGGATGTAAGAAATTGGGTGTGCCCGCGTGTGAGTATGGTCCGGATTGGTTCGGTTTTATAATAACCAATAACCAAATCATTACATACTGATTATGAATTTAGAGAACTAAACCAACCCACAAAAAATACAGAACCAAACCATTAAAATACGGTTCAGTTTCGGTTTTAAACCACGGTTTGCTTTGAACGTTAAGCTATTATCTTCGAAAAATATTTAAAGTACGTAAAATGACAAAGATAAATTTAAAAAAACTTATATTAAAATTAATTTCATTTAAATTACCAAAACACACTAACATCAAACAACTAATTAATAATTTCGGTGGATTTATAGAAGTTTAGTCTAATCTTGGTAGCGAAGAAAAACTAAATATTGTGATAGATTTAATACGATGAATCTATTAGAAAAGTTGTTGACTAAGGTTTCTATATTTATTTGGTGAATCATAATTAAATTATATATGTGTGTGTATTATATGGTTTGAATCGGTTCTGAATTATAATCGTGAATGTGAATCTACAAACCAAGTCATTAAAAACGGGAATAAGCTCCTTATTTTTTAAGAAGGAAATTTCAAGCTCAAAAATAATGTGTTTACGCAAATAATTTTCTTACCACTATGGATCTTGTTTGATAGATCTCATCAAGATCTTTAATACGGTGCAAAAAAAATAAAAAAAAATTATTTTTTATTTACACTATTTTTTAGTTTGAAAATGAAAAATAAGCTACTTATTTTTTAAGAAGGTTTCTGGAATGTCTAAACCATCTCTATTTCTATTATAAAACACAAGGATGTGGGGACAAATTGTTAGAACGGCTCAGATTCATTTGATCCAAAAGCTGTAGTGCATTATCCTACTTCCCGGTTAAGTGTCCACGGTTTTTACCTAAATCACACAACCGCCATCCCCTTTCATGTTTGTTTTTAGGCACATGCAATTCTAATCGGAGTGCATAGTGCTGTAGGTACGGACAAATACTAATACTATTAAAAAACGAGACAAAATCTTTGGATTTGAATTGGTTTAAACTGAATTCATGGTTGGATAGATTTTTTGCTCACCTTCGTGCCGCCAGGCATAACTTGTGTGGAGTTTTTTATCGATTTATACGTTTTTAAAAAACTATTTGTCAAAATATACGTTTTTTCAAACTATTTTTAAAAATAGTTCAAAACGCACATTCCATATGCATCACGCATATCGGATGTGCATTATCTGTGCTGTCATATGCAAGTCGGGCCAGCTGGGTATCCGACGTGTATCACGCATACCCAATATGCGTGATGCACATTCAATGTGCATGATGCATATTCCATAGGCGTTAGGGCTTAAAATTCTGATTGCAAAAAAGGGTGTCTGCGTCTCGCATACGCACTGTCTTTCCTCTCCCTCTCCATTCTCGCGACGATCGCCGTGCTCTACCTTCACCGCCGTTCGCCGTTCTCTCCGATCTCCGTCGCCGTTCGTCATTCTCTCCTCCCTTTCCTGTAAGTCCCTCCATCTCTCCTCTCTCTCCCCGTAGGTATGTATATCTCTCTCTCTCTCTCTCTCTCTCTCTCTCTCTCTTCGTGGGCCTGTATTCCCATGGCTGAGAATACTTTTTGATAGCATCTCCAACAGCCACTGCAATTTGTCTCTCTTGTCGAATTTTTCAGGTATACCGAGCCAAAGCATGAAAAAACCTTACCCAGCAGCCTAGCTCCACACTCGGCGATTTGCTCGACTGCTACAGTATCACGCTACCTCTGCCGTGGTACTGTAGCACTCGCTCCTCTCTCTTTGTCTCTCTCAACAATCAGATCTGTGCACAGTGACCCATCAGGTCTTCATCGCCGTCGCTGTCGACTCCGGCCAAGACAAGAACAGCCGTTGTGTGGTCGCCGTCGCCGGGCAAGTTCCAAAATCGAAGGTGTGTTCCTGTTCTTGTAGACTCGAAACCAAAATTGAAATCAAAGCCGACTGATTTTGGTGTGGGTTTTGATGCTGGGTATTGTTCCGCCTCGAAATTGAAGTCAAAATCAAAATCAATTATTTTTTGGTGGGTGTTGATGTTGTGATGTGCGATCTGTATGGGTTGAGGGCTGTAGTCTCAAGTTGAGGCCGTGGGTGTTGGTGCTGGTAGGTCCTCACAGAAGTTTCGCAGTGGAAGAACATGAACAGGGGACTCACGAGTCAAGAAGTTATGAATAAAAAATTGTTATTGGTATTTGAATAGGGAACTTGCCTAGGTTGTTGGAAAACTCATACATATGCTGGCTAGCTAAACTAGTTTTTGACATAATTCCTAAGCATTTTGCCTAAAAAGTGATTTGAGTCTGTTGGAGATGCCCTAACATGGTTATTTAATTTTGAGTGGGGGTGACCCCCCGTGCCCCATTGTAGGACCACCCATGGTCCAGATCATTGCAATTTCAGGAACAGAATACCAGAACTAAAGAAATACAAGAGAATGGCATGTGAGTGCCACATAGCCAGGAATCATGAAAATATTTAAAATTACTAACATGGTTATTTAGGAAAAGTTTGTTTTCTAGGTGTAAAATGAGGCTAGTGGTGACATAGTTATATCATGCGAGTGTGAGGACATTTATGTTGAACCAGTAGATTTTTTGTGACCATGTGTGATGAGGTTGATAATGTAGGTAGATTTGTTAGGATTCCTCTTTCGAAGTTTTGCTTGTCTTTGTCAAGATTGAAAAATTGTTTGTTTTGCTTTCTTTTAAGAATTAATATGAAACAAGACAAAACAAGGCGAGTTGAGTCCAAAACTAGAGTTACATATATATATGGATTTTGGAATACGTAATAGCATATGTCAGCTAGTCCCATATATGGTGGTTCTGTCTTTTTATATTTTCTTGATTACACTCCACATCCATCAATGTGTGAATATGCATAACCACAGCCACTAGGGCGGTGAATAATGTGTTAAAAGTGTATCGAAATCCGAAAAAAAAGTGTTTGGACATCTATGCACCACATAATTAGCACATAGCAGTGAACCACCAAATTAGCATATCTGTCACGCATATAGTATTGATTTTGTCTTAGGAAGTCACATCGGATGCAAAATATTGATATTGGTGGAAGGGTCATGCTAAAAAAAGAACTCTCCCGAATAGCATAAGTCGTCGTGTTTTTTTCGATGTACTTTGTGTGAAATAGTACGTGATTTGAAGGAGATAATGGTAATTTGATTTCTTTGTTTTTCCTATAGGTTTTTTAGTTGACTTCTTCATATGTCATTGCTTGTTTTTCCTATAGGTTTTGTTAGTTGATTTCTTTAAGACACATTGTACCAATTCTCCAACAAACCACTAAATCAATACTTTTCTTTGGTTTTCACAAAAAAATACACTCAGCTGCACCGGGAAACAACGCATCAAATTCATACTGTATGATAAGAATTTTCGTACTTGCAGGTTATATAAATGAGACCTATATTTAAAGGAACAACGATCACGGCAATCAAAGAAACTTGTTCAAAGTTGAAACCCACTAGTAGGATGAATATCTATCTGAAATCAATGCGGCTAATGTTTGCCATATTTTATGAAACTTACATTTAAAGAAGGAAACCAAAGAGACAGGGTTCATAAATCACTGTTGTACTTTCCACTGGCTTTCAATCCATATCTGTTAATGAGTTTACATTTTATTAGGCTGGCGTAGTGCTTTCAGTAATATTCTTTCTTCGCCTGGCTTTTGTGTAGATGATAATTATACTTACTAATGAAGACTGGAAGCATATTTTTCATGGCTGGACGTTTCATACTGTATGATAATAAATTTCGTACTTGCAGGTTATTTCATGGATAACTCTAGTATTGATCCGGGGCCTATTGACGGCTCCGTGCTTGTGTTACAAAAATAGCACCGTTCTCGTGCCGTATGGGAAGACCATGTAAATAGCCATTATCTTAAAACTTACTATGTTTTATAACATGAATTGTTGTAATGAATTTGGAGTATTCGTAAAACTAAAGAATAAGTTTCAATGTTATTTAGGGGAATCCTAAAGTTGAAAATGATACGTTGATCTGTCGTCACAATGATAACAATTTACAACATTTGGGGCGGCCTTCACCCCGCATTGTTGAGTTGATATACCAAGCTCGTTTTGGTGGAATTTTGGAGATGCCATTTATAACTTTGGATCGTGCTTTCACCACCGCACTCATTGAGTATTGGCGGCCAGAGACTCAAACATTCCATTTGCGTTCAGGCAAGTCCACAGTAACCCTACGGGATGCGAAAATAATTACCGGTCTCCCAGTTGACAGTAGACTGGTTACTAGGGACTCAAGATTTGACCAAGATAAGAAAAAAGAATTATGCGAGCGTCTACTAGGGTTGAATCCACCGGGAGAAGTTATGAGTGGGTTTAAAGTTAGTTTGAAATGGTTGCGTGAGAACTTTGACGGAAAGATCGAGGAGGAGGATGACGAAGTCATGATATTAAGGAAAGCTCGGGGTTATATTCTACAACTCATAGGTGGCATAGTTTTGCCGGACCAATCTAGTTCCCATGTCCACCTATGCTTCTTGTCTTTGCTTGACGACCTTCAACTTGCCGGTACTTACAGTTGGGGGAGCGCTTGCCTAGGCACCCTTTACCATTACCTGGACTTCGGCTCTACTATTGGATCGAAAGACTTGGGGGGGATGTTCGTACTCCTGCAAGTTTGGGGTTGGGAGCGCTTTCCTTTCCTTGCCCCCGCATGTAATGGGAAGCGGGTCATTCGTCATGATTCTCCTCTTAGTGGACGGTACGATTTCTTAATGAAAGATATCATTTACATTTAGTGTTGAAATGTTTATTTTTTACTAATATATTAATGTTGCTTGGTATCATTCGACGCCATTGATATATTAATTTTGTAATTGTGTAGGTGGGACGATGAATTCCACTCGCCGAATTTGCCGACCCATGTTGTTGGACATTACCGGTTCTCTTTAGACGTTCAAAAGCCGGACGAGGTTATTATTTACGTTACTTTCCGTTACTTTGTCACAAACTGTTGGTCCTTTAGAAAAAGACTTGTGATTTGCGGATCATAAATGAAGTAGTTTCGTGCATAATTTATAAAAAAATTTGACACCAAATTACAGTTCCCAATTAGTTCTTTACCTCAACGTCACTTAAAAAATATGCACGAACATATCCAATTTTTGTATCCAAAAACTACCCGTCTTTTCATGATAGATTTGGGCAACAATTTGGGACGGAGGGAGTACTTATGATTTACTTTCTTATGTTTTTTTTTAATTGTGTTTTCGTAGGTGGTGTGGCAGCCCTACACTGAGGACTTGATCCGATGTTTGGCAATATTTTGTAGTACCGGAAGAGGTATTTGGATGGAAAGTGTCCCACTCATCCAGTTCTCTCATGTTGAGCAGCACCAGCCAGAGCAGGTGTTGCGTCAGTTTGGAGGGAGACAAACCATCCCCCCCCCCTTCTAAGTCTTTAGGGGAGTTTCACGCTATGGATCTTAGGAATGGTCCGAAAGATTGGAGAAAGCCGATACGTTTGTGGAATAATAGGGCCAACAATATTATAAACATTACCGATCCTGACATTCTTGTCTACCCCGATGACGACCCGTACCTATATTGGTATGAAAGGATTACCTTACGTTTTGTTAGTAAGATGGGTGCAGCTACAAACACAGCGGTAATATATGATGATATTACTCTTTTTAAGATTCCATTTACTTTCATGTATGTAACTTTTTTTAAAATACATTGTAATGCAGATGCAACTGTTTGAGAGGCTTTCTATGTTGGACCTCTCTGCTGAGGCGGTTCAGGCAATGGCACAGAAAGGAGTCCAGTGCTTGAAATTCCAAGAGAAGTTATTCCGAAAGATAGCTCCTGAGCATAAGATACGAGATCCACTAGTTGAGGAGGAATTTGATGAGGACTATGACCAGATGAACCCCCACTTACAGGCAAGAGAAGGGGTCCACCAACAGAACGAGCCTCCACCGCAGCACCAGCCTCAGGGTCGTCCCGAAGGGACACATGTAGAATACCAATTCGAGGAACCCATTGCAACAAGTACTTCAGGAGGACCAGTGCACCATTCAGAGCTTTCCACTCCTTTCAGTTCAGCTATATTAAATATGGATGGGGTCTCAATGAGTCCGTTACTTAACTACTCACCAGCGGCAGGGGCAGGGGGTTCACAATCACAAACTCCTTCTGAGTTTGATTGGGCCAACATGCAAATATCCACTGTTGGTGGTGGAGAGACCATTTCTGAGTGTAGGTTGCTTTTGAAGAGGAAAAGGATGATAGAGTCGCAAGATGGGGATTCACTAGGCCAAGTCACACAGCTCACAGATACAATAATTCAGTCTGATGAGACACCAGAGGATGAGGGGGGAGAGGAGGAGGAGGAGGAGGAGGAAGTTGACATGGAAGGTGGAGGTCATGTTACCCCAAATAGGCCGCGTAGGACTACGCGTGTCTCTAGGCCTCCGCGTTGTGGTACTGGAGGACATATTCAGAAAAAGCATGGGGACACTAACCACGAGAAGGTCGTTGATGCTATAAGGGGTAGAGGTGGGGGTAGAGGAAGGGGTAGGGGTAAGGGTAGGGTAAGGGCCAGAGGTTGAGATACAAGTACGTTTGTTTTTAATTTTGTGCTTTATTTGTTTTTAATTTTGTGCTTTATTTAAGATAATTCCTTTTTGCCAAAGTCATCCTCGGAGGCTGTGTGTCCAAATTTCTGTTGCTCTCTGACTCTCTCACAAAAAAATTGTTTCCTGAACTATCATTTTATGATCTATGATTAATTCCTTGGTTGTGAATTTGTGTTGTGTCCTTTGGGAGTAAGAAAATCGAAATTCTCAAATTATTGCCTCTGCGAATTGTTTCAAATCTGGTTTGTAATCCAAATTACCAATCTGATAGTTAACTGTCTTGTTGTATTGTGGTACTGAACTTCGCATTTAAACTTTGACACATGGTGTGGATACTTGTTTCTGGTGGCACCATCTACTAGTATGTTAGGTGTATGTTCATAATCTTTCAACTTTCAGTACTATTTTTTAGTTTGATGTTGTTATTTTCCTTGCAGATCTTACCAGGATGCCTTTGAATCATGCTGAGATGATGAATGCTGGAACGCGTATTTGCAAGTAAGTTTTTTTTTTTACCTTTGAACTTGCAGATGGTTCACCTGTACATTTACCATTACCCAATCTTTGTTTCTTCAAGGCTAAACTGGAAATTATGGCTCCAGCCCCACCACAGGGCATTCCCCCATCAGATGGTTACCCGGTTGTGCTTTATTTATTTTACATAATCGATTAGTAGGATGAGCACAACCCGGCGTGGGTTTCGATTGTGGAATATATATATATTTGTAATGGTAATTAGGATGGCAAATGGATCGGTGTGGACATTGAATGATTTTGTTTGTTGTTTCTGCTATTTCTTTGAGACGCTTAGACGTCGGGATAGCCCAACATACAAAGGAAACTCTGCCCGATTTTACCTAGAATTAACTTATACGGGGTCTAAATTAACCAAAGCCAGGGAGTATTCACCGTGGTGAAGTAGATAGCGGACACGTATCCCACACGCATGTCGGATACGTGTCCCTTATCAGACAACATAAATCCCTTCTAAATTTTTTACAAACCCCTACGTTTTTAGGTTATATGATACACCATACATCCGGACTAAATTTTTCCTTTTTTCTTACTGTATCTCTTTAGATTTGGAGCAGCATATTTTGGCAACAGGAGCAACAAATGTTGGCAGCAAACATATCCTTCTAATGTTCGCAAAATGAAGCTGTTATGCTTAGGTCTAAAACTTATGTAATATTGCATATAAGTTTAGTGGACAATCTTATGACCAAAACTTATGTAATATTAATGGTCCCCTGTCATGTGTAATTCTGGATAATGATGTGAACTGGTGTTGGATTTCGGTTGAATCACCATGGTATATTTGGTTTTTTTTTTTAATAGTTATTCTTACTTTTTAATAGTATTTCAGTGGTATATAAGGTTGATGCAACCAAGGTTTTTGGCAGAGCAATGGTCATTTGAGCTTTGAAAATTCTGGCTTATAAAAGGCAGTTTAGTAGAAAAGGATGAAGTTTGAAAAGTCAGTGATGTAGGAGAGATCAAATAAGTAATTCTATGAGGAACTACAATTTGGTTTTTTGGAAGGATACTTTTTCGTTTTGGTAGGAACAATATTGGTGGCGCGGCCGGATTCGTCCCGTAGTTAGGCATTTCGGCTACGTGACGAATCGGACTGCGCTTCTTTTCTAGTCCCAGTGTGAAAGTTGCGGGTCACTGAATGTGCCTCTGTGACCAACTCCATTATGACGGGATAATCAGGGTGGCATTTCAGCGGACCGCAACTTCGACCCCGAAAGTCTAAAAGAGGCATGGCCAGATTAGTCCTGTAGTCCGATATACCGGCTACACGACGGATCTGAGAGCATATCTTTTTGAGTCCCGGGGTGAAAATGGTGGGCTGCTGAATATGCCTCCGTGATTAAAAAATGTCTTCTTCTTGGTGCTTAAAAAACCATAAATTGTGTTTTTAAAAATTACAGGCTGTGTTCGTTTGGGCTTTGCCAACCGGGTTTCGGGTTTAAAAGCCCAGAACCCGTATTCGGTTCAATGTTTAAAATTGGGTCCGTGAGATAATTTTGTGAACCACAGTAAAACATTTTCCTCCTCTCTCCTCTTTACCTCTGAGCGACTCTCACACGCCCCCCTCTCTCTCTGTCTCGCACACACACACCCCCCCACCCACCGCCTTTACTGATCTGTATTTTTTTGTGTTGGTTTTTTCCTTCATATATCTGTGCTCCTTTCATATATGCCAGATTGCCAGTTCTCCATTTTGTCTTCTTCAACACAAGAAAAAATGAAAATCTACAGGACGTCATTGCATATCAAAATAGGCTCTTTTTTTTTTATATGACTTTGGGTGATAAGTTTATGAGGATTACAAAACGTGATATCGCTTTATTTAATATTCTATATGGGCAATTTGTTCTGTAGGTTTACGCTACGATAAAGAGTGGATCAATAGCCATTGCAGCATCGACACTAGATTCCTTACTTGATGTTTCCAGAGAGTGATGTACTTGTATCGATCGTTTGGCATTTGGCAACATTTGAGTTGTTTTCACCCGAGAAACTTGTTCCAATTCATGAAAAGCCTTCTTCTTCTTTTTTCCGTCCGTGAAAGGGCTTTGCAAGATGTCCTCATTTGTTTTTCACTATTCCCCCCTTGGTTAACAATTCCAAGTTCAGAATATGTACTGTAATTTTTAATTGTCATAGATTTTTTTCCCCTTTTGAATTTGATTGTGCCGAGTACTATTTTTTCCCCCTTTTCAATTTTAATGAAATGCCTTTTAACCGAAATTTGTAAAAAAAATAAAAAATATAAACAATTTTTGAAAAATTAAAAAAGAATCAACCGAATAGCATCTCAGAAATCCAGCGCTGTAATTGCTCCAGAATTTTGAAACGAACAAATTTTTGGAGAGAAGTTCAAAGCTAAGTTTCTGAAAACATTTCAAAATTTTTGGCCAAAACTTGCAAACGAATTAAAAGAACAGGTTATGCTCGGTTGGTTTTATTACAAAACAAATACTCCGTAACTCGTTTTCATCGTCTTCGACTATTTTAAAATTTGTATTTGTTACGATTTCATATTATGACCAACAATTTGAAGACATTTTTTTTATTCGGACACTTTATTTTTTACTTTTGGAAACACAAAATAAAGTGGAGTCAAGAAGTAAAGAATGGGATAAGGTCAAGAATACACAATGCGTGATACATATGGGAGAAGTCTGATTTTTTACGGTTGAAAAGTGCATTATTGTATTGAACAATAAAAAGTCTGATTCAAAGCTATAGTAGTAAGTCTGATTCTGATTCAAAGCTGTAGTTGTAAGTGTAAGTCAGATTCAAAGCTGGATGGATTCGTTTCAAAGTTGCAGGGGGCCAAGAATATTGAGTCAAGCTCATGCCACATTGCATCACGCACATGCCATATGCATGGTATTCTCGAAGCTGGCAGATTCTCCTAGCATGGCAGGGGGGCCGGGGCCAGCATTATTGAATCATGCACATGTCATGTGCATCATGCATATGGAATGTGCATTATGCTATTGTTTGTATAATAAGGGATCGTCTCCTCCAGTAATACTCTCCTCCATTATCGGTTTATACACTTCCAAAAAGATGTCTAGTTCTTGTAATGAACGTATAATGTGTGTACATGTCGGTGGTCAGGTAGTCCAGCAGCCAAACGGTCCGTCGTACGCCGGGGGTACTGTTCTATTATTATCAATACCGCGTGGGATAACTCTCACAGATTTGAGGCAATTTATTAGTAATGCAGGAAGATTGCCGAGTACGGTGATGAAAATAACATACGCGTTTCCAATTCTTAGCTTCCCTCACACAATGTATACATACGTTGGGGTTGAAGTCGTTGACGATAATGGCGTCAATATAATATTTGATGTTGCTGACGGCATATCCGGTTACACCCCCACTCTGTACACAGAAGTTGTTGACAATAATATTTTCAGACAAGAAGTTGGGGGATCACGTTACCATCGTTCTACTCAGTGGTCTAGTAGGTCGCACGAAAGGGATCCTTCTAAACAACAATATTTAGCCGACGACACATGCTTTGCAGATGACATGCATGACGATTCCACCATTTTGGAGCAACACACCGACTACATGGAACACGACAGCGCATTTGACAATAATCTTGGAGATGATGATGAGATCTCACAAAGCTCCGAGGAGGATGTTGATGAGGGTTTAGAGGCTGAGGAGCATGAAGAACATGAGATTCCTGATTGTGAGCCGCCAAGTTCCATGTTCACCGATGACACATGGACGAACATCGTGGATCCTAGTCCACAAATGCCTACTAAGAGTCACGTCGGGTGGGACGGACATTGTGAGCTATTTAAGGGACAGGTATTTATTATTACTCGCAATTTAAATGAAGTAATTTTTTTAGTAGAATGTGAAACAATATGAGCTCAGTAGAACTTTATTGGCAGGTTTTCTTTAGAAAGGAGGAGGTTCAAAATACGGTGAAGAAGTATAGCATGCAACAAAATAATGCGGTGAAGACATCAGTATCGTCACCGACTACGTTGGTGTTCAATTGCAAGAACCCGGTCCCATGTCAGTGGCGACTAAGAGCAAGAAAGTGTAAGGATTCCGATGAGTGGATAATCAGTCGATATGCAGGACCACACACTTGCGTTGCGGAGAGTGTAACCCAAGATCATCATAATCTTGACGCACGATTCATTTCTGAAATTATCGCCCCTATAGTGAAAAAAGACGCAAGCACGAAGGTGAAGGTCCTTCAAGCAATGATTTTAGATAGGCCAGAGGGATTCCAACCATCGTATGCGAAGACTTGGGCTGCGAAGCAAATTGCTATAGCAAGAATTTTTGGGAACTGGGATGAGTCATACGCGGAAGTCGAAAGTTTCTTGGCCGCGGTGAAAGTTACAAATCCAGGTACGGAGTACCTCCTACTGTCGAAAGATACAAACATACCAGGATGCCGCACATTCGATCGTCTTTTCTGGGCATTTGGGCCGGCCATCGAAGGGTTCAAACATTCCAGGCCTGTGATAAGCATTGATGGTACCTTCCTAACAGGAAAGTACAAGGGCGTAATCTTGGTTGCTGTGAGTCAGGACGCAGAAAATCAAATATTTCCTATTGCATTTGCCATTGTGGAGAAGGAGGATGCAGATAATTGGGGGTGGTTTCTGTCATGCCTCAGACATTTTGTCACCAATCGAACAGAATTGTGTCTAATTTCAGACAGGCATACCGGTCTATTGTCGTACATCAAAGGAGATCCACTTTGGAGACCCCCCCATGCTTATCATCGCTATTGTGCCCGTCACATTGGGGCAAACTATATGAGGAGATTCAACAAAATTGTGGGCAACCAAGTAAAAGTTACGGCCATGGAAATCCAAAAACGAAAGTTTAAAGCTCAGCTTGAAAAGACTAAAAAGTTCGACGACCAAAAGGTCTACAAGGAACTAACGGAGGATTTGGTTTTAAAGAAATGGTCATTCGCGCATGATGGAGGTAGGCGTTACGGATCGGAAACAACAAACATCTCAGAGAGCTTAAATGGAGTCCTAAAAGAAGCTAGGCACCTGCCCATAATGGGAACGGTTATGATGACATTCTACAAGAGCGTTAACTATTTCAATGACAGAGCTGTAGAAGCACGAAAAAAATTGAGACCGGGGGAAACTGGAGCACGTTTGCCATAAACAAGTACAATACGTGGAGGAATAAGGCATCGAGACACCAGGTCGTTGAGTTTGACCGCGCGGCAAAAACTTACGAGGTGCAAACCCCAATGAATCGGACGAGCCCATATAAAGGAAATCACAAACATTCTGTTGACATGACCAATCGTACGTGCAGTTGCAACAAGTTTCAACAATGGAAGATGCCGTGCTCGCATGTGCTTGCGGCGTGCATGTTCATGAAAACTTCCCCTTTCGAATACTTCAGCTATGTTTGGTCGCTCGAATCAATTATACAAATGTATGCCTCTCAACCATTTAGGCCCCCGCATGACAAGGCATATTGGCCTCAAATCAATGGGCCAACCATCATTCCAGACCGAGAACGTATCCGGGGGCGAGGGCGACCCCAAATCACACGATTCAGAAACGAGATGGACTGGATTGAGCACCAACCATCACAGAGACAGTCATGCACATTGTGTGGACAAGAAGGACATAATCGAAGAAAATGTCCCAGAAGTACGGCAGAAGCATCAAGTTCAAGAACGAATTTGTAAGCGGTGGTAGTAAGATATTTACGTATGTATGGAGCCATGTTATCTTGTACTTGTTTTAATTTGAAATCTTTGTTTTTAAATTCGTAATTTGTAGTTTGTAACTTTCGATTATATGTGTAATTTATGAATGTGGTCACATTATAGTTTATTTGTCTCATTATTGCCAACAATTATCTGTTTCAAATGCCTATTAAAAATAATACTAATTGTTCCAAAAAATACACAACGGGCATATGCAAAATAGTTATTATTAGTAATTAACACCTGTCACTTGGCCATGTTGTCACATCAATCTAAAAAAAACAATTACATGGTTAACGCCTTTTGTATATGCGTTCTCGTATAACTTCTTTGGTGCCTATCACTAAGAAATAAGTGTGAATGACACTTATTAACAGTTGATTATCAAGGATTTCGGAATCTGACATTTCACAATGATATGCAATTGGAAGATTTAAATTTCATTAGCAAAACTTTTAAGGATTTGCTGACTGATAACTTATTGTATCTCATCTACTATATAATTTGGCACGTATATTTATGGTATATATAAACATAACAATATAGTTGATATACATTAATGAACGTAAACCCAACATCTCCGTGTCCTACACTATTGAGAAATAACGTATTCGAGTGTTCGTATCATGTCGTTTCGGTGTCGCATATCTCGTGTCTATTTCCGTGCTTTTTCGATACACACCAATAGCCTTCAAAATGTTAGCAATGCAAATAGTGTAAAACAAAGCATCATTGTACAGACTGCCAACAGATATCAAGCATGAGTTGCCCAATAATAACTGCTGCAACCAGTTGCAGATAACCTGCTGCCTCCAATAATCTAATCTTCGTATAACTTCTCGTAAAACCGTCGATCCATTCTGTTACTGACTGTTGACATCATATATAACACATCATGCACATTCAATATGCATCATGCACATTCAATATGCATCATGCACAGTAAATGTGCATCACGCATATTGGGTATGCGTGATACACGGTGGATATCCAGCTGTCCCGGCTCGCATATGCCAGCACGGATAATGCACATCCGATATGCGTGATGCACATGAAATGTGCGTTTTGAACTATTTTTAAAAATAGTTTGAAAAAACGTATATTTTAGCAAATAGTTTTCTAAAAACGTATAAATCGATAAAAAACTCAACTTGTGTGCATTGAAACTCTCGAGATCAAGGAATGATCGAAGGCCCTAAAACCCACTTTCCCTGGGCTTTTGCTTTCTTCTACGTCTCTTTGGGGGGGAAAAAAAATAGACACAATCACGGATACCATCCATGGCCTCTCCAATCCCCCTTCTCACGGAAGATTCTCCGCCGCTGCCGGACCTCCCGCCTGAAATCATAGCTGCGGTTCTGTCCAGGCTTCCCGTCAAGTCTCTGCTGCGACTGAGGTGCGTTTGCAAGTCGTGGCGTTCTTTGATTTCCAATCCCAAATTCGCGAAAACCCATCTCAGTCTAGCATCTGCGAACACTGATTATAGCAATCATAGACTCATTTTAAGCGGTTCGTATCCCTATACTGATTTCAAGTCATGCTCTCTCTACTCTATTTTGAATGAGAAATCTGATTGTGCTGTTCAGCTTGATTGTCCTTTGAAAAGACCTAATCTTCGAGTTACGATTTGGGGTTGTTGTGATGGTTTAGTGTGCATTGGAACTGGAAGTGTAGTATGTATATGGAACCCGTCCACTGGAAAATACAAGCGATTGCCGGATTTTGAAATGGCTTACATTTGCTACTCGTGGTTTGGGTTTGGTTATGATGAGTGTATTGATGATTACAAAGTGGTGGGATTCTTTTTCAATGATCGTGCGGGTGGTTTTGAGCTCGAAGTAAAGGTGTATACATAAAGGTCTGATTCATGGAGAAGGATAGAAGGCTATACTCATCGTGTTCCTCGATATGCTTCATGGACATTTGTGAGCAGGGCCTCCACTGGATCCACTGGCCTGGGCGTGGTGCGTCCAATGATATTATTGTTTCTCTTGATTTGGTGAAGGAAACGTATGGAGAGGTTTCGGAACCTAAGTATCGATGTGGCTATTTTTATGACTTCTCGTTGGGTGTTTTAAATGGTTGCCTGTGTCTGCTCTGTAACTACTATGATGATTGTTTTGAGCTATGGGTAATGAAGGAATATGGTATTAGAGATTCTTGGACCAAGTTGGTATTCGTACCTTATGTGTCACATCCATTGAATCACCCTCATGATTCCGCAGAATTATGCATTTTGGAGAATGGTGTAGGTTTAAAGGATATTGTTTCTAAGTGTTCTGCACCGTTATGCCTTTTGGAGAATGGTGAAGTTTTATTGGATGTTGCTACACATTTAGTTCGGTACAATCCCAAAGATGGCACATTTAGTTTTCCTGTGATTCATAATTGTTCTCCATTTTTCACTGCGTATCCCTACATTGAGAGCCTTGTCTCGCCTGACTTCGATGCTAAAAGTGGGGTTCAGTGGCAACACCAGTACTAATGAAAATAAAGGTAAGTTTAGATGTTTGATTATGTCCATACCTTTCCCAACTCTTGTTAATGCACTATGTGTTTGCATTTGTTCTTGTGTCTTTTTAATCTCCAAGTGATGTACTCAATGTTGATGTTAGAAAGAAAAAAGAGGATACTTTGCTCATATTTATTGAAGTTTAACTAAATTGTGGTAAAACCGCAAGTGTTAACTCGGAAAGAAATCATGCAAATATGATTTCACATCATTATGTATTTGACTTTGCTTATGGGGATGATGGGTTCTTGAGGTGACATTTGATTCTTTGGTAACGTTTCCAGTAACTTGAAGGAATAGCTTGAGGAAAATTTAAAAAATATTCCAAACATGAATGGCGGATGACACTTAAGCACGTTGCCATTAGATAAGTATATAAGTATCTTATATGTTGCTCCCCTTTTCTTTGTTGTTGGTGTTTTGATAACAGGTATTGGAAATTATATTGATTACTCTGTGTTCATTTATAGGTTTTTGACTTAGAGGGACATCAAGTTCAAATAAAATAACGTAAGAGAAACATCGATGTCTCTTTTTTTGGCGAGTGAGGATTAAAAAGTTCCTTCGTTGCTGCGGTCCATGGCTTCAACTTTTCTTTAATTGCCTTGAGGACATTAGACTGGTGACTTTTTGACAGTTGGACTTGATGCTCCTTAACTATTTGCACGATTGGTTAAGGTTGACTCATATTTCTTGCTTGGAACCCCTAATAGATCCAATCAAGAAGCAAAAACTAGACGAGAACTGACGGCCATGCACGTTTAATTCGTACTTAATCAACTCGATTTAGTAGTTTTCCTGTCTTCACTTAGTTTAATTGTAAGTATGACTTTGGAAGCTATTGATCAGTTTCTTAGCTTGAATCCTTCAAACCTTAATAATTCTTGCATGTTCATACTTACAATGTTTTGGACGTTGATTCGAGGAGTTGGAAACTCCATTGTGATGAATTCGTGGCTAAAATTGAGACCATGGACAAGGGTTGTGAAGGTGTTGGGCGCTAATTATTGCCATGTTCTGTTTTTGGCGCTCGAGTGTGGGTTAGGCACGACTTAGGCGCCAGTCTTTTGTTACACGGTCCACCAACTTCTAACGACCATATCTCCATCATCTGGATTCAGATTGAGGCGAGTTTTACGCCTAAATTGAAGCCCCAAAAGTTTTCTTTAACATGGAATCTGAGGTGGTCCCATCACCTAATTCTAATTAGAGAGAAATTGAGAAAAGAGTATGGCTTTAATGCCACGGACTAGTCTTGGGATTCCATGTCGATCTCCTGGGTTTTGTTGCATTGACTTCATCACTCTCTTTTGGGAACTCCACCATTGACCTTGGACCATACCTTGTAGTATCCTTGGAGCGTTGGTGAGATGAGTTTCACTTTGTTACTTGTAGTCAATTACGTATTCCTAATTGCACGTTTTCACATTTGATTAAGCAGGATTATTCGATACTGCTCTGAATTGAGGTGAGTATTCCATACCTCGCTAATAGTGCCGTATTAATTCTATTTTTGTTAGTTCCGTACTTTACGAGATCATTTTTCGTAGTGAATCCTATGGGTGTCAAACGTTTGATAGTAGATTGACAATCTATTGATGGCACTAACGGATTAGTTCTTGTTCAGAAGGACAATAAAGCATGCTAGCATTTACAAGATTGTGTGTCCTGTTGTCATCCGAGTCGTATTTCTTGTGACTTTGGGTTTATTGTGTACCAAAACAATAGGATGGTTTTTGATTGAATTGTTTATTCAGAATCTTGTAGATCCTTCTGTTTACAAACACCTTGTTACTTATCTGTGGCACGCTATAACTTTTGTTTGCAATATCCCATATGAGCGTTAACTTGTATTATTGCTTGACGTTTTTTCAGGAACTGAGAACGAGGAGATGTGATTTCCAGAATCGAATAGCTTATATTGTAATTCTCGTGGTGTGAAGACTTGTACCTGCTTTATGTTTAAAAAAAAAAAAAAATGACATGTAATTAGAGCTAGTACTCTTTTATTTGTTTTTTGAAATGTTAATGTCGTATGGACATAATCTAGTACTTGCACAACTCTCGATGGTACCTAGTATCTAAATCCTGGTATGGCTATTTTGGGAGCTTAAATTGTACTATAACGATGGCTTCTCCATTTTACCAATGGTTAATCAAGTTACTTTGCTTCTGCTTCAGCTTATCCCCTTTTTATTGCTTTGATTATGCTGAGGGAACTTTTAGGAGTGCAAACGAGTTGAGCTTTATAGTATTTGACCTTGGCTCGTTTGCTATAGGAGCTCAAAAAGCAAGCTCGAGCTCGGCTTGCTTGTAAATGAGCCGAGTCTTTAACGAGCTAAGCCTGACTAATTTACCTAACGAGCCTCTTTAAATGAATCGAGCCGATAAGACAGTCGAGCTTTGTCAAACAGAGCCAAGCTTTTGAGGGTTGAGCTTAGCGCGTTTAGTAAACAAGCCTAATATAGAGGACTAAAACTTCACCATTCTTCAAAATACAAAATGAAATGGTATACTGTAAATTTGATGGACTTGTCACATAAGGTACCACAGCCAGTTTGGTCCAAGACTCTCTCATACCATATTCTTCGTCACCCATACGTTAGCACAAGTGTGGTAATCATAGAGTACGCATACGCTATCTCATACAAACGACCATCTCGATACTTGAGTTCCAAAACCTCTCCGTAGGTCTCCTTCACCAAATCAAGAGAAACAATAATCCCATTGGTCTCCCTACTCGCATCCCAAAAGAGGGCCCCGTTGACAAATACCATTGAACCATGTCGATAGGGAAGATGACCATGAGGAAAGTCTCCAATCCTTCTCAACGAATGAGTCCTCAATGCAATAAATGCTATACGATCAGGCGATCAAGTATTTATCGGTGTCCAATTTATATGCTCTCCCTTTTTAAGTCTCTACTACAGTTCTGCGTGCCATTTCCAATGGCTTATATTTTTTTGACATATATTATGTTTTATTTTTTAGAAGCATTCTCTTATAGAAATAATTGAAATCAATCAAACAAGATCTATATTACATATTTTTAGCAATATACATTGAAAGATATAAAAACAATTGAAAATGACATGTAAAATCGTACTGGACATTTAAAAAGGGACGGAGGGAGTATATTTTTCTACATATTTGAACCAACTACAAGATAAACAATCCCAATCATTGTAATATACCTTACATGGGCCCACAATGGACCAACTGTATAGTGCAGTGAAGTCCTCATATGCCCAGTCCTTCAATATCCAGTCTTCAATCTTCTTATATTAAGGGTGAGTTTGGAACCTAGGAACAAGTTTTCCTTGTTTGGTTTGAGAGGAAACAAACAAGAAAATAACAAAACTAAACAAAAATATAAGCACAATAAATTTTCGTCAATATATTTTTCAAATTTTTTTTTCCTTTCTTTCCCTTTCCTTTCCTCATATTCCAAACAGGACGTAAGAAATTGGGGGTGCCAAGTAGGGGTGAGCATGGTCCGGATTGGTTCGATTTTATAATAAACCAATAACCAAACCAATATATACAGATTATAAATTTGGAAAACCAAACCAACCTACCAAAAATAGAGAACCAAACCATTAAAATACGGTTTAGTTTCGGTTTAAAACCACGATTTGCTTTGAACGCTAAGCTATTATCTCTTGATAATCACATGACCACTTTGTAATTTGACATTCAAGACAAAGTGACCAGCACATACATGAATCGTGATGTCCGTTAACAAACGAACGTATCTAAACTGGAAACCTGATACCCCTGCAGATAATTCTGTATCCGTACATGTCAAAAACCAAGCTGGGAGATACCATTTCAGAAGCAGCACTCTTATAAAAGAAAAGGGTACTCAGGCTGGAACATTAAGAAGAAAACATGGTTCAAAGCTACCATAGAAGTAGCAATTCGTAATTGAACTGAAACGCGTAGAAGATAGGGTAATGAAGGACTCTGAACAAACCACAATGGAACACAAGACAACTGAGCTGTAAATCAATTATGTTACGACCGCTGAACAAACTTGGTTGACAAAGATAGTTTATGCGCCGCTAATGTAGCGGCTTGTCGAGCATTTGACAAACTCACACCATCCATTTCAAATAGAATTTGTCCCGTGGACACACGAGCAATCCGACCCGTAGGATTTCCTTTTCCTCTTCCCATTCTGAATCCTGTAGGTTTCTCGGTAACAGGGAGATCCGCAAAAACTCTTACCCATACCTTGCCATTTCTTCGGAATTGTCCGCTCATAGCACGATGGAATTGTCCGCTTATAGCCCGACGCGCTGCTTCAATGGCTCGATGTGAAAGACGACCCGCTCTACAACTTTGAATGCCATATCTTCCAAAACCAAGTTGTATACCCATTCTTGTTCGCAAATAGTTAAACAATGGCGACTGACTTAAAAAATCTTTTCCTCAAAAACAAACCAATTTGTGAAGTTGAGAGAAAACGCCGATTTCCAAGTCTTCCGCACGTTATCAAGTGTTTACCTCCTGTGAGTCCTCTTGTGGACCCTAAAACTTCCCATATCTTTTCATATCAACCTGCAACATATCCAGGGAAAGAGTTCAAGTTCCAACTTCAAAGCACATTTTCTTGTAAGAGAAAAGAAATATGTAACAAACTTAATAGGTGCAAAAATAAAAACCAGTCAGTTCAGACTCAATTCTTTCCCTTTCCCAAACATGCGAAATTGAAACCCCCAAGAAAAATAACTTTTACCCTCCGTCTTGATGGGCAAAATTCCTGATTTCTCTGACATTCATTAACCACAAAGGAAACTCTAACAAATGACAGAAGAACCTAACCGAGTACTTGAGAAAGATGATACCTCTAGAACAACCGATGACAGCAACAGGAAACCAAGAAAGGATTCTAAGATCTTAAACTTCTAAAAACAAGAAACCATAGCTACCATGACAAATGACAAATCTATTAGAGCAAGTATATTTTCTCGAAAACGGTCCTGTCATTCCCTTAGAAAGACCCTCTTCTTATACTCCTCAATATTCTATACAAGGAATGTTTACAACTGTCAAATCCCAAAGATTAAGCTATTTACCACTAATTCCCTAACTACAAGCAATCATACAAGTCAAACATCCTGCAACTGATTTGCTGGTCACAAGCAATCACACCACAAAACAAATCATCAATTTTTGGTATGAAAATCAGCTCCAGAAGTTCAGCTTTGACAGACTATGCAGCAAAACATTGGCGCCTAACCCACACTCGCGTGCTGGAAAATAGAGCGTGGCACTAATTCGCGTAACCCTTGTTGGGAGAGCTTTCTAAAATTCAACCCAAAAAACGTCCACTGCCTCAATTTTAGCCACAAATTCATAACAACAGACTTTCCAACTCTTCAAATCAATGCCCAAACCAAATATTGAAGTATGAACATGCAAGACTAACTAAGTTCGAAGGATGAAGCTCAAATACTCATCAATGGCTTCGAAAACTCATACTTCCAGTTCCTGTAAGTGAAGACATGAAAACTACTAAAACAAGTGGATTAAGCGTAAAACTATACGATTCGTCACAGAAGGGCCTGCTAGCTACTTTTTTTTCCTGTATAACAGGATTATTAAACATGCATGGCCGTCAGTTCTTGTCGAAATTTTGCTTCTTGATTGGCTCTATATGGGGTTCAAAGCAAGAAATATTCTTCAGCCTTAACTAATCGTGTAAGTCCTACCATTAGAAAATCAACAGTCAATTAAAAAAAAGTTGAAGCAATGGACATCACCAATGAAGGAAACATTTTATTCTTCTCACTCCCCAAAAAAGTGAACATCACCGTTTCACGCATGGTTTTTTTTTTTTTTTTAAATGGCCATTACGTAACGGATTTTGGAAGGCCCGTTACCGTTACGGCCACGAATAACGGTGTTATGGGAATTCACATGAGTAACGGCAGTTATATAACGGGAATCGGTGTGTAACGGCCGTTACACAGTTCCTGGCAGCAAACAGAACAAAAACGATTTGGACTTAGATTTCGGCTCCTCGGTATGTTTTTTCTCTTCTACGGGTTTGATTTGGCATGTATAGGCTGCGATTTAGGTTTTTTGGTGATGGATTGGAGGTTATTTGGGGTTTGAATTGTTGGATTGAGGTTCTTGTAGGTTAAGGGTTTTTTTTTCTGGGTTTCTGTCGAAGAACAGGGGGTTTCAACCGAGAGAGAGAGAGAGAAAGAAAGAAAGAAAGAAGCCATACCTGGAGGCTGGGTTAGAGAGAGAGAGAGAGAGAGAGAGAGAAGCCATACCTGGAGGCTGGGTTTCAATCGATCGAGGAAGGTGGAGGTGAACATGACTGCATAGTGTATATACCGTAGTATTGTGCCGGTTTTATCATGGAATTGATTTTGCCAATCCAATTTTTTTTTTTATGTTCCTTTTATTTTTTCATAAAATAAATAATTTAATAAAAACACAAAGAAGAGTGAGATTAACAAAAAGAAGAGTGACTTCATTAGGAGTGTTTTGTGTACCAAAATTATTGTGTACCAGTAAGCATATACTATAATACTACTAGGCATATAAATTATAAATTACCTTTATCAATTAGTTTAGACTTGGTTTAATACTGGCATTTCTTTTTTAAACATATGTAGGGACAGAGTCCTTTCAATAAGGGATCTCTTATTGAGTTAAGTTAAAGACATCCTTTCTGCCAATCGAATTTTGATGATCCGAATCGTTAAATGTGTTCAGAAGATGTTTTTAAGGGTATCTGCAAGAAATCAACTCAAAATATGACCAGGAAGTGCCTAATCCAACCAAGTTTTCATAAAGTTTGACAGTAATTGTTCTATGTAACAAATATTTGAATTAAGCATATTTCGGTTATATTTTGAACCAATTTTACGCGGGTATCCTTAAAAACATGTTTTAAGTTGAACGAATTGGTTCTTCAAAATATGATCCAGAAGGCTCCAAACTATGAGACTCTTAACTTAAATTCTCATTTTAAGGTTCTTATTAGAAGCTCACTGTATGTAGGGATATTTAATGCATGACATTTTATTGGGAGTGTGTTGTGTACCAAATAAATTTTTTTTTTTTTTGAAGAGGAATTGCCCATAATTGTGTTCCATTAGTTTAGAATTATTATCATAATGTATATTTTTTTTTTCTTAACATTGTAATTAAAAGGGAGAGTGTGACTGGAAAATTTAGAAAACTAAAGTTTGTCTTTGATAGGAAATTATAGGAATTTGCATAGATAACTAAAAGCCTAATGACTAATAATAAAATTGACCAATGACCAATCCTAATTTGTTAGACAATGAAAATCCATCTCCTACAAAAATTTCAGCATTTATTGTCTCAAAATGCAACTTTTGATCCAATTTTACTTATAAAAATACTTTTAAAAGTCAAATAATGGTCATATATCTCTAAAAACATATTTTTAAAAAAATAAGGTTAGAATATGTGTATCGATGGTTTTTTTAACCATGTGCTAGTGCTTTAAAAAAATTCACGATTGCGGTCACCGATTCCCGTTACACATTTGACCGATATTCCCGATACCCGTTACCCGCGACCGTTACGTCGATCTCAACAAAGATTTAAAACCATGGTTTCACGTAAATTATTTTATTTGAACTTGTGTCTACGCTAGAAAGGCCCAAATTTTTTGCTTTTGTAAGGTTATTTTTTACCGACTCCGTGAATACTCCCCAACAAGTAGTATCAGAGCCTGATGTCTAAAGAACTTTGGGCGGACGCAAATCGATTCTGTGGGCTTCCACAGAGACTCTTGATGAAGTGGGAAAAAAATCCAAGGTGGCTCTCAATGGAGCAAGGATGTAGGCAGATGGGAAAAGCGTTGCATGCATGAAGGCTCTCGATGGAGTAAAGGGGTTGGCTCTCAATCGATCGATGGGCTGGGTGAGGTGAAGTCTAGGTTTGATCGGTCTTGGAGAGTTTAAAAGATCATGGATCAAGGGGGAGTCAAGTGGATCCAATCGAGGAGGAGCTAGGCCCAATGCGTGGTTCACACACGAGAGAAAGATTGTTGAGAAGATGTGTGAAGGATTAAATTCCACATCTGATAAATAAAAAAAAAAGTTAGACCTTAATATACAATTGGATGGTTTATCACTTAAAAGTAAAGTTGAAAATGAACCAAGCAGATCGCGAGCTCGGCTAGGCTCGTTAAGGGAGGCTCGGCTTAATTAAAAATGCTAGTTTAATAAATGACTAAAGTTGGCTTGTTAAAGCTCGAGCCGAACTCAAGTTTTTGGCTCGTATACTAAACGAGCCGAGCTCGTGCTTGACAAAGCTCGACTCGGTTTGTTTACGGCCCTACTTACAAGGCTTAGCTTTTTAAGTTGATATGAGTCATACAATTTATATTGGGTCCAGGCGACGTGGTGTGGACTCCGTGGATACTCCCCAACGGATTGGGCCTACACGCACACAAGCGAACCTCAGGCGGATCAAATCCCAATAATAAGCTCCCATTCCCTTGGGAGCGCGATCCCGTCTCAAGGGGAACATGCTCCCGTGGCGTTTCTCATCCGAGAGAGCCTCTGATTTGGGCAATTCCTGCAAGTAAGGGGAATACTCAACCACAGAACTCTGCAGAGACCTTCATTCTGGTTCCTCAAGGAACTTTTTTGAACGTTGCATCTTGTCCCCGTGCTTTGAACTGAGCTTTGTATACTTCTATAGAGAGCAAACCCTGCCATCAGGTAGCACAACAAATCAGTTTCAAGGAACGTATGATTTTAAAGCGTAAATTTAATCCAAGAGGCCGAAGATAGAAATCGGCGTCATAATGCAGGACAAGGAGCATTGCATGTCAGTTTCTGAAATTCGGTAGCTAACGACTAGCCTAATTCCGCAACCATGTAACGACTGCATCAAAACATGTACGAAACCAGCATCTGCTTTCTGTAAATTAATTTCGGCAGCAATGAACCAATATCGGGAAAAAAAAAAAAAGAAAAAAATCTCTTGACAAGGTTAGTTTCCAAATGTCATGGTAATCAAATGACCACTTTGTAATTTGACATTCAAGACAAAGTGACAGACACATAACATGAATCATGATGTTGTCCGTTAAAACTAGAAACCTGATACCCCTGCATCCAAATTTCTAAATACGAGTTGCGTGGTTATTTACCAAAGAAGAATCGAACTTGCTCGGAGGTCCTGTCTAAATTCATGGAGGTAGACCGCATAGAGTAAGTTTTATTTTTGAAAAAATTCGCCTACGTTAAGAGTTCAGCGGAAACGGTCCCATGCTTTCTACTGTTTTAATATGTACGCAAGTTCACGAATGAAACCGCAAAATAGAAAGCCAAATACCGAAGAAAATTTCAACGTTCTTCGAACAGTTGGTCTAAAGAAAAAAGAGGGAAAACGAAGAAGTGCAGATAATTTTGTTTCCGGACATGTCAAAAACCAAAGCTGGGACAGAAGCCTCACACTTGGGTCAAATCCTATAAAAAAAAAAAAAAAAATGTATACTTAGGCTGGAACATTAAGACGTAAACATGGTTCAAAAGCTACCGTGGAAGTAGAAATTCGTAATTGAACTGAAGCGTGTAGAAGATAGGGTAATGGAGAAATTTAATCAAACCACAACGGAACACAAGACAATTAACTGAGCTGTAAATCGACATTCTTGTTCGCAAATAGTTAAACAATGGTGACTGACTTAAACATCTTTTCCTCGAAAACAAAACCAATTTGAGAAGTAGAGATCAGAAAACGCCGATTTCCAAGTCTTCCCCACCTCATCAAGTGTTTTATCTCCTGTGAGTTTCCCGTAGTTAACTAAAGAACTGTTTCTCCTTTACTTCCCTCTTGTTGCCCCTAAAACTTCCCAAATCATATCAGCCTGAAACGAATCCAGGGAAAGAGTTCAAGTTCCAACTTCACAGCACATTTCCTTGTAAATTAAAGAAATACGTAACAAACTTAACACGTGCAAAAATAAAAACCAATCAGTTCAGACTCAATTCTTTCCCTTTCACAAACATGCGAAATGGGAACCCCCCAGGAAAAATAATTTTTACCTTCCATCTTGACGGGCAAAATTTCTGATTTTTTAAGGAAACTCTATTAAATGACAGAACAACCTGACTGGGTACTTGAGAAAGATGATAACCTCTAGAAAAACTTACGACAGCAACACGAAACCAAGAAAGAATTCTAAGATGCTTAAACTTCTAAAAACAAGAAACCATAGCTAGTGCTTTGACACCATGACAAATGACAAATCTATTAGAGCAAGTATGTTTTCTGGAAAACGTTCCTGTCATTCCCTTAGGAAGACCCTCTTCTTAAAATCGTCAATATTCTATACAAGGAATGTTCAAAATCCCAAATATTAAGCTATTTACCACTAATTCCCTAATTGCAAGCAATCATACAAGTCAAAGATCCTGCAACTTGGTCATAAGCAATCAGACCACTAAACAAATTATCGATTTTTGGTATGAAAATCAGCTCCAGAAATTCATCTTTGACAGACTGTGCTGCAAAACATTGGTGCCTAACCCACACTCGAGTGCCGAACAATAGAGCTTTGGCACTAATTCGCATAACCCTTGCTGGGAGAGCTTTCTAAAATTCAACCAAAAAAATGTCCACTGCCTCAATTTTAGCCCAAATATTGAAGTATAAAACATGCAAGACTTACTAAGTTCGAAGGATGAAGCTCAAATACTCATCAATGGCTTCGAAAACTCATACTTCCAATTTCTGTAAGTGAAAACTACTAAAACAAGTGGATTAAGCGTAAAACAATACGATTCGTCAGATAAGGGCCTAATAGCTACTCTCTTTTTTTTCTGTATAACAGGATTATTAGTCACTCATAGTCGTATGAATTAAACATGCATGGCCGTCGGTTCATGTCGAAATTTCGTTTCTTGATTGGCTCTATATGGGGTTCCAAGCAAGAAATATTCTTCAGCCTTAACTAATCGTGTAAGTCCAACCGTTGGAAAATCAACAGTCAAATGTCCTACAGTCAATTAAAAAAAGTTGAAGCACTGGACCTCACCAATGAATGAAACATTTTATTTGAACCTGTGTCCTCTACGTTAGAAAGGCCCAAAATGAACACAAGAACGAATTCAAACACATTGTGCATTAGCAAGAGTTGGGAAAGACAAATAAGACATAATCAAACATTTAAGGGAAATTTATGGAAATGGTCCTCCAAGTTTCACCCGAGTCTCATTTTTGTCCTCCAAGTATCAATTGTAACTCTTTTGATCTTCAAGTTTGGTTTTTGTACCAAGTTGGTCCAATTGATAACATTTGTTAGCCAAATTGGATAGAAAAAATCAAATTGAGGGCAGACGTCATTAATTGAACCAACTTGGTATGACCTGCAACATCCAAACTGTCATCAATCTGATTTTTTTCGTCTAGTTTGACTTATAGAAGTTATCAATTCGACCAATTTGATACGAAAACCAAACTTGAAGGTCAAAAGAGTTGCAATTGATACTTGGAGGACGAAAATGACACTCGGATGAAATTAGGAGGACCATTTATATAAATTTCCCAACATTTAAACTTACCACTACTCCCTTTAGTATTGGTGTTGCCCCTGAACCCCAGTGTCAGCAACGGATTCAGGCGAGATAAGGCTCTCAATGTAGGGTTACGCCTCACTTGACCATTGAGAACAATTATGAATCTTAGGAAAACCAAATGTGCAAGCTTCGGGATCGTACCGATGTAACCGAAGTAAACTTGAAGCAATATTTAGTAAAAATTCACCATTCTCCAGAATACATAATGGTGCGGAATACTGGCGATATGATGGACGTGGCTCATAATATATGACAAACAACCTCCTCCAAGAATCTCTAATACCATATTCCTTCATTACCCATACATCAAAACTACGATTGTTGTAGTTACCCAGTATACACAGGCATCCATTCAAAACTCCTAACATTCAACCCTTGTTGGGAGAGCTTTCTAAAATTCAACCCAAAAAACGTCCACTGCCTCAATTTTAGCCACAAATTCATAACAACGGACTTTCCAACTCTTCAAATCAATGCCCCAAATATTGAAGTATGAACATGCAAGACTAACTAAGTTCGAAGGATGAAGCTCAAATACTCATCAATGGCTTCGAAAACTCTTACTTCCAATTTCTGTAAGTGAAAACTACTAAAACAAGTGGATTAAGCGTAAAACAATACGATTCGTCAGACAAGGGCCTAATAGCTACTCTCTTTTTTTCTGTATAACATGATTATTAGTCACTCATAGTCGTATGAATTAAACATGCATGGCCGTCGGTTCATGTCGAAATTTCGTTTCTTGATTGGCTCTATATGGGGTTCAAAGCAAGAAATATTCTTCAGCCTTAACTAATCGTGTAAGTCCAACCGTTGGAAAATCAACAGTCAAATGTCCTTCAGTCAATTAAAAAAAGTTGAAGCAATGGACCTCACCAATGAATGAAACATTTTATTTGAACCTGTGTCCTCTACGTTAGAAAGGCCCAAAATGAACACAAGAACGAATTCAAACACATTGTGCATTAGCAAGAGTTGGGAAAGACAAATAAGACATAATCAAACATTTAAGGGAAATTTATGGAAATGGTCCTCCAAGTTTCACCCGAGTCTCATTTTTGTCCTCCAAGTATCAATTGTAACTCTTTTGACCTTCAAGTTTGGTTTTTGTACCAAGTTGGTCCAATTGATAACATTTGTTAGCCAAATTGGACAGAAAAAATCAAATTGAGGGCAGACGTCATTAATTGGACCAACTTGGTATGAACTGCAACATCCAAACTGTCATCAATCTGATTTTTTTCGTCTAGTTTGACTTATAGAAGTTATCAATTCGACCAATTTGATACGAAAACCAAACTTGAAGGTCAAAAGAGTTGCAATTGATACTTGGAGGACGAAAATGACACTCGGATGAAATTAGGAGGACCATTTATATAAATTTCCCAACATTTAAACTTACCACTACTCCCTTTAGTATTGGTGTTGCCCCTGAACCCCAGTGCCAGCAACGGATTCAGGCGAGATAAGGCTCTCAATGTAGGGTTACGCCTCACTTGACCATTGAGAACAATTATGAATCTTAGGAAAACCAAATGTGCAAGCTTCGGGATCGTACCGATGTAACCGAAGTAAACTTGAAGCAATATTTAGTAAAAATTCACCATTCTCCAGAATACATAATGGTGCGGAATACTGGCGATATGATGGACGTGGCTCATAATATATGACAAACAACCTGCTCCAAGAATCTCTAATACCATATTCCTTCATTACCCATACATCAAAACCACGATTGTTGTAGTTACCCAGTATACACAGGCATCCATTCAAAACTCCTAACATCGTGTCATAAAAATAACCATCTCAATACTCAGGTTCCGAAATCTTTCCAGAGAAACAATAATATCATTGGAATAGCTACTAGCAGACAACTGGATCCAATGGAGGGCCCTGTTCACAAATGTCCCTAAACAATCTAGAGGAATACGATGAGGACAGTCTCCTAGCCTTCCCCACGAATTAGACCTCAATGTATACACCTTCACTTTGGGCTTAGAAGTACGACTATCAAAAAAGAATCCCACCACCTTGTAGTCATCAATACAATCATCATAACCAAACCCAAACCTCGCGAAGCCACCATCAAAATCGCGCGACATTTCAACACCCGGCAATCCCTTGTATTTCCGAGTAGACGGGTTCCATATACATACTTCTCTTGTAGTTCTGAAGCACCGTAAACCATCATTCCACGTACATACTTCTCTTTCAGTTCCGATGCACAGTAAACCATCACAACAACCCCAGATGGTAACTCGATGATAAGGTGGTCTCAAAGGACAATCAAGCCGAACAGCACTCTCAGATTTCTCATTCCAAATAGAGTAAAGAGAGCATGACTCGACTTGATACGGAGTGATTAGAATGAGTCTATGGTTGGTATAATCAGTGTTCGTAGATGCTTGACTGAGATGGGTTCTGGCGAATTTGGGATCAGAAATCAAAGAGCGCAATGACTTGCAAACGCACCTCATGTCGTAGCAGAGACTTGACGGGAAGTCTCGATAGTATTTCGAGGATGATTTCCGCCGGAAGGTGGGATTTGAGAGGTCTGCTTGGTCTTTTTGGGTTTTCGACAACAAGTAGTGGAGCTGCTTTCGGTGGCCATAGATGGTATGGTAGGCGTGCAAACAGTTGGCCGCTATCAGAAAGTGACGTAGAAGAAAGCAAAAGCGCAGAGAAGATTGAGTTTTTTGAGCTTCTGGGGCCTGCACTGCACTATACAGTCGGTATGTTTTCAGCCCACATCGGGCCTGTCTCAATGGTCGAATTTGTTCATTTTATAAAAATTGAGGCAAATATGTTAAGATTTGTATTTTTTGAGTACTTATTTTCTGATTTACGAGACAAGTCATTCCTTCATAATACGTCACATTTAATTCAAAAAATAAGTATTTATTTGAAAAATAAGTTCTTATTTTCCTTAGCAAAACAGAGCCTAAATGAAACCTATCAAATTTATTTTTTGTGAAAATATTAAAAAAAATTGATAAGCTGAAAATATTATTTTTTTTACTTGATTAAATTCTTCTCAAGCTATACAAGATGAACAACCCTGATCATTGTATTGTACATGGCATGGCCAACGATAATACGATAATTGTATAGTGTTGCATGTCCTCTTGTCAACAAAGACGGGAATTTGGCTATGAGCGCCAAGGCCACCCCCAACTTGAAAAAACCAAAAGTTATCGAGTAGTTTGTTTTTACATATACTCTTCATCTTTGAAATTTCAAAATCTTCTTGTTATTATGGCCTCCCAGTCCCTGTATATGAAATCCCGGTTCCACCCCTGCTTGTTAGTTTTCACGAGGGAACTGTGGAGAAGCCTGGTTCAATGTTGAAATTCTTAAGCTTGAAACTTTTTCAGGAGAAAATGAAGTGTTGAAATTATAAAAATAAGTAATCTATACTAGAAGTTAAAATTTGAAATGCAACCAACTTTTTGTTTTTCGATTTATGTATTACATGGGTGACAGGTGGCAACAGTGGAAGCATGGTGTTGGTGGAGGTGGAGATAGTAGGGGCATAAAAGTAGTAACTCAGCGGGATGTGTTGATATTGGCGGTAATGGAGTGGTGATGGTAAAAGCCATACAAGTGGAGAAGCGGTGGTTTTGTTTATGAGGAAAGTCCACTTTCACCCCCTGTGGTTATCGCTATGTGCGGATACATCCCATGTGGTTTAAAAGTGTGCACATAACCCCCTGTGATTTTCAAATTGTGCGGATAGACCCCCTGCCGTCATATTTTCCATCCATTTTAACGGAGGTGTATCTCACACACCTCTAAAATGTAATCTGAGTCATTCATAATGTATTAAATAAAGAATAGAGTATCTCTGTAAAAAATCATCTCGATCAGGCATCAATAACCCAATGATCTAACTTGTAGTAAATTCAAATTTGAAATTTTAATTTCATAACAAAATTGATTTGACCATAAGCTTTTCATTTTTTGATTAACTTGAATTTTGGCATAGACGCAGTACTCGTCAAAATTTATAATATCAACGGTTTGGATTCAATTTTTGGTATACGGGATGGTGTGGTTAGATTTAAACAAGAAGAAGAATCAATGGACGTGATGAGGGGTATAACGGTCTTTTAATGTTGTTTCCGTTAAAATGGATGGAAAATACGACGGCAGGGGGTCTATCCGCACAATTTGAAAACCACAGGGGGTTATGTGCACACTTTTAAACCACAGGGGGTGTATCCGCACATGGCGATAACCACAGGGGGTGAAAATGGACTTTCCTCTTTGTTTATTGGAGTACCTTACCCTGGAATGGGAAATGCATCTCTTTGTAGAGCGGTGCAAAGTGACCGATTCAGCCGCTCATCTCGGCAATCCACGGCTTGAATTTTAACCGAGCAAAGAATGATTCAGATTTGTATGTGCTCAAATTCGATCCGAATCGTGTGTGCCAAGATGAACGGCCGGATTGGCCACCCTGCACCCGCTCGACAGAGAACTTCTCGGCAACATCCCAGGATCCAGTACCTTACCCTTGGCCCGAGAAGATGGTTAGAGCAACGACCAGAAAGGAATAATGAAGATAAAGAGTAAAAGAAAACGAAATTCAAATGCTAACAGCAGGAATCAATCGGGCTGACAAAATAGTTAGGGAAATGATTCTGTCACTCTCTTTTATGTTAACGCCACTCCTCTGCAAGTGTATTTTTTGGTCCAAAAATAAACTTGCAGATGAGTGACGTTAACAAAAAAAGAAAGTGGCAAAATCAGCAGGTAATAGTTATACCTTCAGAAATGACAATGGAGTGTTGTAGAGCACACAATCTATATCAAAGATGCCAAACTTGAGATTTCTTTCTCCATCGCCATGTTCCTTTAATTCTAGCCTCAGAAACCCAAATGCACAATTGCATCTGCATTTTGCGAGTGATATAAGAGGAAGAGAGAAGACTCCAGGTAAATCTCGAAATAAAATATCAAATTATGGCCTACTCAACAACAATAAGATTAAGAGCATGCATGAGCGGAGAACGGGGTTGGGATTGAGGGCGAGTGCTGAGAGTTCTTTCTTTTTTTTGCCAATCGTCAATAGGTTTTTTTTTTTTTTTTTGCTACATCAAAGAAACATCGAGGGAGGCATCCCTAAGAACCCTACTTGGGTAATCCCGTAGCCAAGTTACAGAGGTCTCCAGAGATGGGGCAATTTTTTTTTTTTTTTTGGACAAACAACATTCATCCCATTAAACTATGAAAGAAAATTACATACTGCAGAGCACAACCCGAGCCTTAGCATGAGCTGGCTCCACCCTATTACAATTACGAGGAACGAAACTAAACGAACAAGAATTGAAACAACTAACAAAAGACAAAGTGTCTCTAATAACATCCTGACAAACTTTTATGTGACTCTTCCCCTGCTACATTTTGATCACAGTTTGCACATCTCCTTCCACATAGTATGAGCAATCATCCAAACATATGGAGTTGTCCAGCGCAATGCGAAATCCTTCCGGCTCCACCATTTCTGCTGAACCCCGCCCTATAATAGGAACAGCCATAGCTCCCAAAACATCTCCCACATAATTCCGAAAGATCACCCCCACACCCCCTTGACGAGATCCCAAATCAAAAGCTCCATCAATATTAATCTTAATCACTCCGAGAGCTGGCAGTTTCCATAGCTCCGCATTACTAAAATTTTCAACTCGAGTACCTGCTGTAATCTTCTTGGTAGCTTGTAAAAAAGTATCAAACTCCTCCAGCGCTTCCTTTACAATTTTAGTCTCCAATTTCCAGTTCTGATTGAAGACCCACGAATTCCTCGCTGTCCGCACATGCCACCCGGGTGTAGCAAACAAACCCAGCACTTCTCTCTTTGTTTCTCCATTAGGCATATCCCCCACTCTCTTCCAAATGTCCCTAATCTGAGCACTGTTAGTTAACTAAGGCCGGAGACGAAAGGGAGACAACACCCATATTTTAGAAGCTCTGTCACAATTAAAAAGCATATGGGAGGGTGTTTCCTCAGCCAAACCACAAAGGGAACAAATTGGGTCTACTTGTATTTGTCATTGGGTCAGAGCTCTATTCACCGGAAGAATACCATGCAAGCACCGCCACATAAACATTTTGATTTTATTGCGAGCCTTCATAAGCCATACCCTTTTCCACATATCCTCGTCTTCATCCATTCCACTGATCTGTCCATTGCTTCGGAATGCCCTTCATGTCTGAATAATCTGTTTCGCAATAACATAGGCTGATTTAACAGTAAAAAGCCCCGATGCCGTAGCCCTCCAAATGTATTTGTCTATAAGCCCAGTCGTGCTCAGAGGTATGCTCAAAATCTGCTCCACATCTCTAGGAAGAAACACTTCCTTTATTGCTGCCTCTCTCCAAACCTTCCGGTCGGGTTGATCAAATCCCCAACATACTTCCAGCAGCTGCTTTGAGGTTTCGGTGTAAGGATTTTAGGGTAATGTGAATCCCCAAGCCATGGATCCTCCCAAATTTTTGCCTTATCGCCTGTCCCAATTCTTCACTGCCAGCCTTTGCTTATGACTTCACTACTTGCTATAATGCTCTGCCACACCCATGACAATGATTGCTTAGGTTGAGCCTCCAAAAAAGATGTGTGAGGGAAGTATTTTGCCTTGAACACTCGGAAAAATAATGAGTCATCTCCAGTCAACAACCGCCACCCTTGTTTTGCAAGCATCGCTAGATTAAAAGCCACAATGTCTTTGAAACCCAAACCTCCCATACCCTTTACCTGCGTCATTTTCTCCCAACTCGTCCAATGGATTTTCCTTTCCTCTTCCGTACCACTCCAAAAAAATTTTGCAATCACAAAATTCTACAATTTGCAAAGACTGAGTGGGATCTTTACACACGCCATAGCATAGATTGGTAAAGCTAACAAGACGTGTTTAGCCAATACCTCTCTTCCCGCATGGTTAGTGAAATAGCCATCCCAGCTTTTAATCTTCCTCATGGTACTGTCTTTGAGGTACATAAGAGCATCCTTCTTGGAACGCCCAATGATATAAGGAAGGCCCAGATATTTCCCTTATTCCGGACTAGTACTGAACCCCAATATCTGCTTGCATTCCTGCCAACGACAATCTGCAGTCTTAGAACTGAAAAAGATGGAGGATTTTGCAGTGTTGATTAATTGACCCGAAGCTGATCGATACGTTTCCAAAACTTCCTTCACAATCCCACTCTCCTCTTTAGTAGCCTTACAGAAAACGAGGGAGTCATCTGCAAAGAGGAGATGGGATATGTAGGGTCCTTCCCTACAGATTTGAATTCCCTTTAGCAGCCCTTGTCTCTCCCTCTGTTTAAGCAAACATGAAAAACCTTCTGCACATAGAAGAAACAAAAACGGCGATAGGGGATCCCCTTGCCATAGCCCTCTCTGTGGCTTGATATAACCATGTTATGGAGGATTTTGCAGTGTTGATTAATTGACCCGAAGCTGATCGATACGTTTCCAAAACTTCCTTCACAATCCCACTCTCCTCTTTAGTAGCCTTACAGAAAACGAGGGAGTCATCTGCAAAGAGGAGATGGGATATGTAGGGTCCTTCCCTACAGATTTGAATTCCCTTTAGCAGCCCTTGTCTCTCCCTCTGTTTAAGCAAACATGAAAAACCTTCTGCACATAGAAGAAACAAAAACGGCAATAGGGGATCCCCTTGCCGTAGCCCTCTCTGTGGCTTGATATAACCATGTTGATGTCCATTTAAAGACACAGAATATGAAACCGTTGACACGCAACTCACAATCCACATTACCCATTTGGAATGGAACCCCATTCATCGCATAACAGCTTCAAGATAATGCCATTCCACTCTATTATATGCCTTGGCCACATCCAACTTCAAAGCCATAAATCCAACAGTACCCCTCCTCTTTTGCTTCAAATAATGGACTACTTCATTGGCAACTAGGATGTTATCACTAATTTGCCTATTCTGAACAAAAGCACTTTGATTCTTACTAATCAAAGTAGGCAGAATACAGCGTAATCGGTTAGACAAGGCTTTGGCTATGATTTTATAAAAAACATTACACAGCGAAATGGGTCTAAACTGCGATACCAGCACCGGAGTTTTGACTTTAGGAATAAGAACAATCTGTGAATGATTAAGACTTTTCAGCATATGACCTGATTGGAAGAAGGACTGGACCGCCATGGTAACACCCTCCCTACTACCTCCCAATATTTCTGGTAAAATCCTGTTGTCATGCCATCTGCACCTGGCGCTTTACTAGGATCCATATCAAACAAGGCTTGGTGAATCTCCATAGCACTAAATTGTCTTGTGTGTGAATTGTTCATTTGCCCGGTTACCCGTGCTTGAATTGAATCCACCACCTCAGAACTTTGATTCGTCCCCTCGGTCTGAAAAAGGGACTGGAAATACTGTACGAACTCCCCAGCTATTTCATCTTGCCCATTGCACCAGTTCCCATTCGAATCTTGGATCCTTGAAATATTATTCCTTCTCCGTCTCTTGGTAACCTTGGCATGGAAGAAGGCAGTATTGCGATCACCTTCTGCTAGCCAAGACTCCCTCGCGACTAAATGATTGAGCAACTAAAATCACGACCCGGATCCATCCCTTGAGGTTGTTCAATGACAACACTGCCACCTTGATGCAGATACCATAGTAGAGGATTACTACCGCAAACATTCCAAGAATGATTTCTATTAGTCGGTTTTTTCGTAAATAATCGACCGAGAGCTTTGGCTTTGGGCCCACTTGGGTTCGATCTGAAACGGCCCAACGGTCAAGACACATGCCTTTGGCTGAGGGTGATTGATTATTACTGAAATTAAAAGAGTCTAGAGATTGTTTTTCTCTAACTTTATAGTTTGTGTCCATCTTTGTTGCGCGATTATTCCGTCGTTCATACGGCGCCCTGCATCACACCTCAAGCCTAAAAGTTCACTTAGCTTATCAATGTAATAAAAATGGGATAAGCTCAAACAGAAGCAAAGTAATTTGATTCAGCATTGGTAAAGTGGAAAAGCCATAGTTATGCAATTAGGTTCCCAAAATAGCCATCGCAGGCTGTAGGTTCTAGGTACCATCCAGAGTTGTGCAAGTACTAGATTGTGTCCATACATCATTAACATCTCAAAAACAAATAAAAGAGTACTAGCTCTAATTACATGCCAAAAATTATCAAAATAAGCAAGTACAAGTCTTCACACCACGAGGATTACAATATAAGCTATTTGATCCTGGAAATCATGTCCTCGTTCTCAGTTCCTGAAAACATGTAAAACAATAACATAAGTTAACGCTCATATGCAATACTGCAAACAAAAGTTATAATGTGCCAAGGATTAGGAAGCAATTCATGTGACAAGGTGTTTGTAAACCGAACGATCTATAAGCTTCTCAATAAGCAATTCAATTAAGATCCATTCTATTATTTTTGGGCACAACCAACCTTTGGTCGCATGAAATATGGCAGGGTCAGCAATAGGACACAATCCTGTAAATGCTAGCATGCTTATTGTCCTCCTCAACAAGAGCTAATCCCCAGTGCCATCAGTAGATTCTTAATCTTCTACCAAACTCATCAATGGCATTGAAAACTCATATGTCCAATTACTCTAAGTGAAGACATGAAAACTACTAAAACAAGTGGATTAAGTATGAATAAACATGCATGGCCGTCAGTTCTCGTTGAATTTTTGCTTCTTGATTGGCTCTATTTGGGGTTCCAAGCAAAAAATTATGCTGCAGCCCTAACTACTACTAAAACAAGTGGATTAAGTACTTCATCCGTCCCTTTTTTAGAGTCCAATATTTCATTTTAGGCTGTCTCTTAATAAGTGTCCATTTTTGTAAAATTAGTGGGTAAAAGTAGGCGAATTTTCCATTTTGCCCCTAAAAGTAGATTCCATTTTGTGAAGTTAGTGAGTAAAAATGTAATGATGATGTTTTCATAGAAGATAAGGAGAGAAAGTGGAGGTAAAAGTTTATGCGAAAGGTGAAATGATGATGTCTTTTTAATAAGTTGGAATTACGAGACAGGACACTTAAAAAGGGACAGAGGGAGTATAAATTAAACATGCATGGCCATCAATTCTCGTTGAATTTTCGCTTCTTGATTGGCTCTATTTGGGGTTCCAAGCAAAAAATACGTTGCAGCCTTAACTAATCGCGGAAGTCCAACCGTTAAAAAGTCAACAATCAAATGTCCTCGAGGCAATTAAAAGAAGTTGAAGCAATGGACGTGGCCAATGAAGGAACATTTAATTCCTCTCATTGCCAAAGAAAGAGAACAAAAATGTTTCACTTTTAAGTTGTTTTTTTACTTGAACTTGTCAATCTAAGTTAGAAAGGCCCCAAATGAACACAAGAACAAAGACAAACACATTGTGCATTAACAGGAGTTGGGAAAGTCTAGTAAGACATAATCAAACATCTAAACTTGCCTTTATTACCTTTTGTATTGGTTAGTATTGGTTTTGCCACTGAACCCCACTGTCTGCATCGGAGTCAGGCGAGACAAGGCTTTCAATGTAGGGATACACACCAAAACATGCAGAACAATTATGAATCACAGGATAACTAAATGTGCCATCTTTGGGATTGAACCGAACTAATTGCGTAGCCATATCCAATAAAACTTCACCATTCTCCAAAATGCATAATGGTGCGGAATACCGATAATCCGATGACGATGGATGTGGCACATAAGGTATGACAACCAACTTGTTCCAAGAATCTCTAACGCCATATTCCTTCATTACCCATACATCAAAACAAGCATCGTAGTAGTTACAGAGTATAGACAGGCATCCATTTAAAACTCCTAACGAGATGTCATAAAAATAACCATCTCGATACTCAGGTTCCAAAACCTCTCCATAAGTTTCCTTTTCCAAGTCAAGATAAACAATCATATCATTGGACTCGCCGCTCAAAGATGAGTGGACCCAGTGGAGGGCCCTGTTCACGAATGCCCATGAAGGATGTGCAGGAACACTATGAGGAAAGTCTCCTATCCTTCTCCACGAATCAGACCTTAATGTACACACTTTCACAATGGGATTAGAACCACTTGTGTGATTGTCAAAAAAGAATCCCACCACCTTGTAATCATCGATACACTCATCATAACCAAACGCATACTCCGCGAACTTCCCATAGCAATAGTACCACATTTCAACATTCGGCAATCCCTTGTATTTCCCAGTAGACGGGTTCCATATAAGTACTTCCCTTTCAGTTCCGATGCACACTAAACCATCACAGCAACCCCAACTCATAACTTTAAGATCAGGTACTTTCAAAGGACAATCCAGCTGAACAGCACTATCAGATTTGTCATTCAAAATAGAGTAAAGAGAGCATGACTTGACGTCACTAGGGGGATTCGAACTGCTTAGAATGAGTCTACGGTTGGAATAATCAGTGTTCATAGATGCAAGACTGACATGGGTTTTTGCAAATTTGCGATTAGAAATCAAAGAACGCCATGACTTGCAAACACACCTCAATTGCAGCAGAGACTTGACGGGAAGTCTCAACAGTATTTCCGCAATGATTTCACACGGGAGGTTCGGCAGTGGCTGAGAATATTCCGTCGTAAGGGGGCTTTGAGAGGTCTTATTGGTCCTTTTGGGTTCTCGACAAGTAGTGGAGCTGCTTTCGAAGGCCATAGAGTGGTGCTGCGATTGTGTCTCTGTTTTTTTTTTTTTTTTTTTTTTTTTGGGGGCAGGGGCGGGGTGGGTTTTTGGGGTTTGGGAAATTTTCGAGAATGGTGCCCTTATTCGAGCTGCCAATTAGGGTTCTTGCATAATGTGGTAGAAAAGCTTAAAAATTCTAATGTAGTTTACTACTACTAGCTAACAGATTCAGAGATGAGCAAACGACGAGGAAATCATGAGAGAGAGGGAGAGAGAGAGAGAGATGAAGAAGAAAACCAAACCGCAGAGGGAAGTGAGTAGGTGAATGCAACTCAATCAGGCCTTTCCGCAATCTGGGTTGGCTGAATCGCCATCTGTAACGAGCAACTTGATACACATTTGCAGCCGACGGGTTGAAATTAGGGTCAGATTTGTGTTTTGAATGGAGCTTTCTATAAATCCACACCACTTCTGCCTGGCACCCGATAGGACGGGTTTGCGATAGCTATGGATGCAAAATTGTCGTAATAGTCAAGAAACCTATTTGTCGCCGGTTCTAGAATTTCAGTATTTTTTTTTAGAGTTTGTGTTGCATAATCTCAAAAGTCGCGGAAACTCAACCATTGCAAACGAGTCATTTGAAAATTTGTTCACACAAACTAATTGGTGTTCTCCTTTTCTATGTTAGAATAGACACTAGCAACTTGTTTGAGGGCGTTTTGGCTCAATAATTATGTCGGACTTTTTTTTGGGGGTCTTTATAATAATTTTTTTGTATTAGTTAATTTAGATTATTGGTTCGTCCCCACAGAAAGAATCACAAAAATAAAAAGAACAGATTAATCATTTTGAATTAAGGCAAATGTAATTCAAAAAAATATTTCTGGTCTGAATTATTTTTGTCTTTGGTAAATTTTTTTAAGATTTTGATCATAACTTTTTACTATTTCGACGAACCCAATAACCCATAAAAAATTAACGCATAACTGATAAAACCATTAACAATATAAAAAAAAAAATAATAACTAATCGGGCAGGATTGTTTGTGATGAATGTGGGCGTGCAAAAACCACTAATTCGGTTCGAGTATCGAAAAATTGGCTTCTGATCGAGCGAATTGTGTAAGTTCCCTCTGAATTTTGTTTTGTCTTAGAAAGGAGAACTTCACAATTTTCTCTAGCGAGGTGAAAAAGCAAACGAGCGCAGGTCTCACGCCTAAAGAACGCCGTAGAAATGGGAAATGCTTAGGATTTCGGTTATTGAAAATGAAGGTTACAAGTTACAACTATGAAGTTGTTGAAAAAAAAATGAAATATGCAGTAAAATAGACAAAGCACTGAACTATATGAAATTGAAAGATAAATTGAACTGAGGTTCTGTTTGTTTCGACATAAAATATTTTACAACAATAAGTATTTTCATGCAAATTTTTTTACATGTAAACCAATTTTTGAACTTCTATTTGTTGGTGTTTAGTACGTTCTTAAAAACAGTGCTCTGAACTTTTGTAAAAAAAATATTCCCGTACGGCCTAGGTGATCGGATTTCAAAGAACAAGAAGGGAAATGTTACAAATTGGATTTTGTTGGTGGTGGAGATCATCCCGCAATAAATTTGGCTATGAATCATCTTTACAAGGGGGGTTACGCGCCCTCGGATAGCTATTTCCACAACTTTTGTGCTACCAAACACCAAAAATTAAGAAAAATGTTTTTGCAGAAAACATTTTCAACCCAAACAAACAGAGCCAGAGTTGTGTGGTTGAGCACCCTTTTCTCTTCTCCGTTTCTTGCCTCTTCTTCGCTCTACCTCCCGCTGTTGTCTGAGGAGGAGGTGTTAGACTCACACCTCATTAGTACCTTCTGTTGCTCAGTTTAAACCTCAGCGGCATCAATTCTAAACCATTTTTTGTACAAGTTCAAAAAGCGTTCGCGTTAAAATTGAGGCGGCGAAGGTTTAAACTCGAGTTCTCGTTAGATCGCGCGCATCTTACCGGTGCACTACACTACCCCATTTGTGGAATACTTGACATACATAATACATACTACTTATTAAATTCTGGTATTTGGAGGACCTATTATTGGGCCAATAATTGAAGGCCTAAGGCGGCCGTTTGGTAGGCCTATGCCCAGTCACGGATTGCCAACTTTCATGACACTGTGATTTTTCTTGTTTTTAACTCCGTACGCCACACAAGGCGTGAACACACTTGTAAGGCATTTGTTGATTGAATGCGGACCTGCCAAAATTTGTCGCATCCAACGATTTCTAGGCCTTGATGCCTTTATCTAACTTCTAATGTAACGACTTTAATTGCGTGACTCAAAGGGGAAAGTCACGAGATGGTTCGAGCTTTTGCCAAAGCGAATTAGACTAAACAATTTCTTGACCGCGTAAATGGTACGAAAAAAGGCAAGTACGAGGTACTTCAAAAGATAAATTTGCTAGAAAATATGATAGATAAAAAAGTTGATTGATAAGCGTTGGGCTTTAATGTGAGGTGTAGGCCCCGTTGTTTGCCTTCCAAAACTTGTATTCATAGGTGAAATTACACTGGTCCAGATTTGGTAGTCCCATTCACCTCCTCTCGGACTTTGTAGCGCAATAGATAAGTTCAAAAAGCTTAGAAGTTTAATACACCTACCTCTCGATGGTTTTCAAAAGACTTCAAAGCACAGAAGTGTCCGACGACGATAGGATGCATCAAAATTATCCTTTTGACATCGATCGTAAGCCTCAGCTATCACGTAACTGTCGAGCTTGATCCTTGGAGATCGACTTGGAAGCTCTTCAGAGGTTGTGAAGCTCTTCGAGTTTGATGCTAGGAATTTTATTGGCGTAAAAATAGAAATATAATTAGTAGGAATTAAATTTTTCGAAATACAATACTTGAAAAGTTTGGTTATCTTTGCCCCCTTTTCTCTCTTTAAACTTTTCTCTCTGCTAGGTTATCCCAAAAGCGCAGCCCCTCCTTCCCCTCCTCCCCAATGGGTTTTACACTCATTTTTGGCGGCAGGAGGGGAGGAATTTCTCCCCCGTGGAGTTTTTCTCTCCCAATCTTTTGATCTAGAGCTTTTTTGGATTTTTTTTCCACAGATTCTTCCTACCTCCTCTGTTCTGGTTATTCAAAGCTCGTTCTTTCCACGTTCTTCCCAGATCCGAAATCCCGGTGGTGGATGGGTTCGGCTGTGGCTATGGTGGTGAGGCTGCGACGGTCTTTGGTCGGGGCAGAGGCAGACGTTTTTGGGTTCTCTGGTTCCGTTTGGAGCTCGATCTGGCATTAACAGGGTGCAAGGCATGTAGATCCAGAGTCGGTTCGGCTCCTCTGGCGTTTCTCATATTTCGGCGCTGGGGGCAGAGCGTCTGCAGGCAGCATCGATGTTGCTCGGCATTTCTGTGGAGTGGTGTCTTGTTTTTTGTTAGGATTGGGTTTGGGTTGGTTTTTCTTTTTGGTCTTTTGGTTCTTTTCTTTGGCGTCCCCAAATTTCTCCCCGTTTGTAGGGCTTCTCTCACCCCTGCGTGAGTGGTTCTGTTACTTTCTGCTGTGCTTCGCCTGTTTGGAGTTGAGGGTTTAGTTGGAGTTGGGTGTAGTCTTTGGATTCGAGTCCCCTCCTTTTGATTTCTTGATCCTTATTTAGGGATTGAGTTTTCTCATAATGTTCTGTTTTCTTGATCTATAATATTACCTGTTATCGTTGTGACAAAAAAAAAAAAAAGAAATACAATACTTGAAGTAATTTCATTCCGGTGTTTGGATTAATTCAATAATTTTATCCAAGAATCAATTATTTTGAAAATTTATCAAAAGTCTTAACATTTCCTTTTTGTATTAATTGAAATTGAGCTAGGAATATAAAATGGAAAATTCTAAAATCACAATAATAAATGTGTGAATGTGTATTAAATGGTGCAAAAAGTATACAGAATTAGGTGGGCTGACAATAGCAAGACCGATCTAAAATTGTGAGTGTTGGTTGAATGTGTCATTAGGAATTACAATTCTATTTTTGTCTCTCCTAAGCGTGGAAATCTTGAAAGTGTGATATCACATTCCTATAGGTGTTCCTTCCAAATGTTATAATCATGGAAGTATAACGTCACATTCTCATGTCAAGTCATCGCACGAGCTTTACATATACATTCTGAGCATAGGCAGTAAATAGGATGCAAAAAATCAAAATTTGAACCTGTCCAACTTGTTCCAAACCTTGGGCCACGGGAGGACAACTATGGGATCGTTAACTTAAGAATCCCGAAATTAGTCAAAGTATGCGCAAACTAGTCTGCACATCTGATTATTTTACTAGAAGCGTCACCAACGATAACGAGGAGCCATTTCAGGAGACGAAGCTAAAAATTTGCTGCTGTGTCCTTTAACACTGCTCCTCGGGCCATTTTTGGAGCCAAAACTTTTGGCCAAATTTTGCTGTAAAAAAAATTTCCCTACCCATTTTCAACTACCAAATACACAACAAAACAAAGGGTGGGTAATTTGCGATAACTTATCCGTCAATTTTAGAGCATTAATTCTGCTTCAGATTCTAAATTTAATTGAAATTCGAAGTTTTAAGAGAAACTATAAAGACTGTTTGCTGCAATTTTGAATTTTTAATTAAAACAAACGTGCACAACAAACTGCTCTTTTTAAGACGACTCTTGAAGTATATTATTACAACATACGACCAAACACGTACTCATATATACGTACGTAGCCGTTTTATCGCCAAGTGCAACATAACAAGACTTAGTAACCTTAAAAAAACATCTCACATAGCTATATATTCAAAGCAAGGATCGATCGGATCAAGTCCAGAGGTCGGAGAGGGAAGGGAGCTTGATCTGGCCCTTCTTGGTGATCGGAATGGTGAAGTTTCCGACGATTGGAAGATCAAACGTGAGACCTAACTCCAGCTCATAATCAATGTCCCAATCCGCACCGATGTCTCTCACCAAGCTCATCAACACATTGTGTGGCACCTTCACTATCACGTCCAACACCGTCGTCTCATTCCCCGCTAGCGATCCCGGGTCTGGTACTTTGCCTGACCCGGCCAACCTGTGCTCATACGCCCATAGAATCAAAATTTAAGTGAACAAAAAGTCAATTCAATTTTTCACTTCGTACTTCCATTTAATATTTTTAAGACACGTCAAAATAAAAGAATGTACGGGGGTTGTTTACCATCTTTAGAAGTTACTATTATTTAAAGGAAAAATGATTGTCCAGGATATGTTTTGATAATTAATACTCGCAAAGAACATGCTAAGAACATTTGTTAATACTGAAAATTTCTTTAGCGGGTATTAATTATCAAAACACATTATTAACCGCCATTTTCCCTTATTTAAACAAGTTAACCACAAGCCCGGCCCAAGAGGCTACCGCCTAGGATGTACGCGCGCCAAAATTTAGGCCCAAAATAGGGGTCTTCATAAACAAGTAAGTACTCTCCGTCCCAAAACGTTGTACTTGTTTCTTTTTTGGCCCATTTTTAAAAATTGTACATATTTTTAATTTAAAATATTTAAAATATCTAATATATATCTTATTTGATAGATATTAACTAATTTTTTCGAACAAAGATTTTAAAATTATACTAGTAAAAATCATTACCCCTTACGAAATATAGACAATTTTTTATGAAATTCCAAAATAAAAGTAATTCTTGGCAGTTAGAGCTACTATGCATTGGACCTGCATCGAAGAGACTACAAGGTAACAACCTTAATCGCTCGAACAAAAGCATTTACTGTATTAATATGGATGATTATATTCGTAATTATTTTCATTATTGTTATTTAATTGGAAAAATATGTACGGTCTCTCCCCACCATTTCGCCTAAGCCCCCAAATACGTTGGGTCGCCTCTTTTTTTTCCCAATCGGCGAGAGCGCATCAGTTCATTGATATAAGTTATACGGCATCTACAAATAAATCTAATACAAACCAACCATACAGTGGTTGTTACTGATAACCACCCTAAAGCTAAGATAAAGTAAAGCCACCAGTCTAAATCTGATACCACTCTGGCGACCTCCACGACAAGAATAGAAACTCCCATTTGGAACCATTACAAGGTACAGAGCCATATATGGCTCTACGGGATGCCACCATCCTTTCCTTCTTCACAGCGTTAAAAGCATGGGTCGCCCTATTCCCAGTGTCCAAAATATCTGGACATGGGGACTACTACTTTTGAATTTTTTTTGGCAGATCAAACAAAAATTAGAATTCTGCGAATCATTCTTTCAAGCAGTCAAAAAAAATATTAAACTTATTCCATAAATTGCAATTATCAAAATGAACCATGAGGACGGAAAGAGTTGTAAAAGGGGTTTTTTTTTTTTCAAATTTTACGGGTTGATACGAAAATTATACATCGAAATCGGATAGCTATCTCCAAGGAGGGAGAAAAAATCACAAAGAAAACTTAAACTCAAAAACAAACATTCAACACCTCACAAAAACACCCACAAGACTAGAGAAGACAGGGGGGAGAGAGAGAGAGATCAGTGATCCTATTCGTACCTGCCGGCGAACTTGAGAGAGTAAGAGAGGTCGCAAATAGGAATGGAAACACTGTAAGGATTCTTAATCGACACCTTGGCCTTGTAGGTGACGCCGTCGCGGCTGACGTCCGCCAGATCAACATCCAGTACGTCCACCTCCGGCTTCTTTATGTCCACCACCTTCTCCGTCACGAAATTCTTCGCCTTTTCAATCAAACTTGCCATTTTCGCACTGCTTCAAACGGAATGAAAAATAAGATGACAGTTACCGGCAACGCGAGCTTTAAATAGAGAGGATTGAATGGGGAATCGGGAAAATAAAGCAATTCCACCGCTAGTGTGAGCGCGTACAGATATTTTCTAAGAGTTTGGGTTCGTGGACACGTGGATCCTTGCCTGGGTTGGGTTATTTTTTTCCTTGACACGTGACCCGACTTATGTCGGCAGTATTTTTTAGGGCTTAGGGGTGCAAAATTTCTATCAGGCTCCTACGCGGCATGGGAGTACGATGCTCTCATTAAATATGGACCTTTAGATTAAAAAATAGGTAAATTACAGTCTTTAGATCAAAACAACTCAAAGAGAGTACGGTGAATTTACTAAAAACAAGATGGTTTTAAGAATTTTTGACCAAAAAAAAATAGTATTATTTACCACAAAAACATATTTTTTATACCACTCTTTAAGACAACACTTATTATGTTTTTATATGATTACACTTTCTAAAAACCACTTACTATACTTGTTGACTACACTTATCACATTGCTGACAATATTTACCATAGAATAAGGGAAAAAACGATTGGGAGCATGATGCTTCCAAACCACTTGGGAGTATCATACCTGGAGCTCGTCCACATGGCAGCCCAGCTGGAAAAATGGGGCCCAATCTCTCCCAAATCCACCTTTCATCTCTCTTTTTCGGCTGAACTGGAGCCCGTCCACATGGCAGTCCAGCCGGAAAAATGGGGCCCAATCTCTCCCAAATCCACCTTTCATCTCTCTTTTTCGGCTGAACTGCCATGTGGGAAAAAAGAGATGGAAGCTGGGTTTGGGAGAGATTGAGCCCCTTTTTTCGGCTGGACAGCCAAGCATGCATACATGCACGATCCATTACTCTCCTACGTACTCATAGACTTTTTGTTAGGGGTGAGGCTGGATTGGATTGGTTCAATTTTATAGTAGTAAATCAAGAACCAAACCACCATTTACAGATTAAAGATTTGGAGAACCAAACCAGCCCATAAAATTCATAGAACCAAACCAATCCAAATCGTTATAAGTCGGTTCGATTTACATTTTGAATTACAGTTCGGTTGAAATTGAGTTATCATCCCTATAAACTATTTCAAAGTACTTAAAATTGTATACCAAAACTTATATTAAAACTAACTAGTTATATTTTTAAAAAAAATCTCCAAAATCCACAAATATCAACCAACTAAATAAAAGTAAAATATATATATAAGTAATTAGCGAAGGAATAAAGCCATGGAATAGAGTATTATATTAGAAAATTAGTTACCGAACGAAAATAGTGAAAAATTAATTGACTAAGTCCAAAGTGTATGTTGAAACTGTAAGAATAAGTTATCATCACATATAGAAGTTTAGGATAATCTTGGAAGTAAAAGAATAGTGTGGTGGAATGGAAAATTAGATTAGCAAATTAATTTTATTTAATGTATCTAAACAAAATATAGCATACGCGTGTGTGTCATACCGTAAAGAGAGCGTGACTTGAGTACTTGATACGAACCAGCTATAATGAGTCTATGGTTGGTATAATCAGTGTTAGTAGATGCTTGAATAAGATGGGTTTTGGCGAATTTGGGATTAGAAATCAAAGAGCGTCGTGACTTGGAAACGCACCTCAATCGCAGCAGAGACTTGACGAGAAATCTCAATAGTACATATTTCGACGATGATATCCGGCGGGAGGCTCGGCAGTGGCTGAGAATATTCCGTCGGATGGCGGATTTGAGAGTAGTGGAGCTGACAGGAGTGGTAGTGGAGCTGCTTTCAGTGGCCATAGATGGTATGGAAGACGTGCAAACAGCTTCAGCTATCAGAATGTGACGGAGAAGAAAGCAAAAGCGCAAAGTAGATTGAATTTTCGCAGATTAGGGGTTTTAGGATTTCCTTGATCTCGAGAGTTACTGGGCTTCTGGGGACTGCACTACACTATGCCGTCGGTACCATGTGACTTGTGAGCCCACGTCGAGCCTGCTTCGATGATCGAATTTGTTCATCCCGTAGAGATTGATGCAAATATGTAAAAATAACACTGTATAAATTGAATACCAATTAGTTTCTGATCGGATTGCACATCTCTTTATGGAAATGATTTTGGCAACACTGAGGCCCCGTTACGTTAAGGTTCTTATTTTTCAAGTATTTATTTTCTTCTTCACGAGACAAGTCATTCCCTCATAATACATCACATTTAATTAAAAAAATAAGTACTTATTAGAAAAATATATAAAGCCATTCGCCGCATCGCAAGGAGGAATTCGTCGAGTCTTCTGTGGTGGCTGGGTTTGGTGTCGATTTGGGCTCCCCCTGGAATGTAGTACTCCACCTCCTCATTTATACAACCAAACCCGTTAAATTAGGTCAAGATCTCCCGTTGGTTTGAGAAGATGTTTGAGAAGATGAGTCTCTAATTTTACAGGAGAGATTTGCGAAGCAACTTCGAGACCTGGGGAAGAGGCGTAGGCGTGAGATTCGTTCTCTGTAGACTTTTGAAAAAAGAGTTAGCTGTGGAGGTTGGGATGAATAAGTTTCGAGAGAGAGATGAGTTGGGATGAAGTAATTGAAGAGAGAGAGAGAGAGATGAGGTTGGGACAGACTTTCGCAGAGATTCGTTCTTTGTATACTTTTGAAAAAAGAGTTAGCTGTACCGTGAAGGTTGGGATGAATAAGTTTTGAGAGAGACATGAGTTGGGTGAAGTAATTGAAGAGAGAGAGAGAGAGAGAGATGAGGTTGGGACAGACGTTTTGTCCAACTTGCCAACCCGCACAGTCTTTATCCGTGAGTTTTTCTTTTTTTTCCTTTTTGGTGAGTCTCAGTAAGGGGACGGACTCATCTTTGAAATAACCCATCCAATCACATGTTTTTACATTTTAACTCAAAATTTTCAATTCAAAATTGTGAACCAAACACATTGATTATTTTTAACTTGATTAATTTTTTCTCAAGCTATACAAGATGAACGACCTTGATCATTGTACTATACCTGGCATGACCAACGATAATTGTATAGTGTTGTCTCCTTGTCAGCAAAGACGGGAATCTGGCTATTAGGGCCAAGGCCACCCCCAACTTGGAAAAACCAAAAGTTATCGAGTAGTTTGTTTTTTACATTTACTCCTCAACCTAGAAATTTCAAAATCTTATTATTGTGGCCTCCTAGTCCCTGTATATGAAATCGTGTTTCCGTCCCTGCTTGTCAGTTTCCACAAAGGGACTTTGGAGAAGCTTGCGTTCAATGTTGAAATTCTTAAGCTTTGAAACTTTTTTTTAATGGAAAATGAAGTGTTGAAATAAAAGTTACAGTAGTTATCTATACTAGAAGTTGAAATTTAGAATGCAAACAACTTTTCGTTTTCCTTCTTTGATTTATGTATTACCACGGGTGACATGGTGGCCACAGTGGAAGGATGGTGTTGGTGAGATTTGGCCGCATAAAAGCAGTAACTCAGCGGGATTTGTTGATACCGGTGGTAATGGAGTGGTGATGATAAAAGCCATATATATAAGTAGAGAAGTGGTGGTTTCGAGCACCTTACCGCAAACACAAAGTAGGTTAGGATCGAGAGAACACAGGACACAAGATATAATAGGAAAGCACTGATTATTACTGGATTGCTAACTTGGTTTACAACGGTGGAGGCCTCCTCCTTTTATAGGCGTAAGGAGGAGGAACATTCCGAATACAAACAGTACTTATACATAATTGCTACAGTACAAACAGTACTTGCATATCATTAGTTCAAACTATTGGAAGTCTAACTTCTACTATTCACATCAGGACTTCCAAACGTACTACAAGCTTTATACATCACTATCTATGAATAGTACTAACCAATTATATGCCATACAACAGTTATACAACAATTATATGTTACAACTATTACAACAGTAATCTCTAATAATTTCACCTCCTCCTGGAAAAGAGGGAACAGCTGTCGCGAGCACATGGTTGTCACTCTGAATAATTGATTGTTGCCTCCGAATCATCTGAACCGGTCCCTCCAGAGAATTCTTCAGTCCTATCAGTCAAGTGATACTGTTGCAAAAGATAGCGGATATTTTGGCGCCATTCTTCCGGATAAGTATCATTGAATTTCCAATTTGCAGATTCATAATGGAGGAGAGATGAGGGTACTTCTGCCGGTGTCAATCCATTGAGTGAACACATCGTCTGAATCATGACCAGATAATTTCCACTGTGGATCTCAATGCTCGGAGACTCTTGATATGCAGAAAGGAATATAGTGTGATATTCCTTTCGCCAAGTGATAGAACCATCTGGATTAGGAAGACTTCTGTTGTTGCGACTTGTCCAAAAAGCAAATTGGAGATCTTCATTTGCATTGCTAGGAGTACTCCTAACCTTCTGTTGCCAAAAGGGGATATTTCCAAAGAGTAGGAGGAAGACAAAGGGTAAAAGAAAACGAAATTCAAATGCTAACAGCAGAAATCATTCGGCCGACAAAAGAGTATATGCCTTCGGAAATGGTGTAGAGCACACAATCTATATCAAAGATGCCAAACTTAAGAACATGTTCCTTTAATTCTAGCATCAGAAATCCAAATGCACAATTGCATCTGCATTTTGTGAGCTATGAAAGAGGAAAAGAGGAGACTCTCAGTAAATCTCGAAATAAAATGTCAAATATGGCCAATTGAAATACAACAACAATAGGATTGAGAGTGAGCGGAGAGCGAGGATTGGGATTGAGAGCGAGTGCTTAGAGTTCTACTGAATGATTGTGTGACTAAAATCACGACCTTGATCCATCCCTGAGGTCGTTCGATGAACACTGCCACCTAAAAGTTCACTTAGCGTATCAATGCAATAGAAACGGCATAAGCTCAAGCAGAAGCAAAGTAACTTGATTAACCGTTGGTAAACAGGAAAAGCCATAGTTATGCAATTAAGTTCCCAAAATAGCCATCACAGGTTGTAGGTACCATGTACCGTCCAGAGTTGTGCAAGTACTAGATTGTGTCCATATGACATTAAACATTTCAAACACAAATGAAAGAGTACTAGCTCTAATTACATGCCAAAAAAAAATTTCAAAATAAGCAAGTACAAGTCTTCACACCACGAGCATTACATTATAAGCCAGTTGATCCTAGAAATCACATGTCCTCAGTTCCTGAAAAACATGTAAAGTAATAACATAAGTTAACGCCATATGCAATACTGCAAACAAAAGTTATAATGTGCCACGGATGAGTAAACAATTCATGTGACAAGGTGTTTGTAAACCGAACGATCTATAAGCTTCTCAATAAGCAATTCAATAAAGAACCAGTCCTATTATTATGGCGCACAACCAACCTTTGGTCGCATGAAGGACGACTGGGTCAACAATAGGACACACAAACCTGTAAATGCTAGCATGCTTATTGTCCTTGACTCCTCGTCAACAAGAGCTAATCCCCAGTGCCATCAAGAGATTCTTAAACTACTATCAAACTCATCAATGGCATTCAAAACTCATACATCCAATTAAGTGAAGACATGAAAACTACTAAAACAAGTGGATTAAGTATGAATTACCGTGAAAAAAAAGGTATGAATTAAACACGCATGGCCGTCAGTTCTCTTTGAATTTTCGCTTCTTGATTGGCTCTATTTGGGCTTCCAAGCAAAAAAGATGTTGCAGCCTTAACTAATCGCGGAAGTCCAACCGCTAAAAAGTCAACCATCAAATGTCCTCGAGGCAATTAAAAAAGAAGTTGAAGCAATGGACTTGGCCAATGAAGGTAACATTTAATTCCTCTCACTCCCAAAAAAAGAGAACATCAATGTTTCACTTTTAAGTTTTTTTACTTGCACTTGTCCCTCTCAGTTAGAAACGCCCAAAATGAACACAAGAACAAAGACAAACACATTGTGCATTAACAAGTGTTGGGAAAGGCTAGTAAGACATGATCAAACATGTAAGTTTACCTTTATTCCCTTTAGTATTGGTTTTGCCACAGAAACCCACTGTCAGCAACGTAGTCTGGCGAGACAAGGCTTTCAATGTAGGGATATGCACGTAAACGTGCAGAACAATTATAAATCAAAGGATAACTAAATGTGCCATCTTTGGGATTGAACCGAACTAATTGCGTAACCATATCCAGTAAAACTTCACTATTCTCCAAAACGCATAATGGTGTGGAATACGGACAATCCATATCCGGTAAAACTTCACCATCCTCCAAAACGCATAATGGTGTGGAATACGGACAATCCGATGGCGGTGGATGTACCACATAAGGTATGACAACCAGCATGGTCCAAGAATCTCTAATGCCATATTCCTTCGTTACCCATACATCAAAACAAACATCGTAGTAGTTACAGAGTATAGACAGGCATCCATTTAGAACTCTTAACGATATCTCATAAAAATAACCATCTCGATACTCAGGTTCCGAAACCTCTCCATAAGTTTCCTTTCCCAAGTCAGGAGAAACAATAATATCATTGGACTTGCCAATCGAAGATGAGTGGACCCAGTGGAGGGCCCTGTTCACAAATGCCCATGAAGGATCTTCAGGAACACCACGAGGAAAGTCTCCTATCCTTCTCCACGAATCAGACCGTAATGTACACACTGTCACAATGGGATTAGAACCACTTGTGTGATTGTCAAAAAAGAATCCCACCACCTTGTAATCATCAATACACTCATCATAACCAAACGCATACTCCGCGAACTTCCCGTAACAACAGTACCACATTTCAACATTCGGCAATCCCTTGTATTTCCCAGTAGACGGGTTCCATATAAGTACTTCCCTTTCAGTTCCGATGCACACTAAACCATCACAGCAACCCCAAATCTTAACTTGAAGATCAGGTGCTTTCAAAGGACAATCCAGCTGAACAGCACTATCAGATTTTTCATTCAAAATAGAGTAAAGAGAGCATGACTTGACATCACTAGGGGGATTCAAACTGCTTAGAATGAGTCTATGGTTGGAATAATCAGTGTTCATAGATGCAAGACTGACATGGGTTTTTGCAAATTTGCGATTAGAAATCAAAGAACGCCATGACTTGAAAACACACCTCAGTCGCAACAGAGACTTGACGGGAAGCCTCGACAGTATTTCCACAATGATTTCACACGGGAGGTTCGGCAGTGGCTGAGGATCCTCCGTCCAAAGGGGGCTTTGAGACGTCTTATTGGTCCTTTTGGGTTCTCGACAAGTATTGGAGCTGCTTTCGAACGCCATAGAGTGGAGCTGCGATTGTGTCTGTGTTTTTTTGGGGTTTGGGAAATTTTCGAGAATGGTGCCCTTATTCGAGCTGCCGTTTAGGGTTCTTCCATAATGTGGTAGAAATGCTTAAAAACCCTAATGTAGTTAACTAGTAGCTAACGGATTCAGGGATGAGCAAATGACAAAAATAGGGATGGCAATTGGGACGGGTCGGGGACGGGGGTACTACCTCCACCCCTACCCATTATCCCCTGCCCCATCTCCATCCCCAACCCGATCCCCAACGGAGATTTGTTTTTTTCCTCCATCCCTGAACCCAAACGGGGAACGGGGATCCAAAACGGGGATTAGGGATTCAGACAACTGTATTTCACAATTTCAGCACCTAACATCATATACTAGCATGTGAAAGCCGAAAGGACTTGGATTGTTTTGTATTTTTTTCCCGGGGAAAAGGGCTGAGGAAACAGTACTAGTAACGGTTGTTGGTTGGCCAGGAAGTTAGGAGCCAACAAAGCTCCACAAACAGAATTAGAAAAGCCAACAAAATAAAATAAAGTAAGGTATCAGGAACGGCCATATTTATCACTGAAAAGCTTCAGCAGAATTCTGCAACACACATTGGCATGCACCTGTATTTGCGGCACATAATAGCACCTCCATTTCCTACACCTGTATTTCACAATTTCAGCATATACTACCAATTTTCAGCACATAACATCACTTGTTATTCACAGTTTCAGCAAGTACTATCAATTTTCAGCACATAATAACTAATTCTAGCACATAAGTTAATCTGCAGCACTGTTTTTCCAGCACTAAGTTAATTCCAGCACTAATTTCATAGTTCCATAGTTCTAAACAGCTCATAATCGGAGCAAGCATTCAGCAAATAAAGAAACAGTGCACAATTCCATAGTTTCAAATAAAAAATAGTCATGGACCAAAGTAGTGCAACCAAAAAAAACATACTACCGAAGGGGTATATATAATATAGTATATATTTATTTATTTTTATATATAAATATATATATTTCTGGGATTCAGGGACGGGGCGGGGCGGGTAACGAACGGGGAACGTGGACGGGTAGGATTCGGGGCGGGAACAGACCTATCCCCGCCTCCTACCCGATCCCCAAATTTTTTTAAAAAAAATCCCCATACCCTACCCAATCCCCAAACGAATCCCCGAAGTTCGGGGATTTTCGGGGCGGGGAACGGGGAGGGTTCAAACGGGTCGGCCGAGATTGCCATCCCTAGACAAAAAGATTATTTAAGACAAAAAAAAATCCGACGGAATTATTTTAGGGTGTTAAGGGTTAATAATTTCGTCGGATTTTGTCTTAAATAATTTTTTTGTGTTTATTAGTTTTGCTTTAATATTTTATAAATTATTGGTTTATCTCGATAGAAATAATCACAAAAATAAAGAACTAATAAATTAATTATTTTTAATAAACAAATATAATACAAAAAGTCTATCTGTTTTGATTTTTTTTTTTTTAGTGAACTTTTTAAAGATTTTGATCATAACTTTTTACTATTTCGACGAACCAATAATCCATAAAAAAATTAACGATTAACCAAAAATAAAGAGTTGGTTGTCTCCTTTCTTCCCTCCGTGGAGGCTTCGGTTTGAGCCCCACGAGGGGTGGACTTAGGGGGTCAGGGCTATAGATAGCCTCTGGACTCCTTTGTGCTATAACTCTAATATGCCACTAACCCCTGTTAATATATACAATATAGAAAAAAAATTAAATTAAAAAAAAAAATTCAAAATAACACTTGAACTTTGGACCCAATGTCCCATAGCACCTGAACTTTTACTTTATTTCAACTAAATACCTATGCTTTACAAAACCTCCAAATTGAGGCACCTACCGTTATATTCCGTTCAATATGTCAAGAAATGTGGGACATGGCATGTCTCTTGAAGGAGTTCAAATTACGAAGTTGAACACTAAGCAAGAGATGAAGAGAGTATGTATTACAAGGGTGACAATGGCGGCGGTAGTGGAAGGATGGTGTTGGTACCTTGGTGGAGATAATGGGTGCATGAAAGTTGTAACTTAGTGAGTGAGTTGATGGTGGCAACAATAGGGTGGTGATGGTAAAAGTCATACAAGAGGAGAAGTGGTGATTTCAGTTACCGATACCTTCACCATCGGCAAACGATTAGAAAGGAATAATGAAGATCAATGGTAAAGGAAAAACGAACTTGAAATGCTAACTAGTACAACAATCAGTTGACCAACAAAGAGTACAAGCCGTCGGAAATGGCAACGCAGAGCTGCCTAAACAGACCAAAGCACCGAAAAATGGAAGAGCTATAGAGAACACAACCAGTATCAAAGATGCCAAATTTTAGCTTTCTTTTTCCAACACAGTGTTCCTTCCATTTTAGTCTCAGAAACCCAGTTCCACGATTGCATTTGTACTTCGTGGGCTATGAAAGAGGAAGAGAGGATACTCTTGCCAAACCTAGGCAAACCTCGACATTAAATGTCAAATATGGCTTATTGGAATACAAGAAAAATAGGATTGAGAGCGGGAGCAAAAAACGAGAATTGGGGTTGAGAGCAAGTGCCAAGAGTTCTACAAAATGATTACTGTGACTTAGCCCTGATCCATCCGTTGAGGTCGGTCCAGATGACAACACTGCCGCCTCAGGCCTAAAAGTTCACTTTAGATTAATCAATGCAATAAAAACGAGGTAAGCTCAAGCAGAAGCCAAGTAACTTGATTACTAGATAAGCCATAGTACAATTAAAGTTCCCAAAATTAGCCATCCCAGGCTGTAGGTACTAGGCACCATCCAGAGTTGTGCAAGTACTAGATTTTTTTTTAATTTTTTTTGACAAGGTGCAAGTACTAGATTATGTCCATACGACATTAACATTTCAAAGTCAAATAAAAGAGTACTAGCACGAATTACATGCCAAACTCTTTACATAAAGCAAGTACAAGTCTTCACACCACGAGGATTACAATATAAGCTACTCGATTCTAGATATCACATCTCCTCGTTCTCAGTTCGTAAAAACACGTAAAACAAAAACACAAGTTAACGCTCATATGCGATATTCAACATAAAAGTAATAATGTGTCACAGATGAGTAAACAATTCATGTAGCAAGGTGTTTGTAAACCTAACGATCTATAAGCTTATCAATAGCAATTCAAGAAAGAACCATGTTCTAAAACTAGGCAAAGCCAGTTATGCAGCCATATAGGTGGCCCCTAGGCACAAGGCAAACCAAGTGGATTAACTTATTAAGTATGAATTAAACATGCATGGCCGTCAGTTCTCGTCGAATTTTTGCTTCTTGATTGGCTCTATTTGGAGTTCCAAGCCAGAAATATGCTCCAGTCTAAACTAATGTCCTGAAGGCAATTAAAAAAAAAATTGAAGCAATGGACCTCACCAATGAAGGAAATATTTTAGTCCTCTCACTCCCGGAAGAAGAGAACATCAATGTTTCTCTAAAGCTTTTTTATTCGAACTTGTGTCCCTGTATGTTTGAAAGGCCCAAAATGAACAAAAGAACAAATAAGCCTAGTTAGATACAATCAAACATCTAAACTTACCTTTAGTCCCATTAGTATTGGAGCTGAACCCCATTGCAACCATTGGAGTCGGGTGAGACAAGGCTCTCAATGTAGGGATACGCACTAAAATTTGGAGAACAATTATGAATCCCGGAATAACTAAATGTTCCATCTTTGGGATTGTACCAAGCAAACTGCGTAGCAACATCCAGTAAAATTTCACCATTCTCCAAAATGCATAATGGTGCAAAATTCAGAGAAACGGTACTAGGTAAAACTTTGTTATTCGCCAAAATGTATGATGGTGCGGAATATGGACGACCCGATGGATGTGGCACAATTGGCATGACCACCAACTTGGTCAAAGAATCTCCAACACCATATTCCTTCATTACCCATACATCAATACAAGCACCGTAGTACGTACAGAGCATACACAGGCAACCATTTAAAACTCCCAACAAGATGCCACAGGTATTACCATCTCGATACTCAGGTTTCGAAACCTCTCCATACGTTTCCTTCACCAAATCAAGAGAAACAATATACATCATTGGAATCGCTACTAGCAGAAAAGTGGATCCAATGGAGGGCCCTGCTCAAAAATGTCCCTAAACAATCTGGAGGAAAACGATAAGGACAGTCTCCTATCCTTCTCCACGAATTAGACTTTGATGTATACACCTTCACTTTGGGCTCAAAACCACTAGTACGCTTATCAAAAAAGAATCCCACCACCTTGTAATCATCAATACGCTAATCATAACCAAACCCAAACCATGCGTAGCAACAGTATGGCATTTCAACATTCGGCAATCCCTTGTATTTCCTAGTAGATGGGTTCCATATCCATACTTCCCTTTGAGTTCCGACGCACACTAAACCATCAAAACCACCCCAAATCTCAACTTGAAGATGAGGTTCTTTGAAGGGACAATCAAGCTGAACAGCACTATCAGATTTCTCATTCAAAACAGAGTAAAGAGAGCACGACTTGACACCAATATGGGGATACGAACTACTTAGAATGAGTCTATGGTTGGTATAATCGGTGTTCATAGATGCTAGACGGAGATGGGTTTTGGCGAATTTGGGATTAGAAATCAAAGAACGCCATGACTTGCAAACGCACCTCAGTCGCAGCAGAGACTTGACGGGAAGTCTCAGATAGTATTTCCACAACGATTTCACACGGGAGTTTCGGCAGCGGCTGAGAATCTTCCGTCAGAAGGAGGCTTTGAGAGGTCTTCTCGGTACTTTTGGGATCTCGACAAGTAGCGGAGCTGCTTTCAAACGCCATAGGTGGTGCACTGATTGTGTCTATGTTTTTTTTGGGGTTTGGAAAATTTACGAGAATTGTGCCATAAATCGAGCTGCTAATTAGGGTTCTTCCATAACGTGGTAGAAAAGCTTAAAAACCCTAATGTTGTTTACTACCTAGCCAACAGATTCAGAGATGAGCAAATCACGAGAGAGAGAGAGAGAGAGAGAGATGATGATGAAGAAAACCAAACCGCAGAGGGAAGTGGGTAGGTGAATGCAACTCAATCAGGCCTTTCCGCAATCTGGGTTGGCTGAATCGCCATTGGTAATGAGCAACTTGATACAAATTTGCAGACATAGGGTAGAGGTTTAGGGTCTGTTTGGAACTTGAGGAAAGGGAAGGAGAAGAACGGAAAACTAAAAAATTTTCCATCCCCTTGTTTGGTTTGAATAGAAAAGAGGAAGGAATTAACAATTTTCAGTTTTATGAATAATAAATTTTTTTTACCATTTTCTTCTCATTTTCTTTTCCTTTTATTTTCTTTTCCTTTCTTTTCTTTTCCAGGTTCCAAACAGACCATAAAGCAAAGCCAATGCAACTCAATCAGGCTTTTCCTCGGTGGCGTTTGATGGTGGCGGGGGTGGTGATGTAGTTTGTCTAGGTTTTTCATTTAGGTTTGGGCTTTCCCTATAAGGTTTTGGGCCTGTGCCCTTTTTGGGGCCGGGCTCTTTTGGGTGTTTTGTTGGTGATTTTGGGGTGTTGTTTCTATTATGTATTTTTGAAAAATGTGAGGTGAGGAAGTGTAGTTATAGGTTGGGCTGTTTGGACAAATATTATATATTATATTTTTTTTGTCGCTATTCAATTTTTTTTCTTAACTTCGTAAATTTTTTTTGGGTTATTTTTTCGTCATGATCCAGATAATAATACGAAAAATAAACCCCAATCCAATTTTTTTGAAATTTCGACGAAATTTGGCTGGAAAGCCACGTTTTCGTCTTTATTCAAAAAAATTTGGATTTCTACCAAAATTTTTTACTTTTTAGATTCCTCTCGTCATAACGAAGCAATAATCCCCAAAAAATTGACAATAAGCCACAAAATGCGAAAAAAATTTGAATAAGGACAAAAAATAAGCCAAAATGGCTTATTTGTCCAAACGGGGCCGTACTATTATTTGTGCACGATGCTCGGTGGCGGTGGTGTATCACTACAGAATTTCTATTTTTGTATTATTTTTATTAATGATATGGAAACCTTTAGTCGAGATACCTATTTGTCGCATCTACAAGATTATGAAAATTTCAGTACTTTTTTTGGAAATTTCTGTTGCGAAATCTCCAAAGCTGTCCAAACCCAGCTATTGCAAACCCGTCTTTTGAAAATTTGTTCAAACCACCTATCCCAAAAGGGTTTTCTTTTACGTTTGAGCTTTTCCCTATTAGGTTTTCGGCTTGTGCCCGTTTTGGGCTGGACTCATTTTTGGTGTTTTGTTGGTGTCTCACCAACTTTAGGGTGTTGTTTCAGTTATGTTTTTTATAAAAGAAAACCAATTAGAGCATCCGCATTGTAATAATCAAATTGATGTGAATAAGCAAATTTAACAATAATGCTCAAAAAACACCTTACATTATAATAAGCAAAGTTACAAGTCTTTTAGCAAATAATCAAATTCCACCCATTCCATAACCAAACTTAACAACTTTTACCAATAACCAAAACTCAATAACCAAACCCAATAAGGAAACTCAAAACTCAATAACTCAAAAATACCCCTCATTGGAATCGTCTCATCGAGACGACTAATTTGGTGTGATCGGATGCGTGATTGAAACTCGTTTGCGATTGGACATAGGTGCATTATGTATTTTGGGATTTTTTTTGGTTAGTGATGCAAAAATAACCAATGTGGAGATAGAGATTGTTAAGTTTGATTATGAACTAAATGAATAATCAAATGCTGACGTGGCACATTTTGATTATTAATTTTGATTATTCCCATTGCGGATGCTCTTAGTGTTCTCCTTTTCTATATTAGAATAGACGCTAGCAAATTGTTTGAGGGTGTTTTGGCTTAATAATTAAGTCGGATTTTTTTTTTGTATTTAGTTTTGCTTCAAAAAAATTTTGGGTTATTAGTTAGTCCCAATCGAAAGAATCACAAAAAATATATATATATATATATATTATAATTATTTTGAATAAAGACAAATGTAATTCAAAAAGTCTAGTTCGGTTGCAATTTCTGGGTAATGATCCGGAAAAAAAATTTTGAGTTAGTGATTGGTTTGGTTTTTAGAAATGGTTGTTGGAGTAATGATTTGATAGAAAAATAGGGATAATGATTGGAAATAGGGTAATGATTGGAGAGAGATAGAGAGAGAAATAGGGGTAATTATTGGAAGAGAATAGGGGTAATGATTGGATGAAAGAGTAATGATTGGAATGAGAGAAAAGTGAATAGGGGTAATGATTACACTTTTTCCGGAAATGTTTTCCGGAAATTGCCGGAAATTGCAACCGAACACAGCCTATATTTGTTTTGAATTATTTTTTGTAAAACATTTTTTGAGGATAATAAAAAGTTTTAAATTACTTTCATTCAGATTTCAGGATAATAAAAAATTAAATGATTGGATTTAGCACATATAGGTATCGGATTAAGCCAATTTTTCGCCTACCTGCGAAAAATATTTTACATTTAATGGACGGGCCGGATCGTATTTGTGAAACCCGATGTGGGCCCACACCATAATATGTGGACAAAATATGTGCACAAAATTCAATTCATTCAAATAACTGTAAGTGATTCATTCAATTTTTCATTCAAAATTTAAGATCCTAAATTTAAATGAATTTTGAAGAAAATTTTGAAAATTGGATCAACAACCTACACTTATCCGATTAGCCTGCGTTCTCTTGAACTTAACTTAAATTTGAAAGTTTTATTCTTATTTGAATTTTTTTCGCATTTATTAGTTTTGCACTAAAAATTTTTGAGTTATTGATTCGTCTCGACCACAAGAGTCTGGAAAGTAAAAAAATTGTACTTTTATCCAAGTATTTTGAAAATTGTACCATATTTCTCAAAATATTTGGATAAAAGTACAATTTTTTTTCCTTTAGTCGAGATGAATCAATAACCCAAAAAAATTTGATGCAAAATTAACAAAGTACAAAAAAAAAATTCAAATAAACACAACTCACAAATTAGGACACGTGAACTATGTACTTTTAACGAATGACGCGATCATTTATCGGCCCATAGAATTATGGTCTTTAGGGTGGTGCGGTGTCACCGTCGTGATTCCAATATGTCGTTCTCGTTGGTATTCTGCACGTTACCGCGGAACCGCTTTGCAATTGAAAATTCCCTCGAACTTTTGACTTATCTTTTGTTTTGTTTTGTTTTTTTTTTTGTCTTTTTGTAATGCGCCGTGTTTCGAATTAATTTGTGTGCACCTCAAATTCATTCCTACAATCTTTTCAACGGCCATTTCACATGTTTACGCATCGGGGCGTAATGGCCCTAAAAATTAGTGAAGAAAATCGAATCTGACACCACAAGATGAAACAATCACCTAGACCAGCAGTTGACGCTGGACTAATCTTTGGTATATGAACAGAAGTTTAATCAAACAAGCTTCTGAATATGATGGGCTCTCATTTGTGTTTACCCAAAAGCCAGAGTGAAGAGTGCGGGAGAAGGAGAGAGAAAACGATGGCGGAGTTGGGAACGGATTGTTTCTCGGCCTTGCCGGAAAGCCTGGTGATCATAGAAATTCTCTCCCGAACATCCCCTCGTGATGTGTGCCGGTTTTCGGCCATCTCGAGGGGATTCAAATCGGTGGCTGATTCCGACAACGTATGGGACAGGTTTCTGCCGTCCGATCATCGGAAGATCATATCGAGGTCGGTATACCCCGTGGCCTTCTCCACCAAGAAACAACTCTACTTTCTCCTGGCTGACGGTTTTGTTCTCCTCGACGGTGGTAAACTGGTAGCCTAATCGCATCAATCTTATATGATGATTCTTATTGAGGCAGTCTGGCTCCAGCCCTTTTCGATTCTGGTTTTGGGTCCAATTCGATTATCGGATTTGTTCATTTGTAGAGCTTGTTGAGTAGAACAACTGCGTCAAAACGATCCAATATGGAACCATCATCCATGTGTGATCGGAGCACATTTATTTTGGAAAAAAAAAAATTGGGTACATTACTTAATTACATCTTGAAGAACCCTTTCTTCTTTCCAAAATAAATGTGCTCCGATTAGATATTGATCGATACATGACTTTTCACGTGTTTGTTCTACTTGACAAACTTTACAACATAAACGAGTTCGATCATCTAAGTGGACCCAAAACAAGGTCGGAAATGGTGAGACTGCAGTTTGTCTGGTCTGAGGACTGGGCCAAATCTTGTTTGTGCCTTCAGTTGGATACTTGGATATAGTCTTTTTTTGAATTTTTACGTCTTTATTTTTCAAATCAAATTGTAAGATTTGCTGTGTGTTCTTTTAGACTCTTTGCTCTTTTTCTATCAGCAAAGAAAGTAACATTTCATTGATACCAATAAAATATTACAAGTGAGGGGATAGGCTCTTCGTAACGCTATATTCTTACTTTTTTTGTTAACCAGAGCTTCTCTTTAGATAAAGCTAGCGGGAAAAAGTGTTTCATGCTAGGAGCCCGAGAGCTTGCAATTGAATGCGGAAGGTTTCCAGTTAATTGGACATGGAGGCATTTGCCACAGTCAAGGTCTCTCTCTCTCTCTCCAAAATTCTCTCGGAGAAATGGGGCCCACAATGATCTCATTTTGATATTTGGCTTTTCATTCTCCATATGTAAACTACTCATGCAAACAATCTGATTCATCACACATTCGATAGTCATCTTTGTTTGTGAGTGTATTTAAATCTTACGTGCATATCTTTATCACATGCAGATTCTGGGAGCAGGCCAATCTTCGTGCGGCACCTTGTTTTGATATTTCAGGTAAAATAGAGGCTCGATTGTTGTCCCCAAAAACAACTTATGTAGTGTACCTTCTGTTCGATTTGGGGCCGCTAAAGTATGGATATAAGGGTCTCCCAGCAAAGGCATCCGTAAGATTTGAAGGGGAAAGAGGAGATGGAAGTGGAGACGGAGATGGTGATGAGATCACCAACATTGTTTCTTTGGCAATTCGACGATTTAGTTCTGGTTCTGGCGGACAATTTGCACAGCAAAGAATGGATAAGTGGATGGAGACTGAACTGGGAGAGTTTTTCAATGGTCAAGGAAATACTGGTGAAGTAGAGATCCGGTTGATGGGGTTCGAGGGAGATTACAGGACATATGACTTGTTTGTTGAAGGCATTGAGCTTCGGCCTAAAATCGATTCTTGAATAAAAGGGTGCGTTTGTTTGTTGCCTGGGAACATATATGTATAAAGGTATTTCATTTTTCTTGCGAGCATGATTGTGCTAGTTCTCTTTTTTCTTCTTTGGAATGGGTAAAATTTGGTTTTAAATTTGATGAAGGATGACTTGGTTAGAGCTAGATTTAACTCTGGCAATCCTTCTCTATTGTTAAAAATGCCTAAGATACCTATATCTAAAATTTCAAATAAGCTGGTGTGGTATTTTACTCTAAAATTCAGATACGAGATCAGAATGGACTGTTGGGTTCAAATAGAGGAAGGTGATTCAAGCCAGAGAGAGGATTTGAAGATCTACTCTCTCTTTTTTTCCCCTCACATGTTACAATTAATCTATGATCCTAATATCAATCCAATCTACCTACAAGATTATCAACTTCATGTTCATAAGAATTGAACTCACAAGTCAAAACATCAATGTACTGATATACGGTTACACGACAGCAAGAGCCAACTGTCCCTGTTGAATATGTCGATTTGACAAAATCAAGCAATTTCTTTTGTTGGCACTTTAGACATGATATTTTTCTTTGAATAGTAGCCTTGAGAAGACATTCGCCGTGAAGGATACAAAAACCACCACAGTTGAGCTAACCTTTCCATGACCTGTGACCATATATAAGCACGTAGTATGGGAATGTATATACTTCTGTGGTCTGATTGCCTCTACCAAGTAGTCAATAAACTAAGTGTATGCCCCTTTACTTGATTTCATATGAAAAGAAAAGAAATCAAAATCATGGCTCTAATAGAAATTTTCAAATCCAGTAATGTGTAACCAGGAAAACCTATAAAGATGGGATTATCAAATATTCCTGTGAATCTACCTTTCGGTATCCGTGCCAAGTATATCCCTGGATACTGATATAGTAGTTAGACTGGAATGAGATTGGCTTCTTCTGCACTCAAATGGTGGAGATGGGATGCAGATTTTGAGAAAATGCTCCCGGTTCAATGTGTTGGGATGGGAATACGGCAAGCCCAATTTTCCCAAGAAAAGTTGGACTGATTTACCAACCTTTTCAGCTGAAACCTGGGTTGGTTCTCCACCGTGTGAACAAGTCTTTTCTGATGAAACCGTAGGCATATATCCCAGTCCCAGAAAACAGGCACCCACAGCTTTCAGTTCAACTTTGCACGGCTGAATAGAATAGGCTAAATCAAGACACAGGCTACTCACAACACTAGGCCCAAGCACACCCAAACCAATGACTGTTGTGATCAGTGGCGGATCCAGGAATAACAGGGGGGTCACCTTTCAATCATAACTTTGATCAAACAGCAGATAGTGAAAACATTAAGAAAAAAATAAACAGAATACTGCTTTATTACATTTAGTTGTGTAACTATAAAAGAAAGCTATTTGTTGGCATTGTGGTACTACAATGATACAAGCTCCTGATGGGCTTGGTTCAACTCCCGTTAGCTGCAAACTAGGAGAAATTTTTTGGTTTCCAGCCGTTTGAGCATCATCAACAAAAAGAAAAGTCGGAGGAAGCTAGCAGGGTTCGAACCTGCGACCTATGGCATAGAAGCCCACACCCTTACCACTGGTACAAGGCGCCAGTCTTGCTATGATTTGGGTAAATTTTATATATATTACTTATTTCTCGGTTAAAAAAACATAATTCCAATAATTTCACGAGGGTAACGTGACCCTCCTGTTCCTCACTTAAATCTGCCCGATTGTGATGGATGATAAACTTGAAGAAGTTTTCCTTCAGCTCCCTAGCAGTATATTGTGGTTGAAGAACTCAACTGACAGAGAATGAAGCTGTAGGAGATCATGGACTTTGTAACTTTCTCACCGATGCCTAGAACAGAATTCCCTTTGTGTTGAAAAATCACTGACACTGAAACCTGATAGAAGCTTGGCGACAATACTTGTCCACAGGGCTTGTTTATAATCTCTGTCGCTTTTTCTTGCCATTTGCTTCTCAGTTGGCTGCTCCGCTTAATTGGGGCATCTGCTAATGTAGCTTTCCAATGCATTTTATTGCCAACTCCGCGACGATCACGATGGGGTAAATTCGCATGAATTCGCAATGTTTTCCTGAACAAACAACACGGATGATTTTTTATAGGGATCCTTAAAACAACATGTTAAACATATTGGGCGGCTCCGATCATTTGTGTGGGATCCCGAGATGGGTTCCCCACAACGTGGTGTACATTTGGTATACATAAAATGTACCATAGTTTTACTGCACCAGTCACATAAAAGGGAGCCAAGTCCTCTGCAAGGGTGGAAGACTGAAAGTTTAACCTACAAAGCAAATGGCCTGACAAAACCGAGTCAATTTAGGTTGATTTAATTTTTCTGAAAAATTGAATGTATTTTGGTTCGGTATCAGTTTTAGGGGGTTCTGAAACATTTGAAACCAAACCCAACCAAACATTATGAGGTTAAATGAACTGTTCTGAATCGACTTATGTAATAGGGTTGAGCCACGAAGGTAGTGACCAGCAGTGTAGGATCAGATCCAAACGATAGTCAATCTTTTCTTTTTTAGATATGGACTGTGCATGACTTAGATCACAACCATCCAAACCCTGAGGCCCTAACTCATGCAAAGCCCTCTAACCCAATTCAAACTTTTCAATATCCCTTAAGCTCTCTGTCATTTTTTATTTCTCTTTCAACAAGTGCCACTCAGTCACTTTCCCTCACGTTTTCTACCACCGGCTGAGAGAGATGGTTTCTTGAAGATATCAACCCCTCACTCTCTCTCTCAAAGATCGATCACCCGGAGCAGTGAAGAGGTGAAGGGAAGAACAAAGAAGCTTGACAAGAACACAAAGATCGATTTCTACACGCCGAAGTGTCAAAATTTGGGGATTTTACTTCTAAAGAAATCAGAGTGTTGATGTATAGGAGTCTTTAAACCCTGAAATCAATTTAAAATCTAAGAATCTGAGATTTCATGAGCTTGGGGTTTCAACGCTGGGTTCAGTTTGTTTCTTTTGTCACCGATCTCATTATGAACCAAACTACTATTTTCTAGATGGACGATGGTGAAGAAATGGTTGGTAGTTGTGCTAACCAAACCAAACCAAACCGAGCCTTATGTCCCAATCACTTGGGGTCGGCTACATGAATCCGTTTCCGCCATTGAGCTCTATCAAGGGCCACTTGACCTAAAATACTCATATCTTTGCGCACCATAGCATCTAATGTCAATTTCGGTCTATCTCTCCCCGTAGCATTGCTATCCAAAACTATTCTATCCGCTCTCTCAACCACCGCATCTTCTGGTCTACGGTAGACATGCCCAAACCACCTTAGCCTATTTTCCCTCAACTTCTCTTCTATAGGTGCTACACCTACCATCTTACGAACTGTTTCATTTCTAATCTTGTCTCGTCTAGTCTTACCACACACCCACCTCAACATTCTCATTTCTGCTACACTCATCTTGTTCACCTGTTGTTTCTTAATAGACCAACATTCCGTCCCGTAAAGCATCGCTGGTCTGATGGCAGTTCCATAAAATTTTCCCTTCAATTTTGTAGGTACCCTCTTGTCACACAGTACACCCGTAGCGCTCCTCCACTTCAGCCACCCCACTTGGATCCTATGGGTCACATCATCGGCAATCTCCCCATCACTACTAATAATTGAACCTAAATACTTAAAATAATCACTCTTAGGTATCTCCTGGTCTTAGATCATCACTATTTCTTCATGCGCACTACTGGTACCACCAAACTTGCACACCATATACTCAGTTTTACTCCTACTTATTCAAAAACCTTTTGACTCTAATGCTTCCCCTCCAAATTTCTAGTTTCGTATTAACACCTCTAGCAGTTTCATCCACGAGGACAATGTCATCTGCAAATTATGGTTGGTGGTTGTGCTGCTGAAGAAAATTATGGTGTGAGCCCAAAACCATAAAACCGAACTAAGAATTATACCACAGGAAAAAACCGTTCAGTTTGTTTACAAAATGACCAATAACCAAACCGGCCAAACCGACACCCCTACTTTGTACCCATTATTCAGTGTGCCTCTGTTCTGGTACATTTTCAGCTATTTTGATTATGTCTTGAGATTTTCAGGTTCAGATATGTGACTAGAAATGCACTGGAAAATAGGTAACCGGTACACCAAAAGTTGGGTCCGAAGACAAGATGTGAAGTGAAAGGCCAAGATTTCCCTAGCATTTTTCTTTCATTTAATAAAGCCAACCATCAATCTGTGATCCAAATACAGCCTTACTTGACAAAGACTTGAGATTCCAAAATTGAGCTTCCAGTACTCTGGTTTTGTACATTTGGATCTGATCTACTATCATGTCTAGAAACCCGGATATTTTCATGCAAGTGTTAGCAACACAAGCAAAGTGACTTTAGAGCCTCATATATCTCTACGGCACAATCCGAACATGATTGAATCCATAAATATGTGCAGTGACCCAAAAAAGAAAATAAATGCGGGGACCAATTTTTCCCTTTCTCTGATTATGACACTGTGCGTGAATAGAACCATGATGCCGCCCTTTTAGGTACAAAAACATTGTTCATTCAAACTTTTACTATCCTCACTCACACGGACTCAGAACAACCATGTCAAGAAAAAACTATAACCGACACCGACATGAAAGTAATCTGACCCTAGGGTCACATAATCCTCCCATAGGACTTTTGCTCCCATTCTCATTCTTTACTCTGCGTTCCTGTACTCACTCCTCCCGCTTTCACGAATTTTAGTAGCTTGGGATGTTTTTGAAAGGCATTTTTCACGCTCACTCACACTTGCACATTATGTTTCTAAGATCTGACCTACTTGAAATGGAAGAAATTGAGACTTCTCATGATAGAGATAAACCTACAAACCAAAGGAGAAAACAACTCCTCCAGATCCAAGAAAAGTATTTAAAATGCTCAAAAACAGGTGCATAACATAGGCAAACAATGGCGTGTGATTAGACGAATAAATATGCCCCCATGTCGTTTTCCTGTTGCCCGTTATGCAATCTGTTTTGCACAAAACATGCTCTGAAAAAACATGCCCAAACAACCCAACGAAAGCAACACAGCCATCATGGCAACTTATTTAATCAAAACATTATCAATAAACATGAAGACATCCCAAATCCCAATAATAACTAGCAATGTTATCATCAGCTACAAAGGTGCATGGTTGTGTGCAAAGATTCAAGCCACTACCAGACTAATTGATACCACTACAAAAAACGACTACCGCATGATCATAGCTTAACTGCAACAAAACACCTCATCCCTCAGACTGGTGCATAATGAGACACTAATCAGTAATCACACATGAAAAATCTAGATCTCATTGCCCAAATCAAATAAAACTACCCGATACATGAGAATGAGCTAATTTAAAATGGTGATATTGTACCTCAAATTAAACTGATACAGGTCCTGGCATTCGAGGGGGTCCCCCTGTATCTGGTCCTGGCATTCGAGGGGGTCCCACTGTATCTGGTCCTGACGGCCTCCAATATCCACCATAACCCGGTCCCCTCATCGCTAAAAGCCTCTCAATCTCCTGACCTCTTCCCACTTTCCCAAATGCATCATTCAAAAATTCCCCCAATCTAGGAGCAACACCAACACCATACCTCAACATCTGACCCACTAAATCTATACTCAAATCGAAGTTACCTTCCTTACAAAGCCCTTTAATCACCATGTCATAGCTCACTGCATCGGGTTTTGGATCTCTTTCACACATTTTTGTCAAAATCGGAGCACAGTCAAAAACTTTACCGTTCTCAATCAATGCACTAAACCATCTATTGGCATATTCCGGAATCACTCTCAAACCAGACTCAACCATCTTGGTATACTTCTGCAATGCATCATCAACCTTCCCCACCTTTAAATAAGCATCGATAAGGGTTTTGTATGTGTTAACATCCGGGCACAACGACTTGGACGTCAATTCAATAAACATCTTCTCTGCATCCTCCATCATATCAAGCTCACAATACCTAGTGATAATGTTATTGTACCCGGCCACATCCATGGCGAATGGCTTCGACCCAGGCTTCTTCCCCACTTTCTTAAACACGTCAAATGCTTCAGAGATTTGCCCCAACTTGAAACACTCGTTAACCATTATGTTAAAAGCGTCTGAATTCACCCCTTGGAAAGTGGGCGGGGTGTGAGCGTCCAACATGGTTTCAAACAACGCCCAAGCCTCCGTTTTCTTCCCGTGCTTAAGCAACGTCTCCACAAGCACATTGCAAGTGCCAGGAATCATCCTGAATTGTCTGTCGAGCAACGACTTGTACGATTCCATAGCCTCCTTCTCCCTCCCTTGACTAAAAAACCAATCCATAAACGTCGCATTCACAATACCATCGTACACCAAACACCTCTCTTTCAGCTCGTCAAAAAGCTCATTGGCCTTATCCAAATTCCCCAAATTCAAAAACCCTAGAATCAAATTATTGTAAACTTGTGAATCCGCCCCGTGCCCCTTATTCAACATTTCCCTAAGTAAATCCACGGCCTCACCTATCCTACCCGCGTCAACTAACCCTTTCGTTAAATGCCGATACGTCACATGAGACGGACCAAACGGGGCATTAGCTATAATATGTCTGTAAACATTCAAACCCTCATCAACACGGCCAGCATCACAATGAGTGTTTATGAGCACATTATAGGACACCACGTTAGGCACAATGTTAGATTGATTATAGAAGAACTGAAAGAGGGCGACCGTGTCGTCGTACCGTCTGGCGCGGTACATGGAGGCCATGATGGCGTTGCAGGTGAAGACGGTGGGGCGGCAGTTGGAGAAGACAGACTGGCGGGCGACGACGGAGGCGTTGTCGAGGTCTCCGGCGCGGATTAGGGACTGGACGCGGTTGTGGAGGTTGAGACGCTTGCCGACGAGGGCGGAGGTGGAGTCGGGGAGGCGGGGGGCGTTGGGGTCGGGAGGGGGCCGGGGGGCGGAGGGGTCGCGGCGGAGGGCGTGGAGAGGGGGTTCGATGCGGAGGGCGCGTTTGCGGCGGCGGCGCTCGGCGGCGGCTTCTTCGGCGGAGGAGAAGGCGAAGGAGCGGGTGTGGGTTAGGGAAGGGAGAGAGAGGGTTTGGGATGCGGCGGTGGCGGTGGAGGTGGTGGAAGAGATAAAGGATGATCGACGGAAGGAGCGGAGAATGAGGCGGTACAGAGTCATTGTTTTGATTGAGAGAGAAAGAGAGAGAGAGAGAGAGAGATGGTAAACCCTAGAGCTGCTGGAGTGAAAGCAAACGAAGTGAGAGAGGGAAAAAATAAAACTTATTCGGATATAGTTTTTTACATAGTAGTATTAAACAAAATGAATAGATGGAAATATTTTTTTGGAATCCGAAATGGTCTCAAAATATGTATGTACGTGGAAGTGTATGTACGTGAATGCAAATACCTCATATTCTTTTCGATAAAACTATTGTGCACACCAAATATACACCGCGTTGTGTGGAAGTTATAACGAAATTTCATACAAATGTTCGAAACCCATTATTTTTTTTTAAACTATTAATTTTTTAAGATTTCCTTTTCAAAAAAAAATCAACTTGGCCGAATGTCGAAAAGAACTTGATCTGTCCCTCGCTCAATCGGAAGCAAATAGTTGTCTATTCTCGTATTTTTGTTGTACCAAAAATTAGAGTGATTTTTCCTCAAGAAAACAGAAATTGATCAAAAAAGAAAGACTTATGAAAACAGAAAAAATGATGTCAGTCTGGCTATGATGCCCCAATCCAATCCAGAATGCCCCCATTTTTCCTACCATTGGAATTTTTTTTTTTAATCTCAATCATTAGTGCAATTCTATTTATAGTAAGTGTGGCTATATATTGTAGTATGTGTGGGTATACATCGGGGCATACATTATGATAAGCGTGGCTATACATTATAGTAAGTAAAGTCAGTTTGTGTGGTAGGTAAATACTAAAATTGTACAATTTTTTGCTGGAAAATTATAAAACCACCTTATTTTTGTGAGTAATTTTGATCTAATGACTGAAATTCATTTATTTTTCAATCGAAAAGTTCATATTTATGTGGTATTAGGAGAAAAATTCGTCATGGCCCTATTCATTGCATTTCTCATTTAGGGAGTGTTTGTTTATCTATTTTTCAATCTAAATTTTTTGTTATTTCTTCAAAATTTTCGGGATTAATCAGTTGTTTTGACGAGAGAATTGAATAAGTAAAAAAATAAATGATTGGAATTAAAAAAGAATGGATAAGATGACCCAAATTGAAAATTATCTTTTTGAACTTGTCTTTATTGACTTTTGAATATAATTTCTTACTTTTTAAATTTCATTCATCAAGATAAATGATACTCTCAAAATTGAACGACAATATGCATAAAATTTCAGAAGAAAAAAAAACCCCACAAGTACAGTGAAAATAATACCACTTAATTTTGTCCAACGCAGGATCTTATTTAACTGCTGCACAACAGAAAAAACAAAAGAGAACGTTGGGAAATAAAACGTTCAAGAGGAGTATTTGTTATTTGGTCAAGAAAATGATGAGGGAAATAAAAATGACACTTACACGTGGCTTTGTTCGTTTAATAATTTTGGGTATTTTAGTTTTGGTAGTAGATAGAGAGAGAAATAGGGTAATGATTGGAGAGAGTGGTAATGAGTGGAGAGAGATAGAGACAGAAATGAAATTAATAATTGGAGAAAGATATAGGGTAATGATTGAAAAACAAAGTTAAAACAAAGTAAAGATTGAAAACGAACAAGGCAAATAATCCAGTTTTTCTGTTCCTTACAATCTATGTACCTTGTAGGGGTGTAAACAGTTCGGTTTGGTCCGGTTCCGATTTAGGCATTTTCTCAAACAAAACCGGACATTTCCGTTCGTACATTTTACCAACCAAACCAAATATTATTGGTTCGGTTTGGTCTGATTTGGTTTGGTTCAATTTGACCGATTTTATTTTGGTTTTTCGATTTGTTATTCGTGCTAAATTTTAAAAAAAATTTAAAAATTCATCCTATTTGAGGAACTTATTTATGTCTCTAGTGAATTTGAATACTTACGTTATCATCATTAAATTGGTTTAATGACTCATTTTGCTCTTATTAATTAATTCTCTCTCTCTCTCTCTCTCTCTCTCTCTCTCTCTCTCTCTACAAAATTCACAACTCTCTTATTTAAAATAAATTGCAACTCTCTCTCTCCATTTATTACTCCACGTATTAACTTATTTACCAATTCATGAATTCAAAATAATCCATGATGATCATATATTAATTCTGCAAAATTATCATGACAAATATTTTCTGAAAGACAGTCGATATTTAAATCAATCATATTCTTCATGGATTATTTCTGCATCATAAAATATGTTTCGAAACACGGTGATATTCACGAATATTTTTGAAATAATCTATATTTTTTATGAGTTATTTCTTCAAAATTACTATGGAACATATTTTTTGAAACATGGTGTATATTCAAATCGACCATTTTTTCATGGGTCATTTCTGCAAATTGACCATGAAAAAGAACCACCATTGATTTCCACCATTTTAACTTTCATTTGAAACTACTCAAATGTCACAAAACCAAATAAAAAACTAAATTAAAACGAGGATGTATCATAAGTAAAAATAAAAATAAACTAAACAACGGAGTCTTAAAACTAAATTGAAAATTAAATTTTATTACATTCTTCAAGATTTTCACTTCATCTAGCTGCTCTCTAAAAAGCATTGGAGATGCGTACCTCAACCAATTTTGCGCACAAATATGTCCCTATGAATACATTAATTTTTACACAAATATACTATAGTTTCGGTCCGGTTTGGTTTATTCAGGATTGACGGGTGGAAAACCGGTTTCAGAGCTCTCTCAGGCCTTTTCCGAGCCCTGCGTCTCTGTTGCCAGCCCCATGCCATGTCAGCTCCTTTCATTGTTGCTGCTTGTTGTGTATCATCCCAACTTATGTTTTTTGGCAAAAACCAGAGTAAGCAAGCTTGAGTCATCTGCAACTTTGCAAGCCAATGCTCAGAACAAACTTGTACTCAAGGAACTGGGCATAGAATCTATATCCGTCCATCCTCAAAGCCATCAGGTTGTATGTTGGCAGCACCTTCTTGCATCTCGCAAGGTTGAAGTAGAGGAAGATCCTATAGACTGCAGAGTCAGCTTTCGATAAGAATATGAGCTGGTAACAAATATTTTTGCAGCAATGTCCTCAGTGTCGAAAGTATGTGGATATCAGGATATGAACAACTAATGTCCTCAATGTTACATTAATATGATGGACAATAGGAAGAGAATGCATTTGTACAAGCTCCAATATTCTCAGTTCAGGTTGTTGATTTGTGCAAGGACAATAAGTTACACCAGTATTTTGCCAAATGAAATCTGTTTTTTTTTCCCTTTTGTGTGCCTCATTCATTCCTATTTCCTACCTTACAGCATATAGCAAGATTTGGGCTACTGCAAGCAATTGTTGTTTTGTGTGTGGATGCTGCAGGGTTTCGGCAAGACATATACTGACCGAAAGAGTATTGAAATTCTTCGTATACCTAAGAAAACCGATATTTATGAAAATCACAAGATGCTATTATTCGAATTTTGGCCAATTTAAGTCAACTTCTCAAAATTCAAATTTTGGAGAATTGCATGTCAATTTCAAAGTTTTAACACCTAGCGGGGAAAAAGTAAGAACTATTGTTTGTAACTTTATGTGTAAGACAAGGATAATCTGTGTCCTCTCTTCCGTCAAAAGCCAAAGGGTGTCAGTTTCCAAGGCACAGACCGACTAATCAAGTTGCTATGTCTATTTTATTTATTTATCCTGATTTTGTTTCTAAGTCAGATTAAGAAAGAAGTTAAAGATTCATATGGATTGAAAGAAAGATTTGAAACCAGTAACACCACAAACAAACATCATCACATAGTTTTAAAGGGTTTGATGTCTTACGATCTTGAGTTGGGTTTTGGATCCCTCCGTGAGATGCCGAGGCTTGTCCTGATGAAAGGTTGTAGTGGCCATAGATTGGATTTGATTCCCAGAAACGTCATGCATTCCAAGATTACTGCCGGAATACTCATCCGGAGAACAAACGTGATAGTATAGAACTCTGCAGAGACCTTCCTTCAGGTTCCTCAAGGAACTTGTTTGATTCTATGTAACTCTGTATACTTGCGATGTCTATCGTGAGCTTTGCATCTTGTCCCTGTTCTTTAAGTGCACCTAAAAAATCCCGGTAAATGATGTTCAATAACTTCTTGAACTGAGCTTTGTATCTTCTATAGAGAGCAAACCTTCCCATCTGGTAGCACAACAAATTAGTTTCAAGGAATGTATGAATTATAAATCACTTTATAAGTAAATAGGTCAAATCTACTTACATCCAGGAATCCCAGCAATGCAGCTGCAGTATATAAATTTGCCGGGAGAGCATTCAAGAACCTTGCAAACCATGCCCAACCGTCTGCCAGACCATGTTTGTTTTGGACACCCCCCACCTCTGTCTGTCAAAAAACAGATTGTTAGCGCCATAAGGTGAGACTAGGGGCCCGTTCAGTTTGCTTGCTTATTGCTTAAAAGTAAGGCCCATCAGTTATTAGCTTATTGCTAAGACAAAGGGCTCGTTTTGTTCCCTCTGCTTAATGCTTTTTCACATTGCTCATCGGTCGATTTAACAAGATAACAATATTTTCTCTTCCAAAAAAGCAAATAACCAATGTGAACCAAATGGGTCATAAAAAGGATATAGAGTCATTGGTAAAATAACCAAAAGCAAAACTAGTTTCAACGAATTTATAGCAAGGCAACAGTGTAAGGGAATTTTCAGATCCCAAAAAAAAAAACAAAAAAAACACTGTATTGGAATACAGCAGAGGGACAAACCAGAATAAGAGCTCCATAAAGTCTCATACATGACTTTACCTGTGAAACAAACTCTCTTCACTTTCAATCGCTCTGTCTTCTTCCTTGTAACCAATGGCTTCGCGATAAGCTTCTTTTGTACCAAATAGTGACTGAAGTAGCAAGAACAGTGTTAGGATCCACGTGAAAACAACACTAATAAGAAGAAATAGAAGTTAGCCAAACTTTCTGAACTAATATCTATAGCATCCCATTGACAACATCCCAGAGACAATTTGAAGCGGAGTCGTGGAGAAGATTTTTACCAAATGGATCTTTAAAACCTGAGGTTGAGTACCTTGGAGTAAGTAATATGCTTTGGGGCCATGTAGATGCAAGCTCTATTCAACTGGCAAAGGACAAGATCCATAGCGAACGGAACCTAGTTCATAACATAAATTGCAACAATTCCAAGAGTCAGGTATCGGATATATACAATCAACTCATATAACGTGTCTTCAAAGAACAGGTCCCAGAAAAATAAGTAGATGCATAATGATATTCATAAAACTACTAGACACAAGTTCAACTTTTGTGTATGAGATATCAGGTTCCAGTCTGAACTCATCCCACATACTTTACATTCATTAAACACCTACTGCTGCATTGCATGATGAGCCGAACTGGTTTAAGTGCTTAAGATGGCCTTTGATCCAACCAAGCCAACATAGCACTAGTATCATGTATGACTGAGTACTTGCAAAACCAAATTCACGCGGATTAAATTATCAAAATCTTTGAAGTTCAAATCGTTTGTACTTAAATTGTTTATTTGCTTCAAACTGTAATGCCTAGTAGCCAACTAACTACAAGTAGGCATAAGTCATAAGACAAATCAAAAGTGGTGCATTTTGTACCTGTGAAGAAATGAGGACAATGACCACAGCTTGGGCAAATAGAGTCTTCATGAGGGTAAGAGACGGAAGACACTGCTGGTCCACGACCTAAAACAATGAAACAGCATATATGTCGTCGGTACATTACGATGTTTATCTAAATTTCCTTGGTTACCAGTTACGAAATAGTCCAACTACAAATAGTATAAAGCATAAAAGATGCAACAACGGTCTATAGCTTTGCCTAAGTAACCCAGACAGACAACGAGCGCACACAAAAGATATCACAGCCAAGGATAAACATTGTTTACTAAAGCTTGATGGTGGGGGAGAGAGAGAGAGAGAGAGAGAGAGAGAGAGAGCATTTTCTTGCCAATAAATCTGCAGGTATGGGCCTTATGGCACCATATCACTGGAGCTTACCCCCATTCTATATTTCTGGTCCTTTCTTTATGATTCCAATTCTAATAATGCAAAACAAAGAATATTACCTTCTCGGCGAACATTGCTACACTGATCAACTGAGGGCAAGATGAATCAAAGAATATCTTAAGCAAGTATTTCGACCCAACTTAAAAACAAGAGAATGAATTCCATAGAGATTCAATACACTTACAACACATTCAAATTTTGCACTAACCCACGGGGTGTTTGGGAGCCTACTTTTTGGCTTTTCATTTTCAGCTTCTTGGCTTTTTGAATTACGGCCAGAATGTATTTTGAATATAGTAGAGTGTTTGGGAGATTTGTGTAGAATGTATTTTGAAATTGTAGTAGTGTTTGGGAGATGATTGTCGAAAATGAATTATGGGTTGCATTTTTACCATATTGCCCTTTGTCTTTTTTATGTTCTTATAACAGGTGTAAAATGCCACATGCATTTTTATTTATTTATTATTCAATAGTTTATGGGCTGTTTATTATTGAAGTCTATATTACTCTAAAATAATGTTTTATTTTTGCCTTTGGCCATTATATTGTGTAAAAATAATTATTTTTTATATTTAATTTTTTTCTTTTTTTTAATTTTCATATTTGAGGTGTAAGGAAGACATTCGATATTTTAGAATTAAAATAATAAGACCAATGTTACAAGTAACACTTTAATTTAACGACAAACACATAGCTCATAAATATAAAGAACAATAAAACAAACACAAACCCTTAATATTAGAAAACAAATTAAAGTACAAACCGAAGCCAAATAAAAAACACACAAACCACGCCTACAAGTTGAACCCAAAAACAAAAAAAAAATGATGCGAAAAACAAACAAACAAACACACAAGTCCAACATTACACAACCTTGTTTAGGAAAATAATGAAACAACAAATTCCAACAAGCGGTTCAAAGCTAATTCCCATTCAAGTCCAAACTCCAAGGTGTTGAGGTGACCTAACGTATATTGTTCCCACAATGAAATCTCGAATAGATGCCCTTACAGTGTCCATGTCACGATCATCACGTTCAACCCTACTTCGTCGTTAGATGCCGTAGTTTTTACTCCATGATCTGAAGGCAAGAAATTTGGTCACCTATCATATAAACCAAAAGGAATGTCAAGAAAGTTGTTCCTTCTTATAAAATTATGAATCGCCATTGCTACAGATACAAGAAATATTTGTGTTGTCATTGTGAAGCCAACGAGCTTTCCAAACTCCAAATGTCTTTTCAATGGTGCACTGAAGAGAGGAGTGTATTTTGTTAAACCTTTCAAAGTTGGTCCGTGGTGCGCCTCCGTCACGCCATTCAGGAGGGTGATATCTACAACCTTTGTATGGTGCTAGATAACCATGAGTGTTGGATACCCGGCATCTACCAAATAAAATTGACCTGTAGTGATTGTGCAGATCATTAGATCTAAAATTTAAGTACAATTAAGGTGTAAAAAAATTAAGGTATGTAGGATGGAGAAATCGCAGGACTAACCTCCTTGTGGTGTTGCTTTACGACCAAACCATTTCTGTATGGGCTCGCCTCTAGGTGGGTGAGCTTTTACGTGAGTACCATCAATAGCCCCAATGCAGTCTTACATATAGAAAATTATGACGTTAAAAGCCCCAAGGCAACGAATTGGCTGGATAAAAACGAATAAATCAATTACAAAATGCCTTGAAATGTGGATAATATCTTGGATTCTCAACTATTTTGCTATGCACTCCTTGTTGAGGCCATGGTTTAACCCAATCGATAACCATGGCATTGAGGGAGTTTAGCACATTATGGAACTGCCTTGATATAGTCTCCCCCGAATGTTTAAAACGTTCTTGGGCATTTCTATTATTAGCTCGTTCGCCCATAATCCAGAGAAATATAGCTACTTGCTCAGCAACCGAGATTCGCTCGGATACTTGCAACCCATAATTATGATCAGGCAGGTAAACAAGTGAAAAAAAAAATTTCATCTTACTCATACGAAATGATTGATACATACGTTTGGGTTTCCCTCCTCCAGCTCGGTGACCCAAGCTTGACCAGTTAAGGCGAAGGTACGGCATGGTTCCTTGCACATGTACGTATCATGGCGGATGTTACATATCCCAACGGCAGCTTGTCTCATTTTTGCATTTGACCGATAACGAGGCCTAGGATCACTCGACCCTTCCCCGGTATCGTACGGATCTCCGCCATACGGATCATCGTTGTCCCAATTTTCTTCATTGTAAATATCATGGTCGTAATCATCCGGATTTTCGTAATTGTTCATCGGATTTGTAGGGGTAAACTACATGTATGGTGGTAGAATAAAGGTGGTTTTGTTGCAAGTGGGGCTGTGTTTCATGTTGTAAAAAACACAGCCAAGTGTATGGGTATTTATATATACACTCTTGGTTATAATGTTTTGTAAAGCAAACCCCACTTGCCAAGTTGCCGACAAACCTGCAAAACTATTGGCACCACCAGATTTTTTAGGAAGTAAAAATCACTATTCACATTTGGACCTACTTGATGCATTATTGGGCTTTTCCCAGAAACTTAACTTGTCCTTCATGCATTATTGTCCTCCCCATTTGCCAAACATCAGATATACAGCCAAAGAAAAGGCAAGCTGGAAATTCAGAAACTGCAATGACTCGTGAAGTGCATGATTGGCCTCTTTAACGCAGGAAAGCATTCAATTATTGGCCTCCCTCTGATTTATGAAAAAGCCCAAACAAATCTTGGTTGTTTGGGAGGCAAAGAAAGAAAGGCAGGTTGATGCGTTTGATCAAACAAATCTTGGTTGTTTTTTCATTCTTTAGTGGGACAGAAGCCGACTCATAGGATGAAACTGTAGGGCTTGACTCAATATCAGGGCAGGACGAATTCACATTTGGTTGTTTAAACATGAGCTTGGTTGTTTTTTCATTGTTTAGTGAGTAGTTTAAACATGAGGTTGCTTGTTTTTTCATTCTTTAGAGAGTAAAGGTTAATGGGCAATTCCCTGCCCGAATCTGCATCTATGGGTGTGTTCATGCATTATTGGGCTTTTTCATAAATCAGAGGGAGGCCAATAATTCAACGCTTTCCTGCGTTAAAGAGGTCAATCATGCACTTTACGAGTCATTGCAGTTTCTGAATTTCCAGCTTTCCTTTTCTTTGGCTGTATATCTGATGTTTGGCAAATGACGAGGACAATAATGCATGAAGGACAAGTTAAGTTTCTAGGAAAAGCCCAATAATGCATCAAGTTGCTCCAAATGTGAATAGTGATTTTTACTTTCCAAAATATTTGGTGGTGCCAATAGTTTTGCAGGTTTGTCGACAACTTGGCAATTGAGGTTTGCTTTACAAAACATTATAACCAAAAGTGTGTATATAAATACCCATACACTTGGCTGTGTTTTTCACAACATGAAACACAGCCCCACTTGCAACAAAACCACCCCTATTCTACCACCGTGCATGTAGTTTACCCCTACAAATCCGATGAACAATTATGCAAATCCGGATGATTATGTAATAACCCGAAAATTTAACTAATAAAAATATTCAAAAGAATTAATTATTTATGGTAATATTATTTTCCTTATTTAATAATTAGTAGATAATTACAAAAAATAAGTTATTCTAGCTAATTATCTCTTAAAAAATTATTTTATCATTATATACATACATATAATTGCATGCATGAACGTCTCTCTTCTCCCTCACTCTCCTACTCGATCTCTACCTCCTCCGTGACCCAAAAATCGTGTCTAATTCGTTCGTTCCGAAACCCAATACCGTTAGGACTCGTTTTAATCCGAAACTCATCAAATTCTCCTATATATATACACCACTCCGACCCTAGGGCACGCACATCACCACACCACGTTCCACAGAGCCAGAGAGAGAAGAAAAACCCGAGAGAACCGATCTTTAATCCATAGAATTTTAGAGAGAGAAAAAGAGAGAGAGAAAAGTGGGTTTCGAGGTTACGTTCGTCCGAGATCCAAATTGATCGTTTGAAATACTTTCCACAGTCCCAAGGTTCACCGTAGATCAACCAATTCGGCCCCGAAGTCCCCCGATCGAAGGAATTGAAGTCGTCTTCTCCAAATTCAAGTTTTCGATCGAAAACGAATTTAATCCGAACCAAGGTACTATAATTCAATCCGAGCCCTCCTCTATGTATAAATATGTTTATTAGACATAACCCAAGGACCCCCGTGACCCCATGCATCGAAACCGAACCAAAAAAATCAAAAAAACGAAAAACAGCCGCGACCTTGCGGCCGCGACCTTCGGGGTCCTTCACCGCAAGAACCAGACGGACAGAGTTCGCGGCCGCGAACTCTGTTATTTCCAGCGTGTGTTTTATTTTTTTTTTAGATCGAATTGACTTTTTCGACCTGTTAAAATAGATTTTGATCCCGAATTTTTTATCCTAGGTTCCTAACATTCTAAAGTTCATACCTTGTTAGTTTCATATTTTTTTTATTTAATCTGATATTTATTAAATTTTTATTCGTTATCTTGTAAAAATTTACAAACTAAAATTCATTGAGACCTTATAAACTATTCCATAAATCCCCAAATTATTTTTCCTAGTTTTCTAACATGTCAAAGATCATAACTTACTGATTTCATAAACTTTTGATATTATTAGCTATTTATTTTATTTTTAATTAAAGATACAAACAAAAAATAGTTGCGACCTTATAATTAATGATTTTAACATCTAAAATATTTTTCCTAGACTTCTTACACCTCAAGGATGATATGTTATTAAAATAATATTTTATTTACTTAATTAACTATTTATTGTTATTTTTGCGTAGTTTCTTGATGATAATACTTTAAAATATTATAAAAGAGGTTAATAATTCCGAATAATTTTATTTAGACTCCTACAGTCCTAAGATGATACTTCATTAGAATAAATATATTTTAATTATTTAATTATTTATTATCTATTTAGTCTTCCTTTGCCTATTAACTAAATCTTTTTATTTAAAATAATTCCGTAAGCATCCAAACCCAACTTTTAGCACTCGAACTTATTATAGAGGACTGTTAGGACCTTTATTAAGGTTACGATAATTATTTAAATATTTTTACCTTATTAATGTATTTAATTAGTGTTTAATTAATTTAATTACTTATAGTTAATTAACAAAAGTCTAGAAAATTGTTTTTAAATCTTAATTAAATAATTCTTACATTCTTAATGACTTTGAGACCATACGAGATTAAGGGCAACGGCCCAGTCATAAAAAGTTATGTAATGGCATTGCTTATTAACTGTTTCGATCCGTCTGTTATTCGTTTTCAATTATTATTGTGATTGATATTGTATCGATACTTCATTTGAATGTTAGATTGGACCCTAGGGACATGGGGTGGTATGCGAATTAGAAATCACGTAGACGATGTTAAGTAATGGATAAATTGTGAAGTTTATTTCTGTGTTCTGCAGGCGTGATGTTGTGATATGATGAGATTGTGATGAATTGAAACTGGCGGGTGTCCAAAGGATGAATTGATAGTGGCGGGTGTCCATGATGATTGTGAAAAGAATTGTGATGTGGTTTATAAGATAAAGCGAACCCTAGTTGTGATTCTGGCATGATAAGCTTACCCTTGTTGTAGTTATTGGGTGCACACTCGGTACATAACTTAGGTGTTCTGCGACAACAAAGGAAGTGATCTCATGGATCGAGCATGGCTAGTGGTTGGGGAGGAAAGATCTCGTGGAGAGATCTTAGATTTCATATTAGGTTAATGGATAGTAAAGAAACAAGTTATGTGAATTATCTCCGATTTATTCGTTCGTATTGTTATCTCTGTTTGATTGCTAATTGTATTGTAAGAGGGGTATTTGGGTTGAATTATAGTTCGGGTGAACTCTTTCACTCGTGCACGGATTTTCCGCATCCGTGTCGATTTTGCAGAAAACCAGGAAACACAGGATCCCGAGGGCGAACAGTTTTATGCTGAGGAGAATCCAGAAGTAGGAGTTGAGCCAGAATACACTTGGGACCCATATCAGACTTAGAAGATGGCTCTATTATCTGTTTAGCTTATTCCTTCGAAGACTATTTCTAATATTTTTACAATAGTTTGTAATAGATGAATTCTTAGGATGAATTATCTGTTTTGGATTTCAAATTGGGTTTAATAAGTTTTTCGAGAATTAGTATTTAATACCTCCGATTTTACCTTCGAAAATCGGGGCGTTACAACTTGGTATCAGAGCCTAGATTGGGTAGATTCACAGTAAATTGAGTATATCCTTACGTTGTTTAGATAAGATTATTAAAATTTACCAAAACCGTTCGATAATTAGATTTTCCTTATTTTGTAGATGGACCCCACACTCACAGTCCAGTTAGCTACAGAAGTGGAAAATCTAAGAGCCTTCATGATAGACACTCCAGATTTTCCGATGGGAGATGATTATTTGGCTGGAATGTTTCCTACTCTCTTTCAGATAAGGCAGGACTTCCGAAGAGCTAGAGTTCTCGCTGATACCATCACCTGCTTCACTAGGGGACACCACGAGAGGGAAGCCATGTTAGCCTACATCCTTGGAATAGAAATTGGACCGCTAGGAGATCCTGAGGAACCCCCTGAGGAGGAGGAAGATCCTGAGGAACCCCCTGAGGAGGAGGAAGATCCTGAAGAACCTCCTGAGCAAGAAGAGGATCCTGAAGAATCTCCTGAGGAAGAGGAAGTTCCAGTAGAGTAGAATCAGGATGAAGAGATGGACAATGCTGGGTCTGGGTCAGAAGGAAATGCAGGAAATAATGCTGACAATGAGGATGAGTTTTTGGAAGACTTAGAAGAGGACGATTATGGTTGGATGTTACCCATAGATGCACCTAGAGATATGGATGCCGAGCTACAGTGGTGGCTGACAAACCAACGACTTGAGATGCAAGAACCCCTACCCCTTCTAGTCCCCGCACCAATAGAAGAATCCGACAGTGAGTGTGAAGTCATAGATGCCGATCCTCCACCTCGCCCTAGGATGACTCGACCCGCAGGAATCCCATGGGTAGGACACCATTCCGATTATGACCCGGGCACTATGGTCTATATACAGTTGGAGCCGCTATACCCTTGCCCATTCAAGATTCGAGCACAGTCCGCTTATTTAGGGCCATTGAGGATCATAGCTCCATGCTACAATGGATATTACCTTATGACTGTACCCCGAGGATTCAAAGAGCATTACACCGACCGCATCCACTATTCTCGCGTCACAAGGGCCCGCCCCGAGCAAGAGCATCGTATCATTTCAGAGAATGCTGACTTTACCGACCACGTCACCTTTGTAGAGGTACCCATCCGCCTAGAGCCCTATAACCACCCAAACTCCCACGGCAGGCAGCAAGAACAACTATGGCGAGTAACATGGCGTTGCTACGGACTCACAGAGGACACCGTTGAGAAGCAGAGTCTACTAGAGGAACACTTTCCAGGGCTTTTCGATTGATCGATTTCTTTAGCATCTCTTAGGATTTGTTTTACACAAGATTTTTTTTTAGGAAAAAAAATTGTGATAGTGAAAATTAGCTTGACTTTTAGAAGTAACATTTTTGAGTAGTATGTTTTGATAGGAACAAGTTGTTTGATTCGTTTTGTTAATAAGAGTAAAGTTTCTTACGATATCCTGTCTTCCATGCATATAATAGATATATAATATATATGTTCATATAATAAAAACCCCCCTTACTAATTTATAACATAATGGTACCTAGATGGAGGGAGCAGAAAACAACCAAAACAACGGGCAGAACAATGGAAACCCCCAACCCAACGGCCAATTTGGGGCTTCTGAGATAGTCCAACTAATGCAGGCGTTTATCGCCGCTGCAACTGCCAACAACCAGAACCGCGGACCCCCACACACACCTCGAGGGCCGATGACTAGGAGTCAGGCGTTGAATGAATTTTGCAAGCGTCGCCCGCCCTACTTTCAGGGAGAACCTAACCCTACCGCTGCAGAATCTTGGTTGGAAGAAATCAAGAAAATTCTTGAAACCCTGGACATTCAAGAGTCCAGCAATCGGATTGCTCTAGCTACCTATCAGATGCAAGCTGAAGCTCAACATTGGTGGAACCTGATGAAGAACACTCATGACGTGGCAACAATGACTTGTGAAAGGTTCGAGGAGATTTTTCTTGACAAGTACTTTCCAAAACCTGTCAAACAGGCGATGGCCCTTGAGTTCATGAACCTTGAGCAGGGTACGATGACCGTTACCCAGTATGCAGCACGGTTTGAGGAACTATCTCGCTACGGTGCAACAATCATACCTACTGATGATGACAAGGCAAGGAAATTTGAGTGGGGGCTCAATGAGACACGCCGAGCGGTAGTGGCACATACACTTCCCACTTACTCACAAGTGGTGCAATGTGCGCTAAAGATGGAGAGAGAGAACTTGGATTACAAGACAATGCGTGAGCAGAAGAAACCGATACCCGCAGTTGGAGGACCTATCCGTACCCACCCTAACAGCAGGGGTATCCAAACCTCTCAACCCTACCAGCAAAACTACTCTCGCCCTCAGCCAGCACCATTCAACCCAGCATGGAGAAACCCCAACCCAGGTTTCAACCGAAACCCTAACCCTAACCCGAACCAGATCCAAGTACTGAACCGTGGCCCAAATCCAAACCCAGGACCAAACCGCAACCCCTTTTCCCCAGAACCCAAACTCCGAACTACTGCCTAGAGGAGGGGCACATTAGGAGGAATTGTCCAAAGCTGAACGGCACTGGAAACTATGGAGGACAGCCAAACTAGGTCGTACGCAACACAAATCGAATCGAGAATCAAGCTAGGCCGGCCTGGAATGGTAATCAACCTGGAGGTCAGAAGCCCCGTGGCGGATGGAACTAAGCACCAACTCGCCCTCCTCAAAACAGAGGACCGAACGGGCCAACCAAATGCTGGGAGGATGTTTGCACTGCAAGGAACAAAAGAGGAAATGGATCCTGCAGAATTCAAGGTACCCTCACTCTTTATACTACCTGCTCGAGCACTATTTGATTCTCGAGCTTAGACTCATTCATATCCGCCGCATGTGTATACGCACTTGGATTAAACCAAACCCTAAAAACAACTATGCATGTGACCTCACCATTGGGGGGTAAGATATCTGTAGAACTAATCTGTAAAGGGTGCGAACTAGGGGTATCGAATTTGCGATTAACAACATGCGATTTACGAGTAATCGAAATGATGGACTTTGATGTCATACTTGGGATGGACTGGCCGATCGCGACACCGAGTCGTTATAGATCGCCATCGAAAGATGGTGACAGCTTATTCACCAAATGGTACGTGTTTCAAATTTAAGGGGGATAGACAAGACCCTTTTGCACCCCACGCGCACAAAACGAAGTGGCATAGGACGCTTGCTGGATGGTTAGCAAGTCTCACGTTGGGGGAAACGGACCGAATGGAATTGGGTCTTCCTCACATCGTCTGTGAATACGAGGATGTATTTCCCGAAGAGTTACCAGGATTACCGCCGTCAAAGGGAAATGGATTTCACCATAGAGTTACAACCCGGCACCGCCCCTATTTCTATGGCTCCTTACCGAATGGCCCCAGCAGAACTACGAGAATTGAAAACGCAGTTTCAAGAACTTTTAGAGAAGGGTTTCATCAGACCTAGTACCTCACCTTGGGGAGCCCCTGCTCTATTTGTCAAAAAGAAAGAGGGAACGCTCCGGCTTTGTATCGACTACCGCCAACTCAACAAGGTCACAATCAAGAACTGATACCCCTTACCAAGAATAGACGACTTGTTTGACCAACTGAGAGGGTCGACCTGTTTCTCGAAGATTGATCTACGGTCTAGGAACTACGAATTCGAGATGGTGATATACCTAAGACGGCGTTCCGCACGCACTACGGACACTACGAGTTTGTAGTCATGCCGTTCGGCCTAACCAATGCTCCTGCAGTTTTCATGTGTCTGATGAACCAGATTTTCACCCCGTACCTGGACAAATTCGTGGTAGTGTTCATTGATGACATTCTGATATACTCTCCAACGGAGAAGGAACATGAGGACCACTTGAGAATTGTCCTCCAAGTACTTCGAGATAATCATTTGTATGCTAAAGCTAGCAAGTGTGAATTCTGGATGAAAGAAGTCAAATTCCTAGGACACGTGGTGTCTGAGAAAGGAATTTCAGTCGACGACAGCAAAGTGGAGGCAGTCATGGATTGGAAACGACCTTCTTCAGTGTTCGAAATTAGAAGTTTCGTGGGATTAGCTGGCTATTACAGAAGATTTATTCAAGATTTCTCTATCTTGGGAAAACCATTGACGCGACTGACCCAAAAAGGGGTTAAGTTTGAATGGAACGAAGCATGTGAGAGATCTTTCCAAGAACTTAAGAAGAGATTGACTAGCGCTCCTATATTGACCGTACCCGAAAGAGACACAGGGTATACCGTGTACTGCGACGCATCCAAAGATAGATTGGGAGCTGTACTCATGCAAAACGGGAAGGTCGTTGCATACGGATCCCGACAATTGAGGCCGCACGAGAGGAATTATCCGACACACGACTTAGAACTGGCAGCAGTAGTGTTCGCCTTAAAGTCTTGGCGACATTACCTATACGGAGTGCAGTTCGAGGTATTCACGGACCACAAGAGTTTGAAATATCTGTTTACCCAGAAGGAGCTAAACATGAGACAAAGGAGATGGGTGGAATACTTGGAGGATTTCAACTTCACGATGTCCTATCATCCTGGAAAGGCAAACGTAGTCGCTGAGTCGCAAGAACCGAGGACAGGTGGCTAGTTTAGCCGTAAAAGAATGGAAGATGATGGAAGACCTTAACGAATTCAAGCTACAGCCAACTGCAGAAGGCACCGACGCATGTCTCTCCGCCGTAGTCGCGACCCCAGCCTTACACCGAGAAATTCTTCTAGCCCAAACTTTTGAACAAGAATGTGACTTCATCAGGTACCAACTCTCAAATGGAAAAGCAGCAGCCGGATGGGAAATCCATGCTGACAAGAGCCTTCCCTTCCAACAGAGAATTTTTGTACCAAACATCGGTACCCTCCGGGAAGCAGTACTTAAGAAATTCCACCATTCTAACTTCGCCGTCCACCCAGGGAGCACCAAGATGTACCAAGACCTCCGCCGACAGTACTGGTGGACTGGAATTAAGAAGGACGTGGCCCAATACATTTCAACGTGCCTCACATGCCAACAAGTAAAAGCAGAACATCAGAAGCCTGGTGGAACCCTGCAACCCTTACCTATACCCGGATGGAAGTGGGAATATATTGCCATGGATTTTGTGACAGGACTACCTAGGTCTCCACAATCGAATACCGCCATTTGGGTGATAGTTGATCGTTTAACCAAATCCGCCCACTTTTTACCCATGAAGATGACAGACTCCATGGACTCTCTCAGTAGACTCTACATCCGAGAAATCGTGCGATTACATGGAGTACCTGTATCCATTGTGAGTGATCGAGATTCACGTTTCACGTCAACCTTTTGGGAGAGTTTACAGAAGGCTTTGGGAACCGACCTTCGTCTCAGCACTGCATTTCACCCACAGACGGACGGACAATCCGAAAGAACAATTCAAATCTTAGAGGATATGCTCCGTGCTTGTGTTTTAGACTTTAAGGGAAGCTGGGAACGACACCTACCCTTAGTTGAGTTCGCCTATAACAACAGCTATCAATCCAGTATTGAGATGGCACCATACGAAGCTTTGTATGGGCGACCCTGTCGATCGCCAGTTTGTTGGGCTGAACTGGGAGAAGCAAGGTTACTAGGACCAGAGTTAGTCCAAGAGACAACGGAAAAGATCATAATCAGTCGGCAAAGACTTCTGACCGCTCAAAGTCGACAGAAGAGCTACGCCGACAAAAGGATTAGACCATTGACCTTTCAAGTTGGAGAACATGTGTTCCTAAAAAATTAGACCGCGAAGGGGAGTTATCCGATTTGGAAAGAAGGGGAAGCTATCACCACGATACATTGGCCCTTTTGAGATCCTTGAGAAGATTGGAGAAGTGGCGTACCGCCTGGCGCTACCACCCCAGCTGGACCGAGTTCATAATGTATTCCACGTGTCAATGCTTCGGAAGTACATGACGCATCCCTCCCACATCATCAATTGGGAAAACATCGAACTCAACGATGACGTCACTCTAGAGGAACAGCCAGTGGAGATCCAAGACTATAGTGAGAAGTGCATTCGAGGGAAGACGATCCAGCTAGTCCGAATCCTCTGGCGACATCGAGGAATTGAGGAATCAACCTGGGAAAGAGAGGATACTATGCGCACCAAATACCCGAATCTGTTTCCTCCTAAAGGTACACTTCAATTTCGAGGACGAAATTTTATTAAGGGGGATAGGTTGTAATAACCCGAAAATTTAACTAATAAAAATATTCAAAAGAATTAATTATTTATGGTAATATTATTTTCCTTATTTAATAATTAGTAGATAATTACAAAAAATAAGTTATTCTAGCTAATTATCTCTTAAAAAATTATTTTATCATTATATACATACATATAATTGCATGCATGAACGTCTCTCTTCTCCTTCACTCTCCTACTCGATCTCTACCTCCTCCGTGACCCAAAAATCGTGTCTAATTCGTTCGTTCCGAAACCCAATACCGTTAGGACTCGTTTTAATCCGAAACTCATCAAATTCTCCTATATATATACACCACTCCGACCCTAGGGCACGCACATCACCACACCACGTTCCACAGAGCCAGAGAGAGAAGAAAAATCCGAGAGAACCGATCTTTAATCCATAGAATTTTAGAGAGAGAAAAAGAGAGAGAGAAAAGTGGGTTTCGAGGTTACGTTCGTCCGAGATCCAAATTGATCGTTTGAAGTACTTTCCACAGTCCCAAGGTTCACCGTAGATCAACCAATTCGGCCCCGAAGTCTCCCGATCGAAGGAATTGAAGTCGTCTTCTCCAAATTCACGTTTTCGATCGAAAACGAAATTAATCCGAACCGAGGTACTATAATTCAATCTGAGCCCTCCTCTATGTATAAATATGTTTATTAGACATAACCCAAGGTCCCCCGTAGTCCCATGCACGAAAACCGAGCCAAAACAAGCAAAAAGAATCGGACCAGTCGCGACCTTGCGGCCGCGACCTTCGGGGTCCTTCACCGCAAGAACCAGACGGACAGAGTTCGCGGCCGCGAACTCTGTTATTTCCAGCGTGTGTTTTATTTTTATTTTTAGATCGAATTGACTTTTTCGACCTGTTAAAATAGATTTTGATCCCGAATTTTTTATCCTAGGTTCCTAACATTCTAAAGTTCATACCTTGTTAGTTTCATATTTTTTTTATTTAATCTGATATTTATTAAATTTTTATTCGTTATCTTGTAAAAATTTACAAACTAAAATTCATTGCGACCTTGTAAACTATTCCATAAATCCCCAAATTATTTTTCCTAGTTTTCTAACATGTCAAAGATCATAACTTACTGATTTCATAAACTTTTGATATTATTAGCTATTTATTTTATTTTTAATTAAAGATACAAACAAAAAAATAGTTGCGACCTTATAATTAATGATTTTAACATCTAAAATATTTTTCCTAGACTTCTTACACCTCAAGGATGATATGTTATTAAAATAATATTTTATTTACTTAATTAACTATTTATTGTTATTTTTGCGTTGTTTCTTGATGATAATACTTTAAAATATTATAAAAGAGGTTAATAATTCCGAATAATTTTATTTAGACTCCCTACAGTCCTAAGATGATACTTCATTAGAATAAATATATTTTAATTATTTAATTATTTATTATCTATTTAGTCTTCCTTTGCCTATTAACTAAATCTTTTTATTTAAAATAATTCCGTAAGCATCCAAACCCAACTTTTAGCACTCGAACTTATTATAGAGGACTGTTAGGACCTTTATTAAGGTTACGATAATTATTTAAATATTTTTACCTTATTAATGTATTTAATTAGTGTTTAATTAATTTAATTACTTATAGTTAATTAACAAAAGTCTAGAAAATTGTTTTTAAATCTTAATTAAATAATTCTTACATTCTTAATGACTTTGAGACCATACGAGATTAAGGGCAACGGCCCAGTCATAAAAAGTTATGTAATGGCTTGCTTATTAACTGTTCGATCCGTCTGTTATTCGTTTTCAATTATTATTGTGATTGATATTGTATCGATACTTCATTTGAATGTTAGATTGGACCCTGTGACATGGGGTGGTATGCGAATTAGAAATCACGTGACGATGTTAAGTAATGGATAAATTGTGAAGTTTATTTCTGTTTAGAGGTTGCTTGCGGCGTGATGTTGTGATATGATGAGATTGTGATGAACCGATCATGGCGGGTGTCCGTTGATGAATTGATAGGCGGGTGTCCGTGATGATTGTGAAAAGAATTGTGATGTGGTTTATAAGATAGGCGAACCCTAGTCGTGATACCGGCATGATAAGCTTACCCTTGTTGTAGTTATTGGGGTGCACACTCGGTACATAACTTAGGTGTTCCTGCGACAACAAAGGGAAGTGATCTCATAGGATTGAGCATGGCTAGTGGTTGGGGAGGAAAGATCTCGTGGAGAGATCTTAGATTTCATATTAGGTTAATGGATAGTAAAGAAACAAGTTATGTGAATTATCTCTGATTTATTCGTTCGTATTGTTATCTCCTGTTTGATTGCTAATTGTATTGTAAGAGGGGTATTTGGGTTGGATTATAGTTCGGGGTGAACTCTTTCACTCAGGCACGGATTTTCTGGCATCCGTGTCAGATTTTGCAGAAAACCAGGAAACACAGGATCCCGTGGGCGAACAGTTTTATGCTGAGGAGAATCCAGAGGTGGGAGTTGAGCCAGAATACGCTTGGGACCCATATCAATCTTAGAAGATGGCTCTATTATCTGTTTAGCTTATCCCTTCGAAGACTATTTCTAATATTTTTACAATAGTTTGTAATAGATGAATTCTTAGGACGAATTATCTGTTTTGGATTTCAAATTGGGTTTAATAAGTTTTTCGAGAATTAGTATTTAATACCTCCGATTTTACCTTCGAAAATCGGGGCGTTACAGATTACGACCATGATATTTACGATGAAGAAAATTGGGACAACGACGATCCGCATGGCAGAGATCCATATGATGGAAATCCGTACGATACCGGGGAAGGGTCGAGTGATCCTAGGCCTCGTTATTGGTCAAATGCAAGAATGAGACAAGTTGCCGTTGGGATATGTAACATCCGCCATGATACGTACATGTGTAAGGAACCGTGTCGTACCTCCGCCTTAACTGGTCAAGCTTGGGTCACCGAGCTGGAGGAGGGAAACCCAAAGCGTATGTATCAATCATTTCATATGAGCAAGATGAATTTTTTTTCACTTGTTTACCAGCTTGAGCATAATTATGGATTGCAAGTATCCGAGCAAATCTCAGTTGTTGAGCAAGAAGCTATATTTCTCTGGATTATGGGCGAACGAGCTAATAATAGAAATGCCCAATAATGTTTTCAACATTCGGGGGAGACTATATCAAGGCAGTTCCATAATGTGCTAAACTCCCTCAATGCCATGGCTATCGATTAGGTTAAACCATGGCCTCAACAAGGAGTGTATAGCAAAATAGCTGAGAATCCAAGATATTATCCACATTTCAAGGTATTTTGTAATTGATTTATTCGTTTTATGAGTATCCAGCCAATTTGTCGCCTTGGGGCTTTTAACGTCATAATTTTCTATATGTAGGACTGCATTGGGGCTATTGATGGCACTCACGTAAAAGCCCGCTGTAGTAGGCCGAGCCAGGTGGCTCGGGCCGTACCGAGCGAGGTCCCGAACCACTCCTTGAAAGTCCAATCTAGTCCAAGCCGTTATCCTCTTACGGCTCGGTAAGTCGACGATCTCGTATCCGAGTCTCCGCCATAGTCAATTAAAGCAACTCCCTCGACGTACCAACCCTTTGATGGCCGAGCGCCACGTTCGGCTTTGAACGAACATAGGGGCCAAAGTTCCAGCTCATCCACATGGGGAGAGCAACCGTGGCCATGACGACTGTCATGACATCAGCCGAACGGTTATCAAGATAATAATGGGGGCACGTGAAGATGCCAGCTCATCCTTCAAATGGTTACAAAACCCTAATATGACGCAAGGGTGACATCAGCCGACACGTGTCGAGCGTAGGTGCAATCTTGGAGGCCAAGGCAGGAGTTCACTATAAATACCTCTTTATGCCCCACGAGAAGAGGTACCTTCTACACATCCGTGAAACCTTAATTCTTGGTTTTTCACCCCTCTGCAAATATATTGATTCTCGCATCGGAGGGCCATGCCGGAGAACCTCCGGTGCGGTCTTTAGTTATGCTCTCTTTTGCAGGCTAAGTGAAAGCCAAGATTTATTCTCAAACCCTCAGTCTTAAGAAGGGAACCAGTTTGATCGGAGCCCCACAATTTGGTGAACCCTCTCTATCTGATCCACGATGGCTCCTCCATTGTTCTTCCTCTCATTCGTTCTTTAAACCTCTTTCCACCACATCTCCACCACATTTCCACTCTATGAAATAGGCGGAGCACCACCTCATTTTCAACCACTCAACCCCTCTTCACAAATCATTTTTGAAACTGGCGTCAACACCATAGTTTTAAATCTCGGTATTGGTCGCCGTCGCAGTATCGGTCGCGGTATATCGGTATCGGGACGTATCGGTGATACATCGCGGGAATCGGGTGTCGCGGTCATGAATTTTTAAAAATCATCAGCAACATGTATAAAACTTGAAAAATATACTTTTGCCCCAACATTGGCTTAAATTATCATATTTTAATTAATTTAATACATGTAATAGCCCATTCTCTTCATGTGAAATATCCGATAATTTATCAAAACCCGCAAGTCAATAAGATTTTACAAATATGAGAAAAATGTAACATTATGAGTTTCGATATAATTGACATAAACAACAAAAGTAAGATGAAGACATTAAAATAAACACACCATAGAGGTTTTATATTACATAATCGCTAGCCACAACTAGTTTCAAGCTCATAGCTTTTAAGTCATACATAATTTTGCTAATACAACTTCAATGCCAGAATGAATGGCGTGGAGGTACCGGAGGATCTACATATTCCTCATTAAATTGATCATCACCATGACTATTTTGCCCAGCAGCTCCAAATAGATATCCGTAGAAGTTGTTGGTGAAATTACAGTGCTCAAAATTATTGGTGGTGTCGCTACTATCGGATTGTTGTTGTGAATACCCATGTGTTGATGGTTCTCTAACCGTATGATTACTACCATATGAAGAGCTCCCACTATATGAATGCTGGTGAGATCGATGTGGATATCCTATCCCCATAAATGGTGGTTCTAGTTGATTAAAATAAAATTGCTGCTCTTGAGGGGGATAATATGGATATAAGGGTCTTTGCTGCCAATGATGTGCTCTCCCATGATCTTGTCCAACTTCAAGCTGTCCAAATTGGTCTCTGAGATTTTGATCAGTATAAATGTCGTTAATAGGACGTGAACGTCTAATCCTATTCGATCCCCCATCACCAAATGATACAGAGTGTCGTCGTTGTTGTGTAGAATCCCTAATTCCACCATCCTCCTCATGATAAGTAGTGCGATTCACTGTATTATCTTGTGTTTCCCCACCATTAGGACCATCATCATCCTCACTGCCACTACCAGATGGACTCAAACCACGACCTCCCCTTGAAATGTTTTCAGATAGGTCTACATTTTGGGGATTCTGCGTATCACCTGTATCCAACCATTCTGAATTGTCTACATCATCCAATATTGCGTGTTCTTCCTCTTGTAACCATTTAGCTAATGGATCATCCTCGTCAAAGATGTAATCAAGATTAATGGGATTAAAATGATCATCTCTCTCCTCATCACTTCTTCTCGTCGCATGCCTAATCTTTAGCCTCAAATTGTAGTACACATAGACAATCTTGTTTAATTTCTGATATTTCAATCGATTCCTTGTCTTTGTGTGTATAAGGCTAAAGGTTCTCCAGTTTCGCTAACAATTTGAAGAAGAAGTGGTTTGACTCAATACTTTCACGGTAACTTTTTGAAGTTGGGGGGGCAGATACGCCATAATGGATCCACCATTCAACTACAAAAAAAAAATAGAAATACTAGCCTCAAGATGATGTATTTTATTGGACTATAACATAAAAGAAGATGGTAAATTATAAAAGAGTGTCGCTTAAATAATTACCAAGATTAGTTGCTTGAACTGCTGCTTGGGCCACTATTGTTCAAAAGAATCTTCTTTATTTCGAAATACCGAAATTTGCACATCATAATATATTTTTATCACAAATCTAAATTAATGAGCAATATATTGGCATAAGAAGTAAGAACTATAAATTAACAACTTATTTGGTTGATGGCTTCCACTTGCTCATTTAGATCTGGCAGTAATCTCAAAATTACTTTTCTAACTCCATCCATAACCTCCCTATGATTAGACAAGTTGCCACCGTATTGATATATTGGATTTAGAAAATAACCTGCATTTATTTATTGAGCCCATAAGAAAGTTAAACAATGAAATAAATTTTCAAATATGTCCTTTTACATTGCAATTGTCAATTTAGCAACAACTAAAAGAGTCCATGACAGAAAAATCATCAGTTAGTTGAAAAGACAAATTATAAAATTGGAGTCGGCAATTCATCATAAAAGTGTAAAATATTTACCTGCTGCATGCAAATCCGTATGTAACTGAATAGCCCATCGACGGTCGATAATTCTCCAATACTCGGTATAGTAACGACAATCATTTTTTATTGCCATCTTAGCCCTGTCCATGGCTTCGTATATAAACCCCATCGTGGGTTTTCGATCCCCGTCCACAAGCCTAAGTACCTTCACCAGCGGTTCTTGTACTTTTAGTATATCTGCAGCTTTTGCCCAAAAATCCTTAGATTCAAGGATATCTCTAACTTCTTTCGCCCCTTCCATTCTAGCATATCTAGTAGCTTTCCATTCGGTAGAATTGAACATATTTTTCAAACCAATCTTGTATCTAACCAAACTCTCCAAAGTAATAAAATTGGTGGCAAAGCGTGTGATGACGGGCCGTAACAAATCTCTTCCATCTGTGTAATTTTTCATGTAATTAACGACCCAATCATAATTATAAATGAAACGTGTGACTTTCTTTGCCTTTTCCAACACTGCTTTCACATTCTTTTTCTCACCAATGTCCTCCAAGATTAAATCAATGCAATGAGCGGCGCATGCGGTCCAATACAAATGGGGCCTCTTTTCCATAAGTTTCTTACCAGCCGCCTTCATAGCAGCTTCGTTGTCCGTTATAATTTGGACAATATATTGCTCCCCAATTTCTTCCACTACCTTATCCATGAGGCCGAAGTAGTAATCCGCTGTTCTGCTAAGTACATTTGTTGCATCAATAGACTTGTGAAAAACTGTTCCACGATTGCTATACACAAGAAAATTAACGAGATGCCTCCTTCTAGGTCCTGACCATCCATCACACATAATGCTGACACCTCTCTCCTCCCAAGTAGTCTTCAAAGATCCTATCCATTTTTGTATGGCAGCGTATTCTTTAGGCAAATAAACTTCAGCCACCTACAATAACCAAAAATAAAACAGAATGTAATGCATGCTTAATGTTATTTTTCAAATACCAATAGCATAAACACTAGAAGAAATGTTTGTAACCTTTAACTGTGAGACTCACCTCGTATGAACTTGGAAGTTTTGTTCCTTTCCTAACCTCTCTAGCAACATCAAGCATTGGTTCAAGCCATGGAGCATTTACCGTGTTTGATGGCAACCATGAATATAGCATAAATTGGCTAACTGCCCTTCCCAATTTTTGCTTTGCTGCCTTCAAGAATCGACTAGACATTTTCGATTGTTTCTACCCTTTACTCCGATGAAGATCAACCTCTATTTCTGCCAATCGTGCTTCTGGTGTTGTTAAACTGGACCATTACTTTTTTGTGTTAGTCTCCCGAAGACCCGAACACTAGAACATCGTTTAGAAAAACCAGAAGGAGACCCAATATCATGATTGCCGCTACCTCCAGCCCCACTACTTCCTCCTACATGATATATACCCCATGTTCTGTTTTGAAATCTTTGTCTCTCCTCGTGTTCATATTGCATTTTTACGCTTTCTTGTCGTGCTATGGTCATTTGTGGATCTGAGTCATCAGACTCATCACTATCATTGTTAAATGCTGCATACTCATATTCCTCGTCACAGTGCGTGGCTCTCTTCTTTTTTTTCCTTCAATTCCTCATGTCTTTTTCTTTTATCTTGTTGTTTTTTGCTCGAGAAATTTGACGTGGAACATGAACACAAGAAGCTTGGTGAGGTGCATTGACGGTTAGGAAAAGGGCTTCATCTGTGGAGGAAGGTAAAGACATGTCAAAGGCATGGTTTTGGAGACGATAGGCCATTTGGTAGTGGAGGGTTGCTGCATATGTAGTGGAGATTTGGGAGGCACCACCAATTTGGACTTGAACTTTCAAGGCTGTTTGCAGATGAGGATCTGCCAGTGGCATGTTGAAATTTGGATAAAAGGTAAAGATCACTGTTCCAGCATTCAAGGTAGTTTGAACGGTAGCGATGCACGCATGTTGGTACTGCATGAACCTGGTATCAACCAAAGCCAGTCTGGTCGTAACAGGTAAGCTTTTCCTGCCATGGAAAGTAACCGCCAGTCGGATTGCTCCGAACATGAGGACACTTGTCCTTTTTTGTGTGCTAAATGTTCTTTCAACCTAGTTATACCACCGCTCACTATTTTCCCACAGAAAATGCATTGTGATTTGTATTTGTTATTTTCAACCATTTTTCCAAACTTCCACCCAATATCATTACTAGGAGTATTTGGATCAAACCCAGTACCACTACAACCTGCACCACGTCCACGTAACATTTAATTTGATGATTAACCTATGAAAAACAAGTAATACCAAAAATCATTAATTAGTAATTACCAAAAAAAATATAAAACTAACAAAATCTTAGTAAGTACTTTAATTTGGTGTGAAAAAATTAAAAAAATTATACACGGATGTAGTTAATTTTTTGATTTGAAAAATGGCACGATTTTTTATGGTGGACTCTCAATATGGAACAGAGGGAGTAATTTTTATTTCACAGATGTTTGCCAGTTTATAAACTAATGTACTATTTTTTTTAAAAAAATTAGCACTTCTAAGATCTACATACAAAATGTAGATATCAGGATTTAGCCCAGCACATTCATAAGTCACTAACGTACTAAACTACGTTTTTTTAAAAGAAATTATATAATAGTTGCTGCTGTCCTTGACAAAGGTGGTGAATAAAGAGATTGATTTTGTAACTTTTACTCTCGTTCCCATCAAAAATTGTTTCGTTGTGCAGAAGAAATTTTTTTTGGCATTGTTTGTTCCTCCAAAATCATAGAGAAAAAAATCAGGGGAAAGAAATACCTTCAAAGTTCAATCTACAACTATTCCTTTTCTTCTCCTCTTTCCTTTTACTTCACCAAATCAGCACCAAATGCTCTGCATCAGCAATCAATACCATCCGTTTCTCAAGAATCTTAAACTACTTTTTTGGAATTTTTTTTTCTTTCTACATGTTAGAAGAAAGAAATTTGTGAAAGAATGAAGTTAGAAGAGAAGATAGGAAAGCCAATGGTAGGTAATGACAGGATTTGGGTTTCAAGTTTCAACTTTCAATTATTTGCTGTGTTATTTTCCAAGACAAGATCCAAAATTTTTGGGAAAAAGCTGTGAAAAGTGGAAGGAGTTGATACTCTGTGTTTTTTCCCCCCAAAAGGTGAAGCTCTTGTTTTTTTTTTTTTCCCGAACCGGTACGAACCGGTCACGTGAATCCATTACAGACCATTGAGATATATCAAGTATCGGCCAGTTCACCTGTAATTTCCCGTCTGCCCGTTATATCGGGCTGTATCCGAATCGGAACCCTCAAATACAGGTACGAACCGGCCGATACGGTTCGTTCCAGCCGATATTTAAATCTATGGTCAACACCGCCTCCCCATCTCGCCCGCCTGGATTTACTCCCCCTGACGTAAGCGCCTCCATTTAGCGTCTGGTGGGTATGAATGAGGACGCTCTAGCCTACGTCCAAATGTTGGAATAGCAACAGGAGCAAACAAACGCTGATGTTGCCATTCTCACGATGGAGATCGCAAGAATCAAAGCTAAGGAACGTCCGGCGGCATCCCACTCTGGCTCTCAGGGAAGGCGCCGACGAGGAAACTTACCGCCACCACCTCCCTTGGTTGGAGATGGAGAACCACATCGAGTCTCAGTCCATGACTGCCTGGACCCACCATTGACGGACAACCGAGCTAGGGACAGCGCTTGCTTCAAGCAGTAACGTTCCCCGGTTCACCAGCGTCTCTGCAATGGTGCAGGACACAGAGGTGGAGGAGCAAGACGAGAAGGAAGCCCTCACACCGTTTATTCGAACTCGTCGGCAGGGGATGAATACTCTCAGGGTTCGCAAAGTTATGACACAGCAGAGTTTCACGAAAACGATCAAGCCATAGTTCCTTACGAATCCAGATGGCGCAAGAGCCGAAGGTCTCGAAGGAACGGCAAGGACCCTTAAGGTTTTCCTCCGGAACATGAAGACGCCCCTTGGGAGACCACCCACGTAGGACGCACGGTAGACTCAAGAAATGCGCAAAAGTTCCCTCGCGAGAAGAGCGTGAGTGTAGTCATTCGTCATGATGATCAATCGAGCCGTCATAAAGTCTATTGTACGGAGAACCTTCCCGAGGAGGATCGAACAAAGGTTCCCATTGACAAACAGGACAGGACATATCAGCGTGGGCATGAGGAGACGATCGAGAAGGAAAAGGATTACCAAGTCTCTAAGAGGTCTCAGAGCTATAGAGACGGACGACCACCCAGGCTGACCCACGAGTACCAGTTGAAAAAATTGACCGAATCTCCCTTCTCGGCCAAAATTCAAGCCACTCTGCCGAAGCCTGTACTACACCTCCTGAAGTTCCAGAAGTTTGACCCTAGCACGACCGAGGCTTACACACACCTCATTAGTTACCGCAGCACCATTTCCTGCGTAACTGATGACGATGCTATTATGTGTAAAGCATTCCCCTCCAGCTTGGGACGCCTCGGCCTACTATGGTTCAATCAATTAGAAGCTGGGTCGATCCATAGTTTTAAAAAGCTTGAGCGAGCCTTTAACTATTGTTTCATCACAAGCAACAAACAGGCAAAGGAAGAAGATGCCTTGGCACAAATGAAGAAGAGGCCCGGCGAGACGCTCTGGAAGTATGCCGAGCGTTACTGGCAGTTGTTCAACAAGATACCTGGCATTGACCAGTACTGGGCAGTAAGAAACTTTAAGAAAGGATTGGAAATAGGCAGCAAGATCTTGAATGAGCTAGCAATTCGGGCTCCACTTGGGATGAACGAGCTCATGAGGACGGTTGAACGGTTCTGTTCTTACGAGGAGTTCCTCGCCGAATGTGAACTCCAGAGTCGACAAACTCCTGCCGCACCTCAACCACTTCATGTCCCCACTCCTCAAATTGCAGCCCCAAAGCCCGTCGTTGTATCTCAGCCGAAGAAACAAGTCAACACGGTAAAAGTGGCAAACAAGAAGGCTCCAAAGGCTCACGATTATGTAGCCGAGACGACAGTGTTCAAAGAGCCAATCGATTTCCTACTCCGTACCTTGGAGCGAGTGCCATTCTTTGTTTGGCCGAACCCCCCAAAACTCAACACAGAAGCAGGTAATGACAACAGCAGGAAAAGATGTTCGTACCACAATGATCTCAGCCATTACACTACGGCATGTGCTCCTTACAAGGCATTCCAAGAAAACTTGGCGGCCCAAGGACTCCTGGACGACCACATTGACTGGACTAAGACCCTAAGGCGGCTGCTGAACGCTGGAGGTCAGAATCCCATTCCTCGTCCAGTTGGAGTCATCAACGTAATCCATGGACCAGTTACCAAGGAGGCGGCACAGCAGCTTCGGACAGAACTTGATCAAGCCCAAAAATCTACCCAAATTTTCTGTTGGCAGTGCTTCCAAACGCCAAAGACAACTGAGCGTCCTTGGTCAATTACGTTTACCGACCGAAACCTCCAACGTGTATAAATGCCTCACAGCGACGCTCTTGTAGTAACGGTGCAAATTTCAACCCACTCAGTCAAAAGGGTCCTTGTAGATCAGGGAAGCTTGGCTGAAATCATGTATTTGTATTTTTTCAAGTAACTCAGAATCCCGGAGTCTTCCCTCGTACCCACTGACATCCCTTTGATTGAATTTAGTGGAACACCTATTTGGCCACTCGGCAAATTAATCCTCCCCGTTGTCACAGGCTCGGTCACTGCTAACATGGAGTTCATTGTTGTTAACGCGCCGAGCCCATACACTGCAATCCTCAGACGAAATTGGCTCCACGCTATAAAGGCTATTGCCTCAACTAACCACCAAGTAGTACGGTACATTGAGAAACGGATGGTATTGATTGCTGATGCAGAGCATTTAGTGCTGGAGGAGAAGAAAAGGAATGGTTGTAGATTGAACTTTGAAGGTATTTCTTTCCCCTTTTTTCTCTATGATTTTGGAGGAACAAACAATGCCAAAAAAAATTTCTTCTGCGCAACGAAACAATTTTTGATGGGAACGAGAGTAAAAGTTACAAAATCAATCTCTTTATTCACCACCTCTGTCAAGGACAGCAGCAACTATTATATAATTTCTTTTAAAAAAACATAGTTTAGTACGTTAGTGACTTATGAATGTGCTGGGCTAAATCCTGATATCTACATTTTGTATGTAGATCTTAGAAGTGCTAATTTTTTTAAAAAAACAGTACATTAGTTTATAAACTGGCAAACATCTGTGAAATAAAAATTACTCCCTCTGTTCCATATTGAGAGTCCACCATAAAAAATCGTGCCATTTTTCAAATCAAAAAATTAACTACATCCGTGTATAATTTTTTTAATTTTTTCACACCAAATTAAAGTACTTATTAAGATTTTGTTAGTTTTATATTTTTTTTTTTGGTAATTACTAATTAATGATTTTTGATATTACTTGTTTGTCATTGGTTAATCATCAAATTAAATGTTACGTGGACGTGGTGCAGGTTGTAGTGGTACTGGGTTTGATCCAATACTCCTAGTAATGATATTGGGTGGAAGTTTGGAAAAATGGTTAAAAATAACAGATACAAATCACAATGCATTTTCTGTGGGAAAATAGTGAGCGGTGGTATAACTAGGTTGAAAGAACATTTAGCACACAAAAAAGGACAAGTGTCCTCATGTCCTAGTGTTAGTGGTGAAGTTCGGGAGTTAATGATGAAACATTTGAAAGACTGTAGCAAAAAACAACAAGATAAAAAAAAAAAGACACGAAGAATTGAAGGAAAAAAAAAGAGAGCCACGCACTGTGACGAGGAATATGAGTATGCAGCATTTAACAATGATAGTGATGCGTCTGATGACTCAGATCCAGAAATGACCATAGCACGATAAGAAAGCGTAAAAATGCAATATGAACACGAGGAGAGACAAAGATTTCAAAACAAAACAGGGGGTATATATCATGTAGGAGGAAGTAGTGGGGCTGGAGGTAGCGGCAATCATGATATTGGGTTTCCTTCTGGTTTTTCTAAACGATGTTCTAGTGTTCGGGAGACTAACACAAAAAAGTAATGGTCCAGTTTAACAACACCAGAAGCACGATTGGCAGAAATAGAGGTTGATCTTCATCGGAGTAAAGGGTAGAAACAATCGAAAATGTCTAGTCGATTCTTGAAGGCAGCAAAGCAAAAATTGGGAAGGGCAGTTAGCCAATTTGTGCTATATTCACGGTTGCCATCAAACACGGTAAATGCTCCATGGCTTGAACCAATGCTTGATGTTGCTAGAGAGGTTGGGAAAGGAACAAAACTTCCAAGTTCATACGAGGTGAGTCTCACAGTTAAAGCTTACAAACATTTCTTCTAGTGTTTATGCTATTGGTATTTGAAAAATAACATTAAGCATGCATTACATTCTGTTTTATTTTTGGTTATTGTAGGTGGCTGAAGTTTATTTACCTAAAGAATAAGATGCCATACAAAAATGGATAGGATCTTTGAAGACTACTTGGGAGGAGAGAGATGTCAGCATTATGTGTGATGGATGGTCAGGACCTAGAAGGAGGCATCTCGTTAATTTTCTTGTGTATAGCAATCGTGGAACAGTTTTTCACAAGTCTATTAATGCAACAAATGTACTTAGCAGAACAGCGGATTACTACTTCGGCCTCATGGATAAAGTAGTGGAAGAAATTGGGGAGCAATATATTGTCCAAATTATAACGGACAACGAAGCTGCTATGAAGGCGGCTAGTAAGAAACTTATGGAAAAGAGGCCCCATTTGTATTGGACCGCATGCACCGCTCATTGCATTGATTTAATCTTGGAGGACATTGGTGAGAAAAAGAATGTGAAAGCAGTGTTGGAAAAGGCAAAGAAAGTCACACGTTTCATTTATAATTATGATTGGGCCGTTAATTACATGAAAATTACACAGATTGAAGAGATTTGTTACGGCCCGTCATCACACGCTTTGCCACCAATTTTATTACTTTGGAGAGTTTGGTTAGATACAAGATTGGTTTGAAAAATATGTTCAATTCTACCGAATAGAAAGCTACTAGATATGCTAGAATGGAAGGGGCGAAAGAAGTTAGAGATATCCTTGAATCTAAGGATTTTTGGGCAAAAGCTACAGATATACTAAAAGTACAAGAACCGCTGGTGAAGGTACTTAGGCTTGTGAACGGGGATCGAAAACCCACGATGGGGTTTATATACGAAGCCATGGACAGGGCTAAGATGGCAATACAAAATGATTGTCGTTACTATACCGAGTATTGGAGAATTATCGACCGTCGATGGGCTATTCAGTTACATACGGATTTGCATGCATCGGGTAAATATTTTACACTTTTATGATGAATTGCCGACTCCAATTTTATAATTTGTCTTTTCAACTAACTGATGATTTTTCTGTCATGGACTCTTTTAGTTGTTGCTAAATTGACAATTGCAATGTAAAAGGACATATTTGAAAATTTATTTCATTGTTTAACTTTCTTATGGGCTCAATAAATAAATGCAGGTTATTTTCTAAATCCAATATATCAATACGGTGGCAACTTGTCTAATCATGGGGAGGTTATGGATGGAGTTACAAAAGTAATTTTGAGATTACTGCCAGATCTAAATGAGCAAATGGAAGCCATCAACCAAATAAGTTGTTAATTTATAGTTCTTACTTCTTATACCAATATATTGCTCATTAATTTAGATTTGTGATAAAAATATATTATGATGTGCAGATTTCGGTATTTCGAAATAAAGAAGATTCTTTTGAACAATAGTGGCCCAAGCAGCAGTTCAAGCAACTAATCTTGGTAATTATTTAAGCGACACTCTTTTATAATTTACCATCTTCTTTTATATTATAGTCCAATAAAATACATCATCTTGAGTCTAGTATTTCTATTTTTTTTTGTAGTTGAATGGTGGATCCATTATGGCATATCTGCCCCCCAACTTCAAAAAGTTGCCGTGAAAGTATTGAGTCAAACCACTTCTTCTTCAAATTGTGAGCGAAACTGGAGTACCTTTAGCCTTATACACACAAAGACAAGGAATCGATTGAAATATCAGAAATTAAACAAGATTGTCTATGTGTACTACAATATGAGGCTAAAGATTAGACATGCGACGAGAAGAAGTGATGAGGAGAGAGATGATCATTTTAATCCCATTAATCTTGATTACATCTTTGACGAAGATGATCCATTAGCTAAATGGTTACAAAAGGAAGAGCACGCAATATTGGATGATGTAGACAATTCAGAATGGGTGGATGCAGATGATACGCAGAATCCCCAAAATGTAAACCTATCTGAAAACATTTCAAGGGGAGGTCGTGGTTTGAGTCCATCTGCTAGTGGCAGTGAGGATGATGATGGTCCTAATGGTGGGGAAACACAGGATAATACAGTGAATCGCACTACTTATCATGAGGAGGATGGTGGAATTAGGGATTCTACACAACAACGACGACACTCTGTATCATTTGGTGATGGGGGATCGAATAGGATTAGACGTTCACGTCCTATTAACGACATTTATACTGATCATAATCTCATAGACCAATTTGGACAGCTTGAAGTTGGGCAAGATCATGAGAGAGCACATCATTGGCAGCAAAGACCCTTATATCCATATTATCCCCCTCAAGTGCAGCAATTTTATTTTAATCAACCAGAACCACCATTTATGGGGATAGGATATCCACATCGATCTCACCAGCATTCATATAGTGGGAGCTCTTCATATGGTAGTAATCATACGGTTAGAGAACCATCAACACATCGGTATTCACAACAACAATTCGATAGTAGTGACACCACCAATAATTTTGAGCACTGTAATTTCACCAACAACTTCTACGGATATCTATTTGAAGCTGCTGGGCAAAATAGTCATGGTGATGATCAATTTAATGAGGACTATGTAGATCCTCCGGTACCTCCACGCCATTCATTCTGGCATTGAAGTTGTATTAGCAAAATTATGTATGACTTAAAAGCTATGAGCTTGAAACTAGTTGTGGCTAGCGATTATGTAATATAAAACCTCTATGGTGTTTTTATTTTAATGTCTTCATCTTACTTTTGTTGTTTATGTCAATTATATCGAAACTCATAATGTTACATTTTTCTCATATTTGTAAAATCTTATTGACTTGCGGGTTTTGATAAATTATCGGATATTTCACATGAAGAGAATGGGCTATTACATGTATTAAATTAATTAAAATATGATAATTTAAGCCAATGTTGGGGCAAAAGTATATTTTTCAAGTTTTATACATGTTGCTGATGATTTTTAAAAATTCACGACTGCGACACCCGATTCCTACGACGTATCACCGATACGTCCCGATACTGATATACTGCGACCGATACCGAGATTTAAAACTATGGTCATTTCAGACTGCGACAGGATCCTCCACTGCTACGCTCGCTCAGACCGGTCCATCTATTGCTTGTGTTGCCTCCTCTTCTTCCTCTCCTTGGGTTATTGACTCGGGCGCTACAGATCATATGACTGGTACACCTGCTGTCCTTTGTGATCGACAGTCAGTTGGTAGATCATCTCATGTTTCCTTAGCTGATGGTTCTACCACGGCTGTTATTGGTTTGGGTTCAGTTCATGTCTCGTTCTCTCTTACTTTGACATCTGTATTACATGTTCCTCGTTTCCCGTTTAATCTTATGTCTGTGAGCCGACTTACCAAATCTTCAAATTGTTCCGTTACATTTCTTCTTCATGGCTGTGTTTTTCAGGATCTCCAGATGGGGAGAAAGATTGGTGGGGGCATTAAGCGAGGTGGCCTATATTACCTGACTGTTCCTCAACCTGTTGCCCTTCAGACATCAGAATCTCTGTATCAACAGCACTGCCATTTTGGTCATTCATCTCTTCAGAGTTTGAAGCGTCTTGTGCCCTCATGTCGTTCAATGAATAAGTTGATTTGTGAAGTCTGTGAGTTTAGTAAATATCGTCGAGTCACTTTTTATCCTAGGGTTGAGCGTCGTGCGTCGCATCCTTTTTAGCTAGTTCATTCAGACATTTGAAGGCCTATTCATGTGCCCAGTATTTCTGGTTTTCAGTATTATGTTATTTTTGTGGATGATTTTTCTCGTATCACGTATCTTTATCTAATGAAAGAAAATTTTGAATTAAAATCTGTTTTTAAATCCTTTTACATGGAGGTTAAGAATCAGTTTGATACCTGCATTAAGATATTTCGTTCAGGTAATGCCTGTGAATATTTTCATAGTACACTGTCTCAATTTTTCAATGATCATGGCATTATTCACTAATCGTCGTGCTCTCGGACTACACAACAAAATGGAGGTACTGAGCGCAAGATTCAACACCTGTCAAAGGTTATGCGTGCCTTATTATTTCACATGCAGGTTCCTAAGTCATATTGGAATGACACCGTTCTTACTACATGTTACTTAGTCAATCGCATGCCCTCCACGGTCCTAGGTGGTCAGGTTCCCCACACAGTCTTGTTTCCCGATCGGCCTGTCCATTCATTACCGCCTTATGTTTTTGGTGCACCTGTTATGTCCATGCTCTTGACCCTGATAGGAGTAAACTTGATCTTCGATCTTTTAAGTGTATTTTTTTGGGATACTCACACACCCAAAAAGAGTATCGATGTTACTCTCCTACTTTACGTCGTCACTTTGTCTGTGCTGATGTCACGTTCAATGAGTCATTGCCATATTACTCGGGTTCTGTTACTACCAATGATTTTCTTACACTAGAGTCTGTGTTACCTATGGCCGTTCCAACTGGCATTGTTCCACCAAACCCTTTGCATGTCTATGTTCGGCGTTCCACCGTTCCACCACCAACCCAGCCTCCGACACAACCCCAACCCCCACCTACAGAACCCTCCCAACCTGTCGAACCATCTTCGCCAGCACCTCTGTCTTCCCCCACGACGCCAAATCCGCCTGCCCCTCGATATCCGACTCGTGAGAATAGCCACCCGCCGGTAAAATATGATTTTTCTAATTGTTCTAGTACTTCTCATCCTCTTTCTCGAGTATCTCATATGATCATCTCTCTCCCGGTCTCCGTGCTTTCACTACTACTGTCTCTTCTGTTTTTGTTCCTAACACTATTCAGGAGGCATTATCCCGGTCTGAGTGGCAGAAAGCTATGGCGGACGAAATGTCTGCTCTTCATAATAATGGCACATGGGAGTTGGTTACTCTTCCTGCTGGTCACACTACTGTCAGTTGTCGTTGGGTCTGTACTATCAAGTATCTTCCTGATGGCACTGTTGAGCGTCACAAAGCTCGCCTGGTTGCCAAAGGTTACACCCATACTTACGGTGTTGATTATTCAAAAACGTTCTCTCCCGTTGCCAAGCTTGGTTTTGTGCGGATTCTTATTTCTCTTGCCGCCAATCTTGGTTGGCCATTGTTCCAGCTCGATGTCAAAAATACTTTTCTCCATGGTGATCTCCAGGAGGAAGTATACATGGAGCAACCACCTAGGTTTGTTGTTCAGGGGGAGCGTCATAAGGTATGTCGTGTTCGCAAAGCACTCTATGGACTTAAGCAATCTCCTCGAGCGTGGTTTAGCAAGTTTAGTGATGTTGTTATGCGATTTGGCATGTCTCGAAGTCAGTCAGACCACTCTGTATTCTCTCTTGCGTCGGCTCGAAGGAAAGTATTGCTCATTGTCTATGTAGACAACATTATTATTACTGGAGATGATCAGAAAGGGATTGATGAGTTGAAACAGTTTTTATATAGTCAGTTCCACACTAAAGACTTGGGTAAGCTGCGATATTTCTTGGGTATTGAGGTAGCAAGGTCCAAGGATGGGATTAGTTTGTCTCAAAGGAAAAATGTGTTGGATATGCTAGAGGAGACAGGTTTATTGGGAGCTAAACCTGTGGAGACTCCAATGGATCCTAATGTCAAACTCTGCATTGATCAGGTGGAGGTATTTCCTCATCCAGACCAATATCGTTGCTTGGTTGGTAAGTTATCTTACCCACACACGTCCTGATATTTCATTTGCTGTTAGTTTGGTGAGTCAATTTATGTCTGCTCCACATCTTCCACATTGGGAAGCTTGTATTCGCATTGTCAAGTATCTTAAGGCTCATCCTAGACGCGGTTTGTTTTAGCGTTCTAATGGTCATTTTTGTATTGAGGCATTTACGGATGCAGATTGGGCAGGGTCACCTTCTGATAGACGTTCAACAACTGGTGATTATGCTTTTGTTGGTGGCAATCTAGTTACCTGGAAGAGTAAGAAGCAAACTGTTGTTGTAAGGTCTAGTGCAGAAGCTGAGTACCGTGCTATGGCACATACTACATGTGAGATTGTTTGGCTGAGATCTTTTCTTGAGGAGCTGGGATTTCTGGTACAGTTACCTATTCCTATGCATTGTGATAATCAAGCAGCAATACATATTGCCTCGAACCCGGTGTTTCATGAGAGAACCAAACATATTGAGGTAGATTGTCACATCGTTCGAGAGAAAATTAATAGTGGCGTGTTGGTTACGCCCTTTGTGTCCACAGGAGCTCAGATTGCTGATATTTTTACCAAATCACTTTTTAAACCTCGTTTAGAGTTTTTATGTAACAAGCTAGGATTTTGTGATATCTATTTTCCAGCTTAAGAGGGAGTGTTAGAAGTGTTAGTAGAATAAGTGGGTTTGTCCCACATCGCCAATCTAATGTACATGTAACTCTCCAGAGTAATATAAATATGTGTGTTGGGGTGAAAGATAACACCCTATACACCTTTTTTCCTTCCTAAATAACAATAACATTGAAGTTTTTGCATGGACTCCAATCGATATGCCAGGCATTGATCTGTCATACATTCAACACTCACTCAACGTTTGCAAGTCAGCAAAACCAGTGATCCAAAAGCCCAGACGCTCGGCGGCCATTCATGTCGAGGTGGTCAACGAAGAGGTTGATAGACTTCTCGAAGCAGGGGCTATCAAGGAAGTTCAATACCCCACTTGGCTCGCCAATCCGATGGTGGTGAAGAAGAAAAATGGGAAGTAGAGGGTCTGTGTGGACTACACCAACTTGAATGATGCTTGTCCGAAGGACCTTCTCCCCCTCCCCGAAATAGATCTATTGGTGGATTCCACAGGCCACGCTCGGCTAAGTTTTATGGATGCCTATCGAGGCTACCACCAGATAGCCATGGACCCTTAAGACATGGAAAAGACAGCTTTCATTACCCCCAAGGGTCTTTTTTGCTAGCTTGTCATGCCGTTCGATCTCAAGAACGCTGGAACCACATTCCAACGGATGGTTTATCCGCTATTCAGCCTGCTCATTGGTGAAATCATGGAGGCTTATATCGACAACATGGTCGTGAAAAGTCTCAAGGCCGAGAACCACTTAGCCCACCTTGCCGAAGTGTTTGCAATTTTGAAGAAGTTCAAGTTATGACTCAACACCGAGAAGTGTGCTTTTGGTGTCGGCTTAGGCAAACTCCCCGGATATCTTGTCACACGGAGCGGAATTGAAACCGACCCAAACTAGATATCGGCAGCACAACAATTGAAGGCTCCCTTGACCCCTCGGGAGATACAAAAGCTGACAGGCATGGCCGCAACCCTCAATAGGTTCATTACTCGCTCGTCGGACAAATGCCATATTTTCTTTCAGACTTTAAAGAAATAGAGCTGACGGAGCTTCAAATGGACGGAAGAATGTGATGCAGCCCTCACTGAGCTGAAGGCATATCTAGGCTCGGTTCCACTCTTCGTCAAGCCGAAGCCTTTTAAAACGCTATACCTTTCCTTAGCCGTCTCTCCACATGCTGTCAGTTCTGCACTTGTCCGACGTGACGGCTCTAAAAACCAGCCTATCTACTTCGCTAGCCGAACGTTGCTCCCGGCTCAAACAAGATATCTACTTTTGGAGAAACTTCTTTCATAAACTGGCCACAGCGGCTCAGAAACTCCTCCCTTATTTACAGGAGCATCCCATCATTGTCCTCACAGAGTTCCCACTCTAGAATCTCCTTAGGAAGGCCGACCTCTCAAGCTGAGTCTCTCAATGGGCATTTGAATTAGCAAACTTTGACATCCATTTTGAACCTCGGACCGCTATCAAGGCTCAGGTATTAGCTGACTTCATTGTTGAATTCCATTGCTGAATTCACTCGGGGAAGTCCAAACGAAGAAGCCTTGGTTCGGCCAGACTATGGGATGTTAGGTAGCACGAGGCTCGGAAGACATGGAACCACTTCAGTGGTGACATTTGGAAGCTTCATGATGACGGAGCATCAACCAACGGTGCAGGGGTCGTCCTTGTAACCCCTTGTGATGTTCTTCATGAAAGTGCTATCACGATCAATTTCTCAGCCACAAATAATGAGGCCGAGTATGAAGCACTACTCGTGCGAGCAGCTGCCCGTTTACAAGTTGAAGACTTGCACGTTTTTTGTGATTCTTAACTGATTGTCAACCAAGTGATGGGCGATTACGAAGCTCTGAATCCCAGGATGCTCAAGTACCAAGCTACAACTTTGGAGTTGATCCCACAGTTCAAGGGATTCCATATAGAACAGATCAACCGAGAGAACAACACTCATGCCGACGCTCTCGCAAGTCTAGCCTCGGTAAGCAAAGCCTCAGAATACATGAACATAAGCTTTGGCGAGATTGTCGAACCAAGCTTTGAAGCTCCAGAAGAAGTCCTCAGCATTACTCTCGGCCCCAGCTGAATGGACGAGATTGTTGCTTTCCTCAAACACGACACACTCCCCTCGGACAAAAGAGAAGCCCATCAAATCCGAAGCAAAGCAGCCTACTATTGGATTTCTGAAAATGGCCAACTTTATAGGAAAAGCTTCACTAGGCCGTACCTTCGGGTTATCCATCCTTCTGAAGTTCTAACAATTTTGACCGAGCTTCACTCAGGAAGCTGCGGTTGTCATTCTGGCGGTCGTTCCCTCTGTCAACGAGCTCTAAGTCAAGGTTATTTCTGGAAGGGAATGAAGAAGGACTGTGAATAAATGGTCAAGAAGTGCAAGCCTTGCCCACTTCTTTCTCCTATTCCAAAGCAACCCGCTCAGGCTCTCAAACCTATCACTAGTCCTTGGCCTTTCGCTCAATGGGGCTTGGATATAGTTGGTAAACTGCCCACTGCCCTTGGAGGGCTTCAAGTTTTTGATAACGGCAACTGACTACTTTTCAAAGTGGGTAGAGGCCGAGCCTCTTGTTACAACAACCGAGGCCGACGTTCAGTGTTTTGTCTAGAGGAACATCATAACACGGTTCGACGTCCCATATGCAATCGTCTCTGACAACGGTTCCCAGTTCGTCGGCAAAGAACTCACAGGACTTTGTGCTGAATTTGGTATCCGTTTCTTCAATTCTACCCCATCCTACCCACAAGGCAATGACCAAGCCGAGGCAACAAACAAAACGGTTTGTGCTGGTATTAAGCGTCGCCTGGATTCCAAAAGAGGAAGATGGGCTGAGGAGCTTTCCCGAGTTCTTTGGGCTTATCGCTCCACCCCAAGACGCTCTACAAGCCAAACTCCCTTTGCAATGGCCTTCGGCATGGAGGCTGTAATTCCACTTGAATCCAGATTCCCAACCCTACGAACTGAAACTTTTGATCCCCAAACTAACGATGAAGCAGTGGCCACCGAGCTTGTCCTAGCCGAAGAAAATAGGGACGATGCCAGCTCAAGCTAGCTAGCTAGCTATCAGCAGGAGGTCGCTCGAGGCTATGACCGAAAAGTTCGGCTCAAGAAGTTCAAAACCGACGACTGGGTCTGGAGGAAGGTGGTCCGAGCCAGTCAAAAGACAAAATTCAAGCCCAACTGGGAAGGTCCCTATAGGGTGATCGAGGAGGTCGGCAACGGCTCCTACAAGTTGGAAGACAAGAATGGAAGGGAAATTGAGAACCCTTGGAATGCTTTCAACCTAAGGAAAGCGTACCTTTGAAGTATAGCTCGGCTTGAGCCTATCTCGGCCATTATCTGTTTCTTACTTAGAAAATTTTGTACTTGTTTCGAACAAATTTTCACTTAATAAGAAGTACCGCCTTTTTTTGAGGCAGCAGTTCTCTTTCATATACGCTTACTTAAAACAATCGACTTCGGTCACTCAACTCGGCCATTAGGCCATCACAAATACAATCGGATCTGCGATCCACAACTCACATTGTGGCTCGGACGATTTGACGTTCGGCCACAAACGGGCAATTAACCTATTGGTTTATTCTTGGTTCAGCTACGTTCATATTTGACTTGCGCAAACGGCCACACGCAACATTTACTTAGAAATTTTTCTTACTTTGGTCTAGGACTGGCATTTGAGCCGAGCCCAACACCAAACTATTACAAAGCATGGAAACATGCAACAAGGAAAGACAAAGCATGTACTTGAGAAAATCCTAACAAGGAAGCAAGGCGGGGTAGATCGTTCGGTGCCATCCTCCTCCAAACTATTACAACATCAAAACATGCAACTTGTTCGGGATAATTTCCTAGATCAACTATTATACCTGGTACGGCAAACTCCTAACGTTCGGAGCCGTCCAGTCCATTCAAAAGTTTAAGTACTTGAAAAAACAAAAAGACGTAAAGAAATCTCGGAAGAAGTCAAGGGTTTTCCTCAGCGGCAACCTCCTCTTGACCATCGGCCCCGGTTGCTTTATCCTGTGCCTCTCCGTCGACAAGTTTCCCCTGAGCACCACCCTCGGCCAAATTTTCTTTGTTCATGCCCTGCTGCTCGGCTCAGTCATTTCTTCATCTTCATCATCTTCTAGAGGCAACAGCACACTTTCTTCCTCGGTGTAAGGAAGCTCTATATCAAGAACGATCGGCTCGGGAAGTTGCCTCAGGAATCCTGATTCGGATTGTATGACCATCACCCCCGCCATTGCCTCCGCCCCAGCAGCATAGCCGAGCTTATAGAAATCAGGCAGCCAAACCTCCAGCTCGTCGTTCACCATCTTGTGTGCAATCTGGGTGTTCTCCAGCGCGGCTCGTTCGATCCCGGCTTCGTAACCCTTGGCATCGACGATCCTGAGCTTCTCCTTTTCCTCCTCCTTCATCTTATTCGCTTCGGCCTCAGCAGTTGAAGCAGCAGCTTTAGCGTCGACCAATTCCTTCTTCAGCTTCTCCACCTCGGCCTCGGTATCTTTGACCTGTTGTTCAGAGATCTTCCACTTAGTTCGGTAGGAGTCTCGGTTAGATCTGTACCTCTCACGCTCGGCGAAGACCCTTGATGCCTTGTCATGGGCCTTCAACGCAGCTTGGCCAGCCTAATAAAAAAAAGAAAGAGAGGAGAGTAAACCAGAAACAACGAATAAAAATTCAAAGGCAAAGTCATGAGAGCAAAGTCAAAAGACATACTTGCACGAGGTGAGAACACATCTCACCGAGGCCTGGGAGAAGATCAGTTGGCACTTGGTCATAATCCCTCGACAATGCTAGCCCCCTCAGAAGGGTGACTGCAAGGTTCGGCTCCTCCTTGGCTCGACATCTGTCACTCTACCATTGGAGCTCGGATTTGACCGTTGCAGCTCCCGAAGGAGGATCCTTGGCTGGGGTTGAGGCTCGGCCTAATTTGAAGTCAATCCCTACAGTGCAAGAGCGTCGGCAGGAATTGAGGGGCTATTGTAGCAGGCCGAGCCAGGTGGCTCGCGCCGTACCGAGCAAGGTCTTGAACCACTCCTTGAAAGTCCAATCTAGTCAGAGCCGTTATCCCCCTATGACTCGGCAAGTCGACGATCTTGTATCCGAGTCTCCGCTATAGTCAATCAAAGCAACTCCCTCGAGTACCGACCCTTTGATGGCCGAGCGCCACGTTCGGCTTTGAATGAACGTAGGGGCCAAAGTTCCAGCTCACCCACGTGGGTAGAGCAACCGTGGCCATGATGACGGTCATGAAGTCAGTCGAACGGTTATCAAGATAATAATGGGGGCACGTGAAAATGTCAGCTCATCCTTCAAACGGTTACAAAACTCTAATATGACGCAAGGGTGACATCAGCTGACCCGTGTCGAGCGTAGGTTCAATCTTTGAGGCCAAGCCAGGAGTTCACTATAAATACCTTTTTATGCCCCACAAGAAGAGGTACATTCTACACAACCGTGAAACCTTAATTCTTGGTTTTTCACTTCTCTCTGCAAATATACTGATTCTCGCACCGGAGGGCCATTCTAGAGAACCTCTGGTGTGGTCTTTAGTTGTGCTCTCTTTTGCAGGCTAAGTGAAGACCAGGATTTATTCTCAAACCCTCGGTCTCAAGGAGCGAACCAGTTTGATCGGAGTCTCACACCCACCCACCTAGGGGTGAGCCCATACAAAAATGGATTAGTCGTAAAGGGTATCCAAAAAAAAACATTATGGCCGCATGTGACTTTGATATGTGCTTCACTTTCGCCTTAACGGGATAGGAAGGAAGTGCGCACGACACAAGAATTTTTTACGATTGCATAAGGAATCCTGCGTTAAATTTTTCAACACCACAAGGAGGTTAGTCCTGCGATTTCTCCATCCTACATACCTTACTTTTTTTACACCTTAATTGTACTTAAATTTTAGATCTAACGATCCGCACAATCACTATAGGTAAATTTTATTTGGTATATGTTGGGTACCCAAACACTCGTGGTTATCTAGCACCATACAAAGGTTGTAGATATCACCCTCCTGAATGGCGTGACGGAGGCGCACCAAGGACTAACTTTGAAAGGTTTAACAAAATACACTCCTCTCTTCAGTGCACCATTGAAACGGTATTTGGAGTTTGGAAAGCTCGTTGGCCCCCGATTTGTGACATGTCCGTTGGCTTCACAATGACAACTCTCTTGTATCTGCAACGATGGCGATTCATAATTTTATAAGAAGGAACAACTTTCCTGACATTCCTTTTGGTTTCTACGATGGGCGACCAAATTTCTTGCCTTCAGATCATGGAGTAGAAACTCCGGCACCTAACAACAACAATGGAAGTAGGGTAGAACGTGATGATCGTGACATGGACACTGTAAAGGCATCTATTCGAGAGTTCATTGTGGAAAACAATATATGTTAGGTCATCTCGACACCTTGGAGCTTGGACTTGAATGGGAATTAGCTCTGAACCGCCTGTTGGAATTTGTTGTTTCATTATTTTCCAAAATAAGGTTGTGTAATGTAGGATTTGTGTGCTTGTTTATTTTTTTTTGTTGGTTTCAACTTGTAGGCGTGGTTTGTGTGTTTTTTATTTGGCTTCGGTTTGTACTTTAATTTGTTTTCTAATATAAAGGGTTTGTGTTTGTTTTATTGTTCTTTATATTTATGAGCTATGGGTTTGTCGTTAAATTAAAGTGTTACTTGTAACATTGGTCTTATTATTTTAATTCTAAAATACCAAATAAAAATATCGAATGTCTTTCTTACACCTCAAATATGAAAATTTAAAAAAAAAATCAAATATCAAAAATAATTATTTTAACACAATATAATGGCCAAAGGCAAAAAAAAAAACATTATTTTAGAGTAATATAGACTTCAATAATAAACAGCCCATAAACTATTGAATAATAAATTTAAAAAATAAAAAAATATTTAACCAAAAAAATAAAATAAAAGAACGCAAGTGGCATTTTACACCTGTTATAAGAACATAATAAAGACAAAGGGATATATGGTAAAATGCAACCCATAATTCATTTTCGACAATCATCTACCAAACACTACTACAATTTCAAAATACATTCTGCACAAATATCACAAACACTCTACCATATTCAAAATACATTCTGACCATAATTCAAAAAGCCGAAAATGAAAAGCCAAAAAGTAGGTTCCCAAACACCCCCATAATAGGGTCAAGTTTTTTACGCCGCACAAAAAGTTAAAATTGTGATCCTTCAATAATATCAAAATAGTTGACTCTCATCATATTATCATGATGTTAGGAAAACCTGTATTCTTGTATGAAACTTAATTGAAAAGGAAAAGGAAAACCCCAACCCCACCTAATAGAAAAGGAAAACAAAACCTGCAGCACAGCAGCACAACAGATTTGCATAGGCAATAAGGTGCCAAAAAAGAATCACACCATTGCTCTGAGAAGTCTTAACTACTGGGAGACAAAGGACATTGAATACCTAAATTTTGTAAATCGATCAATCTAATTATGTTGACCGTAGAGAGTGGAGACATGAAGCAGCCTACAATCACAAAATTTCTTAATGTGGCTCCAGTTGCTTTTTAAGTTTTAAGTAAGAAGGGCATTGGATTCCATTTTCCTGCCAGAATATAAAGCAAATTTGCACAATTATTTGGCAGTGTTGATGACAACTTTCATAAATCCCTCATCTCATGGAATAGCTGAGGACCATCTAATATCGTGTAGCTCACAGCAGGCCCCCTATATCCTTCTATACTATCCACCAAGCAACTGACTGAGCTCAAGATAGACTCATGTGGCATTGATAAAAAGTTACAACTATCCAAACTTACACACTACTTTCCCCATCCCTTTAGTGGATTCAGAGAAAGGACATACAACGTGTACAGAGTTATGGTCTGACAAACTCAAAATCTTATTCAGATGGTTTTAGATTTTTCAGTCAAACTCCTTTAGTTTTCTAAATAGAGATTAACCAGACATCCTATTAGAATACATGATAATCTAAAAAAAACCACAGGTACTTGCGCATACCTGAAACTCCTTTCTTGATAAAACATTAGTAAACTTTATCATGACTAGTAAGGATAATTAGAATCTTCCGAGAGATAACATTATGCTCCTATTATAGTGCTAGAATTGCGGGATGTGGGTGACTGGATTGTGGCTGCCTATATTGCAGTACACATTGTCCCCTTGTGCATTCCAAACCGAGAAAAAATTGGGATATGGCACACAAGGTGGAAGAAAATATGTACCCAAACACAATGACTATTTGAAGCATATTGAAAAAACAGGCATGCTTACCACGAACTGGGACATTTCCATCAAAACTTAATAAACAGTACGAACTGGATCATTTCCTTCTAAACTTGATAAACGACGGAAACATTGTTTCGCAAAGTTAAGGTTACGGAAAACGTCATGCCACGCTCCTTTTTGAAATGAGAAATTCCAGTGTATAATTTTCAGTAACAAAATGAGTAATACTTAGTTCCTAAATTGACTAACAATATCTAAGTTAATTGCATACATCCAACCCATTAGGCTTAATGTACGTAAAATTGAGAACTTCCCAATTCACTGAACATTCTTTAAAGATGCTGAGCATTTGACAGTCATTGGAGAAGGAAGAAAACTTCACAGTTCACTAACAAATAGAACTGCAAACGCATTAGTCTCAGTAACTAAAACCCATTTAATATCTAAGTTTATTGCTAAAATTATTTCCTGAACAAGAACTTCCCAGTTCCTGAACAAGTAGTCAGTTCAATTGAATTGAATGCCAATTTCTGAGTTAGTTATATATATATATTCCAACTCATTAGGTTTAATGATCATAAAAGCGAGAACTTTCCATTCAACGAATCTCAGGATTCACGCTTGAAAAGTTGATAACATAACAGTTCATCATGTTATTATATCTTTCACATAGAGCACTTCAAAAAGCAAGGGCTCAAGCTCACAGTTTATATTCCAAGAAATTTCTTAGAGTACTTCCAAGAAACTAGTCAATTTCGTAAAAGTCAATGCCAAAAAGTCCAAGTATTAGTGTTCCACAAAAGGTAAATGTGAAAAAAATTGTGATGCGAATGTGTCACAAAAAACCCCTTGCTAACCTATAAACTACAAATGCAACATGAAATATGTATAGAAAATTTTAAAAAAAAATCACAACTCTTACTACTGAGGATTCAAGAGGAATGCACCATAGATCCCACACAAACAAATGAGAACATAAACTGAGAATTATTTCCTGGATCAACAAACCGCAAAATTAGAATGTCACAAATCAATTTTGTTCACATTTTTAAACTTATGGTTGTGAAAATGACAACTTCCTAGTTCATTAAAAGAATGAAGAATTATATATCAAAACATTGATGCTTCAAACACCGAACTTTTAACAGTAAAATAAATTACAAAATATCCCAAATACTAGCAGATGTGTGCCTAGTTTGTAGTCTTGACTATCAAAATAAAAATCTTCATTCTATAACGGTACTACAAATGAAGTTTTAGTGCTTACTCTTCTTGGCCATGCTAAACAGTTCCCACAAATTATAGAGTTTCCATTCGTATCTTTGATGTATGAAAACCATGATAGAAATTTTGTTGATTTGTGAGGGTGATACAGCCAGGATTTTAAGAGAAAAAGGTTGGGCTGATTTGGGTGATTGACTTCAAGTGAAACACAGAACAGAAGGGTAGATTCGGGTTATTGGGAGGATAAAGGACTTCTGAAATTGAATTTGTTACTAGGGTACTTATTCGGACAGATATCTTTAGTGTAGGGCTGGAAGAAAAAATTCCCTTTTTAAAACAACTAACTTAAGCCTTGAAGAAAGGAACCTGTGTAAAAGACCAAAGGCATTAGCACCTCAGTAGGGCTGTGTCTTACGAGTCCACCAAAATTAACTTCTTCGAAAAATAAAAAAGAACCAAGGCAGACCTAATCACTGGTATAAAATATCGGTATGAAGAAATAGAGCTATGTTATAATGCACATATCATATAAGTTCACACTGAAAAAGAAACAGAACTTCATGGATATACAGAAACAACTGAAAAGTGTAATTGTGTCAACAATCAGAATAGTGGAGCTTACATCTTGCGTTGATACTGAGTATCCTGTTTTCTCCCAATTTCCTGTTGTGCTTCAGTACACTTCTTAACTCGATCGAGTGCGTAAATAAACTTCTTGTTCTCATTGATCAGATCTGTCCCCAGTCCTAAAACATGGTTCCTGACTTCCTCCTGTTAATTAACACCAAAAAGATAGAGGGAGTTCAGAACACAAATGAACATGAATGTGGAGAGAGACAGAAAGAGAGATCTTTCCCATCAAAAAATCATACCAATAGCCACAGAATTAACCTGAGTTTTTAAACATCCACACAAAGGAATCACAACAAAACAAAAAACAAAGCAAAACAAAAACTAACAAACATCCACAAAAAGTAACAACTCAGGTCTATACAGAATGTTTTAAGATTAGGCAAACTTATATCAGCATTTTGATTACAATTGTGGAAGTTCCCAATAAATGATGCCCACTGGGCTCCTGGTGCCCACTCTCTTAGAGTTCTACATGGAAATAAATAATAAAATGTCTACAAGGCAACTTACCGTAACAATAAGCTGATGTTCACAGGTGAGCTTTAACAATGCACCTTCTACCGATTTGTCCATGAAAGGATAGAGCTCTCCGCTTGGCGATTCAACTTCAGAATCATCGCTGTCACTGAAGAAATAAGTGGATGATGGTAGTCAGTATATGCTGAACTCAACATTGTTCACGAGAGAGATAGAATAAAAGAACAAGAAAGGATAAGATGCATGCCACTAATATGTATATATTTTGACTCTAACCTCCAAATACAATGCGTACAAGAAACAAGAATAATAAAATTGTCAGGGTCTAGCTCCACTTCCTCATCTGACGGCATGGAGTATCCAGTTGGTGATTAACAATTTTGGTGTGTGAAGTTTCCAAAAAACTACGCATTAACTAAACCAAACCGAGCCTTGTGTCCTAATCAATTGGGGTCGGCTACATGAATCCTATTTCTTTCATTGAGCTCTGTCCAGGGCTATTTGTTCACTTAGATTTAATAAGCCCAAATCCTTTCGTATCATGGCATCCAAAGTCAGTTTAGGTCTTTCTCTTCCCCTAGCCACCTATCCACTACTATCATGTCGCTCTTCTTGACTAAAAAGTTTTTTTTGAAAGGTAAAAAAATTTCATTAATCTCTGAATATGTTACAAAGATTAGTAGGAATAAGGAATGAAGACATCAAATCCCTAGCCCAAGACGGCAAGACCCAAAGGATCTACAACACTAAGAATAATCTTATGCCCATCCGAGACCCAATCCCTAAGTTTGGCAAGAAACCAAACACGGGAAACCCTTTGGGACAAAGTCAACACCTGTTGGCCAAGAAACCCAGATAAAACAATAAGCACAATTGGGATGCAACCCAAACACCCATAAGGCCTAAAGCCCAAATAAAAGGGGTAAACCCAACATTAAAGCCCAAACAAAACCCTAACCCTACCAACAGCCGTCCTCCAAATTGCTGCTGCAGCCAAGCAGCCAGCCAAAGGACTCACCGCCGCCATCTCGCTTTGCCGTTAGGCCAAGAGAACCGAACTAAACCCAAGAGAGAAGAACGGTGGAGACGAACCAGCAACGTCGAGCCCCGAGGGTCAGACCTCGCTGTTAAGCATTAACCGGCACCCTCAACAAGCAGCCGGCGGCCGACCACCGAGGCAAGGAGGACGAAGCCCAGAAGCAGCGCCGACTGACGAGGAGAAGGAAAGCATTGTCGAGGAGATCGGAGGGGGATAGGAGGCGTCGATCTGAAATCAAACGCCGGATGGAGTACGGAGTATGGAGTCTCTTACAAAAGGTCCATGACCGCTACATGATTATAGTATGGAGTCTTATGTGCTTGTCCAGCCATGTGAACGAGATTTAAACCCGCCATTACAAGTTAGCATAACGGGATTTCGAGTACTGATTCCACCACAACCAAATTCAACAAAACTTGTACCGAACTCGTACGATTAAAGGAAAAAAAAAAAATCCAAACCTTGTTGCTTCCTGGTCTTGCTCGTACAAACAAGAATCTTGCCTACTGACAAAAAATCTGTACTTTGTCATATCGCTATAATCTTTTTTCAGCAGTTAATCGTCCGATTCCTGCACTTTTAATCCATAATAATTGCGTTGCAGTTAATATTGGTAACTTCCACATTTCGAATAAAAATCTACGAATGGCAGGTTTGAATTCAAGATGAAAGACGAAGGAGTCTTTACCTGATCCTGATCCACGGTCGTCTCAGAGGTTGGATCTTACAGCACCAGAGAGCGAGAGAGAGAAGCAGATACGTGTCTCAAGTAAACCTAGATGTAACGGCCGTTTCCCGAGTGGGACTCGGATCCTGTCCATTTTCCCGAGTGGGACGCGGAGAGGGAAAAGAGCCGTGGGATTAGTTTCCTATTTTGGCTCCTTGGCTTAGGGCCTGTTTGGAACCCATAGAAAGTGGAAGAAAAGAAAGGAAAATAAAAAAATTTCCTTAGGAATTGTTTGGTTCCTATATAAGGAAAAGGAAAAGAAAATAGATAGGAAAAAGAAAAGAAAACTAAGTCTGAAGAAAGGAAAAAGAATGGAAAAGAAAGCTCTTGAATTTATAATGAGATGGCAGGTAAAAAAAATTTCTTTTCTTTCCATTTTCTCCTTGAAGCCAAACAAGAGAAAATCATTTTCTTCATAGTTTCTTTTCATTTTCTTTCTTCAATCAAACAAGGGAAAATAATTTAATTTCTTCCCATTTTCCCCCTCTTTTATTTTCTTTTCTTTTCCTTTCCTTTCCACAAGTTCCAAACAGAGCCTAATCTTAAAAGGGGTTTTTTTTTTTTTTTGTCTTTATTCATTTTTTTTTTTTTTACTTTTGTTAACTTTGCTTCAATATTGGAGTATTAGATTGGCTCGGTGAAAAGAATCTAAATGTAAAAGTTTAAGACTAAGATTTTTTTTTGAATAAAGACAAAAAAAAAATTTAATAGATTGATATTTAAATTATTTTTTTATCTTTATTAGTAAAAAAATAATTAGTCTTAAATGTAATTTTCTACTTTTTTTTTTTTAATTTCTGTTATCATGACCAATCAATAATCTACAAAAATTGACACAAAATTAATACATATGGAAAAAATTGAATTAAGACAAGAAATAATTATCTCAAATTATTTAGCCAAAACAGCCTCCAGTTCGTTTTACTTAGTGTTTGGTTCTCCTTGGTATCAAGACAACTAATATGAGACAAGCACTTTTAGCAAAACACACCCCATTCCCACGGTAGGCTTATTCGAGCGGACATAATTACTTGTGTGGTCCTTGACCCTCTCCAAACCTATTTTTTAATTCTTAAGACAAGGGGCAATTAAGTAAAATCTTAAGTTATTTTTTTGAGTTAAAATTCTTTCCACCTTCGAGGGAAACTCCCATGGTTTCCACCACGCATTGCAGACCCCACCATGTATTTTTTTCAGTAATCTGAACCGTTCATTTTGTTGGGCTCGCATAGTACTACATTCACAAAAAAAATCATATTTATTGGATACTGCTAGGTAGTCGTTTTTTTTTAAAACCAAACTTCAATTTTTCATATACTTATTTACATCCGATAAAGCTAATTTTTTTTGTAAAGATATATTACTCTGCGGGTGTAGATAAACGATTCAGATTATTACAATATACGCACGGTGAGACCCACAATTCGTGGTGGTGGATAGAATTTACACATTTTATTTTGTCAATCCACTCTTATCCATTCATTTCAACTACTACCAAACAAACCCCTAGTTATAACATTTCCACCCTCTTCCTTATTTCCAAAAATTTATCCGCCTGCCAATTAGCCGTAATGGGTCTTTACCTGAACAGTCATTTTGTTAGAGGTCAAAATTTTAGAGGAGATAATAAGGGGATATAATAACAGAAGATCGATAAGGCGAATATGGATGGGGATACAATTTGAATATAGGGTCCAATAACGCTACGTCCACCAATCTAAAGTCGATGAACTCCCACCGGAGGTGAAGGTGTTGACGTGGTGGTCAAAGGTTGTGATGGAGGTTGTTGGTGTAGGAGGTGGAGAGGCGCGATTCCGTCCCTCTCTCTCTCTTTTGGCCCTTTTGGAAGCAGAAGAAGAAGATCGCGCGCGTTTTTGAATCGTTTGGGTCCTAGTGTTTTCTCGCTTTTTCTTTCTTTTCTTTTTTTAATTTTTAAGGGCTGGGACCCACCATTGGGAGGGAGTTCACCGACTTTAGTTCGGTGGGTGTAGTAGTGTTATTGTTATTGCATAGGAACTCGGTCAATCAGCCAATGTCAAAGTTTGACTCAAATTGCCAACGTTCCCTATGACCGTCGATACTGCTCGAGCAAGAAGCCGTTCCACTTTCTAAAAAATAAGAACTTTAAGAAAAAGAAGATAATATCAAGGTCAAAAATCATGTATTTACGCAAATAATTTTTCTACCAATATGGATCTTATTTGATAGATCTCATTGAGATCTTTTAAACGGTGCAAAAAAAATTAAAAAATTATTTTTCATTTTCGTTATATATATTTGAATTTGAAATTATCTTCTTTTTGAAAAAGAAGATTTTGAGAGAAAACAGAACGGGGCCTAATTATTCAGTGCCCTTGAGGCACTGTCTCAGGCCTTTTCTCCACCACACAATATAATGCTATCCATACACTTTGTCTTAAATTCCACCACAATGTGTGATGGAGAAGGAACTTAGGACACCACATGGTAGTAGACCAGGGGATTGAATAATTTTTCGTCCTTAGACTCGTTACCCTTTTGGATCCCATTCCCAGCAAACAACCCGATAAACTTCAATCTTCTACCAATGTATGATACACATAGCAAAGAAATCAAGGATCTGCCCACCAATTGATCTTCTACCAATCTCTAGGTAATGTTTTGGTTCAAATCGGCATTTTTACAAGACAAAATTACCCAAATGCTAAAAAAAACCAAACTAAGTGGTACCATCGTCCATCGATTAGCCCCAGTCGAGCATGGTTCGATTATTGGGTCAAGCCGCGAAAAAGCGATTTCTTGTGAATCCCCTAATCCCGTGTGGATGGTCAACCTTTGACCGGACCAGAGAGAAGATTAGTTGAGGTGCACGTAAGCTGGCCCGAATAACCCGACCATAAAATTTTTTTAAAAAAAAAAACCGATAAGCAACAGGGAAATGATAAGAGAATCTAAAGCTTCCTCACATCCCACATGCATTGTAAGTGAACTCAGCCTGACTCCTTGAAAAATCACAACTTTCTGATAACTCTGGGAAGGAACTTGCACATTTGACAAGAACTTGTAAACAAGAAACATAGTGTTACTAGCAGTATCAACTATCACCTGTTTGTAACATGGGCATTCCAAAATCCAACGAACGGGGTCACCGGACTCTGGGATTTGCGAGGGTCTGATGCGTACATCATCATATTTAAACCCGCCCTTGCGCTACGTATATCATGGTACTTAAAAGGACTTCAGAAATGGTGGTGGAAAGACATCAATATCGCCATTGCTACATGCACTCTTGAAGAAGAAAGATCTCGAATTCTGCCATGGAAGATAATAATTTTGGCATTTCACGAGGGGTACAAACTCAATAGGTTTTCGTAATCCAAAGCTGTTTCAAGATTATATACAGCGTACTTGTTATGTACAGTAACGGTACGAAAAAGTTTTCAAGGATGTTTCCCGTTAAGCATGCTCAACTTTTAGATAGACATCGGAATAACCCGTTATTTGACTATAGAACATCGTCACAGAGCTTCACCCATGTAACGGAGAACGTCACTACCACTTGAACGGCAGCCAGAGACGGAAACGATGTGATGGTTATTTATCTCACTTGCCACCATTTTCACCTGGGACTCCAATTACAGCTTTCTGCAATATTGGAATGAAAGGAACTTGAGTGGCTGTTTTAAAGAGCAAATTTATTCCAATAGGCCCAGGATAGAAATTGGCTTCATAATCCATTACCCGAATGCAGGACAAGGCGTATTGCACATCGGTTTCTGAAATTTGGTAATAAACGGCTAACCTGATCCTGCAACCATCTAATGACTGCATCAAAATATAAATTAAGTACACATCCAACATCTGCTTTCGGTAATTATATCCTGTGTTCTAGCATTCTCAAAATTTTGGCAGCAATCAACTGAACCAAGATCCAAGAAACCGCCTCTTTATACGGTATCAAATGTCATGCTATGATGCTAATCACAAGAACCACTTTGTAACCCAACATTCAAGACAAAGTGACCAACTGAAAAACGACTCTGGTGTTTTCCTTAACAACCGAGGCATCTACCCTGCAACGGGATACTGCTGAACCCCATTCTCTACATATGCATCACAAGGTTATTTACCAAAGAAAACTGAACTTGCTTGGAGGGCGTATCTAAATTAATTAAGGCATACATCATAGAGATTAGAGAATAGGCTTCCTTTATTATCGAAATATTTGCCGACACAAAGAATTCAGAGGAAATGGTTGCAAGAATTCTACCATTTTAATATATTTGTATGTTCAAGGATTATACCACAAAAGAAAATGCAAATACTGAAGACAATTCAACATTATTGAACAGTTGGGTCTGGAAAAAAGAAAAAGGGAAAAGGAGATGAATGTTTCTTGCCAAATTTTGGAATTTTGAGATAAGTAAAGATAATTTTGCATCTAGAAATGTCAAAAACCAAATCGGGTAGAAACCAATTCAGAACTCCCACTCTCGGTAAAATCCTAGAAAAGGAATATCAGCCGGGAACTTAGGAAGAAAAGCTGGTTCAAAGCTACCAAGGAAATAGCAATTCATAATTCAACTAGTTTGTATAGAAGATATCAAGATAGGCTCATGAACAAGTTTTGTCAAACTAAAATGCCACACAAGACAACTGAGCTGTAAATCAACATTCTAGTTTAGAAACAGCCAAACAATGGGCATCAAAGTAGTAATATATTTTCCAAGAAAAATCATTTATTGAAATTGAGGAAAGATGAATTTTTCCAAATCTTCCCCACGTCATCAAGCATTATCTCCTGTGACATGGAGCACCGGCGGCAGCAGGAGGCGGCAAGTGGCAGCAGCTGCCGGTGGTGTCCGGTGCATGGCGGTGGGGGCGGCCTCGGAGGCGGAGACGAAGAAAAGGAGTAAGTTTGAGATTCAGACACTAACAGGTTGGCTGTTGAAGCAAGAACAGAAGGGGGTTATAGATAATTTCCGTTTGACCGAAAAAAAGAAGGGGTTATAGATGCAGAGCTGACAATAGTGTTGTCGAGCATTTCAATGGCTTGTAAACAGATTGGTTCGTTGGTGCAAAGGGCTAGCATTTCTAACTTGACTGGAGTACAGGGTGCTGTCAATATCCAAGGGGAGGACCTGAAGAAGCTTGATGTTGTCTCCAATGAGGTTTATAGTCCATCTCTTCACAACTTCACGACCCCCTAACGTTGTCATCTGTTTCTAGCTTGAGGAGCTATTTTAGTGTCTGAAAAACTCTAATAATGACTAACCTCTGCAAATGGGAGTTAAAAAAAAAAGGTACTTTTTTGCCAACACCATAACACCCCCACCATCACCACTACTACGAGCCATAGCAATATGTTTCTCCATTACTTCACTCTTGTTGCCCCTGAAACTTCCCAAATGTTTCATAGCAACATGCAATGGATCCAAGGAAAGAGTTCAAGTTCTCACTTCAAAGTACATTTACTAGTGAAACAATCAAATAAACTTAATAGGTAGAAAAATAAACCAATTACTTCAGACTCGGATGTTATTTGATTACTCGTCCCAAATAAATTGGTTAAGTTCTGAATTCAAAGAAGAAAAGGGTATGTTTTCACACTTTACCATCTTCGTATATGTCCATATGGGTACATACCAATAAGATGATATGTTGAGCTATCAGAAGATTTGTCTTATCAGTTGACTCGGGCTAAGTGCAATGAATATTAGTAAGTCTGACACATAACCAATTAACACTAGAGTTGAGAAAGTATTTCTTGGGTTAAACTTATTATTTATTCTATTATCTGCAATTATATAGCCAGCAAGTTGCATTGCGAAAGATTTTACGGGGTATATTATCGTACTTCAAGTCACATACAAACTCAATAAGCAGTGTTGGCTAAAGAATGATGGTGAGAAAGCAGGACTAGATAAAAAGAAAGCAGTAAAACTAACAAATTTCATGGGCATTAAAAATTGCCAAGGGTTGAAAACATACCTAGATGAGCTCTCTGGCAAGACAAGTACGCCATGTTCTTCCAAATTCTTACAGAGTTTTGGCGCTGTGATATTTGCACCCTCTAGAATATCAAAAAATATCTGTTCACGAGAACGGAAAGTGCAAATTAGAAGTTGTGAGTATTCCAACAATGGAGAGAGTTAAGATTCTCAGTCAAAGGGAGGGAGGGAGAGAGAGAGAGAGAGAGAGAGAGAGAGAGAGCAGCATTATATGAAACGCATAGATACAAAATGAAACAGACGCAGTGAGAAAACATCCTCACCCGCGCCTGCACAGCTTTACTATGGAAGCAATTGAAAACAGTCATTCAACTAGCTAAGAAACGAAACTAACATGTGCTACCTGATCTTGCTTTTCCTCTCTTATTCTCTTGGGAATTTTTTTTTCTTATCATTTCTAATCTTACTATAAACACTTACTATGAAAATTTCTGCCAAATGGGATGATGAGATGATCACTAAATCTGCTGCATTGTGAGGCTTGACAACGAAAAGATCTGCCTAACTGCTCCTCTATATAACTTATGCTACACTAGAAATTATGTATAGAATTCAAAACTTAATCCAGTATGTCAATGTAAGCACCAATTGTGTCGGTAAAAACAAATTAAAATAGTTACTGTTTCCAGATACAGAAGCAAGAAAGTAACTTTCCGAAAACAGACTAGATTGAGGGGGGAAACATGAATAGGGAAACAATACTATCTATACTGTGGGTACTTGCGGCAGCTCAGACTCTGGTAAAAGCTGATTTATTGACAATGCAGATCCGGATTATCAGCTTTTCCCAGCTTACTTAAAAAGTTTTTTGCCAAAAAGTAGTTCCGATTCACGAAAGTTGCGGCAAACAAGCTAACATAAATTGCAGTAAAAAAAAGTTGGTCTTATGAGCTATACAGAAAATACAAGTCTATGCTATCATCACAAGGCTGCTTACTATGTTGGTCTCCACCGAAGAAACATCCACCTTAAGTCCTTTGATTTCATTCAGTCCTTCTAGAAAACCAAATCCAGAAATACCATGAAACAGAGACGTCAGCTAAAAAATAAGTAGCGACATAGAGTAATATGTAGTATTTGAGTTTCCCGCTCAAATGCCAATTGAAAAACCACCTTTGCATATATTACGTGCAGATACTTAAGAGTTAGAAACTAAATATTTTGTGCTTATAGTTTATCGTGCATTGGGTGCAATCAACCTCAACCTTTCCGACATTATCTTGCCCTGCTAAGCTTTTATCATGCATTGTCCTCAAAAGATAGGTGTTTTATATGATAAGGTGTTGAACGGGTGGAGTAATTTACCTGCTAAAGACTTAGCCTTCTTGTGATCACCCTCAAGCTTTCCAACGTTATGTTGCACTGCAACCAAGGCAGCAGCACATAGGACACCAACTTGTTTCATCCCACCACCTAAGGTCTTCCTGAGAGTCTTTGCCTACAAACAAGTATTAAAAAAGAGCTAGGTATCAGGTATTTATGATTAGAGAAAATAGGGTTCGTTCTTGTTGCGAAAACATCAGAATAATACCCTAGCAATAAAAGCTTTTGAACCGACAATGACACTTCCAACTGGAGCACCCAAACCTTTTGATAGACATACCTATACAACACAATTAGAACAAACAGACCAAACCAAAAGGAGTGAAGTATTATTTGCAACCAAGATACCAGGAAACTAGCAAGGAAAGATTACTTAAAATGCCAAGCACCATGTACCGAAACTGAATCAGCAGCCTGCACAAGCCTATGAACAGGAACTCCAAGTGCCTGCGAATGAGTTTAATCAAGTGAAAATCCAATTTTCAAAACAAATAAAATCAGGTTAAAATTCCCGAAGTCGTGCATGACAGCCTTTATCAGTATATTAGTGTGCAACCCAAAGTAACCGTCCAGGGGATGAGTCTAACTCTCCCCTAGGTCCCAAAGAACAAATGGATGAGGTAGGAAACTAGTGCATTGGGTATGAAGTTTAGTTACGTGTTAAAGATGACCTTTTATTTCTCATTTGCTATGTTTTTTGCGGGGTCAGTTCTCATTCGCTATGTTACATCAACTCTTCCTCAATAAATCAAGTACCCATGTGGACACTTGACACCTAGATAAGGATGTTGGGTATGTATGAGATACTTCCCATCGCACACGTCTAGGATAATGCTATTTAACTCCATCATAGTTCCTATATATGGTCTTATCATTTCTGTAACATTAGTATAGAGCCGCTTTGACAACATTAGATGCACCAGTTTATACCAATTATTAGATTAAACATGCTCAAATGATATCTTTTGCCGAACTCAAGTACCCTTCAATAATAGGATTGAGGGACATAGATATCCTCCCACATCCAACACCCCTACCCCAGTTTATGTAGCATAACTCACTTTCAAAGAATAAGAAAACAAGACTGTAAAAGGTGATCCAGAGGATATGCCCCATATTTACATTGCTCCAACAGTTTGATTTGGATACTCAGCAGTTAGTGCCTTTTCCTGACAAGACGTACATCACCGACATCTAACTACATAGTATGTGGGAAAACTATATAGGCAAGCATTGTCTCGACAATACATGTCTTTTTCAGAAGATTAAAAACCATAATTGGAGTATCGAACTAGATATAAATAACTAAAAATTGTTGGATAGTATTTTCTCACAACTGATGCATTAAATATACGGGCACCATCGATGTGAAGCTTCAGGCCGTGCTTCTTTGCTAGGTCCCCAACTCTATCTACATACTCGACAGAAAGGCATTTACCTCCACAGCTGCATTAAGATACCATCCGTAAGCATTGCATTACATATAAGAAATGCCAATCAAATGGTAAAATACTCATTGCTTACCAAAAAATAAAAAATAACTATCAAAAGATAACAAGAACGACTTTTATTAAATCAAATTCTAAAATCCAAATAAGCTACTTTTTCTTACACTTACGACTACCTTCTCCTAAAAGATATTTTGTTAAACGGTTCAGAATACTATCAGAAGGAGAATGATTAAACACAGAAACATAATACGTGCATTGTATACTGCTCCACCCAAAACAAGCAAACAAACAAAATTCTTCTTCTTCTTTTTTTTTTTTAAATTTCTGCCTCATTTTGGAGATTTTTTTTATTCAACTGAATTTTGGTAAAATGCAGAAGTTCACTTCAGTATGATAATCCTTCCGGAAATCAGTCAGTAGTATCTGGAAACTTCCAATGCATCATATCACACTTTCAAAGTAGAATCTTTAGTCACCTGTTCAACCTGATTTACATTCAGTTCAACATAGTAGTGCTTGTACTCTTGAGTAGCTTAAGACAAAAACTTGCATATATGATCACGAGTGAGGAAATTCTTTATTCTCTTCGACTGATTCAAAACAATGAGCAACAGAGCAGTGAAAAATGTGAGTACTCAGATGTCAAACCATGCTTCATGAAAAAGAATCTAAAGTTCTTTTGCCGCTGTTCAATTACTAACAAAAAAGTGGACAAGTGCAAATAAATTCATTTTCCTCTTCGTTTCCTCACTTAACAAGTCCAAGATGGCTTAAGCGTATCCAAGCTTCTAACTAAAAAAATAAACCAAGTAGATAGTCATAAGATCACAATAATATACATGCATATTCTTCAAATAAGTACATTTTTCTTTACGAAAATATTCGGTAGTGTTTAATAGCAGAAGTCCATACTGTTATAACATAGTTTCCAATCCTCAAGCCAAATCCCCAGCTCCATTCCTTCTAGGTCTCTCGTGCAACAACCTTTGACGTCCTTTGCCGAAGTCTCTGGAAGAGACAAGCTAAGGAGAAGCTGCAAGTCGCTCACCGGGTAAGGGAGCAGCTCAACCACCAAGCCTATCCCTTTCTCTTACCTTTTGACAGTTAGGGAGTTTTGGATGAACAATACATTGAAGTTTTAACAACATATTTGTACGGATATTAGTATGTAGTCTGTTCTTTTCTTGTCTCCCTAGCATAACATATTTGTTTCCCTTTTCTCTCCTACTTACCGCAATGGAGTGTGAAATGGCAACTGATAGCAAAAGGTAGAATCAAATTTGATCACTGTCTCCAATAGAATATTTATCTTTGAGAACTTTTAAATGCATTTGTTAAAAAAAACCTTTTAATGCAATTGTTCAAAATAAGAACTCACTTCACATGTGTATTTTCCAAGCAGATAAGCCTAGTAACTGGGTAACAAATATCCAATTTAGGGTCCCTGATCGCTGCTTCAATAAGATCAATATCCATTGTTCCGTCTTCTTTGTTCTTCACTGTCCTGGGGTGTACACCTCCAATTGTCGAAATGCCATTCTCATAGATGTGAATATGGGATCTGTCTCCGATAATTACTTCGCTTCCCCTCATCTCACAATGAACAAGCACACTAATAAGGTTACCCATGGTGCCTGAAGGCACGAAAATGGCAGCTTCCTTGCCTGTGAGCCTTGCCATCTCTATTTCAAGGCGGAGGGCAGTTGGGTCACAACCAAGTACATCATCATCGACTTCAGCATTAGCCATTGCAGCCCGCATTGCTTCACTAGGTTTGGTCATCGTGTCAGATCGAAGGTCCACTCTTCCAGTTACCATTGTGACTGAATTTGAACCAAGAAATTCATCAATATATAGCAAAACTAATGACACAAAGCTTTTACAGCTCACGTCAAACAGTAAAAACTAAATATCAAGTCCAACGAAACGATTGGTTAAGGCTCGCCATTGTGTCTTTCTGTAACCATATCAATATTTGCTTAAAAACCTCTACAAGTTCAGTAAATCTGGGGACTTCAGATAACCAAACAGTAAAGAACCGAACTACTGAAGTTGATGCTGGGAATTACGCATTACTGATCCAAGTCATTCCATCAGAAGAGTTGTTGCAGCCAAAGCAAACACTCTTAAGGTATTGATTTCCACATCAGGTTTCAGTGTTAAGACAACCATTTCATAGCAATTCATCTTGAATGGTTTGGATCTTCTCCTCTAACACACCCCTCTATTAATACACCTATGATGCACGTACGCGTATTGGAGTAATTCATACTAAACGGCTGCGTCGATATGGCAAAATAAAAAATGCAGTGTATGGATACATCTGGAATGCCTTCAAAAGTTCATAATTTAGAGAAACACATTGTAGGTAACTAGTTAAATAGCTTGATTTATCAATGATCCAACGTACAACACAATATAATGCAAACGTAACGTTTAATCAGAGTGTCAAGTCATCACAAAACTTATATATTCTAAAGTCATACTTACTGAAAAATGTCTCATCAAACTACCTCCATCTCTGTGTGGAAAAATTTCTACTTTGGGTGAGGTGTACGGCAGAAAATATACCAAATGCATTTTGGTAAGTATTCATGCAAAAATACATATTCGTATTCCTATCCGGTTAATATATATTCACAATATGGAACGACATATTTCTTGGAATACTCGTCCTCGGGACCAATCTACTGGACGGGAGCCCTAGGCTAGGGTAAAAGTTCCAAATGAACTGACCCGCAGGAGTTGATATTACCCAAGTGTGGAACAGACTTAGCAAGGATCAAAGCCATAAATCTCAGGCTTGACCACCTCACCAACCACTTGGGTTCATGCTTCATATTGATACACAATGCCATAAAACTTTCAATGGTCCAACAGTGATGAGAGACATCAAAAGACATTTCGTATGTGTTCGTTTTCCGACAAATTTTTACCACTATTGATTCTTCTCGATGGGAAAAGTAAATCTTTTCTACTTTTATTTTGACATTTTTAATATTCAAGATGGTCCAAAAGACTAATTTTTTGAGCTTTATCTTTAATATTTTCAAAAATATTTGGGTAAAAGTAAATTTTTACTTTTTCGATTTCTCTTGACGAATCAATATAGGTAAAAAAAATTGTAACAGAACGAACAAACGCGAATTTTTTTTTGAGTAAAGATAAAACAAAAAAGTCCAAAAATCCCTTAGCAAAATTTAGGCTTTGTTTGGAATTCAAGGAAAAAAAAAAAAAAGGAAAGTTAAAAATCTTATTTTAGTTAGCGCAAAGGGGCGTTAGTGTTAAAAGGAAAAATTCAAGAGATCCCCTCGCGGTAAAAATCTAAGAGAGAGAGAGAGATGCTCACTTGCAAGCCCTTCTTCGCTGCCTTGAAGCAAGCAAAGTTGTATAGTGAATGAAATGGCGGTGAGAAGTTGTAGCAAAGTTGGTTTAGAGCTAAGAGGGTGTTGGTTTCATGTATATAATGCATCATCGTCCAGTGGTGGGCGAACAACTTTTTTTGGAATAATAGCTAGAGCTGATTTATCTAATTCTTCATAGCTTTATTATGTGTCGTAAAAAATACTATAAGATAGTACATGACAATTATTGAGTTCAATGTCAAAAAATAATCAACCCAACCGATCGAAAATCGACTGTCGTACGGGACTTAGACGACGGTCCCACCACTCTGGATCCCACACAAATGATCTGAGTTGTTCAATAATTTTTTTAAAATAAATAGATCCGTAAAAAATCAGCTCAATCTGATAATGAGTAAGTGTTTCATTCAATTTTCTCATTTTTTCTTCAATAATTTTTTTTTTTTGCAAAGTATTAGTGTAATTCTTTTGAGAGAAATGGGGACTCACCCAGGCGTGGAGTAGGTAACAGCCATATTGTATACTGTGGGGGACAGGTTCACAATTTTTTTTTAATTCAACTACTAATCAATTAATTAAAACCACCAATTGGGCACAACAATCCAATGAACAATAATACAATGAGCAACGAGTACAGAATGACGGATCAAAAAAGAAGTTAAAAAACGAGTACAGAACGACATGTCGACCTTTATCTAGTAGTATATATAATGGCCATTTGATAGTTTCCTATTTTGACTCTTCGCCTAATAATCTTAAAGGATTAAAAAAACAATTCTTTATTCAATTTTTTTTTTTAGTTGTTAACTTTGCTTTCTTTTTCTTTTTCTTTTTTGAATTATTAGTTTGACTCCGAAAAAGGAATCTAAAAGTAAAAGTTCCAAACTAAATTTTTTTTAAATAAAGATAAAAATAATCCAAAACAAACTGATATTTAGATTATTTTTATCTTTATCCAAAAAATAGTTAGTTTTAAACGTATTTTTTTACTTTTTTGATTTCTCTCGTCATGACTAACAAATAATCCATTAAAAAATTGACACAAAACTAATAAATATGAAAAAAATAATTGAATAAGAAATAAATAATTTTCCCAAATTATGTAGTCAAAACAGGTCTCCGGCTCATTTTTACGTGGTGTTTGGTTCTCCTCGGCACCCAGACTTCTAATTTGGAGCAAGCTCTTGCAAAACACACCCCACTCCCACCATATGCTTTTTTGGGTGGGCATAATTACTTGTGTGTCCGTTAAACCTCTCCAAATTCGTTTTTTAATTCTGAAGATGAGGGGCAATTAAGTAAAATATGAAGTTATTTTTATGTCAATCCACTCTTATCCATCCATTTTAACGACTCAACAAACCCTAGTTAATTCGTCCTTCTTTACTAATTCCTCCCTATAACATATCCACCATCTTTCTTATTCCAAAACTTTATCCACCCGCCAACAAGCCGTAAGGGTCTTTACCTAAACGGCCCATTTGTTAGAGGTCAAAATTTTAGATGAAATATATAAGAGGGGAGATATTGTAGAAGGGGATTATTATATACAGAAACTCTACAACCACCGAACCCAAAAGCTGTGGCCGGCCACCGCTCGTTGTGTGGGCCCACTCTGGGTTCCGCATGGATGATCCGAGCCGTTCAATAATTTAAAAAAAAAAAACCAAGTGGGCTTCGCGGAAAATCATCTCGAGCCGATATGTGTGGATACTCGGATCCAATATTCCTTTTTTGAAAAATCGGGAAACCAATCCTTCCATTTTTTCCGATTTTCCAAAGATGAGAAGATTGATCCGAGCACCTACACATATATATCGGATCGAGTTGATTTTTAACGATGCCCACTTAATTTTTTTTAAATTATTGAACGGCTCGAATCATCTGTGCGGAGCCCGAAATGGGCTCCACACGGCGAGCAGTGGGCGGCCACTGCTTTTGGGTTCGGTGGCTGTAGCGTTGTTGTATAATAGGCAAAAAAAATTTAGTTATATGGGTTTGTTTGAGTGAAGGGGATAAAGGATGAATAATGCCGTGTAAATAATAATGGCATTTAATAATGACAGAGTTGTAATTTTGAAGGTGAATATGGATGGGGATACAATTTGAATAGCGTCAACTCGGTAAATCAGCCAATGTCAAAGTTTGACTCAAAGTGTCCACCTTCCTTATCATCGTCGATAACGAGTAATTATTCAGGGTCCTGAGGCACCGTAACATGGTGTCTCAGGTTCCTTCTCCACTACACATTGTAATGGGATCTATATATTTTGTCTTGGATTCTATTCTAATGTGTGATGGAGAAGAGACCTGAAACACCACGTAATAATGTCGCGAGTGCATTGAATTGAATAATTTTTCGTCAGACACCCTTCTGGATCCCATTCTCAGCAAACCCACCCGATAAACTTCAACCAATCTCTAGGTAATGTTTTGGTTCAAATCAGCATTTTTACAAGACAAATTACGTACCCAAATGCTAAATAAAATCTACTACCATCGATTAGCCCAACATTGAGAAGGGTCAGTTCGAAATGTGACCTCTGGGTAGGAGTACTTGTTCTAATTTTCCTTTTATTTTTGTCAAAGTGAAAAAAAATACTTGCTCAGTAAACAGGGAGAAGCAACTCCATAGAGGAAAAACTGAAAACAGTAGCCGACGCTTCGTCAACCCCAAACTCGCCGGGTCTACACAGGAAGGAACCAGAGGCAAACCGGACCGAGTATAGACATCGTAGAATGGATCGAAGAGCATAGGATCGTAGCCTCCGGAGTACTTGTTCTAATTTGTAAGTACCAAATTACTATCAAACATAGGACTTGTCCCAATTGAAACTTGGACAGGACAAGGTAGAAATAAAACATCTGGGTACAAGGGCTTGAACTAATAGGACGTAGCCCCAAGGTTAGTCCGGCCTTTGAGGGTTTGCTCCCCCACACAATTGGAACAGGTTTGATTCCTAGGTTCAAGCCGCAAGAAAGCGATTTTTCAAGAATCCCCTAATTCCAAATAGATGGTCTGCCTTTGACCGAACCAGGAAAGGAATTAGTCGAGGTGCATGCAAACTGACCTGGACGGTAAGGAAAAAGAAAAGGGATATAGCAACATGGAAATGATAAGAGAATCTAAGGTTTCCTCACATCCCACATGCATTGTAAGTGAACTCAGCCTAACTCCTTGAAAAATGACAACTTTCTGATAACTCTGGGAAGGAACTTACACATTTGACTAGAACTTGTGAACAAGGAACATTTAGGGTACTAGCAGTATCAACTATATCACCAGTTTGTAACCTGGGCATTCCGATGAACAGGGTTCCCAGACTCTGGGATTTGTGAGGGTCTGATGTGTACATCCTCATCTTTAAACCCGCCCTTACGTTACGTATATCATGGTACTTAAAAGGACTTTAGAAATGGTGGTGGAAAGACATGAATATCGCCATTGCTACATGCACTCTTGAAGAAGAAAGATCTCGAATTCTGCCATGGAAGAAAATAATTTTGGCATTTCACCAGCATGAGGGGTACAAATTCAATAGGTTTTCGTAATCCGAAGCTGTTTCAAGATTATATACAACGTACTTCCCGAAGATATTGTACAACTAAAGGTACGGAAAAGTTTTGAAGGATGTTTCCCATTTAGCATGCTCAACTTTTAGATAGATATTGGAGTAACCTGTTATTTAACTATAGAACGTCATCACAGAGCTTCACCCCATGTAACGTAGAACGTCACTAGAACTTGAATGACAGCCAGTAGACGGAACCGATGTGATGGTTATTTTTCTCACTTGCCAGTGATGCCACCATTTTCATCTGGGACTCCCATTACAGCTTTCTGCAATATTGGAATGAAAGGAACTTGAGTGGCAGTTTTAAAGAGCAAATTTATTCCAATAGGCCCAGGATAGAAACTGGCTTCATAATCCATTACTCGAATGCAGGACAAGGTGTATGGAACGTCGGTTTCTGAAATTTGGTAGTGAAGGACTAACCTGATCCTGCAACCATGTAACGACTGCATCAAAACATAAATGAAGTACAAATCCAACATCTGCTTAGCATTCTCAAAATTTTGGCAGCAATCGACCGAACCAAGATTCAAGACTCTTTATACAGTATCAAATGTCATGCTATGATGCTAATCACATGAAACACTTAGTAATCTAACATTCAAGACAAAGAGACCAACTGAAAAATGACTCGGGCGTTTCCCTTAAGAACCGAGGTATCTACACTGGCAACCGGATACCACCGAACCCCATTCTCTACATATGCATCACAACGTCATTTACCAAAGAAAACTGAACTTGCTTGGAGGGCGTATCTAAATTAATTAAGGCATACATCATAGAGATTAGAGAATAGGCTTCCTTTATTATCGAAAAATTCACCGAGACAAAGAATTCAGAGGAAATGGTTGCAAGAATTCTACTGTTTTAATATACCTGTATGTTCAAGGATTATACCACAAAAGAACATGCAAACACTGAAGACAATTCAACATTATTGAACAGTTGGGTCTGGAAAAAAGAAAAAGGGAAAAGGAGATGAATGTTTCTTGCCAAATTTTGGAATTTTGAGAAAAGTACAGATAATTTTGCATCCGGAAATGTCAAAAACCAAATCGGCTAGATACCAATTCAGAACTCCCACTCTCGGTAAAATCCTAGAAAAGAAACTTCAGCCGAGAACTTACGAAGAAAAACTGGTTCAAAGCTACCAAGGAAACAGCAATTCATAATTCAACTAGTTTGTATTGAAGATATCAAGATAGGCAAATGAACAAGTTTTGTCAAACTAAAATGGCACACAAGACAACTGAGCTGTAAATCGACATTCTAGTTTAGAAACAGCTAAAAAATGGGCATCAAAGTAATATATTTTCCAAGAAAAATCATTTAATGAAATTGAGGAAAGATGCATTTTTCCAAATCTTCCCCATGTCATCAAGCATTTATCTCCTGTGAGTTTTTCCTTCGCTTTCTAAAAATTGTTTCTCTATTACTTCGCTGTTGTTGCCCCTGAAACTTCCCAAATGTTTAATAGCAAAATGGAACGGATCCAGGAAAAGAGTTCAAGTTCCAACTTCAAAGTACATTTACTAGTGAAACAATTAAATAAACTTAATAGGTAGAAAAATAAACCAATTACTTCAGACTCGGATGTTATTTGATTACTCGTCCCAAATAAATTGGTTAAGTTCTGAATTCAAAGAAGAAAAGGGTATGTTTCATACTTTACCATCTTCGTATATGTCCATATGGGTACATACCAATGAGATGATACGTTGCGTTATCAGAAGATTTGTCTTACCAGCTGACTTGGGTTAAGTGCAATGAATATTAGTAAGTCTGACACATAACCGGCAAGTTGCATCGCGAAAGATGTAACGGGGTATATTATTATACTTCAAGTCACATACAAACTCAAATAAGCAGTGTTGGCTACAGAAATGATAGTGAGAAAGCAGGACTAGATAAAAAGAAAGCAGTAAAACTAACAAATTTCATGGCCATTAAAAATGCCCAAGGGTTGAAAACATACCTAGATGAGCTCTCTGGCAAGACAAGTATGCCATGTTCTTCCAAATTCTCACAGAGTTTTGGCGCTGTGATATTTGCACGCTCTAGAATATCAAAAAATATCTGTACACGAGAACAGAAAGTGCAAATTAGAAGTTGTGCGTATTCCAAGAATGGAGAGAGTTAAGATTCTCAGTCAAAGGGAAAAAAGAGAGAGAGAAAGCAGCATTAGTGTATATGATACGCATAGGTACAATGTGAAACAGACGCAGTGAGAAAACATCCTCACCCGTGCCTGCACAGTTTTACTATGGAAGCAATCGACAACAGTCATTCAACTAGCTAAGAGACGAAACTAACAAGTGCTATCGGATCTTGCTTTTCCTCTCATATTCTCTTGGGAAAATTGCTTTCTTATTATTTCTAATGCTACTGTAAACCCTCACTACGAAAATTTCTGCCAAATGGGATGATCACTAAACCTGCTGCATTGTGTGGCTTGACTATGAAAAGATCTGCCCAACTGTTCCCCTATATAACTAATGCTACACTAGAAATTATGTATAGAATTCTAAACTTGGTCCAGTACGTCAATGCAAGCACCAATTGTGTCGGTAAAAACAAATTAAAATAGCTAGACTGTTACCGATACAGAAGCAAGAAAGGAACTTTCCGAAAACAGACTAGATGGAGGAAGGAAACATAAATAGGGAAACAATTCTATCTATAGTACTGTGGGTGCTTGCGGCAGCTCAAACTGTGGTAAAAGCTGATTTTTTGACAACACAGATCCGTATTATCAGCTTTTCCCAGCTTATTTAAGCAGCTTTCTGCCAAAACGTAGTTTCAATTCATGAAAGTAGCAGCAAACAAGCTAACATAAATTGCAGAAAGAAAAAATAAAATAAAAGCTGGTCTTATAAGCTATACAAAAAATCCAAGTCTATTGCTATCATAACAAGGCTACTTACTATGTTGGTCTCCACCGAAGAAACATCCACCTTAAGTCCTTTGATTCCATTCAGTCCTTCTAGAAAGCCAAATTCAGAAAAACCAAGAAACAGAAACGCTAGCTAAAAAATAAGTAGTGACATAGAGTAATATGTAGTATTTGAGTTTCCCAGTCAAATGCCAATTGAAAAACCACCTTTGCATACTTAAGAGCTAGAAACTAAATATTCTGTGCTTATAGTTTATTGTGCATTGGGTGCAATACAGTACGATCAACCTCGAGCTTTCCTATGTTATCTTGCACTGCTAAGGTGCTATCGTGCATTGTCCTCAAAAGATAGGTGTTTTATATGATAAGGTGTTAAACGGGTGGAGTAATTTACCTGCTAAAGACTTAGCCTTCTTGTGATCACCCTCGAGCTTTCCAACATTATGTTGCACTGCGACCAAGGCAGCAGCACATAGGACACCAACTTGTCTCATCCCACCACCTAAGGTCTTCCTGAGAGTCCTTGCCTGCAAACAAGTATTAAAAAAGAGCTAGGTATCAGATATTTATGATTAGAGAAAATAGGGTTTGTTCTTGTTGCGAAAATATCAGAAATAATACCCTTGCAATAAAAGCTTTTGAACCAACAATGACACTTCCAACTGGAGCACCCAAACCTTTTGATAGACATACCTACACAACACAATTAGAACAAACAGACCAAACCAAAAGGAGTGAAGTATTATTTGAAAACACGATACCAGGAAACGAGCAAGGAAAGATGACTTAAAATGCCAAGCACCATGTACCGAAACTGAATCAGCAGCCTGCACAAGCCTATGAACAGGAACTCCAAGTGCCTGGGAATGAGTTTAATCAAGTTAAAATGCAATTTCCAACCAAAAAAAAAAATAAAGTTAAAATTCCTGAAGTCGTGCATGAAAGCATTTATCAATAAATTTATGTGAACCCCAAAGTAACCGTCCAGGGAATGAGTCTAACTCTCCTGTAGGTCTGAAAGAACAAATGGATGAGGTATGAGACTAGTGCATTGGGTATGAAGTTTAGTTTCATGTTGCAGATGACCTTTTTATTTCTCATTTGCTATGTTACATCGACGTATGTCACCAACATCTAACAACATAATTTGTGCAGCACTGTCTCGACAATCTATGTCTTCACAGACGATTGAAAGACATAATTGGAGCACCGAGCTAGATATATGTAACTAAAACTTGGAAAATATTGTTACTCACAACTGATGCATTAAATATACGGGCACCATCGATGTGAAGCTTCAGGCCGTGCTTCTTTGCTAGGTCCCCAACTCTATCTGTATACTCTACAGATAGGCATTTACCTCCACAGCTGCATTAAGATCCCATCCGTAAGCATTGCATTACATGTAGGAAATGCCAATCAAATGGTAAAATACTCCTTGGTTACTAAAAAAACCGACAGTACTGACTTCTTATCAAAAGATAACAAAAAAAATTAAAAAATTATTGATCAACTTTTGGAATCCAAACAAACTATTTTTTTCTTACACTATGAGTACCTTCTGTCAAAAGATAGGAGTATTTAGTTAAATAATTCAGAATACTATTAGGGGAATGATTAAACATACATAATACGTTCTTTGTATACTGCTCCACCCAAAACAAGCAAACAAAAAATTCTTCTTCTTCATCTTTTTGCCTCATTTGGGAGATTTTTTTTCTTATTCAACGGAATTGTGGTCGAATGCAGAAGTTCCCTTCAGTATGAGGAAACTTCCGATGCATCACGTCAATTTCGATCGCATAACGAAAATTGAAAACTATACGCAGTGCCGCCACCACATAACAAAACTATGTGCATGCCTTGAAAGTAGAATCTCCAGTCACCTGTTCAACCTGATTTACTGCAGTTCAATATAGTACTTTTATCTTGAATAGCTTAATTAAGACAAAAACTTGCATAGATGATCACGAGTGACAAACTTCTTTAATCTCTTCGTCTGACTCAAAACAATGAGCAACAGAGCAGTGAAAAATGTAACAAAAAAGTGGTCAAGTGCACATAAATTCATTTTCCTCTTCGTTTCCTCACTCAACAAGTTCAAGATGTCTTAGAAAACCACATAATATACATGCATATTCTCCAAATGTGTACATTATTCTTTATGAAAATAGTCGGGAGAGTTTAATAGCAAAAGTCCCTACTGTTATAACTTATTTTCCAACCCTCAAGTCAAATCCCCAGGTCCATTCCTTCCAGGTCTCTTGTGCAACAACCTTTGATGTTTTTCCCGAAATCTCTGGAAGAGATAAGCTAAGGAGAAGCTGCAAGTCACATCAGTAAGACCCAAGCCTAGGTATCACGTTCGCTAGGCAAGGGAGCAGCTCAACCACCAAGCCGATCCCTTGCTCTTACGTTTGACAGTTTGGGAGTTCTGGATGAACAATCCATATCAAGTTTTACCAACATATTCGTATGAATATTAGTTTGTATAGTCTGTACTGATCTGTTCTTTTCTTGTCACCCTAGCATAACATTATTTTTCCCCTTTTCTCTTCTACTTACCACAGTGGAGTGTGAAACGGCAACTGATAGCAAAAAAGTAGAATTGAATTTGAGTACTGTCTCAGATAGGAAATATATCTATGAGAACTTTTAAATGCATTTGTTAAAAATTAAAAAAAAAAACTTTTAAATGCATTTGTTAAAAATAAGTACTCACCTCGCATGTGTATTTTCCAAGCAGATAAGCCTAGTAACCGGGTAAATAATATCCAATTTAGGGTCCCTGATGGCCGCTTCAATGAGATCAATATCCATTGTTCCGTCTTCGTTATTCTTCACTGTCCTGGGGTGTACACCTCCGATTGTTGAAATGCCTCCATTCTCATAGATGTGAATATGGGATTTGTCTCCAAGAATTACTTCGCTACCCCTGATCTCACAATGAACAAGCACACTAATAAGGTTACCCATGGTGCCCGAAGGCACGAAAACGGCAGCTTCCTTGCCTGTGAGCCTTGCCATCTCTGTTTCAAGGCGGAGGGCAGTCGGGTCATAACCAAATACATCATCATCGACTTCAGCATTAGCCATTGCAGCCTGCATTGCTTCGCTAGGTTTGGTCACCGTGTCAGACCGAAGATCTACTCTTCCAGTCACCATTGTGACTGAATTTGAACCAAGAAATTCATCAATATATAGCAAAAATAATGACACAATTCTTGGACAGCTCACGTCAAACAGTAAAAACTAAATATCAAGTCCAACGAAACGATTGGTTAAGGCTCGCCATTGTGTCTTTCTGTAACCATTTCAATATTTGCTCGAAATAATGAATGAGTAGGACAAAATGTTTAATAAAAAACCTCTACAAGTTCAGTAAATCAGGGGACTTTAGATAACCAAACAGTAAAGAACTGAAGTTGAAGCACTGATCCAAGTCATTCCATCAGAAGAGTTGTTCCAGGCTTCCAGCCAAAGCATAAGGTAGTTATTTCAACATCTTGTTTCAGGATAAAGACAACTATTTCATTGCAATTCATCTTGAATGGTTTGGATCTTCTCCTCTAAAACACCCCTCTATTAATACACCTATGATGCACGTACGCGTATTGGAGTACGGGAATTCATACTATCGGCTATGTCGAGATGGAAAATTAAAAAAATGCAGTGTATGGATACAACTGGATGCCTTCAAAAGTTTATAAATTAGAGAAACACATTGTAGGTAACTATTAGAAGCCAATTGACAGAATTAGTTAAATAGCTTGATTTATCAATGATCCAACATACAACACAACATAATGCAGCAAACGTAACGTTTAATCAGAGTGTCAAGTCATCACAAAACCTATAGAACAAAACTTATTCTAAAGTCATACTAATTGAAAAACGTCTCACCAAACTAACTCCATCTCTGTGTGGAAAAATTTCTACTTTGGGTGACGATACGGCAGAAAATATAGCAAATGCATTTTGCTAAGTATGCACGCAAAATACGTACTCGTATTCGTATCCAGTCCATATTCACAATATGGTACGACATATTTCTTGAAATACTCGTCCTCGGGACCAATCTACCGTCCACTAGCAAGAGCCCAATTTAGGCCAGAATAAAAGTCCCAAATGAACTGGCCCCACAAGAGTTGATAGTACTTAAGTGTCGAATAGACTTGGCAAGGATCAAAGCCAAAAATCTAAGGCTAGACCACCTGGCCAACCACCTGGGTTCATACTTCATGCTTCATATTGATACACCATGCCATAAAAGTTCGATAGTCCAACAGTGATGAGAGACATCACAAGACACCGTATAATAGACCATGCAAGTACCATCAACAATTTTATCTCAGTTTGATGAGATAAATGTTGGGTTAGCTCCATGTTTGCCCCACATGAGAGTGAGATCCTGAGAGAGATGGATTAGTTTGTGGTCATGCATGACCTGAACGAGCAGCCATTGAAGACTTTTGTAGCCCCCATATCTAACTACGGCTCCGTTTGTTTCGATGTAAAAAATATTTTACAATATAAAATATTTTAAAAAAAAACACAAATTTTAAAATTTTATTTTCTGGTGTTTAGTTGGCACTTAAAAATATTTTCAAAAACCAACAAAATAGTGTATAGAAAGAGAGGGGGCTTAAACGATGGAGAGATCTGAGAATATTGGAATTGAACATGGGTCATGACACGATCGAGAAAACTGAGCAGTGACAATTGCAGTAGAAGGCATCGGGTTCATTTCGGAAAATAACTTATGAAAGATTTAAGAGTAAGCCATTTTCATCCAATTGATTGAAAATGTTTTACATGTAAAATATTTTTCTAATTTTGTAACACAACCAAACACCGGAAAATAGGTAAAACATTTTACCGAAAAACATTTTATGCCCCACATGTTGCTTCTTTCTCTTGTTCTGTCTATATATATAAGCTTATAGGAGGAACCAAACTCAGGATTTTACATAAAGGCCTTCACGTATATATCATACCAGCCATTGCGCAACGAATTTTGGACCTCCGGTACCATTATTTACTTGCGGATTGGGCGTTGATACCATTTCCCAATACCATGATTTAAAACCCTGAACCAGAGAGAGTGTGGAAGTGAGAGTGGTGTGAGGAACCAGAGGGAGTGTTGAGAGGTTTTTGTGCGATTTATATTACGTGTTGAATATAACTGAAAAATTTCCTCCCCATTTCTTTCTCTTGTTCTGGGGTGATTTTGTGCTTTCTTGTGGTGATTAAATTTGAACTTACCCAAAAAAAAAATTAAAAAAATCCCTGGGCATAACAATAAACTTTCACCAATGAACATTCACAAGAATTAAAACAAAATAGTCAAAAATTTGCTGAACCGGGTATCTAAACAAATAGCTACAACTAGTCCCTTCACTCCAATTTTGAGGTAAACTTGAGCTGTGAGTCTCAAGAAACTATTATGTGCTGATTCATTATGATGTGGGATCCGGAGATCCCGTAAGGCGGGCTGCCCTACAGGGTTATAGTGCGGCTGATTCGGTCGTCCATGGCCGGACTACAGGGTAAATGGTGCGGTTGTGCACTACAGGATTTCCAAATCCTATAATGTGACAGAGTAAACGGTGATAATTATAGTAAACAAAACACCAGATTGTGTACGTACCGTACACGGAGTGTTCTTTACTCTTTAGTATAGATGTAGAGCAATAATTACATAACCGCGCACACTCACACTTTTGGTGGGTCCCACACAATATAAAGGTGTAGTGTGTGGGGTCCCAATGTGAATGTGCGTGAATTTGTGCACGTATTTGAGGAATACCGGACAGAGCACTGGTGTGTGTATGTATATATATATATATATAGAGAGAGAGAGAGAGAGATGCTCACTTGCAAGCCCTTCTTCACAGCCTTGAAGCAAGCAAAGTTGTAGCAGTGAGAAGTAGTCGCAAAGTTGCTTTAGCTAAGAGGGCGTTGGTTTCATATATATATGCATCATCTTCCAGTGGTGGGCGAGCAACTACAATAAGGACCTACTCCATGATTATGCATACAAGATTTTGAGGGTTCAATTATTGAGTTGTCGTTTTATGTATGCCTCGTTCAGAGCCTGGAATCAGTCAGAGCATCACAAAGCTTTTTGAACACTTCGTTTTCTTCAGTCAACTTTGTAGTACTCCTCTTTCAAACCAGAAAAACAAGAGGGGGCTTTTTTTTTTTTGGCAAAATATAAGCGTATTTCTTTTGAGAATTGAGACTGCTTTGGACTCACCAAGGTGGGGAGCAGCCGAGCAGCTAGAGTGATTAGAGTGATTATTCAGTATTCTTGAAGCGCGCTCCATGGGCCTTTTCCACTACACATCTGTGTGGGATCCACACACTTGGTTATGGAATTCACACAAATGGAGAAGATATTCAATATCTCGGGAGCAATGTTGAGCACAACTGTAGATCACTAAAGTGTAGATCCCACACCAATCTGTAATACAGACTCGCGCTCAACCTTGCCCATCGAATAATTTCTCCACACATGTGGTGGAGAAGGTGGGGAGCAGGTAGAGTGATTATTCAGCACTCTTGAAGCGCGCTCCATGGGCCTTTTCCACTACACACCTGTGTGGAAGCCACACAAATGGAGAAGATATTCAATACCTTGGGGGCAATGTTGAGCACAACTGTGGACCACTAATGTGTAGACCCCACATCAATTTATGATACAGATTTATGCTCAACCTTGCACATCGAATAATTTCTCCACACACGTGGTGGAGAATGCCCCTGCAACTCCACATGGTAGTAACCGCGTAGACCCCACATCAATATGTGATACAGATTCGTGCTCAACCTTGCACATCGAATAATTTCTCCACACGCGTGGTGGAGAATGCCCTTGCAACTCCACATGATAGTAACCGCGGGGGTGTATTAGAATCTTCCCGGGGCCATTCAACGACAATAGGAAGGCTGGAATGCCAACCACATGACAGTAACCGCGGGGGTGTATTAGAATCTTCCCGGGGCCATTCAACGACAATAGGAAGGCTGGAATGCCAACAAGCGTCTATTATTGAATTCACCTCACTCTGAGTACCTATTTTGGGAATATCTCCTGTGCCAAAGTCACGGAACGGGTAAGACACCTATCCTAACTATGTGATGTACTTTATCTGCTGGGTCACGAGCACGCATTTTACTAGACTAGAGGTTCAGCCTCTCTAGTCTTGAACATCAGGTCCAGTACCCAAATGGACCAATACAAATGCAACACTAACTAGAAACCCACAAATACTAACTCCAGAACTTCATGCAAAATAGTGCCTCAACTATCCATTCTTCAAAATGAACGTGATGTTATTAGTTCCTGAAGGTATTAAGAATCAGTACAGTACAAGGTAACAAGATTCGGGTCTTTCTGGAATCACTTCTCCATAATTTCCACAAACGAAAAAAGTTCCTTGCATCGAAAAGTAAAGGTAGGCTTTCTCATTCTCACACTACAAAATTCGAAAAACACACAGGCCATGCAAATAGACAACAATTTCCAATAGCCTCTTAGAGAAGGCCCCGACCACCACTTCATGAACACGCAAGGACACACTCGTTAGGAGATGGTTTCAGCATATCCCCCAAAAGTATTCCTACTTCTGGAAACAATATAGATCTTTACGAATCTTGCAAACTTACCGTGTCCACCTGAACAATGTCTTCTGGCCCCGTTAAGCCACCAGTCTGTGTTCCGTTTTCATCCTTGGATGCTAAATCCTCCTCAACAATGTCTGTACTAGTTAAATCCCCATTAACAGTCCCATTGACTCTGTCGCTGTCATCAGCCATCTTAGTGTCATCCCCCTCAGTAGGGTCAGAATTAACCACACTGTTGAGCTTAGTATCAGCAAAAGAAACAGAGCCTTCGTAGCTATCAGTTCCTTCCAACATACCAACATCAGCCTCAGTAGCAGATGGAATGATGTCCGATGAGCTCACATCCATGTCTGGAGCAGCATTCTCAGACATTTCATTTATAAGCATGTCATGTTTAGGGCTTTCATTGGCATTATCCATATCTTGGCTTGGAATCTCATTATTAGATAGGTCAACCGGTTCAGTAGTTTCAGAGCTTGGTGCAACAGTTTCATTAGCTGCAGCAGTGGCCAATTCGTGAGCACGATTTTTCGCAGCAATTTCTTCTTGTACTCTGTTAGCATCCATGAGGCTTTGGATCAATTCTTGCTCTGCTATGAGATCTCCATAGCGTTTCTGTAAAGTACGCTCAAGCTCTTTTTGCTGCTGAACTTCTTCCCAGAGGCTATTTATCCTATGTGATGCTGCTACCTGCTCTTGCTTTTGTAAAGCTTGGAAGCACTCAACTTCTGTTCCTGCAGTGTCCATCTGCTTGAACGTTGCTTCAATTTGAGACCAAATGCTCGTAGACCGCATCTGATAGATGATAAAGCAAGTCTATTAGAACCTAGTACAACTTAACAGCATAACAAACTCATGAGCAAAGAGCAATAAATCCTTGATTGAAGTATTGTACCAAATCCGCAGCAAACTAAACTTCAAATTTGTCAGCATTAATGCAAGGATTTTAGATTTGATTGTGTATGTGCAAGTATGTGTACCTTCCCTTGCTCTTAGATGTGAAGGGAAAATGACCAAACTGTATTTCTTTATTCTTCTTGACAAAAGTTGTTACTACTATAGCAGTCCTGTTGTACAAGATAAAACTCAAGGCTTATTCACTTAAACCACAGAAGTTAGACAAGCAACTCCGCTCAATGAGTGAAGTGCTTACCCTAGGGTCTTTCTTCTGAACAAAGAAATCAGCGGCAAAAATTATAATCTTCGAAAAATTGGTAACAAAAATTCAATGTCTCCGTATCCTTGAAGAAAGATAAGGATCAACAAGATTCACATTAAAACCAAATTCCAAGACAAGTTAATGACCTGCTAAGCAGACCTAACAAAAACTACCAGTCAAGTGCAGACAAACTGATAAGATACCGAATAGTTAATGGTAGAAATGTTACTACTACAAGAGAAACAGAGCAAATGAAACAACATTAACAGCCAACCAAGAACTTCTCTGCATACCTGATACCCATTGGTAAGGAGTTTTATCTTCTGCTCCATGCGTTGTGCCTTTTTCGTATCATCATCCATCCTTTTCTTTACATTCTCTAATTCATACTGCAAGGCAGAAAGCTTCTCCATGTTTCCAGCAACACTAGATAGACCAAAAGCATTACGAGTAGGAAAGTACATGATGTCGTTTAAGCATGTTTTATGTGCTTCAACAAACTCGTCAAAAGATTCATCCTCATGCCCCATGGCGACATGAAGAAACTGAGCCTCTCCCTTGATCAAATAATCAGCCTGTAAAAACAGAAGAGGAGGTTATTTCTTTTTCACCTATGACAATACCTTAAAGCAACCCTGCTTTTAGGTTCGCAGATTATTACACCAAGCCACATCAAGTATAAGCATATCTGGTAGAACATCATTACCAGGACTGCAGGAACGAAAAGGTTGAAGAATACCATTAGCACAATGTTTAAGTTGAACAAGTAGATAAAGCTTGCATTTTCACATCAGAATAAAATATCCCAATCAGACAATTCAAATTTGAGTTACTTTAGCTGCTGTTTGGTTAGATCGTGTGCTGAAAAGTGACGGAAAGAAAAAATCCACTGTTTATTTGGTTTGCAAGAAAGGGAATAATACTCGAAAAAGTAAAACCAAGAAATCACTTGATTATCCTAACACTATTATCTTCACTTTTGCGTTAACACGAGAAAAGTTGTCTTGATGTGGCATTTGCAATATACTGTATCTGCTGGATTCCCCGGTATGTCGTTCCCTCCAAATGCAACTTTTCTAAGGAGGATGTGTGGTGAGGCTATTTTGACCATTTAACAAAACTTTAATTTGACCAATTAACAAAAGTTTAATCTAATTCTGTTCAATCACTCAAAACAGTTAAATATTTTGTTTTCTTCCGGTTTCCTAAAGAATTTTACAATCACATGCATGTTGAGAACCTTAGTTTCACACTTCAGTTGTGTTCACTCTACTTTCTTTAATTTTCCCATTCTAGATGTTGCTTTATTTTCATTTTTCACCGAAGAAAGCTTGAGGGAAGTTTGTTATTTGGGTAATGAAATTAAGCTAATCGGAAGTTCATGTATAACTCCACTCAACTCTGATCTGCAAGCAAGTACATTTAATCTTGAGTTCATATGATGGACAAACCTACAGTACTTGGACATAAACCAAAGTAAGAAAACAAACAAACAATGATTTCATGACAGGAAGATAAACTAAAACAGTAAAGAGACAGCATACCTCCTTCATCTCATCTTCTTCAAAGTCTTCAATTGTGGGGACAGAAACAGATTTTCTGTTTGAAGCCCGCTTGACTCCTTTCTTTATCTCCTTGTTCCCTTTCTCTTCAAGTGGATACTTTGCATTATCATGATCGAGCAAGGATAGAAGCTCCTTTCTTATCATCTCATCGGCCTGCTCAATCAAAGTAGGGGGAACAAAGGAGCTTTTGTCTTCATCAGCCCTCATCAAAGAACTTTTAATCAGTTCCACTGAAGCAGCAGGAGGTCTAGGCAGTTCCCTCTGCAGCACTTTCGATCTTTTCTTAAGTAATGCTTGTTGCCTTGCTTCTTCCTCAGCCCTCTCTCTTGCTATTCTGTCAGACATGTCTTCTTCAATCTTCTCCTCTGGTTCCTCGCTATCTTCAGGTTCTGGTTGGATAACAACTTGGTAATCATTCTTGGGCTGTGGAAGGTTGCTCAAACCAGACCGCAAATTCCTTCTCAAATCAGCTTGTCTACGGAGCTCTAGTTTTGCACTATCATGCACATCCATGTCCTCATTAATGCGAAGCTCATCCCTTATGGGAGTTTTGCACTAGGTTGTCGATTTCATCCTTGCGCTTATTGTTCAAGGTCTGAGCTGGGTTCTTTGGAACTTCTACTGCTAAATCGCTGACAGGTCTCTCATACCAGCACGTAGTGTAGGTTTGCCTCGGCAGGGTGTCCTAGAGTCTGTAGCCTGTGTGCTTAAAGCAGTAACTCGTGTCTCAATTTGGTAGTTTTGGTCCTTTCCTTGTATTTGTGATGAAATCTTTTCCTTCGGGTGATGAAATGTATTGACTTTATTCAAAAAAAAACACTAGCATACCCCATTTTTGCAATTTCTTCCAATTCATGATCAGAATCTGGGGTGCTGGAAGCATCAATTTCGACCTTTTCCGGACTGTCTCTGGATCGTTAAGCTTATTTGCTTGCAGTATTGCTGATGGGGCATCCTGCCTTTGAGCAATTTTATTCCTCGCAATATCTTGCTTTCTTAATCGAGCTTCCTTGTCCATTCTTTTCTCGCCCTCAAGTTCCTCAATTGTGGTAGGGAACTTGGGTTGCTCCACCTCTCGATCTTCATCAGCAACATCAAAGAAGCCCGAAGGAGGCTTCTTCTCAAAGGGAATTTCTGCGTTATAGTCGATACCCTTCCTTTTCCTCTTCCTTTGCCTAGTTTGAATTCCAGCAGCCTTTAGTTCCCTCCTTTTCTGAAGAGAAGCAAGCCTCCTAGCCTCTTCAAGCTGCTTCTCCCTTGCTTTCCTTTTTGCCTTCTTGCCTCTAGTGTTGGCTGACCGAGCTCGTGCTTCCGAAAGCATTTCCTTCTCATCTTCATCCATATCAACAGGGTCCGGACGGGCAGGCTTTGATTCTGGGTTTGGATCAATCTCTCCAGGTCGCAATTTCCGTGGATCATCGCCTGCTTCGTAGTTATCATCCTTAGCACAGGCTGCATCAAGAAGTTTCTCGAAGCGCTCAAGGCATTGGGATGGAGTACGACCCACAATTGGCGCAATTGTCCGCCATTGGGTGGGCATGAGCTTAGCAAGATGAAGTAGTTTCTCCTCTTCTTCTCTTGTCCACTCAGTCTGCAAATAGGGTAAAAACAATACATGTCTTTCCATGTATAAACTAATAGCGTGCAGAGGAATACATAATAGAAGTTGGAAGACATGAAAAATGTCACAAGGACTGAAAACCTTGCAGAGAAAACACATAAGACAACAAGCTAATTGCTTCACAGGCACAAACTTTCTTTCTCAAAGCAAAATATAATGCTGCTTCGGCTGCTGGGGTATTATATTAAAAGGAAAATGTAATTATAACAATGAATCTTATATACTTGTTTGGGAAAATTTCAAAATATCCCCAACCTTTACACTAAAATTCAATTAGACTCCTAACCTTTTAAAAATTTCAATTTTACTCTCAACGTTATCTTCCGTTAATCAAAACGCCCCCTTCCGTCAGAATGACTAACAGATTTCGTTAAAAGCTCCGTTAAATAGCGTCCCGATCGAATTTTAATGATCCGAGCCGCTCAATGTATTCAAAACGTGATTTTAAGAATACTTGTGAAAAAATCGGGAAAAAAAATGATCCGAAAGGACTTCATCTGAATAGTTTTTTTATTGAATAGTTCAAAAAAAATTATTCAAATGAAGCCCTTCGGGGTCATTTTTTTTTGCCGATTTCTCGCGGGTACTCTTAAAATCACATTTTGAACATATTGAGCGGCTCGGATCATCAAAATTCGATTGGAAAAGGGGAGGTGCGGATTGATCCGGATTTTGTTCAAGTTGAACGTCCGGATTTTGCTTCGGTTTGCACCTCCCTTTTTCTGATCGAATTTCGATGATCCAAGCCACTCAATGTGTTCAAAATGTGATTTTAAGAGTATTCGCAAAAAATTAGAAAAAAAAATGATTGGGAAGGGTTTCATCTGAATAGTTTTTTATTGAACTATTCAATAAAAAGCTGTTCAGATGAAGCCATTTTCGGTCAGTTTTTTTGCTAATTTCTCATGGGTACCCTTAAAATCACGTTTTGAACACATTGAGCGGCTCGGATCATCAAAATTCTATTGGGATGATATTTAACGGAGTCTTTAACGGAATCTGTTAGTCATTCGGATGGAAGGGGGCGTTTTGATTAACGGAAGATAACATTGGGAGTAAAATTGAAGTTTTTAAAACGTTGGAAGCCTAATTGAATTTTGGTCTAAACGTTGAGGGGTATTTTGAATTTTTCCCTACTTGTTTTCTTGGATCTACTAGATACCTGTTAGGTGCGGTTATGGTACAGCTAGTCCCATCCTTGGCGGTTACCCGTGTGGATTTGGGTACATAAAAAATTTTGCGTATCAGTATGGTTGCCACAATATCCCCCCGTTGCCATCCCTACCCACCGCTACCTCACTCTTGCCCACCTAAGGCTGCCAATTTGGAGATGGCGGCATCTCAAGCTCTCAGCCCATCAGGTACCATGAAAACCTATGGAACAAGCATGAGGAATTACATTAGCCCTAAAACCAAGATTGAGATTTGGAGAGAGAGAGTACTCATGTAAATAAAGGATGCGATTCTCAAGGAAACAGTGTCGTGTAAATTCAAGTGTCTAGGCTAATGACGCAGCCTTTTCTAAAGCGAACGGTGACCTCATTACTGAGGTGGAGCGTTGTAGGACAAAATGAGAGATTACTTAACACTCTACCTATCTGCCTTTTATGATTCTTCCCAAATTTCGTATTTCCTACAATAGTTATCTCTGTTGTGGGCCCTTAGTAGCATATATCCCTTGTAGAGCCGGGTGAATCCAAGTCAGAACCATGCTTCCGAACTCCAAAATCAGAATCTTCTAGGGACCGCCCTCCCAGCAAGAAAGGAGCCCGATCCCATCAACAAAGGAGCACGATCCCAACTAGGATAGATTCTCTAAAGCATATAAATTCAGAACAAAACAGAAGAAAAGCTACCAAGCAAGAGAAAGTATGATGTAATAGTAAGACATTGTAAAACATGAATTTCAATTTGCTGGATTGCTTAATACAACCATTATATTTACACATTTGCCAAAAAAAATTGCAGTTGGCCCCAATTACAAGTTGGCTTTTATACTATGGTTAACAACAAAACTATATTTTTAGAACAGATCAAATTTGATTACATATCTATATGGGAAAAATTCAAAAAAACTCCCAACCTTTAGTCCCAAGTTCAATTGGACTCCCAACCTTTTAAAAACTTCAATTTTACTCCCAACGTTATCTTCCGTTAATCAAAATGAGTCCTTCCGTCAGAATGACTAACGGATTCTGTTAAAGGCTCCGTTAAATATCGTCTCAATCAAATTTTGATGATCCGAGCCGCTCAATGTGTTTAAAACGTGATTTTAAGAATACCTAAAAAAAATCAACAAAAAAAATCACCGGGAAGGGCTTCATCTGAATAGTTTTTTATTGAATAGTTCAATAAAAAACTATTTAGATGAAGCCCTTCCCGATCATTTTGTTTGTTGCGGGTAACCTTAAAATCATGTTTTGAACACATTGAGCGCTCAATCATAAAAATTCGATCGGAAAAAGGAGAGTGCATCAAGCAAAATCCGGACGTCAGGACTTGAACAAAATGGATCAATCCACCTCCTTTCCCAATCGAATTTTGATGATCGAGCGCTCAATGTGTTCAAAACGTGATTTTAAGGTTACCCGCGAAAAATAAACAAAAAAATGACGGAAGGACTTCATCTAAATAGTGTTTTTTATTGATATAGTTCAATAAAAAACTGTCAGATGAAGCTCTTCCCGATCATTTTTTGTTGATTTTTCATGGTATCCTTAAAATCACGTTTTGAACACATTGAGCGGCTCGGATCATCAAAATTCGATTGAGACGATATTTAACGGAGCCTTTAACAGAATCCGTTAGTCATTCTGACGGAAGGACTCATTTTGATTAACGGAAGATAATGTTGGGAGTAAAATTGAAGTTTTTAAAAGGTTGGGAGTCTAATTGAACTTGGACCTAAAGGTTGGGAGTTTTTTTGAATTTTTCCCTATCTATATACATATACAAGTTCCTATAACCGCTCTCAACCTTAGATTCTTCCATATCCTCCCGCTCCCCCACATCTGCTCCGACTTCCTCACCTGCACCCACTCTAGTTTCGTGCAAATGAGGATGGGCCACATGTATGTTAGTTATATATACGTTACCGAACACTTCAAGGACCATTCAGATGCTTCCTCCATTTATAAACCTGCCTTAATCGCATCACTCAAAATAACCTACGGACACCAAAACATACATGACTCCTATGTGGTTATCCTTCTACCAGATCGGCTGAGACATCGTCCAAGAATAGCACCATGGTACTCCGTGGAGTCAACATATAGTATAACATTTCGCTACTTGTCACTCATCCAGCAAATCAAAATTGTTGGGCAACTTTTGCGAACCTAGGTCTTAGGTACACCGCGGTTTTCAGGTACCTACATATTTCCTATAAGCTTACATCTATTAGACATGCTTCTCCTTCCTGAATACCTGTTGCTGGAGCCCATTATCTTCAAGGAGGATACACATTCAATCTCTTAGTTTCAACTTTCATGCTTATAAATAGGTTGTATCGGTTTGGAAATACTTTTGAACTTCCAAGTAAACCATAGGTAGATTAGTTTGTATCTCTCTAATACATTTCACTAGGTACTTGTAAGCAAAAACCATATGAATCGAAAAAGAACCTCGGATATCATAACCAGCGAAATCACGGTAGAATTGACAAGAGCAAAAGCAACAAAACAACTAATAATACAACAAAGAGGGCACGAAAAAAAATCGCAAGTTGAAAATTTTTAGAAGGAAGAGAAGACGCGCGCGTTGCGTGCGTACCTTCTTGATGGAGGGATCGAGCCACTCGTACCAGCGAGCCTTGCATTACTTGGCCGATTTGCGAACGAGTAGGGAAGAGATCCGAGCCCACTGGTTCTTCCCGGACTTCATGACCGCCGCCTTGAGGATCTTGTCCTCGGTGTTCTTCCACACCCTTCCCTTTATCATTATCATCATCTTCGCTTGATTTGGTTCGCCCTTCTTCTTCTTCTTCTTCTAGGGCGTCGACAAGTTGGCACTCTCTTTGCCTTGCGTCGGTGTAGTACTCTCTCTCTCTCTCTCTCTCTCTCTCCTGTCTCTGTAATTAGGGTTTTAGAGATAATATCAGAGGGGTGGGAGAATAGTTCGGTACGGAGATCTTTCTCCCTCTCGAGCCGATAGTGATACGGGTTATGTAGTATAAATTATAATGTGTCGTAGACGGAGGGGTCTCTGTGTAATTTACCCTTATCTAACGGATCGATAATAAAAGGGATCTATGTGTCTTTTTTTTTGAACGGCGTAATTTTTTTTAGTACAATTAATTAAGGGGTGTTTCTGGTAGTGAAAAATTTGTAGATTATTATTTGTGGTCAATAAGTTGTTAGGTGTATTCGATAGTGAATAATTTGTTAAGAAATGTCAAATTATTTTCGGTAGTGAATAAGTTGTTGATGATTTGTGAGTAGAGTTTACTGTAGCAAAAATAATGTTTGTTGACAATTTTTTTTAGTAGAAATGAGATGATAAAATGCTAAAACTTTTTTGTCAGTAAAAATGAGATAATGCATTAAATTTTTAGTATTTTTTGTCAGTGAAAACGGGGCCTATTTTAAAGATAACAAAGACCACAGAATAAGGAGAAATGCAACAAGTACCCATTCGATACTCAAACTCTTGATTGGCAAGATGTCGACTAGGGGTGATTGAAAAAATTGATGAACTAAAAAACTCAAAAAAAAGACCAATTGGTTCAGTTTTCAATTGGGGTATAAGTGGGTTGGTCGATTTAGGTTTGGAACGAACCAATCAGCTTTCGATTCGGTTTCAGTTGCCTGAAAATTTCTTCTGGCAGAAATCGAACTAAACCAATATATCCAAAACCATACCAATTTGGATCGATCAATCAAAGCCATCCATCTTAAATCGAGATTTTTTTAATATATTTTAAGTTAATTTAGTCCATTCATCTATTTCTTTTTAATCTCGATAATCCATTTCTCCCATTTCAGGTAGATTGAAATCTCCGAAATTCCCAACTGGACAGAATCCACCTCGAACCGAACTGAACTCAAGTTAACTCTGGTTGGGATTGGTCGTAGAAATATTCACCCCGAACCAAATCGATTCCGGAAAATTTCAAGTGGATACTTTGCATTATCATGAATACCCCGAACTGACCGAACCTGAACCGAAATCACCTCTGCCTACCAAAGAGAGGGGTCTATGTGACAAGCAATTCAAGTTGAAGGGGTCTGGCTCATCGATTTTTTAGATGAGGGGAGTTAAGCGATAAAGGGTTACAGATGAAGGGGTCTTGGGTAATTCTATTTTTGTTTGCCTTTTTTATTTTTACAGTATTTTTTTGAATTAATTATCTATCTCAACGAGTTTAATAAATACTCCCTCCATCCGTATTTGTTAGTCTCTTTCGGAAATCTGTGTCATTTTCAAATGTTCATACTTTCAATAAGGACTTCAAAAAAATGTAATATGGATATTATTTAATAGATCTTAATTAGTTTTATTATTTTTTATTTTTGAAATTATAAAAATTATAAATTAAAAGATGTTTAAAAATGAAACGAATTTCCAAAATGGACCAACAAAAGTGGACAAGGAGTACAAAATTATATTTAAAAATAAAAAAAAAGTTCATTAAAGATTAAAAAAATATAAAACAATTGTCTTTTATTTTAAAATGTCGTCTTATATGAATTTTTTTAATATCGACTCACATTTTTATACGTACTTCTTTTTCTAATCTTTTCAACCGAGACTAATGATTAACTTAAAAAAATTACGTAAATAAACTCCCAGGAAAAAAAAGATACGGAAAGGAAAAAAGGAAAAAAAAAACCCGGAAAAAGTTAACGTTAACGATCATGACTTCACGAGGAAGAAAGAAGAATATTCAAACTCTTTTTGTGAACCCATCCAATTTGATTCCTCCCAAATTCCCAATCACACTCTCTCTCTCTCTCTCTCCTGAAGGATTTCTCGAATTTGGTTGGGATTTGCAATGAGTCCAACCAGTTACTGGAGATTAGGGTTTGCGGTGATGATTCTACACGCTCTGTTGAATCGTACCGCGGTGGTATGTGGTCGTCAGTCCACCGAGGAGGCGTACGTGACTCTCCTGTATGGCGATGAGTTCTTGCTGGGAGTTAGGGTTCTTGGGAAGTCGATTCGGGATACTGGATCCACCAAGGACATGGTCGCTCTCGTCTCCGACGGCGTTTCAGACTTCGCCAAGAAGCTACTCCAGGTTTTATTCTTCTACCTCTGCTTTTGTTTTTTTTATAACTCGGTTGTGTGGGCCAGCTTACGTGGAAATCGTCTGTCTAATTAAAGTCGGGGCCAAGTCCAGCATGGTTTAAAATAGAGCTAGTGGGAGTTTGAGACGGCGGCCCCAGTGCGGATACGACGATTGAAACGGACCTTATCGAATGACGGGTAGCGGGATGGTAGCCCAAGTCCGATCCCAAACTTGGTTGCCCACGTACTATTAAGGCATAAAAGATAGAATGACATACAAGTAAAAAAAAAAAATCCTAACATTTCATCGTGCTTTTAACTTGAATTACATCAAAATATTAAAATCCAAATATAATTCCGGTTATATTGTTTTATGGTTACCGCGATCCGATTCATAAAAAACAACCTTTTTCTTGCATTTTTTTGAATTAAAATCTTCAATGAAGTTATTATACTTTATCCATGTACTCATTTTCCACTTAATCTCTTGTGTGACATAGTAGTACGAAAATAAATTTTTATGCAACTTCAATTAAGAAAAACTACTCTCGGTTGAAACAACTTATTTTACAAATTCTTTTAAGCTATATTAGTTATTGTAATACTCTCTCCATCTCATTTTCATTATGCATTATTTTGATGGTCTTTTTTATATATGTTGCCCATATATATCTTTTAGTGTGGATCTTGAAAAATATGCAAGATCTCGATTAGTTCTATAATACAAAGTTTTTAAAATTATGAAAAATATTATAGATTGAAAGATATAAGTAATTAAAAAATGACACGCAATTCAAAAATGGATAATGAAAATGGGATGGAGGGAGTAAAAAAGAATATGAAAGTATATTACAACAATGTTTATTTACCAAATAAACTCTTTTAACTTTTAATAGTAGAGATCACATGGAAAAATAAAACAAAAGAAGTAATAGTAGGAGGGTTAAACAAATGAAAAACAGATGTTCTATGGGGAGAAAAAGAAGAAGGGGGCGCTCCCTGAGGGGATAAAAAATGAAAAGTGACAACCCTATGAGTCGAACCAAAGTGAGTTTCATGGAAAGACACATGCTTTCTTGCTTGGCCAAAGAAACAGAACATGCATTCATAGCGCTAATTTAAATATTTAGTACATACTAGATGGTTAATTTTTTTTTTGGGTTGCCCCGTGATGGGGTTTGCCCAAGCCCAAGGGCTTGTTGGGCTTACTGCAGGGCCGATCCCGATAAAGAGATGGGTAGTGGGAACTGGCCGATACGGATGTGAATTTTGGGTAGCACTAGTATAGTGCGGTGTAGCGATACGGTTGGTCCAAAACACCGATACAGCAACCAGTTTTAAATCTATCCCGCATGGATTGGTCCCAAAAGAGTTGATAGCACCCACAAGGTTTCGAACAAATGAGTCGAGCTTTTGCGAGCTGAGCCAAGCTTTTGAGTGTCGAGCTCCTCGTTTAGTAAACAAGCCTAGAACTCGAGCTCAAGAGTAAACGAACCGAGCCGAGCCGAGCCGAGCCGAGCCATGAGTTGCTCACGAGCACCTCGATTTGTTTGCAGCCCTAGGGTTATCCCTCTGTATTGTTGGTTGCCATGGGATATCAAAAAGATATTGAACATGATATTTGTATGGTTCAAATGAAACCTTAGTTGGCTTCGGAATTTACTATACAATTTGTTATTTCCAGTACTTAAAATTGATGTAAATAGGTTAAAATCCACCTCAAATGTCTATTTATATGGGTACCATGGTTATGTGAAATATAAGCATATACAATGACTATACAAATGTAAACGTATGTGAAAGAGTAGATCATACATTTATCATTGTGCCGAACGGAAACTCACAAGATTGAATCTGGTAGTAATAACTAGAGTCAAACCAACCTGTTATTTTGAGCGAAGGACAATGAAATAGATAATCTAAACTAGAGGGAAATGTCAGTACAGGAACTGTGTTTTTTGTTTTCATGACATTGCTAAGTAAACTCAAAGCAATTTTGGGGAAATATCGATGTTTATGGTTCATTGCGTAAGCACTCACTGTCTATGTTTTATTGTGTCCATGGTTGTTACACCGCAGTTGTCACTGAGGAAAATACTGGGGATAGAGTGAAATTGCGCTAGACTAAGTTAAAGTCAGTAACCATTTAGAGGGATGAATGAAATCCAGATTCCTTTATTATCATGAAACCGTTCCCAATCAGAAAATTTTGATGTAGATAAGGAAGAAGCCTGAAATTGTTATGCTTTGTAGTGTCCGAATTTAAAACTTTTAGGTTAAAGAAGTGCGGTAGAATTTTATGGTTTAATTTCAGACGCAGTCATTGTCCATGAACTACTGTAGCATCCATTGTTGCTACACCGGAGTTGTCACTGAGAAAAATATTTGAGATTAGAGTGAAATTGCGCTAGACAGAGTTTTAGAAGGGAAGGGAACTTACTCTGGATGAAAACAGGAGAGTTATGGATTCAGTAGTTATTTTTGACAATTTTGAATTGTAGGAAAACATATAACAATGCTGAAGATTTGGTAAGGTTGTGTGATGTTTGTGTTGTTGAATTGGGCTGGTGATGGCCCTTGATGGAAGAAAAAAACAGGTGTTGAAGAGGAAACGGAAGCAAATTGGGACGTGGAATGATTTGTTGAGCAACATTTTCTCTCTCTCTCTTTTTTTTTTCATCCTTGCTGTTATTGGGGCCACAAGTTTATAAACTGTGGAATTGTGTTCTGTTTTGATGTATTGGGGAGAGGAAAATTTTAATGCGACATGTCCTCAGAGAGAGGGAAACATCAACTTCTGCTCTCTACTCACACTATTACCACAGATTTTGTTCACAAGCAGATTTCAGTTGTGTGGGAATAAATTGGAGCCCCGTTGAAATTCTGAGGAGTTGCAATATTTTGTTATTTCCCTAACAAAGTCGCAGTGGGTTAAGGTTATGGAAATTTTGCTCACCCTAGCTGTTACATATACTTCAGATTGCTACTAGTTTGTTTGTATTTGTTTTTTGGCAAGATTATTTAATCAAAGAAACACCGCCAAAAACAAGAGGCCAAGGGAATATGCTTCAGAGCCAAACGAAGAAAACACAGCCTAATACCAAACTATTGAGGACTATGATAGAAAAAACCTAAGAACAGCAAAAGGAAATCAAGACAACACAGCCTACCAAAACTAAAACCAAACTATCGAGGACTATGATAGAAAAAACCTAAGAACAGCAAAAGGAAATCAAGACAACACAGCCTACCAAAACTAAAAGAAGCACTTCCTATCCTCTTTAAGCATAGTACGATCCCTTGTTATTAGTGTTTTTGTTAGTTTCGCTGCTGAAAATCAAGGACAAGAGAAGCTGATCCAATTTTTGAATTCCATGTTTGGTTATTCTGGATTTTGAAAAAGAAAAACATTCATAAGGAAGCTCACTCCAATCAGTTGAGCAGAGGGTTATTGATTTCTGTAATGTAAGCGGAAGATTAAGGTTAATTCTCGAAACTGCATGATGAGAAAACTCATGAAATGCTTTGCTTGAGCCATATTTGGTTGTAACTTGAGGATTTGTGTCGTTAGACAACTATTTCAGTTCTCTCTCTGTCTCTGTCTCTCTCTCTCTCTCACACACACACACACACTGTAAATTTGTGATTACATGTGTTTTGGTCTTCTTGCAGGCTGATGGTTGGATTGTGGTGCCAATTAGTTTATTGGAAAACCCTAATCATGTGCGACCTAAAAGGTTTTGGGGAGTCTACACGAAGCTAAAAATATTCAACATGACCAACTACAAGAAAGGTAATGGGCTTCTTCTTTTATTGTTTGTTTGTGAAGAGAATGGAAGAGGGAAGTACAAAATAGAAGCATTGAGCTTGTCTGTTTTGCCTAGTGAAAAGAGAGAAGAGGCAACTTTTTTTGCTTTCTTGGTTCCCACATCTTCTCCCTTTTCTTTTGATTCTTTGCTAAGCAATTCTATAAAGTAAAAGTGACTTGTAAAGTAGATATACTTTTTGTCCGTGCCCTTTGTCGCCTGGGGGCCCACATCCCTTCGCCCTGGTGCCCCACAAGGCCCGTCACTTTGGGAAATGAAGTGGCTCCACCTCTTCGCATTTGTGCTCATATCTGAAGAGGGCACAACCACTAACTGGATCCACAAAAGTAGAGACCCGCTCCTTTGGCACCTTCTCGTGGCAACATCTATCTCAATTTTTATATCCGAAGCTTCTTTTGTGAACATCTGGCAACTATAGCTCTTATCCCCATTTGGCTCGAAAGCCTAAGAATCCCACACATCATTCGATTCTTTGCTTGACGTGCCATTTTGTGCGTCTCTGCTACTGTTGCTCACCCTGCCTTGTACTACTCGTCTATGCTTGACAAAAGTTCGATCTGCCATAACATTTTCCATGAGCTTGTGCCGGTTGCAATCATCCGGCTAATCTAGAAGAAGATTGATGTAGTATGTAGTAAGGGTATTTATGTCTTTTGTATTGAGTCTATATATAGGTGTTGGAGTCCTTTATTTTGGGTAGCTTTTATCATTTTGAACAATATTATCAAGAGCTAGTCTCTTTTGTATCCCATTTGGGAGTTTCTCTCTCTAAGTTAATCTATGGGTACCTTTGGTTGCATTATTTGGTATCAGAGCTTCTTGGCTCGATCCCCACCGTTGATCTCGACGGAATTCTCACCGGAAATCTGACCCTCGCCGGAAAATCTCGCCGGAAACCCAAACGGCGCCGGAAATCTCGCCGGAGCCCCCAAATCACTCCAAATCCTCAGATCTATCCAACCCAACACCTTATACTTTGATTTCGACCCTATTCAGCCCTGAATCGAACCAAAAACCTTCAGATCTGCCTGTTTCAGACCATTTTGGAGCTGCTACAGTGATTTCGGAGGCTGCTACAGTGATTTCGAGCATGCTACAGTGATTTTGGACTGATTTCAGGAGCCAGCTACAGTGATTTTGAGACTGCTACAGTATTTTCGGAGCCTGCTACAGTGATTTCGGACTGATTTCAGCTTGTTTCTGCTGATTTCGGACCAGATCTGAGGTGGGTAAGTGTCGAATCTTCACTTCTTTGCTGGGTTGTTGCTAGATTGCTCCGTGGTTGTCGATTTGAGTGTAATTACTGTTGATTAAGTCTTTTGGGGGTTGTTTCTATTGAAATTGGTGGTTGAATTGACTGGGTTTTCATTATTTGGGGTTGATTTACTTGTTTGGAGTTGAATTTGAGTATTGTAATGGCTTATCGGGCTAGAGGTCGAAGAGGAGGTAGAGGTAGAGGCTTCGTAGTGAACAATGGTGAAGAGAATGAGTTTGGCAACCAAAACCATGAGATTCAGGAGTTGAGACAACAAGTTGCTACCCTAACGGCGATGGTGCAAGGCTTGCAAGTGTCGCGTGCGGGTAGTGGAGGGTCCGAGGACTCTCAAAGTCATTTTGACAATCCTTTTGGTGATCCGAATTGGCGTAGGCCACCTTCCACTCATTCTCCTTATAGCTGGGAGCGGAACATCAAGATTGAACTTCCCAAGTTCAATGGAAGTCTTAACCCGGATGAGTTTGTCGATTGGATAAATACCGTTGAAAGAGTGTTTGATTATGGAGATGTCTCCGAGGAGAAGAAAGTGAAGTTAGTGGCTATCCGTCTCAAAGGAAGAGCTTCCGCTTGGTGGGAGCAATTACAAGGAACTAGGCTACGGAGAGGAAAAGGAAAGATTAGAGAATGGGAGAAGATGAAGAAGAAACTCAATGAGCAATTCTTGCCTTTCAACTATATGCAAACCCTCTACAAGAATTTGCATAATCTCAAACAAGTTGGAAGTGTAGATGAGTACACGGAGGCTTTCCATCAACTTGTTGCTAGAGTTGATTTGAATGAAAGTGAAGATCAAATGGTTGCAAGGTACATAAGTGGGTTGACACTCACAATCCAAGATGCCCTTGCTATGCAAACTTTGTGAACGGTTTCGGAAGCTTACAATCGGGCCTTGGTGGTTGAAAGCAAGAAAAGAGGAAGTTTTCGAGATCCGGGCAACAATATCAAAGCGGTTCCAAGTCCGGGCAGCCCTTTTACTCTTATGCTAGGGGTGGTTCTTCTTCTAGTGGTGGCCAAGGTGCTTCTTCCGGTGTTGGTACTCAAAACCGAGCGGATAAGACTTCAACACCCGCTCAAAATCAGCCTCAATCCGGTGCTTCGGGGGCTCGAAATCAATTCCAAAGTGGAGGCTTTAAGTGCTTCAAGTGTGGGGAACCGGGTCACAAGTCTTCGGATTGTCGTAAGGCTTCCGGAGGTCGTAACAAGGCACTTTTCATTGAGGAGGTTACGGAACAAGGTTGTGAGGATGATGTTCCCGTTTATGATGAAGAAATATGTGAAGAAATTGGGGGTGATGATGAGGAGGAAGAAGGCTATGCGTTGATGATCAAGAAGACTCTCCTTACTCCTAAGGAGGCTAGTAATGAAGATTGGTTGCGTACCAATATCTTTTACACCACTTGCAATGTTGGCGGTAGAGTTTGCAACATGATTATTGATAGCGGAAGTTGTGAGAATGTAGTCTCTCAAGAGGTGGTGGACAAATTACAACTTAAAGTGGAGGAGCATCCCCATCCTTATACCCTTTCTTGGTTCAAGAAGGGTAATGAAATCAAGGTGACTAAAAGGTGCTTGGTATCTTTCTCCATTCGGCAAAAATACTTTGATGAAGCTTGGTGCGATGTGGTTCCTATGGATGCTTGTCATGTACTACTTGGTCGCCCGTGGCAATATGATAGGCATTCCATCCATGATGGAAAGAAGAATACCTACACCGTCCTTAAGGAGAAGCGACAATTCACTTTGTTACCTATGAAGGAGAAAGTGACTACCAAGCCTCCTCTCACTACGTTGCTTGCTTCTAAAGGATTTCTCAAGGAAAGTCATGAAACCGAGTATGTTATAGTGTTGGTTCCTATGGCGGATATGGGTGTGTCGGATGTTCCCAATGCGATTTCTAAACTTTTGAAGGAGTATGTTGATGTGTTTCCTCAAGAGTTGCCTCCCGAATTGCCTCTTTTGCGAGATATTCAACATTGTATCGACTTGGTACCCGGGGCGCCCCTTCCGAACAAGCCCGCATATAGAATGTCTCCAAGGGAGAGGGAAGAGATTCAAAGACAAGTTACAGATCTTCTAGAGAAAGACTACATAAGGGCAAGCCTTAGCCCTTGTGCGGTGCCGGCTCTTTTGACTCCGAAGAAGGATGGTTCGTGGAGGATGTGTGTGGATAGTAGAGCTATCAACAAGATCACTATCAAGTACCGCTTTCCCATTCCGAGGCTAGATGATATGTTGGATTGCCTTGCCGGTTCAAGGGTCTTCTCAAAAATTGATCTAAGAAGTGGTTATCATCAAATTTGAGTTCGCCCGGGAGATGAATGGAAAACGACTATCAAGACCCCTCATGGCCTCTTTGAATGGCTTGTGATGCCTTTGGTCTTACCAATGCTCCAAGCACTTTTATGCGGGTAATGACTCAAATGCTTCAACCTCTCTTGGGTATATGTGTAGTTGTGTACTTTGATGATATCTTGGTGTATAGTCGGTGTTTTGAAGATCATTTATCCCACCTCCAACAAGTCTTTGAAATTTTGAGAAGAGAGAAATTTTATGGGAACTTGAAGAAATGTAGTTTTGCCGTTGATAAGGTGGTATTTTTGGGGTATGTGGTGTCTTCAAAAGGGGTTCACATGGATGAAGACAAGATTAAAGCCATTGTGGAGTGGCCAATGCCTACAAGTGTTCATGAAGTGAGGAGTTTTCATGGGTTAGCTACCTCTACCGGAGGTTCATTGCCAACTTTAGTAGTATCACGGCTCCTCTTACCGATTGCCTCAAGCAAAGGGTGTTCATATGGTCCCAAGAAGCCGCTGAGAGTTTCAAATTGTTGAAGTCCAAGCTTACGGAAGCTCCTATCTTGGCCTTACCCGACTTTGACAAAACTTTTTGAACTCGATTGTGATGCTTTGGGAGTGGAAATTGGTGGAGTCTTAAGCCAAGGTGGTCAACCTATTGCTTTCTTTAACGAGAACCTGAACGGTGCTAAACTCAAGTACTCTACTTATGACTTGGAATTCTATGCCATTGTCCAAGCCATCAAGCATTGGAGTTACTACCTTGCCTACAAGGAATTTGTCCTCAACACCGATCATGAAGCTCTTAAGTACATCAATAGCCAACAACACCTCAATAAACGGCATGCCAAGTGGGTGGCTTATCTACAACAATTCACGTTCTCTTTGAAACACAAATCGGGGATTCTCAACAAAGTGGCCGATGGTTTGAGTAGAAGAGTGGCTCTCTTGGTGGAAATGAAGAACAAGGTTGTTGGGTTTGAAGAATTTCGCACTTTCTATGCCGAAGATCCTTACTTTAGTAAAATAATCGATGCTTTGCAAAGGGGTAATAAGGTTATCGATCCATGTTTCATGTTGAATGATGGATTTCTCTTCAAAGAATTAAAGTTGTGTGTCCCTACATGCTCTTTAAGGGAGCAATTGTTGGCCGAAAGTCACAAGGTGGGTCATTTTGGCAAGGATAAGACTCTAGCGTTGCTTCAAAGATGCATACTATTGGCCGGGAATGAGTAAAGATGTGGGGGCTATGTGCAAAGGTGCCAAACTTGCCAACGAAGTAAGGGAACAACCACTAATGCGGGATTGTATTTGCCTTTACCGGTGCCGGAAGGTCCTTGGAAATGTGTGAGTATGGATTTTGTCTTGGGGCTTCCTCCTACACAAAGGCGGAGTGATTCTATCATGGTGGTAGTGGATCGGTTTTCAAAAATGGCTCATTTCATACCTTGTAAGAAGACTATGGATGCGACTAACATTGCCAATCTCTATTTCAAGGAGATCTACAAGTTGCATGGCGTTCCTACTTCTATTGTCTCCGATAGAGATGCTAAGTTCCTAGCCCACTTTTGGAGGACCTTGTGGAGGAAGATTGGCACCAACTTATGCTTTAGTACTTCTTTTCACCCTCAAACCGATGGTCAAACGGAAGTGGTAAACCGGAGTCTTGGGAATTTGTTGCGATGCTTAGTTGGTGAACATCCAAAAAGTTGGGATGGAATTCTTCCCTTAGCAGAGTTTGCTTACAATTCTTCTTTAAACCGCACCATCCACACGTCCCCATTTGAAGCGGTTTACGGGTTGAAACCTTCTAGTGTGGTTGACCTCGTTCCTTTGCCAACCCCTAAGAAGGGACACTCCAAGGCGGAAGATATGGCTACGTTTATGAAGAATATCCACTCTCAAGTTAAGCTTAACATTGAGAAGTCTAATGCAAAGTATAAGGCGGCCGTTGATGCACACAAACGGGAGGTTTTGTTCAAAGAAGGGGATCTTGTTTGGGTTATCTTGAGCAAGGATAGGCATCCTCACGGTGCTTACATGAAGTTGAATGATCGGAAAGTGGGTCCTTGTGAAGTCTTGCGCAAGATCAATGACAATGCTTATCAAGTCCGCTTACCCTCTCACTTGAGCATCTCCAACACATTCAATGTGCAACACTTGGTGCCCTATTTGCCGGAGGACACTACCATAACTTGAGGACAAGTTTCTTTTTAGTAGGGGAGTATGATGTAGCATGTAGTAAGGGTATTTATGTCTTTTGTATTGAGTCTATATATAGGTGTTGGAGTCCTTTATTTTGGGTAGCTTTTATCATTTTGAACAATATTATCAAGAGCTAGTCTCTTTTGTATCCCATTTGGGAGTTTCTCTCTCTAAGTTAATCTATGGGTACCTTTGGTTGCATCAAAGATGCTGTCTAATTTGACTGCACCTGCAACTCGAATGTAGTTGCAATTTTGATGATTGTTCTTTTGTCGCTTGATTAAACCACACTGCTTTCAATCACCTTGATTTATGAGGCATTGACACTCCAAATAGGTCGCCGTGTCCATGTCAGGACACGGGGACATGCTGGAGACGTGTCAAAAAGCATATGGGACGTGTCACGTGGTGTGTCCCTTGAATGTAATTGCTTTTCTAAAGGGGGGCACACGGTTGACACAACATGGACTCGTGGGGACACGCCAGGGGTAGATTTGTAATACTGTCTCAGTTGTCATCATGGCAGGAAATGAACTATATGTAGATGATTTAGAAAACTCCACCAACCTCCTGCTTCTCTTCTGTGCTGATCTTGGCTCCCTGTGTATTTGTTGAAGTACCAGCTGATGGAACTTATACTTAATGGAACCTATACTTTTATATCATCATAATTGGGTTCTTAAAGGTGTTATATGTAATTATAGCTCTCTCTCTTTGTCTCAGTGGTGTACCTTGATGCTGATACAATAGTTGTAAAGAGTGTTGAAGATTTGTTTAAATGTGGGAAATTCTGTGCTAATTTAAAGCACTCAGAAAGGCTCAATTCAGGAGTCATGGTAGTTGAACCGTCTCAAGCAGTTTTTAACGACATGATGAGCAAAGTAAACTTGTTGCCTTCTTATACTGGAGGTATGGGAGTTGTGTCTTTCAATTGCTGCCTGACTCTTCTTATATTGTTGCATTTTATTACATGGTACTCTCTCTGTTCACAAGTCGTGCAGATTATGTTAGACTTATCATGGAATAAGTAAATCAATCTTTACTACAAGTTGAGAAATTACTTGTGTGCAACAATCTAGGGAACTTGGGGTTTTGCATGGTGACTTGTGCCTGACATCCTTTTCACGTCACAGGAGATCAGGGGTTTCTTAATTCATACTACACAGGGTTTGCTAATGCACATCTTTTCGAGCCAGACTTGCCGCAGCAATGGTTACATTCTAGGCCAATTCCTGAGATGGAGAGACTCTCAACTCTATACAATGCAGATGTTGGCCTTTACATGCTTGCCAACAAGGTTCGGCTTCCTGAACTCCAATAGTTACTTATACTTGATTCCATGGTTAGACTAGTCTGTTCCATGGTTGAACCATTGAACCTTGTCAAATCACATCTTGTTTGAATTCAGCTAACAATTTTATTTTATATCGGTAGACACATCAAATCTGTATATGAATAGTATGTTCCCTCTAATAACACCATTCGCTTCCTTTGCTATGTGTCATCAATAAGAATAAAAAAAAATATTGCTGTTCAAAAAAAAATGGATAAAAAAGATATTGTGTTCATGTGCCAGACTTACCGTCTATTTGTTCTCCTTGGTTATTGGTTCTATTGCAATCCAAATTATGAAGGTAGCTCGGATAAATTTGCTAGGGATGCCTTTCGTTGCTGTTTTATGACTCCGGCATGTAGGAACTTCAGATATATTTTGCAATAATCTAATGCAGATTTGCCTTTACCGACGAAGGAAGAATTTGTGCCATTTTTGAGGCCGTTTGATTACGTATATTTGGTAACTTTGTGATTTTTTTGTTCCTTTTTCCCTGTCAAGTATGTTTCTTATGCTAAAATCTGGCATGTTTTCATCTTTTTGGATATATGAAACTTTGATCTATGATATTTAATTGTAATGCCGATTGTAATCAGACTAACTGTCATAAAATTGGGACTGAGCGTCTTTGATCTGTGTCAAATTTTCTAATTGAACATTGTAATCTTCTTATGCATTAACATGTAGTGGATGGTGGATGAGAAAGAGCTTCGTGTTATTCATTACACACTTGGCCCCCTTAAGCCATGGGATTGGTGGACATCTTGGCTTTTAAAACCTGTTGATGTCTGGCAGGTACTTTTTGGTTTACTCCTAACTGCGTTTCTTCTGCCGGTTCTTTAATTTCCAATTTGTAGACACAGTAGTTGACCTTTTCTCCTTTCCTACTTTCTTTAGGAGGTTCTGTGCAACGAATCCCCCCCTCTATTTATGACTTAGTTAGTTACTCATGTTACAGAATGTTAGGGAACAGCTTGAAGAATCTCTTCCTGGAACTGGTGGGGGAAAAAATCCTAATGACAATCTTCTGGTCAAAATTCTTTTTCTGCTCCCATTATCTTCGTTAATGTTCTGTTACTACCGATCCCTTCTTCAGGTGAGCAAATTTTGCACTCTCTAATTGTACCTAAGGTATATAGCTTATTTGGAGATGAAAGCATTTGATTTGGTGCAGATAAGTTCATTGGGCAATCACATTAGACAACTTTGCAACAAGATCAGATTCAGGGGTGCGCTTGCTTATTCTGCTGTTACTGCTAATTCCAATCAACAGGTTAATTTTCTCCCAAACTCGCCAGGAATATTGTGTAGTAATCAATGTGGTGCCAAATGCGTTCCTTGGCTAGTCTAAGTTTATTTTTCTTCTTCTTCTTATACTATATAATCTTATATGTAGAGGTATTTCTCATGCCAAGGTTGTGAAAATGGCATGGGTTATCTGCCTTTTGCTGTCTCATAGAGTCGGCATGATGCTTTCTTTGTGTGCAGATGAGTATTAACCTTGCCTAGGTTACTAGGCTAGGCAAATCTTAAATAGTTTTTGTACCTTTCTTCTTTTGATGATGTTAAAAACTATCTGCTGTACTCATCAGCAGTTGTCAAATGGAGCGCAATCCAAGGTTCCTGTGTTTTTGGGTGGACTCTCCATTTTTGTATGCTTTGTGGCTGCCATTGTGTCCCTCGTACTTGCACTAACAATTGTTCCTCGGCAAGTAATGCCGTGGACTGGTTTGTTTCTGATGTACGAGTGGACATTCACTACCTTCTTCCTACTATTTGGAGGTTATCTACGCTTGATTTACCAGTGGGGAAGGATGAAGGCAAATCAAGTGGGATCCGTTTCCGCTCATAATGAATTTTCTGATAAAGATTCTCCAAAAGGTTGGTTGGGTTTATCACTACTAAGTTCAATTTTCATGGTGATCCCTAATCACTTCCAATTAGTTTAACGTTTTTTGGGTGTACGTCTTCTAGAACATCAGCGGCAGGTGTCTTCTTGTGATAACGCGACATGCTATTATGGGTTAGGAATGGCGTTCTTGGCTATTGCTGCCCCTTCATTGCCTTGTTTACTGGGTATCACTGCCCTGTTTTTGAGGTAATTTGCCTGACAAGTCTTGTAGTGGTATCACGTTCATACATCACATGGTTATTGATTTGAAAGTATGAAACTAATTTGAAAGTTTCAATTCGCAGCATTAAATGCTTAATTTCCACTTGTTTTTGTGGCTTCTTTTGGCAATAAAACTGTCTCGGTGCAAACAAGGGGTTGGCAACGAGGGGCTTATTCCCCTAAAATTTTAGGCTGTGGATCGGATCCTGGAACAATGGGCTTTGTCTGGTCAGTGGACCAGGCTTGGGCTGACCGTTCCCAGATACTCAAAGCCCAGGCACTACTCATGGACTTAAAAACCTGGGCATAGGGTTGGGCTTGGCCCTAGTTTGGTCTCAATTTGGGGTTTTCCATAATTTCATTGGGAGAGAGCATAAGGAATTATAATGGAAGATATTAAACTCCCCACAGTAATTAGAAGTGCATATTTGACAATGGAGAATGAGTACTACAACTGCCAAGTCATTTCCCACAAGGCATGAGGCAAGATATTTCCTCTTGTTTGTTTGTTGTTTAGGTTGCAGCCAGTTCATTGTGACTATTCATGACAATTTAGTCCTGCTCAATGTTCTAAAAAGCGCTTGGCGCTGGGCGGGCGGCCGACCACCTTCAAGCTTCGAGACCTATTAATCGGCTATTAATCGCCTTTTAGCAATTAGTCGGGGTTTTTTTTTTAAATATTCTACAACCTCCCTACCATTAATAATCACAGTTTTTCTAGTTGATGTGATATATCTTCTCTCCCAAAAAATTTCTTAGTTCTCTTTGGCTATCGGATACTCAATGTTAACACTTCTAAATGTTAACAATTCTCTACATTTCAAATATAGACATAGAAGTTCAATGTTCATAGTTCAAGATTACGAAATCTTAATCACCAGACCCAGATCGATGAGAGGCTAATCGAATGAGAACCTTAACACAGTAACACTTCGAAGCCCTAAATAATCTGGTACGAGTATAACAGTTACCCCCTTCGTTTTCTAAAAGTTTAGATTTACCCCGCCTAATCGCTCATTAGCCAATTAATCGCCCATGAACCGATTAATTGCTTATCGCCACCTAGACGCCGACCAATTAAGCGGAGATTAATCGCCGCCTAAGTCCGATTATTCTTCTAGCCGTCTAATTCAACCTTTTAGCCATTAATCTCATCGGTCAGCCCAGATTTCCAATTAATCGCCCATTAATCGGCAATTAATCGCGCCTTTTAGAACACTGGTCCTGCTGGCTGCTTGAATACGTTAAAGTGCACATGATTTTGATTAAGTTAATAATGGTGTTTTCCACATATATCCTTCCTATTTACAGGTTTGGTTTGATGTTTGTGGGAGGTTTAGTTTTTGCGTCTTTTATGACGTATGCTTCAGAACATCTGGGGATTAGATCATTTCTGAGAGGTCTTGAAGAAAAGGATATACCACGGACAAAGAACTTATGTTTCTTGTGCTGAATGGAGGTTAAATCTAACTATCTATTATGATATGCTGCTGTATCTTATCTTTTCCCATTTTAAATGTGATAGCATGATTTTGTTTTAATATTTTGCGGGGTTTTCTTTTATCTTCGTTTAGGTTTTTTTTCCCTCATGATCAGTTTATTCTATTTTGTGGCTCATTCAGTGAGTCGATGGGAAACCAATTCTAGCTTTACAGATTCTAGCTTTAGAGATTTTACTATTTTAGATTCTCCCTTCAAGTGGAAGGTGTTAACTTGTTTGGTACTATGGCGGCGGTGGGGTTATCAATTCAAGCAGTATAGTTGCATTGCTGAAAATAAGTTGCAGTTGCTTTGGTGAATAATCCCACCACTGCACCAATCTAGTTATCATCTTCCTCTTAAAGCTTGAATCTGTAACCTCGTAAGCCCAACTCTGTAAGTGGATTCCGACAGTTACAGAAAAAGCTCCCATTTTTGTAAAGTTGTATCTTCAGAAAATGAAACTTGGAGATCTGTGTTTAGATTCTTGAGTTTATTTCATGCTCTTGGCATGCATTTTAATAGATTTTGTTGGTCCTTGATCCGACCCAAGATGGTCTGGTAGTTGATCCCATTTCTGTAGGATTGACTTTTGTTTTTACCCCAAGGGGTGTTCTACTCTTCACATGTTCTATTATGCATTTTCTTTTTGAATTAAATAGTATTTGTAGATTATAACTACGATCTCTCAAGTGGATAGATCCTTTCTCCTTCGTAAGGTTACCTAAACCCAGGATCTGTAATCTGTAAATGTTTCCTTCTTTACCTTAATGAAGCAAGTGCTCTTGCACTTCATGTTGCTGAGACTGGTTCGAGTGTATGGGTTCCAGACTTCCAGTTGCTGGTATGGTAAAGGGATATCCGTAATATTCTTTTTTCTTTTCTTTGTCTGTTTTCCTAGCGATGTGTGATTTGGACCTTTGTTGTTGTAATGTTACTATATACGTATAGCTCAGTTTTCTCTTGTTATCTTAACTTGTAGGAGATATCTGGTAGTTCGCCTTCTCAATATTTGTTCTAATCTTTTTGGAAGTCAAACAATATCACTGACAGTGTCTATGTGTACATGTATACAAACCCAAAAGAAAAAAAGCCCTATTCTTGTGTTAATGAATAAAAGGCGGCACTCAATTCTGCTGCTGGGAATGCGGTCTGACGACTAGGAAGCTGGTTTGGCAGTCGGTGTGAGTCAGCTGGGAGCTGGACTTACCTTTTGCAGGTTGCAAGGTGAGAAGGCCATGGTGAGTTCAAAGGACTAATGGTGATCTCTGCAGTAAATGGAAAATCTCTAACTGCGTTACCGTGGGAAAGAAACCTTCATCTCTTCATCACCCTATTAACGTCATTTAGCTTTGGTGAATTGCATTGGTATTTGATAAATTAGCTGCCGCATTAAGACATCAAGAAGTTTTACCCAAGAACCGTATTGCCTACTGTAAACTCCATTTAGTCCAAATTGTTCTTGTGTCCATCAAATGGGTATGGGAGGGGAGTCTCCCATAGACGGGCCCCTTAACCCACCTTTCTTTTATCTTACCCTCTTGGACGATATTTTAAACATCTTGCAGGCAATGTGAGCATAAGTCAGCCTGGTTCTGGTTACTTAAGAAGTACTAGAACAACTAGATATCCGTATTCCAAACAAAAACAAAAACAAAAACCTAATCAAACAAATGGTAAATTACAAACAAACAATGCAAATGTTATTTTCATCACAATTGATGAAGGGACACAATTATTGCAGTTTGTAATTACAAATGCTAGGTTTAGATTTGTTCTGTTCAGGACGTCGTGATGTTAACAATATCCATATTCCATACTGCTTACTCCCATTTGGTAGTCATTGAAGTTTACTAAACAGCCGTCAAATTCAATTATTTATTAATCGGACTACAACTAAAGATTTACATATTATAGCGATGAAGTCCGAGTCGATCCACAGAGAGCTTGAATATAGCTTAATTGGATTGTAGGTTTCTTGTAAGGTTCTCGGCGTTTAAGACGGCCAACTTTCGGTTTTCGATTTGAATGACGATATGTAAACTTGAAAATTAAACTAGAGTAAAGTTGGTCGAGTCTCAGGGATCGATTTATCCACGACTTAGCCATCAAATGGTTCCTTCATCTAACTCAAGAGTGGACCGAAACCGTCTGAATTTCACTAGATGAATTAAAAGTTGAAAACTATTTATAACTTAACTCAAAGCTCTGATTCAAATTAAACTCATTTAACACAAGTGAGAGAAGAAAAAGAATCGTTTGCACGCCTAGGATTATCAAGCATGTAGCATAAGGCGATAGACTTCATGATCAAAGAAGCCTCCATGATCAATGCTAGACATCATGGGTTTAATCCATTCAAAAACCTCGAACTTCAGCTAAAGTTAAGAGAAACCATTTGAACTATTAAGTCATAAAGTGAACCTCACCCCATGACCAAAGCTATATACTACTCACACATGGTAAAAAAGACTAGAAAAAGAGTTAAGCATAGAAAACATGATTCACCGATAAAAACTAAAATAAACTTGATTTATAAGAAGATCCAAACCGTAGCTACAACATTAATAAGTGAGAAAATAACATATGGCAATTACCTTGAGGAGTTCTTGAAGGAAATACACTCAAAAACTTGAAAGACTAACAATGGGGAAACTTAGAACAAAAACTAGAAAAAAATGTCTCAAAATATCTCAAAATCAATCCAAAAGTAGAAACTTTCCATAAATGGAAGGTTGAACCATTTAGCAAAAAGTGCTAGTTGAAGGGCATTGGTACCGATACCTAAAAATTGAGATATCGGTACCAACTCAACTGTCTTCCAATTCAGCATTATGATACCATGTTTTTGAGGTACCGATACCAAATGGACAGATTTTTTGGGAAACTTCACGAGCTTGCTTCGGACACTCCCGAACTTGGATTTGGGTGTTCTTTGGACCGTTGGAAAGCTTGTCGAATTTACTTTCTAACCCAAGTGGTTTGGATTAAAAGTAATTTGTATATCAAAAGATATGACAATTCTACCCTTAGCTGGTCGGAAGATGAGTTGCTTTGGTAAAATCTTCACTTCTCCTTCAATTTCCTTGACCCTTGGGCGATTCGACCAACCTCCAAACCATCTCTTCATGACTTTTCGGGCACCACAATGGGGTGGCACGTGGCCTTGAGCACTTGGTTGCATCTGGAGCATTCCTGGGCATTCAAAACCGCCTTATTAGCATGTTTTACTTGAAATACACAAAAACCTACCTTGCGTGCAATATTGCAATAAAAACTAAATAAACGCAAGTTAAAACAACATAAGACGGGACTAATCGCACAAAATATCTACAATATTGGGTGCTCATCACATACCCATCGCTAATGTTTGCTCAGGACAAGAATTCCAATATCTGAAGATTAAGTCCAGGTGGGGTACATATAAGAAGCACATCGGCAACCTATGACACTGCATGTAAGATAGGTCCGAAGTTCTGATTGTGGTTTAACTTATTAGTAATTTAACGACTCTCCATTTCTGGTTCTTTCCTGATGTGGGACAGAACCCTCTTTAGTGGAGTATCTAGATGCCATGTCCATCCACATTTGTGTCCATAACTTAAGTAGGCATATCCTCTTACGTATAATGTTGGTTTCATGAGTCTAATCAGATTTTGTGCTTATCTATTTGCTTCAGTGTGGACAAATGTTGCTCTTAACTAAAATACAGAACCGGCTAAAGGGGTGTAGATTATGTCATTGATCATAGCATTGAATATCGGTTATATTCCTTTTTTCGTCAAACCAAACCAAGCCTTATATTCAGTGCCGGCTCATATATTTTGAAGGCTCGAAGCAAATTTTGTATATTGAGCCCCTTATATATTCATAATTTCTTTAAAAAATGATAAAAGTACAAAAAATCAAACTAAAAAAAATATAATTATGATAATATAAATGTAAAAAAGATATGCTTGCAATTATGGAGATATACATGGGAGTCAAACCACATACTCACAATAGCATGACAATATTATGTGACCACTAAACCAAGTATTTAGTTCGTGTTTTTATTTGGAAACATTATAATATTAATACGTAAGTTACATTACAATGGGGCCTGAATTTTGGACTAAAATTCGGGAGCCGGAAGCGATTGCTTCTCTCGCCTATCCTATAAGCCGGCCCTGCTTATATTCCTCCTTTCGCTGTTAAAAAAGAAGAGGAGAATATCCGTTATATGTTATGTTTGTATATAAGGCAAATTTTCGTAGTCGTCCCTCTAGTTTTATGGTTGTCTCAATTTAGTCTCTGTAGTTTGTTTTACGTTCCAAATTGGTAAAATCGTTAACACCGTCAATAAAACTAACGGAAAAAAATGATTAAAAAATTAAGTGCTCTAATTTTCAATCCGGTTGAACTAGTGCGAAGATCTTATTTTTTTGATCATTTTATTTTAAATGATCGTAATAAAATTTTGGCTCTAAGGCATTTCAACAAGCATTCGAAGACTCCTTATTTAGTTTCAGGGCTCTCTTAGGGTGCTCATTGAAAGCCTTAGAGCCAAAAATCCATTATGACCATTTAAAATAAAATGATCAGAAAAATAAGATTTTCGCAACGGTTCAAACATATTAAAAATTGGAACACTTAATTTTTTAACTATATTTTTTAATATATAAATAGTGTAAAAAAATAAGATAAGGATTCCAAGTTATTTTACAGATTCGGATAGTTCGCCGAATCTTTGCCGGACATTGTCGGAATACCACTAGTCGGCTGAACCCACACTCCAATGAAAGAATCCATGTGACATTTGAAGCTTGAGCTATCATGAAGAATCCTATCAGCATCAGAAGGGCAATTATTGATCCGTGGCAAGCCTTTGGGTTAGCCGTCAGAGAAAGGACAGGAAATTGAAGCCAAACCTCCAAGTGGACTAAGGGCCCGTTCCGAAAATCTTCTTAAAAAATAAGTATTTATTTCTCAAATTTCTTATTTCACCTTTTTATTTTTTCCAAACAAAAAGTTTTTTTCACATTTTCAAACTCAAATATAACGTAAAAGAAAAAAAAAAATTTTTTTTTGCACCGTATTAAAGATCTCAATGAGATCTATCAAACAAAATCCATAGTGGTAGGAAAATTTTTTGCGTAACCCTATTTTTTTTGACCTGGAAGTTGCCCATACAAACACAACACTGCTGGTACACTACAAGGGCGGCGGTGATCGACCGGCGGCGTAGGCGTCTCTGGCGCCGGATGACCGATCAGCCGTCAAAAATTCTAAAAAAAAAAAAAAAAGGGCCTCTGAGAATCAATGGCATCCGAGGTGTGTAAGGTGCTCAGATTGAGCAATCTTTTTCCATGTATATATGAGTAACAATATGTTTTGATACATATACGAATAAGGATTGCTCAGATCAAGCACCCTACGCACCTCGGATGCCATTGATTCTCGCGTAAGCCCTCTTGTTTTTTTTTTTTTTTGAATTTTTGGACGGTTCGGATCGGCAGTCTGGTGGCCGGAGACTGCCCGACGTGGCTACAGGTTGATTTCCGGCCGTGGAGTGCTTGATCCAAACTCTTGGTTGAAAAATAAGAAGGCAGCAGTTTGTGGAATGAGGGTTCTTATGGGACAAAAAACAAACTCTTTTTCCGGTTCTGGAACGCACTCTAAGACATCAATCTACCAAAGCAATTGTTGCACCCTACTTTCTTTTGATTGCACCCTAATACATGTCTTCTTGTCTATCTTAAAATTATCTTGTGTGTAATTTAAGTAATTAAAGGCATTTTTTTTAGATTTTATTTATAGTAAAGTGTGGTAGGGAACTCATTTTCCTAAATAATTTTCGCCTTCTTCTTTTTCACTATTTGGATTTTTGTGTGTGTGCATGTGTATTCATGTGAAATTATACCATTGTCCTTTCATTTGTTCTTCTTGTATAAAAGGGTGATTCCGTTTGAACCGGCCAAGGAATTTTTCTAAAGGTCCCAATTTCTCTCGCACTCGACACCTATTTCTAAATCTATTCGAAAATCTTGTCTTCAACCTGATTCTAAACTTAATCTTTTCTTATATTTATCTATGATCCCTTTCATTAGTCACCGATGGCCTTCACCGTCTCCGCTGCTCACCCTGTGTACCTGCATATGTGGTTTTAAAGGAGCCATCCATTTGGATTATGAAGGATTTGAAATGTTAAATAATGAAGTGTTTGAGAAAACGAAAGGATATCAAAACAGTTCAAATTTTTGATGTTTTCTCAAGTAAGAGCATCTCTCACCCATACTATGCTTCTACTCAAATTTGAATAAAAAATTTAAGTAAAAGCTAATTTATTTGGCATGAAACACTATATAATGTACAAGCTCAATACAAATTTAGGGTTTGGTTTAGGATGAGGGTATTATGAGATTAGGTTAAATATGTATATTTGGGTGCAAATAGGATTTGGGGTTTGAGAGATTTTTGATGGGTTCGTATATTGAAGGACATTCTTATAAATTTACATAAATGATGAAAAGAAAAATGAATGTAAATAGTAAAAGAAATTGATATTCACACTCCCTTTTTTGTTATCCACTCCTTTTTTTGTTTTTTAGTGTTGAAAGCGTATGTATTTTTTTTTGCTAAAAAACAAAAAAAAACAAAAAAAATGAGAATGAATAACAAAAAAGAGGAATGATAAAAAAAAAAACCAAAAACAAAAACAAAAACAAAAACAAAAAAGGGTATGTGAATATCAATTTCCGTAAAGAAAAATGAAAATGTGATAATCAATCATTTGAAATAAGTATGTTCAAGCTATTTTATGTGGTTTCTCCAATCTCAAAACTAGTTTATTTGATATACTAATCAAGATAGGACATGTATGGCCCACTGTTCTTATAAACCCAAAATTATGGAAACAATTTGGATGAGATTTCCGATATTACGTGATGGAAAGTGTTATCTACCACTAGGCAGTGGAAGAATTATTCAATGTCACGTTGTGTCACATCTTTCTCCACCACACTTAATTCGGACACTAGAACGCCCATAAAAAAAAAAAAAAAAATTATTGAGGGCCCTAAGACAATATGTATGGCCCCACATCAACATCACATAAAAACATGAAAATTAGGAAGGATATTTCTATGTACAAGAAAGAATCAATAAGTCTTGGTACACTACATCCAATCACTACACCATTCACTATATTTTTTATAAAGCCCATCCGAGGTCCCAAAAAAAATACAGAAAAATGTTCATAAATTGTAAAATAATATATTATGGGGCTCTGTAAAAAATCAACTCCAACAAATATTGGTAAGTATTATTTCTTGATTCGTAAGGGCGAAACTGGGCAGTTGAGCAGTTTCGAACCTACAAATTAAGAAATAATACTTACCGATATCCGTTAGAGCTGATTTTTTATAGAGCCCCATAAAATATTATTCTAAAATTTATGAACATTTTTTTGTATTTTTTTGGGACCCGAGGTGAGCCCCACAAAAAATGTAGTAGATGATGTAGTGGATGGATGGTAGCTTATGTAGCATCTCTCAGAAAGAATATCCTGACATCATCAAAACGGTATTTTGAATTCTATCTTCTGGATCATAAGTTAATAAGATTTTAAATTGGCACATGCTACATGCGTTATCATCACCTCTGACATCAACATCACATATGCGCTTTCATAGTTATAACATTACAAAACAAATGTTTATCAGTGCATGTATGTATGTTATATTATACATATAAAAATCGTGAATGTATGTTTAATCCGCAAGTGGGTAATGGGATTGGACTTTCAAGATTAGACGAGGCACGTGTAATTAAGCTGACCTAGACACGTGTATTGAAAACCAAACAGAACTACGAAGGAACATAATAGTAAATTTTTTTGATTACGTTGGAAATGTTTTAATCATGATTCCGTTATCCTCGTTGGCAGTAGTTTACTGGATTCGGCTCCTTAATTCAATTAAGGATCCTCCTGTTTGGCCACGCAGATAAAATCAGAGACCACGACAGCCTATTAGCCATGGGGTTGCCTGGCATCATGAGACAGAAAACTAGAGCTACAGCTGACGTATATAAGTTATGTCTTTAAATTAGTAGTCTGTATGACTCCATGTCAATCCAAAACTGCAGCCCACTAGATAATTTTCCCCTATGGCCCCATAACTCCTGCGTACTTTGGTCAACGCGGTGCCCGATTAACCTAATTTTTGACGTGATTAATGTTATCAACAAACTCTTAATCGTGAACAGTTAATTGGATCATCAAAATAGATTCGAAATGTACCCACAAATGAGCTAACTGAACGGTCCACTCCATTTCTAGGGGCCGGAGAGGATCATCTCCCTAGAACAAAGCAAAGAATGAATTAATAGATCATGGAGGTTACCAAATTTGACATTCGCAACTTGGCTTGACAAGATAGCTTGGTGCCAGTTTTTTGGAACTGCTGTGAAGGATAACTGCCATCAATTTTCATTGATAGTGTGCTTTGTCATATTTATTCTTCCATGCGATAATTATCATCCATTTAGTTTCAAACATTTTTTGTTCATGCATATGATTGTTCGGGAGTTTATGTGTCAACTTAGTTGGAATATCTGCTTCGGTTTGTGATGCCGTTTATCTTTCTTACCTTTAGTTTTTGTAATCTTTAATCAAAGATTTAAAAAAAAAAATTCGCCGCCCAATTTGCCTCATCGGTTACGGTATGAGCTGAGTTACAACAAAATGGCCTCTTTCTTTGCTTTTTGGAAAATTCGGACTTGATCTCACCAATCGTAACCTTAGGTTGCATGGCGGCACCAAAATTAACCTCTTGAAAGAACAAACGAGAATATGAGTGTCTGCTTAGCACATTTTCTACTTGCTGGACTCCTTTTAATTTTGGGCCTTGGTATTGCTTCGTCTCTTTTTCTCTATGTACCCTTCTTCAAATTTATCTATATATAGTTTTTGCCGATAAAAAAAAAAAAATGATTCTGAGCCATGCTTACCAAGTAGGAATTGCATCTCCAACTAAAATGTAACCTCTCGCGCATATGAAACCCATGGAAACAAAAGAAGAGAGAAATCAAATAAAAAATGGACAACACAAATAACCATAAAATTTAAACCGTTTGATGTTGGATCAAAGCTAATTTTCGACATGCAAGGATGACCCTGTCCTCGAGGGCTACGAGATGAACTATGCTGAACTTATTTATGGGTCTCCGGCTAACTCTACACGGCTCAGTGATATAGTTTTCCTTACAAGAAATATGAATGGAACAGATGGAGTATACAACGTGGACGAAAGAAATTTAAAACATAACTCCGGATATATATCACTGCGTCCGGAGTTGTGTTTTAAAGTTGTGTGCGTACCAATATGCTCTATCTCCAAAATCTCAATTCATGCTTGCTTGTTAATTCTTCCCTTCGTTCCTCTTGTCAGTTCATTGTTTTTTTTTTTTTCGTCGGTTCAGTTTTTTTTTTTGGTTAAATAATTTTGAGCAATGTAAACTACTAGTACACACAAAATTTCAAATCTATTTCTGTGATCGATTAATGCACATGAATATGCATGCATCAAACGGTCTCAAAGCTGTCCAGAATTGTGTTTTAAATTGTGTGCGTAGACTTTTTGATACTGTTTCATAATCAAACAAAAGCACCATGTTTAAAAAAAAAAAAACCCAGCTAAGCAGCACACAGGCTGATAAAAAATAATTAATTAATAAAACAAGCCAGCTAAACAGGCCACCCTGTTCTTTTTACTGTATTTTTTTTCGTACTATTTAATTATATTCCGTACAAAAACTCCACTTATGATGAATAGTAGTACTATGTTTAACTTTATCTTTTGAATTTCCTTTCTATCTATCTATCTATCTAAAATGGTTGGAGTACTATTGTCCTTTGAATCGTCCGGAGCTGTACTCAAACTTATCATGAAATGACACTTTAAACGCCTTTTATGCTTTTTAAAAAGGAGCTATTTTTTGTATTGTAGTTAGTTATATTGAGGAGTTGCTACGTAACCGCAATATTTTTATTTATTTGTGTTTGTGAGATAAAATTGATGGATTTATCCAGAGAAGAGATTTGATGGTTACTTTAAGCAGTCTTTTTAATTACTTTGTTTTCTGAATTTGCTTTTTCGTTTAATATGTTGGGTCTTTTCTAAAATCTAAAGTATTTTGGGTGTGATTCACATACCTAAATTTGAAATGAAAAGTATCCGGAGTCTATGGGCGAGTTTTGTCGTATTGGCATACATACGTAAAACTAAGAATTAGATCTTCTCTGGTCTTGGACCATATGATCGAGACAGTCCAATTCTAGATCATTCATAGTTGCAATTAATAATTCAAATTTGCCTCTTATCAGTAAGGATCTCTGAGCAAATGATCCGAACTGTTAATTATACTAATTTATGGTTTAGATTTGGCCAGTCCCGAGAGTTACTGAACCCTACCTCTGTCCCAAAATATTTGTCCGGTATGCAAAATGAAGACTATAATATAATGCATTTCTTTTGATTGAAAATTCAAACTTTTTTCATAATTAAACAACAAGAACTCATCGATATCTAATGAATTGTTAAAAAAAAAAAATTGAAGTTTCTTGCAAAAATTGCACTCCCTCCGTCCCTTTTTAAGTATTTTGCTTCGTAATTCTAACTTATTAAAAAGACATTACAATTTTTTCTTCCATTTTCCTTACTTACCTATAATCATTACACTTTTACTCATTAACTTTTCAAAATGGAATCTACTTTTGGAGACAAAATAGACATTGTACCAACTTTTACCCACTAACTTTATAAAATGGACACTTATTAAGGGACAGCTCAAAATGAAATATTAAACCCTAAAAAAGAGACGGAAGGAGTATTATTTTTATACACTAATTTTACGGACCGGATAAATATAATATCATGGTACAGAGTGAATATGTATGGCTACATCCACGTACCCATTGGAAGGAGAAAACTCTATAATTAAAAGAATTTTAGTCCTATCATGGAAGAAAAAGAGGTGGGGTTCTCAAGCACCATTGCCGGCCACCTTGCATGCTTTTTATAATTACATCACTTATTAAAAAGGACAATAATTGAGCAAATTAAACTGTGTTAGGTACAAAGCAGGCACTGATCAGATCAAGTACTGTTCATACCAATGGGAAAGATCGAGACAGTGTCCTTATCAGTACAAAATGAAATGCAATGAAGACCAAAAACAATGAACTTTATCAATTGGATGGGATGGGCCACCTAAGCCTCCACCTGATGGGGAGGGAAAATTATAGTACTCCATTAGAGACAGCATGTGGGACGCATAATTGAGGCATCCTTTATAGAGAGTGTGGAGTGACGTTTTTGTCTCTTTTCGTATTTTCTTGCGTAATACTCCACGGGTGGGGAAGCTAACCGAGCTAGTTCAGTTGGTCATTCTGACAGTAGTTTGGCCCAACTTATCGAGAATGGACTATCTGGTCATTTCACTTCTTCTACTTTCGTTTCAGAATTCTGTTAGTTTTGACGCTCTGAGTAATTTGTTATGACCTTTTTGATTAGTACTGTAACAATCCATAATTTTTATTATTTATAATATCGTTAAAAAGTATTATTCGTAATAATAAAATTCTTTTCTTTAATAGATGTATACAAACATAATCCTATTCTATCTTAATTTTATTTTCTTTTCCATTTTGCATACAATTATTTGCATGCATGCACACTCCTCTTATCTCTTCCTCTCCTACTCAGTTTCTACTTCCTCTCTGACCTTAAAACCAAACCCAATTCGTCCATTCTAAATCCCATGAACCCAACTCCATTAAATTCAATCTTATCCTCCTACTCCAAAATTCACCTATAAATACCCCACCCCATTAACCCACGAGCACACCATGATATTTTTCCCACTCTTCCGATCAGAATAGAAGAGAAAAATCGGAGAAAACCAAGCTCCAATCCATGGAGTTTTAGAGAGAGAAAAGTGGGTTTTGTACCAAGACCCAACCGGAACCCGATCCGACCGTTCCAATCCCTTCCTACAACTCCTAGCATCACCAAACGTCGTCCAATTTGGTCCCGAAGTCTTCTTCCCCAAAATTCAATATTCGTTTTTAAATCAATCCGATCCAATTTAAGGTATTATATTCCTTCTCAACCATTCCTCTAAGTATATTTAGTGTTTTCAAGTATAACTCATAGCCCCTTATGGTCCCATGCATAAAAAACCGTGAGAAAAACGAAAAAAACCAAAACTGTCCCGAACCTCGCGGCCGCAACCTGCGGGTTGCTCCAGCCGCAAAAACTAGAAACCGAACCTTGCGGCTGCAAGGTCAAATCGGTCAGACCTTGCGGCAAGTGTTGTTTTGCTTCAAAATGACTTTTCAACATTCCGAACTTCGTTTTTGACCCCCGAACTATTTTTCTTAGACTTTTAACACTTCAAAGATCATAACTTGTTAATTTCATATTTATTTTATTTTATTATCTATTTATTAAATTTTTTACTTGTTTTCTATCAAAATTTACAAACGAAAAATCTTTGCGATTCCGAACAATGTTTTTGACACCCAAACTATTTTTCCTAGGCTCCTTGCATCTCAAAGATGATATCTTGTTAAAATCATTTTTTTTATTTAATTAACTATTTATTATTATTTTCACATTGTTTCCAAACAAAAATACTTTACGACATCATAAACCGTGTTATTAATGCCCGAGTTATTTTTTTTTAGATTCCTTACATTCCAAGGGTGAAATTTTGCTAACTTCAATATATTTTTATTTATTAAATTATTTATTATCTATTATTTCACTTTCGGCCAATTTTATTAATACATTTCCCTAAAATAATTCCGCGACCCTCCGAACCTAACTTTTGACACTCAATTATGTTGCATAGGACCTTTAGGACTCATATTAACGTCATGATGATTATTCTAATATTTTTACTTAATTATTGTATTTATTTAGTTGTTTAATCAATCTAAATTCTTAACCTAGAAATAATTTTTTGTAATTTTTATAACAAATTCTTACTTTATCTTTGTCATCTTGGCCATGCAAGACTAAGGGCATCGGCCCATTCATAAAAAGTTGCATGATTGCTTTGTTTCTTATTTGTTTAAATCATTATTGAATCAATTGTATATTTGCATCGAGATTTGATTGGAATGCTATATTGGACTCTAGAGACATGGGGTGGTATGCGAAATAGTAATTACCTAGACGATACTAGGTAATGGATAAATTGTGAAGTTTTTCTTTTGAGAGATTGTTTGCAGGTGTGATTTTGAGATGTGATGAGATTGAAACTGGCGGGAGTCCAGTGATGAATTGATAGACTGGCGGGAGTCTAGTGATGATTGTGAAGCAGTGTATAAGATAGGCAAACCTTATTCATGATTCAGGCATGATAAGCTTACCCCTTGTTGTAGTTATTGGGGTGCACACTCGTTATATAACTTAGGTGTATCTGCAACAGAAAAGGGAAGTGATCTCATGGGACCGAGCATGGCTAGCGGTTGGGGAGAAAAGATCTCGCGGATGGGATTTTAGTTCACAGAATAGGATAATGGATAGCAATAAATCAATTGATGTGAAAAATCTCTGTTTTACTTCTTCGTACTATATTTATGCTGCTGCTTGCTAATTATAAAGTAAGTGGGGTAGTTGGGCTGGATTATGCTACGAGGTGAACTCTATCACTCAGGCACGGATTTCCTGGCATCTGTGTTAAATTTTGCAGAAAATCAAGAAGAAACACAAAATCCTGAAGGTTTTATGCAGAGGAGAATCCAGAGGTGGGAGTCGAGCCAGAATACGCTTGGGATCCGTATCAATTTTAGAAGATGGCTCTGTTATTTTGTCTGGTTTATTACTACAAAAACTATTTTTAGTATTTCCACAATGGTTAGTAATAAATGAACCCTTAGGATGAATTATCTGTTTTGGATTTCGAATTTGATTTAATAAATTTTTGAAAATTAATATTTAATGCCTCCAATTTTATTTTCGAAAATCGGGGCGTTACAAGTACTGCAGTAGCGGAGAAATAAAAAAATCGTGAAGAATTAAGTTGGAATGATGGTGGCATATAAGCCTCTCTTGTATCCTCTTGTAGAGGACTTGAAAGATTCTCTTGGCTCGTAGGTGTCAAACTGTCACACCGGCCTTCAAAAATACTACTTAGTATTTAGGTCCCGTTTGATAAATGGATTGGAGGTTGGGATTGGATTATGAAGGTGATTGTATTAGTAATACCTTGTTTGGTAACCAAAAATGGTTCGGACTAGTAGTCCGATGGGATTAATTGAGGGGGTATTAGGGGGTATTGCTAATACCCCGTGGGACTTGGTATTACGGGGTATTAATAATCCAATCCTAACTCCTTCACATTATCAATCCCTTTTCATTACCAATTTCTTCTAACAATCCAATCCCATCTCAAACAAACATGATATTAATAATCCCATCATCTAATCTCATCCCAAACAAACATACTCATTATCAATCCCATCTCCTTACCAATCCCATCTCCTTACGAATCCCAATCCTAATCCCATCTCCTTACGAATCCCATCCATCTATCACTGTTATCAAACGGGGCCTTAATATATCTCTGAATACGAAACAAATTTTGGAGATGATCTCAATTAGTGGTCCTAGCTATATAAACTAATGATCGATTGTAACGCCTAATTAACCTGTACCAATAACATGGCATGGTGAGCACACATGTTATCATTTCGACAGTGAGTTTTGAGTGCTTTTGGAAAAAATAAATTAACTTAAGCCCTAAGGGTATGTTTCCTGCCTAGTCAACATGATCACGCCATTTTTTTTCATTAAAAATACTAAATATTTTTTGACTACGCTATTAGCTTGTCGACATGTTAATTAAGCTTGTACCACAAAGATTAATTATTGATAATATAAAAATGGTGGTATTAATTCTAGCTTGACAGTGCTGTTCTTAATTAATTATAATGTTTTTTTTAAAAAAAAAAAAAACCTGGGATTTGAATATTACAGATGCGTAACATGACTGCTGATTTTTCAGGTTTTTTTAAACTATGATGAAGAAGGAAAACTTGCTGATCAAGATTAATTCTATCTAGTGAAGGACACCACTTGGCATGATCAGGGTCTGTCAAGATTTTTAATAACGTCGGAACTGATCAATCTAAGAACCGAATTAAAATACAATTAATGGGCAAGTTCGATTGTCGGATTAAATTTATTTATAATGAATGATCATTAGATAAACATGAGATTAAATTAACAGAATGGGATATAGAGGATATAAGTGGAGCCCACGGGATAATAATAACGGGATTATATGAACACCGGAATTACTCGTACTGTGTTTGGTTAGAGTGAGATAAAAGGGGCGTAAAGATAATGGAGATCATTTTTGAGTTGAGGAAAGAGATAATACGGGGAAGAGGACTATCTTATACCACTCTACTCTTCCCCTAGGTAATAGTTAATTTCACTAAAAGGGTTTTTAAAAAATAAGTATTTATTTGCAATTTTTAAGCATAAAAATAATGGGATTTTATTTGATAGACCTCGAAGAGATCTCTTGAACTGTGCAAAAAAATCGAAAAATAATTTCAATAAGTCCATGATTTTTAAACTTAAAAATTACAAATAAGTTTATTTTTTTAACAATCCTTAGCACTGAACACAACAATGAACAAATAATCCCATCTTATCAAGTCAAGTAGTTAATTCGATCGAGATGTACCAAACATGGACTAAAGAATAATGAAAAACATGTGGGCCCTTGTGTTCTCCTCCAATCCTAATTCCAACGTCTCCGATGGCTAACCCATCTAAACACAGCATAAAAAACGTAAATACCAGAGAGCATATCCACCCCTCTTCTAATTTCCATAATTTTTTTTATTTTTTTTTTACTTAGAACTAATAAGACTTGAGATTTGGGTCAAGTCTTCATTCAAATTGAATTTTTACGTTAGTAAAATTTTCCTCAACTCTAGGAAACTTAATTAAACTTTGACCCAAGTTTTAAAAGATTAGTATTCCTTCTCCGTCAAGTCTATAGTTAGAGTATTAATAAATAAAAAAAATTTATTCAACTTTGTATGTAGAAAATATGAATTCTTCCACTGCAGTGCCTCATACTCCATGCATTATATTAAGCCTAGCAAAAACAAAAAAACACGTGCGTCAGTCGTGACGAGCCACCAAGGATTTGTCCCATTGGTTTTCTTTTATCAAAATTCAAACCTTAGGACCAAAAACAAACTTGGACTCTCTCTCTCTCTCTCTCAAACAAACTTGGACTCTCTCTCTCTCTCTCTACTTCTCTCTCTCTCTTTGACCCTGTTTAATTTGGGCACGATCGCCAATTTTTTATTTATTTATCTATTTTCACTCATTACTATATTTTTTTTTTCTCAAAACCCAAATTAAACAGAGATTTTGTACGCAAATAGGAATGAAATTGAGTTTGGAATGGTCCAATGCACATGTACTTCTCATGACACAGCTAGCAAGTACATTCACAAACTTAATTAACGAGCAATACTACGTTCACAGATTCCGGTATATGGATCCGAATATTGATCACTATTATTTTGCGAAGTCCAAGTACAACGAACAAATACAAACACATACTCCTATATTTGTCTAGATGTGTGTACTCTTATTTGTATGTATTGATTTTCAAAATGAGTAATTCTACTTACACACCTCTCTGACAAACCATTAAATAGGGTGAATTTTACTACACATTTTGACAATCAAAATTGTTCATTTTGTAGGTCTTGACACGAACATTATCCCAGGCTGAACATCAATTAAATTGTCAGACAATAGTAGCAATCTTTAATAAATTTTACATTTTTTGTTGAGATAAACAGACTGTTTAAATTCTTCATGTTATTTACAATTGATTTGAATAAAACACTTATTATCGATATTCGATCAATCTGATGTTTGGCATGAATGATTTAAACAGGTAAAGCTACAAAATGAACGACTCGTATTGTAAAAACATGTTGCATGTGAGACCTCTCATTGTTGGGTGATATGTTCGAAAATGCGTGTACGGAGCAAAGCTCTTTTCCGCATTTCCACCCAATATGATTGTCAAGTAACCCGTAATTAATATAGTGAGGTACTACATGGATGAGGACATTAAATGGGTGTAGTGCGTAATTCGATGGACAAAATCATCCATCTCTATTATTAATGATTCAGATTTCAAAAACCATCTTTACACGTAAGAAACATACATATCTATCGTAGACGTAAAATACTTATCTATTATACATGATAGTATACTTTTTAACAGAAGTATATACACTGGTTGTGCCCCAAGTTCAAGAGTCCCAAATGTGACTGGCAAGTAATCCCAGCCATAAAAAAAAATTAGTATTAGGTATATCAGAATAAAATATTTGTTCTTAATTACCACACGTCATCATGCATGCCAGTATGCCAGTTGAAAGCAGACACTGTTAACAATATGAGGATGACACCTGTATTATCGGCGTATTTCTATTTTTATTTAAAAAAAAATTGAGCTCCGATTGTATTTTTTTTATTTTGAAGATTCCTTTTGTAATAACAAAGTAATAATTCTCAAAAAAAAATAATGAAAAGCTAACAAATACAAAAAAATAAAAATAAAAAATAATTCAAATCGATTATTTAGTCAAAATAGGCTTTATTATATTATTTTTTGTCAAACGGAAATACAGCTTTTATTATATCAGGATGAAATGTTTGCTCTTAACCACACGTCATCATGCATGCTAGTATTCTAGTTTGATAATGGGACACTACTATAACCATACGAGGACGACATCTGTGTCGTTTGGTGCGCTTTCAACAGTTCTGTTTTTCAGGCAAAATAAAACAAATAATAAATATTACAAATATACCTAAATACGGAACTGGTTAATCCTCCCTGGGCGATAATCTTGAAGTTCGATCAATTAACCTAAAGTTGTAGTAGTTTATGAGCTCAGAAAAAGTCGTCAACAGGATTGCAGCGCAATGGAACTTCGTCACCTCTTTCACATGAAACATAAATGTTTGATTCTCGTCAAGAGCGCAAGTGTTTGATATGGTGGTTGTTGCCTTTTAGACTTGTCTCACTCATATGCCGCTTAGTAGTCGATACCCCTTCTTCATCTCTTTAGGCTCTCTCTTTAGGGGGCCCGTTTGGATGCGTTGGGGATATTAGTTATGAGATGGGATAAAATAGTAGGGGATATTATATAAGAATGGTGGACCTATATTGATGTGACGAGAGGATTTTGGATGAGGTATTAAAGAAGGGGATTAAATAGTACTTGGATTAGATGATTGATAAAATAAGGGATAAAGTTATTTTGTAGTTGAAATGGAAGAGATAGTGAATATTATTTAATGCTACGTACCCCAAAACCTCCTCGTAAATAATCCCCGCTGGGGGTATTAGGGTGTACAAAAGAATCCGGGGGAAAACTAATACCCACGGCAAAATGGGTTCCCAAACTAAGGATTAACCATGGGCCCACGGTCTTAGGAAGGGGGGAAACTGATATCCCTTCCCATGCCGGCATCCAAACGATCCCTAAGAGTATATTAGTCATATATCGATTGATAGAGCTCCGAAAACATAATTAAGTTCAAAACCCCCCACATCAAAATTTGGTGAGCAATTAATTCCTGCTTAATCAGAAAACCCTTACTAATAGCAGTAATACGTACACATATTTATGCGAGTGTATAAAGCCATAAAAATGAATCAATACAATTAATAGGAGTATATAACACAATTAAGTATGATACTACCTCCGTTCCTTTACCTTTTTAACTGTCTAACTATGGTTTTATTTCAACTGCCTATATTTGTCAATGTATATATTGTTTAAAAATATGCAATATAAAATCTTGTAAAAATATGTATATTGTTCAAAAAAATTGAATAAGAACGAAGCTAACACCAAAAAAGCTAAGGGGAGCGGAGCGAAATAGTAACACTCTTGGCATATGCAAAGTACATTATCAGAAGACAATTCTAATTGTAGATGGATAAAAAAAAAACACAGCATGTACTACGAATCATAGTCATATTGAAGATTTATTTTCTCCGCTAATTCACGATCGCTCGAGTTACAGATCGGGGTCATCGTTTGACTCGATATAATTACGTGTCACCTTAATGCTCACTCACAATCGCTTGAGCTACAGATCGAGATCATTTTCCGATTTAATATGAGTATGTGGTGGGGAAGGAAGTCAAGCACTAGGATCCTGAATAATTTATTCCGAATAGCGTCCGGTGTTTCAAAGACATGTGGTGGTTGTTTGGTAAAGATCTTAATGAAGGTTTTTTTTGGGATAGTAAGGAGAGAGAAAGATAAAAGTATAAGCATTTTAGGGAAAAAAATTATTGAAACCAATGCTTAGAGAGATGCTTCTTCTGAAAACCTTGGGTGAAAAAAAGAAGAAGAAGAACTTAAATAGGGGTCATTCCCTATATATAGAAATACTTAAGTTCTCATTCTACGGGGTTTAAAAACTTATTTTTCCATCCTCAAATTTAAGTAAATCCTAAACTACCATTTCTCTTTCCTAATCTTTGAAATCTTTCACTCCATTTATCTTTCCTAATTTATCTCATTCTCTCTCCTATCTTTTCCTCTCCTAATCTTTCTCTCTTCAATTTTCTCTCACCTAAAATCTAAAACCAACATTTCTTTTTTGCTAAGCCTAAAAACAACATTTAAAAATAAAGCTAACATCTACCATAAATTTGAAAATGAATATTCGACCACCATGAATTTGTCAGAAATACACCGATCAAAAAAAATTGTCACAAATACGTATCATAAAATCGTCCCTACGAAACTACATTAAACCAAAATCATGACAAAATTTGGAGAAATCGAAATACACACTGAAATCACGACAAAATTTATGAAATCACCATGAAACAAAAAAAAAAAATCATGAATACATATCGTAAAATTATGCCGACAAAACTACATTAAACCAAAATCACGACAAATTCGAAAAAACCGAAACACACATACCGAAATCATGACAAAATTTATGGAATCACCATAAAACATAAAAAAAATAGTGAACATGTATCGTAAAATCGTCATCATGACAAAATTTGGAGAAATTGAAACACATATACCGAAATCAAGACAAAAAGCAGCGGCTTATCCGCCGGTATACGCATTCATTTTCAAATATGATGAATTCATAACAAATATGATTAATATACACTCCAAATCAAAAAATCGAAACAATAACCACAAATATACGATTTAGAATTAATATTGTTCTTCCTACGCATGATTTCATACCTCTACAGAACGAAACCAATTGAAACAATCATTATGGGAAAAATATAGGCCATTTTCACATGAAATTGTCCAAACATCCCTGGGCACACAGGATGCGGACAGAAAATTAGCCCATGGTCTTTAGGTAGGAGAGAGTTGTCGCCGAGGCCGCCAACTTGTGTGTGTGTGGATGTGGGTGTGGGTGTGGGGTGGGGGAGCAAAAAAGATAGTGGTGGTGGGTCACCTGGCCGCTGGTACAGCAAGGTGGTGAAGACGCTAGCTGCAAAAACAACCACATCGACCTGATGGAATCCCACACCATAGGCCCCGGCCAAGGCCCACTCGATTCGACCTCTGTCCAACAATTTCTACTAATTGAAGCGTATTTATGTTCGATGCTGTGGTACTTAAAGAGAAATGCGAAGTACAAAGAAAATGAGAAAAGGGAAATTTTTTAAAGTGTACATGAACGGCTTAAATTTATTGTGCAGTGAATATGAATCGTTCTTGTACACTTTAAGAGACTTTTTTTTTTTCATTTTCTTTGTTCTTAGCACAACTTGTGGTTTTTTCCGACTTATGCGAATGGATTGAGAAAAGAGGGCATAAATCTGTTCAAAAAGAGGTTAGCAAATCCCTTTAATTTAGGGGATGGAACCATCCACATCCATAATTAAGGAATAAGTACAATTCATTCAAATATAGATATAAATAACAACAAAGGGCAAAATGGGTCATTCAACTAATTTAAGGATGAAAATATAAGTATTCAAAATTAATGGAATAAGCACCTAAATAGTAAAATTTTTTAAATAGAATATCTATTTAATTTCTTCCAAAAAAACTAACAACAAAGAAATCTGATTGAACAAATACCGAAAGTTCGTAACGATCTGACGATGCCTCGCACGACTAACGACAACACGACTTCACAAACAAAAGCATGCTGTCGTGAGGCTGAGACGAGCCCCCAGATTTTTGCCCCCCTCAACTTTATTTTTGCCTTGCCCATTGAAAAAAAAAAAAAAAAACTTTATTTTTTGAAACCAAAAACCAACTTTTTATTTTTTTTTTAAAATAAAAAAACTTTATTTTTGCCCGCTCAAACTTTATTTATAGGGTTTTTTTTAATTTTATTTTGTCGAATCGAATTCGCCTTTCGTCTCCCACGTTGCAACCCCCAACCAAACGGTGGACTATTTCTCTCTCTCCTCCAAAATTTTCTCTCTCCTACAAAAATTGATACCGAATATTCCCTCAGTATGCTCCTCTCTCTCTCTCCCTCTCCGTTTATAAAACCTCCCCTCCCCTCCTCCGTCTCAACCCCCACAGAAAGCCAAAATCAATCAAATTACTATGTGTGAAGGACTAAATCGCGACTACCAACTCTGCGAAGAACTCGGCCGCGGGAGATTCGGCGTCGTCTACCGCTGCCTCTCCAACGCCTCGGGCTCCCCCTTCGCCTGCAAGTCCATCGACAAGCGCCTCCTCTCCGACGACCCCACCGACCGCGACTGCCTCGACAAGGAGCCCAAGACCCTCACCCTCCTCAGTGGGCACCCCAACGTCCTCCAGATCCACAAGGTGTACGACGACGAGGACTACCTCCACATCATCACCGACCTCTGCGACTCGGCCGACCTCTACACCCGTCTCGCCGCCGGCGGGAAGTTCTCCGAGCCCGACGCGGCGTCGATCTTTCAGCAGCTCGTCTCGGCCGTCGCGTACTGCCACCGCGTGGGCGTCGCTCACAGAGATATCAAGCCGGATAACGTACTCTTCGATTCTAGGTAATGCGGTGGATTCAAGGGTATTTTGGGCTGTTAGATTGTGTGAGAGTTACACAGAGGATTTGATTCCGTAAAAACTTACTCAATTGGTTATCGTTAAATGCTTGATGGGACAAATTTGGGGTTTCTAAACGAGTACTTTTCGGCATTTAATTGAGATGAATTTTTGCATGGTCTCTTACCGAATCAATTCATACAAAATAAACAATTCTGATTACTGAAATCATTTTTAAGAAGGAATATTAGAGAGCTTTCCTCCTTGTATACCATTGTGGATTTTCTCTCTTATCTAACCCTTGATTTGGTTGCATCTATAGGTACAACAAGGTGATACTGGCGGATTTCGGGTCGGCGGAGTGGTTCGGCGGCGAGACGATGAGCGGGGTAGTGGGGACGCCGTACTATGTGGCGCCGGAGGTGTTGTCGGGGAGGGAGTACAACGAGAAGGTGGACGTTTGGAGCGCCGGCGTGATTTTGTACCTAATGCTCGCCGGTGTTCCGCCGTTTTACGGAGATACCGCCGTGGAGATTTTCGAGGCCGTGATGCGGGGAAATCTGAGGTTTCCAACAAGGATATTCCGGTCGGTGTCGCCGGAGGCCAAGGATCTGTTGCGGAAGATGATCTGTAAGGACGTTTCGCGGCGATTATCCGCTGAACAGGTTCTCAGTAAGTAATCCTCCTTTAATTTTCCCATGTGTTAAAAATGCCTTGGAAAATGTAAAAATTGTATCAAAAATTGTGTTTTGTGTTTACCCAGTAGGTGGAGCATAACTGTTGTCCACATGAAAATTTTGTTTCCATCTGGTGTTGTTTTTCTTGATTTTCTGGGCTCTGCCAAACCGGGTGAATCGGTTTTCTTGGTCTGGAGAGTCATCTATCTATGGATTCTGGTGTGGGTACATTCAAAATTTGTTCTAATTTTGAATTCTTTATCAAATGCAGGGCATCCATGGATCATCAATGGAGGAGTGACTCAATCAATGGCTGATTTGACCTGAAAAATGAGCTTTTAAAACTGAAGTGGTCTTTGATGTACATAAACCACCCATGATCTGGGGGTTCTTCCTAGTAAATGCTACTATATATAGAGAGAGAGAAAGTCCAATGAAGCTCTGCACCCATGAGAGATTGAGGTGTTCTCTGTTTTGCCATGCGTTGGAGAAATCTCGAGGGAGGGGGTATTATGCCTACTGTATATATTCGCGCCTGTGCGCGTGTGTGTTTGTTTGGGAAAAAAAACAGAATCAGATCCTTTTCTTTTTGTATGAGGGAGTGATGTAGTAGAAGTTTTTGTACCAAGTGATCCGAGATTTTGAATAAGATGAGCAATGACTCGTTCTTTGTTCTTTTTGGTGAATCCGCTGGGGATTTTCGCATGTGTGGGTTTTTGATCTTTCGAACTTTCAGAGAAGAATTTTCTTTTGATTTCCATGGAGATGGGAGGCATACTACTTGGCACTTGCGCAGATGCTACATTTTCCTTATATTTTGTTTGAGGGATGGGGTAATGCTCTAGTTTTTTTGTTTGAAAGAGGATTTAGATGGTAAATACGGCAGAACACAAGAAGTTATTCGGTAGTCTTGGGGGCATTGCGACCCACCATTCGTTGAGAAGTTTTTCAGTGCCGGGTGGGTACCGATCACGTGGTGCTGAGCACGATCTTGGCCGTCGAAATGTGTTTTGAACGGTCCATATCTCATCGAAATCTATCAATCAAGATTCATACAGCATATTTTTTATTTATTTCAGTAAGTCTATTATTTTTTAAGCTTAAAAACTGTAAATAAGTACTTATTTTTTAAGGGACAAAACTGGAACGCTACATATTCTTACGCAAGAAATTTTTTAGAAATTTAATTCCGAGTAACCATATTCCTACTCTTACTCAAAATTCCGATCATCCAAACTTAACCGAAAGCTCTTCTTTTGGGGTTAAGGAAAAGCATATTTTCAAAATTCACGAATGGAAGAATATTACTCAAAGCATATGCTAAAATTCTGTCCACTCTTGTCTTTTTCATATTGGAATTAAAGTAGCTTTGATGTCAATGTAGTACTTTTACATCACTTTTTCTTGTCCAGTTGCCTAACGTATAGAGCATGGGCTCTCTCTAAATCACGTATACCTCAATGAACGTCCACTGTCCACATGTCCCCAAGTTACTATTTTCTACCCTTTAGCGCAAGTTTCGGAACGAGAGAGAAAAAATAATACTACTAGAACTTCATAAAATAAAAGACGTACGGTTGTGGTTGATTAATCACCTTCAACCATGCTCTCTATTTTATTATTACTATCTCTCACTAAAATAAAAGATCTGATTCATTCAAAATCGTATTCCGCGATGGGCATCCACACAAGGGAATGTCCAGCGACGGAGTCAGGAATTTCTGCGAGGGTAGAAAAAATATCATACTATTCATTTACGAGATATTTTTCCATTCGATAATATGCAAAAACAACTATAGTAAGTGGTTTAAATTAGGGGTGTAAACAAACCAAGCTTCGGCAAGTTTGAGCTCGGCTCGTTTACTAAACGAGCCAAAAACTCGAGCTCAGCTCGGGCCTTAACAAGCGGAGCTTAGTCATTGATTAAACAAGCCTCTTTAATCGAGTCGAATCTCTCTTAACAAGCTAAGCTTTTGTCGAACGAGCCAAGCACCAGCTCAGCTCATTTAGTAAACGAGCTGAAAACTTGAGCTCGAGCTCAGCTCGTTTACTCAATGAGCAGAGCAGAGCCTTAATGAACCGAACCTAGCCGAGCTTGCGAGCTGCTTGGTTCTTTACAGCCGTAGTTTAAACTAAAATTATGGGAAAAATTAGGGTCAAGGGTGGTAAAATAGTTTTTATTTAAGGGAATGACACCAACAAAATAGTTTTTAGCAAAGGTTTTTCAACGTTTTGAGTTTTTTAGCCATAAGGCCAAAACATGTTGATGCACTTTCATAGAATTTTAGGGTGCACTTTCTTATTATAGGATGTTAGTAGTTTAGGCACTTTCAATTCATAGAGTATCGTAGGGTTTTAGGCATTTTCATAAATAGAATACCATAGAATTTTAGACATTTTCATAAAGTATCTTGGGGTTTTAGGCAATTTCATAGGGCATCTTAGGGTTTTAGACACTTTTATAGACACATTTGTCCTTTTGTTTGATTGCAAAAGGTACTTGTCTTTGAGCTCAAAAAATCTAAACATGAGAGATTTTTGGCTAAGTCTCCCGATAATTATTAGGTGGAAACAATAAACAAGGGCTCCTAATCTTTGGTCCACTCTAGTTATTTGCATTTCCAGAGGCCAACAATTTCCTAACAAACTCCAGAGGACCACTTTAGTTGTTTGATATTTGCGTCGTTAAAACCACTTTGAACGGTTCAGATTGTGCGCCACAACCATGTAGGGCACTTCCGCCATGCAGAACCCCGGTTCCGAATTGTCCATGGCATATAGGTGATATATAGATTGAATGTACATCACTACGTGTACGATTAGGACCACCAGCTAGTTATAAATGTACGTAAGTCCAGAGAACCACCAATTTTCCGGCAAAGCCCATGTGCTTGTGTATATTTTTTAGTAAAAAAAAAAGCTGTAAAATGCATTAAAAAGTGGCGAAGAAAGTTAGGATCAGCAGAGGAGCATATCAACGTTGTGGTCCATCAACTCCCGCCTAGATAACCTATCAGTCCCACCGTGAATTCCCATTCCCTCCTCCCACGGTAACAGTACTCAGGTTAAATATAGACAGGGCCGGAAGCTCCGAGCCTAGCAACCGGTGGTGGCATTATCCCAGATGGGGTGGCCGGGAAGCTTGGGTTGCAGGTTTCTGCAGGAAATTGGGCATGATCATGTCAACCCTAGCTAGCCGCGGAAATTTGGGCACTCTAAGATTGACTTCAATCTCCTTCTCCAAAATAAAATATTGCAAATGCTGTAATCGAAACAGATGCAAATTAACAATGTGATCAATCTCATCCCGGATGCCAACTATGACTACTCTCACCACCTTATTGGAACTGTTCATGACTCGTAATTAAGTACCGTCTGTAACAGTTGGGGGTCACCGCCGCTAAGCCGCATCACGAGAAAGAGCAATAAGTGCATGTGCTAAGTTACTAGCAAGGAATGCCCGTGACCGACAAGCACGTCGAGTTGCGATGGGCCGGGCTTGGGTACGGAGATTGAAGCCCAGCCCACAAGCCCATTGAGGACAAAATCAATACAGCTGTAGTAATTTTTTTTTTCCTCTTTCTTTCCGGCTTTGCAGGAGGGAGAAATTCCGAAAAAGTGGGTTTTGATTCGTGGAATCCTTGATCGTGAAAGCATCTCTTTCAAACATTTGACGATAGAGAGAGAGAGAGAGTGGAAGAAAGAAGCATACGCTAACTTTTGTCCAACTCTCTTTTCAGATATTCGAAGTAGCTATACATATGTGACGTCACCGATTACCTCACTCTTTTTGACCAGTTGGCGGGCCAACATTAATTTAGAGTATGCTCTTTGAAGTCACGTAAACATTAATTGACGCGGACTACTAGAAAATTTATTATAGGTGGAGAAAAAAATAGTGAAGAAATTTTACTGTTTTACTATATAGCTGATGAAACAACAAAATTTTTGTCACCAAAAGTTATTATAGGTGATTTAGTTTTTGTCACCAAAAGTGACTTTTGGAGACAAGATATAGGTGACGAAATTTACTATTTCAATCGTTACGTATAAGTTATCTCCGAAAGCTACTTTAGGTGACGAAAAACAAAATTTTCATCACCCATAGTAACTTCTGGTGACAAAAATTTTGTTGTTTCCTCAGCTAAAGTAAAACAGTAAATTTCGTCACCACTTTTTTCGTTACCTATAGTAAATTTCCTAGTAGTACATGAGTCCAAGTTAATTTTCTGAAGAAAAACGCTCAAGTTTTGAAATTACTCTTTAAGGTTTAGGGTTCGATTCTCTATCATTTGAGTATCTTAAAGTAAGTGGAAGGTCGTGAGGGTGTGGCCGCGGTACCTCCCTCGGAGGTTTCGGTTGCGCAATCGAGTCCATATATATACTGGCATTGTTGTATTTCCTCCGTTAAAAAAAAAAAAAAAAAAAAACCACGTAAAAGAGTAAAGGGGAACGCTTTGATGGGTTTTTTTTTCTTTCCCATCACACACTTTGATTGTAGCTTGGTGCAAAAGGATCCGGCTTCTCAGCAGTCAACTGCAGAGTAGTATGTGCGATTCAATCTGAACCGGTCATATTGACAATCAATGGTTTAGATTTGTTGAATCTTTTACCTGTAATAAAAGACTTTGCCGGTAAAAAATTGAAACCAAATCTAGACCATTAGAACACTATCCGATAGTTGCAATCACTTGGACCGCGCGTCTACAATCGAAACATGGATTGCAAAGAAGCCAGATTCATTGCAAAATGACCTCACACGCGCGACAATTGCAAACTTAGGACAACATGACCTCGCTTTGTAGGTTCATTGAGGGGTGTTTTTAGCGGCCGGTTGTTCGGTTTGCATTTTTTATAGTGGTGTTTTGGTTGACTTTTTGACTTTTTTTTTGGATCTAATGATCCATTCAAACTTTGTAATCCTTTTCAAAGATTTACAAAAGTTGCCGATCTCAAAATGTAGTAAACTTTAGGACAATAAATACATCTCTAATTAAGGCATGGCCGGATTTTTGAGTTTGATCGGACCGGAAATGAAATTAATCAAAGTACAAATAAGCTGATCCCGACATTTTTACCGTCCTTCCCAAAAAACCCTCGTGAATTTCTGATGGCATGTACCGGTTTTCCAGCAACAAAGCCCATGTGCTAGTGTTAGGTCACGAGGTGAAAACAGAAAAGTGCATTAAAAGTGGGGGAAGAAAGTTCAGATCAGTGGAGTACCCTATCACCCACCACTTTATTGAAGCTGGAGCTACTGTGAGCAAACATAACAGCGTGCAACTATACCCCCACTATACCAATTTGTTTTGGGTGACGAATGAAAATCGTCACAAATTACATGTTTTTCGTCACAAATAATATAGGTGACGAAAAAAAATTTGTCGACTAAAGGATGTGAAGAATTCCTACATGGTGACAAAATCTATTTTTCGTCACCCATAGTGTCTTTTGGCGACGAAAAATTTCGTCACGGAAAATGACTTGATGACGAAATTTTCTTCGTCACCTATTGTGCTTTTTGATGATGTATTCCCTTTGGCTTGTCAAAGGTGACCCATCAGTTACGAAATTTTTCATCGTCAATATAATAAATCAATGACGAAATTTTTTGTCGTCAATATAATAAATCGATGACGAAATTTTTCGTCACAAAAGACCATTCTCATATGTGAAAAAAATTCCACTTTCTTGCTCCTGCTAGGTTTCGAACCCAAGTCTCCTAAGTTTTGCGAGCAAGCCAAATGGACCAATTTGGCGACATAATATTTTTTTGTCACCCAATAGTTATCTTTAGTGATGAAAAATAATTTCGTCTCATTTTTTACTCTTTTGTCAACAAAAAATTTATTTTGTTGTCAAATAGGCGCCTTTGGTGACGAAATAATTTTGTTGCAGAAGTTGTCAAAACAGTGATGAATTTATTTTTTCGTCGCCAAATATACTTATTTAGCGACGAAATTTAATTTTGTCGCCAATTTTTCGTCACTGAACATACTTTTTCTTGTAGTGCCCATTTTTCATCACTGGTCTCAATTTTTTTTTAAAAAAAAAATCTCTTCACTGAAAGAATTTTTTTTAAAATTCAGACCGTCCAAAACACTTTTATATGGTGAAAATTGTGCGCTACTGCACCCCATTTTGTGGTGTCCATCCACTCACGTGAGATCTAAGGCCGGCCAAGTAGATAAGCGATCATAATTTCTTGTTCCCATTTTATTTGTCCACTTGAGTCTATGCCAGGGTTTATTACGAGAAATTTGATAAAGTTAGGTATTACACGGGGCGTTTATGCTAAGCAAGAAGTTGTGGACTACTTTTTGTAGTTAGTTGTAGTCTAGTTATTTCAATTAAACTAAGAGTCGCAAAAAAAAAAAATGTTTTGGATTAGTAGAAGAAAATGTGTTGAATGTTTTAATTTAGTAAAAATAACCACTTTTGACTTATTATAATCCCTCGAGTTCTAGTACAATTTTTTTTTTTTTAATGCAAATGGAGCCTAAAATACCTAACCTAGGTACCTTTTGGTCCACTCTAGTTATTTGCATTTCTAGAGGCCAACAATTTCCTAACAAACTCCATGTGCTTGTCTGCTTGTGTAGGTGTCTAGGTAAACTGGTTATATGTATGGATTGTCCAGGACTTGGGGATCGGGATTCTATAGGGCGGAAGTGTCTTACAGGGTTATAGTGCACAATATGGACCGTCTGAAGTATTTTCAACGGTCCAGATTATTTTACAAGTAAAATAAGTATCCTACGTGTAAAATAATGATTGAAATTTGCACCGCCCGTTAAAAAACACTTTGGACGGCTCAGGTTGTACATTCCAACTCTGTAGGGCACTTCCGTCCTACAGAATCCCGGTTGCGGATTTTGTCCATGGCATTAAGTACATGTACGATTATGTAAGTCCAGAGGATCACCGATTTTCCAGCAAAGCCCATGTGCTTGTGTTTATTAGTCTTCAGGGGAGAAAAAGAAAGGCTGTAAAATGCATTAAAAAGTGGCGAAGAAAGTTTGGATCAGTAGAGTAGCATATCAACGTTGTGGTCCATCAACTCCCGCCTAGATAACCTACCAGTCCCACCGTGAATTCCCATTCCCTCCTCCCACGGCAACAGTCAGGTTAAAAATAGACGGGCTGGAAGCTTCGACCACTGAGAAGCAACCGGCCGGTGGTGAAGATGGGCGGCCGGAAGCTTGGGGATTACAAGTTTCTGCAGGAAATTGGGCATGATCATAATGTCAACCCTAGCTAGCCGCGGAAATTTGGGCACTCCGAGATTGACTTTCAATCTTGTCCTCCAAAAAAATATCGTAAATGTTGTATTCAAAACAGATGCAAACAATGTGATCAATCTCATTCAGGATGCCAACAATGACTCTTCATCAGTCACCACCTTATTGGAACACTTTGTTATTGTAGGTACCCTCCTGCAACAATTAGGGTCATCGCTGTTAACCCGCATCACGAGAAAGAGCAATAGATGCACATGCTGACTTATTAGCAAGGAATGTTTGTGACCGACAAGTCGAGTAGTGTTGGGCCGGGCTTGGGCGCGGAGATTGAAGCCCGGCCCACAAGCCCATAAATTCCAAATGTGGTTTTGATTCCTGGAATCCTTGAAGTGAAAAGCATATTTTCAACATTGACGAAAGAGTGGAAGAAAGAATATTACTTGCATATTCTAAAATTTTGTCCAACTCATAGAAAGTAGCTTTGTGTGATGTCACCGATTACCTCACTTTTTTTGTCCGGTTGGCCCACGTTTTAAGCAGGCTCTTTAAAGTCACGTACCTCAATTTTTTTCGGTCAAACACAAATTCAAGTCACGTACCTTAATTGACGCCTACATGTCCGCGTTATCTTTCCGAAGGAAAATGCTCAAAGTTTTGGAAGAAAACAGATCGATAAACGAAGTTTGAATAGAAATAAAGACGCATGGACTTCGCGGTTTGTTGAGAGCATCTCCAATCATGCTTCGTATTTTATCGTCTCTAAAATCGAGATTTAGTTCATCAAAATCATATTCTGCGATGGGTATATACACAAAACTTTTATAAGGGTGTCCTTAACTTGTTAAGGTAAGGACCTCTCCTTTTCCGATCGAATTTTGATGATCTAAGCTGTTCAATGTCTTCAGAACATGATTTGAAGAATACCCTCGTGAAATCGGCAAAAAAAAATGTCCGAAAAGGGCTCGATCGGATCATTTTTTGATAAAAACGTTATTATAGCGTTAGGTAAGTTCACGATTTTCTAATTTTAATCCACGAGAAAGGGGCACACTTTGATGGGCTTTTTTTTTTCCCTTTCTTTTTCCCATCTCACACTTTGATCGTAGCTCGTTGCAAAATGACCTCACACGTGCGACAATTGCAAAGTTAGGACAACACGACCTCACTTTGTAGGTTGTAACGTTGTTCTTTGTTGAGTGTTTTTAGCGGGTATTCATTTTGCGTTTTTTTATAGTGGTATTTTGGTTTTGCTTTTTGACTTTTTTTGGATTTTTTCCTTGGGTGGTGTATGCCGATTTGTCTCTAGATGGTAAAATGCTGAAACGTTTTTATAAATAAAAACGAGATAGTAAAATGCGTTAAATTTTTCGTAATATTTGTAAGTGAAAAACGAGATCTTTAGGACAACAAATACATCTCTCATTAAAACATGAATTTTTTCCCGAATTTGATCGAACCGTAAAGAAAATCAATTAAAGTACAAATAAGTTGATCCGGACACCTTTACCGTCCTTCCCAATCAAGAAACCCTCGTGGATTTCTGAGTCACTGAGTGAATGAATGCACATGCGTGTACCAGTTTTCCAGCAAAAGCCCATGTGCTAGTGTTAGGTCTCGCCAGGTAAAAAACAGAAAAATGCATTGAAAGTGGGGGGAAGAACTTTAGAAAGTTCAGATCCGTGGAGTACCGTATCAGTGATATCACCCACCACTTTGCAGAAGCCCGGGCTGCTGCGAGCAAACATTGCAACGTACGTGCAACTGTATCCCATCTTATCGTTCATTTTGACAATCAATAATTTTGAATTTTGAGAAGAACTCTTCACCGATAAGATGGGACACAACTGCACGTTGCTATGTTTGCTCGCAGTAGGCCCGGCTTCTACAGAGTGGTGGGTGATATCGCTGATATTGAAGAGTTTTTTTTTTTTTAAATTCAGACCGTCCAAAACACTAATGGACAGTAAAATCGTGCGCTGTTGTATTTTGCTCACAGCAACCCCCTTCCCCATTTTTTGGTGTCCATTCACTCACCTGAGATCTAAGGCCAAGTAGATAAGCTATCATAATTTCTTGTTTCCATTGCCCAAATAAAATAAAATAATAATAATAATTCCTTTTTCTGCATCTCCAAAAGGACAGGAACATGTGGGAAAACCCTAGAACCTTTTGTTCGTCCACTTTGACTTTATGCCTGCGTTTCTTATGAGAAATTTGATAAGGTTAGGCAGGTAGGTGTTTCCGCTATCGCACTACGTTATAAGTTGTGAACTATTTTTTATAGCTATTTATAATTAAGTTATTTTCACTAAATTAACAGTAATAAAATTATGTTGAATTAGTAGAAGAAAATGTGTTAAATATTTTATTTTAGCAAAACACAACTTCATTTTTTGACAAAAACTTTTGATTTACTATAATTGTATAAACAACTTTAACTAAATCCCTTGAGTTGTAGTGCAAAAGCTTTAGTAAAAATGGAGAATAAATACCCAACCGAGGTACCTGTTTTAAAAAAAAAAAGGCATAGTAAAGTACAATGGAGTTTTTAAATATCCATCCCCATTAGTCATGTCATGTAAGTTTCCATCCACCCCATTTTTTGTACTTATGTTTCCATCCTTTCAATGGGTGAATTATCCTTATTACCCTTTTTAATTATATATGCATAGATATTTGTAGACATATATTGTATGTATATATAGATGCACTTATTGCTTCCTTGATTACTAAATTAAAGGGATCCCTTCAAATTTGAAATCCTCCTATTATTTCTCACCTAATTGAAGTGTGAAGATTTTCCTCCTAAATTAAAGAGATTCCTTCCAAAATTTTGGGTGTGATGATTTTCCCAGTGATTTCTATTTCCATTTATTACGGATGAAGTCCATGCGAGGTGAGAAATATTAGGAGGATTTCAAAATTTCGAACAAAAAAATTACCAAATTCCAATGATTCATATTTCCATTTACTTCTCCATTGATATGTTGGTCAAATCATTTGCAGTAGAAGCCCAACCATTTACATGCATAATTGTTCATCAAATCATGGTTAATTCATGGTGTATCAAGTCCAAGCAAAGCGAGTCAAGTTAAGAATATGTTTTGGACTAATTGAGTTCATAATATGTCATGTTTTCAGAAACATGATCAAAACCATGACTTGCCGAAAACATGACCTGTCAAAATATGTCTATTACATGAACAAACTTGCTGAAAACAATAAAAACTTGATCTATTTAAAACTATGTTTGTATGTTATTTCAAACATGATCTACATGACCAAATGGTTAAAAAAATTGTACCATTTACCATGAAATATGTTTGTATGTTATTTCAAAAACATGATCGAATACACCATGAAATCAAAAATAAAAATAAAAAATACATGAATACAAATGACCTTCTCGCCGGTGGCCAACAAACGTGATTCATAGCAAACGATACAAATAATATGCCATGAAAATTAAAATGCCATACACCATGAAAACACATAAATATACATCAAAAACATGAATACACCATGAAATCAAAAAAAATTACATGAATACATGACCTTCTCGCAGGTGGCCGGAAAACGGAAAACGTGATTCATGGCAAATGATACAAATAATATACCATGAAAATTAAAATGCCATACCCCATGTAAACACATAAATAAACATCAAAAACATGAATACACCATGAAATAAATAAATAAAAACATGAATACAAATGACCTTCTCACCGGTGACCGAAAAACGTATTTATTCATATCAAAATCATGAAACCAAAAAACATAAATACAAATAAATTATTTTTTTAATCCTCAAAACAAAAATCATGAATACAAATGACCAATACTTGCAACCAATCAAAAGAAAATTGCAGCGTGGATGCCCAACTCGATCCGTTAGGCCTTCTTGTTGAACTCCGATCCATACGGCGACACTGGGAGTTTCGACGGCAACGGATCGTTGTGTGGCTTGCCTGATTCGTTGGCTCCACCTATATTTTTCAAGGTATGATCTAATAGAGATCGAAACTCCGACGTGGCAGTTGTTAGCGGAGGACGTTGGAGGACGAGTGGATCACGCCCACCGAGGATGTTGGAGAACTAGTGAATGGTGGCTACTGTTTGTGGAGAGAGAGAGAGAGAGAGAGAGAGAGAGAGAGAGAGCTTTCTTATATAGAATCCCACCAGATTTTAGGTGATCCAAAATTTTCGGGATTGATTGCCAGATTTCATGCAATGGACTGGAGGGGTTACGTTGTAGTCCCTTTTTTCTGGACTATATATAATATATATAATAATAATAAAGGGCATTACTGGTATTAAAAAATAACAAGGATGGAAACATAATAGCCAAAAAACTCAAGGATGGAAACTTACAGATGATGGGTGCTAAGGACTAATCTTTAAGTAATTATTTCTCATTTTATATCTCACATTAAATTACATTTAATTTAAAAAATAAGTAAAAAAATTACTTATTTAAGTTAGCGAAACGGGACCTTTTAAGTTTCGAAAGGACAGTTCCTATGGAAATAGGAGTAGTTTAGTTTGTTTACAGTCACCACTTTTTTTTTTGGTCAAACACAATTGAACAAGGTTATTAGGTATGGTAAAATACCTAACCGGGAAAAAGTTAGACAAAGGACAGGACAGTTCCTGTGGAAATTATAGGAGGGGCCCGAGTTCGTTTACAAAAGCAATTCTTTCTTGTCAACTAGTATATAAAATTAAGACAAAATTAGGTATACTACAGTACAATTTGACAAAGTTAGATAGAGAATATCAGGCCTCCTTCTTCTAAATTTAATTATTTTTGTCGTTTTTGGTGTTTTGTTCGTCTTTTTTGAATTTTTGTTGAATTTTAGTGATACTTTTTGTATTAAATAAACATGCGTTTCGACGTAAGGAGTCTAAAAAAATACAAAATTATGACTGAGAAAAAAAGTTTACTAAAGACGAAAAAAGTACTATCAAATAGCTGTCTTATTTGTCTTAAATGCTGTCTTATTTGAATTTTTTTTAACATCGGCCCATATTTTTATACTTCTTCGATTCGTCTCGACCGTCGAGACGAACAATTAACCCCAAAAATTACGACGAAAAGCTAAGCAGAAAGTTACGAACAGTAAAAAAAAATATCGAAATAAGTTTCAGACTTGTAAGTTTACAAGAATGCAGCCCAAGTGTCAAGCAATTTTTTTATTATGTCACATTGTTCCTTTTGTAGTTATATATGCATTTCCATATCTTCGAAATGTACGGCACACATAATTTTGGAGCACCGTATGTATAGTTTTTGTGTATGATACGCAGAATTTTTTACTCATTAGTTAAACATTGTATCATAATCAGTTACACAATTTTTTTTTTTTTTTGCGAAGTTACTATTACGAGTATATAAATATTGTTTGATAGATCTTAATGAGTTTTATTAAACAAAGTTTTCAAAATCACCTAAATCATGTTTAGAACTTAGAACATACAACGGATTGAGAAGTAACACAAACTAAAAAAAAAAAAAAAAGAGTACTAAAATTTGAGGAGGAGGAGGAGTATTACATACATATAAAGGCACATATATACTCCCTTCGACGTCCCTTTTTAAGAGTTTTACTTCGTAAATCCAATTTTTAATGGAAACATCCTAAAAGTTATACTTTTACTCACTGTAACTTTTCAAGATGAAATCTACTTTTAGGGGCAAAATGAAAAATATACCAACTTTTATCCATTGACGTTACAAAATAGATACTTATTGAGGGACAACCTAAAATGAAATACTGAACTCTAAAATAAGGTCGGAGGGAGTATAAAATTTGGAGAAAATGACGGCCCATGACGTGTTTTGATAATTAATACCCGCCAAGGATATGTTGAGAGCATTTGTTAATGTGAAAAATATCATTGGCGGGTATTAATTATCAAAACATGTCATTAGCCGTCGTTTTCCCTAAAATTTGAGTTACTATTATTGCCGCTCGATATGGGCTGGACTATCTTTGCGAAAGTCCGAACCCAGGTCCAGCCAACTCCTCAGATGATAGAGCTACAACCAAGCCCAAACTGCCCATATTTATTTATGGATCATTAGGATTCCTATGTACGTTTCATGGGCCACAAGCCCGTACAAAAACACTTGTCATTTATGGTGGGTAAGCAAGTTGGCAATCCCTTTGTTAATACTGAAAATGTCCTTGACGGGTATTAATTATCAAAACACGCACTTGGCCGTCATTTTCACTTTTATTTTCGCTTCTCTAAAAGCAAAAGTGGTTCATTTTGAGGTCTCAGGTTCGATTCTCCTTGCCAACAATTCTTAAGGTCACCTCACAGGGATGGAACCAGAATTTCCTACATGCAGGGGCAGAACTATAAACAAGATTCTAAAATTTCAAGGTTCGGGAATTTAATTGTTTGTTTGATTTGGGTTTTGAGGGAAGTTTTCTGGATAACGAGAGAGGGATAAAAAGAGAAATGAGACTAATAATTTAAGGGATAGCTTATGAGAAATCGTGCGCAGAGAGCGAGGTTAGTTTTTGTGACCCAAAATGGACACATTCTGATTTTAAAGTATTTAAATGTCTAAATAACACCCCAATACAAAACACAATATTTATGTGTTCAAGCAAAATACAACTAATATTGATATCGAAATTTGAAAAAATAAAAAAAACCGAAACTAGGCGGGGGCCTTGGCCCCCATATGCCGAACCCTAGATCCGTCTCTGCCACTTCACCCCCACGCGTAAGCTTGTGAAACGACTGTGGGAGGGGTTATAGAGATTAGTCCGAGGTGCACGCAAACTGGTCCGGAATATCCTGCATTAAAAAAATATATATATCATCTTGTAACTTAGTAGTTTCATTTTGGCTTTTAACTTTTCGAAGCTAAAACCAAACAAGGAAGAAGAAATTTCAACTCTATAGAGCTCTTTTAAGTTCCTAGTAGACATTTCGGGCTTTTTTTATTTGTCTCTCAATAAGAGGATTCATGAATAAAAATGTACGTTACGTATCAATTTGAATAAAATTTCATTGAAAATAAAAATGAAAACGAATGACAAAAAGATCACTTGTGTGGCGCAACTCCATTAATTATTGTCCCAACTGTTAGATTATTGGGGACAGGGTGGCTCCATCCTACTCCGCTCTATCCTTCATCCTCTGTATGCTTGAAGACATTGCCGGCTTTGTATCCATCCCTTGCAACTACTGGCAATATTTGATTTTGTCTCTGAATATGAATAGTGCCAAACCATGGCTATAAGAGAGAGCCTCGCCCTATTGCATTGCCGTGACATGAACCACTAGACTACGGTGTGTTGATCGGTCCCTAATTTTGCCATGGCGTGCGTCTGCCACTTGATTCCCTTTTGCGCCGCTTGCATGCGCACGACTGAGCAGTTGGTCCTAGCCAACATATCTTCGCATTCATCCACCAAGACTATGAATCGGGAGCTTGTGGGAGGGGCCAATTTTTTTTTATGAGGCCGATCGCAATCACCTCTGAATCAGACTCGATCTCAACACCGGTTAGCTCATGTCCGAGAATAATGTGCAATCCATTGTAGATTCCCCAAACATCGCTTGTACTAGAGGTGCTACACCTCTTTTTTGTAAGAGGAGGGTTACTATTTGCTAATTTAGCTTGTACTAGTAGAGAGGTCGAGTTGTATCTTCCTCAACGGAGCTTTATCATTTGAACACATATGATTCCATTAGGAATGAAGGGTTTTTTTTTTTTTTTTTTTCATGATTTGATATCATCTTAATATCTTATTAATCAAATTACTTTGCTTAAAATTACAGTTAAGATTTTCCAAGCCCAAAGATTTCCCAATTTTTTAAATTTAATAGTTTCCGGCGCTTCAAAACATCTGCGGCCCACTGACCCACCACAGGCACCGGTTTCCGGCACTTCAAAAATATCTGTGGACCAATGACCCACCACCGGCTAGCTGAGCTTCAAGAGGCCAGGATCAAGCTTTTATGTTCAATCCTCCAAGTTCTTGATGGGCTTAAATGATTGCTTTTTTTGCTTTCTGCTTGTGTTTTTTTCAGGTGGTACTTTTTTTGCTACTTCTTGTAAGTTCATTTCACTCTGCTGTGTTGGGATTTGGCAGTTTGTTTCAACTTTTGCGAGAAGCACACACAGAATACATAAAAGTTCAACTCACAACTGACATATCACCATATACACTACTGATGGCTTGATGCCCTATAGAAACCAGGCTTTTGTTTTTTCTGGCCGAAAGCCAATATTGTTCGTTGTAGTTAGTAAGGTCTGAACCCCAATCAAATGCATAAGAGTGCACGGTGCTTACCACCGGGCTACCATCCCGCTTGCCTATAGAAACCAGACTAAATATGGCAAATATTCAAGAACTTCAGAACTCACCTATATGCACATCTCAAACATGGCAAAAGAACTCTCAAATCCAGTAAAATAAAGATTGAAAGAGCAGTAGATTGTAAACTCAAATCATACTCATTCGCGTTAACGCGACAAAAAGAATACAGAGGCTTTATTCCTTTAATTGAATTTTGCACTCAAGCATATCATAACATAACAGCTTTGAGAAATGTACCTAAATTCAACTCTACCTTGCTGAATATCTCTCTCTGGCTGTTAGGTTGGTTGAACCCTCCAATTGAGGATCAAAAAGGGAGTTTCAACTGGCTCTTTGCTACTCAAGAAAGAGCCCTTGGTTGACAGGAGGAACCAAAATCTGATTATCGCGTCGACTAATGTTTCAATCCAATCTTCTTCTATTTGAAAATCGAACCAAACTCCACAAATCACACCATAGTGATGTTTCACTCCCAATCTTCATCCTGCAATTGATCATCACTTTCTTCTCTCGGCGGCCTAACCACCAACACAACAGTCCCTAAACTCTCCTTCACGTCATTTTCCTTCAATGCCAAACCCCTCTCCACTTTCAACCCATCACCACGACCACCATCACCACTGCGCAGAACTAAATAAAACCCATCATCTGCCACCACCTCCTTCCTCCCCCTATCCGCCACCACCAAAATCGGCTCCTCCTTATACCACCTATTCGCCTTCCAAGGCAAAACCCTAGCATCTTGAAATGCAACAACCACTCCCCCTCTCTTCAACCCAACTACCGGAAGCCACCCCGGCAACACCACCCACCTACTCCACCCTTTCTCCGCCACCACCACACCAAACTCCCCTTCACTCCTGCACTCCCATGGCACCTCCTCCACCCCCTTCCCCCCATCCTCTGCCTTACAAACTGGGAACACCACCACCGTACCCGCCTCTGCCACCTCACCCCACTTCATCCTCACCACTGGCACAACCACCCCCTCATCTTCCACCCCGTCTTTCGAATCTCCTCCCCCTTCCAAGTCGCCCAAAATCCTCTTCTTCGCCTTGTCTGAAACCGCCACCTCCAATGCCTGCTGCAATGCCTCTGTTCTCTGCTCTGACGGGTTCTTATGCTCCAATGCCTGTCTATAGTACATAAAAGCCAAACAATCAGCTGGAATCAGATAATCAAAGCTTTCCCAACCCTTATCACCTCTCCTCTTCGGAAAATCCTTCATCGCTCGAGCGAGCTCTTGCGCGGCCTTCGCGTCTGAGTTATTTTTGACTAAATAACGCGCTGCAGCATTGCGTTGGGGGGTGCTGAGGAGGCGGATCTCGTAGAGGATTTCGGAGCCCGAGTTTTCGAAGAAGGCTAGGGTTTCAGGGTCAGTTAGGGTTTGGCGGACTTGGGAGGCAACGACAAAGCAGTTCTGCTCGAGGGAGGAGATGCCAGTGATTTGTTCGATGGTGGTGGGGGTGAATCCTGTTGCGGATTTATTGCACAATAATCATAAAACAGTAAACAATCACCAATGCTAGGGATACATCCAAGTGTACATTTCTCTCGCAAATGGATCAAACTTGTACAACATTTTGCAAATTTGACACCACAATTTTAATAAAATTGGTCCCAAGTATGAAGCAAATCCCACTACAACTATGAATTTTAACACTAGAATTTCACTAAGCATCGGTCAATAAGTGTACATAATACACACTGTATGCTAAAAAAATTACAATTTCAGTACTCATTTTTTTACAATTAAGAATATACATTCGCAAACTTCTATGAATCATTCATGAATATCGAGATATTTTTTTGTACAACATGCTTCCTCGAGGGGGAGCAATCTCTAATAATTTTCTACTAGTACTGATACATATTCGATTTTTAATTAGCAAATGAGAAGAAGATTAAATATGTTTCTAAATATTAAAACAACTGCCCGAAATTTCTTGCTCCGTCCCTGCCCATAACACAATTTAGAGGTCCCCACCGCTACTTCCGAGGTGTAAGAATGAATGTAAATTTGGATGCGGCCATAGCATTTTTGCTAAACAATTAACAAATGTCACGAAACATTCAAAAACGCTAACCCAATCCAATCAATTTGAAAAAGTGTACCTTCCTGGTGGAGGGCGGGGATGAGGGGGGCTAGCTCGAACCAGAGGCCGAGGCGGTTGGTGAGGACCTCGAGGCGGGCGGGGGTGTCGAGGGAGCGGAATTTGGGGGGCAGAGGGGGTGGGGGTGGGCGAAAGGGCTGGTAGGGTTGTTCCAGCTGCTGCTGCTGTTGAGATGGGTTTGCTGAGATGGGTTTTGAAAGTGGGGGTTTGAGGGGGTGGCGGCGGAGGGTGAAGGAGTGGGGGTGGTGGGGGGTGAGGAGGAAGGTGCGGGAGGAGAGAGAGAGGGGTTTGGGAGAGGTTAGAGAGAGGGAGTGCATGGTGGTGCGAGAGCTAGGGAGGTTGAGAGGTGGGAATTGGGGAAGAAGAAAGATGACTTGACTCTGTGCCTTATCTAGTTTTGGGAGTTCTGAGATTTTTAGGTGAAATTATTCAGTAGTCTGAGAGCATCATTGCGTGAAGCTCTGGACCACTCTACAATTATCTAGATTTTTGCGGGCTTCACAAATAAGTGTCTGAATATCAAGTAAATGAGTGATTCTAAAATGATTCGAGCACCACGTAGTAGTGCTCCCGAAGTACTGATTTTTTTAGTGAGACAGTTGGGGAGGGAGTGAAAGGTCGTTAGCAGCTAGGCTGCGGCCCGAGCTAGGCGGGCTGTAAGTGAACGGAGCAGCTCGCAAGCTCGGCTCAACTCGGTTTCAATTCTGCTTGTTAACACTCGGCTCGGCTCCTTTTCGAGCTCGAGTTTTCGGCTCGTTAAAGGAGACTTGGCTTGATTAAAGAGGCTCGTAAATGACTAAGCTCAACTTGTGGCTCGGCTCATTAAGACTCAAGCCGAGCTCGAGCTCGAGTTTTTGAGTTGAGCTCGACAAAGCTCGGATCGGCTTGTTTACAGCCCTTGAGCTAGCTAAACAAATATATATTTTCCGAAATGCTTGAGTTTTTAACTTGTTAAAGAAGACTTGGCTCGATTAAATAGGCTCGTAAATGATTAAACTCGCTCGTTAAAGCTCGAGCGGAGCTTGAGCTCAAATTTTCGAGTCAAGCTCGACAAAACTCGACTCGACTCAGCTCGGCTCGGCTCGGCTCAGCTCGTTTACGGCCCTTGAGCTAGCTAATATATTTTCCGATACCCCGGTCTACCAGTATACCCCGGTCTCTTGCAGCATGGGACCACGCTACTTTCACCCATATATCCTAGAGTTGCTCAAAAAATCCGGTGAATCGTAAAACCGATCCAGACCGAATCGATCCGTACCTTTTAGATTTTGTCCGTGGATTAATGGTCCGGACACGGATTGAAAAATTAGAAAATCGTGACTCGTGGTTCAGTCCACGGATTTTCATTACAAAACCGTGGAATAACCGAACCGAACCGTGAGATATTTATTTTATATAAATAATATATAAAAATATATATGTGTATTTTTATAATAAATTGTTAGTAATGTTAACACTTTTTTTACCAATTGTAGTATTTTATCTTAATAAGGGGATACAATATAAATGTACATAAAAAAATAGGGAGTAAATTATAGTGTTTTCATATAAATAACGGGTAACCCTAGTTGGGTTTCACTAGTTCGCTTCTTTTTCAGTTTTTTATGTTATGTACTATAATGATACAATCCTACTAGTGTTTAGATTCTTTTGAATCTGAGTTTTGAAATAGGTTTTTGGTAGTTTATGTAACAAATACTTTCTGGTGGTGTTAAACTTAATTTTGAATGTAACATTCTTCTCTTTTAGTGTGGGATATATGCTTGATCTTTATTTTTGCTAAAATCCGTGGACAAACCGTAACCGATCCGCGAGTCACGGATCGAATTTTGTTTTGTAAAAACCGAACCGTAAGACTTTTGGTCCGGACACGAATTTCATTTTGTAAAAACCGTGACTAGCGGTTCGGTCCTTGAATTCTTAGAAATCCGAACAGAACCGGACTGCGAGCAGCCCTAATATATCCATTATCCACATCCGAATCCATAGGGTAAATTATAGTTAGGCCCTTCAAACTATGTCTCGGAGACACTTTACCCCCTCAAACTTGTTTTTTTGGCACTTAACCGCCTCTAACTATTAGAAATCCAAAACTGTCTAACTTCTGTAACAGAGAGGAGGTAAGTTACCGTTTTACCCCTCTATTGAAAAACGCTTATTGAACGGATTAAAATCCCATTTGTTTGCCAAAGCCCAATTTCCCTTTGTTTGCCAAAACCCAATTTAACCACCCTTTCTCTCTCTCTCTCTCAAAACCATGCTTCTGCAAAAACCAACCAGAACCCATCAGTCCATCCAAAATCTCGCCACCCTATCTCTGCCCTCCCTCCTCACTTGCTCCCCGTCTGCCACCGCCTCTCTCTTTACCCTCTCGTGTTCAATCACGCAGAAAACTTCCAACCGAAAGAGAAGAAAGTATCAAGTAGAGGCTGCAATCGGGATTCTGCCCTTGGCCGAGCGATGACGAGAGGAATTCGGTTCCTTAGCAGATTCTCCAACGATCTCACCCTCACCGTCGGCGAGTACGACGAGCTCTACCTCAAGGTGGAAATATTGAGCTTGCTATGAAGGGACGGCATTTATAGCCACCGACACTGGAAGGGCTGCTGGCGTAGACATGTCGGCATGGGAAGCTCTCACATCGTAGGTATCTGCTGCAATCCGTGTCGATGGAGAAGGGCGAGGAGCTGACCGACTGGTTCAGTGGGGTTCCGATCAAGTGGCGGTTGTTCTGCAAGGATACCCTCGAGAAGGACGTCGCGAATCCAGACTCGTTGGGTTACGGATACGGCGCGGTGAGATTGGGGATATGCTGATTGGAGGGGGTTTGGGATGGGTGTGATTTTTGATTTATTTTTGTTGTTTGATTTGGTTCAGGAGAAAAAATTCTTTCCACCTTAGGTGAAACCCTATGGTTTCCACCACACATTGCGGGTCCCGTTGTGTATTTTTTTCAGTAATCTGAACCGTTCAACTTGTAGGACCCGTATAGTAGTACATTCACACCAAAAATCATATTTATCGGATATCGATAGATATATTAAAAATTAAATCTTAGTTTAAAAACTAGACGGTTATGGATAGTTTAACTTTAAACTTATCAACCGTCAGTTTTTTTAAACCAAACTTCAATTTTTTTAAACCTATCCAACTCCGATAAAGCTAATTTTTAGTGAATATATACTACTTTGTGAATCCTACAAGATACACGGTTCAGATTACTATAATATACGCACGGTGGAGCCCACAATTAATGGTGGTGGAAAACCCCACTTTTCCACCTAAGGTGGATGGAAGTTACTCTCTTTGGTTTAGTGGTGTATAATATTGGATGAAAATAAGAGAAAGGGCAAAAACGTCTGAATTTTTTAGATGAGAGGACATTTGGCATTTTCCACCCAATTTCTAACGGATCACAAACGGAAGTTGCATTTTCATTAGTTAGAGGCGGTTAAGTGCCAAAAAAAAAAGTTTGAAGGGGTAAAGTATCTCCGAGGCATAGTTTGAGGGGGTTAATTATAATTTACCCGAATCCATATCCATATCCATTTCCAATTCTGAACTTAACCTCTGCTTTTTCCTCTCTCCAGTTGCATGTTTTTGTTTGGTTGCCGAACACTCACAGTTACAGCCCCTCTGGAGTGACGGGTTTGGTCAGAGGGGAAGGGAAAAAAAAAATTCACCACTTGTTTGGATAAATGGGTAAAGAAATGATGACAGAGGAATGTGTTTAAATGCAAGGTCTATTCTGTTTCTCACAAAAAACGGTGAGAAATCATAACCCTTTCCTCTCTCCTGAAATGAGTCAATCCGAAGGGGCTGTCATAATCCAAAAGGCAAAATTAAAAATGCAAAGGACTCCCAAACACCCCCTAGTGCATTTTCAGAATTTTAGTTAAAGAAAATTACACACACGTAAATTCAGATACTATACGCCCGATATTCTGAAAGTCGACAAGTAGCATAATGGGAAAACAAATAAAGTCGAAAGCAGTGTAACAGGAATAAATTTTGGTAAGAACAAGAAATGCGACAACAATGGAGTTTCTCAAGAAGCTATACATGACTTCTGGGTTTGATCCATAAAAGTCCCAGCAAAAAAAAAATCTGGTACTACTATTCGAACAGTTAAAAATGTACAGAAACCAACCTGGGGTAACCTTCGACTGAACGGATGATTTCTACCCCTTCTCGCTTTTCCCTTTTTCTTTATGACTAGCCATGACTAATGCTGCGATACAAATTATACATTGAAGTAAGGAGCTGTGCTAACCAAGCCACTGTTCAGCACGTCGGTCCGAACCAACTCCGCTAACAGAATGTCGAATGCTAATCTTCTCATTTGAATATTTCTGCTGGAGCCATTCAAAACCATTGACATCAAGTTTCCCAGATACCGACTTCCCTTGCTTCCTGCGGATTTGCTGTTCGCGTATAGAAGCCCAAAGCTTCTCAATAGCATCTCTTTGTTTGGTGGTGAACCTTGAAATGTTATCAAAGGCATGCTTTACCAAGATATCAATGCCTGTTTGGCACCTGCGAAGTCGGTGTGTTAAATAGGAAAAAGAAGCAAGCAACTAAACACATAGAACTACCCTACAAAGCAAGGACACGTCTAACAGCCTCGCATACCAACGTCTAACACCGACATGCCACACTTTAGACAAGCCTAAATAAGAGTCTGAATACTTTATTAAACTTTTTGTAAGGACACGATGGAACAAATTAGGAGGCCAGAATACAAATCTTAAACTACTGGACCAAGTCAAAACCATGATCCATGCTTAATACACGAAAACTTATCTGTCGTTTTTAACAACTTTATCCAGAGTATAACTTTTCAACGTGACCATATCTTAATTTTTTAAAAATGACGTATCAGCTTGTCTGTATTGCGTCCGTGTCTCCTGTCTGTATTCATGCTTCCTAGATAATACCACCAAGCATTGGAGGGGGGAAATCAAGGGAGCGAGCAGTAAACAAACAACCACAACCTTAAATTAACCAAGTATAAGGGGTATTACCAACCATGGGGTTTTATAACGCCGTGCAGCTATCTCCAAACAAAGAATCCAGGCTTCCCTCTGAGATTTGAGAAATCTCTTGGTCTCTTTATCTTCCTCACAAATCTTTGTTGATGCCTCTTTGTTTCCCTTCATTTTCTCATCTCTCTTCAATTTGCTAGGAATTAAAGCGTCAAGGCCAAATGGATCTGAGTCATCCTCATTACTTACTCCTGATATAGCGACTGAAGATGCACCAGGCATTGTCTGACTATCCAATTCAGCCTCGTCTTTCAGAGCTGCAGCTTCTGCCATGTCTTCATCCTTGGTAGCAATAGGAAGGTTTGATATAGCTTCTTTAATACGTCCAGTAGCTTTTGAAAACTAAATGATGTCCCACCATAGCAAAATAGGAATGAGAAAGTGATTAGCCACTGTCAAAGCCAACAATATAAGTTCAAAAATCATAAATCCAAATGAAAGCACCACTGACAATCATCAATTTCTTAGACCATAAAATAATTAAATTGGACTCTGTGGACACACTGTTACAGAAACTTTCATAACCGACAGATGAGAATGAGACTGCACAACTTTATGTTTGAAATATAGAAGTACGCATTACCCGAACTGTCAAGAATCAAACTATTAATGGCAATGGCCAGAAACTTTCATAACAGATACTTTAAATATGGAGCAATATTTGTGAAAGAGTGTATAAACATTGCCTAACATTTCAAAAAATTTCTGTAACAAACACAGAACCTAACTAAGGGCCTCTGCCATAGACTCTTGTCTCTCTGAACAAATTGATTCACCAAAACACCAGGTTCAACCAGACAACCACCATTACATTCTCAACCAATATTAATACTAAGAAGACCATCATGCAAACTTAATAATCACAAGATCTCCTACATAAATAAAATATAGAAGTAACATATTTTCAAGTTGTCAAATTCTCCAAGCAATAGTACGACGACTTAAAGAATCAGATTATGCGAAAATTTGACAAAGTATAGTATCTTATAACTAAGAGATAGTAAGAGACAACAGATAATAAGCACAACGTCAAGCAACTCCCACACCAAGCCGGATAAGTCTAGTGAAAAAGTAGTGGTACCAAAGTATACTGCAAAAGTAGACCTTCGTAAACCCCTTAAGACAACCTGAAAACTCTTGCAAAAAGTAGTATTGCACTATGCTTGTAAAGTAAAGTAGACTTGTTTCCTTGGCATATTGCAACGAACCCATCCTTTCCTTTCCTGATAAACTATCTCAGAGAACTTTTCATTTTCCAAAATGTTTTAATAACTGCTATAATAAGAGGAAAAGTTCATTAAGTTGCTTCCATTGCACGTACTTTCCCTATCATCCGGGACAATAGGGCTGTTCACGGGTCAGATTTGGTCGGGTTTAACCTGACCGAACTTTGGTTGGATGATGAATGAGGTAGCCTGACACTGACTGAACCACAGGTCTGGTTTCGACCACAGGTCTGGTTTCGACCGAATGCTGTTCGGATTGGATTGGTCAGGGTCGGGTTGTCGAGCCTTGGGCAAAACAAATATGAATGAAAAAAGCGAAGGAGTCAACAGATCTACAGCTCGAATTCGTATCAATTAAACTGCAAAGTCAAAACCATATACATACATCTGAGATCCGACAGCAAAGAGATCCAAATCGGTTGAAAACGAGATTTGATAAATCGAGATCAATACGATGGAAACCAGAGATATACCTTAGGAGATGAGAGAGGCGACGAGGGAGAACGTGAGGGCACGTGAACAACTTAGTTTCTACCTTGTGTGGTTGTGAACGAGGGTAGAGAAAGAGAGACTGAGTCGAGGTCTGAGAGAGAGAGAGGAGCTGGAACAGGGGGGGGGGAGGGGGGTGGGGAGGAAATCATGATCGACAGGGAGACAGAGCCAGAAAGGAGGGGGGTGGGCGATCAATTTAGGGTTTTGGGGGGAGGGGGTGGGACGGAATTTAGGGGAGGAGTGGGAGGGAGAGTTTGAATAGAATTTTAGGTTTTTTTTTTTTTTACACCCAATGTTCTAAAAGTTGATAGGCACTAGACGGGCAGTCGGCCACCTTCGAGCGATTAATCGGAGCATATTAATTAGTAATTGACAAATAATTGTTAGTCGGACCTAATCAGATAGGCCCCGCCAACGATTAATTGCCGATTAATTCCTTGTTTTCGAACACTGTTTATACCTAATAGTCAGGTATGGTCAGATTATGAAATATTCTGGCGCACCCAACACCGGACTGACAATCTAATTAAAAACTCAGATTTTGGACCCAAATCCAACCGTTAGAACCAATCGGAACCAGATATCCTGCCCATTTTCCGGTCGGGTCGGGTGGTCGGTCGGGCCTGTGTGCAGCCCTATGGGACAGCATGGCACAATAGGCGACCCTTCCTAAATGATATGAGAACTTTACCCCACTGAAAACATAAGTAACATAACTAAATCATTAAAGAATCAAATCATATTTCATACAAAATCTCCGAGTCACTTTGATGCAACAAACCGCAAGCAAAATTATCGAGCCACAATTTAATGAATTTCATCTACTAAGTTTCTGCAAAAAAACTAATGTGTGAGCTTTAAGTACAAAAGCATACCACAAAGCTGTCATCAGTGAATAGAAGATCATTTGCCACTACAGCCCTAATCATCCATACAGTAACTTGATTTCTCTGCTTCTTGCTTAAACACTACAAAGACAAAGTGACAAACGATATTAATAGGGTAAGCTATTTGATGCATCACAATTCACACGGCTTACAAGAAAGTAATTTATCTTCACACTTCACAAAAAACTAAATGCTCACTTCAACTGCATCTTCTGCTGCGGAGAACAATGCATGATAATCTGCTCTTACTGAAGTATCATTACAAGCAGTAGGCGAAGACATTGCAGATTCCAAAATGGAAAAGAAGTAGTCACTCGTTCCAGAGGTAACACTACCAGCCTGAATCAGTTGAATAGCAAGCTTTGATGCCTTACCAAACTTAGAAGGATTCGCTATATGGGACGCTATCTTCTGCATCGCCTCTATAACTTGGGTTTCTGAGGCATCTGTGGTGGTTTTAAATCTCAACCGCTTTCCAGGTACAGTATCTGGCACTACAACAAACAGTTCAGCTTCTTAGCCTCTACAAGAAAGACAAAAAAATCAAGGATATTTAGATTCAAACTATGGCTGGCTTTGCTGGAAACAAACCAAGCTATTCAACGCAGATTAGGCAAGTTTGCCGTGGCATATGTCAACCGATCAACCTATACATGACTCCGCATGGCAGGCTCATGAACATGAGTCCCCTAAATATGTATTAACTATGAAATGACATCAGACAAGTCACGGGTGACACCTAAGCAATATAAACCAAACCAAACCAAACCAAACCGAGCCTTCAAGTCCCAATCAATTGGGGTGGCCACACATACAATATGTTATAACTTTATTATCTTAAACAGTTGATGACAAATCCTCCAATCAACTACCGAAACTCATGTGTCAGAATATATAATGTACCAATGTATTATGCATTAATTTCAGAGAAAATTACCTCTAGGTACAGAAAAATGACACTTAATTCCCATTAAGGATAGATGAAATACTTAATTACCACTAAGTCCACTTTTACAAAAATACATTTACCAGTAATGGAAGTGTCACCCTGGGGTTTTAGGGCATGCTAGGGTTTTATGGTACCCTAATGAGTACCCTAGTACCCTTGGGTACCCTAAAATCTTAGGGTACCCTAGGATTTTAGGATTTTAGGATACCCTAAGGTTTTAGGGTACCTTAAGATTTTAGGTTTTAGAATACCCTAGGGTTTAAGGTACCTTAGGGTTTAGGTTTAGTCACTTTCATAGAGCGCTAGGGTTTAGATTTAGGCACTTTCATAGGAGTTTTAGGGTGCACTTTCCTATTATAGGGTTTTAGCGGTTTAGGCACTTTCATAGAGTGCCCTAGGGGTTTAGGCATTTTTATAGGGTACCCTGAAGTTTAGGTACTTTTATAGGGTGCCCTAGGGGTTAGGCACTTTTAGGATTTAGGATTTTAGGCACTTTCATAGGGTTTTCGCGTTTTGTTAATTAGAGGAGACTTGGTGGGAATTACTTTTTATTTTCTGGACGTAGAGGTAAATTGCCCTTAATTTCACTGATAAAAGCCATAAGATTTCCCACTCTTCAACTGCAACACAACTGGTTTTTTTAGTCAACTCTCCATCTTCACCTTCACAAATGATCCAAACCCTCAGATGTTGATTGTGATACTACATACTATTTTAGCTACCCTTTTATGCTTGTTGGTGGTTGGGTTTTAAAGATGGAACTTCCCAGTGATGATAAATGGACATAATCTGGGGGTCTCTTACAAGCTTAGTTTGGATATTCTCCCTGGTTGTCATATGGTTATTTGGTGGTGAGGGAACCATGGACTAGGTTCCTTGTTTTTGAAGAGCTTGGAACTCTTCTGGGATAGCTGCAGACAAATGTTGTGAGCTGATAGCATCTCGCAACTTATGTCCAGAAGTAGCAGCAGTACAGTGACACAAAGGAGAAGTACCAGCAGTAGCAGCAGTTCAGTGACACAAAGGATCTTTAGGTTTTTTAATACTGGTTTTGATTCTCCTAATGAGAAGGTGAGCATTAGAAGGAAAGGAGGAAACACAAGGTGGTGGAGCGGTGAAGGCAATAATAGAATGAGTAGATGTTGAGGCTAGTGAACATGTTCCTTCTTGTTAGGTTGGAGATTACTGAGGTTAACATAAAGTTTTAAGGTAATAGACGTGCAACCAAAGATCTTCATGATGGGACAATCTAGGGGCGTGGAAGTTTTCTCCTAGAAAAAGAGATTACTGAATTTGGAGCTAGGAAGTTTGTGGACGAAAGATACAGTAGTATCTATAAGGTGCCATTGCTCTCCAATCTCAGGAAGGGGTAAGTAGTAAGGACACTGCAAGGACACATCATACCACATGCACAGCCAAAGCATGGTGGACCCTGAATTACAATGGAAGGACACATCATACAGCTGGACTAACAAACTCACAACTACTGACTAATAAAACTATCTTTAACTAACTCATCACCTACTCTACCCCAATACAGTGGGAAGATCAACTGGTATTGCTGCAGCTAAGCCTTTTTCTTCTGTTGCTTCAGCTCAACTTTACCAGCCTCTCTATCACTAGCAATGCTCAAAAACTTATATTCAAAGCCTCCAGGGTCTGTTTCGGTACAAGAAAATTAGGGGAAAACTAAGAGCATGGATCTGAATGTTTATTTTCTATTTCGTGGCCCAGAACGAGTAAATATACCTATTAGGATTCTTCTCGTCAACCCTTCTGTTTTTCTGTTTCTAATAAAGGGGTATTTTAAATGATAGTGCGATGATTCCTCTTTAAATCACTTTGACTGCCGAAATTCCGATTAATGCTTATACAGTAAACTGAAACCCTAAAGATCATCGAAACCAAAATATCTAAAATGTAACAAGACAGCGTTCAATACATCTACAATACATGGATTAAAATTCACTGACGGAATTAACCTATTCTAGTATAACAAAACTCCGTAGAGAAACCAAGAGGAATTAGGAACAAGATGTTTGTTGTACCTTCGGGTTGCGGTTGGGGAGGCTTTGAGCGTTTGAGAGCGCTCTTGAGAGCAGGAGGGGCCGGCGGCTTTGGCAAAGATTCTTTGGCGACGGCAGTGGCGGCGGCGGAGGTGGTGGACGATTGCTGTTGTTCAGCTGAAGATCGAGGAGGAGGAGGCGCAGAAGGAGGTGGTAACCCCTGAAATAGGTTATCACCCATTGCTCTCTTTCTCTCTCTCTCTCTCTCTCTCTCTCTCACTATGGCGGACTATCTTCAAACCCCACCAACCCGATTTTGATTTTGATTTTGATTTTGATTTTGATTTGTTCGGATGAAGACATCTCAGGCCCGTACTTCAATTTGAGATTTCACTTTTTCTCGAATCAACTAATTTTGTAGTAGTATATATGCTTTGTTTTTTTCAAATTTTTTCGACGGTATTATAGATCTTGAACTTTAATTTGTTGCAAAAAAATTTAAAAAATTATACACAAAAGTAGTTGAATTTTTGATTTGTAAAATGACACGACTTTCATGATGGACTATCAATATATGGAACGGAGGGAGGATATAACACAAATTTAAGTAAAAACTTTATTAATGGACTAGTATTAATTGTGAAGAGAAAAATAACTTTTTAAAATTATGAGTAAAAAATTAAGTGCCCGTTCCAAATTCTCAAATAAGTACTTAAAAAATAAAAATCTATTTTCAAGTTTAAAAATAATGGGCTTAGAAAAATAATTTTAAAATTTTTTTTATGAAAATAAGATCCATATTGCATATATTTTTTTTTCAGTAAGTTTATTATTTTTAAGTTTGAAAATTATAAATAAATACTTATTTTTTAAGAGTCCCCCTTCGTTTGGTGGGAAAAAAATTGAGTTCAAAACTCATTTGTTTAGAATGAGTTTGAATCAAGAAGAACTAGAGTAAGTTTATAGGGGTTGAAACTCAAATTTTAGTTTTGAGCCTATTTTAGAGCATCTGCGGAAGACATACAAAATGTCACAAACAATGAGATTTGAAGGTTCAGTGTCAAGTTTTAGAAGGTTCAGCAAGATTTTCAGAAGTTAACTCACAACAAAAAAATTTCCCTCCATCTACAAATTTATACTTCCGTAGAGAAGAATATCGATGTTAACTTGATTTTATAAAATGATCTCATAAACTGCACAACTGTTCAGTTTCACTCTTACAAATTTAGAAAACATACATACCATTATGCGATCGAGCTGATTTTTTTTACATAATCTCATAAAAAATAATTTAAAATTTATGGAGTTTTTTTTTTTATATTTTTGTTGGGCTCGGAGTGGGTTCCACACAAGGCCGGCCCAAGAAGACCGGGCCTAGGGCTGGGCCCCAAAAAAGCCCCCCTTCCCCAGTTAGGAGTAGGTATGTATATGATATTGTAATTGGTTTGGTGGACAAGGAACCTTCAATCCACATTAGTGGAAATTTGGAGTTGTCAAGTCTTGAACCTAGGTTTTGGATATATAACATAGAAAACACAACATAACCATTGAACCAAAGCGTCTTTATTCAATGTGGGCTAAAATTTATATATATTTTTTGCTCGGCAGCTAAAATTTATATATTAACAATTCATTATTTAACTAAGCCAGGAGCCCCACTTAACGATTTGGCCTAGGACCACCAAATATATTGGGCCTCCAAATACATTAGGTCGGCCCTAGTCCCACGTGGAGCGATGAAAATTGTGCGGTGATCATAGCACTTCTGAAGAAGGAAACTATAATTTCTTGATAGTTTAGTATATATACTTTTTTTGTAGAAATGACATGAAGGAGCTGTCGAACATCAAAAGAATACTTAGATATTTTCAACTCATGTCAGGGTTGAAGATTAATTTTTTCAAAAGCTCCTTGTGTGGTGTGAAAGTTCCCCATCATGATGTGATTGCTTAGCGCAAGTTATGGGGTGCAAAGTCGAATCACTGCCAATTAAGTACTTAGGCTTGCCTTTGGGTGCTAACCCCAAAAGAATAAAGACATGGGAATTTGTGGTGGAGAAGATGGAAAAGTGGTTAAGTGTGTGGTGTGGCCGGTACAACTCTTCGGGGGGCAAGCTCACGCTGAGCAATTCATCACTAGCAAACCAACCTATATACCTCATGTCTCTTTTCAAACGTACTGCTAGTGTCAGTAGCAAAGATTCTAGAGAAAATTCAAAGAAGATTTTTTTGGGGGGACATGATCGGTAAGAGGAAACTTCACTTGGTTAAATGGGAGGTGATATGCAAGAAGAAGGAATATGGAGGGCTAGGAGTCAAGAATCTGATGATTCAAAATCTGTCTTCTAGCCAAGTGGTGGTGGAGGTTCTCTAAGGATTCGGACTCATTATGGGTGAAGGTAATCCGAAGGAAGTACGATCTAGATCAGGGATGTTGGTTTCCACGTCTGCCGGCCTTAGGAAGGGCTTTAAGTATTTGGAGGGATATATGTGCTCTTGGGGCCATGTCCTCTTGATTGTATCGGGTCTATCATCCGGGAGCGGTTTCGATTGCAGATTCGATATGGCCTAGTGATATCTTTCTGGAATCACGTCTGGTAGGGTGACACAACGCTTAGAGAGGAATATCCTCGTCTTTATTTAATTTCCACTCAAAAAGAGGAGGTGGTCAGTGAGGTGTGGGGTGGCTCGAAAGCTGAAAGATGGAACCTATGTTTTGGCCGAGACCTTCGTGATTGGGAGGCAATCCAAGTGGTGAAACTAAAACAGAACCTGTTGTTAGTAACCTTGGACTCCTCCAGTCGTGATACAGTTCTTTGGGCATGGTCCTTTGATAATCTTTTCTCGGTAAAGTCAGTATACATCTAGTGGGAAAGGTCTCAGAATCTTAGAAACCCGATTTTGGAAGCTCTCTGGAAAAATCTCAGTCCAACTAAGGTGGAAATATTTGCGTGGATGGCTATTTAATCCAAGGTGGCTACAAAATCGGTGTTATGGGACAGAAATTTGCTTCTAGAGGGACAATCTCCCCTTTGCCCGTTTTGTGCTTCTCAGTTGGAAACACCCCAACACTTGTTCTTGCATTGCCAATTCTCGTGGGATGTTTGGTCGCAGATTCTGGATTGGTGGCATATGAGATGGGTGTGCCCTGCCTCTTTGGAAGCCCATTTCATTTGGTGGGAGGATAACCGGTTCAAGAGTTTGGAGAAACGTGTGTGGGAAGTTACCTTTTTTGTTACTGTGTGGTCCTTGTGGCTAGTGAGAAATGATTATGTGTTCAACAATGTAGCAACGAGAGCTAGAGACGTTGGGGAGCAGGTTAAAACTCGAGTCGCTATGTGGATGAAGGCAAAATTCAATATTAAGGTGTATACGGTAGAGGAATTTAACGTGTTTTTGGATGGAACAGAACCAAATGGCCCCAGCAAAACCATGCTTCAGCACGCTGGTGATCAACGGACGCACGCTGGTGCATTGCCGCGTGTCAGTCATCAAGCATGGAGCCAGCTTCCAATGGCGCACGCCAGTTACCCAGTGGCGCACGCCAATTGTTCCCAGTCAAATCACCTTTTTTGGGACCACTTGCTTGGGACTTTTGAGCCACCCTAACGCATGCAACAGTTCTCCTGATGATTATTTCGTCCAGGGCTGTCCCCTTCTCCCCTACATCTCCTTTCAAGCCAAGTCCCACGCATTTAATGCATAGGAGACTCCCTCCAAAGCCAACCAGCTCTCAAACCAGCTGGTTACCAGCCCCCCTCTCCTCTATATATACTCCATCTCTCACTCTTGCAAAAGGTTTACCAAGTTACAAAGGGGTTCAATTTCATCAATACTCTCAAGTTCTCTCTCTCTAGTTCCCTCTTGTTGCTTCTTCTTTCATGTGTTGAAAGGCCAAGCAACACACATTCCCCCTCTACTGATCACAGTACACAGTCCATCTCTCATCCACCCTTTCCATTCAAAGTTCAAGCTCAAACACCACATCATACGAAGGTATACCACCTTTTGCTCTGAAAGCTGTTTGGCCCGAGGAGGGAACTCGGTGGTAATCAATACCAGGCCTGGGTTCGTAGCTAGCATATAAGCAATGTCGTAGGGGATAGGTGGCGCCCGATCCCTATAGCCGTCTTGATTATGATTGCATGGCGGGGTAGCGTGGGGTCCATCGATCACCCTCATTTTATGATCTTTTCATGTTGATCACCTTTTAGCATGCTAAGAACCAGTTTACAGCTTTCCATATTTTAGAACTGTGTAGTTAGTCGTCTGTTATAATTGTGTAGTAAGGCCTCTGGGATCCTTCTGGTCCTGTTCCAGAACCCAGATAAGGCAAAGCCAAGCATTGGACCAAAAGAGCAAGTGGCGCACGGTACCGCCTGACCTACGTGCGCCAGTTGTTCCCAGTTCCAGTATCTGGCCCTTGCTTCCTAGCTCAGTTCAGGCCTTTGCTTGATCCCCATTCTGTTTATGGGGTGTTCAATCTGTTTATTTCTGTTTGATTTGTTGCTGTACTCTGTAACCATATATATGCTGCTATATCAACTGCGTGGTTTGTCCTGGGTGTGCACTAGTCCGTTCCAGAGCCCAGAGGGTTGAGTTCAGAAGCTGTGAGCTTGGGCCCATCGGCGCACGCCTGTCCTATGGTGGCGCACGCAGGGTTCCCTTGTATGCAGTGGCCTGACCAGTGCATACAGGTCCATTCCTGCGTGAATCATTCTGGGCCAGTGTGTTCCAGTTCGTCCAAAACGCTCATAGAAGCGCTTGTTCTCAATCTATTATCATTATTCATATGCTATTCACCACATTTTGCCATGTAAATGCAACCTGTCATTTGTTAATCCCCATTAACTGTTCCCCAGCCCTAACTGGCTAATAAATGATTAAAAGAGAGAAAAATGCAAATGTTTTACAAAATGCCTGAGTAGAGACCGATCTTCGGATTGGGCGAGAGGGGTGCCATAAAACCCTTCCCCTCTCGTAACCTGGCTCCCGAACCTCAGATATCGAAGGTGATGACGGTCCAATCTACAAGCCTTTTAAATCAAACGAACGTGAACAAAAACGTTTTCAAATCGGTTTCTTGGGTACTTTCCGCAAAACCCGGGTGGCGACTCTCTCAAAACAGCACTTCGTCATGCTTTCAAACAGAAGAGCGCAAACCGAACTTTTCGCAAATCAAAAATGCAGGATTTTTAGGGGCGTGTGCCCACAATTATGTGTTCAACAATGTAGCAACGAGAGCTAGAGACGTTGGGGAGCAGGTTAAAACTCGAGTCACTATGTGGATGAAGGTAAAATTCAATATTACGGTGTATACGGTGGAGGAATTTAAGGTGTTTTTGGATGGAATTAGATTGCTTAAGTTGTAAATTATTTTCTGGCTGAGGGGGGTCTAGCCAATTCCCTGTTCGTGGTTTTTGTGGGGAGTTTTGGTTTCCTTGTTTTCTTTCTTTCTACTTGATTGAGTAAATTTTACTTACTTCAGTCAAGCCCCCGATGTATCCTTTCGAGTTAGAATAATATATTTCGTCTTGCCGAGAAAAAAAAAATTTCAGAGTTGGGTTTTCCATTTGTAATCGTCGACTAAAGTTTCTGGAATTGTGGTTGGTTGTGGTGAAAGATTTGACTCTCGAAACAAGTTTTACAATAGCCATTTCCAAGTCTATTTCATTTTATTTTATTTTGTTTTGTTTCTTCTCCATTTTTTCTAGAATACTATATATATTCTTTCCTTTTAATTTTTCTAAATCTTGTTTCATTTTCCCCCAAACTTCTCAGACCTCGCTATTTGCACAGATCTTCTTCTAATCCAAATTTTCTATCTACTAATTTCCAGTAGCTTTGAGTACGTAATTCATTTTTATCTAATTTTCTACTAGTTCTAGCATTATTTTATATCTTTCTCCGCAATTTTTCTTTTATTTCTAGTATAGTCTTATTGAAGTACTATACATTCTATTATTATATGGAAAATTCTAAAACAGCCCAATAAGCTGACAATATAGTAAATTTATGAATGTGTATTATAAGGTGTACAAAGTACACAAGTATACGTGTTTTTCTTGTCTTCTAGTGTGTCTATCGTCAGTTCAGTGGATTGAAAATAACAAGACCATTATTATATATAGATTTGATTCTAAATTTTAAGTATATCTCTAGCTCATTTATCTAAATTCTAAACTATTCGATGTTCTGATACTAAAATGACGCACCACTAACACGTACAGAATCGAAAACCATTTTTAGAACAAATTAAAGTCTAGTGGCAGGAATATTTATTTTGAATATAAAGTACGTACGTACGTGGGGTGAAGAGATGTAATGGTATTAATATTTTAAAGTCTAAAGTGCATTAATGGAAAAATAGTCCAAGCACCATGTTGTTTGTAAAATACTACTCTCTCCGCCCCACTTTAAATATCTCATACGGAAATTCGTGCAATTTTAAACACCCAAAAAATATGTATTTATATATGTGTGTGTATATATATATGTATAGAGTCCCCTTCTAATAAGGATTACCTTATTTTAATAAAATGTGGACCTCCCTTTCCCGATCGAATTTCGATGATTCAAGCCGCTCAATGTGTTCAGAACGTGATTTTAAGGATACTTGGGAGAAATCAGCAAAAAAAAAGACCGGGAAGGGCTTCATCCGCGCAGTTTTTGTTTATTTTTTATCGAACGGTTCAAATAAAAACTGCTCAAATCAAACCCTTCCCGGTCATTTTTTTTGCCGATTTCACGCGGGTACCCTTAGAATCACTTTCTGAACATATTGAGCGGCTCGGATCATCAAAATTCAATCGAAAAATGGGAGAAATGGGGAGGTCCTTATTTTAACTAAAATAAGGACCTCCTTATTTGAAGGAGATTGTGTGTGTGTGTATATATATATATATATATTAATTATTTTTTTAAATTTTCTTACACCAAATTAAAGTACTCAATGAGCACTTTAATTAATTTGGAGTAAGAAAATAAAAAATAATACGTACAAATATATATTTTTGGGGGTTTGAAATTGCATGGATTCCCGTAAAGAATATTTAAAATGAGACGGAGGGAGTACTTCTCATGCAAATGGTTATTTCAACAAATCATGATACAATGCATGAATCTACATACGGGCTATTTTGGCAAAATAAGCTACTCTGCTTCTTCTTTTTTTTTTTTTTTCCTTTTTTTATTCAATTTTTTTTCTCATTTGTGAGTTTTGAGTCATATTTTTGTAGATTATTGATTCGTCTCAACGAAAAGAATCGAAAAAGTAAGAAATTATGATCGAAACTCATAATGTTTTAAATAAAGACAAAGATAAGCCAATATAAAAATTTGACGCAAATTAAACCGAAAAATGCAGAAAAAATTAGAATAGAGACAAAAGAAAAAGAAAAAAGCCAAGTAACTTATTTTGCCAAAACACCCCGTAATTATTCCCAGTTATCTTTTATGTCATTCGACTTTCAAACTTACGTTAACCATTTTTGTTAATTACTACTTTCATGTCTAAAATGAAGAGTTCTTTTATTTTTCCGTTTTTTTTTCCCTGATTTTGTTGTTAATTTCTTTGCAGCTAGTCGTGGATCATGAACAAACAATCCAAGTCCAAGTTCTTGAATAGAATTTCAGCTAGCTCATGATCATATTTGGACATCACCTTATCTCACCTTCATGAGATTTGAGTAAAACTGGATGGTCATATTAAATGGACAATAACTGATTGGTTCGTATGTGAAATCATATATACTAAATGAAATGTGTAAGAAGGGCTAGTTTAGGTTGTTTTTTCAGGGGACTGTTTTGCCCGTTTATCGGTGGAGGTGTTCTCTCTTCTTTGTTTCCTTTCTGCAAGGTGTTAGTGTGCTGGAGGCGTTTTCTTTTCAGATATAGGCGTGTCGGGGTTGGTTCTTTTCTTTTATTGGCTTCTTGCCAATGTCTTTTGGTCTTGGATAGATCTTGTCTGTCCTTGTTCCTTTTAATCTTTGTTCATTTTCAGAGATTAATAAAATTTCTTTTGTTGAGCAAAAAAAAATGAAATTTGCGAGAAAGGTTCAAATCTGAACCCGAATACAATAGTATATTCTTGAGAGTATTGTGCCGAGGAGGCGAGGATGATTAATAATTAGTGGCAGAATGGAATGATCTAGACGGGTGAAGGACAATGCATACAGTATAGAAGAGATCCACGCAGTGCTGGCTCTCCTAAGGATCACTCAGTTGGGTTGAGGTCATTCATAAATCAAAGAGAAAGAAGGCCTATAGAAAGAATGTTATCTCTCTAAAATTCAGTGCTCATTGAATTGCCCATTCTAACTCATCTGAGAAATCTAAAAGGAAAGTCTCTTATTTATAGGCACCCTAGGCCAGTACTTAGGCATCGAGTAGACAAATTAAACTCTCCAAATGTGTCCCCTCCATACTTCCCCCAGCCACCGCGAAGGTCTCGCGAGTGCACCCCCTCTTCGCGGCGCCTCCTTCTCTTTCAAAGCCCACTAGATTCCCCCCTTCGTGTATGGGAAGGTCAAGACTAACTCTGTCATGCCTATATCGGTCTTACCATTCGGCCTGAGCACACGTAGATGTGCAGGTGATGAATATGTTTGTGGGCAGCCATCGTACGTGTTGACTCCCTTTCTTTGGGCCGCACTACCCCTTGTCCTTTTTGGCCTCTGGAGTTCGATCTCTTCCCATAGGCATACTCAGGTCCAAGCCTCGCCCCTGAGTAGCCCGCGTATATTTTAGCGTATTGGGGATCGGGCCCTTGACGATCGTGGGAGGAGGCGCGCGCCACACTTCTCTTGTGAGCTGGCAACATGTCGCTCATCTACGAGTGCGCGTTCCTTATTATGATAGATTGGTCGAACATCGGAGCATTGTCAACAGTTGACTTGTTGAGCCATCTTAGAATATATGCACAAGATATCATAGAATATAAAACTAAGAGAGCTATAATACCGTCACTATCCGAATGTGTCCAGTGTGCACCTTTTTTTATCGTAGTATAACATCATAATATTAATTCAAATACAAATTCAGAATATTTGTTTACAAATTTATAACATTTCGTATAGGAATTCATCGTACTTGTACATAAATTCATATCATCAACCTTGAACTTATAGCATTTATATATGTTGCATGGCAGAATTGTATCAATGTTATGAACTTATGTGCGCGCACATGTGATGAATTAAAGATTGATATAATGAATTTCTTTGCGCATACGTCTAGGGGTGGTATAATACGAACCCAAATAAGGTGTGCAATGTAATATTTTCACAAACCATGGAGGCACTCGATAACTACACGAGTAAGGTTGAAAATGAAGCGAGCAGCTCGCGAGCTTGGCTCTTTAACGCTTTTTTCTGCTCGATGATCATTTAGTAAATAAGCTGAGCTCGAGTTTGAATTTTCGGCTTGTTTGGTAAACGATCATTCAACAAAAACTCGGCTCTTTAAGGAAGGCTTGATCGACTCGATTAAAGAGGCTCATTTAGTAAATGACTAAACTAGACTCGTCAAGGTTGGAACCGAACTCGAGCCCAAGTTTTTTGCTCGTTTAGCAAATGAGCCGAGCTCGACAAAACTTGGCTTGGCTCGGCACGACAATTAATGGTTCAGGTATGTTTGCTAACTCTTATCGCTAAAAAAAACTTCAACAACCTGAACCATCATTTGCAAAAATAGACGGTTCAAATGGTGCAGAGCGTAGGATACCCCGAATCTAAGGGACTCGACAAAAACAAGAGAGATTACCTAAATACCAGGGGGGGTGGTGCATCTAAAGATGTACCCTTCCCTAGTTCCAAACGCTCTTTGTTTTTGCATACATTCATATGCTTATCTGTCGGGCAAACCCCACAGAAAAAGACGCACCCCACTCCCTCACGCGCACAAGACCCCACACATCCCCCTCCACACACTAACCCTAATTCCCAAGTTCTCTCTCTCACTCTCTCTCCATCTCTTTACCTGAACGTAGAGAGAGAAACAAAAACTTTTTTTTAGTGAGAGGAAACCGAACCCAACGCCTTTGACACTCACTCCCCTCGTCGCCAAAACCTAAGGAAAGAGAGAAACAAACAAAGAGAGAAAAGGGAAAAATCTCTCTTATCAAGCTTTCTACTTGTTATAGTATCAGTTTATTTGTACTTCCAAAGTGTCTCTATTCTCAGCTTCTTTCTTACACTTTCTCTCTCTCTCTAAACTGTCCAATCTCATGTAGGTATCTGTGTGTTTTCTGTAGTTTTCAGGTTTAGATCATCCTTGTGTTCTTGGTCAACTGCCTCATCTTTCTCTCTCAACAAACCAAAGAACCCAAACCCTCCCTTCTTTTAATACCCTTTTTTTTTTGTGCGTCCTAGAGATTCTTCAGATAATACCCAATTCAATTCAGATCTATCTGAGCTGAAACCAACTGCTGTGAGTTTTGTCTCGAATTCCACCTGAATTTTTAGCTATGAGAAAGCGTTGACTACTGCTTTCTTATCTTTCGCTGTTTGAAATTTTCTTTGTTGGATCATTTGACTTCAGGTCGAACCACGTAAATTCTTGTGTCTTAGCTCTCGATTTCTTGAGTTCCGAACATGTCGAACCGGTGGTGGACCGGGCAGACGAGTTTACCCGGGATGGAACCGTCGTCGGCGGGCATGAAGAAACCGGATCTGGGCATATCCATGAACGAGAACAGCAGCGGTGGAGGCGGCGATCAGGAAGAGGACGAGAGGGAGAACAGCGACGAGCCGAGAGAGGGCGCGATTGAGGTCGCCACTGGCGGGCGGCGACCGCGTGGCCGCCCTCCCGGGTCGAAGAACAAGCCGAAGCCTCCGATTTTCGTGACCCGGGACAGCCCCAACGCGCTCCGCAGCCACGTCATGGAAGTGGCTAACGGATCGGACGTGGCCGAAAGCATCGCGAACTTCGCAAGGAGAAGGCAGAGAGGTGTTTGTGTGCTGAGTGCAAGTGGCACGGTGACCAACGTAACCCTAAGGAACCCTTCCTCGACGGGTGCGGTTATGGCTCTACACGGCCGGTTCGAGATTCTCTCTCTAACCGGCTCGTTCCTGCCAGGGCCCGCCCCGCCTGGATCGACCGGGATGACCATATACCTGGCCGGCGGGCAGGGGCAGGTGGTGGGCGGGAGCGTTGTGGGCCCGCTCGTCGCTGCTGGACCGGTCATGGTGATCGCGGCGACGTTTTCCAACGCTACGTACGAGAGGCTGCCGCTGGAGGAGGAGGAAGAAGGGAGTGGAGGAGGAGGAGGACAGGGGCAGGTCGGCGGCGGTTCGCCGCCAGGGATGGGAAGCGGCGGCGGCGGTGGTGGAGGGCAGCAGCATGGTGGGATGGTGGGTGAGCCGGGTTTGATGCCGGTTTTTAATCTGGGACCGAATAGTCTGGTTCCAAATGGTGGACAGATGAGCCATGATGCCTTTGCTTGGAATCAAGGTCGCCCTCCATACTAGAGGTAACAAATACAGTGTAGAGAGAGAGAGAACTCTAGAGAGAGAGAGAGAGAGAGAGAGAGAGAGAGAGAGAGAGAGAGGAGGGTATTTTCTCTAATAAAAATGTGATATGTGAAAAGAATGTGAGGGTTGGAGATGAGATTAGCTGAATTTAAGGTTTTTACATGTGTACATTTTTCTTCTGACTGATGTATGGGGTTATTCTACTTTCCGTTACGTTCTTTTTTTTTTAATCTTTAGTTGAGTAAAATATTTCTTATTTTCTATGGGTTTTAGAAAACATAATGATTTCCTAAGCACAAATTTCCAGTAAAAAGCTTGACTATTTTTGGAGCTCCATGATGTATTTGGGAAAAAAATAGTAGGAGTACTATTTTAACTAAAGAGTTATTCAAACAAAGGGAGCCTGCAAAGAAATTTTTTATTAAATTCGATAAGGGTATATCGAAGGGAAAGAAGAGCCTGTTCATTTCTCTTTGTTAAACAAACCGAGTCTATTGATTTTTTGTTTCCCTAAATTTAGTTAGTAGTAGTAGTTTATGTTTCATGATTTTCAAGCTCAAATTTACAAATACAAAATATATATCTTTTGTTTGTTGAATTCATCCTTTCGCAATCTACAAACCCTAGTTTAGGCTCTAGTGTCTTGCGAATTCATAGCTGGCTTTTGCATTTTGGCGAAAAATTCTGGAGCACGAATTTTTTTTCTCTCCTCATTCTTCTTTCGAAAATTATAGCAAGTTCTTCACGTACATATAAATCAAGATATCGGGATTGGACTATCAATCGATTCATAACCTTTTGAGCACAACGCAACGAATTTTGATAGCTGAAACCAATCTATTTCCTTTCTTCTTCTTCTGATGATGATGATGATGAAGATGACGACGACGATGACATGAAATAAAAGGTTCATATGTAGCAAAATTACAAACGAACTAAACCCTAGATTGTGTGAATTGGGTGCATTTGATTACTTTCCAAATGTAACACTAACGAACCCACAGTTATTAAAATCGTATAGTGAGTCTGTGACTGAGAATTGGAATATCCTTCTTGTTGGCATAAGTTCCATGACGCTTTGCCACATTTGATGGCTTGTGTTTTTCCATCATGTTACCCTCAATGCATTCTTATCGAGTTTTATTATATCTCCTTTTGCCGATTAAAAAAAAACATGCGTAATTGAGAGATCAGGGTCGGGTCTTACTGAATGCGAGATTTGATTACTAATTTCTCTCTCATTATGTGCCTTTGTTCTCTGAATTTGCGGTTAAATATATTGATCGAGTTTGGCTTGTTTGTATGGCTTTTGATGATATATAGCACATTCTTTTGGAGCACATGGGATGTGTCATTTGCAGCTTCCATCAGTAGTTTTTCCGTTTAGGGAAAGGGAAGAACTTCATAGATAATAAAGACGGAGAAACAGAGAGGCAGAAATATAATAAAAACGGAAAAACAGAGAGACGGAGAGACAAAGAGATACTAGCGTAAATATTGGAAACTTTGCATAGCCGGATTCAGTGAAAGCACCTATATTTCAAAGATTTTGAGCCAATATTGCCCACATAATACGGATTTAACATGAGAAGTCTGCGCTAATTAATTGAAAAAAAAATAAATCCTTGGAATATATATCTCTAGTGGTGATGATGTTCTCCTACCATCCATTGTCCAGGTACCCATCATTAAAATATTTATTTATTTTTTCTCATCGAGCTGAAAAATATAAAATTCTCATTTTTAGCCCCTAATTTGGAGATCACTTGTATTCTGAGAATGATCCTTAACTATCTACAGAACTTAATTTTGCTCCATTCTTTTAAGAGTACATTGCTGAGTCTAGTGTGTTAAAGTTTTTAGAGAAGCGTCATACTTCATACTGCGATGAATTTTAATATATATATATATATATAATGAATGATTATATGCGAAGGGAATATCTTTCGTTTATACCAACAAAAGGAAATCATATATAAGAAGGACGAATCTTAATATCGTACAACAATTTAGTTTTTCATCTTTCTATCTAACCAATCGTTCCACGTTCTGCCCACTCTAAAGAGCAACTGCTGGTGAGCTTCTTAAGCAAGCTCGATCTCATGGCGAGGCCTTCAATGAATTTCCTTCTTTAAAGAATTATATACTTCTACCTCCCATCTTGCAGCCCTTGCCGTTTCAACAAGTGGAGTGCATAAGCCCCTATTGAAGTAAGCGCGAGAAAGATTTGTATCGTGTGAGTACAGGGCAAATTAAGCCGATTCTGGGTTACATCAATGTCTGAAGTAATTGATCTTGGAGCCCCCAACGCTTTCTCCATGTGCTTGCTTTGCTATAGCTATAGGAAGATCTTGCCATCCTGAGCCTTTTCTTCTCTAGCTATAGGACTGCGCGCTATGAAATGGGGTCCTTCCTTCGCGTATCATATGTAGCAGCTTGGCTTCGTTCTGAACCAAGGGTGCATTCTAGCGGCCGCATAACGAATTCTGCTTCATTTGCTCTCTTCTTGACTCGAATTGAATTGAGCGCGAGGTTACTTACATTACGTACGGTCTCAAGCAAATTTTCACATGGCACCCCTTGGAATTCATTTCCTCTCTCCTCCTGGTCTCTAGGAAAAGGAATCATAAAAAGAATAATTGCAAATCCATATCTAATAATCAAAAACAGGAAAATTAAAAGTAAATTCAAAAGTCCCAATTTAATACTCCATCACTATGTCCTTAAGAAATTTTGTGCTCTCAGACGACAGTATCAAATCCTATGAAATAGTATTTTTGTGGCATCTCCAGGGTGGAAACTTTGAGTGGGTGCGCTTACGACAAATTATAGGTACAGATTTTGAGATTTTAGCTTTTAAAAAGTTGTTGCGAGTATTTACTAAAAATTCTTATCAACAGATTTTGGAAATCTATGAATTCCTAGAAGTTGAAATCGGAAATAAATTATGGGAAATGATTTTTTCAAGTACTCCATTTTTTGTTAATGGCAATCTCCTGCAATTGTATTTTTGCACCAAAAAATACACTTGCAGTGGAGTGCTGTTAACAAAAAAAGGAGTGGCAAAATCTAGCAGCCTAAATTATACTTATGATTAAGAGAAACTGAGTTTGATGTGCTTTTCAAATAAGATTTTATATTCAAAGTACACTTGAAACGAATTTTCAGTTTCTTACAATAAATAATACTAATAGCTTTTGTTTTTTTTTTTTTGCTCGGCTACTACTAGCTTTTGTTGTACCTGCAGTTTTTATTAAAGCTTAAAAATAATCCCACATATGTAGTAAAAGGTACGATGAAATTATTTATTTTTCAACTTTAATTTTAGTTAATACGTAAAGTGCAATACTGAGCCCCACTTTGTAAAATAAAAATAAATAAACTTGTATAATGTGATCAATGATTGTCTACACACAGCTTTCATTAATATTGTAATTAGACGATCCAGGAGATGATTGCGTCCGAATTGGAGTATGCATGGGGCGGGATGTGTGATTTAATTGAACTTCATTTCACTAAATGGTTAATTAAGGAGCTTATTAATAAACCTGACAGCTAGAGAGGAATGGCTGACAAACGAACCAAACCGTTCGAGTTCGATCAAGCTCGTGTTCGCAGTTAAAAACTTAAAATTAATTAAGCTCATTGGAGACCGATTTGTTATGTATGAACTTACCAAGCTTGAACATCTTTTTAAAGCTCGTTCAGCATAATTTCAAACCAAGCTCGAATAAATTATTGCTCGGCTCATGATTCAACTTTTAATTAAGGCATGAAAATTTTCAAACTACTTAAGATCGGTTCATGTTTGGCTCAATTTAAGCTCATTTGAAAACGTATGGTTCGTCTCTTAAAACAAGCCAAGCTCGAAAAGCATTTTCTTAAAGCTCGTTTCGGCTTAATTAAAATCCGTTTGAGATCAATACGTACGTCTCATAAACAACCCAAGCTCAAACACATTTTTAAAGTTCGTTAAATTTTTAAATCAAACTTGAATAATGAAAAGATTTTGTTTGGGAATGTTACAACATATACATTTCTATTTGGGTACGGTATGTCCAATGTGCACCTCTTGAATAGTTTGAATTCATAACATGGAATCCATACCATTATTATTTTTTAAATAGAGGTCATATCTATTTTAGCATTTTCCTAAAAAAAATTCTTTGTAAGTATATGATTCTGTGCATAAACCTACCTTGTTCCGCTAAAAAAATAAGTTTTTATTTGTCAAATAAATACTTATTTTTTAAATTAAATGTGATATATTATGAAAAAAATAATCTATTTCGTAAAGTAGAAAATAATACTCTTAGCCGAACATATAAACTATAAAATATAAGTGGTGCTATATATGCTTTCCCTAGATTCAGCCTCCACTTTTTTCCCATTCCTGATTTAAATAATAAAGAAAACGAACACTAAAAAATAAGACATTTAAGTTGGGTCCCAGAGTGACGTGTACTTGACTTTATCTTTTACGAGCAAAGAGAAATATTTGAACAGTGGACCAAGAACCCTATATACAAGGGTGAACAATTAGAAGTGATGGGGACACAATATAAAAGTATTCTTGGTGTGTGTGTGGACAAAAAAATTTGGTATCATTGACAAAGTCTCTTTGGTAACTTTTTAGATTTATGCTAATATTTTTAGATTAATCATCCACGAACAAAATCGAGAAAATAATGGAGAAAGTTACTATCGAATGTCCCAAAACGTTCATTAAAGACAGAAAAAATTTAGAAATAGTTTGAAATTTTCACTTCTTTAGTGTCTTTTAAGGCCGTATTATGTAGACTTTTTTTTCACCTATCCATCATTTTTTCTAATTCGTCTGGGACAAATCATGATTTATTTTAAAATATTGGACGAAAAGCTAAATAAAAAATCGCTAAACATCAATAATACCCATTGTCTTCTCTTTAGAAAAAAAGAGAGTATGTCCATACACACCCTTAATTAGTTGAGTTGTCAACAATCATATATATCTACGCATTTTACGATACTATGCGGCGTTGACAAGTGCAGTATATCTTTGAATGTAGACAATGAAATATGAATTTTATAGCATGATATATTAAACAAGATAGAAGTTGAATTGAAGACATTTTAAAATAATATTGACATGCTCTGTGAAACTACCATTTCCTTATGTCAGTTCATTCCATATTTGAGTATAGTTTACATAAACTAGAGCCAATTTTTATTTTTTTTGATAGCAACCTCAAGGGAGTATGAGAAATTATAACCTCAATGAATTGGTGGAAAGTTGCAAATGGAGTGGAGTTCAGTTGACCTCCTTTACATATTCATTTGTATATAGACAGGGTTCGATCCCCGTAAGTCTTCTCTCCTTCCCCAACTCCTCTAGAATAGTATAGATTAGGATTAACGAATGACAAAAAATAAAATAAAATTGAAGGACAGTCTTGCATGTCATTTTTTAGGTAAAAAGAGAATGTAAAAAATTATCGATACTTTGGAACTAACTTTATTTTTATTACATGGTTTTTGATTTATAATGGACCAAAATATGAAATTATTTCCCTTTCAACACATGATTAATTAACTAATCGATTTTTATTTTTTTTTGCCCATAAGAATAGATGTGCGTCTTATTATATACGGTTGTTGTTCGGTAATCAAAAGTGGGTGGACTCTGGCTTTATATTTGAGGGACTGGGGATTATGCTGTCGAGCATCTTCTTGCAAAGTGGTGCCCAACGGTTGATCCGCCGCTCATTTTGGCACAAACAACTCAGATTAAATCTGAATGCATACAAATTTAAATCGTCCATTGCTCGTTTAAGATTCGAGTCGTGCGTCGATTGCCGAGATGAAGGATCGGGTTCACCGCTTTGCAGCATATATTCGAGGGAGTCATTGGTTCCTTAAATCCACTATATGATAAACAAATCGATTGGCTCTAAATTCCTAATACTTATAAATAATAATAGAGGAGCATTAAAATTAATTATAAACAATTAATGGTTTTGTTTGATTTGTTTGCACATCAGTGTTGGATTATGTTATTTTTTAACAGGGACTAGCAGGCGGCGCCTACCCATTATATTATACAGGTCAAAAGGGTCGGTCATTGCAGTAGCTAAACAACAATTTCCAAACAGGTTATAATTTCTATCAATAGTTATTGATCTCCTTTTTTTTTTTTTTAAGGGTACTTAAATAATAATAATATAAATTAACCATTGGAAGGAAAAATAGTTTTCATTTAGGGGAACGACGCCAGCAAAATAAGAATAGTTTTCAGTGGAGGTCCTTCAACTTTTTGAGTTTTTAGGCATAAGGCCAAAATATGTTTAGGCACTTTTATAGGATCTTAGGGTACACTTTTCTATTATAGAATTTTAGTAGTTTAGGCAATTTTATAAGATATCCTAGGGTTTTAGGCACTTTTATAGAGTATCTGGGTTTTAGGCACTTTCATAGACACATTTGTCCTTGTATTTGATTGAAAAAGTATTTGTCCTTGAGCTAAAAAAAATTGTACTCATGGGTTGTTTGATATCCCATATTCAGCACTTAAAACTAAAACAATTAAGTAACGAGGTGGTTCTACGGATAACCAATTAAACACCTAAAAAAACATCCAAAATCTCAATCTCATAGTTCCCGATTAAATTTTTATGACCCGAACCGTTCAATGTGTGCAGAATGCGATTTTAAAGGTGCCCACCAGAAATTAGCAAAACATATGACCGGGAAGTGTTTGTTTTGAGTATTTTTTAATTGAATCGTTTATCAAATCTAAGCTAAAAATTGCTCAGATCAAGTCCTTCTCGGTCTGTTTTTTGACTGATTTCTCGCAGTTACCGTTAAAATCACGTTCTAATCACATTGAGCTGCTCGGATCATTAAAATTTGATCGGGAGCTATGAAGTATTTTTTTAGGTGTTTAATTAGTTGTCCCCGAAACCGCCTCGATTAAGTAATAAGTGATTAAGCAGGTTTAATAACCATATTTTACATTACTTACTTAACATATTAAATGCTACTTAAAATATAGCGTAAAAAATTGATAAAAATTAAGTAGCTTTATCAACCACCACCACCACCACGAATCTACCAACACCGTCGTCACTCAACCACCACCACCACCACCACTCCCACACCACCACCACCATCACTACTTCCACAACCACGCTACCACCACCATCACCACCACCACAACCACGCTACCACCACCACAACCACCGTCACTCCACCACCAACACCGCCACCACCACTCCACTCCAATCTCCCCCCACACCACCACTCTACAACCACTAAACTACCACGCCGCCACCATCATCTCTTCACCACCACCACTACTCCACTCCACCCCCACCACCATCAATCACTTCACCACCACCACCACCACTCCACTACCACCACCACTCTACTCCACCCCCACCACTACCACGCCGCCACCACCACTACCACGCCGCCACCACCACAGCGCCACCATTGCACCACCATCAATCCATCACCACTATCACATCACCATCACCCCACCGCCACCATCCCATCTCCACCCTCACCGCCACCATTCCATCACCACCACCACCACAATCACCAAAATTAAAGAGAATCAGAACTAAAATATAATTTAGTGCTTAATATATTTATCAAACAGCTTTTCAGTTTAAAAAATTCAACTTTCAGTACTTAATTTTCAATTTTTAATTTCAGTTTTCAATTTTATCAAACAGCCCCTAAGTCTCCCAATTAATTACCCAACAGTTTGGAAATTCAACAGGTACTCCTACATCCCTTTAGTTTAAACTTTAAACTCCGGCTCAACAGTTTGGAAGTTTGACTCTACCTGGATTCTTTTTTCCTTACCCCTTTACAATATTTTTTTTTTGTCAATCGAAAATTCATTAAACAACTACGAATGGGAGAACCGCAACAGGAGAGTGCATTTTAGTTAAATTCATTACAGGCCCAGGCATAAAATAAATAAACTAGTCTAATACTCGCCTAAGATTTAGGCTATCGTATCCCTGATTATGTACTCCCTAACAGAAAGAGGGATGTCAGCAACAACCACGAGCTCTTCTTCTTGTTCAGCCCCAACCCGAGCAAGATGATCATCAGCACACTGATTTGCATTTCGATAAGCGTTGTGTTGGTGCGGCGCATAAGGTACTGGGCTTCGTTAATGATAACACTTTGAGGATGATTAGCTAGCTGCAGGGCTTCTCTCATTGATTAAGTTGACTTCTATGAGAGAGTCCGACTCAATAAGCTTGACATTATTAATTAAATCAAGAAGAAAAATGAAGGCAGTACAAAAGCTCAAGTCATCGTATATATATGTACCGCGATTAATCTTATTTCTACAACTTAAAACGTATGTTTCTCTACATATAAATCATATGATGGCCCTAAACCCTAAACCACTTCAATCGCAATCTTATAAAAAGAAAAAGAAAAAAAACACATGCATTTGTTTATGTTGTTATTTCTACAATTGGTAACAGAGCTAGGGATAAGGGAAGAGAAAGTTGCATCTGACAACGGTAAAACCCAAATTAATACATGTACGTATAGCGGTATAGGGGGTGCTATCTTTGTGGCTATGTTCTTGCTCCAAAGTGATGCCTCGTGCTTGGGTTTATTTTAATCTTTGTAATTTGTTTTCAAATTATAACAAAATCCTTTTTGCTACTAAAAAAAATCGTGCAGAATATTCCAAAGAAGTGAAGAGTGGAACTCAAGCTGTATGTATAGCTACAGAACAAACGGGTTACTTAGGCATCACCATCCATAAGTAGAAAACAAGTACATGAATGCTTTATTTAGTACATTAAATAATTTCTCAATGATGTGAATGGATTATATTTTATGGTAATTCTGAATTTGGTTTATCTATTAAGCTGCAAGAAATATTCTGTTTAGAATTGAACCACAAAAAGCGATTTGAAGTCCTTATTTGAGAAGTCCAAAGTGTTAAAACGTAGACGGCACAAGGATGGGACCATGGGGGTTCTAGTGGCAGCGACCGCCATAACAAGAATTTTAGAAAATGCAATTATATATAAGAATAAAAAACATTATCCTCAACTTATATAGTCTCGCCACTGCTAGGTTTTTTTTCTTATTTTTTATTACTCCATAATAGTCATAAATCTTCTACTAAATCTAAATTCAATGCCAAAGTGAAATAATATAAATGATGATGTATAATTAAGAGAAAAAAAAACTCCACATTCTAACCCTAAAATAACTTAACTTAAAAAATTATGGGAATTTAATTATAATGCCACTCTTCAAATTTATAATGTCACTCCCAAAAGAGAGTGCGGTTATCAATTTGAGAAATCTATATAGGGTTCTGGAGAGTGAGATTAATTATAAATTTGAGGAGTGACATTATCTTTATGCATACCGATTCTCTAGACTATCACTGAATGAAGCATGGTAATATGTACATAAATCGAATTGGGTCTCTAGGCCTGCCCTCTCTGATGCCATTTGGCTTTGATTTGAGGGTATGGTTTCGTAGAAAAACAGGAATATGGGCTACTGTTGAAGTGGTAGTTTGAGAGCAATCACTTTGTACATATTGTCAAAGGTTTGGCCTGTCTCCAATCCTCCCCCGCCCATACCCCCAATGATTGAGAACTACGTGGGTTCTGTTGTTGTTGTTGTTGCAGTGACATTATTGATGCCCAAAATTAATGTTAGTATTTTTTCATACTCCATGTGCAAATGAAAAACATTATTTACTATAGTTTTTGTAATGTTTTTTTTTTCTCGGTAAACGAAATATTTATATATATAGTTTTTGTTATGTTATTAATTTTTTTTGGAGTAGATGACTATTAATACTGTAATGCATCTTTTTTATGTTTTTAGTACATATATATTTCGCCACTATTAGGATAAAATCCTGGTTCCGTCCTTGGACGGGCGGTATCCAATGTTTTAAATAGCAGTAGCGGTATACGTAATGAGAATCGGATGTCACAATCGTAAAATTTTTTAAAATATTTTTGGCGCCGGAGCCCTTGAAGCAACTGTAGTTGTCATGTAGCAACCGTGAAGCAGACAGAAAGTCGGGTTAAAAGCGATACATAACTAGTACCGACTTACAGCCATAACAGGCTGTAGCTGTCATGTAGCAACCGTGAAGCAGACAGAAAGTCGGGTAAAAAGCGATACATAACTAGTACCGACTAACAGCCATAACAGGATGTAGTGGCACGGGAGGAACGAAGAAACGCTACATAGGCGATGGGGCCGATATTAAAAAGGGTAATTTACATTGGCGCCATGAATTTGGAGGTGGACCTAGGATAAATTCTACTCAATTAGATCATGTTTTGACTTGAGTAGACAATAATACTACCAATATACGTTAAAGAAGACATTATAGGAATTTACTCTCTCTCTCTCTCTCTCTCTCTCTCTTCAATTTACCTCCTTTTTCTGTTAGTCAATTTACCATTTTTTGTTTCGATTGATAAATTTGTCATAGAATACCTGTTGGGTAGGGCTGCAAACGAACCAAGCTACTCGTGAACAGCTCAAGGCTCGACTCGTTAGGACTTGGCTTGTCAATAATCAATCAAAGCTCGAGCTCCAGTTTTGGGCTTGTTTAGTAAAAGAGCCGAGCTTAACACACCAAAGCTCGGCTTGGCTCGAAAAATTCAGCTCCAAAAAGTAGGTTCGGCTTGTTTATAGAGATTCGTTTAGTAAATGAATCGGGCTCGACTAATTTACAGGCGCGCTTGAGCTGCTCGAAGTCTAGTAAACGAACTGAGCTTGAACACAACAAAACTCGCCATGGCTCGGCTCATTTGACAGTTGGGTCAAACACTGGAGAAGTTTTTGGGTGCAAATTGGGTGCCACGTGGCGGTACCCAACTCACATCCAAGCCATTCAAATGTGTTTTAAACCGTACCAGATCCGAACGCACACACACTCTCTCTCTCTCAGCCGACCACTCTTTCTCACGTTCGGACAGTTTCGGATGCATGCTCGGGTACCACGTGGACTCCCTATTTGCACCCAAAAACTTTTACACACGCTGCCTAACGTTGGGGCTATGACAATCAGTGAACGAACGTGCAAGACACCCACTCACTGCAAATTAGTACTTAAAAATTCTTTCCACCATAGGTGGAAAACCATGGGTTTCCACCATGCATTACGGGTCTCGCCGTGTATTTTTTTTCAATAATCTGAATCGTTCATCTTGTAGGACTCGTATAGTAATACATTCACACAAAAAATTATATTTATCGGATATCTATAGGTATATTAAAAATAAATCTTAGTTTATAAAATAGACATCTATGGATTGTTTAACTTTAAACTTATCTACCGTCGATTTTTTTAAACCAAACTTCAATTTTTTATATACCTATCCATATCCAATAAATCTAATTTTTTTATGAAAATATACTACTTCGCGAATCTTACAATATGAACGATTCAGATTACTATAACGCACGCACGGTAGGATCCACAATTGATGGCGGTGGAAAACCCAAATTTCCAACCCAAGGTGGATGGAATTTACACTCAATTAGCAAAGGCGCGCACTTAACACAGCTTTAATTGGCTAATATTGTTGTGATTAGTGCTCCTTGTTTTATGGAACTTTGACTCTCCAATCGAAGGATCCTAAAACATGGGGGACCGCCTTCACATGGATTCACGGGTCGGAGCTAATTTTATACTAATTTCTGCCAAAAACAACATTAAAGCCCATCCTCTCTTTTCATAGACGAATCCAAAATAAAGTTTTAGAGAATCCTATTTAATTAGTGCATAAAGTTAATTTGTACAATTATTATAAATAGATCGAACTGAATAATAATTAGGAATTGCAAAGGGAAAAAAAATATCACTGTATATTTCATATATAAAAATGGTGATTGGATTTCGTGGGTGCTTTCATTTGGACATGGCTTCTTTGTAGTGCACCCTTTGCACCTCGATATCGACTTTAATTTTATAATTATCTGAAACGTTTATATTTTGAATATCAAGATATTTGTTGCTACCAAAGATTATTTTAAATAAGACATGTACAACTAAAATGATCCAAACTTAGATTTAAAATTTTGGTTTTTCAAGGGTTCCGATCCAGTGTACCCAATATCCAATTTACTGATCAAAAGTTGTTCGGATTATGTACTTAAGGAATGAATTAAAAAACTATCCATGGCAGACACTCCTTTTCCTCCTCCTTTTTTGAAAATTGATTTTTATGCTCCTTTTTTTATTATTATTATGGCACTCATTTTCTTGTCTTTTAGTATAAAAAAAAAAAAAAGGCACACAAAAGCTTCACGAAAAGACAAAAAATGGAGTGCCATAATCGAAAAAGGAAGTGTGAAAATCATTTCCCATTTTTTTCGACAAATTGATTCGATTTGCATGACTTTTTGTAGTCCACTTAGAGGTTATTTGATATCCCATATTTAGCACTTAAGACTAAAACAATTAAGTAATACTAAGTGATTATGTATGTTTAATAATCACATCTTAATTATATTGCTTAACAGATTAAGTGTCACTTAAAATGTGAGCTAAAAAATTGAAAAAAATTAAGTAACTTTTAATTACTTAATTCTGACTGAATTCTTATGTATTTGTATTCAACCACCACCGCCATCACTCCACCAACACCACAACCACTCCACCACCACCACCTCTACTCCACCACCATCACTCCACCACCACCATAGCCACCCCGCAACGCCACATTTGCACCAGCATCATTCCACCGCCACTATCACACCACCATCACTCCACCGCCACCATCCCACCTTCACCACTACCACTCTACCGCCACCACCCTCACTCCATCACCACTGGCCCACCACCACCATAATCACCAAAATTAAAAGATAATCAAAACTAAAATTAATTCAACATTTTTTAATTCGGTGCTTAAAATGTTTACCAAACAACTTTTTAGCTTAAAAAATTCATCATTCAACTTTCAGTACTTTTAATTTTTCAGCTTTCAGTTTCTAGTTTTATCAAACAGTCTCTTACTTACCCACATATACCAAGAATACCTGGCCGGCCTATGCTCTGGGAAAGCGACCTGAAGAGGGAGTGAGGAATGGAAACCCTTAATCCCGCTCGTCTCGTTCTGGATCCTTACACTGCGCTCGCGCTCTCAATTCTCATTCTCATGAATTTTAGTTGTTGCCTTGTTGGAGATGTGTTTCGAAAACACTTTCACGCTCGTGCTCTTGTGTTCCCGCTAATCATGTACGTGCACGGGAATCATGCGACTTCAATCCCACTGGCCGCTTTTGAAATTGGAAAATGCGAGACCTCTTTGAATAAAGTCTTGCATTTTAGGCTTTTTAGCTACTCATGAGCTAGCCCGAGTTGTTTTGACTCCCGTTATAACTTTGACAAACAAATTAAGTCTCGTTTTAAAAAAAATTTCAACGAATTACGGAGTTAATACGTTAGCCAAACGAAAAAGTAGGGCTTCTATCTCTATGAATTTATAAGTTGGTTCAACAATGGATTCATTGCATGACTAATTAAGTTAATCAAGGTTAAGAGTTAGACACCTTGATCACCGTCTCTAATTAATACTCTCTTAGCACCCTAACACAGTGTGATAATATTCTTGTCCTCTCTGAAGATATTATTATTATTATTGAGAAAATAAAAATAAAATGACTTTTAATACTATGAGCACCGGATGTCTATTTAATTAATTACTCCCAAGCAGTACTATAACTTCATCTGCAAAACATAGAAAAGGGATCCGATAAAGCCTGGATTCAATAATATAAAATACAAAAGCCAAAGAGTTCTGTATATAAAATCATAAAAATGCTACTTCCTTCTCTCTTTTTAAGTGTTCATTACGGTTCTGCATTTTATGGCTTATATCTCTCGACGCATATTATATTTTATGTTTTTAGAATCGTCTTATAGAAATAATTAAGATCTACTTATCAAACAAGATCTATATTTCATATTTTCTACGCTATATGCCGAGAGATGTAGGTCATTAAAAATGATTCGTAAAATTGTAATGCACATTTAAAAAGAGACGGCGAGAGTAGAATAGTTGCGGGGGAATCAAATGCATGCATCATCAGCTACAAAAAAAAAAAAAAAAAAATTGGGGAGCAAGTACCCTTTCCAAGTCCTGGATCGATGCTCAAGAAATTCTGTGTAATAAAATACTACTGCAAACCACTGGCACGTACCTTTCGTGGAGTACACGTTGCCTTGGGTTTTGAACAAAGTGCTATTCGACCTAACTTTTCACGTTGTGCCCCCCACCCAGTGCGGGTCCGACGGGTCTAACGGCGGAACCGCTCATGGAATATGGTGGGCTATAGCCCATGTCCCTTCCCAAAAGACAAAAAAATATATGTAAAAGTTTAGCTCAATCTATTTTTTCATTTAGCCCAACCCTTCTCACCTAACACATTTTACTGGCTGGTGTGTTTAGATCTGGATAATAACTTTGTTCACCCTCCTTTAACCTTTAAAGAATGTGAACGTTATCTTTCTTGTGAAAATTGTGTGAGGTCTACGAAATCAATACACTTATTGGTAATATGGATTAGTTTACGGTGAAACCCACACATTTTCCACCAAATCACTGAAAGGGTAAAGTTCACCCTTTTTAAAGGAGGGTGAACCAAATTATTCCCTTATATTTGCTTTTATATTGTTAAATGCAGAACAATGACCAGTGTGCTTAGATTTTTACTGATTTAATTTATGCAAAACACTGGCTGATGTTGTTAAATTTTAAAATGTTGGTTCTTACAATCTTACTCTTTTAGATTTACGTTATAATAGAACGGCAAAAAAAAAAAAAATCTGGAGCATTTTTTGAGATTTGTTCATGTCCAAGGATTTTTACGAGAGCGTTTTTTTTTAGGTCTGCCCGTACGCATATTATATACATTGTTTTGGCCACTGAATTTTTTTTAAGTTAGCCTAGGACAGAATCAATTCCTGGTTCCGCCCTTGACTCTAAGTTTGGTTTTCCACTTTTTATTAGTCATAAAATATAAAGAAATACAAGTCAAAAACCATAAAAAAAATAAATAAATAAAATCAAAGTTGCATAAAACACATTTTCTTTGAGACAGTTATGAATGGAAAATGCTAATCTCCGCCTGTTAGGTGTAAGATAATGGATAGAAAATGTGTCGATATCTGGAAAAAAAAAAAGTGTGTTAATATCCGCAAAATGTGTATGATATCCGAACTTAGTTGTCATTATATACTTATTATATATCCTCCACCTAGTGAGCTGAGGTTAACAAAACCGTTTAATGTAATCTATTGTAAGATATTGATGGACATATAAATGAGTCGTTTACATTGGCCGGAACAACAAGCCCTATGAGATGAGTTGTTTGAATCATCTTATTGGGCCATTTGTGAGATCAAAGAGTTCGGTCTTCGGTGCAGTACAATGGATCAAAGTATGGAAGTGAGCCTAACCCGTATAGGGTTGTTTTTTTTGGGGGGGCTGGCGAGCATAACCCATATCATGCTAAATAGAGTGGGATGAATTGTGCTAATTTCTGAATCCGATTGTCCAACTACGCATATGTCTTTTTTTCCTTTAATGATTCAATTTGTTCATTTTATGATTCAGTTGTTACACCCATCCCCCACCCCCACCCCCCCCACACCCCCGCCCCCCTTTTTTTTTTCTCGGCGTAAGTGTTAATTTTAATTACCACTGGGTTACCACCCCACTTGTAGCATCTCCGACCCTAGCCGATATGGATCTCTACTCAAAATAGACCAGAGCATGGCCTCCCATTTATCTTCTCCGACCCTTAGCCATCGGTGACCGGCTTTTAAATGGGATATGATAGCTTCAAGCTCGAGGTTGCTGTAGTAAGAATTGTACCCGTAATTGTAGTGTAACTTAACCCGCAAAATGCAAGAGACAGACAGAGACACATAAATTCAAAACACGAATGTATCCAGAACCGTCTCATGCATGTGCATCCCACACTATGAATACACTTGTGTCCGGATCTGCAAACTTTCGTCTGTGTCCATAGCATATTTGATAACTTAAATTGAACACACCGGAATACGTTCTTGCATCTTTCTTCCCAGCTATTAACATCCAAAATCAGAATCTCTTCTGATAACAGAGCTCGAACAGTCTCTAACTGATATAGACGAAAGGGAGAACAAGTCTCAGATTACAAAGGACCGGGTTTCCTGCGTCCCGGGCAGCGGGAACATCCTGCAGCCTCGAGACGTGTCACAACTAGTCCATGTCTTACAAGAATTACGCATGTTTCACGAAATGGAGAGAGAGACTAGCAGCCGTGACAAAAACATAAAAGAAAGCACGAATGAATAGATTGCCGATCAACTTACAAGTTCTCCCGTTCTAATATGCACTAACGTGACGAACAATATCTTGGCCAGCCTCATATATGTAATTTCATGCTTTCAGGTTGAATTTCCGTATGCTAAAAAGAAAGGGATGAATATGACTTTTGCCTTCTTGTTCTTACAATTCTGCATTTGATCAGGTTTCTTGTACTGTACCAAAATCCCGATCAGGGAAGTACATTTGAATCAGATTGATTGTTTGCTATTGAACAAAGCTGCTTCAATGAATCCATCGATTATACATATGTGTGCATACACGAATATACATGTATTCATCCTAGAGAGAGAGAGAGAGAGAGATGATCCACACCAAAGCGCCAAAGTGGAAATGGAGAAGATTATCAAAAATAGATCTTTGATCTTTCACGCCGAGAGAAGGGGAAAGATTTTCTTTTGTAACTGGACTACAAGAAATCTTTGTCCAATCACAAAAGAAAATATACAAAACAATTCAGCAGCCTATCGCACTTAGCCGCAGAAAGAATCTCACAGCTCAGAACAGAATTACACTCTTAACTAGACTACTAGAGCACACGCGTATAAAGCATACTTTAAGTCCAACAAGTCCTAGCTGCATTCTAAGCCACGCACCAGCTTCACATCGATTTCTGGAACTTCCCGTGAACCCATACCCTCTTCATGCTCTTCCCCTTCTGACGATTTACCGATTTAACACAGCAATATTCAAGCTCAAGCTGCAAAGCTTACAAGGTAATGTTAAGACTAAGTCGTAGACTCACCATATGGTAGTAGTAAGCAGGTACAAACTTTAGGGTGCATTTCTCTTTTCTTCTCCCTCAACCCTGACGTTCAGAAATTACAACACTCATGAATGTATGAGGCGATTAAGCGTAAGTGATGATTTTTAAAATCTGGGGATACTTCACATGGGCCAAGTCACAGGGTGTCTACTGGAATTTTCCAAAATTTTACTCATTTACTTAAAGCTCATTTTAGCTACAAAAAGAACAAAAGGTTAACCTACATTAAAGCTACTGAATTTTCTTAGCGTGCTTGCTAAGGTTATGGTGTTTAGGAAAACAAACTACTCGAGGTTGATTTGAACCATAAACAAGCCAAGCGTAAATGCATTTTTGAAACTTCTTTAAATTGTAAGCAAGCTTCAACAACTCACTATTCATCTCGTTTACATCCCTATAACTACCTTTGACTGGCATAGCTATTATGAACATCAAAAAGATAGAAACAAGGTTCGTACCTCATTGAAGCCTGCAAGCACAAAGAGATCCCTCACAGTATCCAAACAAAAGAAGTAAGAGCGAGTTCCATCAGGTCGGATGTACTCCCTGAATCCCACCTTTTTGTCTGGCTCAAATCGAAGCATCGTCATGTCATAAAGGCCTGAGTTTTTATCACGCAGTCAATAGTTTCAGCAGGTTTCAAGAATGCACATACAGAAAACAAAAGTACAAAACTCAAATTGTTTCAGGTGAATGATAGTCCTAACATTTCTTAACCAGAGAAAACATCGAATTTTCAGAACAAGCAGAAAATATGTATAAAGAGCCAAAAGATAAAGCTGTCTTGCTACAAATCCAGAATATAAACTTTACGAGACAGACGTAACTAAAGTTGTGTGAACATACTGAGGTTTATATCCTTGGACTTAGTATCCTTAACTGACAATTTTTGGTAAGCAATTACCGTAATCTCTGAATAGAAGTAGGCCGCCAGGTTTCAGTACAGAGAAACATGCTGCAATGGCTGTTGGCATCCTATGGAGTGGTACTGCTGATAGCGTGAATATCTGACAATTACAAAATCATAATAATAAAACAAAATCCGGGACCCACAAAGACATCTAGGAAGTACTTAAAGAGTTGAGGGGGCAGAAGTTCAGGATTTCAGAAGGTTCTCCTAAATATTCACGCAAGAATCTGCTAAATAACAAATACTAATAGTATCCTTCAAGAAATTGATTCACTGCATCAGAAATACCAAGTACATTGCTATGTCTGTCTGATATTAAGTAGCTCTTTATAAACTAGATTGTGGTATTAAAAGTAATTCAACCATGTGTATTTAGAACACCGAACTCGTGATCCATGATTCTTCAAAGAGTTGAGATCGAAAAAATTAGAGGATGAAGGGTATATGCAATGATTCAAGCACCAACCCTACAATTGGCGCTACTACAGCGCCTCTCCTGTCACCCCAAGAGAAACCCATCTCCCTTCCCCCTGCCGCAAATCCCGTCCCTTGTCAACCCTAAAACAGCCCCACCAGCCATTATTCGACCAGCAAATCCCAGCCACAAAACCCAACCTGCCACCTGGGAAGTGGATGGTGGCCCTGTGGCGAGGAGCCTCCTTGAGTGGCGTGGCTCGCTTGGACAAGGGATTGGGAAGACAGAATTGGGGTTAGACAGCAGCGGTGGATACAGAGAGGGATTGTAACTTCAATTTTCAGGATTTATTGACCTTAGTACCAGAAAAGTTGGTTAGGTTTTAAATTGTATAAAATAGAGGTTTCAATTTTCAAATTTGGTGGCAGCAGGAGAAATAGTTTGGGTGTAAATAGAATCACTCATAACGCCCAATTCTGACTTTGGACTTTGACCTTCAATTCCTCCCTGTGGGTCCTTCAACTTCAAGTATTATAATTTTTCCATGTCCCAAGGTAAATCTACAGGGAAACAAACAAGACTAATCTAAATACAATAGAAAAAGTGTGTCCAATTTCAATTTACAAGTAAAAAAATGCCTAACATTGCGTTAGAAATTACGACTCAATTTTGGGAAACTAGCCACATACCAAGGTAACAAAATCCACCCCACCAAGGCAGCAATTACGTTCATTCATGGAAGTAGAATCGTTTAAGCCTTCCCCTCTTGTGTCTTTAACATCTGGAAGAGCTGACAAAATTGGTCAACTACCAGGTGCTAGTTGGTACACAAAACAAAGTACCATGCATGGCAATGGGAAAAGTAACCTGAAAGGAGCACATCCTTCTTTTGCAGAACACCTTCCCTGCAAGGATCGCAGGCCAACCACTTCGGGAACCCACTTATAGAAAAATCGCAGAGGAACGGGTGGAAACGTTGCTTTGTTTTAACTAAATCAGCAGCATCTATCATTTCTTGAGCCCTTTTAAGAGCCTCATGGCAACAATCACAAGAGTATACACTGATGCCCTCTTTTCCACTAGAAACCAAGTGTTAAGAATACAAAATCAGGAATGAGGCAAGAAGCATCTGGAACTTTGAATATCAAAAAGAGACTAAATGATCAGCCCAATTTGAAACAGCAGCTAAACTGTATTTCAGGGGCCAAGAAAATTTAACGAGGACAGACTTAAATATCATTTTTTAAGGCAACTATTTTGACGAATATTAGTCTCTCTAACCAAGTGTTAAGAATACAAAATCAGGAATGAGGTCAAAAGCATCTGGAATTTTGAATATCAAAAAGAGACTCAAATGATCAGCCCAATTTGAAACAACAGCTAAACTGTATTTCAGGAGCTAAGAAAATTTAACGAGGACAGACTTACATATGAACCTATAAAGCACCGACACCTCTAGAGGTCGACGTATTGCAGTGTCGGACGCGAGAACACATATGGAACACGTAATTTAATTTAAATTTTTTAGAGGGACACATCAAGGGTTAATGTAATTTTTAAAAAAAAATTGGGGGGTCAAACTGTAATTTTGTTAAATTTTGGGGGTTAAACTGTATTTTTTTTAAAAAAAAATCAGGGGTCAAACTGTAATTTTTCAATTGGATTGTATTGAACTTATGAATGTCTTGTTTGTTTGAATGGTATTGAAACTATAGATTTTTTGTTTTGTCCACATTTTGCCATTTAAACTTGAAAAAAAATTGAAAAACAAATATAAATAAATAAATAAATATACACTTGGCATGTTCCCCGTCGTATCTATGTCCTCATTTTTTAACAATTCCCGTGTCCATGTCTGTGCATCATTGTACATATCATTTTTTAAGGCAACAACTCTCTCTCTCTCTCTCTCCATCCAGCCCTTTGCTTCGCTTCCTTGTCATCTGCTCTCTTTTCAATTTTTTCGAAGTAAGAAGTTATATTATCTTATTTAGAAAGGGATGAACAAATGTTCAACTAAAATAGGAGGAACAGTCTGAACTTAGATATAGACTTACCGACAGCTAATCATTAAATCCTAGATTCATATCCATTACGTGTTGTAAGTGCAAGGTCGAATAAATACTCGTGCAATCATTCTGATGGAGCTCATAGCCTCATAGTGATGAAAGTGTACGGCCTTCAACATCAAGCATGGAAGTATTTCAAGTAGAGTAAATCTATATAACTACTTCAATAAACCAAAAATTGTAACATCGCATCAGACAGTATGTTCACAAAATGAGAATTCTAACAAATACCGTAATATTGGTAGAACAGTACTTCCATTACCACATCCCACCTCCAAAACCTTAGCATATTCTTTAAAAGACAATAGTTCTGGAAATTCCTTCAGTAAATATCGTCTCTCCTGCAAATCAAAGTTTAACAGTAGACACAATTTACGAGATCGAAAACAGAAAGGCTCTATCAGCAACTAACAGAATATTTTTTGCAAAGGAAAAAGTGAAGAACAGAATTAAAAGGCACACAAAGAATCAAGCAAAGAGATAAGGAAAGTAAAAATAACAACACATTGAAGATCAACACTACATATCTGATATCACACAACAAGTTCAATAACCAAACCAAACCAAACCAAACCGAGCCTTATGTCCCAATCACTTGGGGTCGGCTACATGAATCATTTTCCTCCATTGGGCTCTATCAAGGGCCACTTGTTGACACAAACCTAATACACTCATATATTTGTGCACCACAGCATCTAATGTCAATTTCGGTCTACCTCTCCCCGTAGCATTGCTATCCAAATCTATTCTATCTGCTCTCTTAACTACCGCATCTTCTGGTTTACGGTAGATATGCCCAAACCACCTTAGCCTATTTTCCCTCAACTTCTCTTCTATAGGTGCTACAACTACCATCTCACGAACCGTTTCATTTCTAATCCTGTCTCGTCTAGTCTTACCACACATCCACCTCAACATTCTCATTTCTGCTACACTCATCTTGTTCACCACACAAGAAGTTCAATAACTTTAATAAAAGCAAATGGTTCTTAGAACGATGGAGAGATGCCAAATCCCAGAAGGTGGGAGAATTATAGTCTCAATACGATAAACCTTCCCTGACTAAAAGTCTCGTCCTGAAAATGGTCAGATTGCTTCCTGACCAAAATAACAAAAGCACTTACTAAACCACTTTCTCGCAGAGAACTTGAGCTTTGCTTAGAGCATCTTCAAGGGCAGGAGCCAAATTTTCAAAGCTGGATCCTTTTTTTTGCTGGCTAGTGGCTACAAAGTCATATTTCAAAATACAGTGTTTAAGCCAAAATTTGGCCCAACTGCCATCTCCACCTATAGATCACTCACCCATGATCTTATCCATTGGATCTTTAGATATCACCATTAGAGCACTCACCTATAGACTATAGTCTCAGTCATTGGATCTTGATATCCTAAAATCTCAACCATTGGATGTTGGGGGAGAGACCACAAACCAGAAGAATGTCTCTCTACCCTCCCCACTTTCATTCCACAAGAAGTTCCTCATAATATGGTCAATATGATTGGCAACAGACAGACCTAACGACAATAAACAGTAACAGTGAATGGTTATACTTGCCAGTTACCAAGAGCTGCTAACCCAAGTTAAATCTTCCTTACATGTTAAGGCTTTCTTCCACCCATGCCACCTCTCCCCACTTTTCCAATCACTAAATTCCAAAACCTAATGATTCGGATTCCCTCAAAAGCGTGCTAGTTTTCTAAGGGACAACCATCGGATGGAACACTGAGAAGCCCAACTAACCTCTACAACCTATCTTGTGGTACATTAATGCCAATAGTATAACCACTAGCTCACTTTTACCCTCAAGCTGGACATCATTTCCACTTTCCAACACAATTAGAATAAGCACTTACACAAAATCCAAAAAATTCCACCCCACAATCATAGGCTCCAAAAATAAATAAGCCTTGAAAATAAAAACTAATCAAAAAAATGGAAAACATCTCATTTCACTTCCTTTCTTTCTATCTTGTTGCCAAGGAATTATTAAGATCAAGGACGCACATAAAATCTAGAAAACGGAAAATTGCAAAACGCTAATTCAACAATGTGAGTAGAAAGAATAAAATCAAGGCTACATAAAAGTCAGAAAAAGGGTAATTGCAATATGCTTAAACAAAAGAATTGAGTAGAAAGAGAAGAGGGTAAATAACCTTGAAGAATTTTCCGGTGGAGTGACGAGCGTGAAAGTGGTTCCAAGCCTCTGAGTCGTGGGAAGGAGATGAATAAGACCCAGAAAGAGATTTGGAGCAAAGAGAAGATTTTCCATTGGAGTGAGCATCATCATCGTCGTCATCGTTGACATGGAGCGGCAACAAGTGGTAGCGAAGAGAAGGGTCGGTTTCGATTTCTTGCCTGAGTTGATCCCACTCGAAATCCTTGGAGTGGTACTCCACTGCTTCTCCTCCTCCGCTCATGCGTGTGTCTTTTGTGTTTTTTGGGCTCGGATGGAGGTTTTGGAGGGAGACGAACCACCGTTCAAGGATCACAGGGCCGCAAACGAACCGAATTGAGCCAAATTTTAGAATATTCATGTTCGTTCATTAAGTTTTTAAGCAAACTCAAGTCGAACTCGACCCTAATGAAAATTGGATGAGCCTAATTTGCCTAAGTTTGATTCAACCGTGAACCTATTCACGAGCCTTAAGTCAAAAATATAGATATTTATGCTCTCATTTATGTATACAACTACAAATAAAATTTGTGTTTCATACACAAATAAGTTTATACATATATAAAATCATAAAAAAAACATACTCAAATTTCAGTTTATAGTAGTAATCTTATCTTAAAAGTCTATACGTGTACAAGGTATAAATTTTTCAACATGTACTTGTAAAAATTTATTCATATACTCAAGGTTTGCGAGACTAATCAAGTCGAACACTGTGAAGATCAAATTCGGCTCATTTATTGAACAAGCCTAAAATTGAGGCTAGTTTGTTTAGTTCTCGAATCAAACTCGAACGAGCATTTACTGAATTGAATCTCGAACAGTTCACGAACGGCTCGGTTCATTTGCAGCCCCAGAACCACGTAAGGAAAAATTATTCAGTGATCACGGAGTCCCAAATGAAAGTGCGGTGGAGAAGGTGTTGGAGCACCACTTTTCATTTGTGACACTCAATATGAATGTGTGGTAGAAGAGGACGATGTTGCAGCACCCGTGCATCAGGACATCTCCTGACTCCACGTGAGTGTGTGGTGGAGGAGGGTGTGTGGCAGTACCCCACATGTAATGTGTAGCGGAGGAAGGAGCATTATGTGGCAGTGCTTTGAGATCTTTGGCCGCCAATGTTTACGCGTAACGAATTCTGCCAATGTTTATGTACGAGGAATTCTGAGATGTGAACTTAGATTTTGAGTTTTTTTTTTTGGTAAATAGATTTTGGATTTTCATCATAATAGATTATGAAAGTATTTGGATAATATTTGCAGAATGGATTTTGAAGCGACGTAGTGTTTGTAATATGGTCTGAAGAATACATTTTGAGTTGGTTAGAATTACTTGTTAACCTTCATTATTATCATACATGTAGTCTTCTTAATAGCGATAATGACTGAACAAATTGTTTCACCTTTTAAAAAAAAAAATTAATTCACTTAACATATCAGCCATATTTCAGTGAAAGTCCAAAATTACTGATTCCCTCTAGGTTATATTATATACCAAGCAGGAGTATAATTTTTACTCTTATTAACAAATACTCCGTAACACAGCTATATTTAAGTCTACATTCCCATTTCCAAGAAGTAAAAGCAATGGTAAAGAAGAGAAAGATTCCACCTTAAACCTATCAAATGTCATGTTACTTCACTGACATCGTTATCGTTTTTCTATGTCTTAATCATGTGAGAAAACTAAATTAAAAGTGAAATGCCATTGGTTAAAAGTAGAATGCCAAAATCACGTCTCTATCGTTTTCCTTGGTTGCAAATGGAAACTAGATAGAAAGCCTGTTAAGAACTGACAAAGAAAACTTAAGAATACAAGATTGCAGACAGAGATCCATCTCCGAAGGGAACATCAATGCATCATCGAGGAAGGTTACCGAAGGGGCAGTGCCATAGGCAATGGATGGAGATCCATCGACTGGCGCTCATACAATATGAATCGGAACTGAAGGATCACATCTAATTCTTATTACCAAGTGGGTATTTTGAACATACAAAAAGCTGTTCTGGGTATAAACTACATTTCAAATACATCTGCTAGGAACACAGAAATTTTATATGCGCGGTTAGAGAAAACTAGTATCGTATAGTTGATTTGCCGTAAACAACTTGAGGAAACTACACCATGCGATTATTGAGTTCCTACTTCACAGCACTCCTTCATTTGCCCGTTGAAGGACTCTTCGGAGCTCATCAGCCATACCTTGTAGGAGCACAGGTTTCCGGATTACTCCATTCATTCCCATTTGCAAGCATCTCTCCCACACGTATTCCTCTGCACTTGCAGTTAGAGCTATGATCAACGGCCTACTGTGGCTTCTGAACTTCCGAATTCTCATCGCCACTTCAAACCCATCCATTTCAGGCATATGAAGATCTAAAATGACAACTGGGTATGATTTCCCAGAAGGACCCAGAAGGCTCAAACATTCAAACCCAGATGAAACAGCAGAGACTCTGCAACCGAGTTTCTCGAGGAGCCTTTTGGTCACTGTTCTGTTTACGTCATCATCATCGGCTAAAACAACTTGAAGGCTTTTGAACAGCGAGTTTGATTTCGGCTGCTCTGATAAATTTTCGAGTTCAAACATGGCTTTTCTGAAAGGTTGGATTTGAAGCCTGAGAACAAGAGTCATGCTTTTTGCATGACCCTGAGCATTTGAGGATATCCAGATACTACCTTGCATCATCTGTCAGTTTTAATTAACAAAAGAACAACAATTGTAAACATCACGGACAATCCACCCATTATAATGATGAGGAAAACTGAAAATGAGAGATAGAATTAGCCTTTGCATTGGTTATACAAAATGGCAACCCTCAGACTTGTAAAAGCAGAAAACACACTCCCAATGCTCGGGGTTAAGTTGTTACTATGAATTCACCTATTCAACAACAGTCTAAAACCAACTATGGCTCAACAAGCAAATCAACTAACAATTACTATCAATATACTCCAACAATCGACCTAGCTCCATTCTAATCAACGTTAATAAGTTATTCCTAATCCAATCTGTAAAGAATTGAAAGTAATTGGCAGTGGCACGAAGATAAAGGCAGAAACACCAAATCGGGGAAAAACAAGAGGAGAGAAGAAACCACTTGAAAGCCTTCAAATCTTTTTATCTGTAGACGTATCCCAGAAATTTCTCTGTACAAGGCACTTTGTGCAAAAAGACGAGACAAGTGGATAATGTTTGTCCTCTTCGTGGTTTGGAAGTGGAGATAGTTACAAATCTTCTCTAACGTCGCTCTTGAGCTTTTATTCGTTCTTCCCCTTTCCAATTTAGGATGGTGTTCAGTCATGGTGGAGATAGTTGGGGAACTAATTAATGGCCCAGATCTGCTGGTCTGGCTGGTGAATGAGATACCTATGGGTCTTTAGGAACAAATGTTTGATGTTACAACAGCTTCAGCAATAGAAGACAGTTACAGTTATCTCCGGGAGAGTTGTCATTCAGTGGTGAGACTACTGTATCTAATCACCTTCAGAGCTGGAAGGACCCTGACTATGGGTTCATTAAGCTATATGTACATCGGGCTTTTGCCGTAGCAGGAAGGAAAAGGGCACAGGTTGAGTAAATCTTATTACTAACCATATTGCAGTAGCAGCTCCAGAAACATTTATTAGGGTAGTCATCAACAAATTTAGCTGTACGAATCCTAACAAAAAAATCCACAATTGCAAAAACCAGTCTACTTCATTTTCCTAATGTACAAATGCGCCCTGTACTCGGACTGCCCTGAACAAGCTCTCAAATTCAGAATAATTGCATATTATCCTCAAACCATTACCTCGCTTTTGATGTATGTAACCACTACTCGTTCACCCACTAAGAAAAACATTTTAGTGTGCCAAATGCATCAAACGAAATGAGTAGTAAGACAAAACAAACAATCCTGCAAGCATTTGAAGCTTGAAAACTGAGGGACATTATGCACAACTCATTAATTCTTAATCAGCTATTTGGATACTTTCATACTGTTAGGCCTTGTTTGTTTGCCTGAACAACCCCATTATCTGAATTCAACTGAAACTTTCGCAGCCAGGGTCTCCTTTGAATATGAAATCCAGCAGAAATTGAAAAAGAAAATAGTACGTGGAGCAATGAAGTAGAAAGAATCCCCCCACTATAATTAGCTGGATAAGTTTACTAAACCTACAGAATGACATAACAATTCAATAATAATCGTTTCAAACAAACAGGGCCTTAAAATACTAACATATGCTTAGAGTAGGGATTACTTTGGGGGCTTAGCAGGTGGACTAGGATTGGGACTGCTGTACAAAATTAGAGGATAGTTGTTTGAAATTCAAACCAAAGTTGTGTGAACCACTGATCTGTAGGTATAGAATACCTGTACAAATAAGAAAAAATTGAGGGTTTTCCTTACTAGGTGACAGCAGCAGTGTCCTATTGGCTCTACTCAAAGGACAAGGAAAATCAAAACCTTGGGCAACAAAATGCTTCATTTCTCTACAGAAGGAATTGTTTTATCCACTGTCCAAGCGCATGTTTGGCTGTTCCATAAATACAGATTATGCATGCGGTTTATTCTCCATTGCAGACACTAAAATGAACTTAGGTTCGGAACTGAGACAGCAGCTAATGCAGTTAAATGACCCCAAAAGAAATAATAGGTGGGTAATTCTAGCATAATATTAACTTGCTTTCCTAATACCACTTGAACTTGAAAATGAGGTAAATGAAATGAAATTAATAATATACTTGCAATTTTCCTTTTCCATCTACAGTCAAACTTGGCTTACTACTGCAGAAACCACATGCATACTGGAAAATCAAAGGAAGAAAGCATACAAAACAACAACAAAAAGACTAGGGATTCTCACCTGCACAAGCTTTCTGCACATGCTGAAGCTCAGGCCCTCCTTGCCATTGTGCCTCCTACCAGCTAAATTTACAGTCGTTATAGAACCATTATTTGATTGAGAACCTCCATCAGTAACTTCAATTTCAAATTTTATGCTGACATACTCCTCATTTGTTCTCCACATTCCCCAACCTCTATCATTCTTCCCCTCACTATTTTCAGAAACTACCCGAAAGATGAAAGACACTCCTCCGTCGCTGACATTCAACAGATGCCCAACCATATGCAATAACACCTGAAAAATTCTCCTCTCATCGCCCATCACGTGGTTAAGCAAAGACTTCTCAATATCAAGAACAAAACCACAACCCTTATACATGCACAAGCACTTTATAAGACTAGAAGCTTCCTTAATCATAGAATGCAGTTGAAAAGGCTTCATCTCTAACGGAAACTTCCCTTTATCTTTGGCTGAAATATCCATAACATCATTTACTAAAGTAGAAAGGACATTACTAGCCCTCACCATTGTGTCAACAATCATTCTTTGTTCAGAGCTCAATTTCTCATCTTGCAAAATGGAAAGCATGCCCAACATTGAGTGCATAGGCCTCCTCATCCCATGACTCATCACTTTTTGGAATGAGTTCCTTGCTTGGCTAGCCATCATTGCGTTCTCCTTCGCTTGTTGAAGCATCCGATTTTGTTCCTCCAGTGTTTCCCTCATTAGTTGGGATTCCTCAAGAACTGAGGCATGAGAGAGAGCCACAGCCACTTGGTCAGCGACTACTTCAACTATCTCCATCTCATTGTAACTCCAATCCCTCTCATTTGCACTTGGAAGAACCAAAACCAATATGGCATAACAAGTCTCCACAAACTCTGGCGTTCCCCCTTTGAAATTCGAAACATGAAGCATGGGCATCCTAATCGCAGCCACTGCACCTAATTCCTCGGACCCCCCACTGCTTGCAGCCCCAAGCACCGAATTTGCCCTCAAAACCCTAACTCCCTTGTTTTTCTTGATTTCTACTATATCCGGGTCATTAATAGGAAGTGACCGTTGGTACCTCTTTGAAGAACCAACTTTCAACTCATGGGTCAAATTCATTTCCGTTTTGCTCTCGTTCGGCATCCAAACAGCACAGTTCTGCAAATCCAACGTATTGGAGAGCTCAACTAGAGTGGTGTACAATACCGTGTGCTTATCGAGTGACTTCCTAATTTCGTGGGTTAGCATTCGAACATGCCAACTAGCTTCTTTCTGCTTCTTCATCATCCCAACCTCCTGGTCAAGCTCTAACACATTTTGTTTCAAGAAAAGCTCCCTCACTTTCAACTTGAGGAGAAGAGGGATGAGAGTCAAAAGGGTAATCGCGGTTGCGCAAGAGACTAGGGCAGTGAGGATTTTGGCAATGGTAAGGGCCAGCATCAACTGGAAAGAATGAGGGCCGTAGTATGTCCAACCATTAAGCAAATGGGTCAACCCACAAAGTACTATGAACGCAATGAATTGGACAAGAACCCATTTGAAGGGTACATTGGAGCAGCTAATGAAGTAGAGTAACTCGATGGGGATCGAGAAGTACGCGATGGCGATCAAGAAATCGCTCACTTTCTGGCACTCTAGAATGCTGCTTAAGCTCCAAAACCCCTCTTCCTCGCAATGACAGGGGGAGAATCCGACAACGGCAGAAACAGATATCAGTAGAGTAGCAATACACCAGCAGAGAGCAAATGGTTTCTTTACCATTGCTGCTGGGCCGGCCCTGGGCAGAAGTCTAGAAAACCACTGCTTCAGGCCCCCAAAAAAAATTGCTAATAATAAGGGGGCCTAAGTTTATGGTACTCCTGCATCTGCAGCTCAATTGATTCACTCCTAGTGTGGATCTGAAATAAAATACTTTCAGCAGAAGTGTTTATTTACTAGGGGAGCATCGCATCTCAAGACCCATCCCCACCATACCCCTAAAGACCCCATTTTGTGGGCTCAACAAGGCCAACGTGATCCGAACTCTTCATCTCGTAAATTTCGTTGAGTCGGAGTAGTATGCAAAAAAAATATTTTGATTGGATATAGATAAACACGGTAACTAGACCCCTAATATATGATTTTTTTATGCATCAAAATTACCCATAAAAAACAGGCAAACTGAGAGAGCGCGCGCGGGCGCGAGAGAGAGAGAGAGAGAGAGAAACCTGTTGCTGATCAAAAAAAGAGAGAGAAACCTGTTCTGGGTTGTTTTCTTTGGGCTGAGAGTCTTTGAATCTGAATGCATAGAGATTGCATATATGTGGCAATAATTACAATAAGCAGACCTTAGAATTTGATACTTGTCACAAACTAGTCCCCTTGATTATACTTTTTCCAAGTTCAAATTCCAGCGCTCGAATTAACAAGTAATGTCAACTCTACCGTATATCTTAATTCGATTACTCTTCTAAGAGCATCTCAATGTAATAATCAAAATTAAAAGATTGTTAAAATTAGTAATGTGTGCTTAAAAAAGTGCTCACATTGTAATAATTAAAATTAGCAATTCCTAACTAATAATCAAATTTGGGCATTTGAATAATCAAAAGTATTAATATGAGACTTCACATTACTAACTTTAACAACCCTCTAAACGAATAATCAAAAGCTGACTTGGCAAGTTTTGATTATTCACTTTTAATTATTATATTACGGATGCTCTAACAGGGTATCCTACTCTTTTGAACTTGTTAAATTTACTCCCTTCGTCCTGCTCTGCGGCGCGCAAATCTCAACTTTTAAAAAGATGCCTTTTTTGTACAATTTTTTTTCCCCACAAATCAATAGACATCAATAAGTTCTATTAAGTTGTGAATTTTTTGGACGAAAAAAATACTTTTTTTTTAAAGGGCTAAATTTACTCGCCGAACATTTATTTGGAGACTGATGGAATAATTAAACTACAAATTTTTAGCTATCACGCCATGTTTGAAGGCAAAATCATATTTACTATAAACTTCATGTAATTGATACTCTCTCCGTCCCATTTCTAAAGTCCAGTATTCCATTTTGGACTGTCCCTTAATAAGTGCCCATTTTGTAAAGTTAGTAGGTAAAAGTTGGTACATTTTTTATTTTGCCTCTGAAAGTAGATTCCATTTTGAAAAGTTAGTGAGTAAAAATATAATGATAATATATCCATGGAGGGTAAGCAGGGAAAGTGAAAGTAAAAGTTGATGTGAAAGATGTAATGATGATGTTTTCTTAATAAATTGGAGTTACGAAGCAAGACACTTAAAAAAAGACGAAGAGATTACATCATAATATTTGACATTTACTTGACTATATGAAGTCAATCTCAACCAACCTTCTCCGACCATTTCTTTTTTTTCTTTTTTTTATTCGATCTTTTGCTTCAAATTTTTTGAAGGCTGATGTAGCAATTTTACATTTTCAAACTTGACAATCGCATAACATTGTTCCTCGCAACATGGTGTCAAATTCGCTCTTAGAATCTTAAAAGAACCGATCAAATGCTATTTTTGGTAATCTAAAAGGCCACTTTTCCCTTTGACACATAATGTAAGTTTTGAAGCAAATTGGTTGTCTTCAAATCTATGTAAGATTTACTTTCATTCGATGGTAGCTAGGGTTGGAGAGAGCTATGATGTCAATTTTGACAAATGGAGCTCCACATGAGATTCTGTACTTTTTTTTTAAACTTCTAGAATAATCAGTGGGTTGAAGTTTTCAATAATATTGGGCGTTTCATTGGCCATTGAACCGAAGCAAAAGATATGGGATGTGTTAACGATTTGGCTTTCAGGGTTGTGTTCTCTAGGATTTTTATAGGGTATAATATAATATAATATTAACATGTGTTGAGATGAGTGAGCAAGTGGAGCTATACTTTAGTATTTGACTTTTATAATTGGTGTAGAAAAACATGGAGAATGACCTGTCATGCAAAGCGGAAAATAAGTACTTAAAAAATAAGAATCTTAGCGAAACGGAACATTTAAAAGCAGGGATGGAACCTTGCTTTTGAATGTGGAACGGCTCTATATATTGAAGGGAGAAGAGTATATGGCTATGGAGAGCCATATATTCTGTAGTATGGCACGAATAATGCTTTGTAGGGTGAATTAGGCTAAGTTTACCCTATCGTACTAAACAGGCTAAAACCCATAAAAACCTGGATTTCGAGACAGGTAATTTGGCAGAAACATCCCGTATAAAGTCCTTAAGCTATAGATAAACTTTATAGGGAAAACTCACCCTAGTTACATTGCTGATGAAGGATTGAGTCTATGTAAGTTTGGCAAAAAAATGAGTTAGCCGAGTGAAGAGAAGGTATGCATTGCAGAATTTGCATAGATACAAATTGGCAATTCTATTAAATTTAGGGCAAATTTTCGTAGTAGTTCCTGTAGTTTTATGGTTGTCTCACTTTCGTCTCTCTAGTTTCAAAGTGCTCGAATTTCGTCCCTGTAGTTTGTTTTTCATCCCAATTTGGTAAAATCGTTAACGGTGTTAACGAAACCAACGGAAAAATATTTTTTACACCGTTTATATATGGAGTTTTTAAATATCCATCCTCTTTCCTAACCTCATGTAAGTAATCATTCCGAACAATTTGAACCGTTGTGTTCTCATCCTTCCAATGTATAAAATACCATTACTACCCTTTAGTATCTTTTAATTGGGAGCCCGATTTTTTGGGTAAATCAATTGGGAGCCTGATTAAGGGGGATTCGTTACTATTATTTAGGAAATGAACATACCTAATTACTGGGATCATATTAACAAACTCTCTCTCCTCTCTATATCTCTCAGAATTGTTTAGGATGATAACAAATCACACCTAACCGTAGTCCACCATAGCCGACACCTTACGCCAGAAAAATCCCACCGCCGTACATCGATCACCACCACCACCCATCGATCGGACCACCTCCGTTGGTCTTGTTGTCGTCAGCCCTTAGCCGTCGCCGCACCTAGCCGGTTGCCGTTGCCGCCCCTAGCAGGTCGCCGTCGACCACGTTGCCGCCGCATCCATGAAATTGTGAAGATTTGGAACTACATGGTTGTTGACGAAGGAAATAGGTTGAAAAATCACGAGACTCTTTTGTTTCACTGTTAATCTTCCACTACTATTTGTGTTTTCCTTATTTCTTCTTCTACTTGGTTTTCTTTCCTTTTTAGTTTGTGGATGGGAGGCAATGGCTTTCATGATAATGTAGAAAAAAATAATCAAGAAAAACATGACCGGTTCCAGCATATATGCTCCGTAATATTTCATGATAATAGAAGGTAGATGTGGGAAATTTTTCATGAATATTTCATGTTCCGTAATATTTCATGAATATTAACCGTGATATTTTGTAATATTCCATAATATTCCATGAGTATTCACCATATATGTTCCGTAATATTTCATGTTAATAGAAGGTAATGTGGGAAATTTTTCATGAATATTAACCATGATATTCCGTAATATTCCATGAATATTCTGTAATATTTCATGAATATTTCATGTTCCGTAACATATGTTCCGTAACATTTAATGAATATTTCCTTATTTTGATTTCCATGTTTTTAACTTTTCATGATTCCATGTGTTTTCCATTTTTTTTTAATTCACCCACCAATTTAGGAGATCCTTGATTATCCAATAATTAAGGAAAATAATTATTTTTCTTAATTAATTGGATAATCAAGGATCTCCTAAATTGGTGGGAACGATATAAAGAAGGGCAAAGAGGGGATAAAATAGTTGGTGGGGATGGAAACATAACCTTTCAAAGTGCAAGGGATGAATACCTACATGTTGCCTCTTCCGAGGATGGTTCTTTAAGTCTCCCTTTATATATTTTTTTACACTTATTTTATTTTGTTGTATTTTGTTTTCGTATTAGTATAATTGGGATGATACTTTTTTTAATTAATATTGTAACTAGTATAATTGTAAAAATTGGGATGATACGGTATTAGTATAATTGTTTTCAAACGGTCCCGACTATATTTTTTAATTAATATTGTAAACGGCGTAAAAAAATAAGTGTTCCAATTATCAATCCGTTTGAATCGGTGCAAAAAACGGTGTAGTAGTATAATTGTTTTCAAACGGTCCCGACTATATTTTTTACCGATTCAAACGGATTGATAATTGGAACACTTATTTTTTTACACCGTTTACAAACCGATTCAAATGGATTGATAATTGGAACACTTATTTTTTTACGCCGTTTACAATATTAATTAAAAAATATAGTCGGGACCGTTTGAAAACAAAGCTTACAAAATCGAGAGCTCCAATTTTTTCGGGATATTAATTATAATTGTCCTAAAAAATAAGAACAGTTCGTCATTAATTAATCCTCTTTTAAGGTTCCAACCTCCAAAACTAATGGAGAAAATGTTTTACCAAAGGAAAATACAAAGACTAGTGCTGTCGAGAAGGTAAAGTACTGGTCATACTTGATTTTGCGGGTTTAATTAGTACTTTAATTAAAGAGGAGGACAACATTTAAGTGAGATCTTTAGAATTAAGTATGAAACAATGAGAAGTTTTTTGGAATTTTTTATATTCTTACATTGTCGTAATTTCTTTTTCTTTTTTCCGTTGGAAATTAGGAATTTTTAAAGTTGATTTGATCTTATTTAATCTATAGTTTGCAAATGTCGGGATGGCTCACATTGTCGTAATTAAAAGAAGCATAGCCCAAAAAGGAGAAAATAATACAGGTTAATTAAGAAGTTATTAACCATAGCTTTTTTCCATTTTCAGGCAAAAAGATCATCCCAATTATACTAATACGAAAACAAAATACAACAAAATAAAATAAGTGTAAAAATATATATAAACGGTGTACAAAATATTTTTCCGTTAGTTTCGTTAACACCGTTAACGATTTTACCAAATTGGGACGAAAAACAAACTACAGGGACAAAATTTGAGTACTTTGAAACTAGAGGGACGAAAGTGAGACAACCATAAAACTACAGGGACTACTACGAAAATTTGCCCTTAAATTTATGATTTTACATTTGTAATAGCTGATGAATTTCTCATACATTTGTCATGTCTGCCGACTATATTCGATTGAAAGCAAGCTGCGTATTTACTCAACAGCAACAACAACAACCGGTCAATGCGGTAGACATGATTAAGAAAATAGGTTTCACCACAAAATCTACGTTTCGAGATTGGATTTTAGGATAGATTTTAAGAGGCAAAAGAAAACCAAAGAGATAAGAAAAAAAAAACATGGCTTCAAAGGTCCCTGTTGTTTTCTTTAACTCACAAAACCCTTTCCATCCAAAGAATGGGGATAAGAGAATTCAAATTGGTACAAGAGAAGACCATGGGATAAGAGAATTCACAGCCAAAGCCACACAAAAACAAGATACAAAGATATACAGACATCAAAAACGTACTCCAGACGTTAGTCACATAATCCTCTAAAAAGCCATGCGCTCTCGCTCTTTAATCCTCGCACGATGCTCGCACTCTCAATCTTCGCTCTCGCGAATTTAAGTAGTTTGAGATGTATTTCTGAGATGCTTTCGTGCCAGTGCTCCTGCAAATTGTGACTTAGCTCCAAACAACACAGTGCTGTAAGCCTACCAGCTCTCAGGAAGGAAACACAGTGACAAAAACTCTAGACACTACTGGCATTTTCTTCAAAGCCATCAATTCTGTTCTCATCTTGAATCCGTTCATAGGCACCATGATCAATTGATGAGCTCCATGACCCAACCTTCCTGCAAAAGAGAACCCCGTTCGGTCTCTCTCGCGCCAGCACACACACGCAAGTATACAGACGACCGCCCAACCCAAAGCCCACAACACAGCCAACCCCATGCTGCAACTGACTCCAAACCCACAAAATATATTCCATTAAATCAGGGATATAGCAGAGGTGGTATGCACTACCAATGAAGAGGAAAACACGGTCAATAGGGCTGTATTTGGATCAAGGATATGGCAAGGGCAAAGGAAAAAGAAATAGAAGATTTAACCCACGATTGTCAGATCTTCCAACTTTTCCATATCCATTTCCTTTTCCTTACCACAATTGTTGAGCCAAATACAGCCTTAGTTTATACATTTTCTATATAAAATAAAATAGTCATGTGTCCTATAATGGGGTATGGCTACATTCTAGGCCAGACTTATAGGATAAGTTTTGCAAATTAACCCCACCCATGAAGTAAGTACCTGTCATTCATTACTGGCATACTTCTTGCATCTAATCCACTCCAGTCAGTTGCCCGTGAAGTCGTTACCTGCACATCACGAGGTTGAATCATGAATTGACTTCCACCATGACTATGGTGATCCTCCCTGCGTCTGACTGGGATTCTTGCAGAAGAATCAACTGCAGATAGGAAGTCAACACCAGAAACTGATGCCCCACCAACTGTGGTAGGAACTTGGAGACAGAAGCATCACTTGTTGCGCCAACGATCAGATCCTTCTTGCCATCAGTCAAAAATTTGCCAACAGTTACCTGTGGACACACTGAGACCAACTATGAGACATCAACAAAATAAGACGGGACTGCTTTTTGACATTTGTAGAGGAAAAGATCAGGACAGGACCATGGGACAGCAATTCTTCTTTGCTTGAATGCATGCCAATTGCCAAAGATTACACTCAATTTACAATCAGCAAGAAAATCCATTGTAGGTGGTTATCATCACTCCCAACTTTCCTATTTTGCAGTTGCAACGGTTTTATCAGTCACAATCACTGCTTCCAAAATGGCAAAGTCTCTGCTCCTTCGGTTAACCACAAACTGAGAGCATTCTCTCGTTCTTTCCTTTTTTTCCTGGTGAATTAATTGTCATAGAACGATAACCACCTACAGGTTCCCTAAGAAAACACCCTGCAAATCCAGACAAAACCAGCTTAAACAGCTAGCACATGTATAAAGAAATAGCAACCAAAGCTAGAAATAGCTAGCACCAAACAAAACGCTAGTACATGAGAATACAGAGCTCCAGATTTCGGTCTCAACAGAAAGGGGTTGATATTCCCATCTACACTTGACAGATATAAGAAAGCTGACAATATTTAGCTCAGATAAACTCGGCCAGAGACAGTTCCCTGTCTCTGAAAGACCACCACAATTTCATACTAAAATGTTTCAGCTCCTGGTAAACATGAGGACCACCAAGATCCCCTTCTTCCAACTGGATAACAGAAAGCCCCATTTTCTGCGATGTGTCATTTTGGTGAAGGTCTTTCCATTCCCTAAGAACTTAGCAATGCATTCTATAAGCTGAAGTAGGTGATCAGGAGGATCATGAGCCAAAAAGAAAAGGGGCATACTTGGAAGAACATGTCTGACATAAATTGGGCTGCTTCCCACCGGAAGCAATTTTGACTTGCAATGATCAACCTTTTACTTGACTTTAGTCACAAAATCTCGGAATATTAACATTGTTTCCTGCTTGCGTTAATGGGCAACTCAGATAGGTAATAGGACGGCTTTTCCAGTAAAAACCTGTCAAAGTAGCAACAATCTGCATTCAGCTCCACAATTCTCAATTTATGCAATTTTGATAGTTTATACATTTATTTGCTAGAGCAGTTTCCAAATGTCCAAATTCATTCAGATAATTGACATGTGCGAGAGGATAATAAAAGATTAAAATTAGCAGCTAGACAAAGCATATTACTTGTATTTTCCCACAGAATCAAAGACAACACCATAATTGCAATTTAGACCTCAATGAACCTGCATAGTTTTACATTACGTAAGGTCATCACCTTTATTTAGTGGAAGGTATAATCTGCTACCCCAGAAACTGACTATTTAAATGAGCCCAACAGCACTTCTGAATCTTACATGTCATTGCTTGAGATGTTACTTCAACTCCAGAGTGTTTAAACTCAAAAAGCTTGTCCCAGATCACAAGAGTTGATCATCATCATCAACTTCATTGCTATCGAAAAACACCACATAAGAAAGCGTTGACTGTTGATAACCATGCCTGCAGCCCACTCAGTACATTTTTCCTCCTTGTTATTTCCAGATTGCTAACAGCCTGCTCTGGAACTCCACATTTGGTTAGAACAACTCCCAGTGCTTTAAATGTATAATCATCTGGCAGAATGGAAGATTCTATCATCTCCTTAAAAGTCCTCACTGCCTCATTGTATTTCCCAGCCGATGCGTACAACCATAGCACATGATTATAACTCAACAATTCACTCAAAAGTCCCAATTCTTTCATCTTTTGTGCAATCCGAGAAGCTTCTTCAAACCTCATAAGTTTCTTATACATACACAACATCATAGCATAAGAAAACTCGTTTGCATGACCTTTTCTCTTGAGGTACCCAAAAATACGTTCTGCCTGGTTAACCATACATCTTTCGCTGTAGAGATCTATCATGCAATTAGACGAATATACATCAGGATCCGACTCAAATGATCGAATCATTTTGTAGGTTTCCTCTGCTTCTTTCAAGTATCCTACTTTAGTATAAAGTTTAATCAATGAGTTGCATATAACAGTGTTTATGGTAATGCATGCCTCTTTCATTGCATTAACATATTTGAGAGCTTGTTTAACACTTCCAATGTCAGCAAATGCATTAACCAATACACCGTACATGACAATGTCTGGAGGCACATTTAATCCAACCATTTCTGAAAATACTCCCTCTGCTCTTTCTAACTGACCTAATTTCACATAGCTTGAGATCACAGCACAATATGGGCTGCAATCGCTTACAAATCCTGCCTCCTGCATTTTTCTCACATAGAGCACTGCCAAATGTGGAAGATCGGCACTAGCTAGCATATGAATTAGAGTATTGTAGCTACATTTGTCAGGAACTACATTGCGTTTCTCCATACTATCAAACAACCGGCAAGCCTTAGCATATTCCTTGTTGATCCCGTAAGCTTTGATCATCACATTGAACTCAAGGACACTGGGGGTTCTATCCTCCAGGCAACTCATGAAAACTCTCTGGGCTTCCAGAATATGCCCACGCTCTCCAAACGCATCTATGTTAGCAGAGTAGCAGTCAGAACTCATATTCCTTCCGAGATGAAACCTGTTGAACCATAACCAGGATTTGTCAAGCATGCCAGCTTCTATATACATTCTAGTCACTGATGATTGGGTGAATTCATCAATTTCAAGACCCCATTCATCAAATTCTTTAATGAGGTCTTCAGCTTCACCAACCATGTGCCTTATTGAAAATGCATGCAGAAGGGTGTGGTAGCCTACAAGGTCTGGTTCAAGGGAAGCTTCCTTCATCTTCTTGAAATAACTTGCTGCCATTTCAATGTCATCATACTTAGCATGGATAGCGATAAGAATACTATATGTTCTAGCATCAGGTGAACACTGGAGCTCCTCCATTTTGTGTATTAGCGATGCCACTTCCTCTAACCGGCCCTGGTTACCACAGACATGAATCATCGTATTGAAAGTTACTGTATTTGGAACAACCCCATCTTTTAGCATCCGTGCAAATGTCTCTGATGCTTCTTTAAGTTTTCCAGCCTTGCCATAAGTATCTATAAGGTTATTATATGTGTATGAGCTTAACGGAACATGTCTCTTGGCATATCCATTGATTGTAATAGATGTTGGTTGGATGCTAGTTTCACCATCATCTTCTACAGATTTACCCAAACACCATTTTCGGAAGAATTGTTCCGCCTTTTCAAACTCCCCTGCCTTTTTGTGTGTTTGCACAACAATCCCCATAGTAACTTCATCGGGTTCCATCCCTTGTTCGGCCATCACTTCCAACCAACGAAGTGCTTCGTCCTTGAGCCCACCTTTGCTATAAACATCAATAAGTGTGCCATAAGTAGAATTTTCCGGCACAATATTCATCTTCCCCATCTCATCCCACAAAATCTCAACCAAGCTCCACTTCCGCGCTCTGCCAAGAGTCCTAAGCATCACGTTGTAGTGAATCACATTCAACTCATAACAACCTTCTCTCTTGAACCACTCAAAGATCTCCAACGCCCGCTCCCAACTCGACTGCTCCTTCAAAACAATGGTCCGTTCCTTGTTCCCAAGCCTCTTTTCCCACGGCCCCAACGCCTCATCCAAATCCGCAACCGTTTCCAATGCTTCCAAGATTGCGGGAATAAACCCTCCATAACGTAGCCGTTTCGTCGAACACTTGGCGTGCGTCTTCTTCACCACACCATTTCCACCCTGTGAAGCCCTCTTTTTCTCAACTCTAGAACTACAGCTGTTGTTTTCTCCATCTGGGTACTTGGAAAACCCGTTCTGGGTCGAACACAGATCATGCTTTTGATGGGTTTTTGGCTCATGGGGTTTCTTGTAAACTCTGTTGAGTCTCTTCTTGACGCCTCCATTGGGAAGTTTCTTGATGGGTTGAGGTTTGTTTGGTGGTTGAGACACAGATACTACCGAGCTGGTGGAGGTCTTTGTGGAACTCGGTATGCGGATGCAGTTGGTATCTATACGTTGGAGCTTCGCGAACATTTGTCTTTGTAGCTACTGTTTTTGGCCGACCGCTCACATTATCCGGATTCCAGACAACAGAAGTGAAGCGTCAGAATTTTTCTGGAGTACTACTTTTTTTTTTTTTTGCCTTTCGGAGATTAAAGAGGCCAAACTGAAAAAAATTACCGCTAAATGGTGACTTACCAAGGCCAGGGCCACACTTTTTCTGACTTTTAGACACGGTTTTTTTTCCCCTTAATTTTTTTTACTAAAATTTGGTTATAATTATTAAGTTGATTTGTTGGGCTCAACGAGAGAAATTAAAAAATTATATAATAAGTTGAAAAGAATTTATTAAAGATGACTAAAAAGGCACTAAAAAATTCCATAAAGAAATCTTCATGACATTGCCAAGGAAGCTTTTGCCGGCAGGGGAGACTCGAGGTTGTCGCCTTAGAGCATCTCCAACCTATCTCTATTTTTCTATTTTATTTTTTTTCGACAAAAGTGAGAGGTATTGTATTGATAAAGTCCAACGGCACTTACACAACGAAATTCATTACAGATAATTTGGACAAAGCCAAACTAATCATCTAACTGATACAAAATGAGAAAGAACGAGACGATTGATGTCTTTCATCCCCAGCCCAGGCATGGCTTGATGCACCTTCTGCTGAGCGAAAAATTTATATATCTTATAGCAGTTTCAAAAAGAGATACATTGCTAGCCAAAAAAAAAAGACAACAAAAACCCAGACGATCAGATGAACTTCGACAAAAAATGAGCACACTAATGAATTTCTAGCAAACCATCAAAAGATGCATATTAATCTTCTTGAGCCCAAACAGTAAACAAATCGCCCCAAGGCGAATTTTATTACTCTCACAAGGAGATACAAAACTCTCACGAGGAGAGACAAAACTCTCACATGGAGAGACAAAACTCCTCCAGATCTTGCTTTAAATCCAGCCGTCCAAAACCGCCGAACGGATCGCAATCTTCACTGCCTCCACCACTGCTGCCACAAGGGCTTCGGCGACGAATTACATGCGGACAAACGACTCCGGTGACGGCGGAGCCCGCCAAATAGAGAGGGTCAGAATCTGAGGGGAGGAGAAAATGAAAAGAAAAAAAACTATAAGGAAGAGGGAGAAGAAAGAAGAGAGCGGATGGAGGAGGAGGAGCCCGGGGGGAGGAGGGAGAGGGACGCCTCCCCCCCCCCCGGGAAAAAGCAAAGCGCATGTGGCTTCTCAAAATCTCCTTAGAGCTTTCAAAACCCTAAGAGAGGCGGCTAAGAACGGAAGATGGAGAAGCAAAAGTAGGTGGCTTAGAAAGTAAAGGGTTCCTCTATCTTTCTATTTAAGAGTGTGAATGTGCTGTATTGAAGGGAGATTTTGTAATTTATTTCCTCTTTTCTTCAACCTTTTGGTTTTTTTAGAGAATATTAGAGTGACCAATGGTCATTTTTGGAGATTTGGAGACCCAAAAATATTTTGGGTCTTCAAATATAGAGACAATAAACTTGGACACCAAATCTTCAAAAAGAACAATGGATCCCTTAACATTCTCTCATAAAGTACAAAAAAAAAAAAGTTGAAGAAAAAGAGGGGATAAATTACAAAACTCCTCTTAATATGTCACATCCACACTCTCAAATAGAGATATAGAGGTGGGTTGGAGATGCTCTTAATAACTCTAAATGGATTGCATCAAGTTTCACGTCAATGGTTTGCAAAATCTTCACTTCTTCACTCCTTTAACCCCCATCGTTACTGTCGACTTGTTGGTCACCTTCTTTGCTTGACCATTACTCGACCATACATAGTTTATACTCCTTTCGTCCCAATTTATACTCATTCCGTCTCAATTTAATTGTCTCTCATTCTATTTTAACCGGCTAAAAAATGAATTATATTTTTAAATCCATAATGAATTTCATATCGAATATGAAACTCTTTTTTTTTTGGGCCAAAATGGTAGGAGTTGTATTATATCAGAAAACAGTCGAATACATCAAAGTTGGATATCGTCTAAGGGAAGTAAATAACCAAATAAGAGGCCTAGCTACCCAAGATCACCCACTAGAGTCTCGCAACTAGGCTTTGCTAGCTAATCGGTCATGACCGATCTCTAAACAGAGAGAGCAACACAAACCCTCAACTGCGGCAAAGACAACCAAAAAAACACCAAAAATCCCACACATGGGGAGGAAAAACTCTCATTAAAAGGAGAGAACCAAACCAACAAAACCTAAAACAAACGAAACAAAAAGAGGCAGAAAAATAAAAAAATAAAAAAGCGATCGAGAATGCTGCCGCCAGAAGTCACCGCACTGGATGAGCAAAGTCAAGCCATCCCATCTTCAAATTTTCACCAGATCGACCCCAGGAAGGTCGGACAAGCAGATGGAGGAAGGAGGCAGAAAGTGGAGGTGGAGGGGGAGGGGAGACACAAGTGAAACACGATAAGGCTAGGAGGTGAATAAGAGAGAGGCCGGAGGAAGGGGGGAGGTGGAGGTGAGAAGTGGCAGCCACCCCCACCTCCACCAAAGAAAACCCTAAAAGGAGAAAGTTTAGAAATAGAGGCTCTCAAGTTGGGAAAGAGAGAGAGAGTAGTTGTAACGTCCCTATTTTTCGAAAGCAATTTAAAATAATTTCTTAAGAAAATTTTGCTAAATAAATATAAATTTTCAAAATAAAGGTGTTAGCTATTACAATCTCAAGATAGATTTACTGATTCAAAATACATTAACTTTAGAGCCGACTCTAGACTTGATACGGATCCCAAGCATACTCGATCTCCGTTCCTGATATTCTTTTCGTGTCAAAATGCGCCATCATTGAATCCCCTCCATTGATTCCTGTGCCCTCTGGCAAATTGATCGCTGAAGCAATCGATTTACCAGGATACAGACGTATCTGTGAGTGATAAATCACCCAGTAGAATAATCCAACCCAACTACCCCTCTTACATTACAGTTAGCAGGTAACATTATATTATCATTGCAGAAAAGTAAAACAGAAGTAACACACATAAATTTACTCATTGTTGTCCAATAGCCTAACAACAAGAAAAATCTAGTCATGCTTGGACCATAACTATTCGCCTACCTTAAACATCACCTCAAGGTCACCACCAGACTCCTGCCAATTCAATCATCACGAAATTTCACTGGACCACTCGCCAGGTTTTATTATCACAAAACATCACTGGACCACCTGCCAGGTTTTATCATCGCAAAATATCACTGGCCACCCGCCAGGTTTTATCATCACAAAACATCTCTGAACTATCCACCAGATTTTATCAACACAAAACATCTCTGACTTACTCGCCAGGTTTATCATTACAAAACATCATTGGACTATCCGCCAGATTTTATCAACACAAAACATCTCTGGACTACCCGCCAGGTTTTATCAACACAAAACATCTCTGGACTACTCGCCAGATTTTATATCATCACTGGACAACCCGCCAGTTTCAAATCACATCACATCACTGGACTACCTGCTTGTTTCAAATCGCATCACACATTTCGCCTGCAAACATCTTCTAACATCTCTTTCTCCCAAATAACCATGGCATAGTAACGTCTAAGTGAAATCCTACTCGTAAGTCACCCCATGTCTCTAGGGTCCAATTCTAGCACAATAAATCAAGAGTCGGAGCAGTATTAATCAAAATAATAACAATAACAAATAAATAATGTAATCACATAACTTTTTATGGGCCGCTGCCCTCAGTCTTATATGGCCAAGATGTGAATAATAAAGCAAGGAACTTTTATTTAATAAAAGTTTTCAATAAAACAAACAAACAAAAAAGGCTCGCATTAGTTATTCTTTACGAAATTAGAATGATTAATCACTAATTACAAACATTAAATAGGTAAAAATAATAGAATAATTATTGTGACCTTAACAGGAGTCCTAAGGGTCCTACGTGTCAAGATTGAGTATCAAAAGTTGGGCCCGGAGGGTCGCGGGTTTATTTTAAATAAAGATATTAACAAAAGTCGTTGAAAGTAAAAATAAATGGATAATAAATTATTCAATAAATAAAATATGTTGAGTGTTAACAAAGTTTCATCTTCGAAATGTACAGAGTCAAAAAAAAAAATTATCCGGGCATTAATAGCATAGCTTTTGAGGTCACAAAGGTTTTTTCGATTGGAAAACTTGAAAGATAACTAATAAATAATTAATTAAATAAAAAAATATGATATTAACAAGGTATGATCTTTGAGGTGCGAGAAATCTAAGAAAAATAGTTCGGGTGTCAAAAAGGTCGCAAAGTCATTTAGAATCAAAACAATCCATACCGCAAAGTTGGACCGAACTGACCTTGCGGGCTGCAAGGTTTAGAACCTGGTTCTTGCGGGTGAGGTCACTACCACAAAGTCGTGACTGGTTTTCTTTTTTTCTTTTTGTTTCGTCACGGTTTTCGTGCATGGGACCACATGGGGCGATTATTTAGGCCTAAAAACACTTATATATACTTAGAGAAGGATCAGATAGGATTATAGTACCTTGGTTTGATCGTGTTGATTCAAAAACAGAACTCTGAATTTTGGAGAAGAGGACTTCGGGTTTGGCTATGGGGGAGCCTTGGAACCGAATTGAATGTTGTTTGGTGATGCTTATAAGGGTGTAGAAAGTGATTAGAACTGTTGAATTGGGTTTCGGTTGGGTCTAGGTACAAAACCCATTTCTCTCTCTCTCGGTCTCTCTCCCTAGAACTCCATAGCTTGAAGCTTGAATTGGCTACTATTTTCTCTCGTTTCCGACTAGGTGGAGTGTGGAAATATGGTGTGTGTGCCCGAAGGTTAATGGGTAGGGGTTTATATAGGAAATTTTGAAGAGGTTGGATAAGATCGTATTTATGGAGGTTGGGTTCGTTGAACTTGCAAAAGTCGAATTAGGAACAGGTTCGAAGTCAGAGAGGAAGCATGAGGTGGATAAGGATGAATTGAATTTCGGATATTCTTGGGTATGAAGGATTTTTCCGATTTGCACGAGGGAGATGAATATGATTTTCTTGGAGGAAAAGAAATGGAGAAAGAGTGAGCTATGGGAGATGGTGAGCTGTGGGAGAGGGAGAGAAAGAGGCAGGGAGGGAGAGATAGTGCTGAGGGAGATGCATGCATGCCGGTGCATGCATGTGTATATATCTATTAGTAATTATAAATGCAACTATATATATTATGAAGAAAAAAATAATTAAGACCTAATAATATTAATGCTATTATTATTACTATTAATAAAAAAGATTAGGGTAAAAAATCCGGATCGTTACAGTAGCACAGTAATCCTGAATAAATATTGATCTTGTTTGATTGATTTCGATTAATTCTATAATACAATGTTTTTAAAATCACATAAAACATTATAAATTATAAGATATAATCAATTGAAAAATGACACAAACTTCAAAAAATGACAATTAAATTGGGACGGATGGAGTATTGTTAACACGTCTTTGAGTCGCTGGATGCTATTTTGACGTTGTTATGCTATCTGAAGATAACACTTTGAAGGGAATGTGTCATCACTTAATAATATTTGGGACATCTCCACTCATTGCCAATTAGTTTTGAGATGGACATAAAGTTTCCATACTACTATCCTCTAGTAGGTCATTACGGCTGGCCTGTTACAGCAATTCAGATTGGTCAAGTTGTCCTATGACCCGTAAGTATACTACTTGTTTTAGTACATTTCTTAGTCACAGTCCCATCTCTTAATCAAATTTACCTGGCTTCTACGTGTTGGTTGTTAGTTATTTAAAACACAATCTTCCTCCTTTATGAGCTTGAGCTAGACCAGCTATAAAAAGGTAAGACTCTAAGCACAGTATAGACAATAAAAAAGCATATTGCTACAAATCAGGTCTTTCATGAGCGTACTAAACGAATTGAACTTAGATTGTGATAGGGTGAGGGAGAAAGTTCTTCAAGGCTTTAATCTCCACTATGTATTTTCCTGGTAAACAACAATGTGCATGTTTACCAAAGCTCTTGGATGCAATCAATTTACTTTCCCGAACTCCCAGTTAGGCATGATGAATCCCCGCCGAGGAAATCCAAACTCTTCGCTCGAAAGTGGGTAGGCATCCTTGTTTTACGAACATGTTACTCCTCTTGAGGTTCCGCCTCTCATCCAGACAGGTTCAAGCTAGCTCTTGGCCAGTCATGTTCTCGGTCTCATGACCAGGCAAGGCAAACGAGATATTGCTTGTGTCTCAGAAAGGAAGGAAGAATTTCAGTAGTTACTTAAGATACTTAAGTTATTTTGATATTTGAACAGGCAAACAGAGCTATTTTCTTTATAGAAACCTCTCCCAACTTGAGGGAGGGTATTAGGAAAGCAAATAATTCGGTGTATTCTTTTGTTGAATATATATATCAATCCTCTATCATTTTCTCTCCCTTATGTTCCTTCCACTATAAGAAAGTTGTGATACGCCAGAGGCTAAAAGCATTGCTAGGTGGTCCGCAAAGTGTTGGTATAGCCCGGCACAACCTATACCAACGCTTGGGCAATGCGTTGGAGTAGAGACACTGCTATAGCTCTATGCCAACGCTTTTTGTAGGCGCTGGTGTAGATTTATATTTACCAACGCTAGCGGTTTCAAACGCTGGTATGACATAATTTTTACCAGCATTATGTTCCCCTGTGGTTGCAAGCACTGGTGTAGACCCGGGTGCACCTTGCCACCTACACACTTTTACCGGCGGCTAAAAACGTTACTGTAGGTTTAATTTTTCTTTCCCAAAATAAAAAAAGAATTACAATTACTCCAATTTTCAGCTACATCTTAGCTACTAGCCACTTTCCCATCACATATAGGTTCACTAACTTTTTCTTAAGAACTCAAAAATATCAAAACACAAAATCATTTATTTTTCATTGGAAAAGCTAATACTCCATATATGAAATGTCAAAAGCAGAAGGTCCATAACATTTATAACATTCAAAAGTAGATCAAATGTTCATAAACGTGCCAAAATATCACATTAATCTAACAACTACACTGCCTAAACTATATGGAATAGATAAGTAATCAAAATTTGAAGATGCCATCCTTACTAGATCTTTCCGAAAGAGCTTTCAAAATGACAAGTTGAAATCATGCTTTTTGCTAGACCATCCTATGACCTGCAATGCAAATGACGAAGAATAAGAACCAAGTTTATCTTTTAACTCCCACGACAGTACATTCAAGTAAAAAAGTTTGATAAACACAAAAATTTAGTTCGTATCTAAGGAAACTAAGGTGATCATCAACATGTTCAAGCAGACAACAGCTTCAATAGAGAGCGAAAAAATATAGTTGCAACATCACCACTTAAAATCAACATACAGCAACAACATCATCTTATGGATAGCACCAACAGATCTTATGAGTAGCAACAGCAGTTGTACACTTAAAACAAGTAGCCTACGTTTTTCGTTGACAATCTTCCATCAGATCTACATAAAGTTTGGTTCCACTATTTTCATACATAGCTCTTCAGTAATTTGTAAATAAATATAATATATATTTTCTCTTTTCTTTTTCGCCAGACATTAGTATGTTAGTAAAATTAGATTACTATGCCAGATAAACATCGTTTACAATATTGACTTGAATCTGGAACCTCAAACACTGAAAATCTTAGTACCCACTCACGATCACTTGAACTATACCTTTAATTGGGTCGTAAATATTATATGTTCACTTTAATTTGTTGTAATCGTGCACAATACCATCAATTATGGGATTAGTCTCCCACATACTACCCTGCATAAACAGAGATCAAAGAATAATAAAAACAGAAAATGGTAATATTACAACTATTTTTGGTGATGCCAAGATTTTAGTGCATAAGAGCATCAGCAGTGGAATAAGCAAATGTGAATAATCAAAACATGCCACATCAGATTTTGATTATCCATTTAGAGGTTGTTAAAGTTAGCAATGTCAAATCCCACATTGGTTATTTTTTGCCCATAATCAAAACCAATGGGCCCTCCAAACTTTTTCCCTTCATTTCATGCATATTTTTTGAAAAAGCGGTTTTTGAAGGGAAAAAATAATTTATGTTAGAAATAGTTCAAAAATATATATAGTTTTTCGAAACAAAAAACAGTTTTTCAAAAAACACACACTTTGTTCACTTAAAAACTGTAAATACAATTTTGGAAATTTTGAAATAATTGTATTTACACAAATAGTTTTGAAATTTTAAAAACTATAAATACAGTTTTTTAAAAACAGATTTTGTGTAAAAAATAGTTTTTTGAAAAACACTTTTTATTTACTTACAGTTTTTTAAATTTTTGAAAATTTTGTTTTCTGTAAAAAAAAGTTTTTGAAAAAAAAATCTGAAAGTTACAGTTTTTTAAAATTATTTTTTGAAAACATTGTTTTGAGAGAGAGAGAGAGAGAGAGAGAATGGAAGAGAGAGAAGATTTTTGTGTAATGTTGGTGTACTTGATTGAGAGATAAAATTTGATTATTGACAAAACATTGCTAGCTTTGATTATTGAAGAGTCAAAATTTGATAAGTTGTTAAGAGATTGCTAGGTTTGGTTATTCCAATGTGAGCACTTTTTTGATCCAACATTGCTAACTTTAACAATTTTTTGTTTTGCTTATTCCACTGTGGATGCTCTAATACTATTGTATCTTTGCACATGATATAAGTTTTTTATGCGGTAGAATTTTAGGATTAACAAAACAGTCATGGCATTTTCACCACTCTACAACTTACGCATTTCCAGAATTTTAGAATTTTACATGGAGGGAGATATATATACTACATAGTGGACTGCCAGGGGCGGAGCCAACATGTGACAGGGGGTCACGTTTCCCCTGGAATTTTATCCCCTACACCCCACCCCTCTCCCCCCTCTCTTTTTTTTTTTTTGGTTTGGGGGCAGTTGTACACGTACTTAAAAAATGTCAAAGAAATTGAAAATATTGGGTATAGGGTTTATTGTTTACTTTATTTTTATGTATTTTCAACCAAATTAATGGACCGCTTAAAAAATTAAATGCTTGTTTCAGATGGACAAATAGCACATAGCTAGTGTTTTTTAATCTTTTGTGCTTATGTTTTGAATCTTCTGAATACGTTAAGCTAGAAGCTATATTTCCTATTAAAGAATACTTAAATTTTTATGCTGAGTATTTCTTCGTTAAATTTTACCGTGAATTTTTTTGATTTGTTGTGAAATGGTGCCCTCTCTGAACGGTATTCCTGGCTCCGCCACTGCGGACCGCTATTTAAATTTTAAATCAACTGTGGAGTTATTTGGTAGGCTTTCAAATAGGTTTCGAGAAGCTGTGGGTTATCAGAAGCTTCAGCTGCAGTTGGGAATAGAACGCAGAGCTGCCTTGTCTCTTTTCCGTAGGACCGGCCCTCTCCCATTTTCCCGTTTCACACTTGGTTATAAAATCCCTAGCATTCTCTTTCATGAGAATATATAGATACTAAAGTTCTTCTGTCTCTGAACGGCTTAAGTTTTTAGATAAGTTGATGGTTAACAATCTACTAATCTGATATAAGAACAGGCAATAAATCCTGTGTTCGAACCTCGCTGCCTACCCAATTGATTAAATATTTGCACGTGTTTAGCCCGCTTATGAAAGAGAGTCTGGCTACACGTGAGGGGGCGTGTTGAGTTTATAAATAATAACGGAACTCCTCTCTCTAAATAGCTCAAGCTTTTAGATGAGTTGGTAGTTTAACAATCTAATAATTCATGTGATGAAATCAACAGTGACTTTGGACAGAAATTCTATATGAGCGTGTGTGTGAGTTATAGTGAATTCGCTGCCACGTGGATGTACCCGATTTTTGGAAATCAATGTTGGAAAAACCTTGCTGCAAATTCTGAATTGTTGGCGAAACCTCCACAAAATCTGGAAAAACACTTCGAGTCGCGATGTCGCTTTCCTAAAGACAGTATTTGCCCCCACCAATAACGGTATGCAAAGGATTACAGCAAATCTGCCTTCAAGATAAAACGAAACCCGAACTCTAAGTTCTTTCCGTTTTCGTATGCACTAACGAAACGGACAGAATACCCGCTGTGTGAATATAAGAACCGAGAACCACTGAATTCTGTTTTCTGCAGCAAACAGAATGCAGAATGAACGCTAGAAAATATAGAGAGAGATGGGAGAGAATTTCGGCATAATGTGTGGGTTTTCTTCTATACGAATTCTGACAAGTAGTGGTCTATTTATAGGCCACTACGCACCCATTGTAAATAGGTACGCACCCGATCTATTCCAACCGTTGGATTGGATCCTACGGTCTTGATCGATCAGTCACACCCAGTCACTTTGAACCGGTGCACTGTTTCACTCACACCCAATCGGATTCAATCCGTTCCGTTGGATCGTGACCCTTTGCGGCCGACGGCTGGGATTGCAACCCACGAACCGGTGCACCCGTTGGCTCGAGTTGCACCCGATCGGAACCGCTCCATGTGACTCACCTGCCATGCGTGTGACACGCGGCATCCACGTCAGCGCCATCGTACTGCCAACTCGCAATAAGAAACGGCGCCTACAAGGCGCCTAGCGCTGACGTGCTAAGTGCAAAGTGCGCCGCTAAAGCGCCACAATGCACCACAACCCACGCCACACTGCCCACGCCGCACGCGCGTGCGCGTGTGGGTGTGTACCGGTGCTTCGCACCGGCTCCGCCGGTATGGTGCGGAGCACCATAGAGCTGCACCACACTAGATCATTAGTTATTCACATTAGGAAAGTTCCCTAATATATACCACTCCAACATCTCTCAACTATCCAATGTGGAACAAAGCTCACAAAGAAGAAAACCAAGCATTCTAAAGGAAACAAGGAAATTTTGCAAAATCAAAACTCCGACTCTTTATTTTGAAAATCTCTAACAATCCCCCACCATTTTCGAAATACAGATGAAATATTCTCGGTTCTTACTACAAGGTTAATGCATACATAAATAGTGTCTTGCGACTTCAACTATTCACTTAGTGAAAACATATCAAAGCTAGTCAGGGCAGCATAGTAGACGTGTCTTTGAACTAGTTGTCCTCTGTTGACCAACCGGACGTGTCTCACACATAATCCTCCAATAATGCAGATATCCTAATCGGTTGACCCGTGAGCTGGCCTTGGGTCTTTATATTGATTTCATGAGCGCTCTAAGGTCTAGCCCCTGTGACCTATAGGAAGCGACACCACCTCCACACTCTTATAGGTAGATCGCCATCCGTGCTCCTATAACATTAGCACAAACAATCTATTAAGAACTAAGTAGTTCAACCTCCTTTGTATTCACATTATAGATACAAAACACTTTACTTGGGAATGTGTAAACTAACTTTAAAGTGTTTCCAATCACGACATGTAGTGTAATTTCTCATTGAACTCAAGAGATTGAGAGCATCTACCGGTTGAGTTGAGTTTCCACCAGGAGTGATTAAGCTAATTGGGCAAAAGTCCCATTCGCTCTGATGTTTTCAACACCAAATCCCTTGCAAGGCCTTTCGTAAAAGGATCCGCCAAGTTTTGACTTGACTTTACAAAATCAATGGTTATCACCCCATCTCACATAGCTATGTCTAAGTCCTATATGCCTGGACTTACCATTATACACTTGGCTATACGCTCGTGACAACTTAGCTTGACTATCACAATGCAGTGATATAGGAGGCATAGGCTTAGGCCACACTGGAATTTCCAGCAATAGATTTCTCAGCCATTCTGCCTCCTTACTACCAGAAGCTAATGCTACAAACTCGGCTGCCATGGTTGAGTCTGTTATCAACGTTTGCTTCTTAGATCCCCAGGAGATTGCCCCTCCACCAAGTGTAAATACCCAACCACTCGTTGAAGAGTGATCATTCCGCTCAGTAATCCAACTGGCATTAGTGTATCCTTCTAGAATCGAAGGATACCCACTATAGACTATTCCATAATCTATAGTACCTTTGAGGTATCGCAGTACTCTATGTACCGCGTGCCAATGCACATGCCCAGGGCTATTAGTATACCTACTAAGCCTGCCCACCGCATATGAAATATCCGGTCTTGTACTTGTCATGGCGTACATCAAACTGCCAATCACTCTAGAATATTCTAGTTGTGAGACCGCTCTCCCCTCATTATGATCCAATGGCGATTTAGAGTCATACGGAGTAGACACCGGTTTGCTTTCAAAGTGATTAAACTTCCTTAAGATCTTCTCAATGTAATGTTCCTGGGATAGAACTAAATTACCACCACTTCTTTTAATTCTTATACCCAATATTACATCAGCAACACCCATATCTTTCATACTAAAGTTAGCAGAAAGAAAATGTTTTGTACTATGAACACTCCCTTGGTCTGTACCAAAAATGAGCATATTGTCTACGTACAAACAGATAATGACTCCTCATTTGCCATTAAATTTACTATACACGCATTTATCAGATTGGTGTATTGTAAAACCGTTTGACACAACCACCTTGTCAAACTTCTCATGCCATTGCTTAGGCGCTTGCTTGAGTCCGTAAAGAGACTTTATAAGCTTACAAACTTTGTGCTCATAACCTTGCACAACAAACCCCTCTGGTTGCTTCATATAGATTTCCTCATCTAACTCACCGTTAAGGAATGCAGTCTTGACATCCATTTGGTGTATCTCAAACTTGTATATAGAAGCAAGAGCAATTAACACTCTAATTGTTGAGATTCTAGCAACCGGGGCATAGGTATCAAAGTAATCAATACCTTCTTTCTGGGTAAAACCTTTGGCTACAAGTCTGGCCTTGAACTTATCAATAGTTCCATCAATTTTCATTTTCTTCTTGAAAATCCATTTACAAGCAATTGGTTTAGAACCCGGTGGTAAATCCGCCAAAACCCATGTGTTATTACCCATAATAGAGTCCATCTCATCTTGGATAGCCTCTTTCCAGAAAGCCACGTCTTGCGATTTCATTGCTTCCTCAAACGTCAAAGGATCATTTTCCACTTGAAGTGAAAATACATTTTCAGCACATGAAGTCTCTCTAGTACCTTCAACTAGATAAACTATGAAATCAGGACCAAAAGTTCTCTCTGTTCGAACTCGTTTGCTCCTTCTCAATTCGACATGTTCCTCAGGTTCATTTCCTTTAACTGGAACCTCTAAAGGTTCATCGTCCTCTTCGGACACCAAAGGAAACTCTTCTGAATCTTTATTAGATTTCAAATCCTTACTAGACTTTAACCTTGGAATTCTGTCAAATCTGTTTTCATAAAACACTGCATCTCGAGATTCAATGATGGTGTTAATGGACACAATATCATTAGGCTCAGCCACTAGAAACCTATATGCTTTACTATGCAAAGCATATCCAAGGAATACACACTCGATTTCTTTTGGGCCTAATTTCTTCCTTTTAGGTCCAGGCAGCCTTACAATTGCCCTACACCCCCAAGTCTTAAAATAATTCAGGTTAGGTTTCCTTTTTTACCAGAGTTCATATGGAGTAATGTTAGACTTTTTGAGAGGTACTCTATTCAGGATATAAGTAGCGGTAAGCATGGCTTCACCCCACAAACCTTTACTTAATCCTGCATTGCTTAACATAGCAACCACCATCTCACATAAAGTTCTATTCTTCCTTTCGGCCACTCCATTCTATTGCGGTGTATAAGGTGCAGTAACTTCATGAATTATCCCTACTGATTCACAATAGTCAGGGAAGTGATATTCACCACCCCTGTCAGACCTAAGACGTTTTATTTTCAAACCACATCGATTTCCAACTTCAGTTTTATATGCAACAAATTTATCAAGCACTTCATCTTTGGAATGAAGTAAATAAACATAGCAAAATTTTGAATAATCATCTATGAACGTTGCCATATAAAGTTTACCGCCTCTAGTTGGAGTGCTATAAAAATCACATACATCACTATGAACTAAATCAAGTAACGATGAAGTCCGCTCAATATTAGGAAATGGTAATCTGGTTATTTTTTATTCCAAACAAATCTTGCATTTATCAACCATATCATTTTCAGATTTAGGAATTAATCCTGATTTAACCATGCAATCCATTTTCCTTGTACTTATATGTCCTAAACGAGTATGCCATAAAGAAAGAGAGTCAAGCATATAAGCAGAAACAACTGTGTTATTAATATTAAGCTTAAACATCCCTTCGGTTACATAGCCTTTTCCAACAAAGACCCCACTCTTGGACACAACAATTTTGCCCGACTCAAACACAACCTTAAAGCCATACTTATTAAGTAGACTTGCAGACACGAGATTCTTCCTAACTTCCGGTACATGATACACATCAGTGAGGGTCAGAGTCTTGCCAGAAGTAAACTCCAAATCCACTTTGCCTTTACCCTTAACTGGTGCAGTAGATGCATTTCCCATGAACAGAATGGTTCCGCAACTGGATCATACTCAGTAAAGAACCTTTTGTCGTTGCAGACATGCTTTGTTGCACCAGAATCAATCCACCAATCTCCAACATCTTCGAGGATATTCACCTCGGAAATAACAGCAATGAATTTAGCATTCTTTGCCCCAGATGCTCCTGGTTTTCCACCAGAGTTCTTCCTTTGCAGGATTCGGCAATCTTTCTTAAAATGCCCAGGTTTGCCGCAATGCCAGCAACCAGTCTCGGTAGGATCTAATTTCTGCTTCTTCCCTTTACCAGAAGCCTTGTCATTTCCTTTGTTCTTGCGTTTCTTGTTGGAACTTTCTTCCACCACATGGACTTTGGAAGTAGCATTATCCTTACCCTCTTGGCGCCTTGTCTCTTCTTCCACCCGAAGATGTTGGGCCAACTGATCAAGGGTAAATTCCTCGGTCTTATGTTTGAGTTCCTTTTTATAATCTTTCCAAGATGTAGGCAGTTTGTCAATAACAGAGGAGACAATAATAGTTTCATCCATATGCATATTCTTAACCTTAAACTGACTAAGGATATACTGAATCTCATGCAACTGATCAATGACAGGCTTGGTGTCAACCATGCGATAATTCATAAACTGACTAACAAGAAACTTCTTACTTGTAGCATCATCAGAAAGATACTTATCGTTGAGTGCATCCCAAAGTTCCTTTGCCGTCATGGAATTCTGATAGACATCAAATAGTGAATCCGACAGCGCATTGAGAATGTGTCCCCTACAGATGTAGTCATCATTCTCCCATTTGCCCCTTTCACGGGCCTGCTCCATAGTTTCATCATCTGGTTCCTCCGGAATCACCGGACTCGGAGTAGTCAGAACATAAACCACTTTCAAAGTGGTTAACAAGAAGTGCATCTTCTTCTGCCAACGCCTGAAATTCCCACCTTCGAACCGCTCCAATTTCAGAAAGTCCTGCGTCATCTTTTGTAGAGACATCGCCATCGCAAATACTGTCTTTAGATTGTTGGAAAAACCTTGCTGCAAATTCTGAACTGTTGGCGAAACCTCCACAAAACCTGGAAAAACACTTCGAGTCGCGATGTCGCTTTCCTAAAGACAGTATTTGCCCCCACCAATAACGGTATGCAAAGAGTTACAGCAAATCTGCCTTCAAGATAAAACGAAGCCCGAACTCTAAGTTCTTTCCGTTTTCGTTTGCACTAACGAAACGGACAGAATATCCGCTGTGTGAATATAAGAACCGAGAACCACTGAATTCTGTTTTCTGCAGCAAACAGAATGCAGAATGAACGCTAGAAAATATAGAGAGAGATGGGAGAGAATTTCGGCATAATGTGTGGGTTTTCTTCTATACGAATTCTGACAAGTAGTGGTCTATTTATAGGTCACTACGCACCCATTGTGAATAGGTACGCACCCGATCTATTCCAACCGTTGGATTGGATCCTACGGTATTGATCGATCAATCACACCTAGTCACTCTGAACCGGTGCACTGTTTCACTCACACCCAATCGGATTCAATCCGTTCCGTTGGATCGTGACCCTTCGCGGCCGACGGCTGGGATTGCAACCCACGAACCGGTGCACCCGTTGGCTCGAGTTGCACCTGATCGGAACCGCTCCGTGTGACTCACCTGCCATGCGTGTGACACGCGGCATCCACGTCAGCGCCACCGTACTGCCAACTCGCAATAAGAAATGGCGCCTACAAGGCGCCTGGCGTTGTGCAAAGTGCGCCGCTAAAGCGCCACAATGCACCACAGCCCACGCCGCACGCGCGTGCGCGTGCGCGTGTTCGCACCGACTCCGCCGATATGGTGCGGAGCACCATAGAGCTGCACCACACTAGATCATTAGTTATTCACATTAGGAAAGTTCCCTAATATATACCACTCCAACATCTCTCAACTATCCAATGTGGAACAAAGCTCACAAAGAGGAAAACTAAGCATTCTAAAGGAAACAAGGAAATTTTGCAAAACCAAAACGCCGACTCTTTATTTTGAAAATCTCTAACAATCAAGTACTAAAATTTCTCGGGTTCTCTCTTTGTAATTCATATTCCTTTGTGTGTGAATGTGTCATTTGGGTTGATCGGTCCTTGCACATAAGTAGTTTGTCCTATATTTCATTAACGAAAATAAATACTTATTTTTCACTTTATGTACTTATTTTTTTCAACAAAAAGTTATTTATTTTGAGATAATAATTTTTCTTGTAAAGCGAAAAATAAATACTTACAAAATGAAAACCTTGGCGGAACGGGGCTATTAATATCGACTAATCCACCAATTCGGAACGGGGCTAGTAATATCGACTAATCCACCAATTCAACGGAACCCTTTTAGTCTCCCTCGTGGAATCGTAGTCGTTTAGTAGGTATTGACCCAAACCTGAAAATTCAGCCTGTCCTAATCGAAGGTTCCAAGAAGGAAGTTTCAGAGTGTCCTAATCCAGTCGACCCATGAGTGTCCGAATTCTAATGACATGACAAGGACTGTACATGTGCGATGAGATAGCTAGATGCGATCGATTTCTTGCCAATGCAATTTTAAAACACAACTGTCGTGTATGTCAAGAACCATTTGATATATATACGTGGGTCGGTGGATCCATACCCATTGAATAGTTCCAAACACTATTGTATTCTAAAATCGTGCTTCTAACGCTGCTCTGCATCAAAACAATCTCATAACGTAGCGTTGGAGCTCTCTTTCGGAACGCAATTTGATCTCAAGCCGCTTGATGTACGTGAGTCATTTCTACTACATTGCAGAGTTCCTCTCTAGAAGAATGCATGGAGGTATTCTCCGGTGACAAATGAATGTCTTGACTACACCTTTTTAATATCACGTGAAATGAGAAAAAACCGTTAGATTGGACCGTCTTTTTCCGCTTTTGAATTCCCGTGGGAGGTCAAACTAATGTTAACATACATTTTTGTTTGTTTTTGCTTGACAATAAATCATTTTTTTTTTTGGAAGTGTCACTGAGACAATAAATTATTGGAGCAACGCTAAAACCACACCCACTTACACACTTATTTTATACACCTACGTTATTAAATGTATGGACTCCATACGCTGAATTTGTGCAATGTGTGTAAGGCCCACACACTAGTGAGTATGAGTTTGTAAATGTAGAGGCAGCTGCACACTCATGGAAGGGTGTGCAGATGAAGGCCCTAATTTTTTTTTTTCCCAACATTTTACAAGTTGCAATATCGTTTTTGACTTATTTGAACACTTAATTCATCTCTTTTGAATACTCATTAGTCCAAGGGGCTCACACTTGAACACCCAATAAACTAATTGTCGAGTTTTTGGTTGTTTAGTTAATGGAATTATGAATGAATTTTTTTACGAAAACTTTTGTTTATCGGTCTTGCTATTGTCAGCTCATTGGGCTGACGATAAACACACTAGAAGACAATGAAAACATGTATTTCTATACACTTTTTACACTCTTTAATACACATTCATACACTTAATATTGTCAGGCCATTAGCTAATTGGAATTTGTTAATGTATGCCCTAGGGGCATATGTTAGTACTCATTTAATGATGTCAATTATATCAAGAATTATATTGGAACTTTAAAACGTAATCAATTAGTCAGGCAACATTTACTAGGAGAAAATTTTATTTATGATGAGACCAAATTACCCTTTTTACTTTTCACTCCATGCATGCTATCTTTTCAACTCCTTTTTATTTTTATGCATTATTGATTTATCTTGACGAGAGAAATTATAAAAGTGATTTTTTTTACTCTTACCCAAATATTTTTGGAATATCTAAGATATTGCCTAAATATTTAGGTAACAGTCATAATTTTTTACTCTTACGATTTCTCTCATCGATTTCTCGTAATACTTCTTAAATAACTTGTTTCGCAATGTATTAGTATTTAGTTATTAAAAGAAGTGCTAGGATTTATTTTCCTTATTTTGGGAGGTTTTGGGGCATTTTGAGTTTTGTCTTTATTCAAAAAAAAAAAAATCCTTTTGTTGGTTTTACGGCAAATTTTTATGGATTATTGATTCGTCTAGATGAGAGAAATCGTAAGAGTAAAAAATTATGACTGTTACCTAAATATTCAGGCTATATCTTAGATATTCCAAAAATATTTGAGTAAGAGTAAAAAAAAAATCACTTTTATAATTTCTCTTGTCAAGATAAATCAATAATCCATAAAAATTTAGCATAAAATTACCACAAAAAAAAAAAGAATAAGAACAAAACAAACAAAAAAGCCAAAAAAAGCTAATTAACGGGAGACTTTCATTTAATTTTTCAAGCTTTCACTGTAGCTCTTTTCTTCATTTTTTCTTGCTTAGAGTTCCCTTTTTTTTTTTAATCCACGCTTAGAGTTCAACGGAACAAAAAATTAGTTGTTTTTTTTTATACATTTTGGTGACTAATAAGGAGTACTCATAGGGGTGTTTTTTTTTTTTTTTTGGCTTAAACCCATAGGAGTTTAAAGACCCAGAAAATAAAAAGGAATTGAAAAGATAGCATGCATGGAGTGAAAAGTAAAAAGGATAATTTGGTCTCATCATAAATAAATTTTTCTCCTAGTAAATGTTGTCTGACAAATTGATTATGTTTTAGAGTTCCAATACAATTTTTGATATAATTGGCATCATTAAATGAGTACTGACATATGCCTCTAGGGCATACATTAACAAAACCCTAGCTAATTTTAGAATTTTCCTTTGTTTATAGCAACACTCAAAATTCTTCTAAGCAAAAACCTGTTAAGTCGACAATCTTCATTTGGATGCAAGACTACGATAACATTTTTTCAAATAGGTCTGTGAATATATTCACCATAATTTCTTTGTTTGAAGTGTGTCGATTCAGTTGATTGATACATTTTAGAAAAATCATCTTCGTTGAGGTAATCGAACGGATAATCACAATTGCCTGATTAAGTTAGTTATTTCTGAGTTAATCTAAAAAGGATAATTGCTATTCTTTTATGATACGTCTGCATACAATCATTTTGTCAAAGATTGAGCTAATTTAGCACAAGCACAATGGTTGTCTCATTTTTGCTCTCTCTCCCATGTGTGGAGTAATTATGTACAGAAACGATTTGATTTTCCTGTTGTACTTCGATGACAAGTGTTTGGGGGGTAATTTGGCATGAACCAAATTATAACATCAGTAAATTAGTAAAATCTTACAAATTTCCTACCGGAGGTTAGCAGAAGGGTATCTACGTAATAGCTTTCAAAATAAGGGAAGTCAGTAGTATTTTTTAAAATTAGAGGGGAGATAAGTATATTTACAAGAAACCTCAAGGGCGACCAGTGTAGATTATCCCATTGCCTTCTTAGTTGCGTCATGTTATTTGTCTTTTTGAACCCGGTTGCGTCATGCGATCAGCCAACGCCGCCGTCGACGTTTCTTGTCAATTCATTTTCTGGTCTACATTCTGTTCTTCCATGTGAAAATAAATTTTTACCCCGTCAGTGTAAATATTTGTTTTCTCCAAATTGATTACATTGCGTCACGTTACAAAATAGTAATTCAAATCAATAAAATATGGCGACGTGGTGCAATATAATGATTTGGAGGAAACAAATGTTTATACCGGCGGCGTAAAGAATTTAATCACCTTCCGCATTATTATCCAAAAAAAATGCTAAAAACCGCCTACTGGGCTGTCGCTAATCTATGAAGAGTGTATTAATATTTTGTTTGGTTTGCTACTCAAAAAATACTCATTACATCTGATTCTAATTATTGTTCTCATTTCTATCTTCGCTCTCTAATTATTATTCTTATTTCTTTCCTTATCTCTCTCCACTCATTACGCCAAAAACCAAACTCAAAAATTTTTAAAAATCCATCCAAGCACAACATAAAGCATGTGAAAGCGTATTGAAAAGTGTAAAATGTTCATTGGAATATGTGTTTTTTTTAAATTTTTTTCTGAACTTATCGACGGCACAGTTGATTGCCATCGGGAACCAAAGCGGACCGAGAATACGTCTCTGTCTCACACCCTTATCATCTCCATTCAAATAAATAAGACACGTGCTTGGATGCAAGTAAAGGAAAGTGATGCACCTTCTGATTGTACTTTGGATTAGCTTTTCTTGGTCGACCGTTAGATGTATTCGGATCAGCTAATACGCACTTCGATTAATTTTCTCCTGATGTGATTAAAGGCAGGCCCGAGCTATGGGATTTATAAGAAATTATTTTCTTATTGTCTGACCCCTAAAATCAATTTTTGATCGATTGTGTAGGAAGTAAATTCACCCACCAACCGAACTAATTAACGCTTGGGGCTGATTTAGATTAATTCAATGAAGAGGAAAAGCAAAGCGCTTAAACTCGACTATGCAAATGGCAGACCCGCCTTATTTGTTTTGGGGTCTCAAAATTTATGGCAATAGTCTCCAATAAATTTTCTCTGTTTATCTCTCTTCACTCATTATTTTCAAAAATTTCTCTCAAAATCCAAACCGAAGTAGGCATGTCAATGGACCGGATCCGATCCGGATCCGATCCGAAAAATCCGAATCCGATAACGTCGATCCGATAATCCGAATCCAGTAACATTATCGGATCCGGATCGGATTCATATCGGATCGGGTTAAATCCGTTATCAATCCGAATCCGAACTTTTTTTTTAAAAACTTTTTATAAATTTTTGAATTTTTTTTAAAAATACCGTAAATTTTTTATTTTGAAAAAAAAATGTTTAAGAAGTTGTATTTTTATTTTCAATTTTTTCGTTTATTTTTTTTTTGGAAAATATTTTTTTTTTGAAAAAAAAATTGTATTTTTAAAATTTTTGAAGTAAAAAAGTTTTCGGATCGAATTCGGATTTTCGGATCGGATATGAAGTTTTCGAATCGGATCCAGATTTTCACTATCGAACCCGATCCGGCCCGTTTTTCAGGCCTACCGAACAGGGCCGACTAGGGGCTGGGAACAAAGCCCAACATTAAGGAACGAAGGAATAAAGCTCCGTTCCGCAAACGAAATAAGAACTTATTTTTTGTTGAATAAGAAGACGTGTTCTTGAAAAATAAGAAGTTGGGTACTTATTTTGGTAGAATTTGTATAGGTAAATACCGGCCGGGGAGGGAGATCACACGTGCCGGGCCGTCTCGACCCGATGACGATCAGCCGTCAAAATTCTATAAAAAAAAAACCAAGGGGAGCTATACGGGAATCAACGGCATCCGAAGTGTGTAGGGTGCTTGATCAGAGCAATCCTTATTTTGATAAGTACACGGAAAAGGGTGCTCGGATCAAGCACCCTACACACCCTGGATTCCTTTATTCTCGCGAGAGCCCCTTTGTTTTTTTTTTTTTATAGAATTTTACGGCTGAATCGCTCGATGGCGAGATCGCCTTGCGCAACTGGTCGATTTCCGACCACCGGCCCTCATTCTCGTCCAAATATTCCTGTGTTTTCTATACTGAAACTTCCAGGTCAAAAACAATAGGGTTACGCAAAAAAATTTCCTACCACTATGGATCTTATTTGATAGATCTCATTGAGATCTTTAATACGTTGCAAAAAAAAAATTGTAATTTATGTTATATTTGAGTTTGAAAATGTGGAAGAAACTTTGTATTTGAGAAAAATAAGAAGGTTGGCTTATTTTTGAATAAGAAGTAGGGGAAATAAATACTTATTTTTTAAGAATCGCTTTGAGCGAAGCTGCAATTTCAGATTCATGAAACAAAATAATTTCTTATTTTTAAGAAGGCAATTTCAAGCTCAAAAATAATGTGTTTACTCAAATAATTTGCCTACCACTATGCATCTTGTTTGATAGATCTCATTAAGATCTTTAATACGGTGCAAAAAAAATTAAAAAATTATTTTTCGTTTGCATTATTTTTTGGTTTGAAAATGTGAAATAAACTGCTTATTTTTTAAAAAAGTTTCCATAAATATCATTGGTTATTTGAGTATATCTTGAACTCGTGCGTCAATTTCCAGCAGCCACAATCTTCTTTTTCCAAACTTTTCTCAACCCCTCCTTTCTTGGAAGCCTCCTCCCTTAAATCCATGTCCCCCTTGTATATATTTGGACCATTGTAGTAGAAACCAATTAATTAACCCCTCTCTCTCTCTCTCTCTCTCTCTCTCTCCAAAATGGAAACGGATACCTCTAAACCTCCCCATTACCATCACCACCTCAAGAGCAAGAAACCCAAAAAAGAAAAGAAAAAACCCATCAAGGTGACATACATTTCAAGTCCAGTGATGGTCCAAGCCGAGAATGCTTTCGAGTTCAGGGCAATTGTTCAAGAGCTCACTGGCAAAAACTCGGACCTCGGCAGGACTTGCGGCGACGGCCCCGCGTTTGGCAACGAAGACGGCGAGGTGATTGATCACGGCAATATTAGCACTCATTCTAAACCTGCTTTCACAAATGGTGAATATTCAAATGATGATTGCTCAAACATGGTACAGACGTCCCTGGAATTCAATGAATCTTCTTTTTGGAAAGAAGTTTCCAAGAGTTCGGGATTTCAATTCCCTTGTGTTCTTGTGTGATTTATATATTAAAAAAAGAGTTTTTTCTTTGAGTTGTACTTATTGGTGTAGCTGGCTAGCAAGCCTTCTTCGCTTCCAAAAAGCCTAGGAACACAACTCCGGTCATAACTGTGTCGTTGGATGCATGTGGGCCGATGTGCCTCCAACAATATTGCGAGTTGTGTTCTAAAATTGTGTACGTAGCGGTAGCATTGCTCCTTGGCTTCCCCCTACTGCTTTCAGATTATCCAAGTAATTTCAACACACATTTATATACACTACAAACCAGGTTGCGCTTTCATGTCCTTATAAATGAATTTGACAAGCATAACTACGTACCATGGTGATCCACAGCAGCATAGCTAGCGGCATAAGTCGTCACTAGGATCAAACTGCCACAGATTCGATGGAAAGATTCGACGATCAAGCAAAAGTCAAGGGAGAATACTCCCGATCGATTACCATGCAAATTGTGTTATCACTCGATTTTTGCATCTCCGTAGAAGCACTTGAGCTGCCGACAATGAATACACAGCCGGTTGCATGTTCTGTGAATATATCTGTTTTCCGTCATCCTCATGTTAAATTCAGACAAAACCGCTTTCCTGGAAATGTCCCTTACGGTTAGATCATACACGGCTGCAGGCAACATTTCGAAGTAGCAGAACATCACATCGTAACCTTTAACATGGTCAGAAGTCTAAAGGGTACTGGATTTAGAAAATGAATCAAATCAAATCGTATTGCTTTGATTTATAGGTGCGGGCTGGGCTTGATTTTGGAGACAGAATCAAATCATATCATATTGCTTTGATTTTTAGCACACATTTTTACACGTTTTTCTTAAGAGTCATGTTATGTGTGCCGACAGATTTGTAGGGAAATCGTACCGACCGGCCGTGCCGAGCCGTTTTCGGCCACCGGACGGCTAATCCGAGCCGTCCATAAATTTTTAAAAAAAAAACCGAGGGGGCTCACGCGGTTTTTTTTTTTTTTTTAATTTTTAGACGGCTCGGATCGGCGGTCGGTGCATTTTCCCTGCGGTATCAATATCAATTTTGTTTTCTTAATCAGCAATAATACGTTCTTAATCAGCAAGATTTTTCCATTTTGAATTTTGAAAAAGATTTGATTGGCTAAAAAATCAGTAACCAAACCAAATTCCTGCCCATTCTCCTAAGCGCACAAAACCTCTTTCTAAGTCCTCATTTACAAACCCACTAGCGTGCAAAGTCATTTAAAATAGATAAAAGTTTTGTGACTAGGCAATGCGGGACTAGAGAAAACACAATGTTTTCCAAATACATTCCAAAGTTCCAACAATAACTATTTTAACCAGTGATGTCAGACTCAACACACCGTACGGATCTGAGTCTAATCACTTCAATCGCCTAACTCGAGTTTTCCATTTTCCTCTTCATCTTGACACGACATGGAACGCATCTGGTCTGGCTATAACGAAAGCATGTGCAGATGGCGGGAAACTAAATTCCATGTGCAGATGGCCGGAAACTAAATTCCATGGCCAGTCTTAAGTAAGACCGCGTCTTGGCTCTACTGAGGCAACTTACGGTGGATAATCTGATAACTAACAAAGAATCAATTTTAGCTTCTTTGGATGTTACCAGAGATCAGTTATGATTCGGACTTAAAGGAACATTTGCAGGAAAAGTGGTTTAAGTCTAAACTGAACTACATGAGTATCAAGGAGATATATCTTATTAATACACCCGGACGTGTATTCAGTAACGACAACTCAAAGCGTTTCTACGAAAAATGCAAATCGGGTGTGAATATCGCATGCATCATAGTAATCGGGAATAAGCATGCTCTTTGGGCGATTAGAGGCGTTGGTTTTGTTGTGACAAAGCATATATACAACATATCATGAGATGCTCTCTATTAAGAGAATATGGAAAAATAGAGGATACAGAGAAAGTGAATATTGTATTGAATTGAATTGTCATGTACATAAGCCCTACTATTTATACAAGAGGGAGAGTACTAACTATGGAAAGTCAATCCTAATCAAATCGTGATAAGATCTTAATTACAATCAATCTAAAATGTTCTACAATCTTCTACATTATTCTAATGTAAGCTCCTAATCTAAAATGTTCTACAATCTTCTACATTATTCTAACATCCCCCTCAAACTCAAGGAGGTAATGTAGAGACCAACTTGAGTTTGGAAGCTAAGTCATGGAAACGGCTTGAAGGATGAGCCTTAGTGAAGATGTCAGCTGTCTGATTAGAAGAGGAAATTGAGACAAGACGAATGGTGCCTCGGGCAACATGTTGTCGTATGAAGTGGCAATCAATCTCAATGTGTTTGGTACGATCATGAAATACATCATTGTGAGCGATCTGAATAGCACTCTAGTTGTCACAGTAGAGCATAGTGAAAGATGAATGAACAACACCCGTATCTGCAAGAAGCCAGCAAAGCCATAATAACTCTTCAGTAGTGTCGGCAAGAGCACGATACTCAGCCTCAGTACTAGAGCGTGAAACAAGAGTTTGCTTCTTACTACGCCAACATATAAGAGAATCACCAAGAAAAAAACAATAGCCTGTTGTGGAACGACGATCTGTAGGGTCACCGCCCAATCTACATCAGAGTAAGCACGCAACTCCAGAGAAGAATGGATTGAGTAATACAAACCATAAAATAAGGTGCCCTTAATATAGCGAAGTATACGAAGAACAGCAGTATAATAAGGTGACCGTGGAGCAGACATGAACTGACTGACAATATGAATTGCATAGGCGATATCTGGTCGAGTAACTGTGAGATATACAAAACTGCCAACGAGTTGTCGATAAAGAGTAGCATCAGGAAGTAGGTTACCATCCAGAGGAGTGAGGCGAGTAGCAGGATCGAGAGGAGTGTTTGTAGTCATGCTATTAGCAATGCCAGCACGTGTGAGAAGATCAGATGCATACTTAGCTTGGGAGAGATAATAACCATCTGAATTAAAAGAAATCTCAAGACCCAAGAAATAGCTTAGAGTGCCCAAATCCTTCATCTCAAATTGCTTACGGAGAAAGACTTTGAGATCAGAAATACCATTGATATCATCTCCAGTAATAATCATATCATCGACATAGAGAAGAACAAAAATAATCCCATGAGCCACCTTTCGAACAAAGAGTGCAGAATCATATGAACTTGAAGAGAATCCAAATGTCTGAAGAGTAGTACTGAACTTGGAAAACCAGGCTTGAGGAGCTTGCTTAAGACCGTAAAGAGCACGGTTTAATTTACACACTTTATTTGGAGGATGGATCACCCCAGGAGGAGGTTGCAGGTAAACTTCTTCTGTTAAATCACCATTAAGAAAAGCATTTTTGACATCCATCTGATACAACTCTCACTTGCGTACTGCAGCAACCGCAATTAAACTCCGGACAGAGATGAGACGAGCAACAGGGGCAAATGTCTCCTCATAATCAATACCATACTCTTGAGTGAAACCTTTTGCAACCAAACAAGCTTTATAACGCTCAATAGAGCCATCAGAGCGAGTGTTAATTTTATAGACCCATTTGGAGCCTATCGCAATCTTGCCAGGAGAAAGATCAACAAAATCCCAAGTATGAGTCTTATTCAAAGCCTGTAATTCTTCTTCCATTGCTTTCTGCCAAAGAGGGTTAGAACTGGCCTCACGGTAGGAGTGAGGTTCATGCTGAGAGAGGATAGTAGAAAAGCAATGATAATCAAGAAGACGGGCAGGTATTTCTCTTACTCGAGTAGAGTGACGAAGTGGTGAATTAGGAGATAGAACTTGTTCAGAAGGCTCTGTAGAAGGAGAGCTGGATGATGCAAGGGGCTCACTTGGATTAGGGCCAAGGTTGGAAGGCTCGGGGAGAGAAGAGCCAAGTGCAGGAGCAGGATCGTTGGACAAAACAAGTACATCGGGAGAGGCAGTATCAGTTGGCTCAGAAGAGGCTACATCAATCTCATCAAATAGCAACTCTACAGAAGGATCAGTAAAGAATGATAAAGTGGAAACAGACGGTAAATAAAACTTTGACATGGAGGAAAATATCTTATGTTTCCAAAATATGACATGACGAGAAATACGAAGACGCTTAGAAAGTGGATCCCAGCATCTATACCCCTTGTGCTCAATTTCATAACCTAAGAAGCAACAAAGACGAGCTCGGGGTTCTAACTTTGTACGCTCATGAGGCTGAAGTAAGACAAAACAAGCACAGCCAAAGACTTTGAGGAGATCATATGCAGGTAAAATACCATAAAGACGTTCATAAGGTGATTAATTCCCAATAATGGGAGAGGGGACACGGTTGATAGTATACACTGCGGTTAAAGCTGCTTCTCCCCAAAAACGTTCTGGACATGAGGAAGATATAAGAAGTGCACGAGTGGTGTCTAAAATATGTCGGTGTTTACGCTCAGCACTCCCATTTTGTTGAGATGTGCCAGGGCAAGATCGGTGAGGTAGAGTTCCATTTTGACGAAGAAAGTTCAAAAATGATATTTCTCTATATTCCATGGCATTATTAGCACGAAAAACTTTAATAGTACGAGAAAATTGAGTTTGAACCTTTTTTGCAAAATCAAAGTAAATTTGTGGTAGCTCGGATCGTCTACATAAAAGGTAAATCCATGTAAAATGGGAGTAGTCATCAACAAATATCACAAAGTATTTTGATCCACCCATGGTGGTATTGGGAGAGGGTCCCCAAATATCAGAGTGAATTAAATCAAATGGGGCAGACGAAACAGAATCACTTTGGGTAAAAGATAATGCTGGTTGTTTAGCGAGTTGACACGAAAAACAATCAATATGTTGATCTTTAACCGATCCTAAAACACCACTTGAAACTAAAGTACGTAGTCAACCAAAAGAAACATGACCTAATTGAGAATGCCAAAGACCTATAGAAGTGGAGGCATTGGAGGTTACAGAACATTTTAAAAAACTCACAGATTGAACGAGAGAAAGATGAGACTGGGCTATAGCAGAGAGCTGAGATGGAATGTGAAGATTGATGAGCTCATAGAGACGTCCAACTTTACGGCCTGTCCCGATCGTCTTTCCTGTCCGAGGATCCTGCACCTCACAACCAGTAGAAGAAAAGGTGATCGTGAGACCGAGTTCACATAATTGACCAATAGAAATTAGGTTCAAGGTAAGGGTAGGAACCAAGTAAGCATCAGAAAGGAACATGCTAGGAGTAGAAATAGTACCGACATGAGTAACAGGCATCGTAGAACCATCAACAGTATGAATAGACGGAGTCCGAGAATTAGTAGCTTTTGTGGAAAAAATATGCGGATCAGATGTCATGTGATTGCAACACGCAGAATCAAAGAACCATGAGGATTTACCTGAGGTGACAGACAAAGCAGTAGAAGAATGCTTAGCGAAATGGGAGAGCAATCCAGACTTAGAGAGAATCTGTGTAAATACAGACAAGAGATCGCTTTTGAGAAAGCGTGTGGAAGATGGGTACTGTTGGAGGCCTTCCAAGATGGCGTGAGCATATAGTGATATATCAAATTGTTCCATAATGCAAGGAACAAAGACGATAATGTGATAGCTGACTTCGCTAAGAAATAGCCCAAAAAAAAAAAAAAACAGAACCTTTGAAATTGGACCAAACCAATTTTAGATGATCAAACCGATCCGAATGTACCAGCTTCAGAAGGTGAGACGTGGGTCAGCGAGAGTGAAGAGAACTTCTAGATTTGGTGAGTGGACGTGGCGGAAAAGTGGAATTATATATTAGACAAAGTTTATGGCTGATTATGATATAACAGGCGGTGGGTTTTTGGTTGATAGGGTATAATGTTTGACATGTGGCTTTGATAGGCCAATGGTTTAGTTGATGGTTAATACAGTGATGATGAAAACGGTGATGAACGGGATGAATACGGTGATGATCGATAGTGACAAAGATGTCAGATGAGTAGCTAGGTCGTGAAACGTAGCTCTGATACCATATTAAGAGAATATGGAAAAAGAGAGAATACAGAGAAAGTGAATATGGTATTGAATTGAATTGTCATGTACATAAGCCCTACTATTTATACAAGAGGGGGAGTACTAACTATGGAAAGTCAATCCTAATCAAATCGTGATAAGATCTTAATTACAATCAATCTAAAATGTTCTACAATCTTCTGCATTATTCTAACATAAGCTCCTAATCTAAAATGTTCTATAATCTCCTACATTATTCTAACACTCTCTTTAGGTTCAATCGTCACAGCTAGTACAGATCTCCCACATGCAAGTTGTTTCAGTGGTCGCACGGTCCGTTTGCTCCTATGAATTTGTTCAACTTGTGGGTAGATCGAGAAAAGAGATGGTTGTGCCATGCCAACACATGTATTGCGAAATCAATAGACAACACTCTTGATGCGTTTCGACTTCGGACCGAATTCGTTACTGGCAAATCAAGCACCTTATGCTTCCATGCATATGGATTCGATTTCGTACACCGAACAAGTCACCTCCAAGGTTTCAGTAACTCTAGGTTATGTTAGCTTGTCTCACTATCATTTCATGAGATAAGAATCGTTGACGACCGAAAGAAAGACACATTCGTAGTGGTCCCAGATTCTCTATCTCGAAACTCTTGTGCTTGTGTCCCTAAAGCATTTCCAAAATTTACAATCATACGAAAAATACAACAACCTGGATCTCAAAACATAATTTTGAGTCAATGTCAGAGATTTCGACAGATGACAATGTGCATTACCACGAGCTCAATCAGTTGACAGCCCCCATTTCTGCTCTGCTTTATTCACTAGATAGAAACAATGGCGCTGGTACCAATATGATGAGAGAAAGAGAGAGAGAGAGAGAGAGACAGATGAACTGAAGCAGCATTCGGCATGCAAACCCAATCCAGAGAGTGATTGCAGTCCTCAAGATCAGTACCGAATAGAGTATTCTCTTGGTCATTCAGAAAACAGCTCCAGATAGATATGATAGCCTCTCTATACAGATGTAAGGAATAGAAAATAGATATACCAATAGCTTTAACAGCTTTGAGAAAGAATTCAAGAATATTTTGATGAAGTTGGGAAACTGAAATTACAATATGTGCAGGCATACTTTTTTTGCTACGACTCGAGAAAATTTTGCCAAAACCCATGTTTCGGAGCAAATTAATGCCCTTTTTGTTCCTTTTTCAAAGATAAAATTGATAAAAACAAGTTAACAAAGATGCTAGTCTTTCCACTGTTCTTGAGAATACTTGCCTTACCTTTCCTTAAACGTTGGATAATAAACAGTTCAAAAAGATTTAGGAAATAGACATACACGCAGTGATCAAAACATTGCTTTTGGAAGCGGTTAGTAGCAAGTTACCAACAACTTGCTTCAGCTCAGTTGGGCATTGTAGCCCACAAATCATGCGGAGTCGTAGACTTTTCGTCTAATGTCCGGGGCTAATCTGCACATCGAGTAAACTACACGAGGCTACACTGAAGTTCGCCTTGCAGGGAGACTGAGATAGTAAACACTAAATGCAGTGCCTACAGATTTACATAATACACTTACCATAAGATGCATTTCCTTGAAATTTCAAAATAAATCCTCACAGTTTTCATTAGATAACAGATCAACGTTCCACCGTTATTTTAACTACTGAACCCTACCTAAGCTTTCCTACGACAGTGCAGAAGTTAAAACAGATTCACTACAACAACATACTCTTACCTCCTCTCAGTTACCATCTTCACCTGCCTTCAGGTAATCGCTCCCCTCACCACCATGGCCTCCAGAGCTCCCTCCTCGCCCTTCACCAGAACCCATTTCTTGCTTGGATCCACCGCCTCCAGTGACAAGGCCAAAAACGGGAAACCCTCCTCCACCTCCAAGGCCCCCCCCGGTGCTTCCAGAACTATTAGCCTCACTTTGCTGCATCATGTGGAGACTGCTGCTTCCGCCAGAACTCATGCCCAGCTGGCTGTGCAAGGCTTGCTGCTGCTGCAGCGCAAGATACTGTTGTTGGCTGTAGAGAGCAGATGACCGTGCAGCCATGATTGCCTGGGGAGTCATCTGTTGAGCTTGCTGGTGCTGCAAGTAGTGAGATCCTGGCTGCATAATCCCACTGGGAGGGATCTGTCAGCCAACCAAACAAACATATGAGATATTTTCTCGACTGTCTGCAGATTTTAAAATCAGAGTGGCATTTGGGATTCAAAATACGGGCCAATTCAGTAAAGATCATAAAAGCTACTCATGTTCGTATAACATGGTTACTAATTAATCTTCATTTCATGTACTTCCTCCGTCAAACTCATAGCGGTCCATATTCAAAACCGAGAATCATTTGAATGCAATGACCGTGCTTTGGGTTATCTACCCCTTTTTTTTGTTAGCAAAAGATCTAAACACAGGAAACAAAAACACCATCGGCAACTACTTTTATTTCCACAGTTCCAAGGAGTCTTTACAATTTTACTAGTGTAAAAATGAGTCATCAGTATGGAGCAGCGGGTACATTATTCTTTCACCATAAACTAGAAAATATGTCTTCATTCTCTCCTCCCTTCCCCTTAAATCCGACGACCCCTCCCATATATCCACCCTTTTCGTCAAACTAGATCCCTCAAGACACCCTCCTCTTTCATGCAAAAACCCTTCTAGGGGACAACCGACTCCAGCCACCCACTCACATGTTCCAAAACAACTTTATCAGAACATATCGGCAAACTATGATTTTCTACAAACTAAAGAACATGTTTATTAATTCTGTAAACAGAAAACCAAAAACTGAAGACGAAGCCCAAGAATGTTATAGGAGCAGTGAAAAGGAAAACACATGATAAATAACTACAACCCTATAAAGCATTTTGCCTAGATCTAACATGATATTACCATCTTTATTTTCCCTACCCACTTTTCCATGTATGTACTGAGTACACTTGCCATCTTTACCATCTTTATGTTTCTCAAGTTCTTTTATTTGAACGATCCGGAGACACTTTAGAACAAGCTAGGACACAAGCAGAAGCTATGGTCACTCATGGGGGTCTTCTTCTTGTGTGATAGATAATGGTTGATTGAACATAGTGACTATCAGAGGTTCGGTGAAGTGATTACTATCTTTCTTTTAACTTGAAATTGAACTGCCAATAATAATATGTACATTCAAATATAATTGGGTGCTTACCTGCATGGTTGGAGGTTGAGGCTGAGAATCGGCGATTGCAGCTAGGTACATAAGGTTTCGCTGAAGCCTAGCTTGGTTCCTGCCATAACAAAGAAAGTGTGTTACGATGGGAATATAGAAGTCCCAAAAAGAAAATTTTGAATCATAGTGATGTTGGACAAGAAAGCAAATTTCCTACTGCTCAACAGTTAAAAAGCATGTATTATTACACTCGTTAGAATCTCTAGTATTGAAGGATTATTCCACTGCATGAAGGATTTATTGCAAGGACAGCACGAAGGATTATTCTAGCTTTGATGTAGTGAAGAAAACTTCAAACGTTCTTAAGGGAGAAGAACTGGAACTAATACTAAAAGAAGAAAAAAAGCACACCTATAGAACAAAGCCTGGTTTTTACTTTACCTGAGCACCATGATCCAGACAAATTCTACCTCAATATGAGGGAAGAGTACGCCATGACTACGTCATTCTATGTGAAGAGTTCAATATGCTAAAATGCACTTAGCAAAATGCGATTAGCAAACAGAGGTTGTGCATATATTGTCGAAGGTAAGCTTCATTCCCAAAACACAAGTGCAGGAGTTGTACATTTCAATGGCAAAAGTTAAGAATATGAGAGAGAGAGAGAGAGAGAGAGAGAGAGAGAGAGATCATTCTTACTCTGCACACTCGCTTAGTTTCCCTGAATTTTGGCTCTCAACAATTTTTAGAATCAATGATTTGTTCTCATCCAGATACTGCACGGAATTGAGGAGCAATCAAATGATAGAATTATGGCAGGGATAAAATGCCAATTGCTCAAAATAACAGATATATATTTAGTTCCTACATCTTTATGCGCCAAAACAAGGTAAAATGGAATTATTGGGGAGTTAAGGGGGGTCTGATATCCAGTTATGGTTTCGATGTTCCTAAATAAATAAATGGTGTTTTTAACACGATTAATGCTTCAGATACTGATGTTGTCCTTAATTCAAACACATTGCCACCAGATTCAGATCTAAGAGTGCATTTGCATTCACAGACTAGCCGATTCTTCCATTTTCAATTCCTACTAAAGAGCAACTTTAGCGACTCCCAAAACAAACCATATCTGACAATGGCATATTTTACCCAAATATATCTTACTGTCATCCAACTATGTAATAACAAAAACAACTGTCCCGCAACCACAAATTTTCCTTTTAACGTATTCCCCGAACATCTAAAACTGCATATTATGTCCAAGGCAGCCAGCTAATTCACGGTAAACTACTGCTGCAGTCCTCTGACCTTAGTTATTTGCATACACAACGCAGCACCAAGGAAAGGAACATAAATTTCTTTCAGATAATCCCTTCCACCAATTTACTTCAAACCTCGCAGAGCATGAATGGAAAGTACACCCGTTTATTTGAATTCATTCTAATGAGTGGAAATGGACCGCATTCTTTGTATACGATTCACTGAACCAAAATCGAAAAGATAAAACAACTATATTATTGGAAAGTTGTACGCCATAGTGAAAATCTTAGGATTACACATCGCTCATCAGCTCAGAGCATGAGAGTTGCAATCCAGCCAATACAAAGAGATCCAGGCAGAAACTATTTAATTCAATCTAGACAATACGGCCATCCCTTTTTGGAAATGTGGATCAGTACATCCACCCTGCTTGGTGGATGAGGGTCAGTAAATCATAGATGAACATTCAATTAGAAGATCCAGAACTGATGACAAACTTTTCTAGTCAAGCGAAGAATATAGATCATAATACAAAAAGGAGATAATATCAAACTAGTCATGTATAGAAAACATATTTTACACATATTAACTCGGGTGTGGATGATGTTTATCAAAAGACCAAACAAAGAATTAAGGATACACAAATATAAGTCGACATTTGGATAAGGGAACAAGAGTACGTCAATAATTATTGCTTAATAGTCTAATACATTCTTTCATACAAATACATGCTACAAATTTGGCCATGATCTTTTTGTAACAAAGACATGCATAAAGCCAATTAAGGCTTCAAATTCCACTCTTCAATGAGTTATCAGCTGATAGGCCTTATTGGACTCCCCTCAATTGACTCTAGCCCAAAAAAGTAGTACATCACAACATGTAATGCATGCCATAATTGGCGAGTAACAAAAAAGACAATTATTTTGTGTTATAACACCCACACAGCTCGTAGGTTATAAACGCACACACGTTCAGCTTCAAACTGCTGTGTCTATCACATATCCCACACCCACCACACTCCCCATACACACACGACCAAACGAAGCCCAATGCTAGGGGTAGTCCCAAGAGGCAGCCGCCTACAACACTTTTAGTTTTGTTGCGAATGAAATGCATGGTAATAACAACTAATTATCTACCCTACCATATATACATATGCTTACAGTGTCCCCCACCTATCCGTGGTCGCATGTAATTAGAATTGTCGTGTCTTGCGTCTCTATCCATATTGCTATCCGTATTCATGGTTCTTGGAGGCGGTTTTTAGGAAGAGCCAAAAGCGAGTCTGGCTTCCACTCCCAAACCATTAAAAATCAAACATCATCTTGTGTTTTTAAACACCCCCCCCCCCCCCCCCGAAAGATAGAGAGGCCAAGGCGAGGGCACCCGTGCAAGGGAGGGGTTCTACAACACCCTGGCAAACCTCTTACAACTCGTTTGGAACGTGCGATTCCGAGGGAGAAGAAAGGAGAGGGTGAGAAATCCGACTTTCTCCCACGTTTGGGAGAGCCAACAGGTGAGAAAAGGGAGGGGAAGGAGAGAAACCGGTTTCTCTCATAACCCCATTTCTGAATCGCGCCGGATGTGGCGCGATTCCGTGAGAAAGGAACGGAAGGCGCACATACGGGCTACGCCGGAGTTGCTCGCTCGTCGCCGGAGTTGCTAGCTCGTCGCCGGTGTTGGGAGATCGTCGCCGGAGAAAGCTTCGATGCCGGAGTTTACAGATCTTGGTTGCCGGAGTTTACGCCGGAGAGAGTTTCTCGCCGGAGAGGGTTTGATTTCTCACGGTTGTTTGGGTTGCACAGTGAGAAATCACTCCCCTCTCTTCTCCTTTCTCACCATTAATGGAGAAGACTCCCCTTTCTTCTCCTTTCTCACCCCTCCATCCAAAGGGGCTGTTAACTCTAGACTCCAATCCCCAACTCCAAGTCTTCCCACGGCCCTAAGCACACCTCTAACCAACAAGTCCTCTAAAGGTCCCGCATTGGGTGCTCAGACCCTGCTTGAAGCTTGAGCGTGATCTTATCGAAGTCTCCTCAGACCAGGGCAACTTCTCGATACGTCAGTATAGCCAACACCAGAAACCATGTCGGGCCAAGCGGATTGCGCAGGTCACCACCATGTTTTAGAAAATTCCGCGTTAGAATTATACAGACACTCAGTTACAACAACGAAAAGAACAGCCCAAACATTTTGAACTAAGGGAGGGAAAATCCCAAAATCTCCCAAAAGTTCTCAATTTGGTAGCCTGAACCAAGAGCACCAAATTAAGATTAGGATAGAAGAAAAAGAATTTTAACAGAACCAATAAACATGAACAAATAAATGAAAACTGTATACAACATAAAGTTCAACATGTAAGATGACGATGCATCTCACTATGTACAGTCTAGTACTGTCAGCTTCAAGTGAAGGATCCTGCACGTTCTTGCGCGCGGACTTCTAATCTCAGCCAGCCAAGATGCAAATAGCATGCAGGATCCTTCACTAGAAGTTTTATGCCGGCTGCTAAACATCAGAAGAAAGGAATCAAGAAAAAGGAGGACCAAAACCAAAATAGCCAAGGTCCAAACTTTCCCTTTAGAACATGGAAAAGATTACAAGGATAAAAAAACAATTAACGAAAAAAACCTCCACAAAATCATTTTGATTAACAGAGGATACCCATTTGCTGCCAAACCATTCCGAAAGTTCCGATTTTTCATTTTTTTCCCCTCCAGTAATGGTAAAACCAGATACACTTATTATCCGGGCGACATGCTATGGGTACAGCAACTTTTCCTGGGGCGTGATCATAGCCACTTTAAAAAGACAGAGACCCGCTAAAGCTACTCTTCCTGGACGTGATCATAGGCACGCTAAAAAGTACGATTTCTTGAGAGACCAATCACCCATAAATTTCTATGGCCCGAAGGAAAAGGGATAGAGGATCATAGCTGGACTTGTAAGAGGGCATCGTTTGCACGACTCAGACCATAAGGTCCATTCGAGAATATGTAAACTACCACTAAGTTAAAGCCCAAGTGGTCAACAAACTGTTTCTTTCATTGAATGATTTTATGCTACCTAAAAGCTGAAAACTTTATATCCCCTCAAACCCCCCAACCAGAGGGAAGCAGGTAACCAATCAATTAGGCATTAAACAAGAAATACCCATTATCCATTAAAGGGGGTACTTTATAAACGCCCACAACCAGTACAAAGGGGAACAAGAAGGGTAGAAATCAAATTAGAGAGAGAGAGAGAGTGAGAGCAGAGAGCAGAGCAGAGCAATGAAAAGGCAGAGAGAGAGAGAGAGACCTGTTGGATGTGATCAGTAGTAACGTTGTTGGGATAGTAGGCTGCCATCATGGGCTGCATCTGCATCAGGTGCTGCTGCATTTTCTCCCCTTTTAAATCCTTCACCACCCTTTTCCTCTCTCTCTCTCTCTATATCTACCCTTCTTCTCACTTTCTCTGTCTATATATCTCTTTCTCTCTGAGAACGCAGCACTGCAAAGTGCAACAGCCGGCCCTTCTCCTTTATGCTCTATTTTTTGGAGAGAGAGAGAGAGATTTGACACAGTCTCTGAGGAGAGACAGCAGCAGAGTACAAGTACACTCACTGTGTGCGTGAGAGAGAGAGAGAGAGAGAAGAATCTCAAATCAAAATAGAGTAATTACAACAGGGTTTTGGGGGTTTTGGTTTGGTGCTTGGGAGCCGCTTTGGCCTTTGCCCCTCCCTCTTGAAAAATAATTCAGTGCTTCGTAGCATTGCCGCGTGGTATTCTAGTCTCCTTTTCATCACATTAACCTGTTTGTTTGGGGTCGTAATCATAAGATCCCGTTCCGCGTAAATTTTACTAATATTTTTTTTTAAATTGTCCTTATTCAGAAAAACGCGCTCGTTAGTTTTGTGTCTAACTTTTATAAATGATTGATTCATCTCGATAAGAGAAATCGAAAAACTAAAAACAATATTTGCTTTTACCCAAATATTTTAAGAAATAATCACTTTGTAGAAAGGAAAAAAAAAATCAACTTTTTGATATTTTTTTTCTAAATAGTAGTTATTTTTCAAAGTATTTGAGTAAAAGTCATAATTCTTTACTTTTTCGATTCGTCTTTGACGGAAGGAATCGAAAAATCAAAAAAATAAGACTTAAAACTAATAAAATATCAAAAATATTGAATGCTAAGAACAAAATAAGAAAACGCCTCAAAAAGTACTTGGAACCTAAAGAAGGTTGGATAGGGGAGCTTATCTCTCCCACTGAATAATTCCTCTTTCTCTCTCTCTCTGAAAGTAAGTCACGTGATGGATGATAGTGAACCATTGTCCGAGAGAGAGAGAGAGGGGGGAGAGAGAGAGAGAGGTGTCGTCACTTTACATGAAAGACAATATCTGTTGGGTTTCGGGCCGCTCGGTCCAAACCCATTGGACAACTTCGCAAACGATGACGTTGGCAAACTAGAAAGAAAAAAGAAAAAAGGGGTTTCTGGTATCACGCGCCCGTTCAATTCAAGCGCGGCGCTGAGCGATACGGAGCGTGTCGTATACGCGACGGTTGGGTGGTAGGGTTTGCGGGTTTCTCTTCTTTCGAAGTTCAGCGCAAAGTGCATGCTATATATGGGCTCTTTGGGCCTCACTCTTCCCGAGAGGAAAAAGTATTTAGGGCGTTTCCGACAGTGAATAGTAATTTGGAAGAAAAAATTTGTTTCATATTGTTGATCTGATCAAAAATAAAATATTGTTATCTATTTTTAGTAGTGAATAAATTGTTGAAAAATATTAAATTATTTTCGATAGCAAATAAATTGTAGAGTAATGCTATTGGTACCGACCAATACCAATAGCATTGGAAAAATGCACCGACGGCCTTCGGACGGCCGTCTCCGGCCACTAGACCGCCGATCTGAGCCATTCAAAAATTTAAAAAAAAAATCAAGTGGGTTTACGCGAGAATCAACGGCACCCGAGGAGTGTAGGGTGCTTGATCCAAGCACCCTTTTTCGTGTATATACACGTATATACATATATACACGAAAAATTAGTGCTCGGATCAAACACCCTACACACCTCGGATGCCATTGATTCTCTCGTAGGCCCACTCGGTTTTTTTTTTTTTTTATTTTGGACTGCTCGGTTCGGCCATCCGGTGGCTGTCAGTGCATTTTCCCTATGGTACCAATATCATTTTTGTAAATTGTAGATGAATTTGTTCGAGGAAAAAGTTGTTAGTTAGGCTGTGTTCTTTTGCATTTAACTACTTATTTCTCAAAATCGGATGAAAAACAAATACTTATTTCTCAAAATAATTCAATTCATTCACGGTTATTTTTAAAAATATTTGGGTAAAGTATAAATTTTTTACTTTTTCAATTTCTCTCGTCGAGACGATTCAATAATCTACAAAAATTTGGCATAAAACTAGCAAATACGAAATTCAAATAATGACAAACCAACTCATTTTAAGTTAAGTTTAAAAGAACGCAACCTTAGTGTGAATAATAAGTGATAAGCACTCAATAATGCATATTCTTGATGCTAAATCCTCTAATATGTTGTGTTTGCACATATATGTTGTTTTTATGCGATATTGCAAGTAAAGTGTGTTTTTTCTGTTTTCAGGTTAACCGTGTGAATAAGGAGCATTTGAACATCAAGGAATGCTCCGGGTGTAATCAAGTGCCCAAGGCCATGTGTAACCCCGTTGTGGTGTCCAAAAAGTCATGAAAAGATGATTTGGAGGTTGCTTGGGACGCTCTAGAATCAAGGGAATTGAAGGAGATGTGAGTATTTTACCAAAATTGTTCATTTTTCGACCAACTGAAGGTAGAATCGTCATATCTTTTGATGTTCGAATTGTCTTGGATCCAAACCCCTTGGGTTGTAAAGTAGACTCAACAAGATTTTTCAACGGTCCAAAAAACACCCAAATCGGAGTTCGGGAGTGTCCGGAGCAAACATGCGAAATTACCCAAATCTGCCATGAAGACTTGTACCGGTACAACTGGAACAGAGCCCAGCAAAAATCAACCCGTTGAAGACTTGTACCAGTACAGCCTGAAAAAATCTTCAGATATTTGTTAACTTTTTCAACTTTCCATTAATAGAAAGTTTTCATTTATGAAATATTTTAAGGATATTTTAAGGACCTTTTAGTCTTTTGCAAGGATGGTTTTCCATTGCTTTTCTCAAGTTTTCTTAGGTTAATTGTTCAAGAACTTATTAAGGTCATTGTGGTTTGTTGTTTTGTCGTTTATTAAAATTGCTTGTACGGACTAGTTCCTTCGTAATATCAAGTTTATTTTCGTTTTTATCTGTTAATCATGTTTGTCATTTATTGCCTTATGTTTAATCCTTTGATCATGTATGAGTAGTCACTTAGGCTTAGTTATAGGGTGATCTCGATCCCATAACTTAGTTGTTTTAATGGTTTAACTATAACTTGATCATAGTTTAGTGAGGAAGACTTGATCTCTTATTTTCGACCAAACCTTAAAATTGTTACCTTTTTTTTATCATTTGTAGGCTGTAGTTTTAACCTACTTATGGCACATGGTGCTTAGAGTTTTAACTTTCCCGGTGTTTGAATTAAATACTTACTAAACGAGATTAAGCTATTTCCGAACTAAATCCTTGATTATGCTTGGCTTTTAACATTGAGTGCTTCGGGTTCAAGATTGTCTACATCTTGACCTTGAGTTGTTAGAAAGCAACGGCTAAAAACGGCTAAGTTACAGGTGGTTTAATCTCCTCAATCTTGCCGCCTTTTTTTTTAACTAAGTTTAAACCTCATTTTTAGTCTTTCGTTAGAGTTTTTCCACTTTCAAAGTAAAACCGATAGTTGGTCGTCTAAACGCCGCAAACCTCACATAAAGCTTACAATCCAAACTTGCTATATTCGAGCTCCATGTGGTACGATCTCAGTGTTACTGAGTTATTCTGCAAACAAATAGAAAGCCCTAGGCTTCGGACTAGACATCCAGGAGTACTATCTTCCGTCGTAAGCAACAAGCTAAAATGCCAAAATTGTTAATTAGCGTGAACAAGACGGTAAAATGACCTACGTTTTCTTACCACAGACTTGGAAATGCCTAGTACAAATGAAAACTTGTGAAATTAGGAATCTGATCCACATGACCGTTTATGTGGACCGTCTGTTTGTTACAATGAGTTCTTTGAATTTGTTCAAAATAGTTGGACGGTCCGAATTAAAGAGCAAATCCAAACCTAAATTGTACCAAGGAACGATTCTGATCTGAATGGTCTCGTTCACTCTAAAATTTGGACCGAATAAGATCCAAAACAATGATTAGGAAAATGATTTTTTCACTCCATTATTTTATAAATGAATTATTTGTATTTGAGTACTTGTGTTACGTGTGATTTTAAGCACGCAAAGTCATTTTAAAGTGTAATAGGATCGTGTAAATCATTACCCAATTGATTACTCTCGGAATGTTAATGAATACTCTCATATGTCTCCATTCTTTTGTCCCTCGTCCTATTTCAACGGGATAAAAAAATTAATTATAATTTTTAATTGATAATACTATTTATATGCAATATAAATCTTGTTTGATAGATCTTAATGAGCTCTTTTAAACGATATTTTCAAAATCACCAAAAACATTATGGGGACGGAGGGAGTAGTACTTCCTTCCTCTCATATATTCCATCCATTTTTCCTTTCAAAAAAGATATGAATAAGATCATTTGGTGTACACTAAATGTACATTGGATTGTGTGAGATCCAATCGAGGTCCCATAAATCATCAGAGTTGTTCAATTTGGTTAAATATATTTTTAGAAGTTCCTGTAAAAAATGAACTTAAGGATATCGTTAATAACTTGATCGATTTTTATTCCTGAATTCCTAGGAACACAATTTGAATGAATTGATCAAGGACTTTACCGATATCTGAATGAGCTAATTTTTTTCAACAACTCATAAAAAAAATTAAAAAGGTTAATTGGCTTCGTTCATTAATATGAAACATTAGAACGAGTCTTACGCAATCTGATGTACATTTGAAATACAACAAAAGACATACCCATGGGTCTCTCACTTCTCACACCTTTAAAAACGCAAAATGTTTAACGGGGCTATTGTTAAGGTTAAATAAATTTATTAAAATGTGTGAAAGTGGATAAAAGTGAGTGAAAGTATATTTTAAAGTTTAAAAAGTATATATATTAGATTGTGTGTGTTTTTTCCATTTACCTTAACTTCTTGATCAAAGGATTCTTAGAAATGTTGTGTCAAAATTGGTAAGCAACGAAATGACAATAATTCCATGTTACCGCAACACGGCCGCTAAGTAATCAATATCCACAATGAACTAATTAAAACTAGATAATCAAAAATTATCACATCACTTTTTTGTCATCCATTTAGTGTATGGCTAACGTTAGCAACCCCTAAGCTTCACAATGGCCAAATCAAAATGAGTTTGCAAAAATTCAAATTCAACGATCAGTTCTTTTGCCTCTCAATCTAACTGTAATAACCCGAAAATTTTAACTAATAAAAATATTAAAAAGTATTATTTAATTACGATAATATTAATTTCTATATTAAATAAATAGTAGATAATTACAAAAATAGTTTCCTATCTAATTATCTCTTTAAAAATATTTTATAATTGCATGCATGCATACAATACTTCTATATCTCCCTCTCCTACTCCTACTCGACCTCTACCATCTCCGTAACCCGTAAACCGAGTTAAATTCGTCCGTTTAGAAACCCAATTCGATTAGGACTCGATTTAATCTTTCTACATCAAATTCACCTATAAATACAATACCACTTCAACCCTAGGGCACGTACTATACTCACCACCTTCCACGGAGCCAGAAAGGAGAGAAAAACCAGAAAGAACCGAACTACAATCCATAGATTTTTAGAGAGAGAAAGAAAGAAAGAGAAAAGTGGGTTTCGTGGTTTCGTTCGTTCGAGACTCAAATTGATCGTTTGAATTACTTCCTACAGTTCCAAGGATCACCAAACATCAACCAATTCGGCCCCGAAGCCCCCCGATCGACGGAACCGAAATCATCCTCTCCAATTCCAAGTTTTCGATCGAAAACGAATTCAACTCAATCCGAGGTATTATAATTCGATCCGAAACCTCCTCTAAGTATATTTATCATTTTTAGACATAACCCAACGTCCCCCAAGGTCCCATGCATCAAAAAAAGTGAAAAAAATCAAAAAAACGCAACCTGGACCAGACCTTGCGGCCGCAAGGTGCGGATCGCTAGATGCAGGCCGCAAGGTTGCGGCAGCCCCCCCCAACGCAAGGTCAAACCTTGCGGTTTGACCAGATTTAGTTCGAGACTCGTTTTGACCTTCCGAACATGGTTTTTGATCCCCGTACTATTTTTTCTAGGTTTTTAACACTCCAAAGATCATACCTTGTTAAATTCATATTTTTTTTATTTTTTTATCTATTTATTTAATTTTTATTCGTAATCGTGTAAAAGTTTATAAACTAAAAATCATTGCGACCTTATAAACTACTCTATAAATCCCCAAACTATTTTTCCTAAACTCCTAACATATTAGAGATCATAACTTGCTGACTTCATATTTTTTTTATGTTAATAGCTATTAATTTTATTTTTGAATCAAAGATGCAATGAAAAATAATTGCGACCTTACAAAAAATGTTTTTAACATCTAAACTATTTTTCCTAGACTTCTTACATCTCAAGCATGATATGTTATTAAAGTAATATTTTATTTACTTAATTAACTATTTATTATTATTTACGCGTTGTTTCTTGATAATAATACTTTAAAAAAAATTATAAAAGAGGTTAATAATTCCGAATAATTTTATTTAGACTTCTTACAGTCCTAAGATGATACTTTGTTAGAATAAATATATTTTTAATTATTTAATTATTTAATTATTTATTATCTATTTATTCTTCTTTTGCCTATTAACTCAATCTTTTTATTTAAAATAATTCCGTGAGCATCCAAACCCAACTTTTAGCACTCGAACTTATTATAGAGGATTGTTAGGACCTTATTAAGGTTACGATAATTATCCTAATATTTTTACCTAATTAAAGTATTTAATTAGTGTTTGATTAACTTAATTACTTATAATTAATTAACAAAAGTTTAGAAAATTATTTTTAATTCTTAAATAATTAATTCTTTCATTCTTAATGACTTTGTGACCATACGAGATTAAGGGCAACGGCCCAGTCATAAAAAGTTATGTGATTGCATTGCCTAATAATTGTTTTGACCTGTCTGTTATTCGTTTTTAATTATTATTGAGAATGATATGGTGTTAATGCTTCATTTGAATGTTAGATTGGACCCTAGGGACATGGGGTGGTATGCGAAATAGAAATCACGTAGACGATGCTAAGTAATGGATAAATTGTGAAGTTTCTTTCTGTTTAGAGGTTGTCTGCAGGCGTGATGTTGAGATATGATGAGATTGTGATGAGAATTGAAACTGGCGGGTGTCCAGTGATGAATTGATAGACTGGCGGGTGTCCAGTGATGATTGTGAAATGATTGTGATGTGGTTTATAAGATAGGCGAACCCTAGTCGTGATTCAGGCATGATAAGCTTACCCCTTGCTGTAGTTATTGGGGGTGCACACTCGGTACATAACTTAGGTGTTCCTGCGACAACAAAGGGAATTGATCTCATGGGACCGAGCATGGCTAGTGGTTGGGGAGGAAAGATCTCGCGGAGGGATCTTAGATTTCATGTTAAGTTAATGGATAGTAATGAATCAAGTTATGTGAATTATCTCTGTTTTACTTTTCACACCATATATATCCTGTTTGCCTGCTAACTGTATTGTAAGAGGGGTATTTGGGTTGGATTATAGTTCGGGGTGAACTCTTTCACTCAGGCACGGATTTTCTGGCATCCGTGTCAGATTTTGCAGAAAATCAGGAAGAACCGCAGAATCCCGAAGGTGACCAATTCTATACCGAAGAGAATCCGGAAGTGGGTGTTGAGCCAGAATACGCTTGGGACCCATATCAATCCTAGAAGACGACTCTATTATCTGTTTAGCTTATCCCTTTAAACACTATTTTTAATATTTTTACAATAGTTTGTAATAGATGAATCCTTAGGACGAGTTATCTGTTTTGGATTTCAAATTGGATATAATAAGTTTTTCGAGAATTAGTATTTAATACCTCCGATTTTTATTTTCGAAAATCGGGGCGTTACTCTAACGGTCTACATTGAATAACATTATAGTAAAATAAGTGAAATTGGAGAGCATTGGTTAAAATTCAGAAGTTAACCGATATTGTTAAATGCACAGCCACTTGCTAGTGGAAACGAGATGGTAAAATACTGAAACTTTTTTTTTTAGTAGAAACGAAATGGTAAAATACGTTTAGTTTTTTAGTATTTTTCGTTAGTAAAAACACCTCCTAACTTTGTAACACATGTTACTTTTGGTTATACCAGTGGTGCCGTTCCCGTTTTAAAAAAAAAAAAACTTTAAGAAAAAGAAGGGAATTTTAAGGTCAAAAATTATGTATTTATGCAAATAATTTTTCTACCAAAATGAATCTTGTTTGATAGATCTCACTGAAATCTTTTAAACGGTACAAAAAAAATTAAAAAATTATTTTTATTTTCGTTATGTTTGAATTTGAAATTGGCTTTTAAAAAAAAAAAAAAAATTTTGGGAGAAATCGGAACCGGGTCAAAGTATCCGGCTTTGAAGTGACCTGTTTTGCATCCACACCCACACCATCAGATCAGGCCAAACCTTCGGGTACTGAGTAGTACTAGTAAAAATCTAGACCTTAATTATTTGGTTGGAGATCTTTTGAGGTTAGGGACAAGCTTTTGAATACGCGTTGAGACATTCTCCATATGATGAGTGAATTTTTAATTCTTCTGCTTTTTATCTAACGAGGTTTTCGTTTATTTCTTTTTTTTTATTTATATAAAAAATTATTTTTTTTACACCGTATAAAAGATCTTGATGGGATCTATCAAACAATATCCATATTGGTAGGAAAATTATTTGCGTAAACATAATGGCCTTGTTCGTTTGCAAACTTAACTTTGTTTTCCAATCATTGCCTTATTTCTCCAATTATTAATTTCATTTATCTTTCTATCTCTCTCCACTCATTACCTATCTCTTTAATCATTACCCTATTTTCTTCTCCACCCACTACCAAAACTAAAATACCCAAAGTTACTAATGTTGTATTTGGTTTGGTTTTTGAAAAAAATTTTGAAAAATAGTAGGGGTAATAAGTGGAGAGAGATAGAGAGAGAAATAGTAGAAGTAGGGGAAATTTAGAGAGAATCTAGTAGGTATTTTTTGAAAAAATACTTTTTGAAAAATGAAAGGAACAAGGCATAAACGAACAAAGACTTTGTTCAGTTCTTAACTTAGTTTTAGTTTTAGTTTTATTTTCAATCATTACCCTATATATTTCTCCAATCATTATCATATATTTTAAATTATTAATTTCATTTCTATCTCTATCTCTCTCCAATCATTACCCCTATTTTCAATCATTACTTTATTTCTCTCTCCACATACTATCAAAACTAAACTCTCAACCAAACACAACCAATATTATTTTTGAGTTTGAAATTACCTTTCTAAAAAATAAGTACTTACTTAAGGTTGCGGGGTCATTTTAAGATTAATAACAGCTCATTCCTTTCGAAAAAGAAAGATTAACGGCTCATTTTTCGCACTTACAGGGATTGCCTTATCATCCGAAAGAGCTACTAGCGGCTCACCACCGAGCATTGATCAAATCTGAGGGCGCAGCATCTTGGATGTAACTTTAGAATGTCGGCATGGATCGAGTCGCGAAGTGCTTCGAGTAAGAAGGAAGCACTTTATTAAGGGCAAGTACACAAGACTAGTTAAAGTGTTAAACACCCAATCTTAAGTACTTTACCTGTGCAAAGTTAGAAAAGTAGGATGCAACAGACTAGATAAAAAGAAAGGTAAAATGCATTTGGTATTTTTGCTCGGTACCTTTTGGAGAGGTACTATAGTACAGGTATAAGTAAAATATTATTGTTTCTCTCTCTCTCTCTCTCTCTCTCTCTCTCTCTTCCCGTGAGCAGGTTGGTAGGAGACGGCAGTGGTGTGCTGGGTAACGTAGGAAGGCTGCTGTAGGGTAGAAGGAGAATATGAATAGGTAAAGTAAATATTTGGTACTGTTCACAGGCATTTTTGCTCAAATATAGCTAACATTGGTGTACTTGCTCTAAGAGCATGTACACCAGGTTAGTTAAAAGTCATTTTTAGCTATTATCAAGAGGAAAAATTCAAAAACTCATCTACACCAGAATAGGTAAAGGGCTAGCTAAAGTCCATATGGCCTCATTGCTTCGGTATTTTCCCCGAGCAACTGCTCACTAGGTAAACGTACTATCATCGATCGGCATCCGTTCTCGTTACCTCCAACTCTCTCGTGATAACCTTCAGCTGCAAAATTATACGACTGTTGACTAACGAAAGCGGACATTTCCCAATGTTGTCCCACGAGGGCTAGGTCCAAAGACACAAGAACCATTCGAGCATCAATCATGCCAGCTAGCGTCGTCCCATCCCATGATTGGGCTCCTTCGGCTAAATAAGTCATTTGACTTATTTTATTTTAATTCAAATTTTAGATTTTGATCTTATTTTTTTATTTTTTAGATTTTTCTCATTATGACAAAGTAATAATTTTCAAAAAAATTGATGAAAAACTAACAAATGCAAAAAAAAATTGAATAAAGACAAAAAATAAGCCGAATGATTTGTTAGGCTGAAGGAGCCCTTATCCCCATTGGAACTGGGGCACCCGTGTAAGTCATTAAATGGGTTTTCGGATCATTCATGCGGAATCCGGAGTGAGTCTCGCGTAACTGTTGGTGCACCACGTGTCTATGTACCTATTACCAACTTGCCCAGGTAAAATCATACCCATTTGGGATCGGACCTTGCTACAGCCACCGACAGGTGGTGGCCCAATTTTGCACCGACGGACACGCGGGCCTCACTTCAGGTCCCGCGCGGATGATCCGAGTCGTTCAATAATATTTTTTAAAAAAATAAGTGGGGTCGGAAGATTGATGCTCAATCATGATAGGTGTAGATGCTCGATTCAATCTTTCCGTTTTTGCCGATTTTCAAAATGAGAAGTGTAGATTGAGCACCTACACATATCGGATTGAAACGATTTCTCGTTGGCCTACTCGGTTTTTTTAAAAAAATAAAAAAACAGTTCAAATCATCCTTGCGGAATCCAGAGTGAACCCCTTGTACCCGTCGGTGCAAAATCGAGCCATCACCTGTCGGTGGCCGTAGGTTTAACGTTTGGGATCCCCAAAATTGTCCTAGTCCGAACAATTATTTTTTGCACTAATTTCTTTTCTTTTTGGTTTTATATTAAAAAAAAAATGCGACAAGACTTGAAAATTCTAAATTCTATCAACGTGTACGTCCAAGTTTAGATGAGCCAATTAATCAAAGAGTAAACCAACCAGGGTAGCTCAAGTTGGCTACGATTCTTGCATCTCATTAATAGGTCAGGAGTTCGTAGGATTGCCCCCATTGTTCTACTCCTAAAACTAAAAGTAACGGAAAATGACGGTTCAAGAGGTATTTTGATAATTAATACCTGTCAAAGACATTTTCAATTTTAACAAATGTTCTCAGCATATCTTTAACGGGTATTAATTATCAAAATACGTCGTGGGTCGTCATTTTCCCTAAAAGTAAAGGTTTTCTAAATCAATCCAAAGAACATTCAAACTCACCAAGTCGAACCAACGTTTTGATTGCCTTTAATCACAAGAAACCCAATTCGCCCTTGATAATTTATGGACAATTCAAATGATTTTTCCAAATTATGTGCACAAGGCTAAACTAGCCATTTTAGTATATCTTTCCTCATCAGTGAAGTTTCCAATCAAGATCTTTTTCCGTCAAAAAAGATGGTAAAATCTTTGCCTATTAAAGGTTACGAGTCTATCAAGGTGGTTGTGAAAAGAGTGGCGACGGTGTTTCTTTTATTTTGTTATTTGTTTTAATAATGTTCTTCTTCGGGGGGTTTGTCCTCCTTCGGAGGATTTTGTCTCCCCTTGGGGGGTTTCTTCTCATTCTGTAGGGCGACGCATCTATGCGTTTATACACTCTTTCTGTTAGAGTGTTCGATCTATAGACTCCCAAACTTTCCCCATGGAGATCTTTTGATAAATAGTACTTCTCAACTTTTGGCAAAAAAAGGGTGGAGGAAGGATTGTTCGAGCGTAGCCCTTCCCTGGGCGTAATCCCACAAACTCTCTTACGAAGGAAATCGAAAACCCAAAGGTGTGCACGCCCCACGACCCGAGGTCGAGGAAGGTAATATGCGAATCACGGTATTCAAGCGGGACCGAAGGGGCGCCAACACACTTTGAACCCATGACCTCGCGAGAGCCAAGCCCAACATTAGTAATCCATTGCCGTAAACCCAATTTCGCAAAAATAATACTCCAACACATAAAGTAGAATCAAGGGAGTGTGCACTTGCAGTTTAGAATTGCCACCAAAGAAGGACCCCTTTCAAGCCAAATAGGTGGAAAAAGAAACAGATATGTGTGCACAAACCAGAAGGATAGTGCTATGGTGTCTTTCCCTTTTATTGGGGTCACCGGTATAACAAACTACAAAATGACATAATTACGTAATTTTGTGGACCAATTTTTAAAACAAAAATGGATATTTCTTATTCTTCTTCTTATTATTATATAATATCATAACACTTTTTTTTTAAAATGACATAACATTACCACTCGAAGGCATAACACAACCGTTCGAAGGCATATCACTTTTTAAAAATGGCATACTAAGTGTAATTGTTATGCCATTATTACAAAAATGACATAACATACTAACTCAAAGGCATAACATTAGGCTGCGTTCTCTTGAATTTAACTTAAACTTAACTTAAATCTGAGAGTTTTGTCCTTATTTGAATTTTTTTCGAATTTGTTAGTTTTGCACCAAATTTTTGTGAGTTATTGATTCGTCTTGACGAGAGAAATCAGAAAAGTAATTTTTTTTTAATACTTTTACTCAAGTATTTTGAGAAATAACCACATTTTAGTTAAAAATATTATTTTTTTGTGCTAAAAAGTGTATTTCTTAAAATACTTGGGTAAAAGTAATTTTTTTTTAATTTTCCTATTCCTCTTGTCGAGATGAATCAATAATCCTCAAAAATTTGGCGCAAAACTAACAAATATAAAAAAAAATTCAAATAAAAATAAAACTTCCAAATTTAAGGGGTTTAAGAGAATGCAACCTAAATATTTGGTAGGCATAACCAATATCCCCTTTTGGGTAGCATTTGCCCAAAGGATACATCTTATTGTCCATAAGAATGCAAGGGATTAAAGGGTACCCCAAAAGGGGGTCAAAGATGTAGAGTAGATAGGATTAGGATTGGGATTCGTAAGGAGATGGGATTGGTAATGAGAAGGGATTGATAATGAGTATGTTTGTTTGGGATGGGATTAGATGATGGGATTATTAATATCATGTTTGTTTGAGATGGGATTAGATGATGGGATTGGATTGTTAGAAGAAATTGGTAAAAAGAAGGGATTGGTAATGTGAAGGAGTTGGGATTGGATTATTAATACCCCTCAATACCAAGTCCCACGGCTAATACCCCCTCTATTAATCCGATCGGACCTTTTTTTGTTACCAAACGGAGTATTAATAGTCCCATGGGATTATTACTCCAATCCCAACCCTCAAACCCGTTATCAAACGGGCCTAAAGGGTACCCCAAAAGGGGGTCAAAGATGTAGAGTAGGGCAAAGCAGGCACCGTAGAGTGTTGTCCCTATTAGCAGTCACATGGGAAGCTCAGGGCCAATACTAAAAACCAAGTACTACTACCCCAGAGGAGAGAGCAAAATGGCAATCACAGCCATTCCTTTACACTATGGAGAATGGAAAATGGTGAGGTGAGGTGAAACTGAAGTGAGTGTGACAGTACATAGAGCAAAAAGACACCAAGGACAATAAATGCGAGGGTCCGGATTCATTTTTGCCGATCGGGTCAGCTTACGCTCGTCTTGATTGATTTTTTTTCTAGTCCGATTAAAGACATTCCGTCGACACTGGTACTTGAAAATTCACAAGAAAGAAGTTACTTACTTGCAGACCGGCTCCAAGAACCGAACTCTTGTTAATTATGTGAGGAATACACACACCAACCAACTGGACTAGCAGACCGTGAAGCTAGGGATTTGTCACATAATGCAGAGTGCCGTGGAAGGCCCCTTTGCTTAGCTGTCACCCTTTGAATGCAAAACCATAGTCCAATGTTGGCACCCACTTCAACGACGTCCACACCCCTCCCCTCCATGTGGACCCAACCATTAAAACTTCGTTGAAAATTATCAACTTGATGTTTTTAAGGTACTGTGCTGTTGAAAATATCCGTCAAACTGCCGATCCGACCTAATTCGCATCGGTCCATGCAATTAAAAAATTACGGGCTGAAATCACTAGCGGATTGAATTGGGCGGGTAAAATAAACATTTAAGCGAGACCGTCCAGGTGGAGTTAAAATTTTTAGTATCTAAATCGCATTTAATTCAACCCAACCCGTCATATAATTCTATCCTATCTCAATGCTAAAGTTGCTCCTACGTACCCCACTTATCCCTACCCATGTATAGATCATTTATGCTAGGTTGGGTGATTATGAAACAAACCATTTAATTTACAAACTTGGAAGTGGAAAATACTGATGCCATGGTCTTGATCAAATTACTTGCTAGACAATGTGAAGACACACCAGTACAATGGTTTGATTGCAGGTACCTTTTTTTGTGGAGGTTGAAACGATAGCTATCGCAAAGGAAATGCTTGTGTGGACCATTCGGCTAGTTTGGGATTCCAAAAAGATTTTGGATTTCACCATTTAGTTAAGGATAGGGCCAGCTCAAGGGTTTTTAGTGCTTAAGGACAATTAAAAAAAAGTGTGCCCTTAAAGAGTTACTAATACTTAACAATTTTTACAGAAACAATCACAATATGAAAAAGCCAAACCAATATAAAGTTTTACAATCATTACATACGAATACAAAATACGAGATTGTCAAGATTTTGGAGTGAGTTTGGGGAGAAACGATTTTAGGGAGGTGTTATTCGGTGGTTTAGGGGAAATGATTTTGGGGATTTAGTAGGTTGGGCACTTGGGCTTATGAGATGGTAGGTTGGGCTAACTCATTACCTCTAATTGGGCATTTTTTTCATTCTATAAGGCTTAAAAAGAGTCACACTCAAACTCAAAATAGTGAAAATATTAGAGTGCCCCTGAAAATTGAAAATTTTGAAATGCCCAAGGCCTGGGCCAGCACGGGTTAGGAAAAATAATTTTGGCACTCCACCGTTTGATTAATGCGCTTTAAAACTTGTCTTTAAGAGTTTCGAAATACGCGTCGAACATTTTCATAGCACACTGAAAGGGAATTTTTGTAGGGCATTTATCAAAAAATAAAGTGCCAAAATCATTTCCTTTTAGCTAATATGCCTGGTTCTTTGTCTGTCCAATTAATAGCAGATGCTCAAAGGGTTCCAAACCCTAGACTCATGTATTCTCGTATTTCCGCTTAATGCTAGTTACTTTCCCTTTTCAAATAAAAAAATAAAAAAAATAACCCTTTAATTTGGAAAGCCAATGTAACAAACTTTTACTGTATCGCTTTTATAAAAGGTTGATGCCGATTATTAAAACAAGAATATCTTCTTCTTTTTTTAGAGGATAATGTGAAAATGAGTTTAAGGATCCCAATCGCGTGGGTTTAAAGTGTTTTTAGACTGTTTGAATTGAAAATAAATTTTAATCAATATTTTTTTTTTTACCAGTCAAATTTGAAAAACAATTTCAATCATTGATTGAGGAAACGGATGATTACGATCACACTAATTCACAAAAAACTTGTCATAAGTTTCTTTCAACAACACATAACTACTCCTACTTGAAAGAAAGAAGGAAAGAAGCAGAAATGACATGGAATGGAGGACTACAAAAACCCAGAGAGAGAGAGAGGAGAGAGAGGAGAGAGAGAGGGGAACCCCAACCACCCAACATGTTAGAGGAGCTGGGAGCAAACAACCACTTTTTCTTGACGATTAGATTCGTATATTGGCCCACCCAATTGGAGTACGGATCGTTTAAATTTGGAATCCGAGACAGAGGACCATTATGTATATTTCAGAAGAGAGAGAGAGAGAGAGAGAGAGAGAGAGAGAGAGAAAAGCCCCACTTCCTGTAAAGATTTCATGTCATCTCCTGCACCAAAATGTACCAGTGGAACATGGAACACAAAATGATCTCCCGTGAAGTTTGGTAGGAGTAGCTAACTAATTGTACTACCCGGCCTCTCTTTTCTTTTACTCAGCAACTAGTAGTACGACTTCTTTGGTCTCTTTTGTCGCCGTTTGACGACCGGATTAATTTTAGGCTATATTTGGATGATCGAAGCTTTCGATAGAAATAGAATAATTACTGGCTAGGAATCAAATTTATAGGAATTTTCTTGAGTAAGAACGGGAATAAGATTAGTAGGAATTAAAATTTCTAAGAATACAATGCCTGAAATTATTTCATTTTGTATGTTTGGATTAAATCAGTAATTTTATGCGTGAATTAATTATTATAGGCATTTATTAAAGTCAATATTTCATTTTTTATTGATTGAGCCAAAAATATAAGATTTCCATGGAGTGAGAGAGGGATCACATTCTCACTCAATATGAGAATGTGATTCATGATCGTATGTGTCATTAGGAATCACAACTCCATTCTCGTCTCTTCCAAACGTGGAAATCCGAAAAGCATGACATCACATTTCTATTGCTATCCCTTCAAACGTCTAAATCCTGAAAGTATGACATCACATTCATATTTCTTCTCAAGATTTATACCATTCAAACTAAGCCTCAAGTAGACATACTCCTAATACGGGGGTAGATATAAAAAAATTATATATATATATATATATGGGGAAAAAATTTCGCACTTCACTTCTTACATTCCACACTTTTTTTTGGGTCTTTTATCAACATGAAATTGCAATGTTGATCTTAGATGTGTGAAAAAGTGTATTGAAAAAAAGACAAGATAGTAAATTCAAAAAAATAAAGACAAAAAAGGCGTGTGAAAATCACTTTCCTATATTAATATATATGTATCTGTTGTGGTAAATTATTTGTTTAAGTAATTTATAGAAGATGAGATGTATATATGCTTGTTTTGTTTTAGACAGATATAGAATTAAAATGAAACGTTGCATTTTTTTTTTAATTAAAAGACCGGATATGAAGGCAGATACGAGAAGGATAGGAAGATGTGGTGTTATTATATCATTGTAATTTGTATAATCGTAATTTGTGCAAGTAACAAGAATTTTTTTCACGGAGATGAACACAAATCAAGCATTTATTTAGTTTGATTATCTCTGGGAAAATGACCGCCCAGGACATGTTTTGATAATTAATACACATTAAGAACATGCTGAGAACATTTGTTAATGTTGAAAATGTCTTTGACGGATATTAATTATCAAAACACGTCATTGACTGTCATTTTTCCATTATCTTTTTACATTTTCTCTTAAATCAATGGATAGCAAAAAAAATAAAAATAAAATGGATAGCCATTTATTTCATCCATGTCGGCCCAGCCCAATCAAGCAGCCCGATTATTACAGGCTTGAAATTAGCACTTGGGCCCCTAGACCTGACAGGACTAAGTTTTCAATGCTTTCTAGCTACTTGAACATATATCACTAGAATGAGTAGAATCAAACCTTTGAACTTCTGTGTGTTAAGCATATTAGCATATGTTCATTCCGAGGCTGTGGTAGCTTTTCCTGTCACAACGGTCATACAGAGATCGCCATGTGGGAGGCCAGAGTTCGGGCCCGTTAAGGGTGTTTGGGATTCAAGTTACGGATAGCCTTTGAAATTCGTATGAACTAATTAACCTATTCACACTCCATTACCTCCTTCGATGTATACAATATTGACAACAACAACAAAAAATCCTTGTCAAAAGATGAGACTTGAGGCAAGTCGAGTAGAGTAGTAGCCTGGTGGTAGATACCATATACTTCCATACATTTGATTGAGGTTTAAAAAGTGAGCTATTTTTCAAAATATTTGGATAAAAGTAAAAAAAATTTACTTATCCGATTTCTCACATCGAGACGAATCAATAACTCACAAAAGTATGGTGCAAAATTAACAAATGCGAAAATAATTTAAATAAGAACAAAATTCTCAGTTAAATTTAGCTTAAGTTCATAAGAACGCAAAACACATACTACTCCTACTAGTAGAAAGAAAGATGGAAAGAAGCAGAAATGACAAGGAATGGAGGACTTCAAAAACAGAGAGAGAGAGAGAGAGAGAGAGAGAGGAACCCCCAACCACCCAAACATGTTAGAGGAGCTGGGAGCATACAACAATCTTTTCCTTGATGATTTGATTTGATTCGAATATATTTTGGCCCACCCTGTTGGAGTACGTATTGTTTAAATTAAATTTGGAATCCGAGACAGAGGACCATTATATACGTGTATTTTCAGAAGAGAGAGAAAAGCCCCACTTTCTGTAAAGATTTATTCATGTCATCATCTCCTGCACAAAAATATGTACCACTGGAACATGGAACACAAAATGATCTCCCGTGAAGTTTGATAGCATGCAGTAGCTAACTAAAATTGTACTACCCTCTCTTTCTTTTTGTAACTGGTGCTACTTCTTTGGTCTCTTCGTGGCTGTTTGATCGACCGGATTAATTAAGACTATGTTTGGATGACCGAAACTTTCGATAGAAATAGAATAACTACTAGGAATTAATCAAATTCATAGGATTTTTCTTGAGTAAGAATGAGAATAAGATTAGTTGGAATTAAATACCTGGGAATACAATATCTGAAGTAATTTCATTCCGGTGTTTGGATTTTATTAGTAATCTTATGCATGAATTAATTATTATGGGCATTTATTAAAGTCAATATTTCCTTTTTTATTGATTGAGCGAGAAATATGTCTTGTTCGTTTTGGGGTCTTAAAACTTGGGTATAGTCTTCCATAAATCCTCTCTATTTATTTCTCTCAACTCATAAGTCTTAAAAACCCTCAAAACCCAAACCGAATAGAGCATATATTCCCATGGGGTAAGGGAACACATTGAAATAGGAGCCGATTCGACAGGAAGCTTTTGAAAACGCAGTGCACCCAGGTAAATAAGGAACGAGATGAATACATAGGTTAAACGAGCATCCCACACCCAAAAGGTACCCCACATAGGTCTTCCCCGAAACCCCCCAGTAACTAAGGTAATCAACGTAGAAAAAGCACCCATTTCTGTACCGGTTCCGGAAGAGCGAAGAAAAAGGGGATGTTTTGTTAATAGGAACAAGAAAGTGTTTATAGCCGTAGCGATATAAACAAGAACACTCATTCGAGCCGCAGGCACAAATCTTTTTGGTTCTTAAAAAGAAACAGTTCGAGAAGGTTCAATTGTCCGAAATGCAGGACGAGACCCCCCCGGCCTCGATTCTTTTGCATAGTCCGGGGGCTGGTCGCAACAGAGCAGCGGGGCATAGCGGCGCCCTCGCCTGGCGCCATTCTCGGACCTAGCAGCAGATGGGCGGACCGTGCCTGAATTCAGACACCGCCCGCAGGCGGATCAGAAGTGGTCCTCGTCTCGCGCCTCGCCGGTAAAGGGACATTGCAACAACGAAAGTCTCTCCGGCCGGCTGAATAGCCGTATTAGTATTGGCTCTCGTTCTCTTCATTGTCCTTGACTTGTTGGAAAGCTAACTAAGGAAGCTGTTCTTATGTGATTGCAATGCGTACAATTTATCTCATTTCCTGAAGCTATTGACCTTTCTTATCTGAAAGGTTCTCACTCAATCTGAAAATGTGAATCCTGATCGGATGTGTCATTAGGAATCACAACTCCATTCCCGTCTCTTCCAAATGTGAAAATCTGAAAGCATGACATCACATTTCTATTGCTGTCCATTCCAAACATCGGAATCCTGAAAGTATGACATCACATTCTCATTCATCCTCAAGGTTGTTGAAAAAATCCTTTTTCGCTATCTAAGAACTTAATCAAGCAAAATAAAAGGAATTGAAAAACAATAAACGATGAACAATACCGAACACAAGATATACGTGGAAAACCCCTTAAAAAGGGTAAAAAACCACGGGAGGAAATCATGCACTATAACTCATTGTACGGTTACAAATAAACCTATACTTACAACCTAGAATCGCTCTCGGTTGACCAAGGTTGATTGCCGAATCACTCGTTCACCGCACCCAGTGCTTGACCGCCGCTGCCTTGAATCCACAAGTCCTCCGAGATACTTCCAGAATCCACCGGAAGAACGATGCACTCAATAGAATCAAAGTTTGAAAAGAACTCTTGGAATTGTTCTGAAAGCTCGATGATCAACGGATCATGTAATTATTCCAAGGGACAAGCCACAATCTCCCTTAGGAATTTTTCTGATTTGGAGCAGGAGAGAGGCGGCACAAATATGTTCGGTAGCCTCGAAATTCCAAAAGACGCGCATATAAATAGATGCTGGAAAAACAGGAAGGTTGCTCGAGCAACTCGAAAAGAACTTGCAGGTAGTGCTCGAGCACCATGTGCTGAAAGATGTTTCTATATATGAAGGGTCTTGATTTCGTGACTCTCTTTCCTTTGATTTCCTTTCGTGACTCCCTTTCCTTCATTTCCTTTGATTTCCTTCCATACAAATTACCTTATCAATCTCACTCTTAAATCTTTAATTCTCTTTCATTATTCAGCTGCCATGTGCACAAAATCTTTTGAAAGTCTTGATTTTCTCCACTCCAATTTCCTTAACCAACTCTATCAAATTTCTTTGGCAAACCATTCTCTCAATTACACAATATTTGATTTCCTCAACTTCTTAAACAGACACTCTAGAAATAAATAAATAAATAAATTACAACTCGATAAATGAGGATACAATTATATGTGTGTTTTATTGTGGAATTCGCCAACACAATGAGACCGTGGTCTATGGTCCTAACAGTAGTCATTCGAACTGAGCCTTTATTAACAATCCATACTCTCTCTCTCTCTCTCTCTCTCAATGGGAATTTGCAATGTTGGCGTCGTCTCCTCTCTTCTTTTTCTTCTTCTCTCTCCCTCTCTCTCTTCGTCTACGTTGAACGGGTGAAAGTGAGGGGACTGGGGTTTTGTTTGGCCCGACTGAGAAGACCCGGTCGATCCGCAAATGTTTTTTTACCTAACCCATAGTCCTTTTAACCCGCGTGTCTCTCCTTTTTATATGAGTCGTTGGATCTCATCCAACGGCTAGGAAGCATAAAATAGATGATTTGCTTAAGTAATTTATAGAAGATGAGATGTGTATATGCTTGTTTTGTTTTAGGCCAGTGGATATAGAATTAAAATAAAATGTGACATTTTTGTACTAATTAAAAGGCCGGATATGAAAGCGGATATAAGAAGGAGATAGAAGGATGTGGTGTTATTATATCGTCGTAATTTGTATAAGTAACAATAATTTTTTCCACGGAGATGAACGCAAATCAAACATTTATTAGTTTTTTTTACATTTTCTCTTAAATCAATGGATAGCCATTTATTTCATCCATGTCGGCCCAGCCCAATCGAGCAGTCCGATTATTACAGGCTTAGAATTAGCACTTGGGCCCCTAGACCTGACAGGACTAAGTTTCAATGCTATCCACACTAGACCATTACTAGAATCAAACCTTTGAACTCCTAGTCAAAAAATGGAGAAATTCTCGGGGGCAAATAGGGTACGGCTAAGGTGGTACCCGACGTGTACATTCGGGCCGTCCAAAAATACAACTGACGGTCCGGAATATTGAAACACACTTTTCTTTTCTTTTCTTTTTCTTCTTTTTAATATTTGTTCGGTACCTTTTTAATCTAGATCGTCGATTGCATCGTTGAACGGCCCGGATGTGCGCGTCGGGTGGCACATGGTACCCGATTTACAACCAAAAATTTCTCCAAAAAATGAGACTTTGAGGCAAGTGGAGTGGTAGCCTAGTGATAGGCACTATGTACTCCCACATAGTATCTGACTGGAGTTGGAAGCATACAATCTCCAACTAACAAATATTGCTGACTTTCGCCGAGAAAAAAAGAGACTTTAGCTAGTAAGCTAAAAACTTGACGGTTCATTGGGTTTAGCTTGGACTCTATACACGATGTTCACTCTAGCCCGCAAAATTAGTCCATTACGAAAAAAACACGTACAATTTGAGAACAAGAAATAAGGTACTTCAATGTTATGCACCTTCAAGTTCTTGTTTGGTTTTGAGAAATGTTTTCGATGTAATGAGTGATAATGAGTGGAGATATATAGATATATAAACTTATTGAAAACCGTGCAGAAAGTAAAAATTTTTTCTCTCAAAACTTGTAAAAGAACAAGGTGAGTCGAGCTATATATATATTAAGCTAAGAATTACCGATTCATTAGGTTTAAGCTTCAACCCAATAAAAGATACCCTCCAACCTGCAAAGTTAGTCCGTTATGAAGATATGTACAATATTTAGATTAAAAAAAGTACTTACGTGTACAATTTTTTTAAAATTTCTTAGCACGAAATTGCAAATCTCACTTATTTCTTAAGGAATAATGAGTGGAGAGATATAGATAGATAAACTTATTGAAAACCGTGCAGCGAGTAAATTATTTTTTTTCAAAACTTGTAAAAGAACAAGGTGAGTCGAGCTATACATATAGTAAATTAAAAATTACCGGTTCATTAGGTTTAAGCTTCAATGCAATAAAAGATACCCTTCCAACCCGCAAAGTTAGTCCGTTACGAAGATACTTACAATATTTTTAGATTAAAAAAAGTACTTACGTGTACAATTATTATTTTTTTAAATTTTCTTAGCACGAAATTTCAATCTCACATACTTCTTAAGGATTGTGCGTATAAAAATTATACATTTATTCGTAGAGCTCCAGTGTTAATCAAGATCATAAACTTGCGTCGCGATACCAAAAAATATTCCGATTATGAACGTGTCTTTATTTTTTCAGTGAACATACCCATTACTCAATGATGTGATCATATTGTGTGTTGGTATGGATTAGGAATTTTTAAAATATACATTTGCGTAAATTTTTATGAGGAGTTAGTAAGTTAGTCCACAAAAGTTCAAAGGCTATTTGATAAACGCCTACGATGGGACTCGAATTCTGGCCTCCCTCAAAGAAAATTCATAAAATACCACTGGGCTAAAGCCTTTCGCTTGTAAACATTTGTACTTTTGTAGACACACATATTTGACCTCAAATTCTCGTTTGCCTTTTTCTTCTTCTTCTCCCGCTCGATCTCTGATAATGGGCCGCGTTTGCCTTTTTTTCTTATCTTTTTCCTCTCCTCTCTCGTTCTCGTTAATCGTACGACTAACCAAATATTGAAAAAACAAACTTTTATGTCTTTCTATTTAAAAATTTCTCTACGACCTCAGTATTTTTCGTTTGTATGGATATGCACGTATGGGTTCAGGACTCAGTCATACAATGCGCATGCGTCCTTTGAAACATTCAAAAACATTAAAAATTCGTGAGATCAGGATTGAAGAGCACGAGTGTAGAGCGAGAATTGAAAGAGCGAGCGAATGTTCGCACTGAAAAATTATATGTGAATAAGGTTCAAGGAATTAGCGAGAGAGAGAGAGAGAGAGAGAGAGAGAGAGAGAGAGAGAGAGAGATCATGACTAGTTTATACAGTGTTCGTCTAGATAAATTTAAAAATAATTACTTTGATATCTTTCTATTTAAAAACTTCTCTACGACCTCATTATTTTTCGTTTGTATGGATATGTACGTATATGGGTTCAGGACTAAGTCATACAACATGCGTGCGTCCTTTGAAAACATTCAAAAACATTAAAAATTTGTGAGATCATGATTGAAGAGAACAAGCGTAGCGCAAGAATTGAAAGCGCAATCGAATGTTTGCATTAAAAAGTTATGTGAATAAAGTTCAAGGAATTAGCGAGAGCATATGAAAGTGTCATAGAGAGAGAGAGAGATCATGATTAGTTTGACTTGAATGAATCAAATAAATCTCAGAAATCATTAGGATAAGAGAGAGAGAGAGAGAGAGATCATGATTAGTTGCTATGACTTGAATGAATCAAATAAATCTCAGAAATCATTAGGAGAAGAGAGAGAGAGAGAGAGAGAGAGAGATCATGATTAGTTACTATGACTTGAATGAATCAAATAAATCTCAGAAGTCATTAGGATACAAATTAACAGCTGCATGGGTTTCACAACCACATTTATTCTTATACATGGTTGTCTTCCCAGCTGCAACAACAAATAGAGGGAAAAAAAAATCAATAAAAATGGCAAAACCTCAAGCTTTTTCCTTGAGTAATATTGCTCCCTGTATATAACAGTTAACACATAATTAAGAAAAATGATCAAGAGCTCCCGTCTTGCTTCCGACTATCATTCGCAGTCGAAGCCGGCGCAAACTTGACCATGACTCCAGGAAAAGCCGGCGGCGCCGCATGGCCCACACGCCCGGAATAGTTGCTTTCGTTCTCGGCCAATGCGCACCTTCCACGCTTTCCTCCGGGGATGTACGTGCATGGGTTGCTACCGGAGGGCGTCACTGGCCCTCTCTGTAGGGACTGTATGGCTAGAGTCTTGAGGTTGTTCAACCATTCCTCTCCCTCTAGCGGCCTCGCGAGATTTTCCCGGCAGCCAAACAAGAGAAGTATGGTGAAAACGAAGATGGTTTTTGCATGAAAACCCATTATGGTAAAATGATTCAATTTGTGGGGTACTGTTTTTGTATGTAAGTTGGAAAAAATATATTATTCTCTCTTGTGCTTTGGAGAGAGAAGATGAGTTGGTGAGGTTTTTTGAATGAAAGAGAGGGTATGAGGATTGAGATGTTATGAGGATATAGATAGAGCATTTATATATATATATAGGTAGAGAAATGGCTATGCTTACATAAGTATGGGGCAACAAAATCACAACATTGGCCCTGTAATTTAGAAAGGCTTTGTAAGTTGTATTCATTTCAATTTTAACTCTGCGATTTCGATTGTATGTCAATTTTGTCTGCCGTAGTTTTGGCTAGTGTTGTTTCGAACTGGCATAAAAAAAAACACATGTGACTATTCTTGAGGATATTCTAGACTCTTTGCAATACGTCTAACCAAGCATCGTACCATTATTTTACTTAGTCTAGTACGTCACTAGTACTAACGTACGTTCCGTTTCAAATTTTCCGCTACAAGTGTTATCGATTTATTAGTATATATTCAGCCAGAAAATTTGATTTATAAGTCATAACCTTTTAATTGGTCAACCCCATAAAAAATTAAACAATTTCACGGGTAGTCCTCGTGTGTTTACACATGTTCCATTTTTCTATTGATAGGCTTAAATGCGTTTCGGTTACGAACAAACGGCGGCAAGGGACTACTTCGAAATGGAAAGGAAGAAAAATGTGATGTTTCAAACGGATGAAATCGTAACAATGAGAACTAAATTAAAATACACCTTATCTAGGAGGGCTAAGGGTGTAATTTTCTCGGTTTGTGCTAAGGGGGTTGACTAGAGAGCCGCGGTTTGGAACTTAACAAAAAAGATGAGCTAAAAGCATTCCTAATATTCCAAAAAGACGGAAGTCAGAACTTTTGAATACACCATTCAATATCGCGAACGGGCTCGTAACTCAACGTCACTTTCTCACATCTTTCATGTGGAAGGTGATGGTTCGATTCTTACCGAGAGCTAGAGTGAGTGTGGTGGTTGATATCCTACCCGTATGTTGCTCAACGATACCCATTCTCCATCTTCTTAAGAATAAGTTGGACATCTATCGAGTGAAAAAAAAAAATGTTCAATATCATAAACTTATCGTCTCCATTTTCGGCTAATTACAGTTTGAACCAGTCAATTGTCTCCACATTTTACCCAATGGGAAGTGCTTACATTACAAGTGCGGATCAAAAAAAAAAAAAAGTGGTTACAAGTCAACCGACCAAACCTTGCCACATGTAACATTTCTTGCTTTTTTAGCACCATAAAAAATAATCCGCGCGCCCCATTTTGATAGCTCCATTTGAGAATTTCAACTTTGTAAGGCCATTCACATTGGTATAATAAAAAATGAATAATCAAAAGTTGACACATCTTTTTGCTTATTCATTTAAGAGGTAGTTAAGCTTAATAATATTGAGATCTACAATGGTCGCTTCTAGTTTATAACCAAAATAAGGAGTCCACTACAGTCAATCTCTCTCTCTCTCTCTCTCTCTCTCTCTTTCTCTCGAACATTTGGTGCTCTTCTTAGTGTTCTCTATCAAAAAAACAGCAATTTTCCCTCCCTATTCCTGTAACCTATCTAACCAAACCAATATTACAAATCCACCACTCTCTTAATCTTGCAAAAGAAATCAGATGTGTTCTTGAATTTGAAAAAGAATGCAAGGTTCTTCATGTACTCAACCATAGGGGAGGAATGGAAAAGGAATAAAATAGAAACGAGAAACAAGAGTGAAATACTTTAATCAGGCGATGATGGGTTGAATTATAGATGATCGAGAGATACGAGCTTCACTTTTGAAGGAAAAATGTTAGAATTGTGGCTCATATGTTCAATATGAAGAGATACGAGGAAGTTCTAGAAAAAAAGCCAGATGCCGATGGTACGGTATCGTACAAGGGTATTTTTGGAATTCAGACCAAATACCAGGTCAGGGTTAGAATAAAGTGGCTATAAATACTCTATGTTGTAAACACTAGTTGACAACTGTGATAATAAAGAACGGTAGCCGCTCTCGCTCCCGTGGACGTACCCGATTTTGGAAAATCACGTATATTGCTGTGTCGATTTCTTTACTGTTCTTATACTCGTAAATCGTGTGCGTATGTGTGACGATTCTAACAAAAAGAAAGGGAAACAGTATGTGGGTGAAGTGAATAAGATATAGAGTAGGCGAAAAAGAGAAGAAAATATCAGTTGAAACACGCGTATATACAAATTTGGAACCAATTAATTTATGTGATGTGGTGTCCACAAATTTTGATTATTGAAAAATGTTGCTAGTTTTGATTATCCAAAGTCCAAAATTTAATTATTTCTAAGGATGTTGCTAAATTTGATTATGCCATTGTGAGCTATTTTTTGCACCAACATTGTTAACTTTAAAAATAATTGACTTTTGATTATACCACTGTGGATGACCTAATAGATTTGGCTAAGTAGACATGAAAAAACAGATAAATGTTTGTCTTCTATGAAAAATCGTATGTTCAAATTCCACAAAGGTTAAATATTCTAAATTTTGGGGCCACTGGATGGTTTGTCTAGTCGTTAACTTCAGAACTCCTGAATTAGTCGAGATGTGTGTAAGATGACCGGTTATTAAAAAAAATGTTTCAATAGTGTTGTTTACATAGTAGTAATATTTTTTTATTAACATATGCAAGGCAGCAATTTATATCTCTCCATCTATCTCTCTCTCAACTAGGCTTTTAGCCCTTATAACGCCCTTAGTCACAAGTTAACGTGCACAAAATAAAAAGTTAGCAGGCCTGCCTAATTTCTGAGCTAATACGGGTCTAACTCCACTATTGAAAATGACCTTAATTTCCTCGAAACTAAACAAACAAGGCCGTGGACAGGACCGGAGGTAAGATTTTACCCAAGAATTAATGTTCTCCCACCCAATGCCATTTTGAAATCTGGGCAGAATGGTCGCTCGGACTCATCTGCCCCTCTCTCCGTCTTTGGCCTTGGATGCTCAATTTTAACCAAATCAAACGGGGCTTGCAGTATACCGTCGAACAATTGCAACTACAGTACTCCAGTTCATTCCCTTTAATTTCAATTTAAGTATCTGTTTGGACTATAAAGAATTAATTGTTTAAAACGTCTCGCTCATGAATTTCTTGCTGATTGATTTTCTGCCCTAGGGCGTAGGTAAACTGCCATTTTTCTGTCCCCTCTCCCCATGCGCGATTGATATTTATACACTTGGTCTTTAGTCCCACACACAAATATTGATATTGAGACCGGGGCCAGAGGCAGCCCTATGCTTTCGGATGGATATTCACTTGAAATGGAAAAGCAGTATATGCCGTAGACAGTAGGGATTAGGTAAATTCTGCGGTTTTTATTTTCATTTGTTTCCCTCCACTCCCTCCCAACTTTTCTGATCATTTGTGCAGTACTCTGCACATTACATTTGTACACTTTTGGTTCCCGAAATTTGTACTCATAGAGTTAATAATAGGAAAATAAATGATGAACATGTGATAATTTCGTTTTTACGCATATAGTCGAAGTTCACAAGTGTGCCCAAATAGCTGGTTATTAAAATGCATATATATACTTTAAAATTGTTACCTTATCATGAATGCTAAAATTAATTTTCGTGTGAATGTGCTTAACTGTAAGTTATATATTACGGTCACAAAAAAATTAATGCCCTCGCTACATCAAGTTCCTGAATCCGCCACTGTTGGTAGATATTTCTGAAGCTGCCACGGCTGATCATCAGCCCGGAACAGGTTTTTTTCCCAACGCGTGGGCAGGAAGCTGTGTGTGTATGAAGCAATTCCGGTTCTGATTTGAGTGTTAGTCACACACGGTGGTCGGTCACTGGTCAGCAAGTCTTGTAAGATGACTGGACTCCGATCGATCGATATCATCACCAGAATAATAATAAGCTATGTTACGGTCAACCTCGATCCGATTTTGTATTATTCCATTCAACACGATCAATCATACGGTCCATGACTCCACGTATGTGTATACTGCAGTTGATGGACGGCGTCGACCGGACGAGTATGTCTCGGGTGTTTGACTTAGGTGAAGGTCCATATCTATATTAATCCAGGGGCCTGTTCGTTCTTCTTCTTCTTTTTATTTTATTTTATTTTATTTTAGAACCGGGCGTCCTGATCAGCTTGTGCGTACCTCGACTAATTCTGATGTCCTGAAGGTAACGACCGAGCACAACTCCCAGTGGCCTCAAGGTTTGGAATGTTTAACCTCCGTGAGAATGAAACATGTGATCTCATGGAGGAGTACTTATTGTTTTCTCACAATCACATGGCTAAACCTCTTGAGATTGTTCCTTTCGTTAATAGTACGTTGTTCTTGACCTAACCCCAAGGGGGTTGGCCTAGTGGTCAACAAGTCAAGCCCTGAGACTTAGTATGTCCCCTCCGAAAGTTTTAGGTTCGAAATCTCTTAGGTGCTATAAACTCTTTTGGGGCAGCCAAAAGGCCTTTGACCCAATGGGATCAGAGATGCCTTAGGTGTCAGGAGTTCAACTCTTCTTCCGATTAAAAAAAATAAAATAATTCCAGCCTCTGGCTTAATTAGGACCCCTACAAGTGGGCAGTGGAATTGGTCCCCCAGGATTAGCTGAGATGCGTACATACTGGACTGGATAGCTACAACAACAACACAATCCACCTAGTCTCCTATCATTGGGAGAACGGGCGGGGAGGATGGAAAATAGATCTAACCTTTAACAATATATGCGCAAAATGGTGTCCCCTTATATTTCCAAGATCCAAGGAGCTAAGGAGACGTTTTGTTACGAAATCATATCAAAACCGAAAGACATCAGCGAAGGTAGACAGGCCCACATCTATTTCCTTCTTTTTTTTTTTTTTTTGACCAACAATGAAATCCCATATATATATACTCCCTCCGTCCCTTTTTTATAGTCCAGTATTCCATTTTGGGCTGTCCCTTAATAAGTGTCCATTTTGTAAAGTTAGTGGGTAAAAATTGGTATATTGTCTATTTTGTCCCTAAAAGTAGATTCCTTTTTGAAAAGTAAGTGAGTAAAAGAGTAATGATGATGGGTAAATAGGGAAAGTGATGGAAAAAGTTAATATGAAAGGTATAATGATGATGTCTTTTTAATAAGTTAGAGTTTCGAAGCAGGACATTTAAAAATGGACGGAGGGAGTATATAATATGAAATCAGTACAGTCATCACATCTATTTCTATGCATATTATTATGCTTCTTTCATTCATAGTCCGGAGTATAGGAAACACATATGGTCTAGACACTGTAGTTATCAACAAAACATTGTTTGATTCTTTAGGAGTATTATATTCAAAAAAATAACAATACGTAAAACTTACGACAAGAAAAACATTTGGAAACACTAGCTTTGCTTATTGATTAGTACATATGTGAGAGGAATGAGGCTGGAGGTGTAATTGGTAGGTGTATCTAGCATTGCCATGAATGCTCCTCCTAAACTATATTTCAATTATTTCAATACTACTCATTTCCCTCACTTTTACTGCTGTGAACATAACCTTGAAAACTAGGAATCATCTTTTTTCTTTTCCTTTTTCCATAAATGACATCATTTCATCTTCTAAATTTTGATGTATTTGCCGTTATGCAAATCAAAACAATCCTAATATTTTCCAGCCAAACAAATGACGTACCAAAGGAGATGGAAGCCCGATTCAAGACAAAGTTGAGTTAAATCAGCTACAAACCATATGTGATGGTTGTGTTAAACCATATGTGATGGTTGTGTTATCGTCGCTACAAATTTAAAACTAGCCATCCAACCATCACAGTATTCGTAAACTGAATCGAAACAAAATGATAAAAGAAATGCACACTCGACCAAAGAAAATAAGGCCTTCCAATTGATGAAGTTATTTGCAATAACAAACTCCACTTTCCGATGAAGTGTTTCTCAGCATTCGGTTTGACAAAGTTTCAGGACTCCACTTTTCGATGATCCCCATAGTCGTTTCTCCAGTCTGCAACCCTTAACACTGGCCCAAAGGTATTTAAGATGAGGGTACCGACTATGATCCCTCCTTTTGATGAACATTACCGTGTTTGGTAGAACCCTCTCAACGGCTCTGGTATCTTTCTCAATCTCTTGTTGAGAAGACTGAAGAAATATATGCGGGATTCCCTCCAAACTCGCACCAAGAAACCCGTGAAAAGAGGCTAAAATAAACCAGATGCTTTTGGGGGGAGGCTAAGAATTTAAGTATGTTTCCCAACCATCTTTTTCTAGCTTCTTTGCTTTCACAAGCACATCATTTTTAGTGTCTTCAAGGTATTGGGACATGCTGCACAAAACGAAAAGCATGCATTATAAATGGATACAAACTAAAGAGGTGTGTTGTCTCAGACACTAGTTCAAACGCGTGTAGGTCTTTTTTCATTTTTGGGGACTGGACACCCCTTCAGACACTTGACAGACACATTTTCACCTACTTGGCCAAACACATTTTCATCATTTTGACATACATGAATGCATTCCAATCTCATAAATTGAATAAATTGGGATGAGAACCACCTACACATCACTCATTTGTATGTTGTCTTAGATGATGTATGCCATTGACACATGGATTAATGGAACAATTCATCCATGTTTTCATCTTTTCATTTCACATTAGATCAGTACTTCACACTCAAATGTTGTATTGTTCATTTTGTTCATTATACAATTCTTATTGCGTGGTGAATTAGTCAGTCATCTGGGTATTGTATCTAGCATTCTTCTAATGCCAACCAATGTTATGATGCATTTACCGAATATAGCATTCATTTATGATATATAAAACCATCTACACTTTATCTTACGAGGTGTGTTGTGTCTAGCAGTTTTTTTTGTTAAGGTAGCGTCGGAGTATCTGTGTCGTGTAGCATTTTTGTGCTTCTTAGGATGCAAACCGTCCACCACAATAATCATCTCACCAGGAAATGACTTATAGGCATATTTGCTTCCTTATCCCTCTCTCTTTTGAGAAAGGATAAGCAACAATGAAGAGAGTGACATTATGAGAGGGAGAGAGAGCAACCTCGCTTGTAGATCAGCATCACCAACTCCCAACATCCTTACCGCCAACAAACCTGCATTGGTGGCATTGTTTATTGCCACTGTTGCAACAGGAACTCCCCTTGGCATCTGCATATTGAAACAAAAATACTATTTGTAGGGATTTTAACATTATGTTCCCTTTCAAAAAAACCTTACACTACAGCTGATATTACAAACCCAGACATCAAGTTGAAGAAGATACTAACGTGATACCAGTTGGACTGCACATCAGAATGACAGTGAGATGCGAATGAGAAAGCAAAACAAGAACGATGTATCACATGTCGCATAATCATGGCATCTGGTTGTCATCAATAATCTCCACATGCTATCAATTAGTTATGCTATTAGAGTTGCAGATTCAAGAGAAAATAGAGAGTACCGAGCAACAAGTCCCTTTAAAGACACAGAAAATTGGTAGCCATACACATTGGAAATTTTTTATGCTCACTAGTTACTATCAATTATCCCAAAAGTATCAAGTCTATGAAATAAAGATCTCAGCTTTAGCCTTCCATTTCAAGAAATGACCTATGACTAGTGCAAATTCTCAACATTCTTTAAACATTACATTGCAAAACGCCAAAACCTACTTCGGGAAAAGTTGGCATGAAATATACCTGCACAATTGACAAGAGAGAATCAAGTCCATCCAGTGATGAGGCGCGTACAGGAACACCAATAACAGGCAAGGGTGTTAGTGCAGCGACCATGCCTAAAGAAAAAGGATGTCAATGGTCATCTGGCATTTAAAGAAATGTAACCTGAACATATAATTCATGAATTCCAACCTGGCAAGTGGGCAGCACCTCCAGCACCAGCAATTATAACCTGAATCCCTCGCTCCCCAGCAGATGACGCATAAGAAAACATGATATCAGGAGTCCGATGTGCTGAGACTATTCTCACCTGCACAACTTAATCCATCAATATAAATGTCACCCACAAGTGACTTGTTTACTTGTGATTTAAGAAAACAAATTTAAGCGAATAAAGGTTATATGACAATGTGACCTCATAAGGAATGTCAAACATAGTCAATATCCTTGCTGCATCCTTCATGACGGGAAGATCTGAATCAGAACCCATAATGATCCCAACACGTGGTGTGACTGTCAAGAAAAAAAAGGAGAGCAACATGAATGCAAACTTCATGTATCAGAAAGATTAGTGGAGACAGATAATCAAGAATGACGTAAGAATGGATAACAGCTTGGTATTTGAATCTCATTTTGGTAAGCATGTGCACATTACCATCATGTACTAGAGTCAGCAATGCTGACAAACTACAAATTACCTCCAGGATCGCACAACTGTGTGACTTAGACTAGGACAAGAGCTTTACATGCATCACAAGATCAAATTTTCTTCTAAACAAGTTTGAATGCGATTAAGAGTAGAGAAGTGTTTCAGATGCATGTGCAGATCCAGATACCCAATTCATCAATCTCAAAATACCAACTTCTGTGTTAAAAAAAATTCCAATCTTGGGATACATTGACAGAGATGTGTCGGGCATCTCCGCATTTTTCCACTCCCTTCCTAGCGGTACTGCAAAATGAACTGCCTCTTTGACAACTCAGTTACTCGCTAACATATGCATAGGAAATGAGGACCTGTGGAACTATGAGACCCGAATCATTTACATAACGCAATATCATGGATTCTTGTGGCTAATAAAATAAAATCAAAACATTGGAAAAATTTAAACATGTGGAATTGACATAGTTGACGAAAAAGTTTAGTTCCTTGAAGTGGGTGAGAGAAAGTGCAGTTAAGTATTGATTTGATGAGTCTGGTAACACACATCATTTTCCTTCCATGACCTTAACGGCCAAGATAACTGTAGAAATATGCAAGTATCCTGTTACTACAGAAAAATATACGAATTTAAAGTAAAAAGGAGAAGAAACAAAAGGAAACGACAGGAAAAAAGGGGGGAGAGAGAGAGAGAGAGAGAGAAAGAGAGAGAGAGAGAGAGAGAGAGAGAGAGAGAGAGAGAGAGAGAGAGAGAGAGAGAGAGAGAATTTCAGAATCTCAGACTCCATGACCTTAAAGACCAAGATACCTGTAGAAATATGCAAGTATCCTGTTACGATGGAAAAATATACGAAGTTAAAGGAAAAAGGAGAAGAAACAAAAGGAAACGACAGGAAAAAAGGGGAGAGAGAGAGAGAGAGAGAGAGAGGATTTCAGAATCTCCGACAAGCATCGGGACCGTGCGAGGTAGCATTTGAGGCATTTCTTTTTTACTTGCAGATGACAAGTTATTTCACGACTAAAGGACACTGCCAATTGAAATCTCTGTCCAACCAGACACTGCCAGGAAATGGCTAACAAATCAAATGCAACTGCCTATCTTCGTATTTGTTTCTGAAGTCATAACTACGCCAAACAACATGCGGATTCTCCTAATCTGGCACAACTATCAGAAATGTATTAGACTAGTAAAATACCAAGCAACGAACTAGACAACTGACCTGAGGTATCCCCATTTAATAATTCTTCGTTAAGCAAGAACTTGAGTCGTGTTTCCACAATGGCCATAGAAGGGCCAACTATCGTGATGTGACCCATCTTTCGTTGCTTTCTCATTTCTGCAATACCGTTCAAAGAAGCAAGATAGTATTGGGAGAGAAGTGGAACAATCAACATGATGAACACAAACTGAATAGTTCTACCTAATAATCTAACCTGGCTTATCATACCAATGAACAGTTGCCCCTGAAATACCTAATGCCCTTCCAATAAGTTGATGAGCCAGAAGAAAACCTGGTTCTCCCTGGAGGCATGACAACTGGTAACTTATAAAACCAGTTGAGTTAGTTGCTACCTATCAAGAAATATAAAAGAAAAGCAGAAAAGATGACACTTTTGGTTGGAAGTTCACTGATGTAACAGACATTTTTCCACCAAGAAAATAAGTAACATGATATGAACCAGTAATTGAATTTGAGAAGGTAAAGTGGAAAAATCAGACAGGATACACTGCACTGGCGGCGCCAAGTTTAGCCATGGGTATTCAGATGAATACACTGGGCATGGAGTTGTATATCAGCTTATCTTTTCCAAAGAGGGAAGATGAATAACCAAGCCTGTTAAGTTAGGGTTCACTTTGTTATGTATTTGTTACTTAGGGGTATATTTGTACTTTTACTCTTGTCCATATAAATACAAAGCGTGAGAGAGAGAAACATAATTTGGGTTGTGTGTGTTTTGTTCATGCCCCTAAACATCCCGGTGGTAAATACCGTAAAATAGATCCTAAAGCCCGTAAATGTGTTTTTCTTGGCTATTCTCCTACCCAGAAAGGCTACAAATGCTATGACCCTCACTCCTGGAAAATGTTTGTTTCTATGGATATCACCTTTTGGGAACTTAAGTCCTTTTATCCTTCCTCTAGTCCATCTCTTCAGGAGGAGAGTGATAGAGAGGAAGAGATGTTGATATCTCATAATCAAGAGTCATGGTCTTACTTCCCAATACCTTGTTATGGTGAGGGGGAGAAGGAAAATTCAAGGGAGGAGCCTATATCTGAAGCAAGAGCAGTCTATGATGCACCGAAACCGACACGGACACGGACACGGACACGGACACCGACACGGGGACACGGGAATTCTAAAAAAATGGGGACACGGACACGGCGGGGGGACACGCCACGTGTATATTTATTTATTTAAATAAATATTTATATAAATAAATAAATATAGTTTGACACCCAGAATTTTTTTAAAAATTACAATTTAGCAAATTTTTTTAAAAATTAAGTTTACCCCCAATTTTTTCAAAAATTACAGTTTGGCCCTCAAAAATTACAGTTTAGTCCCTCAAAAATTACAGTTTGGCCCTGCTGTCCCCATCAGTGTCCCCAGCCGTGTCCCCCCGTGTCCCCGCCGTGTCCCCGCGGTGTCCCCGTAAAAAATTTAAATTAAATTATGGGACACGCCACGTGGCGTGTCCCGTACGTGTCCCTGCCGTGTCCCCGTGTCTGACACTCCGATACTTCGACCTCTAGAGGTGTCGGTGCTTTATAGAGAGCAGTACATTACATGAGTGGCCGAGATGTTGATGAAGATAGGTTTTACCCGCATAATTTGCCTAACTTGCAGAAGTTTTCTCGACGGAAAAAGGGACAGCCGGCATGTGCGATGCCGCCTTGTCAATCACTATCACCTTCTCCGGCTTCAATTCCAGTTTCTGATTCTTCGGCTGACTCATCTGGTAATGAACCATCCTTTCTTGTTTCTGATAATCTTGATGCTCCCATTGCTCATAGAAAAGGAGTTAGACAGTGTACTCAACATTCCATCTCACAGTTTGTTTCATATGATTGTTTATCTCCTTCGTATCGTGCAGTTGTTTCCTCTCTCTCTTCCATATGTATCCCACAAAGTTGGAAGGAAGCATTTATAATACCTGAGTGGAAAGAAGCTATGGTAGAAGAGATGACAGCTTTGAAAAAGAATGGCAGCGGGGAACTAGTGTCTCCTCCGGAGGGAAAGAAATTAGTGGGTTGTAAATGGGTGTTTACAGTAAAACATAAAGCAGATGGAACGGTTGAGAGATACAAGGTGAGACTGGTTGCCAAGGGCTTTACTCAGACATACGGTATCGGCTATAAGGAAACCTTTGCCCCGGTACAAAGATGAACTCCATTTAGACTTTGCTCTCTTGTGCTGCTATTTTAAATTGGCCTCTTCAAAAATTTGATGTAAAAAATGTTTTTCTTCATGGTGACTTAGAAGAAGAAGTGTACATGGATATACCACCTGGTTTTCTTCCCTTCCTCTGTTACTAAAGGGAAGGTGTGTAAATTAAAAAAGGTCCTCTATGGATTAAAGCAGCGTGGTTTGACAGATTTCTCAAAGTTATGTTGAGATTTGGATACAGGCAGAGTCATGCAGATCATACTATGTTCATCAAGGGAGGTAACGATAAGATTGCTATTCTTATTGTCTATGTGGATCACATAATCATGACAGGTAATGATGTTGATGAATTACTCAGTCTTAATGCTCGTCTTGCTCAAGAGTTTGAGATTAAAGACTTGGGATTTTTGAGATACTTTCTTGGGATGGAGGTGGCCTGATTTGATAAAGGCATTTTTATCTCCCAAAGGAAGTAAATTCTTGATCTTTTGGAAGAAACAAGTATGTTTGGATACAAACCTGTAGACTCTTCTTTAATCATCATCTTAGTGGAGATGTTAGAGAACATACAGATAAGGAGAGAAATCAGAGACTTGTGGGCCGTCTGATATACTTACCTTATACCAGACCAGAACATATGATGTTGCAGTTGTCAGTCAATTTATGCATGAGCCAAGCACAGTGCACCTGGATGCAGTTTACCGTATTTTGAGATATCTTAAATCGGCTCTAGGTAAAGGAATTTTGTTCTCCAATCATGGTCAGCTGAGGTTGGAAGCCTTTACTGATGCAGACTGGGCTGATTCAGTGGATGATAGACGCTCTACTTCTAACTACTGCACCTTTTTTTGGTGAGAATTTGGTTACTTGGCGCAATAAGAGGCAGTCAGCGGTAGCTAGATCAAGTGCATAAGCTGAATATAGGGATATGGCGCATGGCGTGTGTGAGCTTTTGTGACTTCAAACATTGTTGAAGGATTTGGGGATCTCTGACGGGTGGTCCTATGAAGCTTTATTGTGATAACAAAGCGGCTATAAATATTGCTCATAATCCTGTGCAGCATGATAGAATGAAGCATATATAAATTGATCGGCATTTCATAAAGGAGAAGCTAAGCAAGGGTTTGATATGTATGTCGTTTGTAAGGTCTGAGGACCAGTTAGCTGATATATTTACGAAGGGACTTGGTAGTAAGATCTTTCACCCCATTGTGTTCAAGTTGGGCTTGATAGATATCTTTGCACCAACTTGAGGGGGAGTGTTAAGTTAGGGCTCACTTTGTTATGTATTTGTTACTTAGGGGTATATTTGTACTTATACTCTTGTCCATATAAATACAAAGTGTGAGAGAGAGAAACCTAGTTTGGGTTGGCTCTCCTTTTTCCCCCAAGTTCTCAAAGCCATTCAACTTAAAGATTTGAAGACCCATCCAAAGTACACTTACACATGATTGAAGAGTCTAATTAAGTTCACACAGATATACATCAAAATAAAACTTTTAAACATGAGAATGCTAAGTGGACTATGGGGAAGGGAAAAAAACAAAGATGGGTCACTTCATTACTCAAAACTCAAAAGAATCAACAGAAGAAGCCTAAGAACAAAATTATCCATGAGAAAAATGTGAAAATGATTGGAATGCACATTTAAATAGCATGAAATATGACTCTTTAGGTAATATTGTTGTCGTCATTCTATGTGTCTCGCAATGCATATCCGATGAGTGCACATATGGAGTCACATAAGATGATATCCAATTGTGGTCACCGTAGCACTATTGTTTAATACGGGGATGGATTGGATAGACAAATAGGCGGATGCACAATTTTTTTTTTCTCTCAATGGTTAATACATAATAATATATCCAAAACAACAAAATCATATATCGCTCTTATTTGGGATATGTGATTTTAAGCTAATCTATTACTTATTATGGATGGTAATTAGTAATAGGTCTCATTTTTTCAATATAGCTTGTAATCTTTTATGTTTCTGAATGATACAAAGACTAAACTAAATTGTCCAACAAACAATTTATTAAACCCCACAGGAAACTTGGCATTGTGTTCAAGTGCTCAGCAGGTCGAGTTCCTTCAAAGGCCACTGGAAGTTCATCCGGTTGTTAACTTCAAGATACCCAGATTAATCTTTCTTAAACAGAATTGGGTTGGGTGGGGTCTGCAAACTGCAGAGATAATAGGCTTTTTTTTTTCAAATTTAAAAAAAATTAAACATCTATCTTTTAACAAAACACTTCATGTCAGAAGGTCAAGCCTTGGTTATTATACCACTTCTCACCTATGATGCATGGACACGGGGACACTAAAAAAATGGGGACGCGGACACGACGGAGGATACACCACCTGTATATTTATTTATTTATATAAATAAATCATTATAGTTTGACACCCAATTTTTTTTAAAAATTACAATTTGGCACAAATTTTTTTAAAAAATTACAGTTTGACCCATAGTTGTCACGGGCGAAAAGCGCACCGAGGCGCAAAGTCCTTTTGGGCCTGAGGCGAGAGGCGAGGCACACGCCTTTTTGAAGCGAGACGCACCTATGCGGGAAAAAATAGAAAAAAATAGCACACACTAATATTTCAAGTAATAAGCACTAAGCCAATCAATTTTCCATCCAAAAGACACATAATAATATTCATGACAAGTCAAATAGCCACCGATGTCGCAAAGAGAAAAACTAAAACGTCAAAATGAAATAAAAGACAAGCATCCAAGTACTTTTCCTAGTTGCACTTCAATCATCCTAAGGAGGATTTATTTTTAAAACCCCTCGGTGGGTATCTGATCTCTGTTCTCCATTTTTTTTTTTTGCTTCTCTGTGACTCATGCCATACTTATACACGTATGAGAAGAGAGAGAGAGAGAGAGAGAGAGGACTACCTCAGGTCAGAAGAGACGAGAGACGAGAGACAGAGAGATCACAAAGCAGAGACCGAGAGATCGACCAAGCAGAGAAAGAGAGATGGACGACAGCAGCGTGAGAGATCGACGACTGCAACAGCAATGAGAGATCGTCAGCAGCTCGTCGACAGTGAGAGATTGTCAGAGAGATGAGAGATCGTCGGGAGATGAGAGCAGAGAGATCGTCGGCAGTCTCGGCAGTCAGAGATGAGAGATCGAGTGTGAGACAGGTCTCGATCGAGTGAGAGAGGCAGCCGAGAGGTAAACCCTTTTATGTTTTTTTCATTCAAATCTAACGGCCATGGTTAGATCTTCAATATCCTAGGGCTGAGATTAAATTTTAAAAGAAGCGCGCTTTTTTTGCGCCTCTCGCTTCTTCGCTTTTCCTCGCCTCTTGCGCCTCCCCTGCGCCTTATTGAAGGCGCCTCGCCTGGGCTCCCTCAAGGCGCAAAAGGTGCGCCTCGCCTCGCCTGGCGCGCTTTTGACAACTATGCTCTTAATCAGTGTCTTCTGCTTTCTTCTACCTCGAGTTTGACTCTCCAGGAAAAAATTAAATTAAATTATGGGACACGCCACATGTCCCCGTGTCCGACACTCCGATACGTCGACCTCTAGAAGTGTCGATGCTTCATAGCTTCTCACTATCACATCTTTCTAGCCTTATTTCCATGTATTCCTCCCGGTTTTGAAACGAGACCTAGATAACCTTTTTTGAAAAGCAATCTTTTCCATTGCATATATCTACACAACTTGGATGACTACCTTCATTTCGGGTCTTGTTAATTGGTCATTTAATTTTCCAAAGCTATATTAGCATCATTCTGCATTTTGCCCCTCATTTACTTGATGTTTAATCACTCACTGACTATGAAGCACCGACAATCCAAAAGGGCACTGTATCCACGTATTGGACAAGGGTACATGGGGACACGTATTGGACACGCCACATGGCATGTGCAATAACTTTTATTATTTTTTTTATAGGGGACACGACTGGGGGTCAAAATGTAATTTTTTTAATTTTTGGGGATTAATATGAAATTACTCAACATTTGGGTTAAACTGTAATTATGCCTTTGTAACCTTAAGTTCATCATCGATTGATCCAATCGATTCCTCGTTCCAAAGCCCTAGGTCGACCATGAGCTCTCTCATCTCCAACCCCCCACCCACCCAATCTCTCGCTGCGTGTCTGTATACATGTATACGAGAAAAAATAGAAAATGGCTTGTATACACTGAAAGCTCATTTGTTCATATACAATGGTTCATACATATATATATATATATGTATGTATGTATATATGTATGTATGTATATATATTGTATGTTTATATATATATATATATATATATTGTATTTGTATATATATATATATATATACGTGTATATATATATATATATGTATGTATATATATATATATTAATTCATTTATTTATACACGTGGCGTGCATTTGTTCATGCTACATAGAGTCACCGCTCCTTGTACATTATATTTTACAATTTATCACCTACCGATTAGTACAAATATCTTCTTAATAACCAATGGCGTATCTAATACATAGTTATCAATTTGTAATAGGATTATTCTAAAATCCGCCCAAAGGGGTAGGATAATAGGTAAAAAGATGCATTGATATCCGAGAAAGGTGTATTGATATTTGTGAAAGTGTATTAATATTCGTGAGATATGCATTGATATCCGAACTTGTTTGGAATTATGCGTATATTATCCTCGGCCTAGTGGACAGAGGTTAGCAAAACCGTTTATAATATGATGAACATAAAGTCAAAGCCATCAAGGAACCCATCTTTCAGCTGTAATGTAATTGTTTATGAGAAGTCAGCTTCGATGAACTTGTTTTCTAAGTGTAACTATAATGGGGAAAGTTCACTACGCAAATGTATTTCACCTCGTCTTCACCCAATATGTTGTACATAATAGCAGCTTGAGTTTTCATCGATGGATCACCTAGTTGAAGACCAAGAATTGCCCGCAAATGCTGCTCATATTGTGAAGTGAAGCATGATTCAATTGTGTGATGGCCACTATTGTGAGGTCTAGGAGCTACTTCATTTAGCAAAATCTGCGCATAAGAATAACTTAGATGAGAACATACAATCAGGAAATCTTTTCTGGAACAACCAACAAACAATTGAAACAACATAACGCAACCTGACCATCCTCTGTCAAGAACAACTCCACTGCAAATACTCCAGCACCCTCTAAGGAACTAACTGCTTTATAGGCAACATCAGTAGCAAGTTTCCTGATCTTCAATGGCACGTTAGCAGGTGCCTTAACAATGTGACAAATGTTTTCCCTGCAACAACATAAAGATCCACATGCATATTTATTACATTTACTGATGACAGAGGTCACAAACAATATGCCATCAGAGGTTGAAATAAGAAACATGCTGGGTAAACTAGTGAACCTGAAATATTTACCTGTGAATGGTTTCGACAACAGGATAACATAGCATAGATTGATCACGCCCTCTAGCTACAATCACAGCTAGTTCCTACCCAAAAAAAGAAACAAAACAATAGTAATCAGTGACTCTTCCGCCATATAACAGTTACCTAAATAACAAGACATGACAATGTTGCAAATATACCACCATCAAAAAGAAATTCTGCAAGGAAAAGATTCAGAACAGGAAGCAACACACTGAATTGGATTAAAGCGCTACAGCAATTGACTTAAGTGCTCACACTAAAATTGCAAAACTGCAAAAAAGACGATTAGTTGCTTCTGAGCTTTGGTGTGATAGTGCCATAATATCACGGGTACTTTCGACTTTGTCGACCGAAACCGTTTTACTAACCTCCGCCCAGTGGGCAGAGAATAATACACAATAATTCCAAACAAGTTTGGATATAAATGCAAATTTCACGGATATTAATGCACTTTCACAAATATCAATACACATTTCTCGGATATCAATGCACCTTTTACCTATTATCCTAAACCCTTTGGGCGGATGTTAGAATAATCCTTACTGAACGGTTTTGCTAACCTCGCCCATTTGGAAAACACCCATTTGAAGCTCCAAATAAGTAACAGAATATTCCAAATTACTCAATTCATTTGCACCTCACAAGCACGCAAACAAATACCAGTTTTGACCGAGAAATTTTGATGAACAAAAATTCCATCTCAAACCTTGGAAAGGAGGAGAAAAGCAAAAAAAGAATTTTTTTTGCTAACTTCTAAGGCACTCCAAGAGGCAGCAAATGTTTGTTACACCATACTTACCTACAATTAATGGTGTTAATCAAATTTTAGTTTCTATATAAAAGTAGCTAAAGAAAAACCTTATGCCCCCTCGCATCCATTGAAGATTCTGCTTTTGAACAGTTACTTTTCAAATTCCAATAGTAGTAGGCCTCCAAAGTGAACAGTTACATAAGAGGAGCATACCAAATGTGACTGCAAATTCAACAGTTACTTGTCACAACCATAAACTATGTTTTGAGAGAGTTGAAAACTATAGTCGTATTTGAAATTTCCAAGCTTTTCCCAAATCAACCACTAAAACTGTTTGTTTGGAACTCATAGTAGCTGAGCTCTTGTGTGTCTTACCTTGGAAATGTAAGACTCAACATCAAAAATCACACAAGCAAACAGAAAACAAGCAGAAGTTTTTAGGGATACAAAGTAGTAGTACGGATCACACGACAAATAGTACTAAGCAAATGAAACATAGTTGAAACCAACCTTCACAAATGGGGCCCATTGCTCAAAATATAACCCATGATCATATCCTCCAAGGGCTGCGGAGAGAGTAGCCTAGATAATTAGGGGAACTGGAAGCAATATATACAATAGAACAGAGGGAAGTTTGTTAATCCACATCAATAGATTATGGTTGAGCTATGACAAAACAAGCTCTCTCTCTCTCTCTCTCTTAAAATTTTTAGTTGTTACCAATTCACTCCCACAAAGAACCCAACTAAAAATAAATGAAAAGAAAACTAGTTCTACATAATCAATAGATCGTCGATCTATCTACAAATAGAAATAAAAGAAAAATCAATAGGCAGTAAGAATGTAATAACCCCCCCCCCCCCCCCCAAATTAAACGCAATAAATATAAGACGCCCGGCAACAATTCGGAAGAACTAAATATAAAAAAATCGGTGACAACAAACATTAAATAGGTTTAGAAGTAGGGTAAATCAAGCATTCGACTACTCAGACATAACCTACGGTGCAACCATTTGCTATGGAGCAAGAGAGAATGTATATATATATATATATATATATATATATATATATATATATATATATATATATATATATATATATATATATATAGAGAGAGAGAGAGAGAGAGAGAGAGAGAGAGAGAGAGAAGCATGAGTATTTTGATCAAGTAGAGTTTCGTCCAAACTAATGTTTTTTCATTTAGAAATTTTGCCATTTTTAGTATCACATAGGCGATTTGACTCCCGAAACAAGTTTATTTTGAACTACGAAACAACTCCTACCATGTCCTCTATCATTTCCAACGCAATGCACGTGTCCCAAACATGTCGAACTCAAAAAAATTAGTATCAATCAAATGGAAAGGCTGCTTGCCTTATGCCGCAGTGTTTTCTTGTGTACATGTTGAGTCCATGCCCATATGCAAATAATGACCAATAAGGCATGTTTGTTCTTCATAGCATTCACGAATTACTAATTAAGTATCAACTTGGAAATCTACTGCAAGTGCAAAAAATGGAAGCAATTATAATGCTTTGAATTTATTGACTTGGCAGAAAATTTGAAATGGATAAAATACCATAAAATTTTTATGCATGACCTAAAAATGGAATTCCAGTGAAGTGTTATCTAGTTTAACTTGATTCGAATAATGTCCACAATAAAGTACATCATCAAAAGCATCATTGAGCACTTAAATAAAAAATGCCTTTCTCTAAACCCGTGAACGTGCAGTATACTGATTAATATAATACTCCCTCCGTCCCTAATTAAATGTCCGGACCGAAAACCTAGGCCTCTAGGGTTGCGGACTAGACAGTTATTTAGGGACAGAGGGAGTATATGTAAACTGGCATCTATGGATTTAAATACTAACAATACATCATAAGTATGATAATTCTAGGCACAAAACAACAAAAATCTTGACTTGATTGATGAGACTTTAGTCTCGTTTCGAATGATGATAATGTCATCTACTAGTTAAGATGCTAGCTTCTATCATGAGGGGTGGGTTCAAGGTGTGATCGAGGATCCTATATAACCCAATTGACTATACTACTGTATCATAGATGATTCAAAGGAAAGAAGAATTCAAAAGGAAAATTAATTTATACATCTAATATACAAAGATATGTACTTGCGTAAGTAGTTTCTCTTGATTTCATATTTAAAATTATAATCAACAAGATTCATTACTTCTTAAACTTATTTTAAGAACATAGCATCCTGATTCGATCCATATCATATTAAACTATCTTATTCCACAAAAATGGTGACAAAAAATTTATGTTTACAAGTTGTTATAGCCTCAAACACCTTTACATGTATTGTGAATTTGTGACATGTGAAGGAAAAGAACGGAAAGAATGGGTCAAAGAACCTGGTTTGAATTCTATTAAATACTCTAATCAGGGTTTAATCAATAGATCATGGAAGAATAAAGAGGTTATTTTTTCACTAGACATTGCAAAACTATTTCCTTGCTTTCTGGTAAGTAACAAAGTCGAACGGTTTTGAATCAACTATTACAAATCGCATGAAAAGTAAATATGAAGTGTATCTTTGCACTGAGAATAGTAAGTTTATCCTCCAAAATAGATTCACCTAAAGATGGCATGAATCGTGTTTTCGTAAGACTTGACAATTTCATATTTGAGAACCATTTACTACCCTAGCGTATATAACCCAAACGCTACGATATTAGATGGCTAGAGTAAGAAGACTGATCTTAAATTTTTGTTGCAAAGCAGTCAGAGACAACAAACTTAGAGCTCATGAATCAACCAAAAGTTTGATGCTCCAAAATGGGGAGTCAAGATTCTGTGATTCAGAATCACATGGAATCTGGTAGGGACTTTACCAACAATAAAACAAATAGGGGGAACGACAAAAAATTAAAGTGAAAAATACATAGCTAATTAACTACATACTGAGTCTGGAGTAAAATCATGGATGTCTATTCCTTACCAAAATATTACCATATTATATTTTCCAACAGTGGAAAGCAAATTATCGGATCATTTGCCTGGATGGAACTCACCAGAAAAGTATTATAATGAAGTTCCAAATTGTTTACAGAAGCAAAGATCTTACTTTGTACTGCAGAAGAGATCTCCTCTTCCGTATTGGCAACAGCATTTCCACGCCCATCATAAGCAAGCCTTTTGCTCTTTATCATTAAAGGATACCCAAACAGGTCACCTGCCTTCTGGGCACTTTCAGGATCATCTATCTGTCTAAGCCATAGTTTTCTATCAAACACAGTGATATTCTCCACTATCATTTTCAGAAAAAGAAAATAATAATGTTCTCGTGACATGGTGAATTGGTGATTAACCTTCATAAACTTAGGAAGTGGGATGCCATGGCGAGCAAAATGAACCTTTTGGAGATATTTATCCTGAGACAGTAATACCCAAAACAAGAAACAAAGTTACATCAATAGAGTTGGTGATTCTTTATCAAACATTCAGGATATCCATACATCTACTTTCTCATAAACCACTTCCTGGATAGAGTAACTAAATACAATTAACCATGTCCACATTCAACATAGATCAATATGTCAACCAAAATTTTTGCAATATATATCTAAGTACAATTAACTTCATTTCTCAAATGGCAAACAACAAAATAAAAGCCACAGGTAACACAATATTTACGCAAGAGATGCGGTTGATGATTGATGTAAATATAGTCAGAACCACGACCACATCGTTATAAAGTCATAGATGCATCCCACAGATTAGTTCAGATGACTTCGATAACTACTTATTGAGGTCATAATGTGATAACCTATTTGCCCAATGGTATCCAGATTTGAATTCGAGTCCAACAACATACCTGTATAATTCGGATCGTAGAGGCTTTAGGTTGGACATCTAGCCCTTGTTGTTCAAGCTTCTCCAGTGTTGCTACGTTAACATGCTCAATTTCAACGGTCAAAACTGAACACCTATATACCAAACTTAATCAGCAACCTAAAAAAGTAGGTTCTGTTGAATGGTGTAAGTAATATTGCCATCAAGAGAACACGTGAATAGGGAAAAAAAAAACATTAGCTCGCAAGACTCTCATTCAAACCCAACCTTTTTGCAAACTCTTCAACTGTCACACTATCATCATAGCTCCCCACCACATGGCAATGTGACAATGCACCTGCTGGGCAGTTCTCCATTGGGTCCAAAACAACCACCTTAATTGCCATTTGGGATGCAGCTTGACATAGCATCCAACCTAGTTGCCCTCCTCCCAACACACCGATGATGGTCTCTGACACCCCATGTATGGGTAAATCATGTTTCCTACACAAACATCATTCGGGTCTGCAACTAAAAATGTAGAAAATCACACATGTATATCAAAATAAACGTATAGAAGGATGGACCGAGGGTGACACTGGACCACCACCAACCCAAAACTTTCCAAGATGGTTTTATTATATTAGTGCCGCAACTTATATAAGTTCACCACTCTTAAGTAATCTGAAAAACAAAAACCCACCTCGCCAGGTAAGTTCATATTGAAATGCATGATACTTCTATTAGCACTCAGAAAACCAACTATTCGAAATCTGAAAATTCAGCAATGCGGTGTAACGTAAGCAAGTTCCAAACCCTTGAAATATTTATATCCATGTGTCACTATACACTCATTCGAACAGAATTATATGCACTGAGAGATAAATATACCTACAATATACATCGCATGTGATAAGTTTACAAGGTGTGTGGACTGGAATCATACGGGGCAAATACAATGAGCGTTGATTGAAATGCACGAACACTTCTATTAATAAGGCAGGTGGATATGCTGTTGCTTGTGCAGCTGGAACATAAGGCTAAAAAGCGGGAGGTGCAGTGCAGAAGTTGAACACTTATCCCTTCTCCCACTTCCAGCCCTGGTACTCAAGCTGGACTTGCCTAGTTTTCTATACCGGCTCGGAACCCAAAAAGATCTACTCCTTACTCAAGTTCCCAGTGAAAACCAAGCAAGATTTCATTTCCTTCATCCTTTTATTTAGAGTTTCTGAATTCTTTATTCAATTACAAGGTAAAGGAAATGTGAAATTCTTGAGTAGTCTACTTCCCTCTGGATTGTCACATAATTTGCCATCCTCGAGACTGTTCTCTCGGGAGTGGTTGCCTAGGTAAGACCTATTATTCCAAGATATCATGAAAACAATACAGGGAAAGGTAAACAAAGTGTTTCAGTGTAATGAAAAGAAGTTCCAGAACTTGCAGAGTATTTCAGCTCATGTATATGTATTATGTATACGCATTCGTACAAGTTCTGTTGAACAGTTTAAGCACCTGTGAGAAGTATTGCAAGATTCGGGGGATGATCCACGGGTGGTGTGCTGCTTCAGTGCTGTAGAAGAGGAAGATGAAGCGGTGGGGAAGTTGTTTGCCATGGGAAACCCTAATGCGAAGCTTCGGTCTGTACTGAGAGCTGAACCTAAGGCGCAATCAATATGATGGCTGGAAAGTGTTGCTCTAGTTGGAGGATGGCTCAGGTGAAGCATTCTCTCTCGGTTTTCCTCAAAGAGACAGCAGTGACGCACTCCTTTTTTTCTAAAAAAACTGGGCTGGTAAAAACGATGACACAATGTTCCACTGTCTCCTTAATTCAAAGGAGTTGAAATGCACGAACACTTACATTAGCATTCAGAAGCCCAAAATGAAAATATTCAAAGCTATTATGAAAAACTGTGCGGCGTGTATACTGCCTTACTATTTATGTGATTTCTTTCCTCCTCTAAGAAAAAATTGCAGTAAAAGAAAAGCATATTGTTGTTTCCAATTGAAGGTCCAAAACTTGCACACTATTTCTGTGTGTATGGGAATCACCTAAAATTTATACATGTTGGATAAAAGTACATAACATCATTCTTGAATTCATAACCTTTTTATATCAATTCATAACACTTGACATAAATTTACAACAATTATTTTGGATTCATAGCATTTCTTTGTTATGAATGGTAGAACAAAATGTCATGAACTTTTATGCAACTGTTGCGGATCCTTGTAAAAATGTTGCGAATTTCATAAAATAAGTTATGAACTTCTATAAAAAATGTTATGAATTCAAAGAGATTCAAGGGGGTGCATACTCCACACCGTACACAGCCAAATAGGGTTTTGTATTTAGTCTTTCCCTACATTAGTGTCATGTATATATCAATAAATATATGTACATATGCAGGGCCGGCCCTAGGCAGGAATCTAGAAAGTCACCACTCCATGCCCAAAAGAATGTTAAAAAGAAAGGCCCCTAAAAGGGGCGGCTCCAGGATCTAGGCTGCGAATCTTATTCGGCTCGGTTTATATTGTCTTGTTGAAATATAATGTGTAGTAATTTCACAAACTTACTGAAAACTGTCGTTTAGTACCACTCCATGCCCAAAAGAATGTTAAAAAGAAAGGCCCCCTAAACAGGGGCGGCTCCAGGATTTAGGCTGCGAATCTTATTCGGGCTCGGTTTATGCTGTCTTGTTGGAATATAATGTTTAGTAATTTCACAAACTTATTGAAAACTGTCTTTTAGTTTGGCTTCATACAATACAAAAGAAAACTAAGTTACATATATGGAAAACATACGTATGTGTATTTTTTGAACCCAGGGGTTCGCTTGTACGCTGAGCCGCCCTGGCCCTAAATGTATAACAATCCTACGTCTTTGCTGAATGAATTCACTCATGGTGTGTGGACTAGAAATCCCCTTACTCCTTTGTTTATTTACTAGACTCCGAACATGTTTTTGTTAAAGCTATCTAAATTACCATTAAGAAAAGCGATGAACAGAAAAGAGTTAGACAACCAGAGAGAGAGAGAGGGGTACCTCTGTAGTTCGATTTGAGACGGCGGGAGAGAGAGAGAGGCGGTGAGACGAAGAGAGAGAGAGAAGTAACTCTGTTCGGCAGTTCTCTTCGCTAGTACCCCGTAGTAGGAGTAGTTCGATTTTAAGAGAAAAGAGATTGGGTGAACTTTGCAAACACCCCCCTTGATTTCAAAATAATTACACTGTGCGCCTGGATTCCTTGAAATCACTCTTGGTTCTCGTACACTTAGGCTCTGTTTGGAACTTGTGGAAAGGAAAGGAAAAGAAAAGAAAATAAAAGAGGGGGAAAATGGGAAGAAATTGAATTATTTTCCCTTGTTTGATTGAAGAAAGAAAATGAAAAGAAACTATGAAGAAAATGATTTTCTCTTGTTTGGCTTCAAGGAGAAAATGGAAAGAAAAGAAAATTTTTTTACCTGCCATCTCATTATAAATTCAAGAGCTTTCTTTTCCATTCTTTTTCCTTTCTTCAGACTTAGTTTTCTTTTCTTTTTCCTATCTATTTTCTTTTCCTTTTCCTTATATAGGGACCAAACAATTCCTAAGGAAAATTTTTTATTTTCCTTTCTTTTCTTCCACTTTCCATGGGTTCCAAACAGGCCCTTACTTTTTTCTATTGTCTGGACAAGTTTTGAATACAGCACCGGTTACGATACCGCCTGTGTTGGTATGATACGTACCTGAATTGAAGTAATTTTGGGTACCGTAATTTATTTATTATAAAATAACGCAAAAAATATAAAAAATAGTAGTTACTTTTATATACAATAAATAAATCTGCAATTATAAGGCTTTTGATCCTCTGTCCGAAATACCTGTCGCACACTCAAAATGTTGACACGTGTATTTATGGGCACTTGTCGGCATTTTTGGGTGTAGTTTGTATTTATGGACATGTGTCCCTCCCTCTCATACTCATTTGATACATCGGTACGAAAAGCTGAGGTAGCCGAAATGACCTGAAATCGACGAAATTATTTGGTTTTTTTTTTTTTACGAAGCGAAACTTGAAGTTGTAAGCACCAAATTTCCTGTCAAACGGTATATATTAGATGGTACAGTACAGTACGATATTTAAAACTCTGATTTGGAAAAATTTAGTCTATTGACTAGCAAAAATACATCATGGAAAAATAGGACATTATGTACCACTTCTATGATAGATTATTCAGTGCTTTGGGGCACTACTGCGTGTTTTCTACTCTATTTAACTGTATTATTTTTTTTAAGCAGTTTAATTTTGTAGTATAAAAAACACACTTAATTATGAAAAATTAAGACCAAATTTCAAGTAAACAAGCCTTAATGTTTAAAGTAAGATTAAAAAAAAAAAAAAAAGAAGATCTACTTTTTATTTTACAGTAACATAAAGGCCCCACTTTGTAAACTAAGGCTCCGTTTGGATGGGGTTTTGGAAGGGAGGATTAGTTTTGCCCCCTTCTTAATACCTGGGCCCAGGCGGAAGACCCCGTTTGGGAGACAAAAAGGAAGCGGTCTTATTTTATCCCGTTCTTCCCATATCCGGCGATGGAGGGCTTCGGCCGGTATAATTTTTGGATGGGTTTCGAGGTGTCCGAAAATAATACCCCCTAAGCCCCCTTCAAATTGGACGATTTCACCCCTCCTTATCCCCCTTCACCCACCCCCAGGTTCCCATTTCAGCCGCTACCCTAGTTCTGGTTTTATTCGAACAGAGAAGAGGGTTCTGTGGCGATTTGGAGAGTTCGACCGATTTCAGTTTCGATTAACTCAGGTATGGCTTTGATTTGAGTTGTGGTTTTGATTTTTGTTGGTTTTCGAGTCCATGGAGTTGTTTGTTGTTACTGTACGTGTGATTTGGGTGTTTTAACTCCATGGATCTGTGGCTATGGGATGTACCAGTGAGTATTTGGTGAAGAATATTAAACCCTAACCAAAAAACTGCCGTAGTTTATTCGGTTTGTGTATAGTACTGTTGAATCCGAAACCCTAACCCTAGAAAGGTTATTTTTTTGTTGTCAACCTTCAAACCACTTCGTTTTTTTTCTGAAATCAGCTCTACAAGAACCGAAGAATCATATATTTGCATATAGAAACACACAAAGTTGAAGGCAAACAAGTACTCGAAATTTTTAAAAATTTTCAACCTACCAAACAATGTGTCTTTTTTTAAAAAAAAATTCCTGAATTTTATTTAAACAAGTACTGAATTTTTTTCCAAAAAAAAAAAACCCAAATTTTTTCAAAAAAGAATACCCGATTTTTTTTTTAAAAAGATAACCCGAATTTTTTTAATATCATACCAGAATTTTATATATTTCAAAATGTTTAATAATAATAATAACTAAATATTACGGCTTCAATTGTGAAAGAATAATTAAATTTGCAATTATATATAAAACGTATTACATAATGAATTTAGGGACTGCACAAGGGCAAAAGGGTCATTTGACAGCTTTTTACATCATCCACCCTTCCTTATACCCCCTATTAATCCTCCATCCAAACGAAGTATTATTTAATCCCCTTCTCTAATACCTCATCCAAACAACATACTATTTAATCCCCCCTCTATAAACATCACATCAACGTGGGCCCTCCCTTATTAACTAATCCCCCTACTATCTAATCCCCCCTTATTAACTAATACCCCCAATTCTTTACCCGCATCCAAACGGACCCTAAGAGAAATCGCTCTATAGTTTCTAACTTTCAAATAAAGATACCCATCGAAGTCAAGTTTATGTTTTTAATCACCAGCAAAGCCCCTCAATTTAAAAACAAATAGCAATTCTTCTTTGGATTCACAAAACTGTAATACCCTTAACAAATGAAGAGTGGTCTTCATATAATTTTTTTGCAATCTAAGACGTAAGTTATTTATAATCTTATAGCTTAGAGGTTTTTTTTTTAATTATTTTTTTCTGACTATCGGAAATTGCATTCATCAAAGTCATACGGCGGACACCGAGATATCGTTATTAAAGTTTGGTAAAGATAACATTTCTCAGGACAAACATGCAACACAAAATAGAAACTAGTAAATCTAGGGTAAGAAGAACCATGTGTGGTGTGTGTAGTGACCACTCTTCTATCCCCAGGACTATTGACAAAAGGAAAATTGCCAAAAGGTTGACCACCGCCTCCTCTAACTAGACTGGGCATAAAATCAACTACGACTTTTGCTGCTACAACATGGGCTGGCTGAAACAGCTAGCAGGAGAACCGGTGAGATCCTAAAAAAGTCAAATTAGATATCTCCTTCGAAAGGTGCCGCAACCAAACATCATCTGCAGCAAATCAGAGCAACCCTTATTATTAATCTGTATAACTAGTAAGAAACCGAGCATGTGGTATTCGAACTGTGCCATGTAGTATTTGCCAAAACGATCCACAATTCACAAGGTATATTGTACAAAATAGAAGATAAAGTACTCCCAAAGATGCGATGTAATTGCAATGACACACAAAACTACTATCAACTCCTTTGGGAAGTACATGGAAGGTGTAGTACGTAACAAGAAGTAGCAAAGCTCCGCAATCTCTATTGTAAACTTATTTGTAGGAGCTTCTTGCATGGGAAAAACAAAAGCAAAATGGGAAAATGGTACAATCAATGTGACGATTGGAAATAGAAAAAACCAAATATAGTCACTATCACTCTAACAATCACAGATTTGCCAAAAAAGAAAAGGAAAAAAGGGAGTGATGATATATAATCCCACCAATTACCCGATTAAATTGCAAATCTTGAAACTTATGCTAATTGTAGGATCTTGTAATCAAATAATTAACGGCAGTTAACATATGGGGGATATCAAGCCGTATTGTAGTTAAAGACTAGGGTAGTAGTATAAAATACCATAGCAATTTAAGGACCAAAGAGTCTTGTTCTGCAACATGACCTGCACATACATTGTGGTTAGAGACTAAGCTAATACAAGTTTGTGATTGAATCCTAAATACTTAAAAGAAGTTTTATTTTTTTTTATGCCTATACAGTGATTGACCAAAAAAATTAAGGGAAGTCAAAATTTTGAAAATGATACTCACCGATAAGTATCTAAAGCCTCCTTTGTAGTCTAGCCCAGTTCAATGCAATGGTCACATAGATCCAATCTGTTATGTGGTTCAGGAACATAAAAAATCCATGTCGAGACCGACTATTGATAATTATAGTGCCAAAAACTCCCCAAAATCCGAAAAAGAAACCAAGCCCCATGGTAACATAAAATCCTTGAGTAATGGAACTGTCATCATCTTCTTGAATGTTTTTGTCTTTGGCATGAGCAGTATTGGGAGATTCTGTTGTTTCGTCTTCTCCTGGGCACTTGTTGGGAAGTGGAACCCCACAAAGTTCAGGATTGCTAGAATATGCAGAAGCATTAAAGCTTTGGAGTTGCGTGCTTATTGGGATTTTGCCGGACAAATTGTTACTTGACAGGTTCAAAACGCTTAGAAAACTTAAATGAGCAAGGCTTCCAGGAATTTCACCGGAAAGTCTATTTGCGGACAAGTCAAGAGATTCCAACATTTCCATCCGCCCGATCTCTTGGATGATTTTTCCTGTCAAAGTGTTTCGCGAGAGGTTCAAGGAATGCAACCCTGCAAGACTCCAAACTTGGTCAGGAATTTTTCCGGATAATCTGTTGCTAGAAAGATCAATGGTCTTTAGTAGTCCCAGATTTTTGCTGTACTCTTGGTCTTTTCCTTTCCATTGAACAAATGCATTAGCTGCATATGTGCCATCATCATACGGACCACCAAAATATGCTCTGTAATCAAAACTTGTGGTGGCATTAGAATTCTTACTTTCTACCAATGCAGAAAAATTGGAAAAGCATGGTGGTATATTTCCTGATAAATGATTTTGGGAGAAGTCCAAGATTTGAATGTGGCGAAGATGACATATCTGTCGGGGTATGCTTCCCTTGAACTCATTAGATCGAAGAATAAGGACAATCAAACTTGTCAGGTGTGTCCCCAACCATCTTGGTACTATTCCTGTGAATCTGTTGCCGCTTAAGTCAATAGTACTCAGCATCGTGCATCTTTGAAGAGAAAAAGGCACTTCTCCAGTCAAATTGTTATTGCGCAAGTTCAATGTTCGAATTTGATGTAGCGAGCCGATAGAGCTAGGAATTTCCCCGAACAAATTGTTGTATGATAAACTAATGATGGTTAGTTCTTTGAAGTGAGACAAACAATATGGAAGCTCGCCCAATAGTTGGTTATTTGAGAGGTCAAGATAGATGAGCCACTCTCCAGCAAGTGTGCACAAGAAAGAAAGCGAGCCTACAAACTTATTCTTGGAGAGATTCAAAGATACTACAGTTGGAGGAACTAGTGGTATTGGACCTGTAAGAAGATTATAACTTAAATCTATTCCGGGATATAACTTAAACCTCAAAGACAGATCAGGTAACAAGCCGTTAATCTGGTTGTGAGAGAGGTTTAAATAGTTTAATCCCGGGGATAGATCCCAGAACCAACTCGGAATATTACCTTTGATTCCATTACTAGAGATATCAAGCACAAAGAATTTGTTTTGAGTACGAAGCCACTTTGGGAAATGAGGACCCAACTTGCAAGATGCCAACTTTATTGCACCAAGTTGGAAAGGGGGAACCCAATCAGAACTGAAGTTTAAAGTTAGAGCATTAGAACATAAGTCCAAATACCACAAATTGGAGAGATTGGAGAAGCGGGCTTCAGAGATTGTGTCTTTTAACGAGTTGAAAGCGCAACTGAAATACTTGAGCTTGTGAAGCTGTCCAATACTTCTATCTATAGTCCCATTCAACTGATTGTTTTGAAGTAGTAAATATTCCAATGATGGGAACGCTGAAAGATCCGGGAATGACCCTGTAATTTGATTCCTATGCAAAGACAGATAATAAAGACTCGGAAGGTTCCCAATGTTCTTCGGAAATGGCCCACTCAATAGATTTTTACAAATGTACAATTCTCTTAAGAGAGAAAATCTAGTGAAATCAGGCAACGGACCTCTAAGCCGGTTCTCATCTAATGCCAAACGCTGTAATGAATTCTCTGCCCCAGACAACTTTTGCAGAAACTCGTGAAGCTCTTCCGTTAAATTGTTACCTGACAAATCCAAAGATTGCAAATGGCTTGAATTCGCAAAAGATTTTGGAAGGCGATCAAGTTGATTGCCATAGAGGCTGAGGTTTGTGAGTGAACCCATGCCTCCAAAGGCATCAGGAATCGAACCTTTTAACTCGTTACCTCCGAGGTCGATATAAGCGAGACTGCTACTGACGTTGAACAACCAGTTGAATATCGAATTAGATAGACTATTGGAAGAAAGATCGAGGATGGATAAGGACATGGAAGAATTAAAACGGAACGAGGATGGAGGAGAGATATCAGGAAGGGAACAACGGGCTAAATGCAACTCTTTGAGGAGAGGGAGATTATTCAAAGAATGAACCCAACCAGTTGCTTTGCTGAGTTCAACCATAGAGAGGTCAAGGTGACTTAGTAAAGAAAGATGAGAAAGCCACTCAAGGTTTTCGCCATTCAGCCTATTATTGTTGCTGAGATCAAGATGCCTCAAGCTGGAAAGGTTGCTGAACTGACGAGGGATTTCGCCGTATAGACCATTCCCACTAAGGTCCAAGTACCTCAAATGGTGTAATTCAAGCAATGAAGGGCTAATCTTACCGCGCAATCCACCTCCCAGAGCCCGATAAGAAAGATCAACCATGGTTACGTAACTAGTAGTATTGTGGTTGCTGCATTGGACCCCTTTCCACTTGCAACAGTCTTCTTCTTCTTTAGTAGTCCCCCAAGAAGAGAGAGAACCAAAATCATCCATAACAGCTTCTTTGAACTCAAGGAGAGCTTGTCTCTCCCACTCTGTGCACCTGATTGTTTTAGCATATCCAACTCCCGAGGAGGAGAGTGCAAGAGCAGGGTTCAAGTATGCTAGAACAACCAGAAGAAAAACATGGAGAGAGCTTTTGCCTGTGATGATCATCTCCGTAAGCAACATCAGGAACAAGAGTGAGCTGTAGAGAGACGAGATATAATGAGTGTTTTTTTTAGTCTGTTAACAAATAGAATGGCACCCATTTTATATATAAGTATAAATATTGTTTTTGGGTGGTGGCGGTGATTTGGTGCAGCAATGTTTACGGTTTGATTTTGGTTCTTAGGTCGGGCTTGGCCCATTTGCGCTTTGTCATATTTAGGTGTGCTTTGCCCAATGGGTGTATTGGTCTTTGTCCCATGTGCTTTTTTTTTGGGACTTCTTTCCGGCCAGTCTTATGTGAGTGGATTATGTCCCATTAGATTCTTGCACACAAATACACACAAGTTTTTCCCCCCCAGTCCTATTTCACGCGCGGCACCATCCCCTCTCTCCCTCTCCTCTCTCTTTCTTTTTCCATGTGACTTTCACTCTCCCTCTCCCTCTCCCTCTCCCTCTGCCGTTTCGTTTCTCTACTGACACAAGCACATGACTAGCCCACACATTGACCCACATAAATGCTTCTCTCTCCCTCTATTTTTATTCGGTTCACACACATCTCTCTCCTCTCTCTTCCATACTTTTGTTCTTTTTTCTCTCTCCTTCTTTGACTACATTTTACAAAGTTATATAAATTTTATTCTAAATATTTATTTTTTTATAAAATTAATATATTTGAAATCTATTCGTAGAGATCTATTAAATAAGATAAATATTGAATATAACATTTTGTAAAACTAAATTATCAATTTTCACTGTGAATTTTATATTGTTGTGACTAAACTTTATATTGTGAACTGTTATCGGTTTCAATTGTTAATTTGTAGTGCTCATTTAATAATTAACAGTGTTAATTAACAGTCTAAATTCTTATCTATAGTGTCTATTTAATAATTAATAGGGTCAATTACTAGTTTTTTTTACACATAATTTCAAAATAAAAAATGAGGAGCCTACGCCCAAAAAAATTATATACATAATTTCATATTTAATATGGTATTTGGTAGATTTCGTCGAATAAATTTTAAAATATAAAATAAAAGAAAGTGATTGTTTGGGGAAGGAATATACGCTTTTTAAAAAGGCTGAGAAAAGAGTTCAATTGACTTCCAACTTTTGTTTTCTAATTTTTTAAGCCCCAGAGAGAGAGTGGTGCACATGGGGAGATGAGAGAAACTCGGAAGAAAAGGAGAAAGGGGCGAGCGTGAGAATTTCTTTTGAGGTTACCCATATTTGGATAGGATCCCAAGAACTATAAATTTGAAAAATGGAACCGGCCCGTTATTTTCTTTTTTTATTTTTATTTTCCCTTTTCCATCCAATCTTTGGTTGTATTTTCTCCCTCTATCCTCGACTTGATGTACAATTTATCAATTTTTTTAGTAAAACTTTACTCTTGCCTATCAATATATACACACACACGGGCGGTTCCGCGGACAACCAATTAAACACTTAAAAAAATACCCAAAATCTCAATCTCACAGTTCCCGATCAAATTTTTATAATCCGAACCGTTCAATGTGTGCAGAATATGATTTTAAGGATACTTAGTAGAAATTAGCAAAAAATACGACCGGAAAGTGCTTGTTTTGAGCAGTTTATAATTGAACCGTTTATCAAAAACTGCTCAGATCAAATTCTTCCTGGGTTTTTTTTTTGCTTATTTTTCGCGAGTACTCTTAAAATTATGTTCTGATCACATTGAGCGACTCGGATCATTAAAATTTGATCAGGATATATATATATATATATATATATATATATATATATATATATATATATATATATATATATATATATATATATATATATATATATATATATATATATATATATATATATATATATATATATATATATATATATATATATATATATATATATATATATATATATATATATATATATATATATATATATATATATATATATATATATATATATATATATATATATATATATATATATATATATATATGGCTTGATACGAGCAGTTTTTATTCATATTTTATCGAATTGTTCAAATAAAAACTGCTCAAATCAAGCCCTTCCCAGTCATTTTTTTTTTGGCTGATTCTCGCGGGTACCCATAAAATCATGTTCTAAACACATTGAGCGGCTAGAATCATTGAAATATGATCGGGAAAGATGAGAAAAGGAGATGTCGGCATTTTATTTAAGATGAGAACGCTCTTACCTGAAGGGGACTCATACACATATATGTGTGTGTGTGTGTGTCGTTAAGAGAAGAAAAAATATTGCTCAGCACACAAATTTCCGAACGCGTTATTACGATAGACTTGGAATCAAACAATAATGTCAATTACTGATAGGAAAAAAAAGTCAATTATGTCGGTGCCTCAACTTTGGTTGGTCAATATTTGAAAACTCGGACATACTTATCTAGTACAGGGGAAAAAACAATGTCAATTATGTCGGTGCCTCAACTTTGGCTGGTCAATATTTGAAAACTCGGACATATCTATCTATAATAGATGGAAATTACTCATTTTTTCATCTTTTTGTTTATTATTCGATAATTTTTATAAAGTATAAAGTATATGCTTTATTTTGATTAGAAGGAAACTAACTTCAATTAATTAAGAACATAAAAATATATATACTTTAATTTTGCTTGATACCTATCTTCTTTCTCTATTCGTTTTTTTTTATTGTTGTGGAATTTTTCTAATTATCTTTGAGAAAAGTATACATATATCGATGCATGCAATAGACTGATTCTTTCGAAAAGTGGAGTAAATTCTAAGACCATCCACAGTGGTATAATCAAAAGTCAATTATTTTTAAAGTTAACAATATTGATGCAAAAGATGGCTCACAATGGTATAATCAAACTTAGCAACATCCTTAGAAATAATCAAATTTTGGGTTTTGGATAACCAAAACTAGCAACATTTTTCAATAATCAAAATTTGTGGACTCCACACCATATAAGTTAACTAATTCCAAGATTTATATACACTTGTGTTTCAATTGGTATTTTTTTTCTTCTCTTCTTTGCCTACTCTATACCTTCTTCACTCCACCCACCAACTATTTCTCTTTCTTTCGCTCAAAAAGTGAAGCTCATATCTCTCGATCATCTATAATTCAAACCCATCATTGCCGGATTAAGGTCTTTCACTCTTCTTTCTAGTTTCTATTTTTTTCCCCCCCAAAAAAATTCATAATAGTAGGGACGAAAGTCACCGATTTTTTCCCAAAATTAAGAGAGGGAATCGATATATTTTTGTCCAAAAAAAACGTAAATTGAGAGAAATGAATGGCAAGAAACAGAGGGGGAGAGAGTGTGTGAAATTGTAGTGGACCCTTATTTGGTTATGAACTAGAAGTGACCATTGTGAAACTCAACATTATTAATTAAGCTTAGCAACCTCTTAAGTGAATAATCAAAAACTGATGTGTCAACTTTTGGTTATTCTTTTTTGATTATACCACTGTGAATGGCTTAAGAGACATACATGTCGGCCCTTGATATATAGGTAAACTTCAGGGAACAAGATTATTCTCCGTTTTTGTGCATCAAACGGGCGCAATGCTAATAATCTAAATGCGTGGATGAAATGAAGGTCTGCAATTATTAGTAATAACCGCGACAGTAAACTCAATCAAGCCAACTACATCCGGCAAGAGTTTGGAATGACAAAGAAATTTCAACTAGTCAAGGTCACATCATATGGACATATAGCACAATCTTGTTTCATTACAATTGGCTAAGAAGGTGCCCAGGACTTTCTCATGAGCAACCTTCCTTTTTTACCCCTAACCGGTGCGTTTCCTTTTCTTAAGTTTCTATTTCCCTTATTTTGTTTAGGTTCTCGTTTTTCCTTGTTTTGCTTTTTCAGAAATGCTAAAGTGCCCTCATCGTGTGATGCACATAGTTAACAAAAGTTACTGTATTTTCCAGGATGAATGGTAATATGGTATACCATTTTATGATAAAAATGGGGGCCGTCGTAAAATAAGTGACAGAAATGGGAGCCATTGTGGGAACAGAGGACTGAACCAAGCAGTAAAAATCATAAATCGAGGAGCTGAATTGGCTGGGACATCCTTTCTACTCTCTAGCAGCTAAAAATCAGGAAAAAATTGAAAGAAGAACAGAGAATTGGTAGGGATATTTGCATGACAAACGGCAATGATTAAGACAGTGGCAGAACAAAGATTAGGACTCTGGGGTCGGCTTGATAGACATGTATTTTTTTATCGGAACGTATACTTATTATATCATAAGGTTTTTGATATAAGAGTCCATCTCGGACAACCGTTAGCTGTTGCAATGAAAGAGCACTCCTGAAGAACATCAATCTTCTTGAAAAGAGGTACCAACTCCATCATCTTTGAATTACGATGAAATAAACACATGCCCCAATAAATATACAGAACTTTCCAAGCAAGGATAACTAGATATGGCCATGGTTTCTGGAGTTGTCAACAAAAGCAAACAATTTTGAAATATCAGAGGATTGAATGTAAAATTTTGTTAGGGCCGGCCCAATGGGAAGCCCCAAGAGGCCGCCGCCTTGGGCCTCCATATTTTGGGCCAAAAATGGTGCACCCTTTCCCTAGATAAGTATATATATTTTCTGCGTGCAACTATAATATAAACTCATTTGCTGGTTCAATGGTAAAGTGTTTGCTCTTTCACATATAAGATGCCTAGGTTCAAATCCTAGTTGGGTATTTTTTTGAAGTGTCTTTTTTGCAAAAAAAAATTCCTCCTATCACACAAATTGGGGTTGCTGTAATTCAAACCGTCCATTGAACATTATTCCAACTGCACAAGCCACTAAGGCTGAAATATTTACCATGTTGAATAGTATGAATGAAAATTATATAAAAAATATATATATAATAGACGATTTTTCATTGGCAGCATTCCAAATGCACCTATGAATGCAACTAAAATATGAATGGGAGACACTTTCTTCAATTTGGTTTCAACCTTTGAGAAGTACGAAACCAAGGCTCCAACTATAAACAGAGAGATAGACGGTGAGTTGGGGCCTTGGGGGCATCTGAAGGCCTAAATCAGTCCCAAACCAGATGGGCCTAAGCGAAATAACAAACATGAAAAATGGGCTTGGAATTCAATCTCTCTAGGTTAAAGTGATAAATAGTATAAAAAAAAAAAAAGGGGTATGTTCCGACGATTAGTCGTGCGAAAAAAATGCTGATCTGTAACGCCCCGACTTTTCGGGAGCAAAATAAAATAATTTCTTAAGAAAATTTTGCTAAATAAATATAATTTTCCAAAATAAAGATTTAGTTATTACAATCTCAAGGGAATCTACTGATTCAAAATACATTAACTTCAGAGCTGACTCTAGACTTGATACGAATCCTAAGCATCCTCGATCTTCGTTACTGATATTCTTCCAGTGTTGAACTGCATCATCGTTGAATCTTCTCCATTGAATTCTGCGCCCTCTAGCAAATTGATCGCCGAAGCAACCGATTTACCAGGAAACAAACGTATCCGCGAGTGATAAATCACCCAGTAGAATAATTCAACCCAACCACCTCTCTTACTTTACAGCTAGCAAGTAAACAGAATAATAATGATACGAATAACTAAAACAGAGATTTTTCACATCAACCAGTTCATTACTATCCATTAGCCTGACGTGTGATCTAAGATCTCCCCGCGAGATCTTTCCTCCCCAACCGTTAGCCATGCTCGGTCCCATGAAATCACTTCCTTTTGCTGTCGTAGATAACCTAAGTTACAATACTACAACAAGGGGATAGCTTATCATGCCTGAATCACAACTAGGGTTCGCCTATCTTATATACCACATCACAATCATTTCTCAATCATCACCTTTGGACACGCCGCTGTCAATTCACCACTGGACTTTGCCAGGACATCAATTTACCACTGGACTCTCGCCAGGACATCAATTTACCACTGGATTTCGCCAGGACATCAATTTACCACTGAACTCTCGCCAGGACATAAATTTAATCGCATCTCAAAATCACGCCTGCAGGCAACCTCTAGAAAAAGAAAACTTCTCAATTCATCTATTACTTAGCATCGTCTAAGTGATTTCTATTTCGTATACCACCCCATGTCTCTAGGGTCCAATCTAGCATTCAAATCCAACATCGACACAATTTTATTCTCAAAAATAAATAACAACAAACAACAGACGGATCAAAATAATATTAGGCATTGTAATCACATAACTTCTTATGACTGGGCCGTTGCCCTTAATCTTGTATGGCCACAAATCATTAATAAGATAAGAACTATTTAACAAAGATTAAAAATAATTTTTCTAGGCTTTTATTAATTATTTATAAGTAATTAGATTAATTAAATACCAATTAAATACCTTAATTAGGTAAAAATATTAAAACAATTATTGTAACACTAATAAGAGTCCTAAAGGTCCTCTATAACAAGTTTGAGTGCTAAAAGTTGGGTTTGGATGTTCATGGGATTATTTTAAATAAAAAGATTAAGTTAATTGACAAAAGAAGAATAAATAGATAATAAATAATTAAGTAATTAAAAATATATTTATTTTAACAAAGTATCATCTTAGGACTGTAAGAAGTCTAAATAAAATTATTTGGATTTATTAACATCTTTTATAATATTTTAAAGTATTTTAATTTAGAACCAATGCGTAAATAATAATAATTAGTTATTTAAATAAATAAAATATTATTTTAATAACATATCATCTTTGAGATGTAAGAAGCCTAGGAAAAATAATTTAGATGTTAAAAACATTGTTTGTAAGGTCGCAACTATTTTTCGTTTGTAACTTTAATTAAAAATAAAATAAATAGGTAATAACATAAAAAAAAAAATGAAATCAGCAAGTTATGATCTTTAGTATGTTAGGAGTTTGGGAAAAATAATACGGGGATTTATAAGGTAGTTTATAAGGTCGCAATGATTTTTAGTTTACAAACTTTTTCACGATAACGAATAAAAATTTAATAAATAGATAGATAGATAAAAAAAAATATAAATTAACAAGATATGATCTTTGGAGTGTTAGAAACTTAGGAAAAATAGCTCGGGGGTCAAAATCGGTGTTCGGAACGTCGAAACGTTGAATCGAACCACAACAGGTCAAACCGCAAGGTCTGACCCGTTGACCTTGCTTGCGGCTGAGCAACCCGCAGGTTGCGGCCGCGAGGTTGCTCGCTGTTTTTATTTTTTTGTTCGTTTGGCCTCGGTTTCGATGCATGGGGGCACAGGGCTATTGGGTTATGTCTAATAACACTAAATATACTTAGAGGAGGCCTCGGATTGAATTATAATACCTCGAATCGGATTGAATTAAATTTCGAACGAAACTTAAAAGTTTGGGAAGAAAGCTCCGGGTTCTTCGATCGGGGGACCTTGGGACCGAATTGGTTGATATTTGGCGATGCTAGGAGTTGTAGGAAGCAATTGGATCGATCAATTCGGATTTTGCTCGGGACTAGAACACAAACCCACTTTTCTCTCTCTTTCTTTCTCTCTCTAAAACCCCATGGATTGGAGTTTGATTTTCTTTGAATTCTCTCTCTCTCTTCTGGACTGATCGGGTGTAGGAAATTTCGTAGTGAACCCTAGGGTTAAAGTTATGGGATATTTATAGGGAATTTCGGAAGAGGATGACGAGTTTGAATTCGAAAAGGATTTTGATTCGTTGGGTTTTGATACGGACTGAATATGGACGAAAATACAGTCTGGGAAGGAGTAGAGATGGAGTAGGAATAGGAGAGGGAGAGATGAAAAGAGTTGTATGCATGCATGTAATTTTTTTAAAACAAATAAAAGAGAGGTAAAATAGGTTTAGATAATTATATTTATATATATATATATATATATATTTGTATAAATCTCTTAAGGGAAAGGATTTTATTATTACTAATGATAATGAAAATTTTCGGGCTGCTAAAACACTTATACGGTTATAAGTTAATTAATGTAACATTTAAACCAATTTTAATCACCAAAAATAAATCTAGGTTTCAATCGAATTATATTTTTATAATTAATTTGTTACTATAGACTATTTGATTAAAATACTAATTTCTTTATTCGGAAAAAAATTGGGTTGAAAATCCGGGTCGTTACAACCTATCCCCCTTAAAACAATTTCGTCCTCGAAATTAAAGGTTACTTCTAGGAGGAAACAGATTCGGATAGTTGGCGCGTATAGTATCCGCTCGTTTCCAGGTTGATTCCTCAATTCCTTGGTGTCACCAAAAGATTCAGACGAGTTGAATGGTTTTGCCTTAAATGCACTTCTCACTATAGTCTTGGATCTTAACTGGCTGTTTCTTGTGTCCTCGCGTTCCCAAGACGATTCTTCTTGTTTTCGGTATCTCCATAAGACATTGACTATTTTGATAGTTCGCCCTCGGTTAACTTTTCCTCCATTATCCTAAATTTCGCTGGTTGCTCTTTGATGATCGTTTCCTCGTTCAGTGTGACTTCCTCTCAATTGAGTACATGGGTGGAATGGGTCATATCTTTCCGCCGCGTAGAATCGTAAAAGACAACGTGAATTTTTTGCGATTTGGTTACAATGTTTAGGCGATGGGCAACTTCTCTAATTTGCTCCAAGATCTCAAACGTACCAATGTGGCGAGGCGATAACTTTCCTTTCTTGACAAATCGTGTGATCCTAAGGCGCGGTTTGAACAAAAAGTACGTTGAAAGTCTATGGTCTCATCCTCTTGTCGGCGTAGCTCTTTTATTGGTTTCGAGTGATTGGGAGTCATCAACTTATCTCCTTCCTTGGTCAGTTCTTGAAAGTTTTGATCCCTATCTCTTAGAAGGTAGGTATTTTTCTCCCAAAGAAACGAGAGGATTACAAGAATTTTTCGAGAGGTTCAAACATAAGTCAAATGTCCGAAAATCATTGAACAAAATAGGAGGCATGAATAAATCCTCCTCCACGAGTCGAGGTCCAAGTAATTTTGAGTGGGAATTGGAACACGATGAAAATGATGATTAAGGTAATCAAAGTATACTCAATGATTTCAAAAAGGAAGAGTTTCGTCATTGTAATAATGTGGATTAAAGGTGTAACAAATGAATGAAACAAACAAATATTTGAGCTTCCAAACAATGCAATGGAGTCAACAAGGCTGGTTCTCTTAAGAGGTATAGATCTACCGGGATAGGTTCTGAAAGATTAGAAGGTCCAATGATGAAACCAAACTAGATATTTATTTTACACCACGTTGGCCAAACGTGTTTCAAAACAAGCATCTAATTCTAATTGTCATAGAAAATATTGGGCACAAATGAAAAATAAGTAATGGTTTGCGAGTCCATTCTTAAAATAGAATAAGGAATTGATAGAAAAATGATGGAATCTGATTAGCTCGAAATATGATATAACGTTTAAGGAAAGTGAAGCACAATGATATAGGTGTTTAAGGACTAAATAACTCCAACATTGAAACTCAAACTAGGTTTGTGAATTTAGAGTTTTGAAAGGTCGGAGGAATATTTTGATGTGATATCAAAAGAATTCAAGGTTGTGGATAGCTAATAGTGCGCTGGTCAAAATAAACGAGAATTGCTCCAAACATGAAGTATTCAATAGATCAGAGAAGTTAGACTTATAATTGAGCACACTGTTGACTTCAAATCAAATCAAATTAAGAGAGGTTGGAACAAAATGATTTGGTAGGAATACCCAACTCAAAAGAAAATGTCACGAGAGCTAGGTGTTTGGAATAGACAAGAGTTCAGCGATTTGAGATTTAGTTGAAGTTACCGCTCCAACAATGGAGAGTCATAATGAATGTGATTTTAAGAGGAGTCAAGAAAGATTGAAGGTAGCGGGCAGTTAGGATACAATCGATTAAATGAGAATGGAGACTTGGATGAATAATCGTCAATAGCTCATCCATCCCCCTTAAAAAAAATATTTAAAACTTCATTGCAAGAGAATGGTTGCCGCTTTCTCAGATATTCACGACCTTGAGCTCTTCCTGATCTGTTGAACTATGATGGTGCCTTCATCAGATGTAGTGGCATAGTATTTATCTAGGTGATGATTTCGAATCTCTGACAACATCATGTTTCTATTCATCAATCTATCTACTTTCTCAAGGGATCTACGATGCTGGAGGTTAGGGTTTAGGGGTAGTCGGTAATCACTCGTATGAGTTGCACAACCCAATTGATACTCCGTCTTGCGTTGAGGTTTGAGTTGGTATTGACCTCGAAATTCACGAAAGAATAGTTGTTGTCGTAGGCGACGTTGTCGTTGGAATCAGGGCTACGCGTATCGTCCTTACTGGTGGGTTTGACAAAATGATGACGTCATTGACGTTTTGTACCAATCTTGTAACGACTGCTCCACGAAGTTAGGTTCGGGGTCTTGAGGGTTTCTAAATATCTGGTTCTAAAAAGGGAATGAGTGCAACAACGTTCTTACATTGATCCTACTCTATTTGCGACCGTTATCAACCTAGAGAAAGAAGAATTCTTCTTCAACAGGTACTCTATTTACTAAGTAGCCTCCTTCGATAGTACCCTTCCTCTATTGTCGAGATTTGTCTTTTTGTCTTCACTGGACTGGTGTTCTTCGTCTCGTTCGATCGGACAACCAACTATAAGAGGAATGATTCTTCTATCGCTTCCTTCTGGTCGGAATCAACGTTGATTTCGTAACACATCGGAGTCTGAGAAGCAACAGGTAAATAAATATTTATATGATATACTTAGATAGGTTATATCGTAGTTTAGAAGAGTCATAGATACGGTAAACGTTTAGCTATTCGGGTTTATGTTCTCAGAATGTGGTCTATCCAATTTACCCAAGGCCGAGCGTTGAACCTATCCTCTGATACCATTTATAACGCCCCGACTTTTCGGGAGCAAAATAAAATGATTTCTTAAGAAAATTTTGCTAAATAAATATAATTTTCCAAAACAAAAATTTAGTTATTACAATCTTAAGGGAATCTACTGATTCAAAATACATTAACTTCAGAGCTGACTCTAGACTTGATACGAATCCTAAGCATCCTCGATCTTCGTTACTGATATTCTTCCCGTGTCGAACTGCATCATCGTTGAATCTTCTCCATTGAATCCTGCGCCCTCTAGTAAATTGATCGCCGAAGCAACCGATTTGCCAGGATACAAACGTATCCGTGAGTGATAAATCACCCAGTAGAATAATCCAACCCAACCACCCTTCTTACTTTACAGCTAGCAAGTAAATAGGATAATAATGATACGAATAAGTAAAACAGAGATTTTTCACATCAACCAGTTCATTACTATCCATTAGCCTGACGTGTGATCTAAGATCTCCCCACGAGATCTTTCCTCCCCAACCGTTAGCCATGCTCGGTCCCATGAAATCACTTCCCTTTGCTGTCGTAGATAACCTAAGTTACAATACTACAACAAGGGGATAGCTTATCATGCCTGAATCACAACTAGGGTTCGCCTATCTTATATACTACATCACAATCATTTCTCAATCATCACTGGACACACGCCAGTCCGTCAATTCACCACTGGACTTTGCCAGGACATCAATTTACCACTGGACTCTCGCCAGGACATCAATTTACCATTGGACTCTCGCCAGGACATAAATTTCATCGCATCTCAAAATCACGCCTGCAGGCAACCTCTAGAAAAAGAAAACTTCTCAATTCATCCATTACTTAGCATCGTCTAAGTGATTTCTATTTCGTATACCACCCCATGTCTCTAGGGTCCAATCTAGCATTCAAATTCAACATCGACACAATTTTATTCTCAAAAATAAATAACAACAAACAACAAACGGATCAAAATAATATTAGGCATTGTAATCACATAACTTCTTATGACTGGGCCGTTGCCCTTAATCTTGTATGGCCACAAATCATTAATAAGATAAGAATTATTTAACAAAGATTAAAAATAATTTTTCTAGGCTTTTATTAATTATTCATAAGTAATTAGATTAATTAAATACCAATTAAATACCTTAATTAGGTAAAAATATTAAAACAATTATTGTAACACTAATAAGAGTCCTTAAGGTTCTCTATAACAAGTTCGAGTGCTAAAAAGTTGGGTTTGGATGTTCATGGGATTATTTTAAATAAAAAGATTAAGTTAATTGACAAAAGAAGAATAAATAGATAATAAATAATTAAATAATTAAAAATATATTTATTTTAACAAAGTATCATCTTAGGACTGTAAGAAGTCTAAATAAAATTATTCGGATTTATTAACATCTTTTATAATATTTTAAAGTATTTTAATTTAGAACCAATGCGTAAATAATAATAATTAGTTATTTAAATAAATAAAATATTATTTTAATAACATATCATCTTTGAGATGTAAGAAGCCTAGGAAAAATAATTTAGATGTTAAAAACATTGTTTGTAAGGTTGCAACTATTTTTCGTTTGTAACTTTAATTAAAAATAAAATAAATAGGTAATAACATAAAAAAAAAATGAAATCAGCAAGTTATGATCTTTAGTATGTTAGGAGTTTGGGAAAAATAATACGGGGATTTATAAGGTAGTTTATAAGGTCGCAATGATTTTTAGTTTACAAACTTTTACACGATAACGAATAAAAATTTAATAAATAGATAAAAAAATATAAAATTAACAAGGTATGATCTTTGGAGTGTTAGAAACCTAGGAAAAATAGCTCGGGGGTCAAAATCGGTGTTCGGAACGTCGAAACGTTGAATCGAACCACAACAGGTCAAACCGCAAGGTCTGACCCGTTGACCTTGCGGCGGGGGGGCCTGGTTCTTACGGCTGAGCAACCCGCAGGTTGCGGCCGCGAGGTTGCTCGCTGTTTTTATTTTTTTGTTCGTTTGGCCTCGGTTTCGATGCATGGGGGCACAGGGCTATTGGGTTATGTCTAATAACACTAAATATACTTAGAGCAGGCCTCGGATTGAATTATAATACCTCGAATCGGATTGAATTGAATTTCGAACGAAACTTAAAAGTTTGGGAAGAAAGCTCCGGGTTCTTCGATCGGGGGACCTTGGGACCGAATTGGTTAATATTTGGCGATGCTAGGAGTTGTAGGAAGCAATTGGATCGATCAATTCGGATTTTGCTCGGGACTAGAACACAAACCCACTTTTCTCTCTCTTTCTCTCTCTAAAATCCCATGGATTGGAGTTTGATTTTCTTTGAATTCTCTCTCTCTCTTCTGGACTGATCGGGTGTAGGAAATTTCGTAGTGAACCCTAGGGTTAAAGTTATGGGATATTTATAGGGAATTTCGGAAGAGGATGACGAGTTTGAATTCGAAAAGGATTTTTGATTCGTTGGATTTTGATACGGACTGAATATGGACGAAAATACAGTCTGGGAAGGAGTAGAGATGGAGTAGGAATAGGAGGGAGAGATGGAAAGAGTTGTATGCATGCATGTAATTTTTTTAAAACAAATAAAAGAGAGGTAAAATAGGTTTAGATAATTATATTTATATATATATATATATATATTTGTATAAATCTCTTAAGGGAAAGGATTTTATTATTACTAATGATAATGAAAATTTTCGGGCTGCTAAAACACTTATACGGTTATAAGTTAATTAATATAACATTTAAACCAATTTTAATCACCAAAAATAAATCTAGGTTTCAATCGAATTATATTTTTATAATTAATTCGTTACTATAGACTATTTGATTAAAATACTAATTTCTTTATTCAAAAAAAAATTGGATTGAAAATCCGGATCGTTACATGATCAATGCTGATGATAACTTTCAGTCTTATGCTTTAGTCAGGAGAACTCTTTGATGGGCTCTGAATTGAACATTTTTTCCAGACTGAAAACCTGCAACTTCGTCCTTTTGAGCAAGATAATCGCACACGCAACTTGTGTTTTTTCGGTTCGCATATAATTCGTTTATTGAAGTTTTGTAATTAATTAACTAGGTTGGAGCCCCTTCTCTTCTCCATGGGTTTTGCCGAACACCTCTGCCAATTTAGGCCAGTCAATAGACCTTTGTCAATTATAGTAGTTTGCACCCAAATTCCACAATAACATCGAGTGCTTTTTTTCAAAATGCATGGAGCCAACAATAAACTTGTACCCTTTTGTTGTTGGAATCGAAGGATCATGATAATACACCTCTTAGTATGATTGGCCTATAAAGGGGGTGGTGCACAGCTGAGTATGGAGTAGTTTGTAGCTGATAATTTTGCTTGGAAGTATGAGTCGGTTAGATTATCAAAAAAAAAAAAAGTATGGGTCGGTTGGCATGTGGTTGCTGAGCTCAGCCGAGCTCACAATTATGTTTTATTATTTCTGTTTTCAATTTCTTTTTATGTTTTTCTAAAAGGAGAGAAGAGTGAGGATTGAGGTAACCAGTTAAAGATTAAGAGAAGTCTTGGGATGAAAGGCTCCCATTTTTATCCAGCTAATCAATATATACCTCCATTTCAAATTAGACTTGATTGCAATTTTGCTATCAGTAGGGATCCAAATCCCGACCGACAATCCCGATCCGAGGTGGAAAGTAAATGGGCCCAGTTCTCCCTTCGGTTCAAAGGCGCGAGAAGGAAAACCCATTTAAACGCGCAAGCCCTTTTGATTTCAAAATTGATTTGGGAAAGTGAATCTCTCTTCCTCTCTCTCTCCAAAAAACGATCCACCACCCAAGCTTCTCACATACGCCGGCCCACCGGAGCTCCCAAATACGCCGGGCCACCACCACCGGTGCCCCCATCAGTCGACCAGCCTACCACAACCGATGCCGCACCACGACTCGCACCAAGATTCTCCCGACTTCCACCGACGCACCACACCAGCATGATCTCCTCTCTTCTCTCTCTCCTCCATCTCACCCACTCTCCTCTCGTCGCACCACCACCAACGGGAAACCCCAAACCCGCCACTACCACCACCACCACCACCACCACCACCATCTCTTCTCTCTCACAGGTATCTCTCTCACTTCCCGCCACACGAATTTTCAGATTTCATAAAATTAGGGTTTTCAATTGGGGTCTTCGATTCTGATGGTATTGATTGTAGATGTTATCTCTTTAAGCTGTAAAAAATTGTCCATACTTTCCTCTCTTTCATTTTCAATTTTTCCCCTTCATGCAAAATTGGTTATGAAGTGGATGAACAATAGAATGCGAATTTTAAGGCTTTATGTGCGATAGCAGGTATGATTTTCCCGGCATCTTACTCATTCATGTAAGCTTTATGTTACTTGCTAGCTCTGTTGTTTTGGGGCCTAGGCCTAGTTGTCCATTGCCCTTCCGTTTGTTGCAAATAGGACATGATGCATCTCTGTCTGATTTTATAAAATGTCATTGATAGTTTTTTTTTTTGAATGTTGTCGGTGATAGTTTGTTAACCAACTTTTTCAGTAATGGTGCAAATTTAAGCTGTAGGTTATAAGTGGAGTCAATGCCCAATCGAGAGAACACAAGTCTTGTTCAAATGATCGTCAAATGGCTTCTTGATATTTGATTAGTCTCCACTTTAATTTCACGGAAGATAGTTCTTTGGGGTGATTTTCTCCTAAGAGCTTAGGCTTTGAAGTTGTAGCTTGTGGCCAAACTACAAGCACTTCCTATTGTTCTCTTCTCTTGCTGAATTCTTTTGGGAAAATAACCTGACTGCACATTTCTGTTATTGATTTGATCTTCCAGACTCAATTTGGTAATTAGCTCATGTATCATTGGGAATCTTAGTTTCTTCCTCAGCCTTATTGGCTACGTTTTTCTGAATTTATGTTCATACCTTGGTAACTTGGTTTGAAAGGATAATTAGTTGGTATGGAGATGAATTGCTGGAGGCTACGTGGCCATGGATTTATTAGATGTGGCTTGTGAGGAGAACCTGAATACAAAATAAAATTTACCAACTTTAAAATAGACAAATCTTTAGATTGGTTGTTGAAAAGCACATAATGTATCTATTCTCAAGGACTTAAATTTTTCACTGTATATTAGTGAAAGTACATTAGTGATTAGCTGGAATGGAGGTATATATTGATTAGCTGGATAAACAAAATATCAGTAATAAACAAAATTTTCTCTTACATGCTCCCATTTGGGTTTGAATCCCTTGTTGAGTTTGTCTCTTAAGTAATAAATGGGTATAAAAAAAAAAACAGTTTATTGATTTGTGTTACTAATATGGTAGACAATCATGGTCAAGAGCGTCAGACACAATTCAAGATGCCTCTCTTTAGTAGATAGATTAAATTAATATTAGTCTTTCTTAGTAATCTATGTGCAAATGAAAAACATTATTTACTATAGTTTTTCTTATTTTATTTTGTTTTACTGTAGATTTGATGACACTCATATTATAATTCATCTTTTTTATTTTTTCAGTATATGTTTCGCCACTGTTAAGGTAAAATTCTGGCTCCATCCCTTAATTTAGAGCACATATATATATATATATATATATATTTTGTATTTGACTAAGCAAAATACTCTAGCAAAATGTGGCTTGTACATGGTCCATCTACATGCCTTGGAATTTAACAGTCCCTAAGAGCATATCCAAAAGGTTTGGAACTAGCACATAAAAATGTATTTAAGTTTAAAGTGCCTCAATGCTTGTATTAGTAGTTTATGCGCTAATCTTGAATAGTGCCAGAACATGTACCAAGTTTGGATTGAGTTTTGAACTGCTGACAGTATTTTGTGACAATGGCAATGGGCTCCTTTCTAGCTATCTCGAATTTGTTGGAATTTTGGGGGACAACGGAAGCAAATAATAAAAGAAAGGAACAAAGATGTCTTTGGAGATGCAGAGTAGAGCTCCTACTGAACTAAACTTTATCAAAGAAGCTTGATAGTAATTAGTAAAGAATTTGATAAGACGGGATAATAAATATGAATATTTGATTGTGTTTTTTGTTGTCACGTAGCATGTATGTCCTTTTATTGGACTAGAAAGATGAAACTAGAGAATGAATCATATCCCAATGTGGTAAAACTAAACATTATCATATATCTTGTTAAAAATACATGCACCCTAAATTTCTAAGAAAATTATAGGTAACAAGTTCCAACAGAATTTCTGTACAAGAACTCGTGTAAGCAGACAATGCAGAATCTACGGCCTTGATCATCACTCTCTTCCTCGTTGAGGGTGACGGTGTTCTTTCCTCTACTTATCGGTTTCCACTGCATAATCCCTTTCTTTCCTAAATGTAAATGTCCACAAATTTGAAGAAACTCGTCTTAAATCATTGGCATGCTTCTGCGAAAGCTGAAAAGAGAAGGAAGCCACAGTTTATAGTGCTTCACCATTGGCTTCAAGCTTCTGCCTACCTCATCAAAATGTTTCACAACTTCTACCCCGCACACTTGGTTACACTTCAAAATATATTATAGATGTACATGACGGGAGAAACTTAATGACATCTGCTTATAACCGGATTGAGCCTTCCTGCGATGTCTTCCCTCCAATTAGATAAACAATACTTGCACGCTTTAGTCATCTTATCGCCGGCTTCTGTTCTGTTACAGATTATGCTAAGTTAATGAGCAGCACGGCTTGCATCATATCTGTACTTACTGTGGATTTGAAAGGAAACTTTATCCGGATAGAAAGAGTCCAAATCAAATAAAACATTTTCATATTTCCCGTCATGTGATTTCTTCTCATTCTTGTGGTCAGTTAAGATAGTTTTAAGGAATTCCACGCAACTACAAATGAGTGTGTTTGAAACTCCCGTCTGATATATATGGAAGTGCTATATATCTATGGCTTGTTTAACAGGCTAATAACAGAACTACTGGAAACACAAATGTTGGTCCAATAAGTGTTGTCAGTGAACCTTCTGTGACATTCCACTTTTTTCGGTTTAAAAAAACAAATTTAACACAAATGATTCAATTATTTTGTTTTTCTTTTTCAAACTTCTTCGAATAAAAATATCTCGAATAACTTATATTTTTTTTTTATGTGTACGAGTATGTGTTATATCATTGGGCCGTTTAGATTGAGTCGGACTTATTTTTAGAACTCAGGTTGGGCCCGTTCGTGAGAGTGTATTTAATTAATGAAGAGAGGACCCGTTATTCTTTCATAAATATTGAGAACTAGGGCATATTATTTCAACGTTAAGAGAGACCTAGCGTTAATACTTCCAGCGAGAGAGAGAGAGAGAGAGTGTGTGTGTGTGTTCAGCGGTGGATTTCGGAGCAGTGGGCTATCGACAAGTCCCTCGGTAATAATCTTCTCCTTGTCTTTTCTCTTATTTGTGCGGGATATGTATTTCATAGCTATATCATATAAGTAGTTTGGGTTTTGATTTGTTATCATTGGGGTACCAAAGTTTGGCATGTGGCAAGGCGTTTTGGTGTGTGCGTGTGTCGAGATCGAGATGAGAGAATTGTGAAATTAATCCATAGGGCTGTTCCTGGAGTTTAGTTATGGAGAGTCAATATTAGTAGTAATTAACTAATTATATTGTTATTGGTTACGGTGGTAACTAGAGTAGTAGTCATTTTCATTAGATTGATTTTCGTCATGCATTCTTTTTGTTCAGCCTAGTATAGCACTCGGGCATTGCGTTTTGGTGATCTACCGTTCGATCGAGGTGAGTGGTTAAGCATGTGATCCCTTCTTTTGGAATCCTCTTGAGCCAATCTATTCTTGACAATTCGTTATTCGTTGCGATCCGATTATAATTATTCTTATTCATTGCTCTCATAATTATTGACAATTGACGTACCCTTTGGCATACAAGGTTAATTGAGAATATTTGTGATTGATCGATTGCCCTTATTTTTACTATCGTCGATTCGATGATTGCATAATATTTATTGTGACTCTGCAATGGCACGGGGAATAGTCCTGGTGCAGGTGCCTCCGGCTCGCCGTTGTTCTATTTATGTTTGGGATCATGGACTATGTTTATATTTATTAAAGTCCAAGGAAAAGACCCGTGAGATATCGTGGTGACTTTGGCCACTAGGGAAAAGACTTGTGAAATACCCTGTGACTCTAGTGCTCAACGGATAGGGAAAAGACTTGTGAAATACCCTGTGACCCTATTCCGGATCGGCTTAGGGAAAAGGTCCCAGGCGCCATCCTGTGGTGACTCTAAGTACGGTGTTGGATCCAACGGGCGAAGCCCTGAGAAAATATTTGGCATTTGGTAATTGGTGATTGGTGATTATGGTTCCCACTCTGGTTTATACTCTTGTTATTGTTGTTCGTCGTTCGGATATTATTGGATTCATAGTTTGGTATAATTGTTGTGCTGATTCGATTATTGTTGTTGCTATTCGTTAATCCGTTATTCATCTTGTGGACACTATTTGTTGAGCTGTTGATCTCCTTGTTCAATATTCGGTTTGTTGATAGTATTCGTTGAACCATCGACCTCTATTATTAATTTGAAACCACTTCTTTGGAACCCTCAGTTATCGTTCATTTAAACGTATGCCACTTTGTATTATTACCCTTAGCATGCTTAACTACTCACTGAGCTCGTCAGCTGACGGATTTATTCCATATTATTTTCAGGTTAGTGCATGGGGCATTGTAGTGGACTCTGCGGCGTTGTCGGGACCTTCTGTTTGGACCTCTAGGGTGTCTACATTTTTATTTCTTTTTTATTGTCGAACAGCTTCCGCACTTTTATTTATTAGCTTCCGCACTTTTAGTTATTGGCAAATCATGGTGAAATTGGGAGTTTGGAAAATGTGAGATTTTATGCCATGTTGTTGAGGGAAAATATTGGTTTAAGTTGCAGATTTTGCTTTAATAAAATATCCAGTTTTCTTTTATTGGTTTTGAGTTGCTAAAAATTATTTTTTAATTAGGCTTCGTGTCCCATGATTGCTTCATGGTACACGGCCGGTCATGCTCCCGGATTTGGGGTGTGACGCCCCAAGCAGACTACTGGCCCAATACCTTGATTTTGATCCACAAGCCACACAAGGTACTAGTAGTAGCCCACAGAGTTTGTTATATACCCAAGATCATCCATGTAGACTTCCGATGTGGGACGGGGTGTTACAATCTCCCCAACTTTATAGCCTCGCGCCCTCGCGAGGGGTTGAGCACTATAATCACCAATACTAATCAAACTAACAACCAAATCAAACCAAACTCCAAGGCCCACATGGTCGTGTACATGGATTGCTCTGATACCACCTGTAACGCCCCAAGCAGACTACTGGCCCAATACCTTGATTTTGATCCACAAGCCACACCACATGGCCTAAAAGCTTAAGCACAAGGTACTAGTAGTAGCCCACAGAGTTTGTTATATACCCAAGATCATCCATGTAGACTTCCGATGTGGGACGGGGTGTTACACCTTCTATGTACATTTGTTTGCTCACTGCTAGTGCAACCGGGGATGGTGTTGTGTGGCTGGTGCACAGTGCGATGCTATGCACCATTCGAGCCGTCAGTTCGGCGATCCAACGGTCCAGATCACCACCATCAATCCTACTATGCATGCATTGCCCCTTGCAAACCACCTACCGGCCTGCTGGCCCTACCACTTTTTCCAAAAGTAGTTTTTTTTTTTTTCATTCACTTTGACCTTCTGATGGTTTATTTCCCCGCGCAAAAATTAGTTTGATCAGCCCTTTAAGTTGCACCCCGAGGCTTAAGGGAGTTGAGTTCTTTCACTTTTAGATACACAAAAACTGACTAATGAAGCGTTTCTCTTCTCTTTGCTGTTCTTTTTAATTACTATTGTGTAATGTCTATCAGTTTTGTGGATCTAAAGATGCAAGCACAATCTAGTAAAAATGCAAGAACTAGCTGTATGCCCACACAGACACATGAAATTGTCATGCTACCAAATACTGCACCAAAGAATGCAGGAAAAAAAAAAAATCCGTTCTCGCAGTTCAAAAAATGTGAATGAGACAATTTATTGTTTGGCTTCCACCCTTGAGAAGTATGAAACCAAGACACCCCCAACTATAAACAAAGAGATTGACAGTGAGTTGAGGGCAAATGAAGGCCGGCCTAAATCGGTCCCAAACCAGATGGGGCAAACAAAATCATAAAGATGAAATACGTCAGAGGAATTCAATCTCTAGGCTACAGTCAACAACAACAAATAAAAAAACCTCTGATACACCCCCTACTACTCTAAATTATTACCCAAATTAAGGCAATCATGGGAAAGGTTCCATAAGAAGTGTTGCATTTTGAAGATGTATATTTTGGATGAACCTTGCTACTGGTACAGAGATCTGTGCACAGATTGCGTTGTAGGGCCCACTAAGGGTCCCATAAAAATAATTCGATCCGTTAATTATTTTAAGGGCCTCCGCGAAAAATAGGCTCAATCGGATACCTATAAGTGCTTGATCTAATCATCTAACTTTTTATTCGGATTTTTAGAGAATAAAAAGTTAGACGATTAGATCAAGTACTTATAGGTGTTGGATTGAGCTGATTTTTTGTGGGAGCACTTGAAAAAATGTTTTAAACATAATGAACAGCTCGGATCACTTGTGTAGGACCCGTAGTAGGCCCTACATAAAAATCTGTGCACGATCTGTGCACAGATTTGCTGTGCCAGTAGACTTTCTGATTTTGGATGGGAGTAGTTGAGGATGGGGTTTGAAGGAAAGTTGATAGCCTATGGTTGGTGGGGTACTGAGGGGACGTGGAAGGGTAATTGGAAAATAGGTGTACCCATTTCAATAAGATGTCGCTCAGTTTGGATGACCGGATCGAATCTTCAATAGGAATAGGAATGTGATTATTAAGAATCAAATTCCTAGGAATTTTATTGAGTGGGGATATGAATATGATTGCTAGGAATGAAATTCCTAAGAATGCGATACCTGAAGTAATTTCATTCCAATGTTTAGATTAGTTCAGTAATCTTCAGCAGGAATCAATTTTTTTGGAAATTATCAAAGTCAATATTTCTTTTTTTTATTGATTGAGCCAGGAATCTAAGATTCCCATGGGGTAAGGGAGGAATCAAATTCCCACTCTATCTGGTAATGTGATTCTTGGTTGGATGTGTCGTCAGGAACACAATCCTATTCCTGTCTCTCCCAAACATGGGAATCCTGAGAGTGCGGCATCACATTTCTATTCATGTTCCTTCCAAACGTCGGAATCATAGAAGTATGGTATCACATTCCCATTCCTCCTCAAGATTCCTGCCATCCAAATTGAGCCTTAAGGTAACTCATTAATGCATATTGGTACACAGTGGCGGACCCAGGATTTGACGGTACTGGGGTCAAGCCGTGAAACATTACAACACATACGGAGTACATAATTTTGCACTTGTACACAATGAACCAGAAGATAACCAAAATAATAGAACAATAACCAAAATGAGATATCTATTTCTAATATATAACCAAAAAAAGATATCCGTCCATTATGTATCATTTCACTAAAATGAGATATCTATTTTTTTTTTATCATTTCACCTACATATCCGTTCATTACGACTTTGTTTCGAAGACTCATTGCTACTTGTAAGAATTGATGATTCTACAAGATCCTTTCGTTATTATCTCTCTTCATATCTACAGGGATAAAAATAAATAAATCAGTCTTATATCAAAAACAGTCTATAATGTTCCCAAAAACAGTCACAGTCTACAAAATAATTAACTCTGTCCCAAATTAATTTAGATTTCGGGCCACAAGTATCTTCTACAATAGAATGAGAGATACGTATAAAGTGAGAAAAACCCACAAAAGAGGGTTTTGAAAAACCCCAAAAACAGTCATTACAATGTACAACAGTGTGAGAGATATCTATGGAGTATAATCAATTTACACTCCTTACAACAAAAAAATTTAGGGTTTTGAAAACCCACAAATGAGAACCCACAAAACAATCATTACAATTTGAATATAATCACTTTAACCCAAATTAATCGAGATTTAGGGTTTTGAAATTACAGAAGATTTCACTTTTACCTTCTTCCTGTTGCTTAACTTGCTTTTTTTTCCCAAGATCACAGTGAGAAAGAAAGAGTCAAAGATGCATGGAAACTTGCTGTCTTCCAAAGGGTTGGTACTCTTTTCTTTAATTTTTTCTAGAGAGAGGGGGGGAAGTGGAGCCTGTGAATTGTACGTATGGAATATTCCATGGGGCAAGATTTGTAATTTGGTTGAGGTCTTGGGGCAATATGGCTGGGGAAACATACTTTCTATGGGGCAAATTGACAAAAATACCCCCCAAACCATACTATTCCCTGTAGCAATTTTGCATTGAGTGGGGTCAATGGACCCCCCTTGCCCATATCTCCCCCTGCCCCTGTTGGTACATGACTAGCTAAAGCCGTGAAAAAAAATTCGGAGTGCGAATAAAATCTCCTGTTTTTAATGGGAAAGGGGATGAGGTGGGCATGAAAAGATATTAATACCCTCAGTTCTATTAGTCTATTGGCGGAGTTCTAGTTTATAAGGGAAAAAGCAAAACTAGAGCCATAATGTAGAGTTTGGATTTTCAAATTTTGAAGTAAAGGGTAGAAACTGAGAATGAGGTCCAAGTGCAGGAGTCAAGATGAAACTTAGGCTAAAAAATTCCATCATCACTTTTTCTTCGTAAATCTCAAAGGAAAGAACTTCATTAATGCTAAGGATAGAAATATTTACCTTTTTGGTCCCCAAAATATTAGCGAACTGCCAATTCGGTCCCCAATGTAAACATTTAACCAATTTAATTCCCAACGTTTGAAATTTGTGTCAAATTGGTCCTGCTCTCCAACGTCGTTTAGGCTCTCCGTCAAAAGTGAGGGCATTCTTGGTATTTCACCCCCTTTATTCATTTGCCACCTTAAAAAACGTGAAAGGATGTTTTATGGAGGGATTTTTTCCCGCCAAATGCCAACCCTAGCCATCCCTGCCATGAGTGTATATATACACCATATACACACACTGTAACCAAAAGAAAACATAGCACACCAAGAGAGAGAGAGAGAGAGAGAGAGAGAGAGAGAGAGAGAGAGAGAGCGGTAAAGTAGACCAGAAAGAAAGAGAAACTGAAGAAAGAGAGAACATGGAGGCACCCCCACAGGACATTTGCTACTGCAGAAAGGTGGGTAAGGTGACGACTTCTTGGACTGATTCCAACCCAGGAAGGAGGTTCATTGGCTGTGAGCGCTACGGGGTACAAACTATGAACACACTCATGTAACCCCATTGCATTGCTTGTTTACCATTTATCTTTTCTCTGAATCTGTTCATTTTGCAGCAACCAGGTGCTTGTGGTTATTTCATTTGGTTTGATCCCCCAATGTGCGACAGATCTAAAGTGGTCATTCCTGGACTGCTGCGGTCGTTAGGGAGGCATGAAATTGAGAAGATAAGGGATGATGCTGAGATCAAAAGGCTGAGAAAGATGAACAATGTCCTGTTTGCTGCACTTGTTGCAACTTGGTGCTTGTTTGTTCCTCGTGTTCTGATGGTGTGGATGAACAAATGAAGGGCTTTGGAGAATCAAGTGGGACATTCTAACTAACTAAATGGCGGGTTATGAAGTTTAGGGCTGTTGGTATAGGTTTTAGGGTAGTTTGGTCTCTAAATGTAAGGTTTAGGGTAGTGGTAAAATGGATGAATGGTGTTTTGTGGTCTTTACCCAACAAGATGGGTTTTGTTTTGTAATGGCTGCAGGCCAAACTAAGTTATGGTGTAATATAATGCCCCACTGGCCTGTGAATTGTACGTATGGAATATTCCATGGGGCAAGATTTGTAATTTGGTTGAGGTCTTGGGGCAATATGGCTAGGGAAACATACTTTCTATGGGGCAAATTGACAAAAATACCCCCAAAACCATACTATTCCCTGTAGCAATTTTGCATTGAGTGGTGTCAATGGACCCCCTTGCCCATATCTCCGTCCGCCCCTGTTGGTACATGACTAGCTAAAGCCGTGAAAAAAAATTCGGAGTGCGAATAGAATCTCCAGTTTTTAATGGGAAAGGGGATGAGGTGGGCATGAAAAGATATTAATACCCTCAGTTCTATTAGTCTATTGTAGGTGCAGAAAAACAAAGAGTACCTGGAGGGCTGTTATTTCGTAACAGTTCCACGTGATTCTCGGTTGATACCCCTGTGCCTCTGCCGGAACCCTAATCTGCAAGACAAATAAAGAGTGAGCGCACCTCCGCCTCTCGTGGCGAAGGCCCTCCGATGCCTAAGTTAGTATTTCGTACTGATCTCAAACCCTAATTATCAGTAAGGAAGTGTATAATGCATACAGCGTAATGCGTACCTTTTGCCTCTAAGTTCAGCTTATATTTATAGACATACGTTTGCTTGTTCTCCAAGCATCCTCATCGTCCTAGGATTCCTATCCCGTACAGGAAACCTGGCCCTCTGGGGACTCTCGTGCCCAATCAACTGAGATCCTTCTTTCGTATAGATCTTCCCCATTATGGAATTCGTTCCATCATAGGACTGCTCTTTAGACTTATCTTTATCTATATACGGGGTCCCGTTCTCTGGAACATTCCCACTACTTATCCCAGTTGGATATTGGACACTCCTTCTTGAGTACTGCTCCTGCCTTTCCTCTTAAAGCGGTTTGTGAAGGACTCTATCTGTTCGGCATGCCCTTTGCCGAACAGACTGCACTATAAGTTCTACCACCTTGGACATAAACCTATCCAGCCGAACAGCTCGTACTCGAACTAGGATGTCTCATATCCCTGTTCCCGAACACTCATCTGTTCGGTGCACACTTCGGGTTGCCGGCCCTTATCATTACGACGCCTTTTATCACCTTTCTGATTGCATTATTTACATCACGTGTTCGGCTCGTGTTTATACCTGTTCGGGAATACCTCCCTACATCTATTGGCGGAGTTCTAGTTTATAAGGGAAAAAGCAAAACTAGAGCCATAATGTAGAGTTTGGATTTTCAAATTTTGAAGGGTAGAAAGTGAGAATGAGGTCCAAGTGCAGGAGTCAAGATGAAACTTAGGCTAAAAAATTCCATCATCACTTTTTCTTCGTAAATCTCAAAGGAAAGAACTTCATTAATGCCAAGGATAGGCTTATTTACCTTTTTGGTCCCCAAAGTATTAGCAAACTGCCAATTCGGTCGCCAATGTAAACATTTAACCAATTTACTCCCCAATGTTTAAAATTTGTGTCAAATTGGTCCTGCTCTCCAACGCTGTTTAGGCTCTCCATCAAAAGTGATGGCATTCTTGGTATTTCACCCCCTTTACTCCTTTGCCACCTTAAAAAACGTGAAAGGATGTTTTATGGAGGGATTTTTTCCCGCCAAATGCCATCCCCAGCCATCCCCTGCCATGAGTGTATATATACACTATATACACACACTGTAACCAAAAGAAAACAGAGCACACCAAGAGAGAGAGAGAGAGAGAGCGATAAAGTAGACCAGAAAGAAAGAGAAACTAAAGAAAGAGAGAACATGGAGGCACCCCCACAGGACATTTGCTACTGCAGAAAGGTGGGCAAGGTGACGACTTTTTGGACTGATTCCAACCCAGGAAGGAGGTTCATTGGTTGTGAGCGCTACGGGGTACAAACTATGAACACACTCATGTAACCCCATTGCATTGCTTGTTTACCATTTATCTTTTCTCTGAATCTGTTCATTTTGCAGCAACCAGGTGCTTGTGGTTATTTCATTTGGTTTGATCCCCCAATGTGCGACAGATCTAAAGTGGTCATTCCTGGACTGCTGCGGTCGTTAGGGAGGCATGAAATTGAGAAGATAAGGGATGATGCTGAGATCAAAAGGCTGAGAAAGATGAACAATGTCCTGTTTGCTGCACTTGTTGCAACTTGGTGCTTGTTTGTTCCTCGTGTTCTGATGGTGTGGATGAACAAATGAAGGGCTTTGGAGAATCAAGTGGGACATTCTAACTAACTAAATGGGGGGTTATGAAGTTTAGGGCTGTTGGTATAGGTTTTAGGGTAGTTTGGTCTCTAAATGTAAGGTTTAGGGTAGTGGTAAAATGGATGAATGGTGTTTTGTGGTCTTTACCCAGTAAGATTGGTTTTGTTTTGTAATGGCTGCAGGCCAAACTAAGTTATGGTGTAATATAATGCCCCACTGGCCCTGTTTGCTCTCTATATGATTGTATTCCACCGTCCAATTCAAATTTCCATAGCACACTGAACACCCAAAATTGTATATAACAAACTGTAATGACTTGAAACTGATATAAAGTACTGAACTAAACCAGGCAGAAGTTCACAACACTTGCGATTGCATAAAACATTAACAAACTAATATAAAAGGTGCACAACACCTGCCATTGCATAAAACCATATCCAAACTTTACAATGCCATAACTAAGCAAAGGCATATACCAACCATAAGTTCACAACCACTGAACTAAACCAGGCAGAAGTTCACAAAAAGTAAGCCATAACATGTTTTAAGCACAAAAACTAAACCATAACTAGGCAAGTCTTAGTCACAAAAAGCAAGGCAGTAGCAAAAAGTTGCACCACTACTCATTAGCAGTTCTGTCCAAAAAAAGAAAACCAGTTACCATATACTTCAGTCCATGCACCTTGTTTTGGTTTTGCCAAACCTGGTTCCATGAGTTGTAACTGTAGTGACATTTGAAACTTGTGATCCCTGTGTGGCCTGTGCATAGTTAGAAGGGACATTAACCTGTAAGATCAAGTAAAATGACATTTACATTCCATTGTTTACAATATTTGTTCAACAATAAACCTAAATGTGTACAAGATTTGTACTATACCTGAATGCTTCTGTCCCTTGGCTGCATGCCAACTCCTCCACCCCTAAACTTGACACCATTCCCCCTGCCCCTAAGCTGCAGTCCAACCCCCCCACCTTTTGTCTTCACACCATTTCCCCTGCCCACTGGTTGCACTACAACTCCCCCACCCCTTATCTTCACACCACTTCCCCTGCCCACTGGTTGCACTACAACTCTTCCACCCATTATCTTCACACCACTACCCCTGCCCACTGGTTGCACTACAACTCCCCCACCCCTTGTCTTCACACCAGATCCCCTACCTACTGGTTGTACTAGAGCTCCTCCACCTCTTGTCTTCAAACTAAATCCCCTACCCCTTGCACTTGTTCTTCTGCCTTTTGGTTGCACACTTGTTCCTCTGCCTCTTGGTTGCACACTAGTTCCCCTGCCTCTTGGTTGCTCACTAGTTCCTCTCCCACTAGTTCTCATGCCACTAGGCTGCACATTATCCCTCCCTTTTGCTTGCACACTAGTTCCTCTCCCCCTTGCACATTCAATGGTTTCACTAGCCTCAGGCAAGGGTGTGGTGCAAGTTCTGCTGTTATGGCCGTGGTTCCCACACTTTCTACAATGGACTGAATTCTGTCCTATTTTCCTTAACTTGGTTTTGTCATTTGGATTCAAATATTCCTCTGGGGCCCTAATTCTTTTCTTCTTTGGCCTTCCATGTTTTCTCCTTCCCTCAGGAGGCATGACTGGTGTGTGACCTGTTTTAGGCCACATTTTATGGCCATTAATAGGGTTGATCAATGGTTGGTGTGCCTTCCTGTAACTAGACTTGGAATAACAGCAATGTATAAATTCTTCTTCTCTCTCATGTCTCCCTTGGATTGCTGCAATGGCATGGACACAAGGTATCCCAGTCAAGTCCCACCTTCTACAACTACAAGACTGTAAATCTAGGAACACAGTGTATTGTTCCCCTTCACCACATTTGACTTGGAATTGGAAATCACCAAACCATTCAGCTTGACAAGGTGCTGCCTTATCCTTCAATGCCTCCAACTTGCTATAACAGTTAGGCAAGAGCTCATCACTGAATTTTTTAATCCACTCTCTTCTAATCACCATCCTTTTGCTCAAATAACACCTAATCCACTCCAACATTTCTATGATTGGCTTATCCCTAGCTTCCAATATAGCTCTGTTGAATGCTTCACATAAGTTGTTGCACACCATGTCACATTTCACTATTTCTTTGAAATGTGATCTGCTCCAATGACTTGGGGGTATTTTGGCTAACCATTCATAAGCTGCAGGGTCTTCTTCGTTCAAATTCTGCATTGCTTCATGAAATTGTGCTACATGGGATGCCTTTGCACATTCCCAAAACTTGTTTTCAAGGGATATACCTCTGAATTGCTTCTGAAAGTTGCTTAGTATGTGCTTAGCACAATACCTTTGCTCTGCTCTGACCATGGTTTCATTAACTGCTGGCAACAATCCCTGTAAATATTATTTACTCCCTCCGTCCCAAATAGGATGTCAATTTTTGATATCCGTGCCAATTCCAACTCCTTATATCTTTCATTATGGATCTCAAAACATATGCAATATGGATCTTGTTTGATAGTTCTTGATTAATACTATTATACAAAGTTTTCAAACTCATAAAAAACATTATAGATTGAAAGATATAAGCGATGAAAAATGACACGGATTTCAAAAATTGTCATTCTTTATGGGACGGAGAGAGTAAGACATAAGCATCCAACAATACTGAAAACTACCAAATATGAAATAAAAAATCAGGATTCAGATTACCTTCTGTCTATCATTGATGAATGTCCATTCATGTTCATTGGCTTCTGTAATATTGAGGTCCATCTTCAGAAGTGTAAGAAACCATGTCCATGTGTCCTTGTTCTCAACCTCCACCACACACCATGCCATAGGATACATTGCATTGTTTGGATCCACTCCAACTGCTGTGAAGAGCTGTCCACTGTATTCCCCTTTCAAATGACAGCCATCTACATCTATTATCTTTCTGCAACCTCCTAGATACCCACTCTTCATAGCTGCTAAGAAAATGTACAACCTGTTGAACCTTGGTTGCCCAGTGACTTCATCTAATGGTGCATCCATTACCACAGTTGAGCCTGGATTGGACCTCCTTATCTCCTCACAATAGTCCTATAGTCTCCCATATTGTTCCACATCATTACCATATATGAGCTTACCAGCTTTTCTCTTTGCCTTGTACAATTGGTTCCTAGAAACATCAACTTTTAGTTCCTTTCTCACTCTCTCTTTAAAGGCAGCAATAGGCATCCCTGGATTTATCCTTAAATCATCCATATACCTCTTAGCTATGATAGTTGAGGTAACATTCCTGTTTGAGTAGGTTTTCCCACATTTGTGTATGGGCTTGTAGGTTCTGACCTGGTAAGTAGATTCAATCATCACTTTAGCTGCATATACCACCCATGTACATGGTTTCTCTAGATCATTTGAACCAAAACACTTGGCTCTAATCCTCCTCTTATCATTCTTGACCATCTTCACTTGCCTTTGGTGCTTAATTGCATGTTGTTTAACAGCTGCTTTGAACTCCTGAGGGGTACTGAAAAACATCCCAACCTTGAATTGAGGATTTTCCATATCAGTTTCAGGCCTAAAATTCTTAAAGTGGTGTTTCCTCCTATGACTATTTTCTTCATCACTTGAGGTGTAATAACTATTTTCTGAACCATATTTGGAATCATCATCACTGAGCAAAATCTCATTCCCATTCCCATCAAACCCATCACCATTCCTATGAAACCCAATTTCTTCTTCAGCAGTGACCTTTAACCCCATAAATTCTTCATTCTCATCAACATATGTCTCATATAACCCATCATCATCTTCATCTTGGTAGGAATGGTCACTGTAATATACGTCATCACTTGATGAATCACTATAATCTTCTCCATCTATGATGTCAACATCATCAACACAATCCTTTGGCACTCCATCTACGCCAGGTTGAAAATTAAATCCAATGTCATCAACATTCACATCTGGAATCTCAATATCAAATTCCCCAAAGCATCCCCACCAGATTCAAAGTTAACATCTTGTAGCTCAATACAGTCTAATCCACTCTCTGGATCAAAATTAAATGAGCCCAAATCATAGTTGTTTTGCATATTTGGGTCAGTTTCATGGGTTACATTTTCAGTTTCTTGGGCTGCACTATCATCACACTTCAGTCCTCCTATGTGCTCCAAATACACTATAGCAGTCCTTTTCTTGTCCAAATAGTTCAACATATTGTAAACATCTTTGTCGTTGGTCAGGGGTACAAGCCCTTTGTCCAAATCAAGGCCAGGCATCGTATAGTACAAGCCCACACCAGAATGGTATCCAAGCTCCTTGGCCCAACCATTAAGCTCAAGCAAAGAAATATAGTCAGGGTCTAGCCCATGGACTGTGTCAATTCTACCCCCAGTGTAAACCCTCTTGGGCCTAAAACTAAATGCACCCCCATGGTGGAATTCCATTGCATAACAAGGAGGGTCCTTGCAAGGCCCTACACAAAAGCCCAAGTACATCCATGTAACAACACAAAATCATACCCAAAACAGAACAAAACTGCTGCGGTCCACACCTATAGAATTAATGCGTCCCAAAAAGAATCGTACAGCCAAAACCCTGTAAAAAACTGTATTCTTTTTCCAAATATGTGTAAAGTGCACAAACCCATATGAATTTTGACACACACACACACACACACACACACACACATATATATATATATATATATATATATATATATATACACAAAAAAAATACATGTATGCATCTATTATACAATGAGCACACACCCCCATATTTATATATCTATACACAGATTTATATGCATAAAGCCATCAATGGGGCCCAAACCGCACTCCATAGCTTAATCGAGCAAAGCAAAAGCAGTGAACGTGAGCTACAAAGAGATATCGAGATGCATACCTATGCATTGTTCATTCCACTCTTGATGTTCCATATTCAGTGTTGATCGACTAGATTCATGCAAAGCTTCCTCGGATTTTGCAAATTTTGGTCAGATCAGAGATATCGAGAGTTGGAGATTACGGATGGGTGTCAGGAATTAGGGCTGCTGTAATGACTTCTGGCTTCTGTAATGAAACGTTTCATGTTTTTTAGGGTGGCAAAGGAGTAAAGGGGGTGAAATACCAAGAATGCCTTCACTTTTGACGGAGAGCCTAAACGGCGTTGGAGAGCAGGACCAATTTGACACAAATTTCAAACGTTGGGGATTAAATTGGTTAAATGTTTACATTAGGGACCGAATTGGCAGTTCGCTAATACTTTGGGGGCCAAAAAAGTTAATAAGTCTGAACGTAACAGTTTCAGGGCATAATGAAACACAATAGAGAAACTAGTAAGTCTAGAGTAAGAAGAACCATTGTTACCTCTAACTAGATTGGAAACAAAATCAAATAAGGCTTGTGTAGTCAAAAACTTAAAGAATAGGGTGGCTAAATTAAGAACCTAGAAGAACCAGTGAGTTCCTATAAAAAATCAATCTAGATATCTCCATGGGAAGGTACCGCAACCAAACATTATCTGTAGCAAAACAGAGCAATCTTTATGGACAATCCGTATAAAAAGTAAGATAACAAACGCGTAATATTCAAACGCGTTATGTATTATTCTCAGTATACCAAAACTATCAACAATTCACACATAGTACAAAAGAGACCATAAAGTCCTCCTAAACACACGATTTGATTGCAATGACCAAAAAATCTAACATTTTATTGAAGATCTAGTAACAAGAGAAGTAGCAAAAGCTCCGCATCGGCTTGTTTCTAGAAGCTTCCTAAAAAAATGAAAGCAAAAACGGAAACATGTACGGTCAATGTGACGATTGGATATAGCAAACGCCAAATATTAAGCAACCATCACTCTCACAATGGATAGTTCTTCCAAAAGAAAAAATAGAAGTTAAAAAAAAGGGAGTGACGGCATCTAAGCTTACTAAGGCTTATTTTTGCTTAATAAGCTATTTGGATTATATTTTGTCTTAATTCCTTTTTCTTTTTGTCAAATTTTATGTGGATTTTGGGTTCTTCTCGATGAGAGGAATCTAAAAGATAAAGAATTACCTTTCAAATTTTTTTTTTGAGTAAAGACAAAGTTAATAACCAAAGACAAAAAAAAAATATAAATGACTTATCAAGACAAAATAGACCAAATTATCCAATTAAATTGTAAATCAGAAACTTCTCCTACTTTTAGGATCCTGTCATCTAATAATGGCAACTAGCTAGCATCCAGGGGATATCAATCCGTTTCATAATTAGAAACTAGGGTACGTATATAAGTTACCATAGCAATTGAACGACAGAGTCCCGAGTCTGTTCTGCAACATGACCTGCACAAACATTGTGGTTAGAGACTAGGCCAAAACAGACCGAGAACTCAAGCACTCAAGCAAGATGTGTGATTATCCTAAATAGGATTAAATGAAATGTGTTATGCACATAGAATTAATGTTCAACGTGTTATGAACACATAATTAATGGTCAATGGAAAATCTAAGGGAAGTCAAAATTTTGAGAAAGATACTCACTGATAAGATAAGATCTAAAGCCTCATTTGTAGTCTAGCCCAGTTCAATGTAGTGGTCACATAGATCCAATTCATTATGTGGTTCAGGAACTTGAAAAATGCATGTTGAGACCGACTATTGAAAAGTATAGTGCCAAAAGCTCCCCAAAATCCGAAGAAGAAACCAAGCTCCATGCTAATATAAAATCCTCAAGTAATGGACCTATTCTCATCTTCTTGAATTCTTTTGTCTTTGGGTTGGGGAGTAATTGGAGGATCTCCAGGGCACTTGTTGGGAAGTGGAAGCCTACAAAGGTTAGGATTCCCAGAATATGCAGAAGTGTTAAAGCTTTGGAGTTGTGTGCTTAATGGGATTTCGCCAGACAAGTTGTTACTTGACAGGTTCAAAACACTCAAAAAATGTAGATGATCAAAGCTTCTAGGAATTTCACCGAAAAATCTATTTGCAGACAAGTCAAGAGATTCCAACGTTTCCATCTGACCGATTTCTTGGATGATTTTTCCTGTCAAAGTGTTTCTCGAAAGGTTCAAGGAGTGCAACCCTACAAGATTCCCAATTTGTTGAGGAACTATTCCCTATAATCTATTGCTAGAAAGATCAATGGTCTTTAGCAGTCCCAGATTTTTTCCGTACTCCAGGTCGTTTCCTTTCCATTGCACAAATGCGTTGGCCACATATGTGAGGTTTACAACCAAAATGCCAGTCGGTACAGTGTTATACCAAAAACTTGTGGTGGCATCAGAATTCTTAGTTTCCACCATAGTAGTGAAATTGGAAAAGCATGGCGGTATACTTCCTGATAAATGATTCTGGGAGAAGTCCAAGATTTGAATGTGGTGAAGATGACATATCTGTCGGGATATGCTTCCCTTGAACTCATTGGATCGAAGAATAAGGACAAGCAAACTTGTCAGGTGTGTCCCCAACCATGCTGGTACTATTCCTGTGAATTTGTTTCCTCTGATGTCAATAATACTCATATCTGTGCAGCTCTTAAGAGAAGAAGGTATTTCCCCAGATAAATTGTTACCTCGCAAGTTCAATGTTTTAATTTGACTTAGCAACCCGATAGAGCTGGGAATTTTCCCATACAAATTATTGTTTGCCCAACTAATGATTGAGAGCCTTTTGAAGCGTGACAAACAATATGGAAGCTCTCCTGATAGTAGGTTATCGGAGAGGTCAAGATAGATGATCTCGGGCTGCCCTATTGAAATTTTACATAAGAAATAAAGCGGGCCCTTGAACGTATTCTTGGAGAGATTCAAAGATACTAAATTCGGAGGAACTAGTGGTATCGGACCTGTAAGAAGATTATTACTTAAATCTATTCCGGTAGCGTACGGGAAACTTGAAAGATAGATCAGGCAAGAAGCCGTTAATCTGGTTGTGAGAGAGATTTAGAGTATTTAATCTCAGGGATCGATCCCAGAACGAACTAGGAATATTACCTACAATTCCAGCACTAGAGATATCAAGCACAAAAAATTCTTTTTGAGTTCGAAGCCACTTTGGGAAATGAGGACCCAACTTGCAAGATGACAACTTTATAATTTCAATTTGGAAAGGGGGAACCCAATCAGAACTAATGTCAAAAGTTAGCGCATTATAAGAGAAGTCTAAATACCACAAACTAGAGAGATTGAAGAAGTGGGCTTCAGAGATTGTACCATTTAATGAGTTGAACGCGCAGCTTAAAAACACGAGCTTGTGAAGCCGTCCAATACTTCTATCTATAGTCCCATTCAACTGATTGTTTTCTAGATATAAGCTTTTCAATGATGGAAACACTGAAAGATCAGGTAATGACCCCGAAATTTGATTCCCCGACAAAGACAGATAACTAGACTCGGAAGGTTCCAATGTTTTTTGGGAATGAGCCACTCAATACATTATTATCAAGTTCCAATTCTCTCATTAGAGAAAATCTAGTGAAATCCGGCAATGGACCTTTAAGTTGGTTGTCAAATAATTGCAAACTCTCTAATGAATTCTTTGCCCCGGACAACTTCTGTAGAAACTCATGAAGCTCTTCCGTTAGATTATTACCCGATAGATCCAAAGACTGCAAATGACTTGAATTTGTAAAGGATTTCGGAAGGCCACCTTCCAGTTGATTTTCACTGAGACTGAGGTTTGTGAGAGAAACCATGTCTCCGAAGGCATCTAGAATCGAACCTTTTAACTCATTACCTTCGAGGTCAATATAAGCAATGCTGCTGCTACTGAAGTTGTACAACCAATTGACTATCGAAGAAGATAGACCATTGTAAGAAAGATCAACGACGGATAGGGACACGGAAGAATTGAAACGGAACGAGGAAAATTGAGCAACATTAGGAAGGGAACAAGCAGATAAGTGCAACTTTGTGAGGAGAGGGAGATTACTGACTGATTGAACCCAACCAGTTGCTTTACTGAGTTCAACGCCAGAAAGGTCAAGGTGACTTAGTAAAGAAAGATGAGAAAGCCACTCAAGGTTATCGCTTTTCAGCGCAGGAGAATTGTAGGCGAGATCAAGATGCCTCAAGTTGGAAAGGTTGCGGAACTGATGAGAAATTGGGCCAGAAAGTTCATTCAAACTAAGGTCCTAGTACCTCAAATGCTGTAATTCAAGCAATGATGGGCTAATCTCACCTTCCAGACCAATAGCATGAAGATCGAGCATGGTGACGTGACTTGTAGTAGTATTGTGGTTGCTGCAGTGGACCCCTTCCCATTTGCAACAGTCTTTAGTACTCCCCCAAGAATAGAGACGGCCATAATCTTCTTTGAACTTGAGGAGAGCTTGCCTCTCCCTCTCTATGCACCTGATTATTTCAGCATAATCTCCAACTCCTGAGGAGGAGAGCGCAAGGTTCAAGTATGGTAAGACCACAAGGAAGAAAACATGGAGAAGTTTCATAGAGCTTTTGCCTGTGATTAACATCTCCGTATGCAAAATTAAGAACAAGAGGAAGCTGTAAAAACACATGCTAATGAGATTTTGCAGTCTGTGTTTTCCAGTTCTGTTAAATATCAATGGGTTGTGTCACCAATTTATACACCACAAAGTTTTCCAAAATGCTAAAGAGGAAAGACGTGGTAGTCAACAGTGATGTACATGTCAGAGAGTGTTGCTGTTTCAATTGATGCATGTGGATGGAATGAAGCTCAGCAAGCCCCATTGAACGAAGATATGTGAATTCAAAAATCCATGGTTTTAACTCAAGTCAAGGTCACATAAGCAGGCTATATAGCACAGTAGTCATTGGTCACATTTCTAGGCCCAATTTTTTGAAAACCCAAGTCGTGCTTACAACTGACCAAATGCAAGACAAGAAGTTGCCCAGTAGAACCTTCCTCTCTGTGTCCCCTCCCTTTTGTGTGGTTTTTATCTATTTCGTTTTTTTTTCCCCTCCCTGTGTTTTATTCCCTTGTTTTAAAATAGCACGTTCAAATGACTAAGTATTTGAAAAAAATTGTTGATCAATGCGGATGATAATGTTTTGTCTTATGTATTAATTACGAGAGTTGTTAAACTGGGCTCTTAAGTGGAAATTTTTGCCACATCACATGTTATGTATTTATATTTGACGCTTCCAAACTCAAAACCTACAACTTCATCCTTTTTAGCAAGATAGTTGCGCAAGTGGTGTTTTTCGGTTTGTGTATAATCCATTTATTGAAGTAAATTTGGATCCAACCCAAAAACTATGATCCAATTTCATTTAACTTATACAAAAAAAATAAAAAATAAAAACTAAGCATAGAAGCCCCAAAATTCATTACTTGAGATCTTGAAATTACAACGGAAGATACAAGACTCTTCAAAAAATCCAAAAGTAATATCATCAGATCGGGATCATAGACAGGTCAGATAGGATGCTAGATTTTGGTAGCCAGCCCCAGTAAGTTTTTCACCAACGACAAAGCCCCTTGATCAGAGTATTGAAGGTTGCGGTATCTAGTTCGCAACCACGTTTCCACATTTTCTGAAGCACAAAGAAACCCAAATCCAAATGGAAAACTAAATTATCCTTTGTGCTAATTTCTTGTAATTTTGCTGGTGTAATACTCTCCTACCGTGAGCTATTGTATCCGTTCTTGCTCTGCCCTAAGGTCACCATACCGTTTCTTCAAAGTTTGCTCGAGTATCTTCAGCTTGCGAACTTCTTCCCGAAGGTCGTTGATGATTGATCATCTTATGTGCTACTGCCGCTAGCTGATTATTCCTTAACTTGGACACCGAATTGGTTGGCTCAAATTCGTAGGAATTTGAGGAACGAACATTACTCGTGGTTTCAAGAGATTGAGGACCATGTCCAGATCAAAAGACCTATGGACATGGTTTACCTACTACCCAAAACAAATTCTACTATTTACCGCTCTCATGCGCTCACTTATTGTTCGAGGAAAAAATAAAGGCAAGTATATGTTTAACTTTTAAATTCACTGAAAATCTCCAACTTTTTTCAAGCACAGCCACCATTCTCTTGCTTCGCGGGCGGAACACCCTCTGGTTCATTAAGGAAGGACAACTCTCTCTAAAAGATAGCTTTTTCTGTTAAGATGCTACAGTTAAATCTTTGTCGCCTCTCCCTATTCGAGAAAGAAAGCTAAAGTAAATCGCAGTGAACGAAATAGCTTTTTCAGTTATGTTTGTAGTTCTGTTAACCCAAGAAATGACACTAATTTTGGCTACTCTCCCTCCCCAAAAAAAAAAAAAAATTGTCCACCAATCATATGCCACCCCGATCTGAGGAAGAAATCAAATGGTGTCTAGGTCAGCTTACAAATACCCCAACTAATTCTCAGGACCAATCTCACCGCTCACTTGCGGGAAATGACTCCTTATGACTGATTAAAATTTTCCTTTTTCACAAAGTGCATTCTTTTTAACACGGGGCAACTTTTTTAGGACGGCGCTAGGTAGATTTTTTAATTGGACAACAAACTTTCCAACATGTTGTTATGACTTATGAGGAAAGACTTGGAGTCAACAATGATGTCATCGAGTGGATTTGGACTTTTCTTGGTCGAAAGGTTGGAAATTCTAAAAGCCGAGAATTTTTTGGGTGTGCACCACGTGGTACCGAGTAGTACATCCAAGCCGTCCATTTCGATTTTGTACCGCTCGGATTTGGCAATATAAGGATGGACTAAAGCTCTGCAATTGCTTAGTAATAAAAGCGATTGTAACCCTCAAGAAATTGTAGGTGGGAAAAGTTTGGAATGACAAAGACATCTATCAATTTGCAAATCTATGGCTGTAACTCAAGTCAAGGTCATGTATGGCTATAAGACAATCTTGTCTCGTCACTAGTCACATTCTTGTTCATCTCTTTCAATATTTTCGAAAAACCCAAGTCGTGCTTACAGTTGACTTCTTTAGCGCAAGACAAAAGTCCTTCCTTTTTTCTTTTCTTTTTTTCCGTGTGTACCGGTGGGTTTAAAAACCTCGCGAATTGACTTGGGTTACAGGTGTGGTTCTGGGTGTCTTGACCGAATCTTATGGCGTAAATGGTTATTCCTTAACTTGGACACCGAATTGGTTGGTTCAATTCTGTAGGAATTTGAGGAACGGACATTACTTGTGGTTTTAAGAGATTGACGACCACCTCAGGATCAAAAGACCTATGTTCGAACCAAACCCGAACCACGGTTTACCAACTGCCCAATACAAATTCTACTACCTATTGTTCTCATGCGCTCACTTATTGTTGGAGAAAATCTCCAACTTTTTTCAAGCACAGCCACCATTCTCTTGCTTCGTTGGCGGGACACCCTCCGGTTCATTAATGTTGAATTTAGAAGAACAAAATATTGAGAGAATATTGGTTTATTTCAGAATGAATAATTTACAAAGATACGAAGCTCTTTATATACAGAGAATCTAAAGTAGGAAAGAAGTTGAACAAGGAAAGAATAAATATACAATATTCCTATTCTACAATCAAGGATCTTCAGTCAATCAATTAGGCAACCAATCAACCGGATTTTCCTCTAACACTCCCCCTCAAGTTGGAGAGTGAATATCATGAAGTCCCAACTTGCCACTTAAATATTGAAATTGTTCCTTTCCCAAAGGTTTGGTGAAGATGTCTGCAAGTTGAGATCTTGACTGAACATAGGACGGTGTAATTACTCCAGCTTGCAATTTTTCCCGAACAATGTGGCAATCAATCTCTATATGTTTCGTTCGTTCATGAAAAACGGGATTTTTGGCAATGTGGAGAGCTGCCTGGTTGTCACAAAATAAGGATGCTGGCTGGCTTTGTGGAATTTTGAGATCTTCCAAAATATGTCGTATCCATGTAATTTCCAAACATGTTGCAGCCATGGCTCGATATTCGGCTTCAGCGGAAGAACGAGTCACATTGGTTTGTTTCTTTGATTTCCAAGAAATCAAAGAATTCCCAAGAAAGACACAGAATCCTGTAATTGAACGTCGAGTTGTTTCACAACCCGCCAATCTGAATCACAATAAGCCTTTAACGTAGGATCATTGGATGAAGGAAAGAATAATCCTTGACCAGGATTCTCTTTAATGAAACGTAAAACTGTTAGAGCAGCTTCCCAATGTGGTTTACGAGGATTCTGCATAAATTGACTTAGGATTTGCACTGAGTATACTAAGTCCGGCCTTGTTACTGTTAGGTAAATCAATCTCCCAACCAATCTTCTGTATTTGGTTGGATCATGTAATGGGTCGCCATCATTGGGATTCAATTTCAAATATGCCTCCATTGGGAAAGAATTAGGACGAGATCCTAATAATCCCACATCATTTAAAATATCCAATGCATATTTCCGTTGGGAAATGAAAATTCCCTTTTTTGGACCGGGAGACTTCAATGCCAAGGAAATATTAATTTGAGATTGCCAAGATCTTAGATGTGAAATTGTTGCAAGAGGAAGTCTTTGAGAGACTTGATTGCCCGTTCATTATTGCCAGTGACAATAATGTCGTCCACATAAATAAGTATTGCAGTAAATATGTTACTTTCGGACTTGGTAAATAGAGAATAGTCAGCCTTTGATTAAGTGAAACCTGCCTTTTGAATAGAGAAAATTTGGCAAACCCGGGAAGCTTGCTTCAAACCATATAATGACTTATTGAGCCGACATACCATATTCTCCTCCTGTCGGCGAAGACCAGAGGGAAGGTCCATATAAACAAGCTCGTCAAGATCGCCTTGCAGAAAGGCGTTATGAACATCCATCTGGTGTAGGATCCAATTGCGAGAAGCAGCCACCGCTAAAAGACAACGAACAGTGGTCAGCTTGGCAGTGGGAGAGAAAGTCTCCAAATAATCAACTCCTTCAATTTGAGTGTAACCTTTAGCAACGAGGCAGGCCTTGTAACGTTCAATAGACCCGTCTGAATTGTACTTGATCTTGTAGACCCATTTGCAGCCAATGGGCTTATGACCAGCAGGTAGAGGAATAAGAGACCAAGTATTATTGCGAGCAAGGGCGTCAAGTTCAGATTGCATAGCATCCGTCCACTTCGGATCAAGAATTGCCTGATCATAGTTAGTGGGCTCACGGAGACCAGAAATAGAAGCAAGAAAGAATAATGGGCAGGAGAAATACGTGAATAAGAGAGAGAGAGAGAGTTAGAAAGAGGGTGCCTTGTACCTCGGGTTGGACATGGCGACGGAATGGATGATTGTGGGGAAGCAGTATGGGCAAAGGACATTTGATAGTTGGCATGCCACGCAGGTCGGGTGCGAGGTCGGGTTGAGTGACGAGGAGCATTAGGTGATGTGGAAGTAGTAACAGAAGGTAGTGGGTCTGGCAGAGTAATCGGTTGAGTGATGGGTGGTGGAATGTGGGTAGATTGATCGGTGGAGGAATCGGTCGGTGATCGGTGGGTGGATTGGTGGGGGTAACTGGGGTAGTTGAATCGGTTGAGTAATCGGTTGGTGTATCATGGGGAAGTGGGGTAGTAGAATTGGGTAAAGGTGTGGTATATTTGAGGTCGGGTGCAGGTGTAGGAACAGGATGAAAATCAGGAGAAGACGTCCCTTTATAGGGAAAGATATGCTCATGAAAACGGATATCCCTACTAACCAAAATTTTATGGGAATCTAAATCTAACAATTTGTAACCTTTTTGGCCTGTAGGATAGCCCAAAAAAACGCAACGCCTAGCACAGGGAGCAAATTTAGAAACAGGTTTGACAATAGCAGCATAACATAAACTTCCAAAAACATGAAGGTGGTCATAAGTGGGTGGATGACCATACAAACGCTCAAAAGGTGTAAGGGAAGAAAGGAGTCGAGTAGGCAATCGATTAATTAAATAAACTGCAGTGGTGACACACTCACCCCAAAAATGAATGGGCAAATTAAATTGGAAAAGGAGAGCACGGGCAACTCGCAATATATGACCATGTTTACATTCTACAACTCCATTTTGTTATGGAGTGGAGACGTAAGAGGTCTGAAATTCAACACCTTTGGTTATAAAAAACGATTGGAGAGAAAGAAATTCACTACCATTGTCACTTCGAAAGATTTTAATGTGTGCGTTAAATTGATTGTGAACAAAGGTAAAAAGTGATTTAAGGAAAGAAGAAGCATCAGATTTATGAGACATAAGAAATAACCATGTACAACGAGTAAAGTCATCCACAATGGTTAAAAAATAACGAGCACCAGAATGAGTTTGATGTCTATGTGGACCCCAAATATCACAATGGATTAATTGAAAAGGCAAGGTAGAAGAAATAGAACTTGTTGGAAATAGTAATCTAGTCTGTTTGGCCAAAGGACAAATATGGCATAAATTGTCAAAAGAAACAGAAACAGAAGAATTGGATTTAGAGATGATACGTAAACAGGTAGGTGATGGGTGGCCAAGGTGATGGTGCCAGGTAGAATCAGGATGGGTAATATGGCAAGCAGTTGGCGAGGTGTGATCTGGTGACATGTAATAAAGGCCGCCACTTTGCTTACCCCATCCAATCACCTTCCCCGTAGCCAAGTCCTGCAAAACACAGAAATCTGGGAATAAGATCACACAACAGTTTAAGGATTGAGTAACTTTACTGGCAAACAAAAGATTTAATCGAAAGGAAGGCACATGAAGAACATCTTTTAAAACAACATCTTTGTTGAAGAGGAGTGTGCCAGTAGAGTCAATAGGTACGGCGGAGCCATTGGGTAAATTAACACAAGGTGCGTGGGGCGGATGAGAGTGAGAAAATAAAGAAGAGTCAGAAGCAATATGGTCCGTGGCACCACTATCTAAAATCCAACAATTTGAGGAGGTAGAATTAGCAGAGGGATGATTATAGAAATCTGCGACATTTGCATAAACATCATTATTACCCTTGTATAAGTGTGGCGCATTTGCCACGGTAGTGGTCAATTGTTGATACTGCTCGGCAGAAAGCCTTGAGAGAGGCGGCATGGCATCGTTGGGAGGTGTGACATGTGCAGCAGTAGGATTGGATCGAGCACCATAGTGCTGATTGTGCTGTCCCGGACGGTTGCTTGGTGGTTTAAAATTGGAATCATATTTTGGTTTAAAATTGGGATCATGCCGTGGGTGCTAGACTGGAAATCCATGCAACTTATAGCAACTTTTAATAGTATGTGTATCCTTTTTGCAATATCTGCAAAATAATACCATGGTTGGCTGATATAGAAGATGAAAGGTTTTTAGAAAAATCAAAAATTGTATCTAGTTTTGAATCAAACCGATTTTTCAATCGATTGTTGATAAAATAATTGGACGATACGAAAGTGGTGATTTAATGGTTGTTGCAGAAAGCTAAAAAAAGAAGATTGATGGAGAAAAAATAACCACAGTGGGCAAAGAAAAAATAGCTAGGTATAGAACCCTAGCTCTGATACCATGTTGAATTTAGAAGAACAAAATATTGAGAGAATATTGGTTTATTTCTGAATGAATAATTTACAAAGATACGAAGCTCTTTATATACAGAGAATCTAAACTAGGAAAGAAGTTGAATAAGGAAAGAATATATATACAATATTCCTATTCTACAATCAAGGATCTTCAGTCAATCAATTAGGCAACCAATCAACCGGATTTTCCTCTAATAATTAAAGAAGGAGAACTCTCTCTAAAAGATAGATTTTCCTGTTCTGTTAAGATGCTATAATTCAATCTTGGTCTATCGCCTCGCCCTTTTGGAGAAAGAAAGTTTATAATTGCAGTGAACGAAATAGTTTTTTCTGTCGGGAGATACTTCGGTGTCCCCTACCATTTTAGGGACACGGTAAAAAAATGGCATAACAAAATCAGTTGAAACATAACTAAAACCGTTGGAATGTATAACTAAGGCATAACAAAAAAATTGCCTACCCATACAACCGGTTATCAACCTTTAACTCACCCCTTTAACCCCAATTAACATTTTTATCCTTTACTACACATCTATCCTCTGCAATTTATCTTACCACCGACCAGCCACCACTGCCGCCGCCGCCCACCAGTCGCCAACATAGTCAAACCAGTCAGAACTGTAAGCTCCAAAAAGCCGAGCTCTTTTTTGTGTTGGCAATTTCAATGACAAAACACATATTTTTTAGTATCCCGTATTATCGAGTTGTACGTTTTATTTATTTATTCTTAGAGAGTCTATGCTAGGATGTGGAAAGGAATCTTATTTATTGTATTTGAGTGCGGTATATGTTAGTCAAGGTTTGTTGGAAGTTCAGAAGTTGCTGAATAGGCTCGAGTGACTATCAAGCAAAATCTTGGGCGAGGCACACTGGATTATTTTTCTCGAGCAACAGTAGTATATATATTGATATTGATTTGTTAGGCTAGTGGTGTGGCACAAGATATATTATAGCAGCCGCACTTTTTGTTCGGGTGGAGTTTGAGGTTTCTCATTTAATTTGTATCTTGGAGTATCTATTCGACCCATGGATCATTGAGCGTTCAAGACATCTCCGGGAGGTTTCAATATTATTTTTAATCAATTTGAGAGAAGCTCTAGGAGGATTTCTAGGCAAGTTCAAGTCCTTCAGTGGATTCCGGAAGGCAAACAGAAGGCTTGTGGATTTAAGGTAACGGCGGTCAAACATTGGGTGTGGTGAACGAGGATTCGGCAAGTAGAACTTAGGGCGATTGGTGAGGATTCATAATCGTAGGTAAGTTTGCTTATAACTACACATTGAGTATAGTGTTTTGATTCATTCCCGTAATTTTTTTTCCGTTTAGGGTTTTCCACGTATATCCGGTGTTCATCGTTTATTTTTGGTTCATATTATTGTTTGATTATATATTGGGTTGATAGCAGAATAGGAATTTCAAGAACCTTGAATCGCACCATAGCGTTTCTTCAAAGTTTGCTCGGGTATCTTCAGCTTGTAAACTTCCCGTAGGTCATTGATGATTGATCCTCTTATGTGCTACTGCCGCTAGCTGACTATTCCTTAACTTGGACGCCGAATTAGTTGGTTCAAATCCGTAGGAATTTGAGGACCGAACATTACTAGTGGTTTCAAGAGATTGAGGACCATGTCCAGATCAAAAGACCTATGGACGAACCAAACCAATCCGTGAACCATGGTTTACCTACTGCCCAAAACAAATTCTACTACCTACCGCTCTCATGTGCTCACTTATTGTTGGAGAAAATATAAAGGCAAGTATACATTTACCTTTTAAATTCACTGAAAATCTCCAACTTTTTTCAAGCACAGCCACCATTCTCTTGCTTCGCGGGCGGGACACCCTTTGGTTCATTAAAGAAGGAGAGCTCTCTCTAAAAGATATATTTTTCAGTTAAGATGCTACAGTTCAATCTTCATCACCTCTCCCTATTCAAGAAATAAAGCTAAAATAAATCGCAGTGAACAAAATAGCTTTTTATGTTATGTTTCTAGTTCTGTTAACCCAAGAAATGGCACTCATTTTGTCTAATCTCCCTCCCAAAAAAAAATTGTCCACCAATCATATGCTACCCCGATCCAAGGAAGAAACCAAATGGTGTCACAAATACCTCAACTAATTCCCGGGACCACACTCACTTGCAGGAAATGACTCCTTATGATTGATTAAATTTTCTTCATTTCACATAGTGTATTCTTTTTAACACAGGGGCAACATTTTTAGGACGGAGCTAGGTAGATTTTTTAATTGGACAACAAATTTTCCAACATGTTATGACTTATGAGGAAAGACTTGGAGTCAACAATGATGTCATCCAGTGGATTTGGACTTTTCTTGGTCGAAAGGTTGGAAATTCTAAAAGCCAGAGAATTTTTTAGGTGCCGAACGTGTACCACGTGGTATCCGAGTAGTGCATCTAAACCGTCCATTTCAATTTTGGACAGCTTGGATTTGGCAATATAAGGATGGACTAAAACTCTGCAATTGCTTAGTAATAACTGCGATTGTAACATCAAGAAATTGTATGTGGGAAAAGTTTGGAATGACAAGACATCTCTCAATTTGCAAATCTATGGCTGTAACTCAAGTCAAGGTCACCTATGGCAGTAATACAATATTCTTGTCTCATCACTGGTCACATTCTAGTCTGATAAGTAGGGTAGACCTAAGTAGGTCAACACTGCTACGAATACGGACCTGGGGAGTAAGAGCCAGTGCCTGGGGCCCTGGGAGAGTATTACCTGAGACAAAGTCAGGAGATGCCAGCTCCGCCCTTCAGACGGAGCTGTCATGATACCAAAGGGCTAGCTCTGGTCCCGTGCTAAGGCAAGATAAGTAATGTTCACGGAATACACTTATCTCAACCAAATATACAACACTAAGAAACCTAAATCCTAAGGGATAAAGGAAAGGTTACAATAAGATAAAGCATACAATGCCAAAGATAGACACAATCATGGATGAATAAGGATTCAAGGCTAAGGCCGGATGAGTCTGGAGTCCCAGCCAAGGAAGGACTCCATGTCCTTCGGTGAGATGATCCGAAATCCCCGAAATACAGCCCAACAAGGACTCAACCTCCTATCAAGATGCCTATAAATAAAACGGTAGAACTCCAATAAAGGTACAAACTACTGAAAATTGGGAATCTCAATTCTCTCACCATATAGCAAGTTCCCTACTGATTTAGGCATCGGAGGGTGGTTGACACGCCACCACACCGGTAACTTAAGCTCTTGCTTTGTTTTGCAGGATTAGGTCGGTGACGGAGACAAAGCTGATTCATCATAGTCCATCTTTTTCAATATTTTCGAAAAACCAAAGTCGTGCTTACAATAGACTTAGTGAAAGACTAAAGTCCTTCCTTTTTTTTTTCGTGGGTACCGGTGGGTTTAAAAAACCTCGTGAATTGACTTGGGTTACAGGTGTGGTTCTGGGTGTCTTGACCGCATCTTGTGGCGTAATTGATTATTCCTTAACTTGGACACCAAATTGGTTGGTTCAATTCCGTATTAATTTGAGGAACAAACACTACTTGTGATTTTAAGATGCTATAATTACAATCTTCGTCGCCTCTCCCTTCTCGAGAAAGACAGCTTAAATAAATCGCATTGAACGAACATTACTTGTGATCAACTGAACGAATGACATTAACATATATATATATATTTTATAATGGAAACGAGAAAACTCTATCATCGAAATGAGAATCAATTACAATGAAATGAAAAACGATGCCAAAGTTGCGACAAGTACAAAGTTTAGTCCCCCGCTGGATATAGGTTTGGAAAGCGCATCGCTCCGGTTTGAGGAACATGATTCAGCAAGCTATACCACATGCCCTCAATAGTGGCATGACGAGAGTAGACTTCTATAGATTACGATATAACAAGAGATCACAATTCAATAAGTGGAGTGTTATTTTTCGGATTTCTGATGTAAAATTCATTTTAAAAGCATTTTGACAGATTTTATTTTACATGTGTCCCATTAGTGCTCCAATCTTTTTTTTTTTAGTTGTTTATATTTTATTTTGGTCAACTTTGGCAAAATGGTAACAAAATAAGTAGGAAAAGCATCAGTGAATTTTGTATTTGGAATGTTAGGGTACCATTGTCGGGATGTGCGTTCCAATTCATAGTTCCTTAGGATGGAACCGAATTGTGGGAACAGAGGACTGAACCATGCAGCAAAAACCATAAATCAAGGAGCTGAATTCGCTGGGACATCCTTTCTACTCTCTAGCTTCTAAAAAGCACTATCGAAAAAGAACAGAGAATAAACACACTGCCCCCAATAAATAATTAGATATGGCTATGCATGGTTTCTGGAGTCGTCAACAAAAGCAAACATTAATAGGGTAAGAAGAATAATCTGTGGTGCGTGTAGCGACCACCCTTGCTAAGACTATCAGCAAAATCAACTTAGGCTTATGCTGCTAAAGCATGGGCTCGCTAAAGCACATAGCAGGAGAACTAGAGAGGTCCTATAAAATGTAGTCAATTTAGATATCTCCTTGGAAAAGTGCCGCAACCAAACATTATCTGCAGCAAATCAGAGCAATCTTTATCAATTATCTGTATAACCAGTAAGAAACTGAGAGCATGTGGTACTCAAACTGTGCCATGTAGTATTTTCGATGTGCCAAAACTATCCACATTTCACAATTTACATAGTACAAAGTAGAAGATTATGTGCTTCCAAACATATGATTTAATTGCAATGACACATAAACACGTTTCTAGGAGCTACTGCAAAAAATGATAGCAAAAACAGAAATATGATTTATATGATCAATGAACGGATTTGCCAAAAAAGAAAAGGAAAAACTAGGGTAGTAGTTGGATATATGATCCCACTAATTACCCAATTAAATTGCAAATATTGAAACTTATGCTAATTTTGGGATCCTGTAATCAAATAATGGCAGCTAACATATGGGGGATACCAAGCCGTTTCGTAGATAAAAACTAGGGTCGTAAAATAAGTTACCATAGATATTTCAGGACTAAAGAGTCTTGTTCTGCAACATGACCTACACATACATTGTGGTTAGAGAATAGGCTGATACAGTCCTAAAAAATTAGTAATGTTTGTGATTGACTACTAAATAGGATTTAAAATAAGTTTTTCATTCCTATACAGTGATCAACCAAAAAAATTAAGGGAAGTCAAAATTTTGAAAATGATACTCACCGATAAAATCTAAAGCCTCCTTTGTAGTCTAGCCCAATTCAATGCAATGGTCACATAGATCCGATCCGTTATGTGGTTCAGGAACATGAAAAATGCATGTCGAGACTGACTATTGAAAAGTATAGTGCCAAAAACTCCCCAAAATCCGAAGAAGAAACCAAGCCCTATGCTAACATAAAATCCTTGAGGAATGGACCTACCCTCATCTTCTTGAATGCTTGTGTCTTTGGGTTGGGGAGTAATTGGAGGATCTCCGAGGCACTTGTTGGGAAGTGGAAGCCCACAAAGGTTAGGATTCCGAGAATATGCAGAAACATTAAAGCTTTGGAGTTGTGTGCTTAATGGGATTTCGCCAGACAAGTTATTACTTGACAGGTTCAAAACACTCAAAAAATTTAGATGAGCAAGGCTTCCAGGAATTTCACCAGAAAGTTTGTTTGCAGACAAGTCAAGAGATTCCAACATTTTCATCTGACCGATCTCTTGGATGATTTTTCCTGTCAAAGTGTTTCTCGAGAGGTTCAAGGAATGCAACCCTGCAAGACTCCCAATTTGTTTAGGAATTTTTCCGGATAATTTATTGCTAGAAAGATCAATGGTCTTTAGTAGTCTTAGATTTTTTCCGTACTCCTGGTCTTGTCCTTTCCATTGCATGAATGCATTAGGTACATATGTGCCACTAATATACATGAAACCATCACCCCCATCACCAGCATATCCTCCGTAATTGTAATCTGTGGGGACATCATAATAATTACTTTCCACCAAAGAAGTAAAATTGGAAAAGCACGGTGGTATATTTCCTGACAAATGATTCTGGGATAAGTCCAAGATTTGAATGCGGTTAAGCTGACATAACTGTCGAGGCATGCTTCTGTTGAACTTGTTGGATCGAAGAATAAGGACACCCAAACTTGTCAAGTTTGTCCCCAACCATGCTGGCACTTCACCGGATAAATTGTTATTGCGCAAGTTTAATATTCGAACTTGACTTAGCAAGCCGATAGAGATAGGAATTTCACCGTGCAAATTGTTGTATGCCAAACTAATGATGGATAGTTTTTTGAAGCGGGACAAACAATTTGGAAGCTCTCCCGATAGTAGGTTATTTGAAAGGTCAAGATAGATGAGCCACCCGCTAGTATTTACACATAATAAATAAAGTGACTCTCTAAACTTATTCTTGGAGAGCTTCAAAAAAGTTAGAGATGGAGGAATTGGTGGTACTGGACCTGTAAGAAGATTAGAACTTAAATCTATCCAAGGAAGAGTACCCTGAACCTTCAAAGATAGATCAGGCAACAAGCCATTAATCTGGTTGTGAGAGAGATTTAAATATGTAAATCCTGGGGATAGATCCCAGAACCAGCTGGGAAAATTACCTGCAATTCCATTACTAGACATATCAAGCACAGAAAATTTGTTTTGAGTTCGAAGCCACATTGGGAAACGAGGACCCAACTTGCAAGACGAAAACTTTATAACATCAAGTTGGAAAGGGGGAACCCAATCAGAACTGAAGTTAAAAGTTAGTGCATTATAAGAGAAGTCCAAATACCACAAACTTGACAGATTGGAGAAGTGTGCTTCAGAGATTGTGCCATTTAATAAGTTGAAAGCACAGCTGAAAACCCTAAGCTTGTGAAGCTGTCCAATACTTCTGTCTATAGTCCCATTCAACTGATTGTTTTCCAGATCTAAGGTTTGCAATGATGGAAACACGGAAAGATCGGGGAATGACCCAGTAATTTGATTTCCTGACAAAGATAGATAAACGAGACTTGGAAAGCTTCCAACATCCTTCGGGAAGGACCCACTCAATGAGTTATTATTGAGGTACAATGCCCTTAAGAGAGAAAATCTAGTGAAATCAGGCAATGCACCTTTAAGCCGGTTGGAAGATAAATCCAAACTCTCTAATGAATTCTTTGCCCCAAACATTTTTTGCAAAAACTCGTGAAGCTCTTCCGTTAGGTTATTATAGAATAGATCCAATGACTGCAAATGACTTGAATTCGCAAAGGATTTCGGAAGGCTACCTTCAAGTTGATTCCAAGGGAGACTGAGGATTGTGAGGGAAAGCATGTCTCCGAAGGCATCTGGAATCGAACCTTTTAACTCGTTATATCCGAGGTCAATATAAGCAAGGCTGCTACTGAAGTTGAACAACCAATTGTATATCGAAGAAGATAGACTGTTGAAAGAAAGATCAACGAAGGACAGGGACATGGAAGAATTAGAATGGAACGAGGATGAAGCAGTGATACCAGGAAGGGAACAACGGGATAAGTGCAACTCTTTGAGGAGAGGGAGATTACTGATAGATTGAACCCAACCAGTTGATTTGCTGAGTTCAACCATAGAGAGGTCAAGGTGACTTAGTAAAGAAAGATGAGAAAGCCACTCAAGGTTTTCGATATTCAGCATATAATTTCCACGGAGATCAAGATACCTCAAGTTGGAAAGGTTGCTGAATTGCTGAGGAATTGGGCCATATAAATCATCATTGAAACTAAGGTCCAAGTACCTCAAATGGTGTAATTCATGCAATGAAGGGCTAATCTTACCTCCCAGAGGCTGATAAAGAAGATAATCATCCGTTGTATGAAGATCGAGCATGGTTACGTGACTTGTAGTAGTATTGTGGTTGCTGCAGTGGACCCCTTCCCATTTGCAACAGTCTTTAGTACTCCCCCAAGAAGAGAGATGACCTTCATCGTCGATAAGATCTTGTTTGAAGTTGAGGAGAGCTTGTCTCTCCCTCTCTATGCACCTGATTGTTTCAGCATGATCTCCAACTCTTGAGGAGGAGAGTGCAAGGTTCAAGTATGGTAATACCACAAGGAGAAAAACATGGAGAAGTTGCATATAGCTTTTGACTGTGAACATCTCCGTAAGCATAATTTAGGAACAAGAGGAAGCTGTAAAAACACAAAGCAAGCTACTGAGAATTTGCAGTCCGTGTTTTTTAGTGCTGTTAACGGACGAATTGCACCCATTTTATAGGGATATCTACCACAAACTTTTGCAAAGATAAAATGGGGAAAGACTTGGAGTACTCAACAATGATGTCACGTCAATGAGTGGTGGTGTTGTATGTTTCAAGATCTAATGATCATGGATGCATTAACACGCACATCACGTTTGCACCCAAAGCTAGCCCTGGAAAGCAAGCAGGAGATAGATGCTCTGTTTCCACATCGATCATGGCCACCAACTTCTACTTTTATTCAAATGGAGGAGCCACAATGCAACAGTGTGATGCTCTGTTTTTGGTGTTGGTTCGTGAGTTTGGCACTGGTGTTAGTTCATCGGAGTGCATCTAATGACCGTTCGCAAGATCAGGATTGATTGCTCACTCGCAAGATCGGGATTATAAGGTTCTAGCGTTAGAACTTCTTGGGAAGCTAGGCATCCTGTATGGTTATTAACTCCTTTTGGGAGAGATAACTGTCTTTTTTGATATATTCGGTTATTCCGTATGATTGGCAATCAAACTTCTACCATTTCGACGAAAAAAAGAAGAAGAAAGAATATGTACTGACCGTGTCGTACCGTGCCAAAAATAAATTTATAAAGAATTAACTACTACTCCGTAAAATAATGGTTAAGACCGAGTATCGTTCCAACGGGGACTGAATGGCTAAGTTACGACAAATTCGATTAGTTTGCAAATTAGTTAGGAAAGAAAAGAGTTGATTGATTTGGTTTGATTGGAATAATCTAATTAAATTAAGACAATGAATTCAATGGTTCGAAAACGATGGAGGAAAATATCTAGGGTTTAGAATCCACTCCGACTGCGTAACAATAATATGCATAGGTTAGGTTTATTTATTCGAATCAAAAGGGATTATCGCTAGGACTTGCAAATCCTAACAATAATCGTCAAGAAAATAATCGGGTTATTAAAAGGCATAGACTATCTCATAGCACGGACCGTCTCTCAGTAGCACGGTTTGACCACCTAACGGCACGATCCGTCTTACGAGCATAATCTATCTCAGAACTCCAACCATAATCAATGAAAACCATTGCAAGACTATGTATTTGAAATCCGGAATACAAATACTCAATAGATAACAAAAAGTAAAATCAATCCGTTCAATTGAAACGGAAAGGGTTCTTAGTCTCACAATCGATTCGAATATCAAAACCAATACCCTACACAAAAATATAGTTACTTGATACGGAGTTTCATCTTCCCCTAGACAAGGGGTTTAGCCGGCCATGAAAAAAAGAAGATCCGCTTGAAGTTGAAGACCGAATGAAGAACATGGTGAAACTCTCCTTTAACATTGTATTCTTGCCGTGGGTCTCTATAGCTGTTGGAAAAAGATAACATGACCTAAATAATAAAGTAAGGCCTCCCTTTTATAGTCTTAGCCCAAAACAATAAGACTTAAAAAAACGTAAAGTAAATTTCCGTCTGCTGCCGCTGGTCCGGACCAGCAGTCCCATTGGCCGGACCAAAAAAACAAATTGTTCATATCGTGCTCCATTCTTGGTCGTCCGGACCAGCATATCCTTGGTCCGGACCAAATTTCCTGCCTTCACCTTTTCGCTCCTCTTCTCGCCGTGGATCCCTCCGGAACATCCTTAACTCACGATTATTACTCCAAATCCTTTCTAAATGCTCCGTAAGGCCTGAAACACCACAAACCAATTAAAGCTCGTTAAATAACATTAGAAAGGATCGACAAAGCCTAAGTTAATGGGAATAAAAGGGTGCTTTTCAGCACCTATCATGTACCAAGTTTGGATTGAGGCGGTGAATTGGTTCTTGGATAAGTTAATGGATTATCTTGGGACCCTTCCCAAGACTGATCTGGTCGAGCTTTAAAACTACTAATCAGAAAGATATGGTTAAATAGCAATTAAGAATCGGTCCTGACGGAAGGCGAAATTCTCTTTATGTAATTCAACGAGAAATGGAGACCAACGCCTTCTAAAGAGTCAATGATTTCTGGTCGAGTTTTAGAACATGTTGAAAGAACCCGATTTACAGATTCTTGCGTGGCTTATCTCATGGAAACTCAGACATCCTTTAATACAAACATTGGTCTAGCGCGATGCACGGTTAAGTGATTGTTAATTTCAGTACAAGATCGAACTCGTGTAAGCGAACAATGTAAAAAATAATCTATCATGCCGTTAAATAATTAACAAGCCCAACAAATCCAGGAACTAAAACTATCATGTTCTCACAATCATAACATAAGGCGGAAATTAAACATACGAGGAAGCGTACCCGAATCCATGTGAACTTTACTGATCCGAGAACTTTAGCGATAATACCTGCAAACCCTAACGGAAAAGGTTTCTCTCTCTTGACCCTCTTTCTAGCAATATAGTAACGTAAATATAATGGTGAACTGCATGCTCTTTTATAGGCAGAGAGAGGACCTGTTTCCTAATAAACATTTATTCTACTTTCCATAAAAGTGAGATTCTAGAAAACAACTCCATCGGTTTGACCAATCACATAATTTCTTTGGGGAAAAGATATGGCTCATAATCTCGTCAATATATAATTACCATATGTGTCGATTGCGTAATGTGGGCCAATAACGGAAATAATCTTACATTCTCCCACTTGGCACATATGATATTTATATCACAATTCAACGAAATTAACTTTAGGCGCGCATTAAACCATACCAAACCTTATCATACTTTGGTCACTGTCATAGTACCGTTATTAAACAACTCACTAATGCAAGTCATAGCGGTTCTATATTTAATATACAACATAGTCCCTTCCATGTACTATAACACTAGAGAAATGCCTAACACAGTCAGTTAGCGAGGAGAATATTCAAAAGTCCAACGATAATGTCTTTTATAAAAGACTATTCATGTACTCGTTCATTCATTCTCATACATGTACGTACCATTAAAACAGGAAATAAATGCCAGAAACACATTAATTTGATATCGAAAGTATCCAACATAACATAACCATCATAATGCAATCCAAAAATATAAACAAACTGTTATAGGTTACGCTCAAGACCCATCCTATTGGCATGTTCCTTAAATATTCTTGGTGGTAACCCCTTAGTTAATGGATCTGCGATCATAAGCTGAGTGCTTATGTGCTCGATTGACACATTTTGTTTCTGAACCTCTTCCTTAACGACAAAGTATTTCAATTCCATGTGTTTAGCACCATTAGAATACTTGTCGTTCTTGGAGAAAAATATTGCTACGGAATTATCGCAATAAACTCTCAGCGGCTTGGCAATAGAGTCGACAACTCCAAGTCCTGAGATAAAGTTCCGCAACCACAATCCATGAACCGTGGCCTCAAAGCACGCCACAAATTCAGCTTCCATAGTAGATGTAGCAGTGATAGTTTGTTTCGCACTTTTCCATGATATTGCTCCACCAGCCAACAAGAACAAAAAACCAAAAATGGACTTTCTATTATCAACAAATCCAGCAAAGTTTGAGTCTGAGTAGCCAATCACCTCAAGATTATCAGACCTTCTAAATGTGAGCATGTAATCCTTCGTTCCTTGCAAGTATCTCATCACTTTCTTTGTAGCTGTCCAATGATCCATTCCGGGATTGCTTTGGTATCTACCCAACATACCAACAGCAAAACTGATATCCGGTCTGGTGCAGGTTTGTGCATACAACAAACTCCCAACTGCTGATGCATAAGGAATATCTTTCATTCTATTTCGTTCCAATTAATTCTGCGGGCATTGCATAAGACTGAACTTATCCCCTTTCTGAATAGGGGCATCAGTAGGTGAACACTTACTCATATTGAATCTCTCTAGAACTCTTTCAATATATGCTTTCTGAGACAACCCTAACAATCCGCATGATCTATCCCGAAATATTTCAATTCCAATCACGTAGGCTGCCTCACCCATATCCTTCATTTCAAAGTTCTTAGAGAGAAACTTCTTGGTTTCGTGCAACAAACCAAGATCACTGCTGGCAAGCAAAATATCATCGACATATAAAATCAAAAATATAAACTTGCTCCCACTAACCTTCAGATATATACAACGATCAACAGTGTTTTCCGTAAATCCGAAGGAAGTGATGGTATCATTAAACTTAAGATACCATTGTCGAGAAGCTTGTTTAAGTCCATATATCGACTTCTTAAGTTTGCAAGCCAAGTGTTCCTTGCCTTTAATTGATATACCTTCAGGTTGATCCATATAAACCTCTTCATCTAAACTCCCATTCAAAAAGGCTGTTTTCACATCCATTTGATGTAGCTCTAAATCATAATGAGCCACTAATGCCATGATAATTCTGAGTGAATCTTTCTTGGACACAGGAGAGAAAGTTTCTTTGTAATCAATGCCACCCTTTTGAGTGTAACCTTTGGCCACAAGTCTAGCTTTATATCGTTCTACATTGCCTTTGGAGTCAAGTTTGGTCTTGAAGACCCACTTGCAACCAACTTTCTTGTAACCTTCTGGCAATTCAACGAGATCCCAGACTTCATTCTGGTCCATTGATTTCAACTCTTCATTCATGGCCTCAATCCACTTAGTAGAGTTATCACTTTCCATGGCTTGTGAAAACGAAACCGGATCCTTAATAGTTCCAATGTCAAATTCAGATTCTTGAAGATAAACCACGTAATCATCCGAGATAGCTGATCTCCTTTCTCTTTGAGATCTTCTTAATGCTATTTCTTGTGGTTGTTCTACAATATCTTCATTGGTAACAATCTCATTATGTGGTTGATTATTCGTTTGTTGTTCCACGACATCATGTTATTCAACAACTATAGGAATAACAACATTAGGTGAAGCTATGGGTAAAGGAACTTGTACCCTTACTTCTTGAATAATCACATTACGTGATTCATCACTCCCACTGATTTCACCATTCTCAATGAATCTAGCATTACCGGTTTCTACGATTCTCGTACTATGATTAGGACAGTAAAACCTATACCCTTTGGATTTTTCAGGGTAACCAATAAAATAACCACTGATCGTTCTAAAATCCAATTTCTTTTCATGTGGATTATAAATCCTAACCTCCGCTGGACAACCCCAAACATGCAGGTGTCTCAAGCTCGGTTTTCTTCCTGTCCACAGTTCAAAAGGGGTCTTTGGAACTCCCTTACTAGGAACCCGATTCAAAATGTATACAGCGGTCTTAAGAGCATGCATCCACAATGTAGAGGGTACTTTAGAATTACTTAGCATACTTCTAACCAAATCCATTATTGTAAGGTTACGCCTTTCAGCTACTCCATTCTGCTGTGGCGTTCCTGGCATATTATATTGTGCACATATGCCATGTTTTTCAAGGAGTTTAGCAAATGGCCCTAGGCGTTGCCCTGACTCATCATACCTTCCATAATATTCCCCACCCCTATCCGATCTGATGATTTTCACTTTTCTTTCTAATTGCCTTTCTACCTCAGTAATGAACACCTCAAGAGTGTTCACTGATTGAGATTTTTCATGCAATAAATAAACATAACAATAACGTGAAAAATCATCAACAAAGGTGATGAAATAGGTCTCTCCACCTATAGATGGAGCGTCAAAAGGCCCACAAATATCCATGTGGATCAATTCAAGTAGCCCATTACTTCTTGTGGCTCCTTTCTTGGTATGTCTGGTTTGCTTTCCCTTAATGCAATCCACACATACACTAAGATCAGTAAAGTCTAAAGTGGGAAGAATCCCATCCTTTACTAATCTTTCCATTCTTTCTTTGGAAATATGTCCCAACCTTTTATGCCACAAGTTTGAGGAATGTTCATCAACTAGAATACGTTTAGTTCCAACATTATGATGCAGGGTAAGAATAGATTCAACGAATTGGCCGTCAAGCTTTAATTTATACAACCCATCACAAAGCATGCCAGAACCAACAAAAGAAGCATTCTTGAATAAACTGAAAGTCTTATTCTCAAAATGAAATGAGTAACCATCCAAATCAAGTTTAGGTAGCGAAACTAAATTTCTAGAAACAGAAGGAACATAAAAAGTCTAATGTAAATCCAAATGATGACCAGTATCTAGAAATAAACGGTAAGTGCCCAGGCTTCTATTGGAGCTTTGACTCGATTACCCATGAATAAGAAGTTCGCATTAGGGTTTATGGTCTGGGTTGAAAGGAATCCCTGCATCGTATTTGAAACGTGAGTAGTAGCACCAGAATCAAGCCACCAAGTATTAGAAGGAACTTCAGTTAGGTTTGATTCGAAACATACAGAAATCAAATTCATACCTTTCTTTTCAAACCAAGCCCTACGTTTTGAACAGTCTTTCTGATAGTGCCCTGGCTTTTTGCAGAAATGGCATCTATCACTGTTCTTTTCCTTCCTCGGAGTCTGAGAACTTTGAGCAGACTCAATCACTTTAGGTGGTCCTTGCTTTACGACCTTTTTAGGCTTCATTCCTTTCCTTTTGGCCCCTTGATATGTGAGATGAGCCGAATGTTGTCCTGATTGCTTAAGTTTTGCCTCCTCTTGAACAAGCATACCAGCCAATTCATTCAAATTCCACTTGTCCTTCATAGTGTTATAATTAATTTGAAATGGCTCATACTGAGGAGACAAGGACAATGAGTTCAGAACAAATTGCACGAGAAAAAACTCATCCACTCATTCCTAAATTCTTTAATTGAGCAGCCAAATTTGTCATTTCAAGGACATGCTCATGCATCCCACGGCTACCATCATATTTCATGGTGGTAAGCTTTGCCATTAGTGCCCCCGCAAGAGACTTATCAGCCTGTTTGAAACGTGTCTCAATACTAGTAAAATATACCTTAGCATCCTCAGCATTAGGAAGTGTTGTCTTGATATTGTTCGCTATAGTCATTCGCATAAACATTAAGCCCAGTCTATTCGACCTTTCCCATGCTTCATGTAAAGATTTTTCTTGCACACTGCTTTTATCGGTAAGGGCAGCCGGCTTCTCACATCGAAGTGCTAGATCAAGATCTAATACTCCAAGGTGAAATTCCACATGTTCTTTCCATTCTGAGAAATTCATTCCATTCAAGGTCGGAACAGACGAAGCATGCGAATGTAGCGAAACAGATTTTAGTGCTGCAAATAATGATTCATGCTCACTACGTTAGTGCTAAGAGTTAACAATAATATGACAAAATAAATATGCCAAAACAATAATCAATAGCGTAACGATGATCTGCCTTTGGGTTCATTTAATGTCACACTATTTAACAGTTATGGTGATTCCCTATCACTCATATGACTAATCGATAGATATTCATAATTCAGTAGGTATGTTACCTTTGAGTATCCATTCCAATCTCAATAATGAATAGTTATCAATTATCATATTCCAATTCATTAATCATTCAAAAGTGGTGCACCTTTGGGCCTACCTAATATTCTCATGATTAAGAATTGCGATTTACAAACTCACTAATTTTTAACACTTGGGATTAGGTGCTAAAATTCCATAAGTTGACTTAAAATCGATGTACCATTCCGTTTGGGTCACTTTGGTGGCTACCAAACATATCTTAATATAGATCTTAAGCCAGAATAATGAGTTTGCTAAACATTAGGTTTGTATTAAAACAAAACTTCATAAATTTCCATAAAAGAGAAAACAGAGCAGACCCATGAAAAAGCCCATTAATAATACTTGCAGTATTCCGTTCATAAAAATTATTGGGTCACTAAAAATTTGTCAAAAACTTGTAAAGTATAATCAAGTTCGACAGAATATATACCACCGTTTTCTCATAAACCATTCGATAGAAAAGACAAAACAGACTACCAGTTCAAAGTCATAGAAAAGAAATCATCATATCCTTTGATAACAGAAACCTTTGGATACCATATACATTCATATAAACAATTAGTTGGAGACATATATAGCATGCACATATATACAGGATACATACCCATTGATCAGAAGCAATTTTCAAACAGGTAGGATCGAAAACATAAAAGCTAATGGGTATTCTGATTGGACCGAAAAGTATTCCCTTCCTGTCTCCCTAAAGGAGGATTGGCAGATTGCATGAACCAATTTCTTGAAATACTTAAATGCCCTTCATTTATGTGGTGAGTGTGTACAGTCGGGTAGTGTTGGTGAGGCTATTTTAGTAGTTTGGCATCCTCGGATTGCTGTTTGGGGTGTCCAGATTCTGTTTTTTTTTTTTTTTTTTACTTTAATAGGTTTTCAGACTTTCAAGGTTTTCCTTCCATGTCCTTTTTTCCTTCTTCGGTTCATGCTTTGAGTTAGGGTATGGGGGTGCTTTGGTAAAGTCATGCACCTGCTCTCTCTTCCTCTCCCCAAAGAGTCAGAACCGTCTGATCTCTCTCTCTCTCTCTCTCTCTCTCTCTCTCTCTCTATATATATATATATATATATATATATCACACACACATACACAAACAGAGAGAGAACCAAGCCGGAGAAGGTGAAGATATATATATATATATATATATATATCACACACACATACACAAACAGAGAGAGAACCAAGCCGGAGAAGGTGAAGAGAGAGAGAGAGAGAGAGAGACGTACCAGGACGCATCGTCTCCGACGAAACACAGTTCGGAAGTAGTCCGTCTCTGAGAACTCCTCCTTGTACGCGATCGGCACAGCCGGTTCGGCCCATCGTCCTGCTGGACCGGAGTCACGTACGGCCACTCCGGTCGAAGGCTCAGCGAGACTCTCAATAGATCTATTGATTGCTCAGTAGGAGAGAATATGGTCCGCGTACGGACCCTGTACCAATCCGAGAGACGGTGAGAGATAGAGTGAGATCGAGAGAGATATCTGTGGTCTTTGATCGTGCAAATCGCAGTGTATAAATAATGATGCGGAAGGACGAGACCTTGGTGGGTGGTGGTCCGGCATTTGTGTTGGTGGCTCCGGTGGTGGAGAGAGAGAGGGGTGTGCTCTGGAGTTTGAAGGAGCCACAGAGATGGGGTTGCAGGGGTGTACGTTTGAGAGAGAGTAAAGTTAGAGAGAGAGAGAGAGAGAGAGACAGAGGTGTATTGATTTCGGGTTTATTTTTTTGGAGCTAAAATAGAAGAAAGAAGAAAAGAGAAACGAGAAAATTAATGTGCCAACCGAAAGAAAAAAAAATAAAACCAAAAAATTTCTTCCCTCGTTTGGATTGAGAAGTAAAATACGAGTAGAGAGTTGATCGATAACCAAATCAAAGTCTTTAAACTGATTGAATGATAATCAATTAAATTCGTTTGATGATCATAAACATAACTTATTTCTTTATTTTATGTATTTTATTTGCCTTTTCCGAATTTTGGGTTAAATTTGTGTGTTAGTTTTTGGATTAGTCAGTCACCTCGATGAGAGCAATTTAAAAAGTACAAAATTACTACCAAAAACCAAAAAAGGTTCGCTAAAGACATAAAAAGTATAAACAACTGTCTTATTTGTTTAAAATGTCGTATTATTTAAATTATTTAAATATCAATCTATATTTTGGTACTTTTTGGGTTCGTCTTTCCAAAATGGACAATTAACCTCAGATATCACGTGATATTAATGCAGCACAATGCAATTGACAGATCAGATTGAAACAATTTTTTTCTCCTTTTTTTTTTGGTTTAATTTGTTCGGTACCTTTCAATCCTAGCCGTCCAGTGGGTGAGAGAAAGAGACATTGGTGGTGCGGCGACGTTGGTGGTGTGCCGGCTTCGGTGGTGTCGGCTTCGGTGGTGGTGAGAGTTGCAGATGAGGAGAGTAAAGTTAGAGAGAGAGTTGGGTGAATTTATTGAGATAAGAAAGTGTTTTTTTTTTTTTTAACCTCTGTCGAGATAGAGACTATCGAGTCATTCTTGGTCGATATGAATTTTAAGAGCAACATTGTTAGTATTTTACTTGAGGGAATGGGTTAAATAATTTGAGATGTGGTAGTAAATACTTCTTTGGCCTGTTTCGGGCCTAAAAATATTATCGGAATCATCTATTTTGTCGAGCTCGTCGTTAATTTCAACTTTGTAAAAATTCATGTTGATCGAATACCGATCAATACCTGATCCAACAAAAAATGGGTGGTTCGGCCCAACAACAAATCAAAGGTCTCTCGACATCATTTACAATTTACTCACAGGATACACCTAAAAATCAACGGTCCATTTTCTGCATTTTACTCTCCCTTGACAGCATAACCCAACTTTTTTGCATTTTACTCTCCTTAATGCTTGATCAACTAATAAGAACTTGCTCAAAAAAAAAAAAAAAAAAAAAAAAAAAAAAAAAAAGAACTCCCACTAAAGGACTTTTTTTTGTTGTCTTTATTAAAAAAACCGCGTTTGTTAGTTTTGTATCTCACTTTTTACTTTTATCTAAATATTTTGAAAAAAATAAAATTTAAATAATAACAAGATAAATAAACCATTCAGCATATTACAGGCTTTCTAGACAATACTGTCATGGAGTTTGCTTGCTGGAAAATCTTTGAAGTATATTGACTCTCCCCTTCCTCTGTAGGGGTGTAAAGGGGGAGCTCCCCGAGGCACTGCTTAATGGTTGCAATTCCACTCTCAATTTCAGCAATGATTTAAGGGCAATTTACCTCTAGGTCCAGAAAATAGAAAGTAATTCCCACCAAGTCTCCTCTAATTAACGAAACACTAAAACCCTATGAAAGTGCCTAAAACCCCAAATATTGAAAGTGCCTAACCCCTAGGGCACCCTATGAAAGTGCCTAAACCTCAGAGTACCCTATAAAAGTGCCTAAAACTCTAGGGTACCCAATAAAAGTGCCTAAATCGCTAAAACCCTATAATAGGAAAGTGCACCCTAAAACTCCTATGAAAGTGCCTAAACCTAAGCCCTAGGGCTCTATGAAACCACCTAAACCTAAACTTTAGGGTACCTTAAACCCTAGGGTATTCTAAAATCTAAAATCTTAAAGTACCCTAAAACCCTAGGGTACCCTAAAACCCTAAAATCCTACGGTATCCTAAGATTTTAGGGTACCCAAGGGTACTAGGGTACCCATTAGGGTACCCTAAAACCCTAGCATACCCTAAAACCCTAGGGTGACACTTCTATTAATGATAAATGTATTTTTGTAAAAGTGGACTTAGTGGTAATTAAGTACTTCATCTCTCCTTAATGGGAATTAAGTGTCACTTTTCTGTACTTAGAGATAATTAACTCATGATTTAAGCTCATTCAGCCGGTCAACCACAATAAGCTTAATTTTGTTGTCATTTTGTGAGAGTAGGAGCTGGCAGTAAGTATTGCCCTTTTCTTGGGTAGAATTGAAGAGCATAAGGAACGCATTTCGTATGGTCAACGAATGTTGTTATGTCGCAATCAACTTCACAAATCAACTCGGGGGCACTATTCAGTAACTGTTTCCAGCGAGGAAGCTTGTAAATTGACGTCACTGCTAGGACTCCATTGTTCCGAACAAAGGGGTGCCCATGCTCTAAATTTAACAAAACCATGGGGATCAAGGGCTCGATAATTTTGGTTTCTTTGTTTTAACTGACAAAGAGACCCGACTTATAATGGTTTTGCCCCAATTCTCTTCCTAAACCTGAGGTGGTTGGATGTCCCACGTATCAAATTCATAACCTTTTTGTCATTATTTTTCACTATATAACTGCTGTTTCCATGTTCAACAAGTACAGTGAAATGCTATACATTAGATCAAGTGTTCCACTAATGCAGCTTAATTCAACCTGTAATCCAATGTAACCAAAAATTCCTCAATCACAAAAAAATTTCTAGGCAGTTTATATGCCAATCTACCAATAACAAAAAATATTGAAAAGAATACTCCCAAATTTTTTCTTAAAAACTTCTTAACTCACGACAAAGGGGCAGTCCACCCTAAGTTGTCTAAAGCTTTACATTGCAGAAAAATCTAAATCATAACAAGGTAAACAAACCATTTACCATATTTAGCCGAATCTGAACCCTTTGTGGTAAGCAATTATCAGTGACTGTTATTTGGGCGTGCGAGCATTATGCAAAATCAATACAATTAGTTCAAAATACCTTGCAAACAATTCATGCGCAGGAAACCAAAAGGGGATAATAATATGCCGTTTTACACATTTCATTTAACATAGGATTATTTAATCCTATTTCCACTACCCACCATCTTTGTCAGGGGAAGCTGCCAGTTGAGTCAGTGGATTTCGACATGTGCGAAGACTGTATCTTCAGCAAGCAAAGGTGGTTTAGTTTTCAGAAAAGTGGCAAACCTCCCAAGCCAAACAAGTTGGAGCTTATTCATACAGACATATGGGCTCCCGCGCCAGTGCATTCTCTGCCTTTGTTACTTTCATCGATGATCACTCGAGGAAAGTATGGGTCTACTTCATGAAATACAAGTCAAAGGTATCCGAAATTTTCATGAAGTGGAAAGCCAGAGTAGAGAACGAGACAGACTTGAAGGTGAAGTGTCTGAGGTCAGACAATGGGGGAGAGTATGAACTGGAAGAGTTTTCTCTAAACGAATCCTAGAGAGAGATATAGTGCAAGAGAAAACTTTCCTTAGAGAGGAAAGAGAAGACAATGGGGGAGAGTATGAACTGGAAGAGTTTTCTCTAAACGAATCCTAGAGAGAGATATAGTGCAAGAGAAAACTTTCCTTAGAGAGGAAAGAGAAGACTTGTAATCTTTAGTTTTCTCGGTTCATAGTGGACTGGTGTGGCTGCCGGGGATGTAGACAAGTTGTCGAACCTCATATATCTGTGTGTTCTGTTTTTTTGTACCTCTTTCTCTGGTTTATTTTCTGTGACAATATTATCCCAAGATCCTGAAGTGTTTTTGTTCATTGTGAGTCGAGCATGAGGCTTCAATTTCCTAACAACTGGTATCAGAGCCGCGGTTGCGATAAGGGTGTTCAACAGTTTTCCGATTGAAGCTTTTGGGCAGTCCGAATTCTGAGGGAGCTATGGGTTCAGAAGAAGGGAAATTGAAGATCGAGAAGTTCGATGGTTCGGATTTCGCTTTTTGGAAAATGCAGATGGAGGACTATCTGTACCAGAAGGATCTTTATCGGCCGTTGCTGGGTAAAGAAAAGGGGAAGAAACCAAGAGAGTGTAACGAAGAATGGGATGTTCTTGATTGGAAGGCGAAGGGGCTGATCCGGTTGTCACTCTCGAAGTTTGTCGCACACAATATACTGAAAGAAAAAATCGCGTCCGACCTGATGGACGAGCTCGCGGAGATGTATGAACAACCATCTGTGGCAAACAAGGTGCACTTGATGAAGAAGTTGTTCAACTTCGAGATGCCTGAAGGAGGTTCGTTTATGAAGTATCTCAGCGAGTTCAATACAGTAGTGGACCAGTTGATCTCTATTGGTATTGAATTCGATGACAAGGTTCAAGCCTTGTTGATCCTGTCTCAGTTGCTAGAGAGCTGGCAGGGTACAGTTACCGTGGTGAGTAACTCGGTTGGGAAGTTGAAGCTTTTGAGCAGTCTAAATTTCTGAGGGGACTATGGGTTCAGAAGAAAGAAAATCGAAGATCGAGAAGTTCAATGGTTCGGATTTTGCTTTCTGAAAGATGCAGATGGAGGACTATCTGTACCAGAAGGATCTTTATCGGCCATTGCTGGGTAAAGAAAAGGGGAAGAAACCAAGAGAGTGTAACGAACAATAGGATGTTCTTGATCGGAAGGCGATGGGGTTGATCCGGTTGTCACTCTCGAAGTCTGTCGCGCACAATATATTGAAAGAAAAAACCGCGTCCGAATGGACATGCTCGCGGAGATGTATGAACAGTCGTCCGCGGCAAACAAGGTGCACTTGATGAAGAAGTTGTTCAACTTCAAGATGCCTGAAGGAGGTTCGTTTATGAAGCATCTCAGCGAGTTCAATACAATAGTGGACCAGTTGATCTCTGTTGGTATTGAATTCTACGACGAGATTCAAGCCTTGTTGATCCTGTCTCAGTTGCTAGAGAGCTGGCAGGGCACAGTTACCGCGGTGAGTAACTCGGCTGGGAAGGAGAAACTCAAACTAAATGATATAGTTAGTTTCATTCTGATTAAGGAAGTTAGATGGAAATCGCTCGAGGGAGTGCCAGGCTCTAGCGGTTTAGATTCAGCTCTAAGTATTGAGCAGAGGGGCAGAAGCCAGGCCAGGGGTGGTCAGAACCATAACAAGAGCCGGTCGAAGTCGTGCGGCAAGAAGTTCTGCGGCAAAACACAAGTACGCGGTATTAAGGGTGAATGCTGGAACTATTGCCAAGCGGGTCACATGTCTTCAGCTTGCAAAGCTCCGAAGAAGAATAATGGTGAGAAGGAGGCTCACATCGTGTAAGATGCACTTTTTCTATCGATGGACAGTATCGCTGAGTCATGGGTGATTGACTCGGGCGCCTCATTTCATGCGACTGCTAGCAAGGGGGTTCTGAAGAACTATGTAGCAAGCGACTTAAGGCAAGTATACTTGGGCAATGATGAGCCATGTAGTATTGTGGGAATGGGTGATATGCAGATTGAAACGTGGGGGCTTAGATGGCGTTTGAAGGATGTCAGACACGTCTCGCAGGGGCTTAGATCTTGTTTCAGTTGGGCAACTAGGAGCAGCGGGCTATACCTCAACATTCAGAGGAGACGTGTGGAAGGTCTCCAACGGTACCATGGTGATAGCGCCCGAAAAGAAAGTAGGTGCTCTCTATTTAACTTCACATGGGAGTCATTCACTTGCCATCGCGGAGGGACTCGTAAGGGTGGTCCCGCGTGAGGACCACAAGGGTCTCGCGGGGGTGGTACCGCGCGAGGGTAAGCTCGCAGAAGGTCCGCGGCCAGAAATCCAAGTGAGTTCAAGTTTGTGGCACGACAGGTTGGGACAAATGAGCGAGAAGGGGATGAAGGTTCTGCATACACAAGGGAAATTGCTAGTTGAGTCAGTGGATTTCGACATGTGTGAAGACTGTATCTTTAGCAAGCAGAGCTGGGTTAGTTTCTAGAAAAGTGGCAGACCTCCCAAACCAAAAAAGCTGAGCTTGTTCATACAGACATATGGGGTCCCGCGCCAGTGCATTCTCTTGGCGGGTCGAGATACTTTGTTACTTTCATCGATGATTACTCGAGGAAAGTATGGGTCTACTTCATGAAATACAAGTCAGAGGTATCTGAAATTTTCATGAAGTGGAAAGCTAGAGTAGAGAACGAGACAGACTTGAAGGTGAAGTGTTTGAGGTCAAACAACGGGGGAGAGTATGAACTGGAAGAGTACAAGAGAGCCTGTGCTCTATTCGGGATTCATTTAGAGAAGTCTCTTCCAGGAACTCCGCAGAAGAATGGCATAGCGGAGTGGATGAATAGGACTCTGACAGAGCGTGCATGGAGCTTGCGGATACACGCGGGGTTGCCCAAGCAGTTTTAGGCAGACACGATTAGTACTGCAGCATACTTGATCAACCATGGGCCATCAGTTCCGTTCAACTTTGGAATACCGGAGGAGGTTTGGAGCGGTAAAGAGGTAAATCTTTCACACTTGAAAGTTTTCGGTTGTGTTACCTATGTCCACCTCAGCGACAAAAGCGACAAAGTCAGAGACAAGCTAGATGCTAAGTCACTGAAGTGCACGTTCAATGGGTATGGCGGTGATGAGTTTGGTTATCATCTCTGGGATGAGAAAAATCGGAAGATAATGAGAAGTTGAGATGTCATATTCAATGAGTCAGTGTTGTACAAGGACAAGGATAGCAAACAATCCAATGGGAGTTCTACTGAGGATCGCGAAGGTTCTGCTGCGGAAGTTCCCGTTGGGGTGGTCACGCGAGAGAATCGCGAGTCACCTTAGTACTTTAGTTTGGAGGATCTTCCAGAAAGTAGTGAGGATGAGTCGGGATTTGACCGGGCGGATGAGGCAGTCTCGCTGATAAAGGCTGGAGCAGTTCTAGAGACAAGCTCTAGCTCACCAGCTGCCGCGGTAAGGAGATCAACTAGGGCACCCAAACGTAATCCGAAATACCTTTCGTCGCTGTATTATTTGCTTTTGACAAAAAGCGAGGAACCGTCTTGCTATGACGAGGCTTTACAAGTCAGTGACGCTATGAAGTGGGAACGTGCTTTGCAAAAGGAGATGGATTCTCTCCACTCGAATGTGACTTGGGAGTTGGCGAAGCTTTCTGCAGGGAAGAAAGCGCTACAAACCAAGTGGGTATACCACGTCAAGCAGGAGAGCGACGAAACCAAGAGGTTTAAGGTCAGATTGGTTATGAAGGGCTTTCAACAGAAAGAAGGGGTTGATTTCACAGAGATTTTTTCCCCAGTTGTGAAGCTGACCACTATCAGAGTGGTATTGAGTTTGGTGGCTGCTAAAAATCTCTACCTTGAGCAGTTGGATGCTAAAACTGCGTTTCTTCATGGTGACTTGGATGAAAAAATCTACATGAAACAGCCTGTTGGCTTCATTGAGAAGAGCAAGGAATAGATGGTGTGCAGACTCAAGAAGAGTTTGTATGGGTTGAAATAGGCTCCTCGACAGTGGTATAAGAAGTTTGACAATTTCATGCAGCACAACGGCTACACGAGGTGCCACGCAGATCACTATTGCTACCTTAAACGATGTAAGGTGAGCTACATAATTTTACTACTCTACGTAGATGATATGCTTGTAGCGGAGCCCTGTTTGCGCGAGATAAATAGGTTGAAGCAACAATTGGCAGCAGAGTTTGCTATGAAAGATCTGGGTGCAGCGAAGCAGATACTTGGAATGAGGATCAGTAGGGATAAAACTCAAGGGGTCTTGAAGTTGAGTCAAGCTGAGTATATTGAACGGGTTCTTGAAAGGTTCAATATGCAGAACGCTAAGGCAGTTGGCATGCCTCTGGGAAGTCAGTTTAGACTTTCTGACGTGCAGTTTCCGAAGACAGATGCTAAGAAGGAGCACATGGCCAAGGTACCATAGGCCTCAGCCATCGGTAGTCTGATGTACGCGATGGTCTGCACGCGGCCAGACATCGCGCATGCAGTGGGAGTTGTGAGCAGGTTTCCAAGCAATCCGCAGAAGCAGCATTAGGAAGCCGTCAAGTGGATATTGAGGAATCTCTGCGGGATCGCGGATGTGCCATTGTGTTTTGGAAGAACAGATTTGGTGGTAAGAGAATATGTGGATGCAGATTTCGCAGGTGATCACGATACAAGGTGAAGCACCACAGGATATGTCTACACTTTGGGATTAACAGCGATGAGTTGGGTCTCGCGTCGTCAGAAGTTGGTAACTTTGTCCACGACAGAAGCTGAGTATGTAGCAGTCACGGAGGTCGCTAAGGAGGTGATTTGGTTGAAGGCTTTTCTGGGTGAGTTGGGTTTGAATTAGGAGAACAGTGTTCTTTTCAGTGACAGCCAGAGTGCTATACACCTTGCAAAGAATCCAGTATTTCATGCCAGAACAAAGCACATCGATTTGAGGTACCATTTCATTCGCTCGCTTTTGGAAGAAGGGGAATTGTTACTGGAGAAGATTTTGGGGAACCAAAATCGGTCACCATCGAGAAACTAAAGTTGTGCTCAACTTCAGTTGGCTTTCGCGCGTGAGGAGTTGGAGGGCCGGAGTCGCACCAGGAGGGGTGAAGTTCACTACGTTCGCTATTGATTGAGGTTGTTGATATTAGTTTGCTTCAGTTATCTTTAAGTGGGAGATTGTTGAGGATGCAGACAACTTTTAGCAACAGAGATCTGTGATCCGCGCAGAGGGTTCCGCGGTAGGTGGTCCGCGACCAGCGAGGGGAGTTCTGCGATAGGTAGGCACGTAGTCAGACTCGCGACAGGTAGCGCGCGACAGGCAGGCTCGGGGCCGGGATGAGCCGTGGGCCGTGGCCCAAGTTGGTTGGAGGCGTCCAGCTATCACTTAGGGTTTGCCTATAAATATTAGTTGCTGTATTCATTATTTTTTGAGCAGTTTGCTAGAGAGATTGTACAGAGAGAGAATTCTAGAGAGAGAGTGCAAGAGAAAACTTTTCTCAGAGAGGAAAGAGAAGACTTCTAATCTTTAGTTTTCTCAGTTCATAGTGGACTGGTGTATCTCCTGGGGACGCAGGTAAGTTGCCGAACTTCATATATCTGTGTGTTTTATTTTTCTGTTCCTCTTTCTCTTCCTTTTACTCTGGTTTATTTTCTATGACGATAGTATCCCAAGATCCTGAAGTGTTTTTGTTTGTTGTGAGTCAAGCGCGAGGCTTCGATTTCCCAACATAATCATCCGAGAGAGATTACTTTTGCACTTTCTCAACTTACCCCTATATTAATTTATAAAAAATATACCCCTCCATGGAAAGGACAAGAAAAATATCTACTGCTCCTATTGTCCAGAGATAGAGTAGTTGGGTTTTGGCCATGTGATTTCTTTTTTATTGATGATAATCGCAATGTGGTATTATGATGGCTTTTTTCCTTGAGCCGTGAATTTGGTTTGTGGTTAGTGTCAAAGCTGGGGACAACAGAAAGAGGACAAGCTTTTTTTGGGTTTTTTAATCCGCAAAAGGAGCACCGCAAAAGGACAAGTTTTGGGTAGTGCAATTTTTGTATGGCATGCGTGGAAAATGAGAAGATTTTCAGTGGTGCCCGCTCGGCGCATCTGAGCCGTTTCTTTCGGTTTTGGACAGCTCAGATTTGGAGAGAGAAAGTGTTGATGTGAGATGAGAGAGAGTGTTTTAATTTGGGCCGTTCAATACACTTTTAGACAACCTGTTTGTGTTGCTCGGGCATCAGGTCAGTTGGGTGACGTGATACTCACCCGGCGCCCAAAAATTCCTCGTGGAGAAGAAATAACTAATAAGGCGAGAGCTGGTCAGTGAAAGTGGATGAGAGTGCGTGGGTACAGTGCTCTCTGTGTAGAATCTTTGGGTACTATACATTTACCCATTAGTGAGTAGAGCTTATTTTGGATCCCATAAATTAATTTAAGTTATGCATTATTTTTAAAATTATTTGCTTAATTGCCCTCGATGAATTAACTCAATCGGATAATTGTAAGTTTGATTAGGGCTTATTTGGCCTAATAAGTCAAATGGCTTATATTTTTGGGTCATTATTTAAACTTTTTTCGCAATTTTAAGTTTTTAATATTATTACTTCTTCATAACTAGAGGGATCTCAAAAGTAAAAATTACAATTAAAACCTAGATCTTTTGAATAAAGTCAAAAATAAGTCAATACGTTGATTTTTTGGTCTTCATTCAAAAAAATTTGCGTTTCGATCATAACACAAGGGGTACTAATCATTTACCTTTGTATGGAAAAATACAAGAGGTATTAATCATTTGCTTAGCTGCCCTCGATTGTATAGTATTGGTGGAGTGGTGGTGTTGTGGTGGCAGTGCCGCAACATGGTAATGGTGGTAGGCTAGAGTGATTGGGGGGGTGGTAGTGGTGGTGGTGGCGATGAAATGTTGGAAGTGGTGGTGGTGGCGGTGGTGAAGTGGTAGTGGGAGTGATGGTAGTGGTGGTAGTAGTGGTAGATTGATGGTGAAGGTGCTAAAGTGGTAGTGGTGGAGGTGTTAAAGTGGTGGTGACAGTGGCAATGGAGTGATGGTTGTGCAATGGTAATGTTGTAGTGGTGACGGCGCCATGACAATGGTGGTGGTGGAGTGGTGGAGGTGGTGAAGTGTTAATGAGAGTAATGGTGGTGGTGTGTTAATAGTGATGACTGTAAAGTGGTAGTGGAGTAGTGGAGTAGTGGAGTAGTGGTAGAGGTGGTAGTAGAGTAATAGTGGTGGTGGATTGATAGGGGCGATGTTGAAGTGGTGGCAGCGGCAACGCTGATGGCGGTTGAGTGATGGTGGTGTAATGGTGGCAGTGAGTGATAACAAGGAAGTGATGGTTATGCAATGGTGGACATTGTTGTGGTGGGCTACAGTGGTATTGGTGTAGCGGTGATGGAATGGTGGAAGTTGTGGTGGAGTGGTGGTGGATTGATGGTGATGGTGGTTAAGTTGCAATAGTAGTGGAGTCGTGGTGGTGGTGGTGGAGTGGTTGTAGGACTGGTGGTGTAGTAGTGGTGGAGCGGTTGTAGGGGTGGTGGTAGTGATGGTGAGAGGAGTTGCAGTGGTGGTATGATGGTTGAATGTGAGCACACAAGAATTCAACAAAAATTATATAGCTCAAAGCTACTTAATTTTTTTTCTACTTTGTAGCCTAAATTTTAAGTTACACTTAATTTACTAAGCAATATAAAATATGGTTATCAAATATTGAATCACTTTTTACTTAATCGATTGAGTTTTAAGTGTTGAATTTATATTATCAACCAACCTCATAGATTGACGTGAATTTTGCATTTTCCATTATAAACATAAATAAGCACTCCTATAATCTTGCTCGAATATTGTTGATCTCCATGCATCGTTGTAGAAAAAGGTAAGGCTATCATCTTGTTCCCCTTACTATTATGAGCATCTCAAAACTACTCTGATATATGGCAAGAATACTTAATGATGTTGTGGTGGCTATCTTTAGTTTGCATGAGTGAGTGTGGAAGAAGGATAGTGAAAAAGACTCCATTAGTTTGATTTTGGTTGCATTTGATGGTGGCAGTTTCAGAGGTTGAGAGGTTGAGAGAGGGTATAGTTCCAAGTCAAGAGAACGTTTACAGTCAAGAGGTGATAAGAGGAGGTGCTACTGGTGTGACAAAGAGGGACATGTAATCAAAGACTGTCGAAAGCATAAGAAGGACAAAGCTAAGAAAAGTTCAGCAAATGCAGCAATCGAGGAGAATTCTTGTGTTGAAGGTCACAAGCTCACAGTTACTTCAGGTACTAAAAAATTAGATTGGGTTTTAGACCCAGGGTATTCTTTTCACATCTTGTAGCAGAAGTACTATGAAGATGGCTAATAAAACAAATAATAAAATTGTGGGTGTTAGAGACAGTGAGGGTTCGCATGATTGATAGACACGAGGTGACATTAATTGGAGTTAGACACGTGCCATGTCTCAAAAAAATTAAATTTGGCTGGGAACGTTTGTTTCAAGAGGTTGCAAGTTCCAGTGAAGTGGTAGAGTTCCTGAATTTCTCGATGGATAAAAGGTGGTGTTGCATGGGAAGCTGATGGGTACCCTATACAGGCTTGAAATGGTTGTTTTGATGGGATGTGATAATGCACATGTGATGCGTGGGGGTGAACAACTTGCAAAGAGGCGTGCTTGTGCTCGTAAGCGAGCATGTGAAAGGTGTGAAAGTCGTGCAAAATTTTGGCTGAAAAGAGGTGCACCGAGTTGGTGTTCCCATGGAACCTCCAAGTAAGGAGATAAAACTTGATGATGAGGTCAAAGCCGTGCCTAATAAAATAGTGTCTCTTTTGCTTTAAACTTGGTTAGTTATGGCGATCTCCCCATTTTGCACAAGCAGAAGGAGAGGTGGGGCCATATCAATTTGCGAAGTGAGGTTTACGAGGCGCCCCGATGAGGGGTTGTGGTGCACCAAGGTGAAGGGGTTTGAAAATTAGCCCACTTAAATTGGGGGTTGATTTATTTTGCTTCACCTGCATGGAGTTCAAATTCGTTTAGAATAATAATCCATGTGAAATCAAGGACACTCAAATTAGAGGTGCAAATTCAATTATCCTGCATGGGATGAGGGGGTAATTGTTTTAGTCCACCCATGGAAGTGATGCCCAAGGAATTGAATAATCCCTAATTGAAAAGGTTTTATTCAAAGCGAGTGAGTCTTGTTTAAGAAAACCTATTGGTTAAGGGATCTTGGCTAAGGAAATCATATTGAAATAAGAAAATGAGTGATGACCGAGCAATAAAGTTACCATTTGGGATGAGGTTCTCTCCAAGATTATAAATACCAATGGGTTACTAAGTTTTTTGAAGGTGTGTGAGATAAACACAATTGATGAGAATAAAAGAGAAAAATTATATTGTAAGAGTTAGGGAGAGATAAAAACATTAGTGAACTTGAGCTTGGGGATTAATATTTTTTCCAACTCATTGTACTTAATCAATATAGTGGAATTCTCTTTTGTTTGTGGAGTAGGTATTAAAATCGAATCACATGAACTTTGTGTTCTGTGTTTTTCTTTGTACTTGTTTAATTTTGTGGCATGCTTCCATTGTTGCAAGGGAGTAAAAATCCCAACATTGGCAACCCTTCAACGACGACAACTTTATCTGCAAACGCAATAAACGACTCAACCTGGACCCTAGATGCAACAGAAGAGGAACAAAATCAAGGAAAAGGAAGAAAAAAGCCCTAATTAAGCTGCGAGACACAAGTACCAGAAAAAAATTCACCAGTGGGAACATTTGCCGAACGCCTTAAAGGCATTGCAAGAGAAAGCCCTAACAAGCCAATAACGAAAAGATGTAGGGTGGATGGATAACATGGATCATAAGAACCGCTCTCATCGCTCAAGGGGAAAGAAAGCCTATAAAACAATGGGAAAGTATAATAAAGAAAAACAATACAATTTTATACCTATGAGTTAACATGTTTATAGAATTATAGGAGCATATAGTTTGCAGAATTTTCCAGTCGAAGTAGTTCTCAAGAATACATCCTCAAGAATGTTTGAAATGCGAAACTCGTGTACACTCAAAATTCCATTTTACAATTTGTAACACTAAGTAGATGATATTTTACAATCCTCAGTTTCAATCGTAACAGGAATACGTCTGGTGGTGAAAGCATACATAGATAGTGACTCTTCCATCACTTAGATTTACGAGCATTTGTTAATATTATTCTTTTCTTGTGCTGATAAGGGCAAGGTGACAAAGAATTAAGTCGAAATTCTCTGGCTTTCATTTTTGTGATATATGTTCCACATTCCTTCATTTTTCTTTCATGGGCGACTTCCTTTGTGTAGTATTGTTGTCTTTTTCCTTCTTGTGGATAAGTATCAGTGCCCTTGTATAATTTGCAATTATTTGTCAGGCGAAAGATTATAGTTCCTCGTTTCTGGTGCAAACTCTCTCTTACCTTCTCTGTTGGGTTCTTGTCGGTGAATACCAACCCTCGACAGGAGCTTCGATACAGTTTCTTCAATGAGGATAAAGGCCTAATACATCAAGATAAGTTGGAGGAGAGCCTTGCATTCGGGGAATTGGATAATTTGGAGTGAAATCATCACCAATGCATAATCGTAATTACCATCATTATATTTCATATTGTGCATTAGTAGTATTGTAGTAGAACTATTGTAATTGTCCCAAATTTCACTGTAGATTTGCTTAATTTTACCACGCAAATCCAACCAAAACAATACAAAACTATAAGTAGATAAAACATAAGCGTTTCTATTAGTATCTATAATTCTTATGTCAATTTGGCTATCTAATATGAATATTATTGATCAATCAATACATTGATCAATAATGAACCGACACGCGTAGCGTAATGTTCTTTTTGGAATTAACTTTTTCCAGTTTCGATTCAGTTATCTACTGAATTAAAATTAAACCAAATGTTGTTAATAAAGTGTGTTCTTCTCTTGTTGTGGATTGCGTAACAATAAATCAAATGCTTCAATTAATGGCTATTAAAAAGGCTTATTTGAGAACCTGAAATAACAAGTGGTTGATCTAATTATATGTTTACTCTCACTTAAATTTCATTACTGAGTATAATAAAATAGTCAACTTCAATCTCTGGACAAATAAAACTATCAAGGCTTAATTTACACGCATAAGATAAATCTTTCAATACTTAAAAAAAATGTGTTTGAAATTTCATGACAACTAATTTTCCCTCTACCATTGGGTTTAGTTGCTGGGTGGTACTAAATGTTACTCCCTTGCTTAAACAATTGAGAAAGTTCAACGGTTAAGAAATTTGGTCAAATCTCATTTTCTTGAGAAAAATAGTGTCGCAAATATAAATGTCATAGAACCCCACATGAAAACTCTTAAAAGATGAAGATCTCACTTGTGTTTATATGAAGATTTGAACTACATATTAGAACACACTTTGGTAAGCACCTACTCTAGGTAAGATTAAACATTTTATTTGGAAATGTTTTCAAAAAAGAATAAAAATGATACATTTGAATAGAGTTGATCGAGTCAATTTGGCTATCTAATATGAGTAATATTTTTCAGTCAATATAATGAGCAACAAGAACTAACCCGGCGTGCAAAGCTAACTAGTTAATCATAAAACCAATTCAGAACCCACCGAAAAGAGCGATCTGATTGTGCAAAACATCTATACGGTCGGCAAACATTAAACAACTAATAATGCTAACAGATTGGATTTTGCCGAGACAAATCTTCGAGTGAAACCGACATTAACAGATTCGATTAATAAGAGACAAATCTAACTGTTAATGGGGAAAGGGTTACGTAAGCCCAAAACCAATTAATCGGAGAACATAATAATTCATAACCATGCTCTGATACCAAATGTAAAAAATAATCTATCATGCCGTTAAATAATTAACAAGCCCAATAAATCCAGGAACTAGAACTATCATGTTCTCACAATCATAACATAAGGCGGAAATTAAACATACGAGGAAGCGTACTCGAATCCCTGTGAACTTTACTGATCCGAGAACTTTAGCGATAATACCTGCAAACCCTAACGGAAAAGGTTTCCCTCTCTTGACCCTCTTTCTAGCAATATAGTAACGTAAATATGATGGTGGACTGCATGCTCTTTTATAGGCAGAGAGAGGACCTGTTTCCTAATAAACATTTATTCTACTTTCCATCAAAGTGAGATTCTAGAAAACAACTCTATCGGTTTGACCAATCACATAATTGCTTAGGGGAAAAGATATGGCTCATAATCTCGTCAATATATAATTACCATATGTGCCGATTGCGTAATGTGGGCCAATAACGGAAATAATCTTACAAACAATGCAGAATGTACGGCCTTGATCATCACTCCCTTCCTCGTGATCGTTAATTTCGGTGTTCTTTCCTCTGCTTATCCCTGGTTTCCACTCCATAATCCCCTTCTTTCCTAAATGTAAATGTCCACAAATTTGAAGAAACTTGTCTTAAACCATTGGCATGCTTCTGCAAAAAAGCTGAAAAGAGAAGGAAGCCACAGTTTATAGTGCTTCACCATTGGCTTCAAGCTTTCGCCTACCTCATCAAAATGTTTCACGAGTTCTACCGCGCAAACTTGGTTACACTTCAAAATAGATGTATATCATGGGAGAAAAAAGATGGAAAGCTTAATGACATCTGCTCGTAACCGGATTGAGCCTTCCTGCCGCGTCTTCCCTCCAATTAGATAAACAATACTTGCACGCTTTAGTAATCTTATCGCCGGCCTCTGTTCTTTTACAGATTATGCTCATTCAATGAGCAACAAGGCATCCATCTGTACTTACTGTGGATTTGAAAGGAAACGTTATCCCGATAGAAAGAGTCCAAATCAAATAAAACATTTTAGTATTTTCATTCTAGTGGTCAATCAAAATTGTTTTAACGAATTCCATACAATTAAAAAAATGAGTGTGTTTGAAACTCCAGTCTGATATGGAAGTGCTGCTAACAGATTGACAGTGAAAATGAAGGCCTAAATCAGTCCCAAACCAGATGGGACTAACAAAATCACAAAGATGAAATATGTGAGTGGAATTCGATATCTAGGCTACAGTGATAAAAAGTAAATTTAAAAAAAAAAAAACTTCGATCATGGCAAAGGTACCATAAGAATAGTTGAATTTTGAAGATGTCCTTTAATGTAATTGCTGCGCTGAATGTATATTGGTACGTGACTATATTCACACGAAAAGAGGTACCAATTAATCTTGATATAAATCTTAAATACCACACCAACTCCATCATCGATCTTTGAATTGTGAAGGAATAAACACACTGCCCCCAATAAATATACAGAACCACTGTTAACTATTTTTCTGGTTTGGTCCAATCGACGGGATCCCGTTTTGTGATTTGCTGGAATGTGGATGTGGTAAAGTGGAGTTTGGTTTCTTGCCGTGTTTCAGGACTTCTCTGGAAGCAAACAATAAAGTGGTTGGAATATGGAAGAAGTAAATTAAATGGACTTTATTAAACTTTAAAGTAGAAGAACAATCAACGCAGAGAGTTGAGTGAACAATTACAAGTTATAGCTACTCCTAGAAAAGAAAAAGATAAAGGCCTGATTGGCGTTGTTTGTGTGTGTTGAATTGCTACTAACTTCGTGGTTAAATAGACCTGCTTCAATTTGAACTTGAATTCTCCCTCCAAGATGGCGGTTATTTTCCTCATGTTGCGCCTTTGAATTACTTCCACGATCAGTAGAACAAATAACTTCCATGATCTTGAACTGCTCCATGATTAGGCAAAACTGCCCCTTTGATCGTGGGGCAACTGAATGCTACTTCTTTTGACACCTGTGATTCAATTGCTGAAGGTAAGAAACTATAATAACCCATTGACGGGCAGACCCTTTTCTCATAATTAATTTATGAAAACCTTATTATGGCTCTATAAATTAATTAAGTCTCATTGATTATCCAATAATACCCTTCTATTTATGTCACATGTCACTCAATTGACGGGTATAAGAAAAATCACAGATATGGAGCAAACAATGCCCCCCTTATTCATTTGGGTGAAGGGCTAACGTAACCCAAGTGAATAATTTAACTAGTTTTAAATCACCCCAATGTCGAGATCGACGGGTAACCATTTACGGTGTAAATATTTATGCCCCAAGTTCATTTGGCAAAACCAAATAAAACCGGTACCAGAAGCCTTTCCGTTATCGGCACAAGCATTTCCCAATTGACGGGGGTCAGGGATTTTCCAATCGACGGGATCATATCCTGGCATCCACGGCCAAACAAATTGATTTCTTTTCCTGTCGATATCCAAACAAATTGGATAAACTTTGTCAGCCTTGGATATTTGGAAAATTTAGAGCAAAAGGCATCAACATATTGGTTACTTTCCTGCCATTTGTTGAAGATTATAGCCACCAAAAGGACCAATGTACTAGTCGGTCATAATCTGTAGCCATGTTCATACTCCATGGGCAAGTTTTCCCTATTCTTAAACCGTACATATGGAGTGGAGGATCATTTTCTATGTGACCAACAATGAATTTTGCCCCCCAAGCAAATTCCATATCAAAAAGAGGGCCATTTATCGTTTCATGATTCGGCCACAGCCTTAGTGGAAGGCCAAAGATGGTCTCGACGGGCTAATCGATGGTCGTGGTCTTACTTCTCTGTTGAATTATTTTCATAACCCAACTCCTTCGAGTTTGAACGTCAAAGCCGAATTCTTATGCATAATCAGGCTAAGATAAAGATGAATTTACCCCGCATGCAAATTCGATGTCAAAAAGAGGACTATTTCGTGTTCCATAATTTGGCCATATCAAAAACTCATCCCTTCCAAATTCTGATTGGGAATTAATGGCCAGTATATGGTTAAAAATACTTAGCCTTGAACAATGGCCTTTCCCTATCAATTGATTAATAGCCATCCATTTGTCCAAATTGTGGCCGAAATTCTTACTGCACGGTTTACTGCAAATCAATTGACACTTCAAACCATTTGTGTAAGACTGAAATTCGTTCAATTGTTTATTTATGAACCATCTAGATTTGGTTCACGTATGATTTTAACTCATGGCCATTAAAGTTGTATTTTTACAAACGGCCTAATTAATCTGTTCAAGCCTTTCATGAAGGTTGATGCACTCACATGGCGTAATCGACACATGTTAACAATTTCAGCCAATTGTCTTTTGGCCTGTAATTGACATAGTCATTCTTCTTGTGTAATCAACACATGTCGGTCTTCTTGAACATGATTTTAATTATAAACAACCGACTTGATTCAAAACCTTTCTAGGCTTTCGTTTTACATTACATACACTTGCTTCTTCTGGATATCATCCATATATGCAAATAGATATGAGAATTGGCTATTATCTATGAAGCCATTATCCAATTCTGTAGGTTCTTTTCTTTTTCCAAAACGATTCAAGAGTTGGCCAATAAATGGCCGCTATTCTGTTTCCGCAAATTGTTCAAGCCTCCCGTGAAAGGCTCTCGTTTATACACTTAATCTTTGCCATTACTTCCGATTTAGTGATGGTGCGGACAAAACTGTGACCAATTTGGCCACTTATATTTGCCCAAACTTGTAGAAAAGCAATGAGTATTATCTACACCTCTTAACCACAATTGGGCATATTTCAACCAAAACCAATACAGATACCAATATAGATGACTTCTGAAAAATCCATACCTCTTACAAATGCCTTTGATCAACAATTGAACAAATAATTCAGGGGCTTTTGTGGTCGACGTGTAGTGTGCCATAAGAGGCACATATTGGCTTTGACTAATTCCAAATCTGGGCGATACATTGAAACCAATGGGAATATTTTCATTTTGGTCATTACCACATTGACTTTCAATTCCATCACTTCCATTAGTATTTGGAACTGGTTGATAAAAATCCGTTGGGCTTCTTGGACTAGCCCTAGGTTCAAAAGTAGGATTAGTATATACCTGTTAAGGATGCCCCCCAATCCCTATGTTATACGGATTTGGGACATTATTTCCATTATTTCGCACTCCCAATTCAATAGGGATTGTAGTTGGAATGCTTTGATAAACACTTTGATTTTGCCCAGAACTTTGAGTCCCAATTGGGATTCTATTAGCTTTAGTAAAAACAGTTTCAAAAGTGGGATTGTCAAATACCTGAGAGGAAGGTGCTTCAGTCGTTAGATTTGCCAATCCACTGTTTTGTCCAGGATTAACATTTACGTTAACTAGCACTTTCACCATCGATTGGTTTCGTGCTTCGGCAGCCTTAAATATGGCTATCAATACTCTAGCCATATCACTCTCTGGATCATTTAGAATTCTTGCAACTTGTTGAATTAAATCTAATGATTTAATCTCTGAGCCATTTGGTTGGCCACCCCTCATTGCATTCATCTCGTCAGTATCATTTCCACCATTAGAATTGGCAGAGTAGTTGTTATCATTACTGCCATCAATTGGTGGTTGATTCCTAATCTTTGGTGACATTGCTCACTTCCAAATTATTAAGAGCCCTCCTTTTAGCGCCAAAAATTGTTAACTATTTTTCTGGTTTGGCCAATCGACGGGGAATCGACGGGATCCCGTTTCGTGATTTGCTGGAATGTGGATGTGGTAAGGTAGAGTTTGGTTCCTTGCCGTGTTTCAGGACTTCTCTGGAAGCAAACAATGAAGTGGTTGAAATATGGAAGAAGTAAAATAAATGAACTTCATTAAACTTAAAAGTAGAAAAACAATCAACCCAGAGAGTTGAGTGAACAATTACAAGTTATAGCTACTCCTAGAAAAGAAAAAAATAAAGGCCTGATTGGCGTTGTTTGTGTGTGTTGAATTGCTACTAACTTCGTGCTTAAATAGGTCTGCTTCAATTTGAACTTAAATTCTCCCTCCAAGATGGCAGTTATTTTCCTCATGTTGCGCCTTTGAATTACTTCCACGATCAGTAGAACAAATAACTTCCATGATCTTGAACTGCTCCATTATTAGGCAAAACTGCCCCTTTGATCGTGGAGCAACTGAATGCTACTTCTTTTGACACCTGTGATTCAATTGCTGAAGGTAAGGAACTGTAATAACCCATTGACGGGCAAACCCTTTTCTCATAATTAATTTATGAAAACCTTATTATGGCTTTATAAATTAATTAAGTCTCATTGATTATCCAATAATACCCTTCTATGTATGCCACATGTCACTCAATTGACGGGTATAAGAAAAATCACAGATATGGAGCAAACAACTACCAAGCAAGAATAATTAGAGATGGCTATGGTTTCTGGAGTCGTCAACAAAAGAAAACATTAAACAACATAGCAAGAGAATCAGTGAGATCCTATAAAATGTAGTCAATTTAGATATCTCCTTGGAAAGATGCCGCAACCAAACATTAGCTGCAGCAAATCAAAGCAATCCTTATCAATAATCTGTATCAATAGTAAGAAACCGAGCGTGTGGTATTCAAACTGTGCCATGTAGTATTTTCGATATGCCGAAACTATCCACAATTCACAATTTACATAGTACAAAATAGACGAACCAAGCTATTCGAGTGTGAGCTCGTATTCGTTCATTAAAACTCGGCTTGTTCGGCTTATTATGTATTAAAAAATTCAAGCTAATCGAGATCGATCAGCTCGTATTTGTCTAGATTAAAGTTTGTTTGCGATTGGCTCGTCATGTAAACAAGTTAAGCTCAAACGTATTTTTGAAGCTCCTTATGATTTCAAACCAAGCTTGATCGACTACCTGCTTGGCTTGTTTGGCTCGTTTATCACCCCTTCCTAGGAGGAGGGTGGAGAGTCCATGGAATGAAGTCATTGTTTACGATTGACCATTAGTCACATTTAAGTTCAAATTTTCCTTTTCGAAAAATGAAGTCATTGTTTACGATTGACTGACCAAGTGCAAGACTAGCTTGTCTAGGGGTTTCTCCGCTAAAAGAGTTTCTCTGCAAACTTTATTTTTTTTGCCAGTTTTCCACCTCTAGACATATTTTAGTCGGAATTTTTTTTCCAAAAGAAAAATGAAGTCTTTGTTTACAATTGACTGACCACGTGCCAGCAAGACTATTGAGTTTCTCCGCAAACTTTACTTTTTGGCAACTTTTCTCTTTTAGTCCAAATTTTCGGTTTTGGAAACAAAAATGCTACAGGCACATCAGGTGTGGTACACCTCAGCCACACTTCCTCACATACAGGTGGATCCCACTGAAACAGGCCCCACCTGTATGTGGGGGGGTGTGACTGAGGAAAGTTTGGTCATGGTTTACCATTGAATGACCTTCAAGTGCTAGACTTAAAAAGTTCCCCTGGAGTTTCTCCGCAACTTTCGTTTTTTGCCATGTCGAGTTGCTATAGTCCTTTTTTTTTCCCAAACCAGGGTGTTTCTTTCCCTTTTTTTCACGTTGTATACATCAACGGGGTCTTCATATCGAATGAATGAGGAGTCTGCTTTAAAACCGTCATGCACCCCTGCACTCAACCCCCAGTATAAGCTTCAAAAAGAATGTAAATTAGCTAAGGGGTTAGTAAGTTAGTTCACAGGGAGTTCAGAGGCTATCCATAGCCCTGAACCCCACCATTGTCCCTCACAGGGCTCGAACTCCTGCCTGCACTTAGGGAGGAGGGTGAGAATACCACCTGAGCCCCTTGCAGTGTTTCTTTCCCTTAAGTTTCAATTTCCTTGTTTTGTTGTGTTTCCTTTTATTTCTTCCCTTGCTTCTTTTTCCTTGATGGAAAATATTGTAGGGATGCTAGATTCAACCTGGGTTTTTTGCCGAACCAAAATTAATGAATCCGAAATTTGAAAACCAGAGAGCTGAACTCGAGCCAAAGCCCAACAGGTTTTCTTTCACCTAGACCGTAAACCGAACATGACGGGAATTGGTTTAGTTTGATTTTTTTCCAAACCCTATTTTTATGTGTGTGCATATATACATATACGAGAGTGTGTAAATATTTACATGAGGGATTATGTCATCATGGATGGAGTTAGGGAGATAAGTGGCGGCGGCAGTCACCACAATGATTTTAATGCTATTACTATATTAAAAAGAAAATTTTGTGCCAAAATTATATAGACCTGCCACCACAAGCTTATTTTTTAGACATAAAAATCTATTTTAAGGTTATATCTCCTCCATCTCATTCTAACGATTTATTTTCACATCAGACATATCATAAAAATTAAGTTTTCCTTTATAAAATAGTACATCATTTGTTGTCTCTATTGAATCACGCATTTTTCGATGAATGAATATTAACTGAATTGAGACGGAGGGAGCATTCATTAGAAAGTCGTGTGACTTGATGTTTAATTTCTCACACCCTCTCGTATAAAGAGGTAAAAGAGAAGAATTTTTAAAGGGTGAGGTGAGAACGTAATTTTGTGAATAACATTTACGTTGAAACACCGTTTTCAACGTTAACCCATGATGAGTTGGGCTTGGGCTTTCAAATCCTGGCTCCCCACTCACCTGTAGTCAACAATGGTGTCCATAAAAGTTGTTTTTCCACTACGTAGTGCTTTAATATGAAAAATTACTCCATATCGCTCTCATGCGCTCATTTATTGTTCGAGAAAATATAAAGGCAAGTATATGTATAACTTTTAAATTCACTGAAAATCTCCAACTTTTTTCAAGCATAGCCACTATTCTCTTGCTTCGCGGGCGGGACACCCTCTGGTTTATTAAGGAAGGACAACTTTCTCTAAAAGATAGCTTTTTCTGTTAAGATGCTACAGTTCAATTTTCGTCGCCTCTCCCTATTCGAGAAAGAAAGCTAAAATAAATCGCAGTGAACGAAATAGCTTTTTCTGTTATGTTTGTAGTTCTGTTAACCCCTAAAATAAATCGCAGTGAACGAAATAGCTTTTTCTGTTATGCTTGTAGTTCTGTTAACCCAAGAAATGACACTCATTTTGTCTACTCTCCCTCCCAAAAAATAACTATCCACCAATCATATGCCGCCCCAATCTGAGGAAGAAACCAAATGGTGTCCAGGCCAGCTTACAAATACCTCAACTAATTCTCGGGACCAATCTCACCGCTCACTTGCGGGAAATGACTCCTTGATCGATAAAATTTTCTATTTTTTTTTTCACAAAGTGCATTCTTTTTAACACAGGGGCAACATTTTTAGGACGGAGCTAGGTAGATTTTTTAATTGGACAACAAATTTTCCAACATGTTATGACTTATGAGGAAAGACTTGGAGTCAAAAATGATGTCATCGAGTGGATTTGGACTTTTCTTGGTCGAAAGGTTGGAAATTCTAAAAGCCGAGAATTTTTAAATGCTTAACATGCACCACGTGGTACCCGAGTAGTGTATCCGAGCCGTCCATTTTAATTTTGGATGACTCAAATTTAGCAATATACGGATGGACTAAAGCTCTGCAATTGCTTAGAAATAACTGCAATTGTAACCTCAAGAAATTGTATGTGGGAAAAGTTTGGAATGACAAAGACATCTCTCAATTTGCAAATCTATGGCTGAAACTCAAGTCAGGGTCAAGTACGGTAATAATACAATCTTGTCTCGTCCGTAGGGGGTACCAAGTTCGGGTTGTGCCAGAAGTGCCCCTCTCGAATTTGGGTCCTTCTTTTCTGTCCGGCTTTGGGTCACTAGTCTTTGGTGGGGCGTTCGTTGCTATGGCGCTTTGGTCCCTCCCAGGATACACCGCAGGTCTAGAGTCCCTATGATTATGCCTAGGAGAGAGAGGGAAGGTAGCTATGTCCGGTTGCCTCTGCCTCCGACTTTTTAAGTTAGAGGAAAAAAGGTACTATCACTCAGGAAATACTTATCAACGTAACTTCCTTCTGTCAACAGTAGTTGGAACTTTGAAGACCTCATGGACAAGAGGTTTGTCGGTAACTTAACTTGGTTGCTTTCTTCTCTATCGGAATGATACACACTGTTCGTACATTAAAAGTGAAGAGAGAGTACTGACAGATTATACAATTTTTTTTGTAAGGCTCAATTTTCAAATTTTTTTAACCTTTTCAATTACACAAACTGCATGAATGACTCGTCAAGTATATGTATAAAACTATTATTTACTATTTACTTGTCAAGTATCTGTATAAAACTAGTTTTCCATTTGGATCGATCGAGTCGATATGCACATATGTTTATTTTACATGTGTCCCATTAGTGCTCCAATTTTTTTAGTTGATTATATTTTATTTTGGTCAACTTTGGCAAAATGGTAAGAAAATAAGTAGGAAAAGCATCAGTGAATTTTGTATTTGGAATGTTAGTGTACCATTGTCGGGATGTGCTCATAGTTCCTTAGGATGGTACCGAATTGTGGGAACAGGGGACTGAAAACCATGCAGCAAAAAAGAACAGAGAATAAATAAACACACTGCCCCAATAAATATACAGAATTGCCAAGCAGGGCTAATTAGAGATGGCTATGCATGGTTTCTGGAGTCGTCAACAAAAGAAAACATTAATAGGGTAAGAAGAATAATCTGTGGTGCGTGTAGCGACCACTCTTCTATCCCTTGCTAAGACTATCAACAAAATCAACTTAGGCTTATGCTGCTAAAGCATGGGCTCGCTGAACAACATAGCAAGAGAACCGGAGAGGTCCTATAAAATGTAAAATTTAGAAATATCCTTGGAAAGGTGCCACAACCAAACATTATCTGCAGCAAATAAATAGTATGAAAACGAGCATGTGATATTCATACTGTGCCTTGTAGTATTTTCGATATGTCAAAACTATCCACAATTCACAATTTACATAGTACAAAATAAAAGATTAAGTGCTCCCAAACACATGATTTAATTACAATGACACATAAACTCGTTTCTTGGAGCTTCTGCAAAAAATGAAAGCAAAAACTGAAAAATGGATATATGATCAATGAACGGATTTGCCAAAAAAGAAAAGGAAAAACTAAGGTAGTGGTTGGATATATGATCCCACTAATTACCCAATTAAATTGCAAATCTTGAAACTTATGCTAACTTTGGGATCCAGTAATAAAATAATGGTAGCTAACATATGGGGGATACCAAGCCGTTTCGTAGATAAAAAATAGGGTCGTAGAATAAGTAACCATAGCAATTTCAGAATCAAAGAGTCTTGTTCTGCAACATGACCTGCACATACATTTTGGTTAGAGAATATGCTGATACAGTCCTAAAATATGAGCAATGTTTGTGACTGACTACTAAATAGGATTTAAAAGAAGTTTTTCACGCCTATACAGTGATCAACCAAAAAAATTAAGGGAAATCAAAATTTTGAAAATGATACTCGATCACCGATAAAATCTAAAGCCTCCTTTGTAGTCTAGCCCAATTCAATGCAATGGTCACATAGATCCAATCCGTTATGTGGTTCAGAAACATGAAAAATGCATGTCGAGACCGACTATTGAAAAGTATAGTGCCAAAAACTCTCCAAAATCCAAAGAAGAAACCAAGCCCCAGGCTAACATAAAATCCTTGAGTAATGGACCTATCCTCATCTTCTTGAATGCTTTGTCTTTGGGTTGGGGAGTAATTGGAGGATCTCCAAAGCACTTGTTGGGAAGTGGAAGCCCACAAAGGTTAGGATTCCCAAAATATGCAGAAGCATTAAAGCTTTGGAGTTGTGTGCTTAATGAGATTTCGCCAGACAAGTTGACAGGTTCAAAATACTCAAAAAATTTAGATGAGCAAGGCTTCTAGGAATTGCACCAGAAAGTTTGATTGCAGACAAGTCAAGAGATTCCAACATTTTCATCTGACCAATCTCTTGACATGCAACCCTGCAAGACCCCCAACTTGTTCAGGAATTTTTCCAGATAATTTATTGCTAGAAATATCAATTGTCTTTAGTAGTCCAAGATTTTTGCCACCAACAGACATCAAACCATCACCCCCATCATAAGCATATGTTTCGGAATTATAATATGTGATGACATCATCATTATTACTTTCCACCAGAGAAGTAAAATTGGAAAAGCACGGTGGTATATTATCTGACAAATGATTCTGGGATAAGTCCAAGATATGAATGCGGTTAAACTGACATAACTGTCGAGGTATGCTTATGTTGAACTCGTTGAATCGAAGAATAAGGACAATCAAACTTGTCAGGTTTGTCCCCAACCATGCTGGCACTTTCCCGCACTTTCCCTGATAAATTGTTACTGTGCAAGTTCAATATTTGAACTTGACTTAGCAAGCCGATAGAGATAGGAATTTCACCGTACAAGTTGTTGTATGTGTTTACTACTTTTCTGGTTTGAGCCGATCGACGGGTGATCGACGGGAATTGGTTTCGTGATTTGCTGGAATGTGGGTGTGGTAAGGTGGAGTTTGGTTCCTTGCCGTGTTTCAGGACTTCTCTGGAAGCAAACGATGAAGTGAATGGTATATGGAAGAAGTAAAATAAATGGACTTTATTAAACTTCAGCGTAGAAGAACAATCAACCGAGAAAGTTGAGTGAACAATTACAAGTTACAGCTACTCCTAGAAAAGAAAAGATAAAAGGCCTGATTGGCGTTGTTTGTGTGTTGTCTAAAACTGTCATGATCTTCTGTATAAATAGAGGCCTTCTCAAGGTTCGAATTTAGGTCTTCCCTCCAAGATGGCAGTTGAGCCCCTTTTCAAATTCTGGCAAGTAATAACTTCCCCGAATGATAAGGCATCCACTTCTGAAGCAACCGCCTTTTTGCTCACGAATAACTTACTCTCTGATCGTGGGATCACGAATGAATTTCCTTCAAACACCTGTCTTTTAATAGACAAAGAGAAAACAACTCAAGTAGTAGAGGTAACTAGCCAAATAGGACCTAATCGACGGGCCAATAACCCTCTTTTCATACTTAATTTATGAAAACCTTATTATGGCTTTATAAATTAATTAGACCATAAGTCTCATTGATTATCCAATAATATCCTTCTATTTATGCTACGTGTCACTCATTTGACGGGGATAAGAAAAATCACAGATATGGAACAAACTAGTATGCCAAACTAATGAAGGATAGTCGTTTGAAATGGGACAAACAATATGGAAGCACTCCCGCTAGCTGGTTATTTGGAAGGTCAAGATAGATGAGCGACCCACTAGTATTTGCACATAATAAATAAAGTGACCCTCTAAACTTATTCTTGGAGAGCTTCAAAAAAGTTAGAGATGGAGGAATAGGTGGTGCTGGACCTGTAAGAAGATTATAACTTAAATCTATCTCAAGAAGAGTACCCTGAACCTTCAAAGATAGATCAGGCAACACGCCATTAATTTGGTTGTGAGAGAGATTTAAATAGCTAAATCCTGGGGATAGATTCTAGAACCAGCTGGGAATATTACCTGCAATTCCATTACTAGACATATCAAGCTCAGAAAATTTGTTTTGAGTTCAAAGCCGGTCACATCCCAAAAATGAGAAATGACCGGTCATGAACCATGAGGCTAACCCATGGAACACGCAGCCTAAATAAATTAAAGTAACCAAAATTCAAATGATCACTTTTTGTTATTAATCAAATCCAAAGCCAAATATGTCTCATCATAAACACGGGGCACAACCATCCCATGAACCAAACAATATCCAGAGATCCAACAATAATAAAAAGAATTTGTTATCTAACAATTGTTTCAAATGCGGAAGCAATTTTTAAAATAAAACTAGAATGAGTCACCCTAAGGAGGTCAACAAAAGAAATCCCCGAGATGCCGCTGAGTCCTTGCCTAAATCCCCGACTAGCCTGAAAAAGAAGTTGGAATAAATCCGTTAGCTGACGAGCTCAGTGAGTAGTAAAGCATGTATAGTATAATAAAGTTGTAAAACAGGGATTAAAATAATTTACCATGTTAACATAAATTTGGCATTCGGCTAAACAATAAAACAATCAATTAATCCAATCAACGATTCATCCGATAAGTCTTAAAGGTGATCACAATCCAAACTCCAACAACAATAGGGAACCACAACCAAAATCAATAGTACCAAGTGCCAGTGAATAAATCTCTCAAAAATTGGATCCAATATCGTATCTTAGAGTCACCACGAGTAGGCAGCCCGTGGAACTTTTCCCGAAGAACGATCCGGTCAATAACAACCGTTGAGCATTAGGGTCACCGGCCTAATCCAGTTTCTTCCCTAATGGCCGGAGTCACCCGCACACAGAGGATTAATTTCCCTGGCCTTCCAAAATATGTTCCCATCGATATCCACAAAGTTCTCACCAAAAGATTATTCGAACAACAAATGGTTTCACCGATACCGCATGCCAATTTAATATAATCAAATATAACAATGTGTTTCCACTTTCAATCATAAATTTTCTAAAATAATAATTTAAGGGACATGGTGAAGTTCGAAAATACGTAACATGCTTAACCACTCACCTGAATCCAAAAAGTAGTGCAACTCGAACACACAAAAAGATGCTAACCTGAACAAAGAATCATATAATAATATTATCACTAACTGAATTCGGGCTAATGTAAAATTAGAATTAACCAATCCTAGAACTAACTCACTGAATCCGCGAGAACCGTACAAAACCCAAACTTTAATTTCGAATTCAAACAATATGTCTCCCATGCAGCCACCTGTTCTCCCTTCCGGAATTCCAACCTAAGTCCAAGTAAATCATTCATTTCCCACTCGCACCACGACAAACTTTCTGTTCTAAACTCTAGTTTTTGCACTTTCTTTAGTCATTAACCATTACCTAATCCTCCAATATCCACCACAACAGCCCACTACGAAACACAAAAACACAGTTTGAATAATATAATAGAAAGGGAATTAGTTGCTAATATTTCAAAAGGACATCTAACAATCTTCGTCAATCCACCACGCACAAACTGACACAGTACCTGACCACCTTCCCTCTCGCCTTGCCACAAACCCAACACACCCAATAATTTCACGAGAAGGAGGACTCGGTGCAGACTAAAACATATATGTAGATTTGAAAGCAACTGAACCAATTAGAGGGCAACGTACCTATTTTAGAAAAACCAAGACCTCCAGTTGAAAGAATACTCGAACTTGAAGAACCCTCAAAGCTGCGCCCCCTTTTTTTTGTTTTCCTCAGAACGATATGTTCAATATGATAGAAACCCTACTCAGCTTATAGATATAGCCTTACCCACTAATCACGAGCACCCACAATTATAGCCATTCTGGTTAAACAAAATATCTAAAATTCTAACTGAGGTAAAAACTAAATTACTATGGTTAACTAAGCTCATACCCCTATAGTTATAATATCGGCAATTGCACCCGTTGTGTACGCAAAAATAATTAATCGGGACCCAATCATAACACCAATTAAAAAAGGCAATATAACTGATTAAATAAATGAAAATGGCTAGGCCGTAACAAAGCCACTTTGGGAAACGAGGACCTAACTTGCAAGACGAAAACTTTATAACATCAAGTTGGAAAAGGGGAACCCAATCAGAACTGAAGTTAAAAGTTAGTGCATTATAAGAGAAGTCCAAATACCACAAACTTGAGAGATTGGAGAAGTGTGCTTTAGAGATTGTGCCATTTAATAAGTTGAAAGCACAGCTGAAAACCCTAAGCTTGTGAAGCTGTCCAATACTTCTGTCTATAGTACCATTCAACTGATTGTTTTGAAGTTGTAAAGATTCCAAAGATGGAAACACTAAAAGATCGGGAAATGACCCTGTAATTTGATTTTCCGACAAAGACAGATAAACGAGACTCGGAAAGCTTCCAATATCCTTCGGGAAGGACCCACTCAATGAGTTAGTATCGAGGCACAATGCCCTTAAGAGAGGAAATCTAGTGAAATCAGGCAATGGACCTTTAAGCCGGTTGGAAGATAAATCCAAACTCTCTACTGAATTTTTTGCCCCAGACATTTTTTGCAAAAACTCGTGAAGCTCTTCCGTTAGATTATTATAGAACAAATCCAAAGACTGCAAATGACTTGAATTCGCAAAGGATTTCGGAAGGCCACTTTCAAGTTGATTCCAAGAGAGACTGAGGATTGTGAGGGAAAGCATGTCTCCGAAGGCATCTGGAATCGAACCTTTTAACTCGTTATATCCGAGGTCAATATAAGCAGGGCTGCTATTGAAGTTGAACAACCAATTGTATATCGAAGAAGACAGACCATTGCTTGAAAGATCAACGAAGGACAGGGACACGGAAGAATTAGAACAGAACGAGGATGAATTAGTGATATCAGGAAGGGAACAATCGGACAAGTGCAACTCTTTGAGGAGAGGGAGATTACTGATAGATTGAACCCAACCAGTTGCTTTGCAGAGTTCAACCATAGAGAGGTCAAGGTGACTTAGTAAAGAAAGACGAGAAAGCCACTCAAGGTTTTCGATATTCAGCATAAAATTTTTGCGGAGATCAAGATGCCTCAAGTTGGAAAGGTTGCTAAATTGCTGAGGAATTGGGCCATAAAAAGCATTCCCACTAAGGTCCAAGTACCTCAAATGGTGTAATTCAAGCAATGAAGGGCTAATCTTACCTCCCAGACGCTGATAAAGAAGATAATCATCTACTGGTTGAAGATCGAGCATGGTTACGTGACTTGTAGTAGTATTGTGATTGCTGCAGTGGACCCCTTCCCATTTGCAACAGTCTTTAGTACTCCCCCAAGAAGAGAGACGACCTTCATCATCGACAAGATCTGGTTTGAAGTTGAGGAGAGCTTGTCTCTCCCTCTCAATGCACCTGATTGTTTCAGCATGCTCTCCAACTCCTGAGGAGGATTGTGCAAGGGTCAAGAATGGTAATACCACAAGGAGAAAAACATGGAGAAGTTGCATATAGCTTTTGACTGTGTACATCTCCGTAAGCAAAATTTAGGAACAAGAGGAAGCTGTAAAAACACAAGCAATCTGCTGAGAATTTGCAGTCCGTGTTTTTTAGTGCTGTTAACAGACGAATGGCGCCCATTATATGTACCACAACTTTTTCCAAAATATCATCGGGAAAGACTTGGGAGTAGGCCAGTCAACGGGCAGGATCGGATCCGGATCCTGTCCGGATCCGACAGATCCGAATCCGATAAGATTTGGATCCGATAGCGAAAATCCGGATCCGATCCGAAAACTTTTTTACTCCAAAAATTTTAGCAAAAAAAATTTTTTTTTTTTTAAATACAATTTTTTTTCAAAAAAAAAATATTTTCCAAAAAAAATAAAAGAAAAAGTTGAAAATAAAAATACAACTTAAACATTTTTTTTTCAAAATAAAAAATTTACTGTATTTTTTAAAAAAAATTCAAAAATTTATAAAAAGTATAAAAAAAATAAAGTTCGGATTCGGATTGATAACGGATTTAATCCGATCCGATCCGGATCCGATAACGTTATCGGATTCGGATTATCAGATTATCGGATCGACGATATCGGATCCGGATCCGGTCCATTGACAGGCCTACTTGGGAGTACTCAACAATGATGTCATGTCAGTGAGTGGTGGTGTTGTTTCAAGATCTAATCATCGATGCATTAACACGCACATCACGTTTGCACCCAAAGCCTTGGAAGGAAAGCAGGAGATTGATGCTTTGTTTCCACATCGATCATGGCCACCAACTTCTACTTTTATTCAAATGGAGGAGCCACAATGCAACAGTGTGGAGCTTGGAGTTTAGTGGAATTAAAAGCAAAATCCCTTGTTGATGGAAGGGTCAATCTAGTCATACCAACGTGACTCGCACTGATCAATTGGGAAACTTGCGTGGAACAAGGAAAGGAAGGAAGAGTCCCTGCAGGCCGGTTTCAGTACTTCATCTTCCGTGTTTCTGCCCCGTTAGCCACCCTGAACCCGCCCCCGGAATGTATTTACTTATTATGAAATTCTACTTTCCTCCATATATATTCAGGTTTATACTGAAAAAGACAAATGTTTTTATTCTTATATTTTCACCATTATACGAAAAATATATAGTTCACCTTTGTAGAGGGAGAAAGCTTTTGAGGAGAGACAGAGTAAGTAAAAGAAACTCTGATCCTCTCCCTACTACTTTAAAGTAGAAGAGTTGAATTTTGAAGATGTATATTTTGGACAGGATTTGAGGATGGGATTTGAAGGAAAGTTGATAGCCTAAGGTTGGTGTGGTACTGTGGGGACGTGGAAGGGTAATTGGAAAATAGGTGGTACCCATTTCAATGGGGGCGTCCTTATTTTCGTTATTTGCACGCGGACTTCTGTTGTCAGTCGTTGGATTGTGATTTCAATGGTCCGGATCTGCGGAAGGTTTATAACCGGTTACAATTAACTTTTCCCCAGAAAAATTTCATTAAAATCTGGACCATTGAAAATTCAATCCAACAGCTGAGATCGATGTTGTTTTGTTGAGCCTGATTAATTTTTGTTGTTGTTGTCATATACTGTCATATATTATAGTATATGACAACAAAACAAAATTGGGCTTCTTCCAAGCCGTCCCTTTTTTGTCTCCGTGTGTCCGTCCGACCCCACTCAATGTCAAACCCTACCCATGTAAGTCCTGTTTTAAGTGAGTTACCAAAAATACCCCAAAATCCTTGCCTCCCCGGCAAATCCGGTGGGCCAAACCAGATTGGAGTTCAGATTCACAACCTCAAGTAGGAAAATCAGATTATCTCCTTCTGATCAACTCTCTCTCTTCTCGCGTTTATTGATCTGTAACGACCCGGATTTTCGACCCAATTTTTTTTTATAAAAATATTAAAAGGTATCAATTAATTCTGAAAATAATACTTTCCTTATTTATTAATTAGTAGATAATTAAAAAAAATAAGTATTCAATCTAATTACCTCTTAAAAATTATTTTGTCATTATATACATACATATAAATGCATGCATGCACGCCTATATTCTCCCTCACTCTCCTACTCAATCTCTACCTCCTCCATGATCCAAAATTCGTGCGTAATTCGTCCATGTAAAAATCCGATACCGTTAGGACTCGTTTTAATTCGAAACTCATCCAATTCTCCTATATATATACACTACTCCGACCCTAGGGCACGCACATCACCCCACCACGTTCCACGGAGCCGGAGAGAGAAAAACCCGAGAGAACCGAGCTTTAATCCATAGAATTTTAGAGAGAGAAAAAGAGAGAGAGAAAAGTGGGTTTCGAGGTTACGTTCGTCCGAGATCCAAATTGATCGTTTGAAGTATTTTCCTCAGTCCCAAGGATCACCGTAGATCAACCATTTCGGCCCCGAAGATCCCCGATCGAAGGAATTGAAGTCGTCTTCCCCAAATTCAAGTTTTCGATCGAAAACGAATTTAATCCAAACCAAGGTATTATAATTCAATCCGAGCCCTCCTCTAAGTATATTTGATGTTTATAGACATAACCCAATAGGCCCCGTAGTCCCATGCATCGAAAAAGTACCAAAAAAATCAAAAAAACCGAACCCAGCCGCGACCTTGCGGCCGCGACCTTCGGGGTCCCTCACCGCAAGAACCAGACCAACTGAGTTCGCGGCAGCGAACTCAGCTCTTTCCAGCCGCGCGTCTTTTATTGTTTCGTGTCGAATTGATTTTGCGACCTTTTAAAAATAGATTTTGACTCCGAAATTTTTATCCTAGGTTACCCACATTCTAAGGTTCATAACTTGTTAATTTCATATTTTTTTTATTAAATATTCGATTTATTTAATTTTTATTCGTAATCGTGTGATCGTTTGTAAACTAAAAATCGTTGCGACCTTTTAAATTATTCTATAAATCCCCAAGATATTTTTCTTAGATCCCTAACTTCTTAAAGAACATAAGTTGTTAATTTCATAACTTTTTGATGTAATTTGTTATTTATTTTATTTTTAATTAAAGTTATAAACGAAAATTAATAACGACCTTATAAAAAAATATTTTTAATATCGAAAATATTTTTCTTAGACTCCTGACAGTTCAAAGGTAATATGTTGTTAAAATAAAATTTTATTTATTTAATTAACTATTTATTATTATTTAAGTATTGTTTCTTAATAATAATACCGTAAAATATTATAAAGAAGGTTTAAAATTCCAAATAATTTTATTTATACTTTTTACAGTCCCATAATGTTATTCTGTAAATATAAAAATATTATCAAATATTTAATCATTTATTGTCTATTTATTCTTGTTTTGCCTATTAACTTGAATCTTTTATTCAAATTAATTCCGTGAGCATCCAAACCCAACTTTTAGCACTCGAACTCATTATAGGGGACTGTTAGGACCTTTATTAAGGTTACGATAATTATTTAAATATTTTTACCAAATTAATGTATTTAATTAGTGTTTAATTAGCTTAATTACTTATAATTAATTAATAGAAGTCTAGAAAATTATTATTAAATCCTAATTAAATAATTCTTACATTCCTAATGACTTTGTGATCATACGAGATTAAGGGCAACGGCCCAGTCATAAAAAGTTATGTGATTGCATTGCCTAATAATTATTTCGATCCGTCTAGCATTCGTTTTCATTATTATTGAGGATGATATTGTGTTGATGCTTAATCTGAATGTTAGATTAGACCCTAGAGACATGGGGTGGTATACGAAATAGAAATCACTTAGACGATGCTAAGTAATGGATAAATTGTGAAGTTTCTTTCTTTTAGAGGATTGGTTACAGGCGTGATTCTGAGATATGATGAGATTTGTGGTGAGAAAGTATACGGACGTTGTTATTGTTAAGTGAAAAAGGAAACAAATGAAAGTTGTGGGTTAAGCAGGACCTCGGGGGTGGCCTAACAGGACCTCGTGTGATCGGGGGTAGCCTGAGTAGGACCTTGAGGGCAGCCTGAAAGACCCAGTGTCGCTAGGGTGGCCAAGCAGGACCTCGGGGTGGCCTGACAGACCTCGTGTGATCGGGGTAGCCTGAGCGGGACCTTGAGGGCACTGATGGACCTAGAATTGTGAGAATGGCCAAGCAGGACCTTAGGGGACTAACAGGACCTCAGTATTGGGGGTAGCCTGAGCAGGACGTTGGCAGCCTGATGGACCTAGGATTGTGATTTGAAGCGGCGGGTAGTCGGTGATATGATTTAAGCGGCGGGTAGTCGGTGATGTGCGTGATGATTTAAAAGCGAGTAAGCCCGGTGATGATATAAAACTTGGTAAAGTGAGCCCAAAGATGTTTTACGTTGATAAAACCTGGCGGTGGTCGATGGCGTTTTATGTTGATAAAACCTGGCGATAGTCCGTAGATGTTTTCTGTTGATAAAACCTGGCGGTGGTCCAAATGATATTTTGTGATGTTAAAACCTGGCGGATGGTCCAGTGATGTTTTGTGATGATGTCCTGGCGAGAGTCCAGTGGTGAATTGATAGACTGGCGTGTGTCCAGTGATGATTGTGACGTGGTATATAAGATAGGCGAACCCTAGTTGTGATTCAGGCATGATAAGCTAGCCCCTTGTTGTAGTATTGTAACTTAGGTTATCTACGACAGCAAAGGGAAGTGATCTCATGGGACCGAGCATGGCTAGCGGTTGGGGAGGAAAGATCTCGTAGGGAGATTTTGGATCACACGTTAGGCTAATGGATTGTAATGAACTGGTTGACGTGAAAAATCTCTGTTTTACTTATTCGCATCATGATTATCTTGTTTGCTTGCTAGCCGTAATGTAAGAGGGGTGGTTGGGTTGGATTATTCTATTGGGTGATTTATCACTCACGGATACGTCTGTATCCTGGCAAATCGATTGCTTCGGCGATCAATTTGCTAGAGGGCGCAGGATTCAATGGAGGAGATTCAACGATGATGCAGTTCGACACGGAACGAATATCAGTAACGAAGATCGAGGATGCTTAGGATTCGTATCAAGATTAGAGTCAGCTCTGAAGTTGGTGTATTTTGATTCCGTAAATCTATCTTGAGATTGTATTAGCAAAATCTTTATTTTGGAAAATTATATGTATTTAGCAATATTTTCTTTAGAAATTATTTTATTTTGCACCCGAAAAGTCGGGGCGTTACATGTTCAGATCTAAAGCGAAAAAGAAGACGGACTCGGATCTGAATTCCATGACTTCGAGCACGCCGTCGATGTCAACCGGGTCTTGGTTCTCTAACATTTTCTCCGGCCACCGGAAGAAGCAATCGGCAACCAGGTTCAGCTGGGTCAGAACCGAGATCGGGCCCGTCTTTCTCTCCACCGCCCTGTTCCTCGTCGCTGTCCTTGTCTTCGGCCGGACCTTGCCTGCTGTTGTCAAACCTCCCAGCGAAAAAGTCAAAAACTGATTGAAAACTCTAGGTTCGAAATAGAAAGGAATTTTGGTAGAGTTTGAAGGAGTGGTTGGAACTAGGAAGTTCATTCAAGTTTTGTTTAATCACCTGTAAATTAGGCTGTAATGTAATCTGAGAGTGGAGGATGGGAAAGTTCAAGATCCACTCGGTGAAACCCTCTTGATGTTGGACTGTGGATTCGATTCGGACGAGATTGGAAGGGACGTAATCTGAGAGGGGAAGGGGAGGAATTAGGTGTGTGAATTGTGTAATTTGGGAGTGTGAATTGTGCAGATGAGGTGTGTGAAAGAGTTCACACCCTAAAAATTCACACCAAGAATTCATACTAAAAATTGTGCAGATGAGGTGTGTGAAAGAATTCACATCGAGAATTCACACACCCCAAGAATTTCGGGAATAATTTTTTGATATCAGATCTGATGGTTGGGTCCTTTGTTATTGCATTATTGAGTTTTTTTTTGTCTACCCTATTCGGAGTTGTGAATTCTTCATTTGGGGTGAATTGTAATTTTTCGAAGGTGTGAATTCTTCAGTTGGATGTAAATTCTGAAAAGGGATATGAATTCTAACAAAATGTGTGAATTCTGTAATGAGGTGTGAATTGTAAGAGTGTGAATTTTGAAAAGAGGTGTGAATTCTGGATTTAAAGGTGTAAATTCTTTTTAATAAACAATTCACACCCCTTTAAACTCAGCTGTGAATTCTGCAAAAGCACGTGAATTTTTTAGGGTTGAGAATTCTGCAAACATATGCGAATTCTGTATATAAGTGTGAATTCTAGGGATGTGAATTTTGGGAGGTGTAAAACGTGATAAGGGCAAAATAGTAAAAGCATCTTAAAAAAGGGTCTTGACAGAATAGCATAACAAAAAAGGGTTGGGACCCCAACTAAAAAAAGGGACCGGACTGTCATTTTCCATTTTGTTTTCGTTTATATTGGCTATGCATGAATGACCCGGTGCAAACAATAACAAAAAAAAAATAGTATATTATATTACAAAATATAAATTTTTAGTGTATTTTTTAACTCAATGATTTTGCTTGAACCCCACTAATACTAGTAAAACCGCCCATGCTTACGTTATATGATTGGAGTGAAGATTACTTATGTTTTTTTTACACCGCTGTAAGTTTTAGATGGAAGGGCTCAAACTGGTTATGAGTAGATATGTCCTGCGGCTTCCCATCTAGTTTTCTCGCATCATATACGTCTATCTTTTAGTGGAACCAAGAGTGAGCATTAGAACTTTTGAAACATTTTGATGAGGTGTGTAGCACAATTAAGATGCGAATTCCTTCTGTCTTTTCAGAGATCTCTCAGAAGGAACGATTTGAGACAAGCTTCTTCAAATTTGTGGACATTTATCCAGACGAAAGTAAGGAATTATGGCTCCATTAAAACACAGGAAGATCCAAAGTAAAAGCATTTGCTTATGGAAGATACAGTGGAATCCTGGGATAAAGAGCGGAAAGAACACTGTCTCTCTCAACGAGAGAGTGATGATGAAGGTTGTGGCTACACATTGCTTGGTTAAACGAGTTCTCTTGTAATAAAATTCCAGATAGAGAGAAAGGAGTACAAACCTTTGGATTAAACGAGTTCTCTTGTGTTCCATTGTCATCAAACACTCGTCAACAGGTCAAACCTCACTAGGAAAGAATACGTTCTTGCCCATCAAATATATGAGCTTTTGTATTGGTGGATGGTGAACCAATACCATAATGTGGAGAGATGTTGCCTGCCTTTGGGTCTATGAGATTTTTACCTCTAGGTATAGAAAAATAACACTTAATTCCAACTAAAGAGTAATGGAATATTTAATTATCATTATGTCCACTTTTACAAAAATACATTTATCATTAATGGTAGTGTCACCCTAGAGATTAGGGTATGTTAGGGTGTTAGGGTACCCACTAGTATCCTTGGGTGCCGTAAAACCACACAAAATGACTTGGGTTACAGGTGTGGTTCTGGGCATCATGACCGCAGCTTATGTCGTGACTGATTATTCCTTTACTTGGACACCAAATTAGTTGGTTTAATTCCAGAGGAATTTGAGGAACGAAATTACTTGTGGTTTCAAGAGATTGAGGACCATATCCAGATCAAACGACCAATGACCGAACCAAACCAATCTGTGAACCATGGTTTACCTACTGCCCAAAACAAAATCACTGAAAATCTCCAACTTTTTTCAAGCACAGCCACCATTCTCTTTCTTCGTGGGCAGGACACCCTCTGGATCCTATTTCTACACCACATTTTTGTTTGGGAAACAAAAGTGCCTCAATTGATAGATGGATATGATAAACAAAAGTGCCTCAAAATCACAAAATAAATGAAACAAGGATCCGTACTTCCATCAATATGTAAATCTATATTTGTATTAAAACTATTATGCGGAAAACAGATATAACAGGATCTTGAATTCAACACATCTCAAGAACAATAAATAACATACCTTTGTTGGCCATCGAGATTAGAAGGAACAAACCCCTTAATTAGAAACACCTTAATTCTTGGCTCACCTTCTTCTCTCTGACTCTACTCTTCTAGAATACCCAGTAACTTTAATTGATGGAAAAACCGTAGGAATAAGGGGTGGGTATTCTACCTTATATAGAGAAGAGAAGAGGGCCTTAGAGATAATTATTAAAAGACACCTAGTCCATCAAGGTCTCTTTTATTATCAAGAGTTTTCCTTTATCTATAATTCTAATTAGTTATCGTAATGAACCATATCACTTCATTGGCTTATCTGATAGTGGAGTCCCACATGCACAAAACGTGGAAGCTAGTGGGCCACACTAATAGGAAAAAACCTAACATTCTCCCACTTGGCCCATCAAGCCGATTGTGATGCAAAGTATATTTCTAGAAATATGCATTTTGTTTAAAACGAATCGAGTGGGCTCCACACTAAAAACTTTGACACGTGATCATGGATTTAAAACAGCCAATAGGTTCAAACCAATTAGAAACTTTAATACTATGATTAATTCAGACCACCAATGTGAGTCATAGCGGTTGTATAGCACCATGCCACATTCCCTTCTATGCACTACACCATTGATAACCTTCACTAACCAAGTCCATAATAGGAAAATTATCATTATTTAGGCTGTAATGCCTAAGCCCCTGTAATTTGTCTTGTCAAGACATTTCCTATTGAACATAATCCAAAATAATATGTGCACGCATAATTGGAAATAGGAAAATCAGAAACAAACTTTTATTTGCGCTAAATAGTGTCAATAACAATAAGCACTCAACCACTAATATCAAGGATTGCTCAAAAGACCCATCCTAATAACATGTTCTTTGTATGTCTTTGGAGGCAATCCCTTCGTCAACGGATCAGCAATCATAAGAGTGGTGCTTATATTTTCAATAGACACTTATTGTTTCTGGACTCGTTCTCTAACAACCAACTACTTTACTTCCATGTGTTTCGAACCACTAGAGTACTTTCCATTCTTAGAGAAGAAAACTGCAGCGGAATTATCACAATAAATCTTCATTGGTCTGGCAATTGAGTCAACAACACCAAGACCAGAAATGAAGTTCCGCAACCATAACGCATGACCTGTGGCCTCAAAGCACGCCACAAACTCGGCCTCCATTGTAGATGAAGCAATAATGGATTGCTTCACACTCTTCCATGACACTGCCCCACCAGCCAACAAAAAGACATAACCTGATGTAGACTTTCTG